>CP141131.1:2400000-4800000 GCA_035236585.1 Warburgia ugandensis | reverse complement strand
AGAACTGATTAAGGTCTACATAACCCAATTGCCCCAACTTAAAAAAGAACATTGAGTATTACCAGTTAGCAGCCTACAGCTCTTGACCATCTAGACCATAGAAAATCATGGCTCTTATAAACTCCTCTACTCCTAATCTCTTAATTTGCATCATACTCATGGTTCCCATTGCAACCCGGGACCATATGACATGCTGGTAAGTTAGGGAACTCATTGGAAAGGTTGTCAAAGATTTTTCTAGGCCTACAGCCTATAGGTGTGAAGGACTACTCTGAACAAAAGCTTTGCCCTCTTAAGCAGCCTTGATATGTTCAAGGAGAATTATCTGTCTTCTACGGATTCAAATGATTCACTAGATGTTATCACTGGGCAATCAAATTATAGACCAGCCAGTGGCCAATAGCTATATTATTTGGAGATGATAATCTTTAAAGAATCCTAGTGCCTATTCTAATCACAATTTGTAGGGAGGACTACTTTGTAAATGAGAATCTATACCTCACATCATAACAATGTGGCTTTAATCTATTTTCTCTTTTATTTGTGTTTGTTGCCATCTCATCCCTTCTACTATACTTTGCCACATAAAGTTCTTATTATCAGAAAAATAAATTTATCTAGTCCCACCATAACAATTTATAAGATTGCTGTACTCAAATATTAACATCACATATTTAAAACTCCTACTAGAAAAGAAATATATAATGGTTCCTCTATCCTAGGTCATTTTCTCAGAGAAAACCAGATCATCTCCATTAGTAACTTAATATGTATACTATATCCAATCTGGTGCACAAGATTCTTGTCACACACCTGTTTCTAGTGCCATTGCTTATGTTTAAACACTTGAAATTTTTTTTGCAAGTCACGGATATAATGGATAAGGAGACTAGACTTCAATTTTGAGAGGCCATTATTATGGAGGCAGAAAAATTAACATCTAATTATGTTACTACTCCTGTTTGAGATAAAGTACTCATTCATCCATTACTAGATCAAACTCATACATCACTCCTTCATATTCATCAATTGGGACGGAATTACAAATGTGCTGTCCTCACCCTTATCCTGTAAGAAGGGGCTCAAATTTCACTAGGATCTATCAGGTCGTGCAAGGATCCACTTCTCCCCCAAAACCCCTCCCATTTCAATCAGAACTCCCACAGTTTTCCCTTCAACCATAATCCGAATGGGTGGCGGTCCACGGACATACCCAGGAGGAGTATCAAAATGGCAATGGAAAAGAATGCAGGCAAAGAAAGCAAAACAGCTCTTAAAAGCTCGCCTATGTAGAGAACGTCAAATGTATGAAATGCGAAAGCGGGCTGAATTGAAAGCAGCAGTGTCGGAGCTGGAAAGGCCGTGGGAAGTGGTTGAAAGAGCACCCACGTTGTTTTCTGTGAAAGCGGATGAGCAATTGAAGGCATTGGCTGATAGGTTTCAGAAGCCTGGCGGGTATGATCTTTGGTCTGAAAGAGATGGTCCTCAGATCTTTCATACTGCCGATGGGCTTCCTTCGGCGAGGTTTTTTCCAAAAGGGGTTGTTCATAGTGTTAAGCCATATGGGCGAATTGCGGATTCTTCGAGTATTGGGGATGAAGTTGCGGGGGAGAAGAGTCTTACGGGTTCTGTGAGTGAAGATGAATCAAGTAGTTCAGTTGGGAGAGGAGGAAATGGAGGTAGGAGGTCAAGGAGGAGTTCGAATCGCAGGGTGAGAGTTGGGTTTGATGGAGATGGAGATGGTGGAAATGGAGATTTAGTTCCAGCTGATTTCTGTAACTCAGACGCTTCGGGAGACGTAGAAGAAATGAGTTTGATGCATTCTGGGATGGAAGTTGATTGAGTAAGTCAGTTGGGAGAGGGAGGAATGGTTCTAGGAGATCTAAGAGATTACCAAATCGCGGAGGTAGAACTTTTGATGTCAATGAAGACGAAGCAGAAGATTTAGTTCCGAGTAGAAATGGTTGGGTTACAGAAAATCGTTCTTCATCAAGGAACTTGATGGTTTCTAATGGCGAAAATGAGAGATGGATGGATGTAGCAGGATTGAAGGATGATATGAAATAGAGACAACAAGCGAGGTTTTCAAATCGAATTGAAGAGAAACAAATGAATGGTAGGAAGGCCATTGGAGGCAATCAGAAGACGGTTCCTGCTGCTAGGCATTCACAGAGGTCTACTAATGGCTCTTCCTATGGGAGCTCAAGAAATCATGGAGACGGACAGAGTAAAGGATCAGAATATTCAAATGGAGACAGAGTGAGTCATGGAAAGACTCCCGGGGAATGGACATACAACCGTGAAAATCGTGGGCAGTTCGGAGCCGAAGAGGATCTTTGGCAAGTGTGATTTTCACAGACTGAAGCTAACAGATTCTCAAATTTATCAGAAGCAAAGCTGACTTGAGAAATCAAGAGGAATGACTGATCGATGGTGTTAAAATCGACTGGACCAAAGCATGTGGAAGGGAAGGCAAAAAAAGAAGTGCGTTGGGTAATTTCTGATCACTGAAAGACAACGATGAATTTCTAGTCATGTCAGCAAATGATTAGCTTGTATAAAATGTGCAGAGTAAGAGAAAAACAAACGTCTTTATGAATCCAGAGAACAGTTGTCATCGATAAGACCTTAACGTGAATTAGGGTCGCCACATGATCCATTTTTTTCCATCAAGTGTAATGGCTTCATTTAGTTCTAAAAATTTTAAATATTTTCTCACCAATTTTATTCACATTTTTTTAGACCTTACCCTTTTACAAACTTCAACGACTTGATCGCCTCATTCTTACCAACAAGTGCCTTTTTAAGATAAATTGGAAGGGTTGTCAAAGATTTTTCTGGGACTACAGCCTACAGGTGTGAAGGACTACTCTGACCAGAAGCTTTGCCCTCTTAAGCAGTCTTGATATGTTCAAGGAGAATTATTGTCTTCTTATTGATGTTTAACTGCACGGGCTATTATAGTATAACTATGCAAATATGGGTTGATACTACAGAAACTCGCTTTAAAAAAATAGAGTTTTAAATAAATTTTAATTAATAAAAATAAAAATAACAAAAATAAACTAACAATAAAAGAAAATTTCATATTTATTTAATTACTGTAATATACAGAATTTTTAATTAAAAAATAAAAAATAAAACTAAATAAGCAATTTCGGATAACATTGTCCCTGAGATGGTCAAAACATGGATAAGGAAAATCGAAATAGTAAAGGACAAAGATGTAAATAAAACTGAGGACACAGATGTAATTAAAAGAAGAAAAAAGAAGAAGATAGAAATGAGATTTCATTTAAACGAAGATTATTGACTGCTCAATTCATGGCTCTGGGTTGATCACTGACAATAGCTTGTGAGGCCTGTCTTTTTTTCCTTTTTTCTATTTTTTTCTTTTAAAAATTGACCCAAGCCATGTATTTAAAAGCCAAATCACATCCCCAACAAAATGAAACTAAGAAAGGCAGAAAATAGCATGTTATCTTTGTCTGAAGAAACAAAATTGATGATTGCTTTTTCAATGCCACAGAATCATATTTAAGAGTCCCTGCATAAGACAACTGATAGATCATAAAATTTTAGCAGCAACTAAGCATGAGAAAAAGAAGAGTTTCCTACCAAAACCTACAAGATATCCATAAAATTAAACTGAAGAAGCAACCAATCGTTACCTGAATTTAAAGTGTATTGGGAATGAAAAAGAAAGCGAGAACATAAATTTCCTTTCCTCGTGTAAAGTGTAATCACTGCTAAGAAACATACATAAGAGGCAGCAACGAAGAGTCTCTCCTTAAAACAACAAAGAAAAATCGACCTTTCCCTTCACATAGCATATATTTACTACCTGCCCTTATTTTTTCCCGGTTTATACTATCTAATACCTGACCACGAAGATAGACAGGTGTGAAAACGTGTCCCGAAATGGGTCCTGCTACAAGGACTTATCATAAAATACCAGCTGATCATTGATTAGTGAGCTCAGCTATGACGAACCTGATCTGTTGATCCAGGACGCTCTGTTCCTATGGACAGCTGAGCGTCCAGGATCATATGGCTCCTCAGTAGTAATGATTAAGATACATGACACCGGTTTCGGGTTCCCGAGGTGGACGCTGAGTCGCAAGCGGCAGATCTGCATCGGCTAAGGCAGGCCCACGCGAGTCTTCAAGATCGATGTCCTCGTCCTCGTTGAGAGTAGAATCAGTTGGGGAATGGAGATGTGCACTTGCTTCCCGGAGTAAGGAGCAAAGGGGGATGAGACAAGGTGCGTAAAGGAGGACGGCTGTCCATGGCCCCAGTTGTAGATGGAGAGAAGCTGCTATTGAGAGCAGAGAAGCAAGGGCCACTGCTTTGGACAAGAGGCCTAGGTGGGTGGCATAGACTTGAGTGGTGACGTAGACTTGAGACATGTAGGAAGAGGCAATGGAGGTTACAAAGGAGGCGAGAGTAGAGTAAATGACAAGCTGGATGAATAGAGGATGAACAAGGTCAGAACTTTTGCCGCCTTGTTGTTGCTGCTGTTGCTGTTGAAGCTGAAGTAAGGCCGCTGCAGAGGCAATGCAGCAGGCAAAGATTTCCTCATTCATTCTCCCTGAACAATATATTTTTGACTCAACTCCTTTCTTGCGTTTGTTTGGATCGATGAAGAGATTTCTGTTGACAGGGCGGTTTCGTGGGAGTACGCGTCCCTCGGAGACACCGAATCCTAAAGTTGTCGAGTTATGAAAAGCTGCAGATTGACAAAAGCAGAACAAAAAGTGGCCGAATTCCTCGAGTATCCTTTCCTATTCCCATTCCAACGAAAATGGTTTCCGTCATACTCTTTCAGACCCTCTTAAGTGGCCAGTTAGGCCCACCTTCGGAATGACGTCATGCTCCCTTAGACTCTCTTAAGTCGCCAGTGAGGCCCGCCTTCGGAATGACGTCATGCTCCCCTAGACTCTCTTAAGTGGCCAGTGAGGCCCGCCTTCGGAATGACCTCATACTCTTTTAGACCTCTTTAAGTGGCCAGTTAGGCCCGCCTTCCGAATGACCGCATACTCTTTTAGACCTCTTAAGTGGCCAGTTAGGCCCGCCTTCGGAATGACGTCATACTCTTTTGGACCGCGTTCGGAACTTCGGAATTTTGACCGGGGTGTGAGGCTTCAGTTTTGTCGGCTTTGGAGATGGAAGTTGGAAACGCCTTATAATATTGAGAAAATGAAAATAACTTCCAACCGTCAATCAAAAGAACGGCCTGGATAAGTTGTTGATAACATGGTAATGGGAAGACATTTTTGTACTTGTCATGTATGCCATCAGATCAAGCGGACGTTCTCGTAAAACAAAAGAGGAATGATAATAAGCTCTTTTTTTTTGTTAGCAAGTGGGTTTTTATGAATAATCCTAAGCAAACGAGCAACTTAAACCTATGACATAGCACAGGCAAGCAGGACACTAAGCCTGAAATCTTTTGCCATCAAACGTTAAATAGTCCAGCCCAGTGGATACTTTTCCTTAAACGACTGCAACCAGGAAGCTGGGTTCATAGCAGCTTCCCAACAACCTCATCCATCCACGCCAACAACCAGGAAGCTGGGTAGAATAATTTTAAATCGGTCTACATTTTTTAAGATTCAAATAGTTTACAATGTTGTCTTGCGTTATGTGGGCCGTACTTCAAAATTTTTGACAATTGGATGATCCTAGTCATTGTTTTCTTGAGCGGTAAAAATTAATAGTGGAAAGCCTTACCCTCAATTGGATGATTCTAGCCGTTTTTATCACTTAGTAAGGGGCTCATGAAGCAAATCAAGATCACTGGGCAATTGTTCCCTATGTTTCTTGAAGTCGAAAATTACAGCCATTCTTATCGTGTGTTTTCTTGAAATTTTAAATCACTGCCAAAGAAACTGACGAGAAAGTATTTATTAGGCATGAGATTTGGTACTTGCCTGTCTAAGCCATTTCCAACTTGGCGAAAGCTTACACTAGTAAGATCCAATCCAAGTTACCGCATTCTATGTTTTCCGTGATGCCGCAAGTCACCAGCTTATATTAAGAACCGGATTTTCCATGACTGTTGCTAAGCACAAACTGGCCTATCAAGCAGTGGGCCTCATTGGAGTCACCATCATATATACATTTACTGCAACGGTGAAGGCTTCTCCCAGAACTAGCTTTCGAAATGCCACTATTCTGTTGGGGAACTAATCCGATTAAATTTCATGATAGATTGAAGCAATTCAACAGTTTTTGTAGTTGGAGTCTTACGAGAATGCTCCCTTTATCCACAAACTTTGATCGTGGGTTCTTCTATTGGAAAAGGAAAAAGAAAAAGGGAAAATCATGAAAAAACCCAGTCTGCCCCCTCAGGAAACAAGCTAAGGTCTTGCTTGTTACTGGAGAAACTTATCTTTGAGAGTTCATTTATGGTCTGTAAGTTTGTTTGTAGTACCAGAAATTCTGCACAAATTGCAACAGCTACACTTCTTTAATAGAATATCGATCCAAGGCTTAATTTGATCTTTGGTTTACTTGCTTCAATCTTTGACAAAGTAAACAGTTAAAATAAAATTTAGAAATTAAAACTTAAAACATAGAACAACATAAAAACACTTAAAACATAGAAGTTAAAATAAGGCTCTAGCATGTCTGTAAATGTATTTTTCATCTACCACCATATAAGCATCTTCTCCATCATATAGCCTACTGATGGCATGCATTAGACCATTATTGATGTTACTATTATGCTTAATTTCAATGTCATGGTCATAGTAGAAGGATGGGTTGTGGTAATATCCAGCTGTAAGCAAAGGCTAGTGAAGTTAAAACTCCATCTACTTTTATAACCCCTCAAATATGAGTGGCTTGACGCTCATCCTCTGCTAGATTGGCTTGAATTTTTTCTTTGGCCCTATAGCCTAAAAAGTATATTCCATCACTAGCTTTTCCTCACTGTCCACCACTTTCAAAACCTCTACAAGTTGAGTCATGATCTTCAAACAAAAGAAGATGTGGTTTTAGAAACTGGTATATGATGCAATTCTTTCAACTCTTTTACCTTCAAGCTTTTTCGGCCTTTTACTATTCATCCACTCTGAACAATGGAACATCACCCTCAACTTTGTCTTCAAATTGTGAATGCTTTTAAGCTCAAGAAGTTGATGGTGAAGTGTGTCATTGTAGGTTTGACCAATTCTTTTTTCTTTGTAAATCTTCTCATAAGATGACGGACATGTGTGTGGCTATATATAAAAAATGTCATCGCCCTAGCTTGTGCCACAATTTTCTTTACAATAGGCAATTTGCCTATATCCTCTAATATTAGATTTATGCATTGAGCCGCACAAGGAGTCCAATATAGGTGTGGTCTTTTCATTATCAACTCCCTTCTCACAGCCACATAGTTGAAGGCATTGTTAGTTATGACCTAAAATAGGGGAGAAAAAAAGAAGTAAAATTATATAGGGTGAACTTGCATTATATGATTATAAATACTTTAAAATACTTAATAGCTTATATATATATGTGTATAATTAAACAATTACCTAAACTATATTGTTCTCTCCAACTTCATCAATCACCTTCTCCATCATGTTAAGTATTAAGTTTGCACTCTTGACATGAGCAGACCCATCAATAGATTTCAAAAAAACTGTCCCAATTAGAGAGTTTACCAAAAAGTTGATAAGGGTGCGACCCTAATTAGCTTTATGCTGATCTATGTACTCGTGATATAAGGGTACCTTGAAACTTTAGTCATATAAGATTATATGATGTAAGATTAGGTAAAAGGCTAAAATAACTATAAACTATTTATTATTAAAAATATAAGATATATACCTAGACCATGTTGATCAACTGCATCTAACATGATCTAAAATGAACAACTACAAGTAGCATTGGATGCAATACTATGTTTATAGAACCAAGAGACAATATAATTGCAAGCTCCTATCATAAACTCTTTATGTGCTTTATTCATTGTTATCTGCTGCATTGGTGCCTTCCCCTTACCCTAGGAATTAGGGTTGGAAGTAAAAAGATAATCAATAGGCTCCTTTTGTTTGTTATGTGGGCATCTTACGCCTCTCTGCCCCCAATGAAAATACCAACAACTTTGCACCTCGCCCTTATCATCATCATCATTATCTTGCAAGCCAAATAAATTTTTTGGCTATTCCATCTCTTTTGTTATTCTCTCTTTAGTTTCTCTCTTCTTCTTTGTTTCATTTATATAATTTAAAATTTTCTTAGATATCTGAGGAGTGACTAGAGAGCATTTTTTGGTATTCTTATGCCTATCCGTCATATGTTGTTTTAATCTGAATATTCCAACACTATACATATTTTCACAAAGCTTGCATCATATCAAAATTTTGTCATTTAGATCTTGTGTCTCTCTATATTCCCACCCTGGATCCATTAATCTAGAAGAATTATTGGTGGAGCCTCTTGATGATGACATATTGTAATATCAATAGGAATATAGGAACCTATTAGAGTGGAATGGAAAAAATCAAACAATCAGAAGAGGAACCTTGCAAACAAAAAAATAAAATAAATAATAGTACAAAAGTAAGAAATATAGAAAAGTAAGAATATTATAAAAACAAAACTTAAGAAAAATAAAAAGAAAGATGCAAAATATGAAAACAAAATTATGGGTCAGTTGTTTTAAGCATTATAATGATCCTATTTACACATTTGTTACAAAAATAAATTAATAACAAAAAAATTACTATTTTAACTATTTTTTTTAGTAAAAAATAACAAAAAAAATTAGGAGAAACAATTATGATGTAGGCAATTTGCAAAGTTACTTTCTTTAGCTCTTATACAATTGGTCATTGTGGTTGTACTTGCTTCATTAATCCAATAGGGATTAAGAACTTCCAGGCATCCCAATTTGAAGCCATCTAGTTCTGCCACTTACATGTTGTTGCTTCACTACATCAACCTGGTTATACTTTTGTGTTTGGGTGTAAATTCTCCAAGTACTTGAAACTTTTGTGAACAAGTCTCCTTCTACTTTTTCGAAGAATTCAAAAGTTATTGCATTTTTTGAACTAAAACCAAATTCTAAGAAATTAAGAAAATTTTACTTAAACTACTTACCAAATTCTCAAATATTATTTGTTAATCTAGTTAAAAATTCAATTTAAAGCTTAAGCTTAAATGTGCATCTAGCCAAATTACCGTATATAGGAAAGTTACTTATTGTCCATAGTAGTACAGCCTTAAGGGTGAATGTCTCTTTCTTGTGTGCATCATAAGCTTCAACCCCTACTTCCCACAATATCCTAAGTTCATCGATCAACGGAGCTAACTACATGTCGAGGGCTTAAGCTTAAATGTGAAAATTTCATTTGTCCATTTTTTTATGACTCTTTTTACAAATGACTGCAGAATTTTTTGAGTCATTCCCTAGCCGGTTTATTCCGGAATCCAAACTTTGTGATTGTGCTTTGGGAATAAGGCACTTTCAACCACCATGTCTACCGTTGACATGATAAATCACTTAATCCTGGTAAGTGAAACTAAATATAACAGTGGCAATACGCCAGCCAATTCACACCATGCAGAAATATTTTGATGGTTTACTCTCAAGGCATGCACACTTGAATTGCCACATAATATAAGCTAGAATTAGGAATCAAATCTTTGAGCAAGCAACAAAATTGGTCGATGCAGATTAAAAATTTTCCCGTGATGATTGTACTAGTGCTGGGCTGGGGATAGCATGCACAACTGGCATTTCTCTAACTAGTTTCGGACTCCCTTAAGTTGTTCTCCTAATTCAGTTTTGAAATTCATGGAGAGGTTGAGAAATTGCCCATTTAGGATTGGCAGGGCCAATGAATGGTTTAATTACCAGAAAAGTAGGTCCAAACTGTATTTTTAGCTTTGTAGTGAAGTGGCACAACAAGAACCTACTCACCCGGGTACCCAGGGTTGGATGCTGTGCATAGGGATGTGCATGTCTAGCATTCATAAGAGAAAAGGGTAGCCGGTGTATGAAGCTTCAGCTTATGCAGGGTCCATGGAAGGGGCAGACCACAATGGGTCAATAGTATGCAGCCTTCCCTTGCATTGTAAGAGGCTGTTTTCACAACTCAAACCTATGACCTCAATGTCACATAACAACAACTTTGCTGTTGTGTACGAGGTGTGTGCATCTACCATTCCGAAAAGTATATATATATTGGTTTGTATACTTATAGTCACCAAAGGAAATCGAGTTTCTATGTGCAGATAAAAGCCTAAAGATATCGTTATTGTTTCTTTCAAAATGGGCCCTATGGGCTTCAAACATTCAACCTAAACATGGATGCGTTCATTTGATCTCAACCATAAATACAAGCACGATCGGTTCATTGAATCTGAAGTTAAAGTGCCAATCTTTGATCGTTTTAGCACTATAATGAGAAAATAGAAGTGATCATTTTTGCCTTAATCCTGTCAATGAGATGTTGTTTCTCAATCATTTCATCATCATCAAAGCCTCCTCCCAATTAGGGGTCGGCTTTCCCAATCATTGAGCAATTCCATTGATTATAGCAGAAGGGCTGATTGCCTTGCTTGTGTTCACTCGTTAAATGATGTCTCCAATTCTATTTTCAATTGCGTCTAGGCCTTAGTAAGACGGTGGACATGGAGATTCAGTTCCAGTTTCAGGAGATGTAGAAGAAATGAGTTTGATGCGTTCCGTGGAGCAAGTTGGATTGAGCAATTCGGTTGGGAGAAGGAAAAATGATTCTAGGAGATTGAAGAGTCATCAAATCGTGGAGGTAGAGTGTTTGATTCTAATGTAGATGAAGTTGAATATTTACTTCCAAGTAGAAATGGTAGGGGTTACCGAAAATCATTCTTCATCGATTAACTCCATGGTTTCTAATGGCGGAGATGAGAGATGGATGGTAGTAGAATTGAAGGATGATATGAAATAGGCTGATCAACGAGGTTTTCAAATCGAATTGAAGAGAAGAATGAAGGGTAGGGAGGCCATTGGAGGCAATCATCAGGTGGTTTCTGTTGCTAGGAATTCAAACAGGTCCACTAATGGTTCTTCTTATGTAACTCAAGAAAGCACCGAGATCAGTGGAGTGAAGAAAGATTCAAATGGGTCAGGTCCCTCTTTAACGGAGGTAGTCATGGAGGGACTCCAGGGGACTGCACATACAACCATGGAAATCCGCAGCAGCTCGGTGCTGAGAAAGATCCACGGCAAGTGCAATTTCACATGTTAAAGAAGCTAACAGAGCAAATCATTAAGAAATGAAGCTTGGAATCAATGACTGGGGGCAGTTCCAATCGAATGTACCAAGGCATGTGAACGAAAGGAAAATAAAGAAATGTGCTGGACTGTGTTTTGAATATTACAAGAAAGTAATGACTTTCTAGTGATATCATCAGATACATATACTATATCAAATTTGCTTGGTAGAAACAGTGTGCGGAAACAGGAAATTAAACATCTTTTGTACTCAAGGCTAATCAATTTCGATGGCCAAGGTAGCGGCGAACATGGTAAATTTCAGCTGAGCTGCCGATTGATCCTATAGAGTCCATTGTATGGGGTGTGATTGAGGTCTGACTGGTGTTTAATTGGTCTGTTACGAGATGTAGTCAGTTGGTGGTTAACTGTCAAGTAGTCCTTTCATTACTAGGTAATTTTAATTTGTGGACTGATTTTTAATGGGTTCCATACACTGTTCATTCAAAGACTGGTTTTTCAACAATTCAATTGATGGGCCAGCTTCAGATTGGTGAATAATATGAATAAATTTGACAAATTTCTGTCAACTTGTCCTTCATTTGGCAAATTTGCATTGGATTTGAATAATATGAGAACTTTTGATAAAAAGAAACTATCCAGTTAGAAAGATTTAAGAGATCAATGAGAACATGCACGAAGAAGACTCAACTTAATTGATAAGAGAGTGGAGGCCTTTCATAAGAACCATTTCTAGTTTGTATAATTGACATAAAGATTTTAGCAAATTAGAAGAAGGGGAGCCTTGGCGCAACGGTAAAAAAAAAAAAAAAAATTTTAGCAAATTAGAACATCATAGAACCCGGATCCACATCCCAGAACTAGTCCGGTCAAAATCCATGAATGCAAGTACCCACTTCAAGTTTGAAAACTCCAACCATATCAGAAGAGGTAATTCTTTTCTTCAATGCTAGGTGTATTTGTTACCATTTTGACTTTGGGTACTAGATCAGATACAAAGATGTTTAAGTTCATTCACGAATGAGATGGACTCAATTATAAGCAACAATCCTTGCATGATCGCCCTTTGTTCTTCAACTACTTCCATCTTGAACCTGATGCGCAATCATAGACTAAGGTACTCAGCACCAGTTGTTGGAATGACGTGACCCGGGCTGGACCTCGATTCAGAAAGATGAAGAAAAAGAGGTAACTAATTCCCCATCTCACTGGGGGCACAAAATGGCATCTCGATGTGATACAATCACTTCTATTTTAGTTGGGAAAGAAGGCCGAAGTCCATCCGAAATAAGAGAAGAATAAAGGACCAATGGCATGTGGGCCGGAGAAAAAAAAAAGTTTGAAGGAGAAGCAGCCGAGCTCATTCCCTTCACTTCCTGGGCTCAAAGCAGTGGAATGTTTCCTGGCCAATTGGATAAAGTTATATCAGCAAATTGCACTCATTCATCATTTACCAGATCAAATTCATACCTTGTTTTCTATTTAAACTTTAAAAAAGCTTGCCACTAATTTGTAACATTCAACCCAAAAAACCAACTACTTGAGCGTCGTCCCCTATCAATCCGATGGCGAAGGATGCATGGCAGGTTGGAGCAGGTACACTAGCCACTATATTCACTATCTTTTTTCCAACTATTTCAAGCGAGAATCGGAATCACCTTCCAACCAACAACATAGTGTCATAGAATGATGGAACATTGTGACCGGTCAGATCTCACCTGACCTTCATGCAAGGATTCTCCCACTGTCGTTAATCATTTAATCATCAGGTGTGGCCACAAAAGAGTAAATTATCCTGGCCTGAGTGCCTTGCTTTGCCGAATAAAATGCACCGTGGGTGTTCTCGCCCACTTCTGCAGGAGCAGGGCCCAGCAAGACCAGGTTTTGTTTGTTCTTTGTTCGTAGATGAACTAAAAAGATCGTAGAACAACGTAATTCAGAAGGAAGGTTAATGTTCTTCTTATTCGAATTCTTTTTTGTTCTTTTGAACATGCATAAAAGCTTGATGCAGTTCTTATTTTCACCATTGCAATGTTTATTATTTCAAGAAATAAAGAAGCGAAATTACATTTCCAAGTCAAACTGAAATGCCTTCAGAACCATGTAAGAGTCTTTTTTTCTTTCTTTCGCTGGAAAGCTAATGAGATGTGGATCTTGATGGATTTGAACCACCATTGTCTAGAGAATAATTCTCAAGTGCTCTGCCACATTTGAGCTAAAGACCCAGTATAGATTGCTATAATTCTGATTTCAATGAGCTAAAGACCCAGTATAGATTGCTATAATTCTATACCAATAGCAAAATCAAACTGGGCAAAGCAACCCAGCAGCATAAAAGCAGGTTTTTTATGCACTCAGAATATGATGGTCATGGATGGTTCATTAAGGTGTAAGTACCATTTGTAATTTCTCATTCCTCGCTGATTAACAATTCATGCCTAGTGAGAGCCTAACTTATGCAGCAGTCCACATTATGAATAGAAACAAAGATGTTGGAAAACCCAGGTACAATGGTCGTCTAAAAACATGACCCGGGTGGTGTTATTTTCTCCAACAACTCCGTTTTCTTCCACGCAGCAATCCAGTTCAATAGGCAGAGATTATATTTCTACAGTGTTTACTAAAAAACATTTCTCCCACTCATAAAAATCGGAAATCTTTGAGAAAACACAATAGTGCTCACATAATATACTCCACAATTGAACAATCAGACACCCACAGAAAGCAATCCATGTACCTAAGCAATTCAAAGTCTTGCCTGCTCCAAAATTCGAATGCTTAAAACTGAAAATTAATACTGCACAAAATGGGGATTGTATTTCAGTAACAGAAACACGCAAGTAGTAGATAAGAGTTCAGATGGACCTGCGAGAGCTTCCATCATGATCCATGTTTCTTCTTCAATTTTGGATCATCATTCTTCTTCAATTCTGAAGTAGTTTACAAGGAAGGAGTCCAATGAGAGAATACTCCATAATCCAGGATATCTGCAAGTGCTATTTTAAAGCTTTGAATAAGATCCCATGGAATCAAAACCCTTTGAAAAAACTATAGTTTCTAGTACATTCAGCACAAAAGAATTATTTCAGTTTTGGTCTCTTTCTTCAAGAACAATAGTTGTGATCCAAAATGTCAGCAGTAATAAAATCCCACAGACAGTTCCACACTCTGAGCAAAAGACTGTTTGACTCATTCCTCACAATTCATCTCTAAGTTTCTAGAAATTACATCTTTTTGTCCTTTTTGGGATGAAAGTTGGGGATCTATTGATCACTAAAAATGGGCTGAGATGGTCCAGTTACAAATAAGTAAAAGAAAATGGCAGAAAGAATGAAAAGACAGAGTTGTACACTGAAGCCCCATCATTAGCTAACTGGTCTGCTTCTTTATTGGCAGTAGGAGGACATGAATTACTTTAAATCTTTATAGGTCCTTGTGGTCCGCCCCTTCCCCGGACCCCACATAGGCAGGAGCTTGGTGCACCGGGGGTGCCTTTTTTTTTTTAGGACATGATGAAAGAAGTTTCTCCTTTCTCCAAGACTTTGGCTAGTGGAGTCGATTGAGTTGTTGAATCTCCAAGGCACTTTGTCCGGGTGTTTCATCCAAAAGAGATAACCACTTTGAGTTGCTTTCAATTCACAGTTTTCTGGACTGAGCGCATGGTCACTGGAGGTTTGAAAGGTGGAATTTCTGCTTCATTGGAGTCATTGTATGTATTTCAGTGCAATGACATTCGGAGCTATAACCTGATCATTTGGCTGGTGATTTCAAATTCATGGTTTCCACTAATAGGAGATTACTGTCCTTAGTCATTACTACAATAACATCTTCCATCTCGTTAAGGAAAGCCAGTGGGGATTGTTTTAATCCCATTAACTTCTCAGAAACTCCAATACTATAACCTATATTTTGCTTCATCCAAATTCATCTCTCTTATTCCTGTCTTCCTTATCAAACAACTTTTAACATATAGACAAACAACTTTTACCCACCCTCATAAAACAGAAAATATCTCTCTAAAAGGCCTACTAAGAAGAAGCCAAACAATAACTCCACATGAACACCCAAAACCCATTTCTTTGCCAGATATATGAAGGCACTAAACTCCACCAATGCCGGTCCCAAGCCCGGATAAAAAAGGAGGAGGGTCTTGCGTCAGGTGCCAGCCGGCAAGGGGGAAGTTGAAGATGATTCTATTATTTCTTTCTTACAAATTAATATGCATTTGTATATTAGTTTGTGAGGAAGAAATGAGAATCATCTCCAGCTTCTTAAAAGATGGCAACCCTTGTATCAGGTAGCCAGCCAGCAAGGGGGAAGTTGAAGATGATTCTATTATTTCTTTCTTACAAATAAATATGCATTTGTATATTAGTTTGTGAGGGAGAAATGAAAATCATCTTCAACTTCTTAAAATATGGCCACCCTTGCGTCAGGTAGCCAGCCGGCAAGGGTGAAGCTGAAGATGATTTTAATGATTGTAATGATTTTAATGAAAATCATCTTCAGCTTTTAAAACTATGGCAACCCCAACATGACATGAATTGAAATCTGAAATTCGCTCAAGCTAGGGCGTTCCCCATAAGCGACGCGCTGCATCGGATCCCGGATGCGGTGAAAAATAGGCAAGGGTTGCTAGGGCGTTCTCCCAGAAGCGACGCACTACATCGGATCCCGGGTGTAGTGAAAAATGGGCAAGGGCTGCTAGAGCGTCCCCTCGGAAGCGACGCGCTGCATCAGAACCCAGGTGCAGTGAAAAGTGGACATGGGTTCATACCATGGAGGTCGAGAAAGGCGATAGTAAATAGGGAATCTCCAAATCATAAGATTCGCATCGCTACATGGAATATAGGGACGTTGACAGGTAAGAGTTTGGAGTTAGTAGACACGATAAAACGTAGGAGAGTCAACATCGCTTGTATCCAAGAAACCAAGTGGAAAGGGGCTAAAGCTAGAGAAATAGATGGGTATAAATTATGGTACGTAGGAAAGGAAAATAATAGAAATGGCATGGGAATAATAGTGGATAAGGAATTAAAGGATAAAGTTGTGGACGTTAAAAGAATCAGTGATAGAATTATAATAATAAAAATGGTTCTAGAAGAGCAGATTATAAATATTATAAGTGCATATGCACCACAAGTAGGGCTACAAGATATAATTAAGAGACAGTTTTGGGAAGATATGGAGAGAGTCATGCAAGAAATTCCCAATACTGAGGGAATATTTATAGGAGCAGACTTAAATGGCCATGTAGGAAAAGATAAGGAAGGATATGATAGAATACACGGAGGGTATGGTATAGGTGAATGAAACGAGATGGGGGAGAATATCCTCGATTTTGCTTTGTCATATAACCTATCCATTGCAAATACACTCTTTAAGAAGAGGGATGAACACTTAATAACCTTTAAAAGTGGACTTCATAAAAGCCAAATAGACTTTTTTCTACTTAGGAATAATGAACGATCTATATGTAAGGATTGTAAGGTGATACCCGGTGAGAGTGTAACCTCACAACATAGGTTAATAGTTATGGATATTCATATCAAAAGATGGAGTAAAAGAACTGAACTTAATACACATCCAAAAACTAAGTGGTGGAACTTAAAAGGAGAGAAAATAACCTCATTCAAAAATAAGTTGATGGTAGAAGGAAATTGGAATTATGAAACAAAAGTAAATACCATGTGGACTAATATGGCTGAGTCCATTAAGAAAGTGGCAAAAGATGTCTTAGGAGTATCTAAAGGTAAAAGGCTATTAGCAAAGGAAACATGGTGGTGGAATGAAACAAAGGCAAAAAGCTATTAAAGAAAAACGAATGCATTTTAAAGCATGGCAAAAGATTAGAAATAATGAAAACTATGAACAATATAAGAATGCTAAAAACGTTGCTAAGAGAATAGTAAGTGAGGCTAAACTTAAAGCATATGATGAGCTCTATAATAGACTAGGAACAAGAGAAGGTGAGAAAGATGTGTTTAAACTTGCAAAGGTAAGAGAAACAAGAGTAAGGACTTAGAGCATGTTAGGTGCATTAGAAGCGATGATCAAAGGGTATTAGTCAAA
This sequence comes from Warburgia ugandensis, assembly GCA_035236585.1. Lineage (NCBI taxonomy): Eukaryota > Viridiplantae > Streptophyta > Magnoliopsida > Canellales > Canellaceae > Warburgia > Warburgia ugandensis. The sequence goes on along the minus strand of CP141131.1, from coordinate 4,782,710 downwards.
GACGCTGAGATCAAACAAAGGTGGGAAATATACTTCCAAAAATTGTTAAATGACAATGGCCCTGAGAATATAGGAATTGAAAATACTATAAATCTAAATAACACTGGATATTATAGATATGAACGTAGGATTAGAATGCTTGAAGTAAAAGAGGCCTTGAGAAAGATGAAATCAGGAAAGGCCATGGGGCCTGATAGTATACCAATAGAGGTTTGGAAGCATATGGGAGATATTGGGGTAGTTTGGTTGACCAAGTTGTTTAACAAGATTATAAAATCAAAGAAAATGCCTGATGAGTGGAGGAAAAGCTCTATTGTACCAATCTATAAGAATAAAGGAGACATTCAGAGCTGCACTAATTATCGAGGGATCAAACTTATGAGCCGACCCCTAATTGGGATAAGGTCTTGATGATGATGATGATGATGATGATGATGATGATGATATATGAAGGCACTAAAAACATTCCAAAACCATCCAACCACAAACTGCTAACCAATTCCCAGAACCCAAACTCTACAATCACATCCAAATGGTAACAAATTCTCTACCATCAAACACAAAAAGATATCCAAAACCTACTTCACCAAAATCAAATTCAGGAAACTACAACTCTAGTTTTGATAATTAACACTGATTATCCCAATAAAACCAATTCTAATTAATCAACGACACAAAATAAAGCAAAGGTACGGACAAAAAACAAATACTACATATCAAAGGGGGGTTTTATAATTTTTATAACTCAACAATGACAGAGGGCCACCCTCGAACTAAGCAAGAAGGACAAAGAGATAATGATGGTCGAGGGGAGGCTTTGAACACATTTATCCAGAGAAAAAATTGAGTTTATATCAGCTTTGCCCTGTCATTTTAGGCATTAGAATCCATATTTTACCTACACATGTTTTCGCAACCTCTGTTTTTCTCTTGCCTATTTTTTCTTTTGCTGGTTCTTCTTCTTTTACAAAAGAGCTGCAATTCGAGGCACATTTCTTACTTTTTTACATATTGACTTACGATGTGTCAATAAATTTAAAAAGCCATCAGTTTTATTTCTGCTGTGGACAAACTGACAAAGTTGAATCACTACCCATCAGTTCTTGAGTTCCGCGCATACAATTCTATAGAGAGGTTAGTAGTAAAGGGTCAGCCACGGTGCATGGAGCTCCCACATTTTTGGGGTTGGGGGAAGGGGCAGACCACAAGGGTCTATAGTACACAGCCTTAACTTGCATTTTTGCAAGAGGCTGTTTTCACATCTTGAACCAGTGACCTCAAGTCACACAATGACAACTTCACCGTTGGGCCAAGGCTCCCTTTCAGTTGGAAGTCAGTAAGAAAAGGGAAAATAAAAAGGAAATCAGAAAATCCATAGATATAAGTGCTTTCATGTCATTCTGAAAGATAATACAATATCTAAAATTAAAGCAGCATTCTTTTCTTTCTTCTACCTTTGGAAGAAAAATGAGCTAATTCATATCTGCCAAACCTATGGCAGTTAAGTATATTATCTCTCTTTTGTGATTTGTCAATCGATCTTTCTTTTTCTCTTATCCTTTCTTTTGCTCCTTGATGACCAAATGATTGGATCTCTCATAACCATCCAATTTTTCTCTCCTTTTGCCACCCATTTCGGATTTCATCATCAATATTCTTCAAAAAGATCCTTCATGTAGGTCACAGCTCTAGAATAGTGCTTGTAATTTGACAATTTTCTTCCAATGTATAGAATCTCGTACAGGACCAAAATAAAAAACTTCCCAGCATGCACAACACAATGGCTCTTTGGAACTACATGTCAATCGACTTTGGCTATAAACCTTCTTGGAGCACAGCTAGAAAGAAAATTTAGTGCATTAAGTACTTCCGTTATCTTGACAAAGTATTGTGACAAAGCAACTACAGAATGATGAATAAATTAACTAAATTATGTCAAATCATTTAAGACTTCATTCAGATGTCTAGAACTGCTACCTGCATCAAAGCATATAAGAGAACAGAGAAAAGGAACATCAGCTTACATGGAACACACATTGAAGCATTGTTCCTACAAGAGCCTATAAATTATTACAACAGTTGAAACAAGGTGAGGATATTCAAAAAAGAAGCGACAAACTTGCAATTGGTTCTGCTCTAACAAGCTGCTGTTTTCTCCAAGACCAAATTACTGATAGTGTTTGTAGTGTAAAGCACGAAAACCAGGTTATATCAGAAAAGATGAAGCTGCTGTGCAGCAACTAGATAAAGACAAAAACAAAGTTCCACATCTTATAAGCTCTGCTAGATGGCAAATAGTATGATAATAAAGCAATCCCTAATCAACTGCTAGCACAAATCTGAACTTTAGACCATGACTATGTCAATCACTTTAGACCAAAGTGGAATAAGCTTGCCTTCAAATAGAATATAAGAGACTAGACCAATACTTTTATGCATGAGAAAATTTGGAAATACAATGTCCAATTCATTTTCAATGTAACTTTTGTTCACTTACTTTGGCTGCTTACACAAGAAAACTATTTTCCTGAAGCTGTTACTTCTTCTTTCAGCCTATCCCTCTACTATAAGAAATAACGAAATAGGAAGTCATATACAAAAATTCATGGCAACTGGCAACATTTGATTCTAAATTTTCACAAACTAGAACAACACAGAACCCAGATGCCGCATCTTAGGATCACTGTAGTCAACGAGTAGTATTGCTCAAGTTCCTTCAAAGACCACAAGCTCTTCATACTTGGGGGGCTAGTGACATGGCAGCAGAAAAAATTGCATTTCTACAATACTGAATTTGAGAGTATTATTGATCTCACACATCTTGATCTGAGCAATAGTTGTGGAAGGAAACCTCCGAGGGCTGTTCCATAAGGATGTACTTGCCAATACGAATTTGGTCATTTTACTCAGGAAACTGCAAAAACTCCAGCCAAGAGCAGTACAAACAGATAGACAGTAATCAACAAAAAGCTCTGAGGATCATCAGCAACTGATCCACATTAATCACTAATCACTACTAGAATAGTAAAAAAATTTCCATACAAAGCTTAAGGTATCTCTAATGACCAAGTCATCAATGAACCATACGATATGTAAACAAGCACTAGTAATCACATTGACGGATGATACAGAATTATTGACTACTCATTACTCCCTCTTGCTTGTACTGTCTGGCTTTGATATCTGGATCATTGTTTTTCTTGAATAAAATTCTATAAACCTTTTGGCTTAAGACTGGAGAAGAAAAGTTGTATTTTTTCCTGAGTTTCTTGTTTTGGACTTAGTTGTTTATAGTATTTGATAATTTATTTATTTGTCGTGTCCTCATGTCAGGTTTTGGAGAACTTGCCATGTGAGCACACGGACATGAGTTCTGTATGTGTGCATGTGTCCATGTCCATAAATCATAGATCCGCAACTTATTCACATAATTAACCACTGCTAGAATACTATAAATGTTTACCATACAAATCTTAGGGTGTCTCAATGAACATGCCACAAATAAACCATATCATACACAAGTGAACACTAGCAGCCACATTGAGGCATCATGTAGAATTATTCATTTATCATTACTCCCCCTTGCTTATTGTAACTGTCTCGCTTATACATTGGTCAGGTGACCCTTAAGGTGTGAAGACTTCTGTTTGTAAGCTCTTTGGTCAGAGAGGAATACTTCTGAAAACAAAAACTGAGCTTCCTAAAGTTTTATTATGCATAGAGAAGTGAGGAAACTAATGGAGCATCAGTTTTTCATTACAGAGCAGTTTGTAAGATTTTTTTAGCCATTTACAAGTGTTTTGAAATCCCTTGGTGTTTGAAGGATCTCTAACCTTTTCCAGTAGGACATCTGGTTGTAGGGTATTAAAATGAAATTTTTATGGAAACCAACCCTTGCAATATTATGTAGTCTATGCACCAAGAGGACATAAGGATTCTTGACAATCATGTCTTTGATTGCTAGAACTGATTAAGGTCTACATAGCCCAATTACCCCAACTTAAAAAAGAACATTGAGCATTAACAGTTACATGCTCCCAGTTAGCAACCTACAGCTCTTGACCATCTAAACCATAGAAAATCATGGCTCTTATAAACTCCTCTACTCCTAATCTCCTAATTTGCATCATACTCATGGTTCCCATTGCAACCCAGGACCAGATGACATGCTGGTAAGTTAAGGAACTCATTGGAAGGGTTGTCAAAGATTTTTCTGGGACTACAGCCTACAGGTGTGAAGGACTACTCTGGACAGAAGCTTTGCCCTCTTAAGCAGCCTTGATATGTTCAAGGAGAATTATCTGTCTTCTATGGATTCAGATGATTCACCAGATGTTATCACTGGGCAACTAAATTATAGACCAGCCTGTGGCCAGTACCTATATTATTTGGAGATGATAATCTTTAAAGAATCCTAGTGCCTATTCTAATCACAATTTGTAGAGAGGACTACTCTGTAAATGAGAATCTATACCTCACATCATAACAATGTGGCTATAATCTATTTTCTGTTTTATTTGTGTTTGTTGCTATCTCATCCCTTCTGCTATACTTTGCTACATAAAGTTCTTATCAGAAAAATAAATTTATCCAGTCCCACCATAACAATTTATAAGATTTCGTACTCAAATATGAACATCACATATTTAAAACTCCTACTAGAAAAGAAAAATATAATGGTTCCTCTATCCTAGGTCATTTTCCAAGAGAAAACCATATCATCTCCATTAGTAACTTAATATGTATACTACATCCAATCTGGCGCACAAGATCCTTGTAACACCTGTTTCTAGTGCCATTGCTTATGTTTATACACTTGAAATTTTTTTTGCAAGTCACGGATATAATGGAAAAGGAGACTAGACTTCAATTTTGAGAGGCCGTTATCATGGAGGCAGAAAAATTAACATCTAATTATGTTACTACCCCTGTTTGAGATAAAGTACTCATTCATCCATTATTAGATCAAACTCATACATCACTCCTTCAAATTCATCAATTGGGACTGAAATACAAATGTGCTGTCCTCACCCTTATCTTGTAAAAAAGGGCTCAAATTTCACTAGGATCTTGCCACAATCTCAAAAACAATAACTGGGACCCAGACACTCACCGGTTGCTCAATTCATTGCTCAGTGTTGATCAGTGATCATAGCTGAGAAGCCTATGCAGTTTTCCTTTTTCTTTTTCCTCCTTTTCTTTTCCCTTTTATTTTATTTTATTTTGGGCCATGTCTTAAACACTAACGAAGGCAGAAAATAGCATGTTATCTTTGTCTGCTACATACTGAAGAGACAAAATTGTGTGCATGATAGATTTATCAGTGCCACAGAATCATATCTGTGAGTCCCCTGCATGCCTAGTATTTCTTGAATTGGTTTTTGCCACATGCTCCACAAGCAAAAGGGCTATCAGCCTCTGGATAACCATGAATACAGAACCATAAAATTCAACAGAAACTAAACACCATAAAAATGGAGATTTATACTTGAAACCATCTGAGAGAGAAATTTTCCAATTGAAACCTACAACATCTCTACAAAACTGAAGAAATAAACAATCATAGCTTGAACTTACGGTGTATTCGGGAAGAAAAAGAAACACGGAACAGAGAATCCTTTCATCATAAGCGGCAGCAACGCAGAGTTCTCCTTAAAACAATAAACTAAAATCCACATAAATCCCTGTTGAGATCTATTTACAACCTTACCTTTTTTACTTATTCCTTAATGGCTACCTATTACCTGGCCATGAAGATGAAGATGGACGAGTCTGATCAACCACAAGCTGGGTCCACAAAAATGGCCGCACCAGATCCTCACACCCCGCTGTCAACCCTTTATCTAGTACAAATCCTAATCCGTTGATAGGGGACGATCCTTTTAGAGGGCTCTCTGATATGGACAGCTGACATTGTAGAATAACTCCATTCCTCTGTAGGTCTCCTGTTTTGGGGCCCTCTCATTTGTATAGCTGCCTGTCCAAGATAACTCCATTCCTGTTCCTGCTCTTGGCGGTAACAACTACGAGATACGATGGGAGCTTCGGGTTCTCGACGTGGGATCGGAGGCTGAAGTGGCGGATTTGAAGCAGACGGCCTTGCTTGAGCTAAGGCAGGTCCACGTTGATCTTCAAGGTCGACTGAAATAGTGCACTTACTTCTTGGAGGAAAGAGGAGAGGGATGGCACAAGGGGCGTAGAGCAGTATTCAATCAGAGCCGAAGTAGCAGCCAAATCTAGAAGAGACAATTGGATGACGTAATATCAGCCAATTGCACTCATTCATCCTTTATAAAATGAAACTAATACATCACACCATCAAATTCATCTATTCTCATTGAATTACCAAGACATATCTTCCGGTGTCATCTCGAGATGTCCCACGAACAAAAACGATAACTGGGTCCTAGAAACTCATCATTAACTGCTCAATTCATGGCTCTGGGTTGATCGCTGATAATAGCTTGTGAGGCCTGTCCATTTTTCCACTTTTCTATTTTTGTTTCTTTTGAAAATTGACCCGCCCAAGCCATGTATTTAAAAGCCAAATCACATCCCCAACAAAATGAAACTAAGAAAGGCAGAAAATAGCATGTTATCTTTGTCTGTTAGATGCTGAAGAGACAAAATTGATTATTGCTTTTTGAATGCCACAGAATCATATTTAAGAGTCCCCTGCATAAGACAACTGATAGATCCTAAAATTTTAGCAGCAACTAAGCATGAGAAAAAGAAGAGTTTCCTACCAAAACCTACCGGATATCCACAAAATTAAACTGAAGAAACAACTAATCGTTACCTGAATTTACAGTTTATTGGGAAATAAAAAGAAACAGAGAACAGAAATCTCCTTTCCTGTTTTGTGAAGTGTAATCACGGCTACATAAGATGTAGCAACGCAGAGTTTCTCCTTACAACAACAAAGAAAAATCGACCTATCCCTTCACATAGCATATATTTACTCCCTGACCTTATTTTTTCCCGTCTTGACGACTATCTATTACCTGACCACGAAGATAGACGGGTCTGAAAACGTGTCCCGAAATGAGTCCTGCTACAAGTACTTATCATAAAATACCAGCTGACCATTGATTAGTGAGCACAGCTATCCCCAGGACGCGCGGGTCCTATGGACAGCTGAACGTCCAGGATCATCTGGCTCCTCAGTGTTGTTGCGGTTCCGGTGCTCTCTCATGTGTACAGCTGGCTGTTGTCCAGGATAGTACCATTCCGGTTCTCGTTCCCCAGGATGGCAGCAGTTACGACTATGATCCATGACACCAGTTTCCCGAGGTGGGGGCTGAGTCGGAAGCGGCAGACATGAATCAGCTAAGGCAGGCCCACACGGGTCTTCAGGATCGATGTGCTCGTCCTTCTTGGGAGTAGAATCAGTTGGGTAATGGAGATGTGCACGTGCTTCCCGGAGTAAAGAGCAAACGGGGATGAGACAAGGTGCGTAAAGGAGGACTGGTGTCCATGGCCACAGTTGTAGATGGAGAGAAGCTGCAATTGAGAGCAGAGAAGCAAGGGCTACTGCTTTGGACAAGAGGCCTAGGTGGGTGGCAAGGCGAAGAGAGGTGGCATAGACTTCAGACATGTTGGAAGAGGCAATGGAGGCTACAAAGGAGGCGAGAGTAGAGTAAATGACAAGCTGGATGAATAGAGGATGAACAGGGTCAGAACTTTTGCCGCCTTGTTGTTGTTGCTGTTGAAGCTGAAGTAAGGCCGCTGCAGAGGCTATGCAGCAGGCAAAGATTTCCTCATTCATTCTCCTTGAACAGTATATTTTTAACTCAACTCCTTATCTTGCGTTTGTTTGGTTCGATGAAGAGATTTCTGTTGACAGGCGGCTTTATAGGAGAACGCGTCACCGGGTTGTGGAATGATGCCCATGATATCGACAACATCTATGTGGCACCGAATCCCAAAGTCGTCGAGTTTAAGTGCGAAAAGCAAATTCGAAGCCAGTCACTCCCTGTTCCCCGGCTGTCGAAAAGGTTTTACCTTCCCCTACTAAAAAAATATATAATCGAGCCAGTTGCTTTTCGCTCTCCTAAAAAACCGTAAAATCTTCGCTATCCTTTCACTCCCCCACTAAAAAAACGCAAAATCGAGCCAGTAGTTGTTTGCTGACTTTCTAAGGTTCTTTCATCTCCTTATTGAAAAAGGCAAAGCGGCTTCGCACCCTGACTGTTTTGTTGGCCTCGGGAGATGGAAGTTGGAAGCAAACGCTTTATAATATTGAGAAAATGAAAATAACTTCCACACAAACTTCAATCAAAAGAACGGCCTGGATAGGTTGGTAATGGGAAGACATTTTTGTACTTGTCATGTATGCCATCAGATCAAGCGGACGTTCTCATTAAACAAAAGAGGAATGATAATAAGCTTCTTCTTTTTTGTGTTAGCAAGTGGGTTTTTATGAATAATCCTAAACAAACGAGCAACTTCGGAATCTATGACGCAAACGAGCAACTTAGGAACCCCTGACTTAGCACAGGGAAGCGGGACACTAAGCCTGAAATCTTTTGCCATCAATCACTAATATGCATCTCCCACAATGTCCAAAGCGCAGCCCAGTGGATACGTTTCCTTAGACGACTGCAACCAGGAAGCTGGGTTCATAGCAGCTTCCCAACAACCTTATCCATCCACGCCAACAACCAGGAACCTGGGTAGAATAATTTTAAATCGGTTTACATTTTTTAAGATTCAAATAGTTTACAATGTTGCCTTGCTTTACGTGGGCCATACTTCAAAATTTTTGTCAATTGAATGATCTAGTCATTGTTTTCTTGAGTGGTAAAAATTAATAGTGGAAAGCCTTACCCTCAATTGGATGATTCCAGCCGTTTTTATCGCTTGGTAAAGGGCTCATGAAGCAAATCAAGATCACTAGGCTATTGTTCCCTCTGTTTCTTGAAGTTGAAAATTACAGCCATTCTTATCGTGTGTTTTCTTGAAACTTAAAATCATAGCCAAAGAAACAGACGAGAAAGTATTTATTAGGCATGAGATTTGGTACTTGCCTGTCTAACCCATTTCCAACGTGGTGAAAGCTTACACTAGTAAGATCCAATCCAAGTTAGCGCATTCTATGTTTTCCGTGATGAGATAAGTCACCAGCTTATATTAAGAACCGGATTTTCCATGACTGTTGCTAAGCACAAACTGGTCTATCATGCAGTGGGCCTCATTGGAGTCACCATCATACATACATTTACTGCAACGATGCAGGCTTCTCCCAGAACTAGCTTTCGAAATGCCATTATTCTGCTGGGGAACTAATCCGATTAAATTTCATGATGGATTGAAGAAATTCAACAGTTTTTGTAGTTGGAGTCTTACGAGAATGCTCCCTTTATCCACAAACTTTGACCGATGCGCCAAGGCTCCAATTTCTCATCTAGTGCGACTCATAGCATGAGTCGCATGGGGGGCACTTGTAAAGCCAGCCAGCAGGTGCAAGAATGAATGCATACGAAAGCATTTCACCACCTAATCTGAAGTTTCGTGGAAGACCTAATGTTGTCTCTTGATTTTCAGACTTAGTGATGTAAGCTGTTCTGTTTTGGAACTTCAAAAGTCCCCATACTTTGCTTTTCCTTTATATGTAGACGAATGGAATGGATCCTAGAAGAACGTAATTCAGAAGGAAAGGTAAAAGCTTTTTCTTATTTTACACCATTACAAGTGGAAAATGAGCTCATCCTTTCATTTTGCAATGGCACAAGATGTGTTATTTGAAGCGAAATTTCTAAGTCCTTTTTTATTTGGATAATATCCCACATATCATACTCACGTTTAATCTTTGACTCATCTTCTCCCATGATTACTTATTTGTCCTGTTGTAATGTTACTATGTTTGCTTGATGTTATTCTGTACAGTCATACATTCCAAGCATGTGGCATACAACCCAGTTGTAGTACTCTATGAATTGACATTAATGAAAGGCTCTCATCAATCGAGCATTCTGAATCCTTTCACTTCCAAACATGCAAAGAAGCTTGACACAGTTCTTATTTTCTCCATTGCATATTATTAAGAAACAAACAAACAAAACCACATCCCCCTGATTCATTCTCCTTGAACAATCTATTTTTAACTTCTTGTTTATGTTCCCTCAAAAGGATTCATGAAGAGAGTTCTGTTGAGAGAGAGGCCTATATACAGTGGATCGCTGTGGAGAACTAGAATCTCTGTAAGAAAAAAGAAGAAAAAAAGAATCTCTTTCATATAACACGAAGGATCAAATGGCAGATACCTAGAAGGAGCAAACGACTAAAACCGGGGAACTCCTATTTCTTTGTGATTTAGTCATTTTTCCTGTTCGGAAAGAAGGAAAAAAAAAAAAAAAAAGGTTGGCTGATGTCGGCACTCATCGTTTTAATAGGCACACAATCTGTAACTGGCCTACCATTTGAAAGATCCGAATTATAATTAATTATTTACCATCTCAGTGTGACAATTCAGATGAGCTATGCACCAAAAATTTCAGTTATTGGATAATTATAACATATGCTCTTCTAACATTGAAGCTATTAATCGTCTATCTTAAAACTTGAAAAAACAATGCCCATCTACGATGTAGAGGAAAAAGTTTTCAATGGTTCCGATCTTCCAAAAGATGGGCCCAGTTGGAGTAGCTTTCTGGAAAATAAGGTGGGCGTGTGGCTACTAAAAGGAGGTACGCACAAATCAACTGCAAGTCTGATCGTGTGTTCTTCTCTTGGAAAAGGAAAAACAAAAAGGCAAAATCATGAAAAATCCCAGGCTGCGCCATCAGGAAACAAGCTAAAGTCTTGCTTGTCACTGGAGCGACTTATCTTTGAGAGTTCATTTATGGTCTGTAAGTTTGTTTGTAGTATCAGAAATTCTGCACAAATTGTAACAGCTACAGTTCTGTAATAGAAGATCGATCCAAGGCTTAATTTGATCTTTGGTTTACTTGCTTCAATCTTTGATGAAGGAAACAGTTAAAATAAAATTTAAAACTTAAAATATAGAACAATATAAAACACTTACAATGGGCTAGGTTTTTCTCTTGTGTATTGCCAAGTCATTGTCAAATAAGCCTCTAGCATATCTGTAAATGTATATTTCATCTATCACTATACGAGCTTCTTCTCCATCATATAGCCTATTGATGGCATGCATTAGACCATTATTGATGTCACTATTGTGCTTAATTTCAATGTCATGGTCGTAATAGAAGGATGAGTTGAGGTAACATCCAGCTGCAAGCAAAGGCTGGTGAAGTTAGAACTCCATCTACTTGTATAACCCCTCAAATATGAGTGGCTTGATTCTCATCCTTTGCTAGATTGGCTTGAATTTTTTCTTTGGCCTTGGCTATAGCCTAAAAAGTGTATTCCATCACCAGCTTTTCCTCACTGTTCACCACTTTCAAAACCTCTACAAGTTGAGTCATGATCTTCAAATAAAAGAGAACGTGGTTTTAGAAATTGGTACATGATGCAATTCTTTCAACTATTTTACCTTCAAGCTTTTTCGGCCTTTTACTGTTCATCCACTTTGAACAATAGAACATCACTCCTAACTCTATCTTCAAGTTGTGAATGCTTTTTAAGCTCAAGAAGTTGATAGTGAAGTGCATCATTGCATGTCTGACCAATTCTTTTTTCTTTGTAAATCTTCTCATGAGATAACAGACATGTGTGTGACTATATATAAAAACTGTCATCCCCCTAGCTTGTGCCACAATTTTTTTTACAATTGGCAATTTGCCTATGTCCTCTAATATTAGATCAATGCATTGAGTCGCACAAGGAGTCCAATATAGGTGTGGTCTTCTCATCATCAACTCCCTTCCCATAACCACGTAATTGAAGGCGTTATTAGTTATGACCTAAAATAGAAAAAAAGAAAAGAAAAAGAAAAGGTAAAATTATATAGGATGAGCTTGCATTATATGATTATAAATAATTCAAAATACTTAATAGCTTATATATGTATATAATTAAACAATTACCTGAACTACATTGTTCTCTCCAACTTCATCAATCACCTTCTATAGCATGTTAAGTATTAAGTTTGCACTCTTGACATGAGCAGACCTATCAATAGATTTTAAAAAAACTATCCTAATTATACAGTTCACCAAAAAGTTATAAGGGTGTGACCCTAATTAGCTTTATGGTGATCTATGTACTCATGATATGAAGGTGTCTCGAAACCTTAGTCACATAAGATTATATGATGATGTAAGATTAGGTAAAAGAATAAAATAAGTATAAATTATTTATTATTAAAAATTATAAGATATATACCTAGACCATGGTGATCAATTGCCTCTAACATGAACTAAAATGAGCAATTATGAACAGCATTGAATGCAATACTACGTTTCTAAAACCAAGAGACAATATAATCCTAAGCTCCTATCATAAACTCTTTATGTGCTCTATTTATTGTCGTTTGCTACATGGGTGCCTACCCCTTACCTTAGGCATCAGGGTTGGAAGTAAAGAGCTAATTAATATGCCCCTTTTATATGGGCATCTTATGCCTCTCTGCCCCCAATGAAAATACCAGCAACCTTGCACCTCCCCCTCATCACCATCATTATCATCAGGCAAGCCAAATAAATTTTCTAGCTATTCCATCTCTTTTGTTATTTTCTCTCTAGTCTCTCACTTCTTCTTTGTTTCATTTATATAATTTAAAATTTTCTTAGATATCTGAGGAACTAGAGAGCATTTTTTAGCATTCTTATGCTCACCCATCATATGTTGTTTTAATCTGAATATTCCACTAATATATATATTCTCACAAAGCTTGCACTATACCAAATTTTTGTCATTAGGATCTCATGCCTCTCCATATTCTCACCCTGGATCTATTAATCTAGAAGAATTATTGGTGGAGCCTCTTGACAATGACATATTGTAGTATCAATAGGAATATATGAACCTATTAGAGCAGAATGGAAATAAATCAAACAATCAGAAGAGGAATCCTACAAAAAATAAAATAAAATAAATAACAGCACAAAATTAAGAAATATAGAAAAGTAAGAATGTTATAAAAACAAAACTTAGAAAAATGAAAAGAAAGATGCAAAATATGAAAACAAAGTTATGGCTAAGTTGTTTTAAGCATTATAATGATCATATTTACAAATTTGTTACAAAAATAAATTAATAACAAAAAAATTACTATTTTTAACTATTTTTTTAGTAAAAAATAACAAAAAAAATTAGGAGAAACAATTATGATGTAGGCAATTTGCAAAGTTACTTTCTTCAACTCTTATACAATTAGTCATCATGGTTGTACCTGCTTCATTAATCCAATAGGAATTAAGAACTTCTAGGCATCCCAATTTGTAGCCATCTAGTTCTGCCACTTACATCTTGTTGCTTCAGTACACAACGTTGGTGCTTGGGCTTAAATTCTCCAAGTACTTGAAACTTTTGTGAACATGTCTCCTACTTTTTTGAAGAATTCAAAAGTTATTACATTTTTTGAACTAAAAGCAAATTCTAAGAAATTAAGAAAATTTTACTTAGACTACTTACCAAATTCTCAAATATTATTTGTAAATCTAGTTAAAAATTCAATTTAAAGCTTAAGCTTAAATGTGAAAATTGCATTTTGACCATTTTTTTAGGACTCTTTTTACAAATGACTGCAGAATTTTTTGAGTCATTCCCTGGCCTGTTTATTCTGGAGTCCAAACTTTGTGATTGTGCTTTGGGAATAAGGCACTTTCAACCACCATGTCTACCGCTGACATGATAAATCACTTAATCTTGGTAAGTGAAACTAAATATAACAGTGGCAATATGCCAGCCAATTCACACCATGCAGAAATATTTTGATGGTTTATTCTCAAGGCATGCACACTTGAATTGCCACATAATAAAGATAGAATTTGGAATCAAATCTTTGAGCAGGCGACAAAATTAGTCGATGCAGTCTAAAAATTTTCCCTTCATGATTGGACTAGTGCTGGGCCAGGGATAATATGCACAACTGGCATTTCTCTAACTAGTTTCGGACTCCCTTAAGTTCTTCTCCTAATTCAGTTTTGAAATTCATGAAGAGGTTGAGAAATTGCCCATTTAGGATTGGCAGGGCCAATGAATGGTTTAATTACCAGAAAAGTAGGTCCAAACTGTATTTTTAGCTTTGTAGTGTAGTGGCGCAACAAGAACTTACTCACCTGGGTGCCCAGGGTTGGATGCTGTGCATAGGGATGTGTATGTCTAGCGTTCAGAAGAGAAAAGGGTAGCCCAGTGTATGAAGCTCCGACTTATGCAAGGTCCATGGAAGGGGCGGACTACGATGGGTCAATTGTATGTAGCCTTACCTTGCATTATAAGAGGCTGTTTTTACAACTCAAACCCATGACCTCAATGTCACACGATGACAACTTTGCTGTTGAGGTGTGCCATGTCTACCATTAAAAAAAAAGAAAGAAAAAAAAAGAAGGGAGCTATATTTTTAGCTTTGTGCATGCTTGGCTTGTACACTTATAGTTACTAGAGGAAATCGAGTTTCTATATGCAGATAAAAGCCTAAAGATGCCGTTATTGTTTCTTTCAAAATGGGCCCTATGGGCATCAAACATTCAACCTAAACATGAGTGCGTTCATTTGATCTCAACCATAAATACAAGCACGATCGGTTCATTGAATCTCAAGTTAAAGTGCCAATCTTTGATCGTTTTAGCACTATAATGAGAAAATAGAAGTGATCATTTTTGCCTTAATCCTGTCAATGAGATGTTGTTGCTCAAGCATTTCATCATCATCCAAGCCTCATCCCAATTAGGGGTCGGCTTTCCCAATCATTTAGCAATTCCATTGATTATAGCAGAAGGGCTGATTGCCTTGTGTGTGTTCACTCGTTAAATGATATCTCCAATTCTAGGCCTTAGTAAGACGGTGGACATGGAGATTCAGTTCCAGTTTCAGGAGATGTAGAAGAAATGAGTTTGATGCGTTCCGTGGAGCAAGTTGGATTTAGCAATTCGGTTGGGAGAAGGAAAAATGATTCTAGGAGATTGAAGAATCGTCAAATCGTGGACGTAGAGTGTTTGATTCTTATGTAGATGAAGTTGAAGATTTACTTCCAAGTAGAAATGGTAGGGGTTGCAGAAAATAATTCTTCATCGATTAACTCCATGGTTTCTAATGGCGGAGATGAGAGATGGATGGTAGTAGGGTTGAAGGATGATATGAAATAGGCTGATCAACGAGGTTTTCAAATCGAATTGAAGAGAAGAATGAAGGATAGGGAGGCCATTGGAGGCAACCATCAGGTGGTTTCCGTTGCTAGGAATTCAAACAGGTCTACTAATGGTTCTTCTTATGTAACTCAAGAAAGCACGGAGATCAGTGGAGTGAAGAAAGATTCAAACGGGTCAGGTCCCTCTCTAACGGAGGTAGTCATGGAGGGACTCCAGGGGACTGCACATACAACCATGGAAATCCGCAGCAGCTCCGTGCCGAGAAAGATCGACGCAAGTGCGATTTCACATGTTAAAGAAGCTAACAGAGCAAATCATCAAGAAATGAAGCTTGGAATCAATGACTGGGGGCAGTTCCAATTGAATGTACCAAGGCATGTGAACGAAAGGAAAATAAAGAAATGTGCTGGACTGTGTTTTGAATATTACAACAAAGTAATGACTTTCTAGTGATATCATCAGATACATATACTGTATCAAATTTGCTTGGTAGAATAAAACCTAGATCTAAATTTTATTTTCCAAAAAATTTTAAAAAATAAAATCAAGGTTCCCAGCCGTGAAATTGGCAATCTCATTCTTTTAAAGCTTCAGATGCATTCCTAACTGAAATTGTCTAAAATTTAAGAGTTTTCAAATTAGGACCTCTCGATTTCAGATTTGAAAATTGTGTTTCAAACTCCAAGAGAAAGAGCAACATATGAAGATTTTCAATCTTCCTAGAAAAAAATATTTAGTGATTTTCTCTAGCAAAATTTGAATTTGTTTTTCCCTAGAAATCACCCCAACTTTAAGGGATCGTGGACGAGGACTTCAAAAATCTTGTTATAAAAAGTGCATCACAAGGGTTTTAAATCTCAACATTGAAAATTTTCAATCATCTTCTTTGGCAAGATACAAAACTATACGCGAAAAATAGTTTAATCGTTAAACTAGTATCTTTTACTTTTATCCTTAAACAATGTTGTAAAAAAGAAAGAAAATTAAAAACCCAAAAAATAAAAGTAAAAGTAAAAATAATAAAATACTAAAAAAATGGTTTGAAATACTAAATTATAAGAGATATATAGTTAAAGGGACTAAAATATACTTTTCTCTAAAACAAATTCAAGTGCATAAAAAGGAGCAGAGGATCCTTGTCAGGTTGACAACGTATGAAAGAAGGAAAAAGGGTGTCCCTTCTAACTTCTTGCATGTCCTCTTTTCAACCTCATTTAGAAAACAGTAACAGACATTCTCCACATTCCAACCTTGCCGACAAGCACAAAACTATTCTTTCCTTTTGGAGGTGACCAAAGAGCAAGGGGAATCTGTGGAGCAAATAAGGTTTTCGTTTCGGAAAGGCACACTTGTGGCTCACGTTAGAGTCCAAATTGGCACCCTTATTTTTTATACTCGCGCGCCCTTACTTTGCTTTTTAATTGGTGATTAACGCTATATTAGTGGGGCCTGCTAATCTGATTTCTCCAGCATTGCAAGTTATCGACACCTCAGACATGATATTTGTGATCATCAATTGAGACCATTCGATTTGCCAGACGCCATGGTAGCCGGCACGATCAACACCTTTCGTTGTTACAGATTGATTGTCGATGATCGTCCGATGCAGGCAAATGACCAGTCTCCTTATTCTTTATAGTGAATCGGATCATGGGACCCAAATGTTTTATTACTGAACGTCTTAGATTAGTTTTGCCATGCAAATTTTTTCGTTTTTCTGTAGAATCTTCTACTCAGGAAATTGTATCTTTACTCTCTTCTTTTGATGCTGGCAATCTTAATCCCCTTTTAATTTCAGCCGTTAATGGCCCTTTGAGAATTAAAACAACACTTAATACTTGACTCTTAAGAATTTTTTTATTTTGGTTGGTGGTAGTTGGGCCCCAGCAACTACAAAATGTACTTGGGCGGCTAAAAAGTGCAAGTGGCCTTCAACTTTTTGGTGATCTACACCGTTCAGTGTTTTGAATTTTGTCCCCACAGATGATCTTACTGGTCTATGATTGTGAGATACAGAGGCCTAGCTTGTATAGTTGAAGGGTGGGCCCAGATCAGACCTCGTAGATCCCCACAAAGCGCGCTCTCTTATACTTTCGGTCGGCGGTCGGCCGAGTATTTGTTAAACAAAAATCTAAAATTCCTAAAGTGGGCCTTGATTTGCTTAGATTCCAAAAATAGTAATCGTAACAGACTCCACAGAAAGCAAAAGACAAAGGCAGGCGTTCCGTGGCGCGTCAACTGGCGGTCAATTCCGAGGCCCGCCCCGGTCATTTTGCTCAAAAGCAAGGGTCATCCAGTAAATCCGCCACTCCTCTTCCCCTATTTCCTTCCTACGTAGATTTTATTTTTACAGGTCCGACCAGATCAGAGCATATTGCCTCTACGTCGGCCTTACTTCTAGTTTCTGCAGCTGGCAACCCTCAGTCATCCATTTTGCAGACTTCCATCAAATTCTGGCTATAACCCCAAATAAACGGTCATGATCGTCCCTAATTGTCTTAACCTTCTCTTTTCCAATCTACTGGGACGACTCTTATTGGCTGCCCGGATAAAGAATAAATTGCATAAACATCAAAGGCCGTGGGACCCACAATGACTCGGATTAACCAATCTAGGATCCTTCCAAGCCCTCCATGGAACTTACCAAAAACTGACTCTACATTAACCAATCTCCATTAGCAGACCGACAGTGACTTGTCATGCACTCCCTGGCGACACTGCCTTTCGCCATCCACCAACGTGTCCGAGGCCTGCATCTGCCATCCTTTTCATCTTCCCGTGGCGCAAACTCAGTTTCGACACTTGAAGCGACCGTTTCAATCTTACGTGTCATCTCAGAATCCTCCTCGATTAATAGGCCAAACTGCTGATTTTTTTTCTTCTCAATCTCAGACGGATTGGGCACTGGTTTGTCTGAAATTGTAAGTCTTCGGTTATAAAAATCGAACCCTGTTTGAGAAACTAGTATCCCAGTTTGAAAGTAGACTATCTGTTTGAGGTTGGATCGTTTGCTGTTTCTGATAATGGAGGAGCGGTATGAACCGCTGAAGGAACTTGGGTCAGGGAATTTTGGGGTGGCGAGGTTGGTGAGGGATAAGAAGACAAAGGAGCTTGTTGCTGTCAAGTATATTGAAAGGGGAAAGAAGGTAAGGAGGAATGAAAACTAGTAGTAACTGATGATGATTGTATTGTTTGTCGATTTGGGAGGGTGTCATTTTATCTGTTTTTGTTGATTGTGATTTGTTTTTGGTCGTTTTTCTCTCTTTTTTCTTCTCTGTTTAGCTTTATAACATGTTTGTTCTGTTGGTTTCATGTTTAGGATTCTGGGTTTTATTTGATTTTTTGTTTTTCAGAAATCTGTCTATATTATTGTTAGTACTTGGTTTGGATTTTTTTTTTTAAGAATTCTTTCCTGTGGAACTTAAAAAGTACTGGGCTGCAGTTCTGTTTTTTGTTTGATATTGGGCGCTGGGTGCATGTTTTCGTTTTTGGTTTGTGGCTATGTTTTCTTTTAATTTTCTGGCTAGGTCTCTTTAGTATAGTACTCTATACTTATGGACCATGGGTACTTGTACTTTGGCGATGATTGTGGGTTTTCTTATGAATATTTAGTTGTTGATTTCAGATTGATGAGAATGTGCAGAGGGAAATCATTAATCACAGGTCACTACGGCATCCAAACATTGTTCGATTTAAGGAGGTAATCTTACTGAACATTTAGGCTATATTCTACTTTTTCTTTGCTTTTTGAATGATTAAATTCTATTCTACTTTGGAAACTTCTTCCTTTGAAGTACATATGTTTAGTGATATATGGTTATTAGCATTTAGAGTTTGGAACATTGTTAAGACGTAATTACCATTTATTTGCATCTGTGGTCTTTCTCCTCCTTGAACTGAGAACTAATTTTTGGGCGTTTCCAGTATTATGTGAATATTACTAGGAAGTGCAGTGTTAGGGGGAAGACAGAACCACATTTAGGATATCTTAGGGGCTCTTTGTGGGTCACTCTGAATCTTATCCTAGATCAAATCTTTCCATTTTATAGTGTTTTCTGATGGCAACTTCAATGCATGGAGGAAACAGTACTTCTCAAAGAATCCAGTGAATAGCCATTGTAATTTTTCTCTTCTGAACATGACTGGTATTAAACTTGAATTTTGTTTAAGTGACATTGTTCTTTGACTTTGCTTCTTGCATGCTTACTGTCGAGTTCTCATATGAATATCAGAAGATAATAATATTTCACATTGTTAATCACCATCTATTTGTGTTTCTTTATTTAAGGTCATCCGAGTACATTATGACAGGATGCTGAACTTGCATAAAATAAAAAAAGCAAAGATGAGGTGGAGGGGGAAAGTCCTCGCTAATGCAATTACTTAATCCAAGTGGGATGCATTACTACTTTAGAAAACATACAGGGCAGGTACGAACTTAGTTCTCGTAAAAAAACAGATAAGTTGCAAAACAGCCCACCATCCACTGGGTACATTTTGGGTTCCAATAGCCACTTAGGGTATTGTGTAAACTAGTCAAGGGTTGAAGGCAGGAAACAGCCTCTTGCAAAATGCAAGGTAAGGCTGTGTACTTTAGGCCCTTGTGGTCCACCCCTTCCCCGGACCCAACATAGGCAGGAGCTTCGTGCACCGGGGCTGCCCCTTTTTAGTCAAGATAGTGAGAATCCCAAAAATGGGGATTTGTAGTCCTGCACAGCTTCCATAAAAGTTCCAGCAGCATGAGAAAGAAAGGGGCACTTATTCTCTGTCTTTTGAGGATCTTTCATGCAAATACTTTCTATCTAAGGAAGTTCATTGTTTCTTGAAGGCTACTGTTTCAGATAAGATTAGTGTTACGAGGCCTAAAGGTCATTTTCAAAATTACTGGACCACATTTAACAGTTGGAGATAAATGAGAATTAATGAACTGGTCTTTAATAACATGAATGGCCATAACTCGTTTTCTGAATGTAAGATATAAATCTATCCTAAGTGGCTCCATTGGCTAGATTCAGAAAGAGATTTGTAGCTTAGTTTGTACAATGCAGTCACTTAGCTTGCCATGAACCGAACTTGCAAAGGTTCTAATCCACATGAATCACTGCTGTATAAGAAGATAACCGAGTGGCAAATAGTCTTAGCATTAGACTCTTGGACTTTTGGTTCTGATCATACATGTCTTCTGCTCAAAAGTGGAACTAAGTGATGATCTTTTCACTTAACCTGGAACCTTCCCATATCCTCCTCGTTAGCTTTGGAAATCACTAAATTTTGCAACCTCTGCTGTCTTTAACTCTGTATAACACTGACAAGATATTCCTCAAAAAAGAATACCCATAATTGATAACTCAAGGAAGGACGTATAATGTCTTGTATCTGTGCCATTGAGCCTGTAGACAAGGAAAACAGCTCAATGTGAGTCATTAGAAGTAGCATTTTCCATCAAAAGATTGTCTTAGTCTTACATCCTATAAGTCTGCTGGAAGGACAGAGAAGAACACTCTCCTGGGTCAACCTTGTAAAATGATATTTTATCTTTCTACTCCCTTTGTAAGGTTGCCTTCGCTGCTGTTTAATTACAAAGGAGAAAGAAAAAAGTATTTAGGACAATTTGATCACACTTTATTGCCTGCTGTTTAATATATCTGGTGTAGTTTATTAACTGTTCAATTGCTGTTTATGACGAGGAAAATGAATTCTCTTTGCTTTCCAATGTCATAAAGCAATCTCAATAACAACTGAAATTGAGGCTAGATGTTAGTGGAATTTCAAGGAAATGTTAGTATAATTTTAATGTTGTTATAATTTTTTATATAAGCCATGAAGTGGTAAGTTTTCTTGCTCATATCTTCTATAGGTGCTATTTACTTCCCACTAGTTTCATCAAATGTATGTGTCAGAACATGAAACCAACCTAATAAACATTTTTTGGAGTCCCATCTATGTAGAAATTAGATTTATTATGGAGGATTTAAAAGTGGAGGCAGTTGCTCTCTTGTTGGGAAATTCATCATATGGTTTTGGAGCAGAAGTGACTTGTATTCTAGAAGGAAAAAAATAACGGCGCTTGGTTCTGCCATTGAACCATCCATTTGTTTGCTCTCTGTGTTTTGTGTATTTTACACTCCCTGGGAGGAAATGGTAGTCATGATTTTCAGAGTTCTTTGCCATCTCTCATATGACGTCCCACATTCTATAACAGCTGATGACCGTTATTCACTGGATCCTAGTGAGTCATCAGCATCTATGGTGGAAAGAAGCTTTGAAAGGAGAACCAGAGGACAGTTAGAGGATTAATCTGATAAAATAACAAAAGTAAGAATGTCATGACTTTAGTTTTAAATCATGCTAGTGTACTTTAAAAAAATCGAGATTGTAAATCTTAGATGTTAGTGCTTGCTAAGAACTCATTTGGCTTCTGGATTCTGAAGTAATTATGATACTTGAGAACACTACTATGAAGCTTCAGTTGTGTAGTTAGATCTACAGCAGATTAGTAAATAGATAAACATCTTTGTAGTGTATTTAGATCTATAATAGAATAGTAAATAGATAAAAATCTTTGATTTTTTCTTCTCAAAATGATTGAGAACCTCTTAGTGAAATCAAGTTGTGGCAAGCTTTTTCTATTACCTACTCAGAGTAAAACTTACCTGCAAAACAAATCCTTGATTTTGTATAATGAACTTAAAAATATTCCATTTTGCATATAATAAACAACGTCCATAGATTTTGTTTTGCTGGCTTTTTATTATTATTTATAATTATGATTAGTTTGAAAGGTTCATCAGACAGGTAAACAATCCAAGCATGATACTTGAACGAAATAACTGGTGGCATATTTTTGTATAGTTTCAAGTGATTATCAAAATATAAGAAAATAGTTGATCGATTCATTTTAAATATGAACAATTTTGTATCATCTGATTGTATTAAATAAAAACCTTCTGTATCTTGGCCAAATCCTTAAGCATCATAATTTTAAGTTTGATATATTTCATATTCCTGCTTTTTTGTCCTGGAAGCTATTGGCAAGACATGGATTGGGCAAATATTCAAGTTCTTATAAGGTTACTTTGAATGAATTTGCCTAGGTCTTGTTAACACCAACTCATCTTGCCATTGTCATGGAATATGCTGCTGGTGGAGAGCTCTTTGAGAGGATATGCAGTGCTGGCCGATTTAGTGAGGACGAGGTTTGATCTGAAAACCATAACTTGCAGTTGAATTTAATGGGACCTATGTTTCCATTTGGTATATGAACACTGTTTGTCTTGCCTCTAAAGCATTCCTGTTTGTTTCTTCACAACCATATATACAACAGGCTAGATTCTTCTTTCAACAGCTAATATCCGGAGTTAGCTACTGCCACTCTATGGTATGCTCTGCAGTCTTGTACTCGATGGTGTTATTCCATTTATTTGATACAACATTGATAGGGACATGGACAGTGTCTAATTTATCTGTTGTGTTTTTGCAGGAAATCTGCCACAGGGATCTTAAACTGGAAAACACTCTCTTGGATGGAAGTGCAACACCACGCCTTAAAATATGTGATTTTGGTTACTCCAAGGTTGGTGGTATCATGCATATAGGCTTTTTACTTGATTCAGATTTGATGACAATTAACTGCATTTTTCTTTGTTCCTTTCTTTGCATTGCAGTCTGCTTTGTTACATTCACAACCAAAATCAACTGTAGGAACACCAGCATACATTGCCCCAGAAGTTCTGTCACGAAAGGAGTATGACGGAAAGGTAACTCTTTGTAGACCAACTCTCAGACGGATGGAAAATACCATATAAATAAGAAAGTGTCTCCAGTAACTTGATTATACCCAGTAAAGTGATTGACTACTCGGATGCATAGCAAATTAATTGAAGTACCATTACACATTCGATTGTGCATTTGTCTCTATGTCTGCCTGTGTGAATGCTTCTGTGGATCCCAGCATGATATTCTGATAGAGCTGAAATTGGTTCTTGATGCCAGACCAAAAGCTAGTTCTGGTTTTTGTTCCCTTGTGTCTTGCATGGTTACTTGACTCACTAACACCTGCAGATTGCCGATGTTTGGTCCTGTGGGGTGACACTCTATGTGATGTTGGTGGGGGCATATCCATTTGAGGACCCTGAAGATCCTAGAAATTTTCGTAAGACAATTGGAGTAAGTTACCTTAAAAAAATTTATACTTTCCAGTCTTGAATTTGGGATCAGTTCGACTGACAACTTCACTTCCACCGTGCTTTACAGAGAATCATGAGCGTTCAGTACTCGATACCAGATTATGTACGTGTATCTGCGGATTGCAGGCACCTTCTTTCTCGGATTTTTGTTGCCAACCCATCAAAAGTAAGCTCCTTGGTATTGATATTCCTCTGTTTTCTGTTGTAATTCCACCAGGATCATTAACACACTTCATTTCTCCTTGAAGAGAATCACAATCCCAGAGATCAAAAAGCATCCTTGGTTCTTGAAGAACTTGCCTAAAGAGCTAATTGAAGGAGAGAAGACAAACTACAATGATGTAGACCGCAACCATCTACCGCAAAGTGTTGAAGAAATAATGCGGATAATCCAAGAGGCAGTAACACCAGCTGAAGGTGCCAATGTTGGCGGGCACTCTGTAGTTGGGATGGTAGACCCTGATGATGTTGACACCGATCCTGACAATGAAGAGGTAGATAACAGTGGTGACTTTGTGGCACATGTCTGATCAATGGCATTTTGAATCAACTACCAGGAAACCATTCGCGTACAATGCTGATACACAGTATGAAGGGCATAGACCATCCTGGTGTTTATATAAGATATTCAATGCTGTAAGAGTGTACTACCTTTCAAAAGGAAAAGATGTTGTGAGAGTGTAATAAGCAATGTGATTGAAGTTTGATGTTGAATTTATAGCTGGAAATCATGTTTGTGGACATGCTTGTGTTTGGAAGCCATTCTGGGTGTTGGAGATGTCTTTCATTGTTGTCCAGATTCATGTGCCTCGGGATTACATAAGAGTCATACGGATTGCTAAGGTATTGACAAATTCCTCTGTAATTTATTGAATTTTGATGCCTTTTGGTAAGCCATGAAAGCCCTGGTTTTTCTTCATCGGGCTCTTGGTATTTGACAGAGCTTTGCTGCTTATGATGCAGACAAAGTGGGCCTATGAACCTACTAATTCATGGGGGCACCATGTGTAACATCAATGAGTTTTTATCCTTTGATTTGGGCTATTTGAACTCCTAAATGAGATATATATATATATATATATATATATATATATAACAGACGGTTTAGATTAGCCATTCGCAGGGCCCACTATGTAATACTAGATCGAACAGGATACGTGGGCCTTTCATGATAGACTGAAACTTGTGAACCTCATCCCAATTCAATGAGGCAAGTCCAATTCCACACAGTCCACTGCTATTGCTCTGAACCGTCTATATCATGACATGCAATTTTGATTTCAACGATCCGCGTATCAAATCGAAATCCTAATCGTCAAATGGATAGGTTTCTAGTCCATTGGAGATCGCAAACAGGACCCATCAAATGGATGGTCAAGATTATTGGCATTTTGGCCCTACTGTAGCAGCTTTGGCCCTTTCGCTTATAACCGGGAATATCTTTCTACAGATAAGACTCTCTCTCTCTCTCTCTCTCTCTCTCTCTCTCTCTTCCTGCGCGTGGACTCCGGCTTGGGTTTTGTTTGTACATTGAATCTCTAGTAAGATTTTCTTCTTCTGTTTGAGATCACTGAGTCTGCTTGCTCTTAAGAATTTTGTTTCTCTGTTCATATTTTTCTGTCCCAAGTTAATCAAAATCTCCATTTCCCTGCGTACAGTTGTTGTGGTGTTTCAAATCCCCTCTGATACTGCAATTCTCCTGCTAGTGACATTAAAAAGTTGGAAAAAAATGGCAATTTTTCGAGCCACTTTACCAATCCCCACTATATCTCAGGATTTATCATCGTCTAGGGTTCTATCAGGTCCTGCAAGGATCCACTTCTCCCCCAAAACCCCTCCCATTTCAATCAAAACTCCCACAGTTTTCCCTTCAACGATAATCCGAATGGGTGGCGGTCCACGAACATACCCAGGAGGAGTATCAAAATGGCAATGGAAAAGAATGCAGGCAAAGAAAGCAAAACAGCTCTTAAAAGCTCGCCTATGTAGAGAACGTCAAATGTATGAAATGCGAAAGCGGGCTGAATTGAAAGCAGCAGTGTCGGAGCTGGAAAGGCCGTGGGAAGTGGTTGAAAGAGCGCCCACGTTGTTTTCTGTGAAAGCGGATGAGCAATTGAAGGCATTGGCTGATAGGTTTCAGAAGCCTGGCGGGTATGATCTTTGGTCTGAAAGAGATGGTCCTCAGATCTTTCATACTGCCGATGGGCTTCCTTCGGCGAGGTTTTTTCCAAAAGGGGTTGTTCATAGTGTTAAGCCATATGGGCGAATTGCGGATTCTTCGAGTATTGGGGATGAAGTTGCGGAGGAGAAGAGTCTTACGGGTTCTGTGAGTGAAGATGAATCAAGTAGTTCAGTTGGGAGAGGAGGAAATGGAGGTAGGAGGTCAAGGAGGAGTTCGAATCGCAGGGTGAGAGGTGGGTTTGATGTTGATGGAGATGGTGGAAATGGAGATTTAGTTCCAGCTGATTTCAATAATTCAGACGCTTCGGGAGACGTAGAAGAAATGAGTTTGATGCATTCTGGGGAGGAAGTTGGATTGAGTAAGTCAGTTGGGAGAGGGAGGAATGGTTCTAGGAGATCTAAGAGATTACCAATTCGCGGAGGTAGAACTTTTGTTGTCAATGAAGACGAAGCTGAAGATTTAGTTCCGAGTAGAAATGGTTGGGTCACAGAAAATCTTTCTTCTTCAAGGAACTTGATGGTTTCTTATGGCGAAAATGAGAGATGGATGGATGTAGCAGGATTGAAGGATGATATGAAATACAGACAACAAGCGAGCTTTTCAAATCGAATTGAAGAGAAACAAATGAATGGTAGGAAGGCCATTCGAGGCAATCAGAAGGCGGTTCCTGGTGCTAGGCATTCAAAGAGGTCTACTAATGGCTCTTCCTATGGTAGCTCAAGAAATCATGGAGACGGACAGACTAAAGGATCAGAATATTCAAATGGAGACAGAGTTAGTCATGGAAAGACTCCCGGGGAATGGACATACAACCGTGACAATCGTGGGCAGTTCGGAGCTGAAGAGGATCGTTGGCAAGTGTGATTTTCACAGACTGAAGCTGACAGATTCTCAAATTTATCAGAAGCAAAGCTGACTTGAGAAATCAAGAGGAATGACTGATCGATGGTGTTAAAATCGACTGGACCAAAGCATGTGGAAGGGAAGGTAAAAAAGAAGTGCGTTGGGTAATTTCTGATCACTGAAAGACAACGATGAAATTCTAGTTATGTCAGCAAATGAATAGCTTGTATCAAATGTGCAGAGTAAGAGAAAAACACACGTCTTTATGAATCCAGATAATCGTTGTCATCGTCAAGACCTTAACCTGGATTTGGGTCGCCACACGATCCATTTCTTTCTATTAAGTGTAATGGCTTCATTTAGTTCCAAAAATTTTTAATATTTTCTCGCCACTTTTATCCACGTTCTTTTGGACCTTACTCTTTTACAAACTTCAACGACTTGATCACCTCATTCTTACTAACCAGTGCCTTTTTAAGATAAATTGGAAGGGTTGTCAAAAATATTTCTGGGACTACAGCCTACAGGTGTGAAGGACTACTCTGAACAGAAGCTTTGCCCTCTTGAGCAGCCTTGATATGTTCAAGGAGAATTATCTGTCTTCTACAGATTCAGATGATTCACCAGATGTTATCACTGGGCAATCAAATTATAGACCA
Source organism: Warburgia ugandensis (assembly GCA_035236585.1). Taxonomy (NCBI): domain Eukaryota; kingdom Viridiplantae; phylum Streptophyta; class Magnoliopsida; order Canellales; family Canellaceae; genus Warburgia; species Warburgia ugandensis. The sequence goes on along the minus strand of CP141131.1, from coordinate 4,755,622 downwards.
GCCTGTGGCCAATAGCTATATTATTTGGAGATGATAATCTTTAAAGAATCCTAGTGCCTATTCTAATCATAATTTGTGGAGAGGACTACTCTGTAAATGAGAGTCTATACCTCACATCATAACAATGTGACTTTAATCTATTTTGTGTTTTATTTGTGTTTGTTGCCATCTCATCCCTTCTGCTATACTTTGCTACATAAAGTTCTTATTATCAGAAAAACAAATTTATCCAGTACCACCATAAAAATTTATAAGATTGCTGTACTCAAATATTAACATCACATATTTAAAACTCCTACTAGAAAAGAAAAATATAATGATTCCTCTGTCCTAGGTCATTTTCCAAAAAAAAGCCATATCATCTCCATTAGTAACTTACGGTGTGGACATGCTTGTGTTTGAGTGTGTTTGGAAGCCATTCTGGGTGTTGGAGATGTCTTTCATTGTTGTCCAGATTCATGTGCCTCGGGATTGCATAAGAGTTATACAGATTGCTAAGGCATTGACAAATTCCTCTGTAATTTATTGAATTTTGATGCCTTTTGGTAAGCCATGAAAGCTCTGGTTTTTCTTCATCGGGCTCTTGGTATTTGCCAGAGCTTTGCTGCTTATGATGCAGACAAAGTGGGCCTACGAACCTACTAATTCATAGGGGCAACTTCTGTAACATCAAGGAGTTTTTATCCTTTGATTTGGGTTATTCGAAATCCAAAATGAGATCTATCTGACAGACGGTTTAGATTAGCCATTCGCAGGGCCCACCATGTAATACTAGATCGAACAGGATACGTGGGCCTTTCAAGTTAGACTGAAACTTGTGAACCTCATTCCAATCCATTTCTTTCTCTTAAGTGTAATGGCTTCATTTAGTTCCAAAATTTTTAAATATTTTCTCACCATTTTTATCCACGTTCTTTTGGACCTTATCTTTTTACAAACTTCAACGACTTGATCGCCTCATTCTTACTAACCAATGCCTTTTTAAGATAAATTGGAAAACTTGATGGCCAAGGTGGTGGATTTCATGGCTAGATTTCAACCATCTTAGATTGATCTGGGGGCAGCCCCGGTGCACAAAGCTCCCGCCTATGCGGGGTCCGGGGAAGGGGCGGGCCACAATGGCCTAAAGTAGGCAGCCTTACCTTGCATTTTTGCAAGAGGCTGATTCCACGCCTTGAACCCGTGACCTCAAGGTCACATGACGACAACCATCTTAGATTGATCTGCTAAGAGTAAATTCTATGGTGTGAACTCCAATATGGCTGATGTTTATGGGGGTTAACTATCAAGTAGTCCTTTCATTACTAGGTAATCTTAATTTGTCCACTGATTTTTCATGGGTTTTGCAACAATTCAATTGATAGGTCAGCTTCAGATTGGTGAATAGTATGAATAAATTTGACAAATTACTATGAATTTGTCCTTAATTTGGTAAATTTGCATTGGATTTGAATAATATGGAAACTTTGATAAGAACAAACTATCAAGTTAGAAAGATTTAAGAGATCAATAAGGACCTGCATGAAGAAGACTCGACATAATTGATAAGAAGGTAATGACCTTTCATAAGAATAATTTCTAGTTTATATAATTGACATAAATATTTTAGCAAATTAGAACATCCCAGAACCCGGATCCACATCCCAGAACTAGCCCTGCCAAAATCCATGGAATGCAAGTGCCCAAGAGGCATTTCTTTTCTTCAATGCTAGGTGTATTTGTTACCATTTTGACTTTGGGTACTAGATCAGATACAAAGATGTTTAAGTTCATTCACGAATGAGATGGACTCAATTATAAGCAACAATCCTTGCATGATCGCCCTTTGTTCTTCATCTACTTTCATGTTGAACCTGATGCGCGATCATAGACTAAGGTACACAGCACCAGTTGTTGGAACGACGCGAGCCGGGCCGAGCCTCAATTTAGAAAGATGAAGGAAAAGAGGTGACTAATTCTCCATCTCACTGGGGCACAAAACGACACCTCCATGTGATACAGCCGTTTCTATTTTAGTTGGGAAAGAACGACGGAAGTCCATCCGAACCATCTAATAAGAGAAGAACAAAGGGTCGATGGCGTGGGGGCCAGAGAAAAAAAAAAGTGTGCAGGAGAAGCAACTGAGCTCATTCCCTTCACTTCTCGGGCTCCAAGCAGTGTAGTTTCCTGGCCTCATTCCCTTCACTTCTCGGGCTCAAAGCAGTGCAGTTTCCTGGCCAATTGGATATAGTTATATCAGCAAATTTCACTCATTCATCATTTACCAGATCAAATTCATACCTTGTTTTCTATTTAAACTTTAAAAAAGCTTGCCACTAATTTGTAACATTCAACCCAAAAAACCAACTAGTTGAGCGTCGTCCCCTATCAATCCGATGCCGAAGGATGCATGGCAGGTTGGAGCAGGTACACTAGCCGCTATCTTCACTATCTTTTTTCCAACTATTTCAAGCGAGAATCGGAATCACCTTACAACCAACAACATAGTGTCATAGAATGATGGAACATGGTGACCGGTCAGATCTCACCTGACCTTCATGCAAGGATTCTCCCACTGTCGTTAATCATTTAATCATCAGGTGTGGCCACAAAACAGTAAATTATCCTGGCCTGAGTGCCTTGCTTTGCCGAATAAAATGCACCGTGGGTGTTCTCGCCCACTTCTGCAGGAGCAGTTCTTATTTTCACCATTGCAATGTGTATTATTTCAAGAAATAAACAAGCTAAATGACATTTCCAAGTCAACTGAAATGCTTCAGAACCATGTTAGGGTCTTTTTTTCTTTCTTTCGCTGGAAAGCTAATGAGATGTGGATCTTGATGGATTTGAACCACCATTGTCTAGAGAATAATTCTCAAGTGCTCTGCCACATTTGAGCTAAAGACCCAGTATAGATTGCTATAATTCTATTTCAATAGCAACATCAAACTCGGCAAAGCAACGCAGCAGCATACAAGCAAGTTTTTTATGCACTCAGAATATGATGGTCACGGATGGTTCATTAAGGTACAAGTACATTTGTAATTTCTCATTCCTCACTGATTAACAATTGATGCCCAGTGAGAGCCTGACTTATGCAGCTATGCAGCAGTCCACATTATGAATATAAACAAAGACATCAGAAAAACCAGGTACTATGGTCGTCTAAAAACATGATCCGGGTGGTGTTATTTTCTCCAACAACTTCGTTTTCTTCCACGCAGCAATCCAGTTCAATAGCCAGAGATTATATTTCTACAGTGTTTACCGAAAAACCATTTCCCACTCATAAAAATTGGAAATCTTTGAGAAAACACAATATCGCACACATAATATACTCCACAATTGAACAATCAGACACCCACATAAAGCAATCCATGTAGCTAAGCAATTCAAAGTCTTGCCTGCTCCAAAATTCAAATGCTTAAAACTGAAAATTAGTACTACACAAAATGGGAAATATGTATTTCAGTAACAGAAACAGGCAAGTAGTAGATAAGAGTTCAGATGGACCTGCGAGAGCTCCCATCATGATCCATGTTTCTTCTTCAATTCTGGATAATGATTCTTCTTCAATTCTGAAGTAGTTTACAAGGAAGGAGTCTAATGAGGGAATACTACATAATCCAGGATATCCGCATGTGCTATTTTAAAGCTTTGAATAAGATCCCATGGAATCAAAACCCTTTGAAAAAACTATAGTTTCTAGTACATTCAGCACAAAAGAATTATTTCAGATTTGGTCTCTTTCTCCAAGAACAATAGTTGTGATCCAAAATGTCAGCAACAATAAAATCCCACAGACAGTTCCACACTCTGAGCAAAAGACTGTTTGACTCATTCCTCACAATTCATCTCGAAGTTTCTAGAAATTCCATCTTTTTGTCTTTTTTGGGATGAAAGTTGGGGATCTATTGATCACTAAAAATGGGCCAAGATGGTCCAGTTACAAGTAAGTAAAAGAAAACAGCAGAAAGAATGAAAAGACAGAGTTGCACACTGAAGCCCCGTCATTAGCTAACTAGTCTGCTTCTTTATTGGCAGTCGGAGGACATGATGAAAGAAGCTTCTCCTTTCTCCAAGAGTTGGCTAATAGAGTCGATTGAGTTGTTAAATCTACAAGGCACTTTGTCCGGGTGTTTCATCCAAAAGAGATAACCACTTTGAGTTGCTTTCAATTCACAGTTTTCTGGACTGAGTGCTTGGTCACCGGATGAGAACTCTGTTTGAAAGGTGGAATTTCTGCTTCATTGGAGTCATTGTATGTATTTCACTACAATGACATCCGGAGCTATAACCTGATCATTTGGCTGGTGATTTCAAATTCATGGTTTCCACTAAGAGGAGATTACTGTCCTTAGTCATTACTAAAATAACATCTTCCAGAACATCTTCCGTCTGGTTAAGGAAAGCCATTGGGGATTGTTTTAATCCCATTGACTTCTCAGAAACTCCAATACTATAACCTCTATTTTGCTTCATCCAAATTCATCTCTCTCTTATTCCTGTCTTCCTTATCAAACAACTTTTAACATATAGACAAACAATTTTTACCCAGACTCATAAAACAGAAAATATCCTTCTAAAAGGCCTATTAAGAAGAAGCCAAACAATAACTTCACGTGAACACCCAAAACCCATTTCTTTGCCAGATATATGAAGGCACTAAAAACATTCCAAAACCATCCAACCACAAACTGCTAACCAATTCCCAGAACCCAAACTCTACGATCACATCCAAATGATACCAAATTCTCTACCATCAAACACAAAAAGATACCCAAAACCTACTTCACCAAAATCAAATTCAGGAAACTACAACTTTGGTTATATAACTCTGCAATGACAGAGGGCCGGCCATCCTCGAACTAAGTAGGAAGAACAAAGAGATAACGATGGTCGAGGGGAGGCTTTGAACACAATTATCCAGAGGAAAATTGGAGTTTATATCAGCTTTGCCCTGTCATTTTAGGCATTAGAATCCTTATTTTACCTGCACACATTTTCGCAACCTCTGTTTTTCTCTTGCCTATTTTTTCTTTTCTTTTATGTTGCCGGTTCTTCTTCTTTTACAAAAGAGCTGCAATTTGAGGCACATTTCTTAATTTTTTACATATTGACTTACGATGTATCAACCAATTTAAAAAGCCATCAGTTTTGTTTCTGCTGTGGACAAACTGACAAAGTTGAATCACTACCCATCAGTTCTTGAGTTCTACGTATATAAGTCTATAAAGAAGTTAGTAGGAAAGGGTCAGCCCCAGTCCACAAAACTCCCACATTTTCGGAGTTGGGGGAAGGGGTAGACCACAAGAGTCTATAGTACATAGTCTTACCTTGCATTTTTGCAAGAGGCTGTTTTCACATCTTGAACCAGTGACCTCTAGTCACACAATGACAACTTCACCGTTGGGCCAAGGCTCCCTTTCAGTTGGAAGTCAGTAAGAAAAAGGAAAAAAAAAAGAAAGAAATCAGGAAATCCATCAGTAACTTACTAGAACTAGATAGATATAAGTAAAGTCAATATCTAAAATTAAAGCAGCATTCTTTTTTTTATTCTACCTTTGGAAGAAAAATGAGCTAATTCATACCTGCCAAACCTGTGGCAGTTAAGTAGATGTAGGTCATAGCTCCAGAATAGTGCTTGTAATTTTACATTTTTCTTCCAATGTATAGAATCTCGTACAGGACCAAAATTAGAAACTTCCCAGCATGCACAACACAAATGGCTCTTTGGAACTACTTGTCAATCGACTTTGGCTATAAACCCTCTTGGAGCACAGCTAGAAAGAAAATTTAGTGCATTAAGTACTTCCGTTATCTTGACAAAGTATTGTGACAAAGCAACTACAGAATGATGAATAAATTAACTAAATTATGTCAAATCATTTAAGACTTCATTCAGATGTCTAGAACTGCTACCTGCATCAAAGCATATAAGAGAACAGAGAAAAGGAACATCAGCTTAAATGGAACACACATTGAAGCATTGTTCCTACAAGAGCCTATAAATTATTACAACAGTTGAAATGAGGTGAAGATATTCAAAAAAGAAGCGACAAACTTGTAGTTGGTTTTGCTCTAACAAGCTGCTGTTTTCTCCAAGACCAAATTACTGATAGTGTTTGTAGTGTAAAGCACAAAAACCAGGTTATATCAGAAAAGATGAAGCTGCTGTGCAGCAACTAGGTAAAGACAAAAACAAAGTCCCACATCTTATAAGCTCTGCTAGATGGCAAATAGTATGATAGTAAAGCAATCCCTCACTAACTGCTAGCACAAATTTGAACTTTAGACCATGAATATGTCAATCACTTTAGACCAAAGTGGAATAAGCTTGCCTTCAAATAGAATACAAGAGACTAGACCAATACCTTTATGCATGAGAAAATTTGAAAATACAAAGCTAAATTCATTTTCACTGTAACTTTTGTCCACTTGCTTTGGCTCCTTACACAAGAAAACTATTTTCCTGAAGCTATTACTTCTTCTTTCTTCCTATCTCTCTACTATAAGAACTGACAAAATAGGAAGTCATATACAAAAATTCATGGCAATTGACAACATTTGATTCTAAATTTTCACAAACTAGAACAACACAAGACCCAGATGTCGCATCTTAGGACCACTATAGTCCACAAGTAGTATTGCTCGAGTTCTTTCAAAGACCACAAGCACTTCATGGTATTTAATAGAGTGGAATGGAGGAATAAGATTCATGTGGCCGACCCCTAATTGGGATAAGGTCTTGATGATGATGATGATGACTCATGGCATTGCAACCTGGGACCAGATGACATCTAGTAAGTTAAGGAACTCATGGGAAGGGTTGTCAAAGATTTTTTTGGGACTACAGCCTATAGGTTTGAAGGACTACTCTAAACAGGAGCTTTGCCCTCTTAAGCAGCCTTGATATGTTCAAGGAGAATTATCTGTCTTCTACAGATTCAGATGATCCACCAGATGTTATCACTGGGCAATCAAATTATAGACCAGCCTGTGGCCAATAGCTATATTATTTGGAGATGATAATCTTTAAAGAATCCTAGTGCCTATTCTAATCATAATTTGTGGAGAGGACTACTCTGTAAATGAGAATCTATACCTCACATCATAACAATGTGACTTTAATCTATTTTGTGTTTTATTTGTGTTTGTTGCCATCTCATCCCTTCTGCTATACTTTGCTACATAAAGTTCTTATTATCAGAAAAACAAATTTATCCAGTACCACCATAAAAATTTATAAGATTGCTGTACTCAAATATTAACATCACATATTTAAAACTCCTACTAGAAAAGAAAAATATAATGGTTCCTCTATACTAGGTCATTTTCCAAGAGAAAACCATATCATCTCCATTAGTAACTTAATATGTATACTATATCCAATCTGGCGCGCAAGACCCTTGTCACACCTGTTTCTAGTGCCATTGCTTATGTTTAAACACTTGAAATTTTTTTTGCAAGTCACAGATATAATAGATAAGGAGACTAGACTTCAATTTTGAGAGGCCGTTATCATGGAGGCAGAAAAATTAACATCTAATTATGTTACTATCCCTGTTTGAAATAAAGTACTCATTCGTCCATTATTAGATCAAACGCATACATCACTCCTTCAAATTCATCAATTGGGACTGAATTACAAATGTGCTGTCCTCACCCTTATCTTGTAAGAAAGGGCTCAAATTTCACTAGGATCTTGCCACAATCTCAAAAACACTAGTTTGGGACCCGGACACTCGTCGGTTGCTCAATTCATTGCTCAGTGTTGATCAGTGATCATAGCTGGGAAGCCTATGCAGTTTTCCTTTTTCTTTTCCCTCTTTTTCTTTCCCCTTTTCTTTTATTTTATTTTGGGCCATGTCTCAAACACTAACGAAGGCAGAAAATAGCATGTTATCTTTGTCTGCTACGTACTGAAGAGACAAAATTGTGTGCATGATAGCTTTAACTGAAGAAATAAACAATCATAGCTTGAACTTACGGTGTATTCGGGAAGAAAAAGAAACACAGAACAGAGATTCCTTTCATCGAAAGCGGCAGCAACGCAGAGTTCTGCTTAAAACAATAAACTAAAATCCACATAAATCCCTGTTGGGATCTATTTACAACCTCACCTTTTTGACTTATTCCTTAATGGCTACCTATTACCTGACCATGAAGATGAAGATGAAGATGGACGAGTCTGATCAACCACAAGCTGGGTCCACAAAATGGCCGCATCAGATCCTCACACCCCGCTGTCAACCCTTTATCTAGTACAAATCCTAATCCGTTGATAGGGGACGATCCTTTTAGAGGGCTCTCTGATATGGACAGCTGACATTGTAGAATAACTCCATTCCTCTGTAGGTCTCCTGTTTCGGGGCCCTCTCATTTGTACAGCTGCCTGTCCAAGATAACTCCATTCCTGTTCCTGCTCTTGGCAGTAACAACTACGAGATACGATGCGAGCTTCGGGTTCTCGACGTGGGATCGGAGGCTGAAGTGGCGGATTTGAAGCAGACGGCCTTGATTGAGCTAAGGCAGGTCCACGTTGATCTTCAAGGTCGACTGAAATAGTGCACTTACTTCTTGGAGTAAAGAGGAGAGGGATGGCACAAGGGGCGTAGAGCAGTATTCAATCAGAGCCGAAGTAGAAACCAAATCTCGAAGAGACAATTGGATGAAGTAATATCAGCCAATTGCACTCATTCATCCTTTATAAAATGAAACTAATACATCACACCATCAAATTCATCTATTCTCATTGAATTACCAAGACATATCTTCCGGTGTCATCTCGAGATGTCCCACAAACAAAAACGACAACTGGGTCCTAGAAACTCATCATTGACTGCTCAATTCATGGCTCTGGGTTGATCATTGATAATAGCTTGTGAGGCCTGTCCATTTTTCCTTTTTCCTATTTTTTTTTTCTATTGAAAATTGACCCAAGCCATGTATTTAAAAGCCAAATCACATCCCCAAAGAAAGGCATAAAATAGCATGTTATCTTTGTCTGTTAGATGCTGAAGAGACAAAATTAATGATTGCTTTTTCAATGCCACAGAATCATATTTAAGAGTCCCCTGCATAAGACAACTGATAGATCCTAAAATTTTAGCAGCAACTAAGCATGAGGAAAAGAAGAGTTTCCTACCAAAACCTACCAGATATCCACAAAATTAAACTGAAGAAACAACTAATCGTTACCTGAATTTACAGTTTATTGGGAAAGAAAAAGAAACAGAGAACAGAAATTTCCTTTCCTGTTTTGTGAAGTGTAATCACGGTTACATAAGATGTAGCAACGCAGAGTTTCTCCTAACAACAACAAAGAAAATTCGACCTATCCCTTCGCATAGTATATATTTACAACCTGACCTTATTTTTTCCCAGCTTAGACTATCTATTACCTGACCACGAAGATAGACAGGTCTGAAAACGTGTCCCGAAATGAGTCCTGCTACAAGGACTTATCATAAAATACCAGCTGACCATTGATTAGTGAGCTCAGCTATCACCAGGACGCGCGGGTCCTATGGACAGCTGAGCGTCCAGGATCATATGGCTCCTCAGTGTTGATGCGGTTCCGGTGCTCGCTCATGTGTACAGTTGGCTGTTGTCCAAGATAGCACCATTCCTGTCCTCGTTCCCCAGCATAGCAGCAGCAACGACTATGATACAGGACACCAGTTTCGGGTTCCCGAGGTGGAGGCTGAGTCGGAAGCGGCAGATCTGAATCAGCCAAGACAGGCCCACGCGGGTCTTCAAGATCGATGTCCTCGTCCTCGTTGAGAGTAGAATCAGTTGGGGAATGGAGATGTGCACTTGCTTCCCGGAGTAAAGAGCAAAGGGGGATGAGACAAGGTGCGTAAAGGACGACTGCTGTGCATGGCCCCAGTTGTAGATGGAGAGAAGCTGCAATTGAGAGCAGAGAAGCAAGGGCTACTGCTTTGGACAAGAGGCCTAGGTGGGTGGCAAGGCGAAGAGTGGTGACATAGACTTGAGACATGTAGGAAGAGGCAATGGAGGCTACAAAGGAGGTGAGAGTAGAGTAAATGACAAGATGGATGAATAGAGGATGAACAAGGTCAGAACTTTTGCTGCGTTGTTGTTGTTGCTGTTGCTGTTGAAGCTGAAGTAAGCCCGTTGCAGAGGCTATGCAGCAGGCAAAGATTTCCTCGTTCATTCTCCTTGAACAATACATTTTTAACTCAACTCTCTTCTTGCGTTTGTTTGGATCGATAAAGAGATTTCTGTTGACAGGGCGGCTTTATAGGAGTATGGATCCAACGCGTCCCATCAACGGGCCACCGAATCCAATATTCGCTCTTGACGTCACTTTCCAATGAAAATGGTCGTCATCTGTTTTGGACCCCCACTTTGGAAAATTCCGAATCACAACAATTGATTGTACTCTCTTGTATTCCATCAGATCAAGCGGACGTTCTCATTGAACAAAACAGGAACGATAATAAGCATTTTTTTTGTTGTTAGCAAGTGGGTTTTTATGAATAATCCTAAACAAATGAGCACTTACATGTATGTTAAGTCTGATTACTGTGGCCATTGTACCTATTGATTATTGCATGGTATTGTCAGATCTGAACACAGGGCTATTTTATTAGTTTGCTGTTACCTAACTCTTTGCCCGCTATACGACAGGCAGGACACTAAGCCTGAAATCTTTTGCTGTCAAACAAAAACATGTATCGCCCCCAATGTCCAAAGTCCAGCGCAGTGGATACTTAGACGAATGCAATCAGGAAGCTGGGTTCATAGCAGCTTCACGACAACCTTATCCATCCACACCAACAACCAGGAAGCTGGGTAGAACAATTTTAATAGTGGAAAGCCTTACCCTCAATTGGATGATTCTAGCCGTTTTTATCACTTAGGAAGGGGCTCATGAAGCAAATCAAAATCACTAGGCTATTGTTCCCTATGTTTCTTGAAGTTGAAAATTACAGTCATTCTTATCGTGTGTTTTCTTGAAATTTAAATCATAACCAAAGACACAGACGAGAAAGAATTTATTAGACATGAGATTTGGTACTTGGCCTGGCTGTTAAGCCATTTCCAACACGGTGAAAGCTTACACTGGTAAGATCCAATCCAAGTTAGCGCATTGAACAACATATTTTTAACTCAACTCTTTTCTTGCGTTTGTTTGGTTCGACGAAGACATTTCTGTCGACAGGGCGGCCTCAAAGGCTATCGCTTTCCTAATTTCGGTTCATGTCGATTGTTTTAATTATAACATAAGCTTTTCTAACAGTGAATCTATTAATCATTCGTTTTAAAACATTGACCGGGTTGGGATGCTTCTGTTTTGTCGGGCTTTGGAGGTGGAAGTTGGAAGCAAACGCCTTATAATATTGAGAAAATGAAAATAACTTCCACATAAACTTCAATCAAAAGAACGGCCTGGATAAGTTGTTGATAACATGGTAATGGGAAGACACTTTTGTACTTGTCATGTATGCCATCAGATCAAGCGGACGTTCTCATAAAACAAAAGACGAATGATCATAAGCTTCTTCTTTTTTTTGTTAGCAAGTGGGTTTTTATGAATAATCCTAAACCTGGAAATCATAATCGCTTCCTTTTGGCATTAAAATCAGGCCAGGTGTCCATATTATGCGGCAGAGACACTTGATCGATCGGTGGTTCCCTGTACTGCAACTTGTTTGACTCTTTAAAGCATGACAATTTGGTACATGTTGAAAGCGACTCACGTCAAGCCAACTTGCACAAAACTCAAAAGATGGCCAGTTAACCTGATTCTTTAGGCAAACTCCCCTGAATTGATTTCTTGAGGGGCCATTTGTCACGGCAACAACATTCTATGAACCATGGTTGGGACGAAACATTGATAAGAAGATAACTTGAGAACGAACAGCCACAGGAGTAGACTATAGAGCTGTTTTATCATTTAAGGCCCCAATTCCACGGGACAAATACTTGGAATCTTAATTAATATGAAGAATGCTGGATGTAGGTGCAAGGTCTGCACTCTACAGACTCACCAAAACTAGTAAGAGACGTTTTAAGAGAAGATGGTGGCATTGTCTCTAGGGTGCACCTTCATGTGCACATATCTTAGCTATTAGAAATTGAATCATTGACAGAGAACCAACTACTGGCATAGGAAAGCTTTAGGAGGCACTATCTTTGGTTGATTTAATCCGTCCATGTGATAACCTTGGCACAATAAATAAGCCAATGGACCTACAGATTACAACAGCTAAATGTGCATTGTGGGCCCAAAAGGTAATCATTCAAGTTCAAACTGTTCACCTTTGGGTATATAGGTCTATGCACCAAGCTTGCTCTTCATTGGATGATCTTAACCAATGTAGCTGAGAAACAGACAGCTCCCAAGTTTCCATGGTAGTAAAATGTTTACCCAGAAGTCGGACAAGAAGATCATCATCCAATTTGAAGATCTTTATCGGGTAGCAAAATCATATGATCTAAATGAGGAAAGATTAGGATCATCCAAAATATTTGGGACCCACATGCAGACGCCAGATCATTTTTTGTTATCGAATATGAAGTGTTGCTTTCATGAAGAACCACAAGTCTGCCATTACTTTTTTTCTAGGTCATTGATGACCTAACACAAAGGATAAGATGGAATATTTGGGGGGTTTCTTTCATTAGAAAGAGGTGGGTACCCACCAAAGCACTCATCTCTCTTAGTACAGGACTTGAATGTTTACAATTTCTCCTTTTAGCCATCCAGTTTCAACAGAGGCAACTTTGATTCCCGACATGAATATCATATCTGTCATATCGTAAGATCCAACGACAACCCCTATACCAATCATATGGTGTTTGGGTTTACATGCTTAGAATATACAGGATGCCAACTTCATTGGTGAGATTAACCATCAATTTGTTGGACCCCATCTCAGATAAGAGGGCCAGATCCAAACGGCCAATCTTCTGGATCATAAAATGGATGACCTAAAAACAAGAAATAATAGCCTATGCTGTCCTTTGAAGTTCATTTATCAATCCCCCGAGTCGCTAGAAAGAGGGTGAAAGGCTGAGCTTCTAAATATCTCAATTGACATGGGTGGTCCTAGTTCTGGTAATTTTGCAGACCACTTATTTTCCGGTATTGTCTTCTATGCTCCAAAATTTTTACATGCTATTAGCGGTGCTTGAGATTAGATAAGCTGAATTGAGATGATTTGAGCTGCATTATTACCTAAATTTAGCATATGAGATGAAGTGAGGTGACTGAAAATATCACTTGAGCTGGTTAAGATGAGTTAGAGGAGATGGCTAGCTCGAGATGACATGGTTAAAATAAGTTGGAAGAGATAGATTGAGATGAATTGGAAGAGATGGGTTGAGATGAGTTGGAGGAGATAATATGATATAGCTCATTACCATTTGAAGCAAAATACTAGGGTGGCTAAATTTTGGAATGAAAAGAAATAGCTCTCTTTCAACTAAATTACATAGGATAGATGAGATGAGATGACTTGAAATAGAACAGTGAGGTGAGATGAGATTGGAATTTCCCATCTCATCTCAAGCAACACTAATAATGAGCTAAGATGGGATCGTACCACATCTAACAGTGAGTCGATATGAGATGGTTTTCATCATATCTCAAGTACCACTAACAGTGAGACAAAGAGATACTACATCATCTCATCTTAGTTCAAGCACCACTAGCAATGATATCGCCCATATCACCTCATATTAATTCAAATTATGTCATCTCAAGCACCACTAACACCCTATCATACTTTGAAGTCTATCAGCTGGCATGGAAATATCCCAGCCAGCCTGTGGATACTTCTCTACTCGTTTATTCTCTCTCCTACAACAACATCTCCTGTGGAAGCGTTCATATTTTAGTGATTTACTCGTTTCCCCCGCTAGGAATTAGGGATGAAGGATGCCAACCGGACTGCCATTTACCCTAATACTTTCATTCAGGACGTGAAAATCTCAGCGCTAAAAGTAACCCCTGGGGCCACATGCTTGTGATCCAGCCGTTCATTCTCATCCACATCTCCAAAGCGTCCCCACTCAGGACGAACCCTTAAATTGTAAACGCTGAAGCGTCGAACGTTCCCTTAGAAGCGTCTTTGCAGTAGCTCTCATTTTTTATACCGACACTCCTATAAAATTTAATCGAGACTTTACCAATACATAACACATGATCCATTCTTTTGTTACACCACCATTTACACGTGCAAAATGTCCAATTTACAGCCAAAGCTCTACAAACATGAACTGTCACAAAAACCCCTCCAATCAAAATATTTCCTCTTCGACTCCCTTCTTTCATCCTGCCTTCCGCAAACTCTCTCTTCTGGTAGCGTGCCCGGGCACCACCCGCACGTGGACTTCAAGTCAAAGTTCATCGCCATGCAAAAGTCAATTGAAAGATTCCACGTGCAATCCAAAGCCCGCGCACGTTAGCCACGAGACAGCGAATCCCACAGAGATGCGCACTGTTTCCTTGAAACCCAACTCTACCCCGTCCCAAATCATACGCCGCTTCAAAACCCTGCTGCTGAAAATTCCCCAAAGTCCCCGCCGGACCACCACCGCCGGACTCTGATTCCTCTCCGACGCCCATCAACAACAAACCCCAAAAAGTAATTCCTTCTTTGCAAAACCACTCCCATTCCCCACAAAATGAAATACAATTTTGAGCACTTTCACTTTATAATGACTTAAATTTTGAAGATTAATAGATATTAAATCACCTTAATAGATAGTTAGATGTTTTATTTTAATTAAATTAAAAAATTTGTGAGAAAAATCAGTATCATTAAATTGTACGCTCAAAATAAAATCCAACACATCAAAGAACGTCGAAAACGGAGTTCGTATACCAAGTTATAACCTTTTAAATATTAGGGCATTTTTGTAAAAAAAAATTAAAATAAGAGAGACTGAAATGCAGGGGGTTATTTTTGATAATGACACCCCTATGTGTTGTCTTCCTCCTCCAGCCAACCGACTTCCAGCACTGCCATTGAATGTAGCGCCAAAAAATGGCGGCACCGCCAAGGGCAGCACCATCTTTGCAGGCTATAAAAGAAGCTCTCTTCCCTCCCACTCCAATCACTGTTTTCCCTTCTCTTCTCCGACTCTCCCAGCTAAGGTTCCAACAAATTTTCATCAAAAAACCCTCCTGTTTCCTCTGCAAATTCCGGCACGACCCAAGTCCTCCCTTCGAGCCGGCCATCCTTTTCTCTCCTTCTTTTCCTTCTCCCTTCTCTGGCCTTTGTGATTTCATTGGATTTTTCCTACAACCCGGGGTTTTTGACAGGCGTCGTAAGAGCTGTACCACCAGAAGAAGGGCACGTTTTCAGGTTGCCCAGGCAAGGCAATTCTGCTCCTCTCTCTCCCCTCTCCCCTCTCCCTTTTCCCCAGATCCCGATCGGATCTGGGCAGTTTTCCGTGAAAGAAACCATACGGGTGAAAACTCGTCAAAGGCAAAGCATCCAAGGGACACTGCGCGTCACGTGTGCCCAGAATGCACCCTGGAACGGCGTCTACGCATGTGCGCGTGCATACGGCAGCTCCCAACTCGACCGGGACGCGCACGCGTCCTGGAACCGCAACGCGCGAGCCTTAGGAAGAATGAGGCGATCAAGCCGTTGAAATTTGTAAAAGGGTAAGCTAAAAAAAACATGAATAAAAGTGATAAAAAAATATTTAAAAATTTTAAAACCAAATAAAGCCATTACACTTAATAGAAAGAAATGGATCATGTAGCAACCCTAAACCAGGTCAAGGTCTCGACGATGACAACGATTATGTAGATACATAAAGACGTGTGTTTTTCTCTTACTCTGCACATTTGATACAAGCTATTCATTTGCTGACATAACTAGAATTTCATCGTTGTCTTTCAGTGGTCGGAAATTACCCAACGCACTTCTTTTTTTACCTTCCCTTCCACATGTATTGGTCCAGTCGATTTTAACACCATCGATCAGTCATTCCTCTTGATTTCTCAAGTCAGCTTTGCTTCTGATAAATTTGAGAATCTGTTAGCTTTAGTCTGTGAAATGCAAGTACGGAGGCTATTAAACTTCGATTGACGATCCGAAAGAACCATTGCGTTCGTATCAACTACGCAAACCTAATGAAATATAAAAGTTAAGGTTAGAGGACTATTTTATAATCGTATATCCCAAAAACTATAAAAATCTCATAAATCAACCATGTCAAAGATGATCAAATCTTATGAATTGATCCCTTAAGGCTGTTAGAGGATTAATAGCTTAGGATCAACCCTAGATTTCATGTATTCATCTCTGAATTATAGGGTCTAACCATTGAATAATAGATCCATACATAAGATCTAGCCTGAAAACGTATTAAGCAAGGACCTATATATCCTAAAAGGCAAACCTAGCCGTCTAAGTAATGATTCATAAATGTTGGAAAATAATACTTGAATCATTGTTGTTAATTGATATTCAGGATTTTACAAAAGTAACTCAGGATCGAGTAATGAAGAACGCGATTGCAAGAACATCAAGGTAGATAGTTTGATACTATTAAGTTTTTAAATGCATCTTAAACTCCGACCTGCCTTTATTACCTTTTTTAGCCTGCTTTTGAGATATGATGTTCTTATACGAATATGCAAAAAATGTCTTCATGTTTTATGGCTTTGAATACGATATTAACATGAACTAATTTTATGCACTACTCATATGGTTGAAAATAAATGCATAAATTTGCATGATTTCGATAATTGAGATTTGAATTTATCTATATATGCTTTTTGGGCTATTGAGTCTGGCAAGCACTATGGTGAAAGGTTGTTATATACGAGGTTGGCCTCTCGGCCTCTACCACCAAAAAGGTGGATGGTATCACTGCAAAAAAAGGCATTGCCCCTTCATTGACTGCTGTGGTAAATAGTGATGACCGCTAGAGGTGTCACGGCACCCTTTTGGGGACAACCATAATCACCGTGGAGTCTATGGTGGGTAGGTCTCTAGATACCGGAGCCACACGAGTCAGCTGTGTGCTGATCGTGAGCATAGTGTCCCTATGGTTTCGGTATTATCGATATGCATATAGCATTGAGATGGTCGTATCCGAGTACTTTAGCGTGATGTGTTCGCCAAGAGACTCATGAGCATGATATTACATCTGCTTGAAAGAAGATTATTTTAAGAGTTTCATGATTATTATATTTGACTCGTGATTTGATATGTTTGCCGAAATTTTTTGTGAGTTTCATGATTATTATATTTGACTCGTGATTTGATATATTTGCCGAGATTTTTCTTAAATGAATCTATGAATTTCTACTCTATAGACCCAGTTTACTTTTCACATTTTCTTGTTGTCTTGCTTCTTCTGGACCCTGTGTGCACGACCCATGTGACTTGGTCCCGCGATGAATGAAAAGGTCATCTACAATACCTCAACAAAGGCTTCAAGTATCAAGGGTTAGGATCATCACTACAAGGAGACCAAATCAAGGTTTTCATTTCTTTTATTTTTTTCCAAAAAAATAAATAAATTCTTTGAATGGCGATGAGAGACCAACCTCTAGTTATTTGTTAGATTTGCGGATTCCAATTATGTTTGGTAAGGAAAAGACACAACTGGACAACAGGATTGGTAGGTTAAAGTTTGATTGGCTTGATTTGATTGTGTCGTATCAAATTATGTTACATAAAAAATCAAGGGTCAGGGGCAGAGCTCCTCAGCAGGTCCATTTGCGGGGTAGTGCCCATGCTGAACTATTAGAGGCAGAGCCGTTGAAAAAGATAGATAATATTTTATTTTGTAATGTGGGAGCAATTGTATCTTTTGTCTGTGTATTTGTACAATGTGACTTTATAGTTACGGGTCCAAGGTGTGAAAACAACCTCTTGCAAAAATACAAGATAAGATTGAGTACTATAGATTATTGTAGTCCATTTCTTCTCCTAACCTCATATAGGTGGGAACTTTGTACACTGAAACTGTCCTTCTTATCTATGTATTTACGCAACCTTAGAGTTCTTGATGGTGAAAAAATCTTATGTATTTTGTGGCAACTATGTTCATCAGACAGGTAAACAATCCAAGCTTGATACTTGAACGAAATAACATGCTGCATATTTTTGTATAGTTTCAAGTGATTATCAAAATATAAGAAAATAGTTGATCGATTCATTTTAAATATGAAAAAATTTGTATCATATGATTGTATTAAATAAAAACCTTTTGTATCTTGGCCAAATCCTTAAGCGTCATAATTTTAAGTTTGATATATTTCATATTCCTGCTTTTTGGTCCTGGAAGCTATTGGCAAGACATGGATTGGGCAAATATTCAAGTTCTTATAAGGTTACTTTGAATGAATTTGCCTAGGTCTTGTTAACACGAACTCATCTTGCCATTGTCATGGAATATGCTGCTGGTGGAGAGCTCTTTGAGAGGATATGCAGTGCTGGCCGATTTAGTGAGCACGAGGTTTGATCTGAAAAACATAACTTGCAGTTGAATTTAATGGGACCTATGTTTCCATTTGGTATATGATCACTGTTTGTCTTGCCTCTAAAGCATTCCTGTTTGTTTCTTCACAACCGTATACACAACAGGCTAGATTCTTCTTTCAACAGCTAATATCTGGAGTTAGCTACTGCCACTCTATGGTATGCTCTGCAGTCTTGTACTCGATGGTGTTATTCCATTTATTTGATACAACATCGATAGGGACATGGACAGTGTCTAATTTGTCTGTTGTGTTTTTGCAGGAAATCTGCCACAGGGATCTTAAATTGGAAAACACTCTCTTGGATGGAAGTGCAACACCACGCCTTAAAATATGTGATTTTGGTTACTCCAAGGTTGGTGGTATCATGCATATAGGCTTTGTACATGATTCAGATTTGATGACAATTAACTGAATTTTTCTTTGTTCCTTTCTTTGCATTGCAGTCTGCTTTGTTACATTCACAACCAAAATCAACTGTAGGAACACCAGCATACATTGCCCCAGAAGTCCTGTCACGAAAGGAGTAGGACGGAAACGTAACTCTTTGTTGACCAACTCTCAGACGGATGGAAAATACCATATAAATAAGAAAGTGAGTCTCCAGTAACTTGATTATACCCAGTAAATTGATTGACTACTCGGATGCATAGCAAATTAATTGAAGTACCATTACACATTCGACTGTGCATTTGTCTCTATTGTATGTCTGCCTGTGTGAATGCTTCTGTGGATCCCAGCATGATATTCTGATAGAGCTGAAATTGGTTCTTGATGCCAGACCAAAAGCTAGTTCTGGTTTTTGTTCCCTTGCGTCTTGCATGGTTGCTTGACTCACTAACACCTGCAGATTGCCGATGATTGGTCCTGTGGGGTGACACTCTATGTGATGTTGGTGGGAGCATATCCATTTGAGGACCCTGAAGATCCTAGAAATTTTCGGAAGACAATTGGAGTAAGTTACCTTAAAATTTTTTATGACTTTCCAGTCTTGAATTTGGGATCAGTTCGACTGACCACTTCACTTCCACCGTGCTTCACAGAGAATCGTGAGCATTCAGTACTCGATACCAGATTATGTACGTGTATCTGCAGATTGCAGGCACCTTCTTTCTCGGATTTTTGTTGCCAACCCATCAAAAGTAAGCTCCTTGGCATTGATATTCCTCTGTTTTCTGTTGTAATTCCACCAGGATCATTAACACACTTCATTTCTCCTTGAAGAGAATCACAATCCCAGAGATCAAAAAGCATCCTTGGTTCTTGAAGAACTTGCCTAAGGAGCTAATTGAAGGAGAGAAGACAAACTACAACGATGTAGACCGCAACCATCCACCGCAAAGTGTTGAAGAAATAATGCGGATAATCCAAGAGGCACGAACACCAGCTGAAGGTGCCAAGGTTGGCGGGCACTCTGTAGCTGGGATGGTAGACCCTGATGATGTTGACACCGATCCTGACAATGAAGAGGTAGATAACAGTGGCGACTTCGTGGCACATGTCTGATCAATGGCATTTTGAATCAACTACCAGGAAACCATTCATGTACAATGCTGATACACAGTATGAAGGGCATAGACCATCCTGGTGTTTATATAAGATATTCATTGCTGTCAGAGTGCACTACCTTTCAAAAGGAAAAGATGTTGTGAGAGTGTAATAAGCAATGTGATTAAAGTTTGATGTTGAATTTATAGCTGGAAATCATGTTTGTGGACATGCTTGTGTTTGATTGTGTTTGGAAGCCATTCTGGGTGTTGGAGATGTCTTTCATTGATGTCCAGATTCATGTGCCTCGGGATTACATAAGTGTTATACAGATTGCTAAGGCATTGACAAATTCCTCTGTAATTTCTTGAATTTTGATGCCTTTTGGTAAGCCATGAAAGCTCTGGTTTTTCTTGATCGGGCTCTTGGCATTTGCCAGAGCTTTGCTGCTTATGATGAAGGGGAGCCTTGGCGCAACGGTAAAAGTTGTCATCATGTGACCTTGAGGTCACGGGTTCAAGGCATGGAATCAGCCTTCTGCAAAAATACAAGGTAAGACTGCTTACTTTAGGCCATTGTGACCCGCCCCTTCCCCGGACCCCGCATAAGCGGTAGCTTCATGCACTGGGGCTGTCCCTTTTTTTCCTGCTTATGATGAAGACAAAGTGGGCCTATGAACCGACTAATTCATGGGGGCACCATCTGTAACATCAATGAGTTTTATCCTTTGATTTGGCTTATTCGAACTCCGAAATGAGATCCATCTGACAGACGGTTTAGATTAGCCATTCGCAGGCCCCCCTATGTAATACTAGTTCGAACAGGATACGTGGGCCTTTCATGTTAGACTGAAACTTGTGAACCTCATCCCAATTCAATGAGGCAAGTCCAATTCCACACATAGTCCACTGTTATTTCTCTGAACCGTCTATCTCATGACATGCAATTTTGATTTCAATGATCCGTGTATCAAATCGAAATCCTAATCGTCAAATGGATGGGTTTCCAGTCCATTGGAGATAGCAAACAGGACCCATCAAATGGATGGTCAAGATTATTGGCATTTTGGCCGTACTGTAGCTGCTTTGGCCCTTTCGGCTATAACCGGGAATATCTTTCTACAGATAAGCCTCTCTCTCTCTCTCTCTCTCTCTCTCTCTGCTTGCTCTTAAGAATTTTGTTTCTCTGTTCATAATTTTCTGTTCCAAGTTAATCAAAATCTCCATTTCCCTGCGTACAGTTGTTGTGGTGTTTCAAATCCGCTCTGATACTGCAATTCTCCTGCTAGTGACATTAAAACTCCCAGAGTTTTCCCTTCAACCATAATCCGAATGGGTGGCGGTCCACGGACATACCCAGGAGGAGTATCAAAATGGCAATGGAAAAGAATGCAGGCAAAGAAAGCAAAACAGCTCTTAAAAGCTCGCCTATGTAGAGAACGTCAAATGTATGAAATGCGAAAGCGGGCTGAATTGAAAGCAGCAGTGTCGGAGCTGGAAAGGCCGTGGGAAGTGGTTGAAAGAGCACCCACGTTGTTTTCTGTGAAAGCGGATGAGCAATTGAAGGCATTGGCTGATAGGTTTCAGAAGCCTGGCGGGTATGATCTTTGGTCTGAAAGAGATGGTCCTCAGATCTTTCATACTGCCGATGGGCTTCCTTCGGCGAGGTTTTTTCCAAAAGGGGTTGTTCATAGTGTTAAGCCATATGGGCGAATTGCGGATTCTTCGAGTATTGGGGATGAAGTTGCGGAGGAGAAGAGTCTTACGGGTTCTGTGAGTGAAGATGAATCAAGTAGTTCAGTTGGGAGAGGAGGAAATGGAGGTAGGAGGTCAAGGAGGAGTTCGAATCGCAGGGTGAGAGGTGGGTTTGATGTTGATGGAGATGGTGGAAATGGAGATTTAGTTCCAGCTGATTTCAATAATTCAGACGCTTCGGGAGACGTAGAAGAAATGAGTTTGATGCATTCTGGGGAGGAAGTTGGATTGAGTAAGTCAGTTGGGAGCGGGAGGAATGGTTCTAGGAGATCTAAGAGATTACCAATTCGCGGAGGTAGAACTTTTGTTGTCAATGAAGACGAAGCTGAAGATTTAGTTCCGAGTAGAAATGGTTGGGTCACAGAAAATCTTTCTTCTTCAAGGAACTTGATGGTTTCTTATGGCGAAAATGAGAGATGGATGGATGTAGCAGGATTGAAGGATGATATGAAATACAGACAACAAGCGAGCTTTTCAAATCGAATTGAAGAGAGACAAATGAATGGTAGGAAGGCCATTCGAGGCAATCAGAAGGCGGTTCCTGCTGCTAGGCATTCAAAGAGGTCTACTAATGGCTCTTCGTATGGTAGCTCAAGAAATCATGGAGACGGACAGAGTAAAGGATCAGAATATTCAAATGGAGACAGAATTAGTCATGGAAAGATTCCCGGGGAATGGACACAACCGTGAAAATCGTGGGCAGTTCGGAGCTGAAGAGGATCTTTGGCAAGTGTGATTTTCACAGACTGAAGCTAACAGATTCTCAAATTTATCAGAAGCAAAGCTGACTTGAGAAATCAAGAGGAATGACTGATCGATGGTGTTAAAATCGACTGGACCAATGCTTGTGGAAGGGAAGGTAAAAAAAGAAGTGCGTTGGGTAATTTCCGACCACTGAAAGACAACGATGAAATTCGAGTTATGTCAGCAAATGAATAGCTTGGATCAAATGTGCAGAGTAAGAGAAAAACACACGTCTTTATGTATCTAGATAATCGTTGTCATCGCCGAGACCTTGACCTGGTTTAGGGTCGCCACATGATCCATTTGTAATGGTTTATTTGGTTTTAAAATTTTTAAATATTTTTTTGCCACTTTTATTCACGTTCTTTTGGAGCTTACCCTTTTACAAACTTCAACCCTTTTACAAACTTCAACGGCTTGATCGCCTCATTCTTCCTAACCAGTGCCTTTTTAAGATAAATTGGAAAACTTGATGTCCAAGGTGGTGGATTTATGGCTAGATTTCAACCATCTTAGATTGATATGTTAAGAGTAAATTCTATGGTGTGAACTCCAATATGACTGATGTTTATGGGGGTTAATCCAACTACTAGCATAAGATAAAAATAAAATAATTCAAAAAGCTCAAACGGGCACCAGGAAAAATAGGATTTAAATGCTCAAAGAAGAAATGTCATTAGCTTCATATACAACGGTGACCTTTTTATTCATTTATCTTAATCCATTGATTTAAGTGTGATTATATCTAGAAACAATTCAAAATTTTAGAGAAATATCTAATAAGGTTGGCTTCATACATCTCAATTCCATTCTGGAATAGAAGGTTCCGGCTTTTCGCTAATTTTGGTGTTGCATTTTGGAGAAATATTTTAACAAAAAGAAATATAAATTCTAAAAATATTAAAATATAGCCAAATGAATTGTCTAGCTCATTCTGTTCTAGGCCAAATGAAAATGCCTTGGTCCCTAACAGAGCATAACAAATACAATGAGAATTTGAAGAGGTCCAATTCCCGCAACAAATGAAGTAGTCCTTTCATTGGTCTGTCAGGAGATGTAGTCAGTTGGAGGTTAACTATCAAGTAGTCCTTTCATTACTAGGTAATCTTAATTTGTGTACTGATTCTTCTTGGCTTCCATATACTGTTCATTCAAAGACTGGTTTTGCAACAATTCAATTGATGGGCCAGCTTCAGAATGGTGAATGGTATGAATACATTTGACAAATTTCTATGAATTTGTCCTTAATTTGGTAAATTTGCATTGGATTTGAATAATATGGAAACTTTGATAAGAAGAAACTATCGAATTAGAAAGATTTAAGAGATCAATGAGGTCGTGCATGAAGAAGACTCGACAAAATTGATAAGAAGGCAGTGACCTTTCATAAGAATAATTTCTAGTTTATATAATTGACATAAAGATTTTAGCAAATTAGAACATCACAGAACTAGTCCTGTCAAAATCCAGGGAATGCAAGTGCCCACTTCAAGTTTGAAAACTCCAACCATATCAGAAGAGGCAATTCTTTTCTTTAATGCTAGGTGTATTTGTTACCATTTTGACTTTGGGTACGAGATCAGATACAAAAATGTTTAAGTTCATTCACGAATGAGATGGACTCAATTATAAGCAACAATCCTTGCATGATCGCCCTTTCTTCTTCAACTACTTCCATACTGAACCTGATGCACGATCATAGATTGAGGTACTTAGCACCAGTTGTTGGAACGGCACCAGCCGGGCCGGGCCTCATTCAGAAAGATGAAGGAAAAGAGAGGTGACTAATTCCCCATCTCACTGGGGGCACAAAACAACATCTCGATGTGATACAGCTGTTTCTATTTTAGTTGGGAAAGAATGGCAAAGTCCATCCGAACCGTCCAATAAGAGAAGAACAAGAACCAATGGCGCGCAGGCCGGAGAAAAAAACTGTGGAGGAGAAGCAGCCGAGCTCATTCCCTTGACTCAAAGCAGTGCAGTGTTTTCTTTTGGATAAAGTTATATCACCGAATTGCACTCAGTCATCATTTACCAGATCAAATTCATACCATGTTTTCTATTTAAACTTAAAAAAAGCTTGCCACTAATTTGTAACATTCAACCCAAAAAGCCAACTACTCGAGCGTCGTCCCTATCAATCCGCTGCCGAAGGATGCATGGCAGGTTGGAGCAGGTACACTAGCCACTATCTTCACTATCTTTTTTCCAACCATTTCAAGCGAGAATCAAAATCACCTTCCAACCAACAACATAGTGCCATAGAATGATCGAATTCTCACCTGACCTTCATGCAAGGATTCTCCCGCTGTCGTTATCATTTAATCATCAGGTGTGGCCACAAAACAGTAAATTATCCTGGCCTGAGTGCCTTGCTTTGTCGAACAAAATGCACTGTGGGTGTTCTCGCCCACTTCTGCAGGAGCAGGGCCCAGCAAGACCAGGTTTTGTTTGTTCTTTGTACGTAGATGAACTAAAAAGATCGTAGAACAATGTAATTCAGAAGGAAGGTGAATTTTCTTCTTATTCGAATTCTTTTTTGTTCTTTGGAACACGCATAAAAGCTTGATGCAGTTCTTATTTTCACCATTGCAATATGTATTATTTCAAGAAATATACAAGCGAAATTACATTTCCAAGTCAACGGAAATGCCTTCAGAACCATGTAAGAGTCTTTTTTTCTTTCTTTCACTGGAAAGCTAATGAGATGTGGATCTTGATGGATTTGAGCCACCATTGTCTGGAGAATAATTCTCAAGTGCTCTGCCACATTTGAGCTAAAGACCCAGTATAGATTGCTATAATTCTGATTTCAATGAGCTAAAGACCCAATATGGATTGCTATAATTCTATTTCAATAGCAAAATCAAACTGGGCAAAGCAACCCAGCAGCATACAAGCAAGTTTTTTATGCACTCAGAATATGATGGTCATGGATGGTTCATTAAGGTATAAGTACCATTTGTAATTTCTCATTCCTCACTGATTCACAATTGATGCGTAGAGAGAGCCCGACTTACGCATCAGTCCACACTATGAATAGAAACAAAGACATCGGAAAACCCATGTACAATGGTTGTCTAAAAACATGATCGGGGTGGTGTTATTTTCTCCAACAACTTCGTTTTCTTCCACGCAGCAATCCAGTTCAATAGGCAGAGATTATATTTCTACAGTGTTTACTAAAAATCCATTTCTCGCACTCATAAAAATCGGAAATCTTTGAGAAAACACAATAGCGCACGCATAATATACTCCACAATTGAACAATCAGACACCCACAGAAAGCAATCCATGTAGCTAAGCAATTCAAAGTCTTGCCTGCTCCAAAATTCAAATGCTTAAAACTGAAAATTAATACTACACAAAATGGGGACTATGTATTTCAGTAACAGAAACAGGCAAGTAGTAGATAAGAGTTCAGATGGACCTGCAAGAGCTCCCATCATGATCCATGTTTCTTCTTCATTTCTGGATCATGGTTCTTCTTCAATTCTGAAGTAGTTTACAAGGAAGGAGCCTAATGAGAGAATACTCCATAATCCAGGATATCTGCAAGTGCTATTTTAAAGCTTTGAATAAGATCCCATGGAATCAAAACCCTTTGGAAAAACTATGGTTTCTAGTACATTCAGCACAAAAAGAATTATTTCAGATTTGGTCTCTTTCTTCAAGAACAATAGTTGTGATCCAAAATGTCAGCAGCAATAAAATCCCACAGACAGTTCCACACTCTGAGCAAAAGACTGTTTGACTCATTCCTCACAATTCATCTCTAAGTTTCTAGAAATTACATCTTTTTGTCCTTTTGGGATGAAAGTTGGGGATCCAGTTACAAATAAGTAAAAGAAAACGGCAAAAAGAATGAAAAGACAGAGTTGTACACTGAAGCCCCGTCATTAGCTAACTGGTCCGCTTCCTTGTTGGGAGTCAGAGGACATGATGAAAGAAGTTTCTCCTTTCTCCAAGAGTTGGCTAATGGAGTCGATTGAGTTGTTGAATCTACAAGGCACTTTGTCCAGGTGTTTCATCCAAAAGCGATAACCACTTCGAGTTGCTTTTACTTCACAGTTTTTTGGACTGAGTGCTTGGTCACCAGATGAGAACTCTGTTTCAAAGGTGGAATTTCTGCTTTATTGGAGTCATTGTATGCATTTCAGTGCAATGACATTCGGAGCTATAACCTGATCATTTGGCTGGTGATTTCAAATTCATGGCTTCCACTAATAGGAGATTACTGAAAGAAATCTGGATTCGAATTCAATTTCTCAAGACTACAACACAGAGTTTTGATTTACACTCAGACAGAAAAAATGATGCAGAACTTAGTATGTCCTGCTCTGTATACTAGACTCTGGATTTTTACAATTTCTGGAATACTTTTCTAACTCTTACAACTTCTAGCTTTCGAGAAGCTAGAGCCTCCACTTCAGTCTTTTCCCCCATAACCCTTCTTTCTGTTCTCCCTCTCTTCTTATGTCCCCCCCTCCTTCCATTCGTAACAACCTTT
Organism: Warburgia ugandensis; assembly: GCA_035236585.1. NCBI lineage: Eukaryota > Viridiplantae > Streptophyta > Magnoliopsida > Canellales > Canellaceae > Warburgia > Warburgia ugandensis. The sequence goes on along the minus strand of CP141131.1, from coordinate 4,728,663 downwards.
TGATTTAACCAACAGAGTAATTGTCTCTACAGCTAGTAAACCAATATAACTGTTTGTTGGTTATTTTTGTTCTTTACTTCTTCTTGTGTAATAACTGCCAAATCTCTTTTCTTTCCTATCAGATGCACCTTGTCCTCAAGGTGGAAGTCAGGGAATTGCTTGAGAATGTCCTCCAGTGGCTCCCATGTGCTGTCATGGTCTGGATGATTTTCCCACTGAATCAGTACTTCGTATTGTCCATTAGTAGCCTGCCTAAGCTCTTTGATGTTTGCGGGGTATGCATTCACTTCCAACTCGTCAATCAAGGTCTGTGGTATGGGTTGCGGCTTTATAGTAGGTTCACTGGCTGGTTTAAGTTGGGATACATGAAAAACAAGATGGATTTTCGACTGTGGTGGGAGCTCTAATTTATAAGCTACTTGTCCAATCTTTTCTAGGACAACATAAGGACCATAATAACGGGGTTGTAGTTTCTCATTGGACTTTGTTGATAGGGATTTGAAACGATAAGGTTGGAGCTTCAAATAGACATAGTCTCCTGGTTGGAAATGGAGAGGACGTCTATGTATATCCGCCTGTCTTTTCATCTTCAATTGAGCTGCCTCTAAATTGTTCTTGAGTTCACTTAGAATAGAATCACGGTTAGCCATTTGTTGATTAACCTCCTCCACCAATGACTCTCCCCCTGTAAAAGTCAACAACTTGGGTGGTTCTCTTCCATATAGAGCCTGGAATGGAGTCATTCCTGCTGAATGTTGGTAAGTGGTATTGTAGCAATATTCTGCCTAACAAATCCATTTTGGCCAGGACCTTGGTTTGTTACCACTAAAACATCATAAATAGGTCTCCAAGCATCTATTTACCACTTCTGTCTATCCATCCGTTTGCGGATGATATGAAGAACTCATCTCGAGGGCAGTACGTGCCTGTTTAAACAACTCAGTCCAGAATTGGCTGATAAAAACTCTATCTCTATCAGATACAATAGACTTAGGATAACCATGTAGTCAAACCACTTCCTTGTTGAAGAGGTTGGCTACCTCTTTGGCTGTGTAGGGATGACTGAGTAGAATGAAATGGCTGTACTTAGATAAGCAATCAACAACTACTAACACCGTGTCATAACCATGATTTCTAGGTAACCCACTGATGAAATCCATGGATAGGACACTCCAAACTTCCTGGAGAATGGGAAGAGGCTGAAGAGGACCTGCTGTTTTAGTAGCCATATATTTGTTTCTTTGATAGACATCACAATTGGATATGAAATTTTGAATATCCTGTCGCATTCCTTCCCAATGAAGTACCTGGGATATGCGTTTATAAGTACGTGTAATCCTTGAATGCCCTCCTCCTGGAGTGGAATGGAATTCTTGTAAGAAGGCCAGAATGCGAGATGAAGATCTTGGGATAACTAGCTTCCCATGAAATAGTAAAAGGCCTCTTTTGTGTGTATACCATGGTAGGCTGTCTAGATTTGCCAATATGTCCTGAGTAATATGACAAATGTGAGGACCGTTTTGTACTTCAGCAGCTAAAGAATCCAATTCATCACATCGAACAATGGATAGGGCAAGATGCTGTAATAATAGGTCGTCCTCTTTATTAAGCTGTGATCCACCATTGGTCGTTTCTTCCTCCTTTGTTTTGCTATTTGCATTGTTGAGGGTGGTATACTCCTGCCTCCTGGATAATGCATCCGCTACTCGGTTTTCTGATCCTTGCTTATGTTGAATGATAAAATCATAGCTAATGAGTTTAGTTAGCCACTTTTACTATTCTTCATTTAATAATTGTTGATCCATGAAGAACTTTAAACTTTTATGGTCAGTATGAATGATGAATTTTCTGCCCATGAGGTAGTGTCTCCATCTCTGCACTGCCAGCACTATAGCCATCAATTCTCTTTCATAAACTGATTTGGATTGTGATTGGAGAGAGAGAGATTGGTTGAAGAAAGCAATTGGTCTACCCTCTCGCATGAGGACAGCACCAATCCCTTTTCCTGATGCATCCGTTTCCAGCATAAAGATTTTTGAAAAATCAGGTATGGCTAATACATGAACCTCTGTCATGGCTTTTTTCAATGTTTCAAATGCCTCCTGACTTTCTCTAGTCCAACTGAAGCCATCTTTCTTGAGTAATCTACTTAATGGAGTAGCAATGATTCCATATTTTCTGGCAAACCTTCTATAATATCTCGTGAGACCCAAAAATCCACACAGCGCCTTGGCGTCTTTTGGGCTGGGCCATGATAACATACATGCTATCTTGGACTCGTCAGCTTCGACCCCTTTGGCAGATATAATACGTCCTAAGTATTTCAAAGAAAGTTGTGCAAAGGAACATTTCTTTCTATTGGCAATGAGCTTATGTTTCTCCAACAACTTTAGGACAATAACAATATGCTCCAAGTGAAGAGAAATAGTTCTGCTATATATCAAAATATCATCAAAGAAAACCAATACAAATTTGCGGAGATGGGGACGAAATACCTTGTTCATCAATGCCTGAAAAGTAGCCGGTGCATTGGTTAGCCCAAAAGGCATAACCAAAAATTCATAATGCCCTTCATGAGTTCGGAAGGCAGTTTTTGCTATGTCTTCGTCTTTGATTCGAATCTGATAGTAGCTTGACTTTAAATCTAGCTTTGAAAAAATGGTAGCACCACCCAATTCATCCAATAATTCATCTATGGTGGGATTGGAAATTTGTCAGGCACTGTCACTTTATTTAAAGCTCTATAGTCCACACAAAACCTCCAACTTCCATCTTTCTTCTTGACCAAAAGCACAGGACTCGAGAAAGGGCTCTTGCTGGGTCGAATGATGCCTGAATTTAACATTTCCTTGATAATTTTCTCAATTTCATCTTTCTACACATGCGGATATCGATATGGCCTACTATGAGGGGGCTGAGTTCCTTCGACCAGCCTAATGGCATGGTCATGAGAACGTGCCACTGGCAGTCCCAGAGGCTGATCAAATACATGTAGAAATTGCTGTAAGATAGAGTCGGTGACTGCTCTGTCCTCCTCTTGGGGCTGGCATTTACTCACTTCGATGCCTTTATATTCAATCATACACCCAAATTCTGCCCTCGGCATGACTCGAAGAATCGATTTGAAAGATGCTAAAGAACAAGAAAGAGTTGGGTCCCCATTCAAGATGATCTGCCGATCGTCTATTTTGAAGCGCATGGTCAGATCACGGAAATTGGTAGAGATATCTCCCAAAGATCCCAGCCATTTGATCCCCAACACTATATCTGCTACCCCTAGATCAAAAAGATGAAAATCTTGGATCACCATTACCCCTGGTATCTGTAATCGTACCTCTCTACAGACGCCTTCTCCTTGGATGTAGTGGCCATCTCCCACTTGCACTCCAAATCAGTGTGATCTATCCACTGCTAGCCCCAGATCCTTGACTAGCTGGGTAGAGACGAAGTTGTGGGAAGCCCCATTGTCGATCAACACTATCACTTCCTCACCCTTGATCGTACCTTTTAATTTCATCGTCCTACCAGATGTAAACCCCGAGATCGAGTTTAAAGATAGTTCCAACTCGTTGTTTTCTCCTTCCTCGGGGTTTTCCACCTCTATTGGAGGGAAAGAGAAGTTTTCCATCTCATCTTCATCGTCCCCTGCAAGTAGGAGCACTTGCAATAGACAGTTTTTACATCGGTGTCCCGGTTGATATTTTTCGTCATAGCGGTAGCATAACCCTTGTGATCTTCGATGCTGCAGCTTGGATTTGGTGAGCCTCCTAAGATTTCCCCTTTTTCCGACAGTTTGATCGATGGACGGCCTTTCCCGATCATTTTTCAGCCGAGAAACCCTGGCTCGATCCGAGTTGGAGAAGATGATAGGCCAATTACAGAACTGCCCTTGAGAACCCCCTTCGGTCGACGCATTCTTGGAGTGGACCTAGAAGGGCCCTGATGTTCTTGGCCCACCATCATTTCTTACTAGGCGGGCCCGTATTTGGTCCAACGCTCGGTTCTTCTCTTCTATCTTTTGGGCTAGCTCCATCAATCCCAACAGGGTTGCGGGCTTGAAGATTTTTATCTCTGCCCTAATATCCTCCCGGAGCCCATTCAAGAAGGCTCCTCTCATCACCTCGTCGAAAAGATTTCCCAGGTGGCCGAAGAGTAGCTCGAAGGACCAAAGGTACTCGTGCACACTGCTGCTCTGCTTCAGGCCCAAGAGGGCTTCATAGTCATCTTCCAATTGGGATGATCGGAAACGCCGTAGAAGAGCAGATCTGAAAGATTCCCAAGATCGGAATGGAGTGCGCTTCTCTGCCCACAAGAACCAGTGGAGTGCATCACCTTCTAAGAAGATGGAAGCTGCCGGAATCTTCTCAGAGTCGGCAATTCCATTTACCTGGAAGTACCTTTCCGCCCGGCACAGCCAACCGTATGGTTCTTGGCTGTCGAACACTGGTAAATCCAATCTTCGACCGTGCCAATCTTGGTGATAGTGGGGTCCCAACGAAAAAGGGCTTCGTTTGGGGTTTTTCGATAGTTCCCCCATCTCTGGGTTCCGGTGGCTACTCGTACCTTCGCCCAGTAACTCCTTGTTCTTGATCCATTCTCTGATTTCTACTAGGTATTCTCTCAGTGCACCTACATTGGTTTGCAATATCTCCAATTGCTCCCTCGCGTCTCCTATTTCGCCTCTAACTCCTTCTATCTCTTTCTCCATGCTTTCTGTTCTTTCCATCCTGGTTCTAACCATTCCCTGGTTCGAACTGTTTCTAATACCACTAATAGAAATCTGGATTCGAATTCAATTTCTCAAGACTACAACACAGAGTTTTGATTTACACTCAGACAGAAAAAATGATGCAGAACTTAGTATGTCCTGCTCTGTATACTAGACTCTGGATTTTTACAATTTCTGGAATACTTTTCTAACTCTTACAACTTCTAGCTTTCGAGGAGCTAGAGCCTCCACTTCAGTCTTTTCCCCCATAACCCTTCTTTCTGTTCTCCCTCTCTTCTTATGTCCCCCCTCCTTCCATTCGTAACAACCTTTTGATTTAACCAACAAAGTAACTGTCTCTACAGCTGGTAAACCAATATAACTGTCTGTTGTTTATTTTTGTTCTTTACTTCTTCTTGTGTAATAACTGCCAAATCTCTTTTCTTTTGGTTCTGTTGATGTAACAATTACTGTCCTTAGTCATTACTAAAATAACATCTTCCGTCTGGTTAAGGAAAGCCATTGGGGATTGTTTTAATCCCATTAACTTCTCAGAAACTCCAATACTATGACCTCTATTTTGCTTCATGCAAATTCATCTCTCTCTTATTCTTGTCTTCCATATCAAACAACTTTTAACATATAGACAAACAACTTTTACCCACACTCATAAAACAGAAAATATCCCTCTAAAAGACCTATTAAGAAGAAGCCAAACAATAGCTTCACATGAACACCCAAAACCCATTTCTTTGCCAGATATATAAAAAGGGGCAGCCCCAGTGCACAAAGTTCCCGCTAATGCAAGGTCTGGGGAAGGGGAGGACCACAAGGGCCTAAAGTACAAAGCCTTACCTTGCATTTGCAAGAGGCTGTTTCCACGCCTTGAACCCGTGACCTCAAGGTCACACGACGACAACTTTGCCAGATATATGAAGGCACTAAAAACATTCTAATACCATCCAACCACAAACTGCTAACCAATTCCCAGAACCCAAACTCTACAATCACATCCAAATGATACCAAATTCTCTACCATCAAACACAAAAAGATACCCAAAACCTACTTCACCAAAATCAAATTCAGGAAACTACAACTTTGGTTTTGTTAATTAACCATGATTATCCCAATAAAACCAATTCTAATTAATCAACAACACAAAATAAAACAAGGTATGGACAAAAAACAAATACTACATATCAAAGGGGGTTTTATAATTTATAGAACTCTACAATGAGAGAGGGCCATCCTCGAACTAAGCAGGAAGGACAAAGAGATAACGATGGTTGAGGGGTGGCTTTGAACACAATTATCCAGAGAAAAATTGTGTTTATATCAGCTTTGCCCTATCATTTTAGGCATTAGAATCCTTATTTTACCTACACATGTTTTCACAACCTCTGTTTTTCTCTTGCCTATTTTTTCTTTTCTTTTCTTTTACTGGTTCTTCTTCTTTTACAAAAGAGCTGCAATTTGAGGCACATTTCTTAATTTTTTACCTATTGACATACGATGTATCAATCAATTTAAAAAGCCATCAGTTTTGTTTCTGCTGTGGACAAACTGACAAAGTTGAATCACTACCCATCAGTTCTTGAGTTCTGCGTATGTAAGTCTATAGAGAAGTTAGCAGGAAAGGGTCAGCCCCAGTGCTCAAAGCTCCCACATTTTCGGGTTTTGGAGAAGAGGTGGACCACAAGGGTCTATAGTACACAGCCTTACCTTACATGTTTGCAAGAGGCTGTTTTCACATCTTGAACCAGTGTCCTCAAGTCATGCAATAACAACTTCACCATTGGGCCAAGGCTCCCTTTCAGTTGGAAGTCAGTAAGAAAAGGGAAAATAAAAAGGAAATCAGGAAATCCATCAGTAACTTACTAGAACTAGGTAGATATAAGTAAAGTGCTTTCATGTCTTTCTGAAAGATAATACAATATATGAAATTAAAGCATCATTCTTTTCTTTCTTCTACCTTTGGAAGAAAAATGAGCTAATTCATATCTACCAAACCTGTGGCAGTTAAGTATATGTAGGTCATAGCTCCAGAATAGTGCTTGTAATTCTACTTTTTTCTTCCAATGTATAGAATCTTGAACAGGACCAAAATCAGAAACTTCCCAGTATGCACAACACAATGGCTCTTTGGAACTACTTGTCAGTTGACTTTGGCTATAAACCCTCTTGGAGCACAGCTAGAAAGAAAATTTAGTGCATTGAGTACTTCCGTTATCTTGAAAAAGTTTTGTGACAAAGCAACTACAGAATGATGAATAAGTTAACTAAATTATGTCAAATCATTTAAGACTTCATTCAGACGTCTAGAACTGCTACCTGCATCGAAGCATATAAGAGAACAGAGAAAAGGAACATCAGCTTACATGGAACACACATTAAAACATTGTTCTTACAAGAGCCTATAAAATACTACAACAGTTGAAACGAGGTGATATAAGCTTGCCTTCACAAACTAGAACAACACAGAACTCAGATGCCGCATCTTAGGACCACTGTAGTCAATGAGTAGTATTGCTCGAGTTCCTTCAAAGAGCACAAGCTCTTCATACTTGGGGGGGCAGTGACATGGCAGCTAAAAAAATTGCATTTCTACATTACTAAATTTGAGAGTATTATGGATCTCACACATCTTGATCATTGCAGAGCAATAGTTGTGGAAGGAAACCTTCGAGGGTAGTTCCGTAAGGATGTACTTGCCAATAAGAATTTGGTCACTTTACTCAGAAAACTGCAAAAACTCCAGCCAAGAGCAGTGCAAAAAAAAAAGACAGTAATCAACAAAAAGCTCGAGGATCATCAGCAACTGATCCACATTAATCACTAATCACTACTAGAATAGTACAAATTTTTTCCATACAAAGCTTAAGGTATCTCTATGACCAAGTCATTAATGAACCATACAATGTGTAAACAAACACTAGCAGTCACATTGATGGATGATACAGAATTATTGACTATTCATCACTCCCTCTTACTTATATGGCTTAAGACTGGAGAAGAGAAGTTGTATTTTTTTCTGAGTTTCTTGTTTTGGACGTAGTTTTTTATAGTCTTTGATTATTTATTTATTTGTCGTGTCCTCATGTCAGGTATCGGAGAACTTCCCATGCTGGCACACGGACATGAGTTCTGTATGTGTGCACGTGTCCATGTCCATAAATCATAGATCCATAACTTATTCGCATAATTAATCACTGCCAGAATAGTATAAATGTTTACCATACAAATCTTAGTGTGTCTCAATGAACACATCACTAATGAACCATATCATACGCAAGTGCACACTAGCAGCCACATTGAGGCATCATATATAGTTATTCACTTATCATTACTCTCCCTTGTTTATTCTAACGGTCTGGCTTATACATTGGTCAGGTGACCCTTAAGGTGTGATGACTTTTGTTTATAAGCTCTTTGGTTAGAGAGCAAATACTTCTAAAAACAAAATGGATGGGATGCCTCAAATTTGCATCATCATACTCATGGTTCCCATTGCAACCCGAGACCAGATGACATGCTGGTAAGTTAAGGAACTCATTGGAAGGGTTGTCAAAGATTTTTCTGGGACTACAGCCTACAGGTGTGAAGGACTACTCTGAACAGAAGCTTTGCCCTCTTAAGCAGTCTTGATATGTTCGAGGAGAATTATCTGTCTTCTACGGATTCAGATGATTCACCAGATGTTATCATTGGGCAATCAAATTATAGACCAGCCTGTGGCCAATAGCTATATTATTTGGAGATGATAATCTTTAAAGAACCCTAGTGCCTATTTTCTGTTTTATTTGTGTTTGTTGCCATCTCATCCCTTCTGCTATACTTTGCTACATAAAGTTCTTATTATCAGAAAAACAAATTTATCCAGTCCCACCATAACAATTTATAAGATTGCTGTACTCAAATGTTAACATCACATATTTAAAACTCCTACTAGAAAAGAAAAATATAATGGTTCCTCTATCCTTGTTCATTTTCCAAGAGAAAACCATATCATCTCCATTAGTAACTTAATATGTATACTATATCCAATCTGGCGTGCAAGATCCTTGTCACACACCTGTTTCTAGTGCCATTTCTTATGTTTAAACACTTGAAATTTTTTTTTGCAAGTCACGATATAATGGATAAGGAGACTAGACTTCAATTTTGAGAGGCCGTTATCATGGAGGCAGAAAAATTAACATCCAGTTATGTAACTACCCCTGTTTGAGATAAAGTACCTATTCATCCATTATTAGATCAAACTCATACATCACTCCTTCAAATTCATCAATTGGGACTGAACTACAAATGTGCTGTCCTCACCCTTATCTCGTAAGAAAGGGCTCAAATTTCACGAGGATCTTGCCACAATCTCAAAAACAATAACTGGGACCCAGACACTCATCGGTTGCTCAATTCTTTGCTCAGTGTTGATCAGTGATCATAACTGGGAAGCCTATGCAGTTTTTCTTTTTCTTTTTCCTCCTTTTCTTTTCCCTTTTATTTTATTTTATTTTGGGCCATATCTTAAATACTAACGAAGGCAGAAAATAGCATGTTATCTTTGTCTGCTACATACTGAAGAGACAACATTGTGTGCATGATAGCTTTATCAATGCCACAGAATCATATCTGTAAGTCCCCTGCATGCCTAGCATTTCTTGAATTTGTGTTTGCCACATGCTCCACAAGCAAAAGGGCTATCAGCCTCTGGATAACAATGAATACAGAACCATAAAATTCAACAGAAACTAAACACCATCAAAATGGAGATTTATACTTGAAACTATCTGAGAGAGAAATTTTCGTATTGAAACCTACAACATCTCCACAAAACTGAAGAAATAACCAATCATAGCTTGAACTTACGTTGTATTCGGGAAGAAAAAGAAACACGGAACAGAGATTCCTTTCATCGTAAGGGGCAGCAACGCAGAGTTCTCCTTAAAACAATAAACTGAAATCCACATAAATCCCTGTTGGGATCTATTTACAACCGTACCTTTTTTACTTATTCCTTAATGGCTACCTATTACCTGGCCATGAAGATGAAGATGGACGAGTCTGGTCAACCACAAGCTGGGTCCACAAAAATGGCCGTACCATATCAGCACACCCCGCTGTCAACCCTTTATCTAGTGCAAACCCTAATCCGTTGATAGGGGACGATCCTTTTAGAGGGCTTTCTGATATGGACAGCTGACATTGTAGAATAACTCCATTCCTCTGTAGAGCTCCTGTTTCGGGGCCCTCTCATTTGTACAGCTGCCTGTCCACGATAACTCCATTCCTGTTCCTGCTCTTAGTAGTAACAACGACGAGATACGATGCGAGCTTCGGGTTCTCGACGTGGGATCGGAGGCTGAAGTGGCAGATTTGAGGCAGACGGCCTTGATTGAGCTAAGGCAGGTCCACGTTGATCTTCAAGGTCGACTGAAATAGTGTACTTACTTCTTGGAGTAAAGAGGAGAGGGATGGCACAAGGGGCGTAGAGCAGTATTCAATCAGAGCTGAAGTAGCAACCAAATCTCGAAGAGACAATTGGATGAAGTAATATCAGCCAATTGCACTCATTCATCCTTTATAAAATGAAACTAATACATCACTCCATCAAATTCCTCTATTCTCATTGAATTACCAAGACATTGCTTCCGGTGTCATCTCGAGATGTCCCACAAACAAAAACGATAAGTGGGTCCTAGAAACTCATCATTGACTGCTCAATTCATGGATCTGGGTTGATCACTTATAATAGCTTGTGAGGACTGTCCATTTTTCCTTTTTCCTTTTTTCTATTTTTTTCTTTTCTTATGAAAATTTGACCCAAGACATGTATTTAAAAGCCAAATCGCATCCCCAACAAAATCAAACTAAGAAAGGCAGAAAATAGCATGTTATCTTTGTCTGTTAGATGCTGAAGAGACAAAATTGATGATTGCTTTTTCAATGCCACAGAATCATATTTAAGAGTCCCCTCCATAAGACAACTGATAGATCCTAAAATTTTAGCAGCAACTAAGCATGAGAAAATGAAGAGTTTCCTACCAAAACCTACCAGATATCCACAAAATTAAACTGAAGAAACAACTAATCGTTACCGGAATTTACAGTTTATTGGGAAAGAAAAAGAAACAGAGAACAGAAATTTCCTTTCCTGTTGTGTGAAGTGTAATCACGTCTACATAAGATGTAGCAACGCAGAGTTTGTCCTTACAACAACAAAGAAAAATCGACCTATCCCTTCACATAGCATATATTTACTGCCTGACCTTATTTTTTCCCGGCTTAGACTATCTATTACCTGACCACGAAGATAAACAGGTCTGAAAACGTGTCCTGAAATGAGTCCTGCTACAAGGACTTATCATAAAATACCAGCTGACCATTGATTAGTGAGCTCTGCTATGACAAACGTGGTCTGTTGATCCAGGACGCTCTGTTCCTATGGACAGCTGGGCGTCCAGGATCATATGGCTCCTCAGTGTTGCTGCGGTTCCGGTGCTCTCTCATGTGTACAGTTGGCTGTTGTCCAAGATTGTACCATTCCTGTCCTTGTTCCCCAGCATAGCAGCAGTAACGACTATGATACAGGACCCCAGTTTCGGGTTCCCGAGGTGGACGCTGAGTCGGAAGCGGCAGACCTGAAACGGCTAAGGCAGGCCCACGCGGGTCTTCAAGATCGATGTCCTGGTCCTCGTTGAGAGTAGAATCAGTTGGGGAATGGAGATGTGCACTTGCTTCCCGGAGTAAGTAGCAAAGGGGGATGAGACAAGGTGCGTAAAGGACTGCTGTCCATGGCCCCAGTTGTAGATGGAGAGAAGCCGCAATTGAGAGCAGAGAAGCAAGGGCTACTGCTTTGGACAAGAGGCCTAGGTGGGTGGCATAGACTTGATACACGTAGGAAGAGGCAATGGAGGTTACAAAGGAGGTGAGAGTAGAGTAAATGACAAGATGGATGAATAGAGGATGAACAAGGTAAGAACATTTGCCGCCTTGTTGTTGTTGCTGTTGAAGCTGAAGTAAGGCCGCTGCAGAGGCTATGCAGCAGGCAAAGATTTCCTCATTCATTCTCCTTGAACAAAATATATTTTTAACTTGACTCTTTTCTTGCGTTTGTTTGCTCAAAAGGTTCGATGAAGAGATTTCTGTTGACAGGGCGGCTTTATAGGAGTATGGATCCAACGCGTCCCCGCACCGGTGCTCCGGTGCCACATAATCCAATTTTCGCTCTTGATGTCGCTTTCCAACAAAAAAGGTCGGACCCTCTTGAAGTAGCCAGTTGCAGGCCACGTTTTGAAAATTCCGAATCACAAAAGTGGCCTAGGACCATATGGGCTTTTCATTTTAAATCTGATTTTGACCGGGGTGTCATGCTTCTGTTTTGTCCGGCTTTGGAGATGGAAGTTGGAAGCAAACGCCTTATAATATTGAGAAAATGAAAATAACTTCCACACAAACTTCAATCAAAAGAACGGCCTGGATAAGTTGTTGATAACATGGTAATGGGAAGACACTTTTGTACTTGTCATGTATGCCATCAGATCAAGCGGACGTTCTCATAAAACAAACGAGCAACTTACACCTATGACTTAGCACCGAGTTATGATATTATAACCTCTGTCTTTGACGGGCTATAGGACAGCAAGACACTAAGCCTGAAATCTTTTGCCGTCAAATATTTATATGTATCTCCCGCAATGTCGAAATTCCAGCCCATTGGATGCTATTCCTAAGTCGACGCCCACAAGGAAGCTGGGTTCATAGCAGCTTCGCAACAACCTTATCCATCCCCGCCAACAACGAAGCTGGGTGGAATAATTTTAAATGGGTCTACATTTTTTAGGATTCAAATCGTTTACAACGTTGCCTTGCTTTAGTCGGTCGGCCGTACTTCAAAATTTTTGCCGATAGGATGATCCTGAAAAGCCTTACCCTCAATTGGATGATTCTAGCCATTTTTATCGCTTGGTAAGGGGCTCATTTATTAGGCATGAGATTTGGTACTTGGCCTGTCTAAGCCATTTCCAACATGGTGAAAGCATACACTAGTAAGATCCAATCCAAGTTAGCGCATTGTATGTTTTCCGTGATGCCATAAGTCACCAGCTTATATTAAGAACCGGATTTTCCATGATTGTTGCTAATCACAAACTGGCTTATCACGCAATGGGCCTCATTGGAGTCCCCATCATATATACATTTACTGCAACGATGCAGGCTTCTCCCAGAACTAGCTTTCGAAATGCCATTATTCTGTTGGGGAACTAATTCGATTAAATTTCATGATAGATTGAAGAGATTCAACAGTTTTTGTAGTTGGAGTCTTACGAGAATGCTCCCTTTATCCACAAACTTTGACCGATTCGTCAAGCCTCCAATTTCTCATAGTGAGACTCATAGCATGAAATCAATGGGGGGCACTTGTAAAGGCAGCCAGCAGGTGCAAGAATGAATGCATACGAAAGCATTTCACCACCCAATCTGAAGTTTCGTGGCAGACCTGATGTTGTCTCTTGATTTTCAGACTTAGTGATGTAAGCAGTGATGTAAGCTGTTCTGTTTTGGAATTTCAGAAGTCCCCATACTTGCTTTTTCTATATATGTAGACAAATGGAATGGATCCTAGAAGAACGTAATTCAGAAGGAAAGGTAAACGCTTTCTTTTTTTACACCATTACTAGTGGAAAATGAGCTCAAGTCCTTTCATTTTGCAATGGGCCAAGTAATGTTACTATGCTCGATGTTATTCTGTACATTCATACATTCCAAGCATATGGCATACAACCCGGGTGTAGTAATCTATCAATTGACATCAATGAAAGGCTCTCATCAATCGAGCATTCTGAATCCTTTCACTTCAAACATGCAAAGAAGCTTGACACAGTTCTTATTTTCTCCATTGCATATTATTTCAAGAAACAAACAAACAAAACCACATCCCCCTGATTCATTCTCCTCGAACAATTTATTTTTAACTTCTTGTTTATGTTCCCTCAAAAGGATTGATGAAGAGAGTTCTGTTGAGAGAGAGGCCTGTACACAGTGGATCTCGGCGGAGAATTAGAATCTCTGTAAGAAAAAAAGACTACTCTGTAAATGAGAATCTATATCTCACATCATAATAATGTGGCTTTAATCTATTTTCTGTTTTATTTGTGCTTGTCGTCATCTCATTCCTTCCCCTATACTTTGCTACTAAATTTCTTGCTTTTGTTTGGTTCGATGAGGAGATTTCTACTGACAGGGAAGCTTTATAGGAGTATGGATCCAACGTGTCCCGCGACAGTTACTTGGGTCGGAAGGTTTGGTTGACGTCCGAACTCTCTCGCTTTTAATAGTCAAACTCCTGATTCACTCTCTTCAAAATTATATAGAGCCCATAACACTTACTGGCCCACCTTTTGAAAATTCCGAATCACAGCAATTGATTTTATGTGGAAGTTATTTTCATTTTCTCAATATTGTAAGGCGTTTGCTTCAATCAAAAGAACTTCCACATGAACTTCAATCAAAAGAACGGCCTGGATAAGTATGGTAATGGGAAGACATTTTTGTACTTGTCATGTATGCCATCAGATCAAGCAGACGTTCTCATAAAACAAAAGAGGATTGATAATAAGCATATGTTTTTTTGTTAGCAAGTGGGTTTTTATGAATAATCCTAAACCTGGAAATCATAACTGCTTCCTTTTGGCATTAAAATCAGGTCAGGTGTCCATATTATGCAGCAGAGACTCTTGATCGATCGGTGGTTCACCGTACTGCAACTTGTTTGACTCTTTAAACCATGACAATTTGGTACATGTTGAAAGCGACACAACCTGATTCTCTAGTCAAACTCGCCTGAATTGATTTCTTGAGGGGCCATTTGTCACGGGAACAACATTCTATGAACCATGGCTGGGACGAAACATTGATAAGAAGATAACTTGGGAACGAACGGCCACAGGAGTAGATTATAGAGCTGTTTTATCAATGTTCAAAGAATCTTATTTATGTTTAAGGGCCCAATTGCAGGGGATAAATACTTGGAATCTTAATTAATATGAAGAATGCTGGATGTAGGTGCAAGGTCTGCACTCTACAGACTCACCAAAAATAGTAAGAGACGTTTTAAGAGAAGATGGTGGCATTGCCTCTAGGGTGCACCTTCATGTGCACATCAATGACAGAGAACCAACTACTGGCCTAGGAAAGCTTTAGGAGGCACTATCTTTGGTTGATTTAAGCCGTCCATGTGATAACCTTGGCACAATAAATAAGCCAATGGAGATACAGATTTACAGCAGCTAAATGTGCATTGTGGGCCCAAAAGGTGATCATTCAAGTTCAGACTGTTCACCTTTGGGTATATAGGCCAATGCACCAAGTTTGCTCTTCATTGGATGATCTTAACCAATGTAGCTGAGAAACAGACAGCTCCCAAGTTTCCATGGTAGTAAAATGTTTACCAAAGCCCACTTGCAATCCAAAGCCCGCGCACGTTAGCCACGAGACAGCGAATCCTACAGAGATGCGCACTGTTTCCTTGAAAACCCAACTTTTCCCCGTCCCAAATCATACACCACTTCAAAACCCTGCTGCTGAAAATTCCGCAAAGTCGCCGCCGGACTCCGATATCTCTCCGACGTCCATCAACAACAAACGCCCAACTTTCCTCATTTGCCCTCCATCTTCCCTCATAAACTCCAAAAAGTAATTCCTTCTTGGCAAAACCACAATCCCATTCCCCACAAAATGAAACACAATTTTGGGCACTTCCCATGTTGATCAGCATTTCCAAATTTTAATTGAGAACATCTGTGCAGCCAATTGAACAACTATCATTGAGCCAGCTTTCCTGCTTCCAATAAAGAGGAAACTAATCAGAAGAGTGTTATTATCAATTCAATGGCCGTCCATATCAGGCCATCTTCAATCCTAACCGTAATTTCACACGCTGGGAAATCAAAGCTGCCGATATTGACTATCAATCTTGCCGTTGCTTCGCCACCCACTGGATGGAAGAAACCAACACAAAATCCAAAGTTTTTTATTGTGGGGCATCATGGGGAGGGACCCATTTTGGGAAAAATTTAATCCATAAACAAGTTCCACAATAATTAAGAAGTTCGGAAAACTTGTATAATCTGTCGGGAGAGTTAAAGAAAAAAATCCAAAAAAACGAGGATAGAACACGAACTCAGGGTTCTAAATTTGGATCTATACCGTAGATTTCATATTTAATTTGTCCACTTCATCCTTAATTAGTAGATGTGCCTTTAATGGAAAATTATGATGAGTTTATACAAGACAAGAATGTAGGAAAATTTTCAATACATTTGTAGCTGTGGGGGCCCACTTACCCACCTACCCTGACGGACGTGGAGAGCTGAAGGTGACTGTCTAGCGTCTTCTTCCCACCCTCCTGAGTATGTAGACTGGTATAAGGGTTTATGCCTAGTGTCGCGGGCCTAGCTATTCAGACTCTTGTGCAGCATTTAGATTGGCTTTCCATTCCGAACCAACTTAGTAAGCCTGACTTAAGCTCAAAGGAGAAGAACAACTGAAAGAGCACTTTGAAGGAATTTGTAACTTTATTGCTTAAATATGCTTACAACTTTCTTGAATGCCATACAAGTGAGGAAGCTCTCCTATTTATAGGTGCTTACCTCCTTCCACTTCCTCAATGGACAGTGGAGATCTTTACATATGTTAGCTATCCAACGGTTGTAGACTACTCTAGAATCCTCTCTGGAAGTCTTTACACAAGCCCTTGGTTCCACCACATTCAAGAAGCTCCTAAAGATGTCTAAAGGCAAGATATGTACACGGGGCTTCTAGACTATGGATCCCTTTGATGGATCCTAGTCTCACAAGTTGTACTCATAGGCTAAGCAGGCCTCCATTGGGCATTGGTCATTGGTCATGGATCTTGCAAAGCAAGTCCGTGATATTCTCCCCCACCAAATGCAACGACGTCCTCGGAGCGGTGCTTGTGAAATTTCTCAATAAGATCCTTGAATTGCTACAAGGACTCTCCCGTCTCCTAGTTGGCTTCAGTTGTAACACCCCTAATTTTTTTATAATGAAATTAAATAAATATTGAAATTTAGAATTTCAATGAAAATCAGGCTGGAATATTAGGATTATAAAATATGCACTTCTCATAGAAGTGGAATTAAGGTATGAGAGGTGTATAATTGAAAACATATGCGACGAACGCTTTAAATTAACTGTAAGCACGTCAATTTCTGAATACGGATGAAAAATCTGTATTTTTCTTCATTTTAATGAATGAAACGGCAAAATGGTAATTTCAAAAATAACCAAGACCTGAGACATCCAAATCTGGAATGTACTCGGAAATAAGAATCTAATGCCACTAAGTACGCTCAATTCTGAGCTCGGGAGAATAAAATGGAATTTTCTCCATAAAGGGCAATTTGGTCTTTTCACACTCATGTGGGGCCCACATGGGGCCTGCAAGGGACCCACAAAGGAATCCAACGTCTGGAAAACATGCAATTATTAGTCAAACCACTACCACCTGCTAGTGGAGAAGGAGGTGGTAGTGGGAATCTAATATACATAAAATAATAAAAAGGAGAAAACATAATTATTGCATGTTATTATGAAAACCACTCAAAATCTCTATAAATATACCTCAAAAAAATTCTCAAAAATGTTCCAAAAATCATTCACGAGGTCCCCTGTTATACTGCAAAAATTCAGCTCTAGAAACCTCCCCAAACTCCCCCAACTTTCTTCCTCTTTCTTCTCTTGTTCTTTTTCACTCAAGGAGCGTCCACAGACGCACCTGTCTCTCCAGACTCAGTGGAGACATCGGGCGCGTCCAGGGACGCGTCATCCCCGATTGAACTGGGTTTCCGCCCAGGAAACCCTATTTCAATTAGTCATCATTTTATACCCATTGAAACAAAATCTCAACCATTGGATATGTTCGGAAAAGGGAGATTTACAAAAGCCCCTTGATTGTATGATGATCCACATCTTGGATCTCCGGAAAAATGAAAACGAAAATTAACCCAGTAAGAGTTACCGTCTCCGGCATGTTCTTCACGATATTCCGGTAAATCCGACCGTTAAACAGTGATCTGGAACCGTTTTTCATCTCCATAATTGGGTGATCTACAAAAACCCTATATTTTCCCACATTCTTCGGCAACGCAAAGGAAAATTTTCTGTTTGTATATTTTCTGGAGGCTAGGGTTTTATCTACAATTTCTCTGGTGTTTTTCTCCTTCTCCGGTGAGCAATTTCTCCCCAGACCGGCTCAGGTAGGCCACTGTCACTCCCCTCTTTCAATTCCGGTAGGCTAATTGGGTTTTCCGGCAAAGGAGGGATCTCCCTGCCGTTGATCCGTCGAAAACTATGGATCCGGCTTGGATGGTTGAGATCCCATCCATCCATAGCTCAGATGTAACTTCTAAGCCGTTGGATGGATTTCTGGGGCCCAAAAATCCCCGGACATGAAATCTGGCCTTTAGATGTTAACGGGTGGAGGAGATACAGCCGCAGGCGATCTGACGGTCCAGATCGGACCGTCTCGCCTGTAGCCAGTCACCACTACCCAGACACCTGGGATAGGCAGTCACAGGCACGGGACGCTGATCGTCCGTACCCGCACCCGCACCCGTATCCAGATCAAATCTGGACCGTTATATTTTAAACTAAGATCTTATTTCTCTAATTTAGAGCTTGATAGACCTGTGATTTTAGATCCGAAAAATGATATGGACTCCTTGTAGTGTTTACCATGTACTTAAATTATTAGATCCATGTTTTAATATGTATTTATATAAGTTATTTAGTAAAATTAGTACCCATGATCTTAGATCGTGGACCAGATGACTCTAAAAGACAAATCGGAACCGATGGATGTCTTTAGAGACACTCTAATACCTTAGGATCAAGTTCACAGTTAAATTTATATTCATATATATGAATGAATCGATCAAAAACAGAAAGGATGAAATTCAGCCCTTAAAACGGGTTGAAATATTGAAATATTAATTATGACTTTAATTGAATTCTGATTTTAGATCAGAAACTTTATTTGAAATAATGTTGATGTTATTAATTCACTGAAATTATTAGATCGTGTTTTCAAGTAGTATTTACATGATCTTTTTGATGAAATCCGTGCTCTTGATCATGGATCATGGCTCACATGACCCCAAACATGAAATCTGAACTGATAGATATGTTCAGAAGATCCAAAAACCTTAATATACATGTTCAAAGTAGAATTTTTATGCCTCTATATCAGTCCAAAATGATCAAAACAGTAAGATGAAATTCAGCCCTTAAAAAGGGCTGAAATCTTAAAATTTCAATTCCGATCTCAATTGAGATCAAAAAGTTGGGATGGATTCCTTGTCATAATTAAAATGGACTGAACTTATAAAATTTTAATTTTAATTAATTAAAATTTCTATAATTAAGTGGATAATTAACTAACATCCTTGATCTACAAGATCTAGGATGATCAGACCACAAATACCTTATTGGATGATTATTTTATAACATATTAAATAATATCAGTGGATTAAATTGTATTTATTAGGAAGATCTTAAGAGATCTAGCCATAAGGGTTACTAAAACCCTTAAAATTGAATAGTATCTCCTAGATCAAGATGATCCAGGATGATTAGATGGCATGGATGTATTTTGATGATGATCTTGAGATAAGATCATAGGAATGTAATGAAGGGATGATGTGGATTTGGGCTAGATCAAGATCTATGCCCTTAAATGGTACAAAGCAACCTAAGATCTCCTTGATCGGGTAGATCAAGGAAGATCAAATCAATGGATGAGATAAATCCATGAGTTAATAATTAAATTACATCAATATAATATGTTGGATCTAAAATAAAATGAAGGATCAAGATCTAAACCTTAAAAAGATGAAGGATGACTATGGATCAATTAAGACCCTTGGATCATGATAACATGCTAGATTTTTATTTCAATTATTGAATATTATGATAATTGTATTTCATTTCTTAGTTGAATTATTTATTTAATTGGTTATTTAATTATTTATTTAAGTATTTAGTTACTTGTTATTTATGCTTTAAACTTATGCTTCAATGCTTAAGTAATTGTAATTTCATTGAAATGGTAATTAAATGAAATTAGAAGGAATGGACATTCACATGGAATGTATGACATGGACTTAATGATAGTAAGGACCATAGTTAGTAGGATAATATAAGGAATATAAATTCCTTGGTCCAAATTAGGAGAATAATAAATCTCCATGAATGACATTTTAATTCATGGATTTAATTAAAAACAATTAGAAAGAATACTTAAGATTAAATGCTCATAGGAACCTTATGGAAGGTTGTTGCGACCCGGGTTTTCTCATGCATTTTTAAATGCAATGTCTAATTTCCTAAGGCGGGATGCATCCATATTTGAAAACCATTTTATAAAAACCATGCAATGCAGCGGAAAACCTTTAGTTTTAAACTCATTTTTGAAAACCCCGAGTGTCATTTGCTTTCGCAACAACTAAGGTAGTTTTTGAAAAAGTTCAGAAATCATAAATGTTTTTCCCCAGGTCTTTCCAATCACAATGCATGTACCAATCAGAACTAAGTACAAACACATGTCCAAAGGGTTGAGAGTTCACTTATATGTATATTTGTTTCCTTTTGGATTCACTTGCTCATAGCACTAACATAGATGTCCTCTTTTTGGGAGTGGAGGCATCTGAACCATGATATATACGGACGTATCTTGTCCTTGAGTGCTTACTGATGTCTGAAAAATGTTAAGGATTGGGTGAGTATATAATATACTCAGTAGGAGTCTATCACTACTAGTTTTATAAATGCATGGAATGTTTCAAAATCATATGCTCATTCAAAACATGCGTATGTTTGAATACTCGAGTTCAATATTAGTATAAGAATCCATAATCAACTGAAATTCTCATGACTTAAAAGATCACATGATCCAAAACTGAAAGTATTATATACGTATATATAATAACATCATGATATGCATAAGATGCTTCATGGAGTCCAACTCATGGATCTCTAGTATGGTATGGTCGACCAACCTCATATCATGCCATATGCAATGCACATAAATCTAAGAAACCATAGGGTCTCACTATGCCCACGACCTCACCGCCATGTGGTCCCGGGGTACCTAGGGACACAGGATCATATACCTCCACGGGGCATATGACACTTCGACCCAGTGCCGTGACACCAGTAGTAGCCCCTTGTACCACATGCAGTCGAAGCAGGGACATGACCTTTTTGGGCGTGGTACCCATCCACCTAATAGTGGTAGAGGCTGGGTGGCCAACCCACACCCCTCGGCATAGCACCCATGAGCTTACAAGCCCAAATCATGTACGATCAAATAAGCGAAAAACCTCTGATCAAAACCAATCCTCTTTGGGTCCCTCACAACTGCCTGGCCCTCGGCACTCCAGCGTCTTTTGACAACCCTCAAGGACATGCAATCTTTGCAAGTACTTAAATCATGCAATGTATGCACTTGTTTACAAAACATATGTGTGCATAATGTATATGCAATCTTTTACGAAACATGTCTATATACAAAACGTTTATCATATGCATGCTAAATCAAGTCATGCTAAACAAGTCCTATACTTATAACATATGTTCTCAAAACAATAATAGATCTTTTAAAAGAATTTAATAATGATAGAGCACCTACCTGACTAGGTCGCGTTAACCCTCTTGTCCTCGTACGCTCCTGAACATGGTTTGGGAACTCAAGGTTAGTTTAGCCTATCTTTTATGGGTTTAGAACAGTTGGGTCTTATTACTTAGCCATTAGGGGTCCATCCCTATGCCTATGGGTGTCCTAAGGTCCTAATTGGGCCTTGGTATCCTCAGTTTTCCAACGTTCTAGTGGCCACGCGCCACCATCTTATTCTAGGGGTTATGCCCACCTTTGATTGGGCCTTGATCAGGGATTTTATAGTTTGGATATGTCCGCGTCATCAATACGGACACAACGCCTTTGGCGGCGCCTCAATCGGAGCTCTAGATATCAAGTTATAAGCATTTTAGTGTCGTACGTACACAGAAGTCTTAAAGACAAAAAGTTGGAATGCTAGGGCGCTGCGCAACTGCGTCGTGCACCTGGGCTTCCTTAAGGAACCAAAAACGTCGCGCTGCTAGCGCGCTGCGCGTCTGCAGAGTGCGCCTCAGCGGGCGCATCTGCAAACGCGAGAGATACCTCCGCCCGTCTGTCCCTTTAGCTCCCGTTTCGGTCCCTAGACTCTCCCGTTTCGGACGTCGACGCAGGTCAACGTGGGACGTTCCTATTGGATCGTCCCTCCCGTTAGTGACCTGGGTCGTCCTCAGGTCACCCTGGTTTTGACCCTGTCGAACCAGTGCGGCCCTGGGGACGTCTCAGGGTCCTTGGTGGCTCTCCCAAGCTCCGTTTTGCATGGTTTTGCATGCAAAAACTTAAGGGAATTGAGCCTAGGACTATGGGTGAGATGGGTTTGGGGAGTTTTAGAGCATACCTGCTTCGTGGCTGGTTTTCTCTCCTCGTTTTCCCCTCTTGGTCACTGCTCCGCGATGGATTTTCTCCAAGGTTTTGGGCTGTCATTAGAGGCACCCAAGAGCTCTATTTATAGGGCTTTTAAAGAGGGTTCTGGAGGGGTTCTAACCGCATTTGAATGGCGGTGGAGAAACCTCCAGAATGGCGGTGGTTTCTCCTTGAAACACCGCCGTTCTAGAAGCCTTTAGGAGGTTGAAGATGAAGGGTGCCCGTATCAAAACAGGCACCTGTGTTTTTCAGGTTAAGTCGTTTATGTGAAATTTATAATTTTGCCCCTGATCTTCAAAGGGCCATATCTTGCTCATTTTAAGTCCGTTTTGGGTGATTTTGGTCTCGTTGGATTCCTTTTTTCTGAGACGCATCTAATGGAACCACTTTTAGGACCAAATTCCTAGGTTTAGTCAATGTGACTAGTGAAATGACCAAAATGCCCTTATCTTTAAAACTGAACTTTTTATGGGCTTTTAATATTACAAAAATTGGGGTCATTACAAAGGTTGAGTTAGGGTCAAGCTAGTGAATGATGGACATAGTGGTTAAGGGGGTTATCTAATAGAGCCACGCTCTCCCCCACCTTCTGTTAACGTTTGTGAGGTTTAAACGCCTCCTTACATGAGAATTGAAGTAGCCACTTTGTGTTCAACCATTTAACTAGTAAGACTTAGCCAATTTGACATAAGAGGAGCAATCTAGACTTAGAATGAAATAAGTTACCCTCAACCAATAAAACATTAATTGGTTGAGTAATAATAATGAGAGCATAAAATGTAGTAAATCATCTAATCTTGATAAAAATTAAAAATCAAGATAAGGATGATCAAACAAGACCCATAGGATCTTAGATGATCAAAAACAAATACTAATGTAGTATTGTATAGTATGTATGCGTATGTAGAAGAGCATAGATAGAGAATCCCAAACCCTTGATCAAATTTGATTCAAGGAAAATTAGGATATCATCTGTAGGAATACATACTTGAATAAGGAAATAACCTTGTATATATAGTATGACAGATGGATGAATCCAGACCATGATGGACATTGTGGAAGAATACACTTGAGATGTATGAATCAAGATACTACTTTGAGGTAGGTGGATATACAATGATATATTAGAGATTCATGTATAGATATACATGATTATCTGTCTAAAAATATAAATCTTCATTATATCAGTATGCTTAGTACCTTAGCATAGTCATGATCCAAAACTTATGATCCAAAACAGATGATCCAACTAAGTGATCCAAAACAGATGATCCAACTAAGTGATCCAAAACAGATGATCCAACTAAGTGATCCAAAATACATGATCCAACTAAGTGATCCAAAAATACATGATCTAACCAAGTGATCCAAAAATAATGATCCAACTAAGTGATTCAAAACATATGATCCAATGAAGGGATCCGAAACATATGATCCAATGAAGGGATCCAAAACAATGATCCAATGAAGGGATCCAAAACATGTGATCCAGTTAAGGGATCCAAAACATTTGATCCAGTTAAGGGATCCAAAACATGTGATCCAATTAAAGGATCCAAAACATGCGATCCAATTAAAGGATCCAAAACTATATGATCAAATTAAGTGATCTAACCAAAGGATCAAACAAATTGATCCAACCTCGTAATCTAATCCACTTGATCAAATTTATTGATCAAGTTTAATGAGGTGAAAATGATGAGATATAGAGACTAAGAAAACCCTAAGAATAGGGTATGTATAATATTCCAGCCTTAGTTAAACAGACAGATCGTCTGATATGTACAATATATTTTTTATACAAGTATGGAGACTTGTGGTTTTGTTTTACACAGAGATAGAGACTGGGGATGCTATGCTAGGGAAGTTATGAGGGTTTGGCCACCCGCTTCCTGAAACTTATATGATGATACCATGCCCAAAGAGAGGCTAAATGTCGAGTGGGGTAGTAATGAGAAGGCCCCACTATGACAGCCATGGCCCACCCCATGAGGACATGGATTGATTATTCCACAGTTGGTGTCAGTGGAGGATTATACAGTTATCCGAGCGCGTTGTACGGATTGAGGCTGTAAGCATAGTAGTCCTAATGTATTTTGCATTATGATGCACATATGATAGGCATAGTATAATGCCATGGCATAATAATATGCCATTACATGAGTTCTTAGAATGAACACCCCATTTGATAATTGGTTAGGTATTGCTCTCCTAAGTGGGAGTATAGCCAGGGGAAGGAACAAGTATGGCATGATGATATGCTATTACATGAGTTCCTATAATGAAAACCCCGTATGAGGATTGGCTAGGTATTGCTCTCCTATGTAAGAGTATAGCCAAGGGAAGGAACAAGTTTTGAATAATCTTTGGCTAAGTATTGCTCTCCTAAGTGGGAGTATAGCCAGGGAAAGTAACAAGTTTTGAGCAATCTTCACTATATTAACTAATTTGTCATGTACTACATAAATAATGTATATACTCTATGTGGAAAGTACTTAGGAATGGATGACTATGATGAAATAAGGATTGAGGTATGTATTCTTATATTGATGAAGTAGTGTGTTTTTGTATTCCCCTACCAAGCATAGCTTGCTGAGGTATTGTACATGTTTCCATGTTTACAATACCTCAGATGTAGAGAAGGAGGGTTAGAAGCTCAAGACTGTAGAAGACTTAAGAAGATGTGGATGAATAATCAAACAAGATACCTCCTCTTGAAGACATGTATTTTATTTGAGGGAATTGTATTGTATTGAGAGTTTTAATGTATGGTGAGGTTTGTATATTTTGGATTATGTAATTTGGACAGGTATTGTACTGCTACCGTGTCAGATCTTGTGAACCACTGGATGGATCCTGGAAGTTTAATAAAATCATATTCCTTCAATGGAATTTTATTTTGTACACAAATTGTACTTATGTTAAGTATGAAGTGATGACTTGGGTTTTCGAAACAAGTTTGAAAAGAAAAGAATTTTCGCTGCTTTATTTTGAGAAATTTTTTTACTGAGGGGACGCCCTTGCCTTTGAAAAATATATTATAAAATGTGTTTCAATAACCCGGGTCGTTACATCAGCTTCTTGCAAACCCTTCAATTTGACGAAATACTCATGGTGTGGAGATCTACCTCTTCCATGTACCTTCTGTTCTGCTTGTACTTCTCCCACATACCTTCTGTTCTGCTAGTACTTCTTCCACATGCTTATCAAAGGAAGTGGTTACGATGGGTGGTGCTCGATGAGATTGATTCCTGCTAGGATCCTCTTCATCTGCTCAATAAGGTTTCAAGTTGCTTACGTGGAAGACTGGATGAATCTTCAGTCTTTGTGGTAGCTCTAGTCAATAAGAAGCCTTTCTTACCTTCTTTAGGATAAGAAATGACCCTTCGTACTTCCTTAGAAGTCCCTTATTTAAGGGTATTGTAGCCTTGTGCTGGGTTGGCAGGAGTTTGAGCAAGACGAGATCACCTTCTTGAAACTCCCATGGTCGTCGTTTCTTGTCAGCCCACTTTTTCATCTTCTTGGAGGCTTTCTCCAATGAAGCACGAGCCAAGTCCTACTACCCATGCCATCCTTTAACAAACTTGTATGCTGCCAGACTGCTCCCTGTATATCCTCCTGCTAGAGTATTTGGTGTCAGAGGTTGTTGCCCTGTTGCCAACTCGAATGGGCTGCGTCCTGTGGCCTCAGACCTTTGCAAGTTATAAGAGAATTGGGCAATGTCTAGCAACTTGGCCCAATTTTTTTGATTGGCACTCATATAGTGCCTCAGATATAACTCCAGCAAAGCGTTCACCTACTTTGTCTGACCATCAGTTTGTGGGTGGAAGCTTGTGGAGAAGTTCAACTTGGAGCCAAGGAGTTTGAAGAGTTTTGACCAGAACCTCCTTGTGAATCGCTTGTCCCCATCACTGATGATGGTTTTAGGAATCCCCCAATATTTCACTACATCCCTCAGGAATAGATGGGCTGCCACTTCTGCTGTGCAGTTTGCAGGGGCTGCAATGAACGTGGCATACTTGGTGAACCTATCTACCACCATTAATATTGTGCCGAATCCTTCAGATCTTGGTAAGCATGTGATGAAGTCCAGGGAAATACTTTTCCATGGTCTCTCTGGAACAAGGAGTGGTTCAAGTAGTCCTCCTGGAGCACTTTGCTTTATCTTGTCTTGCTGATACACAAGACAAGTCCTTATGTAGGTCTCCACGTCTTCCCTCATGCATGGCTAGTAGTAGCGTTCTCCTAGTAACGCTAAGGTGCGATGGATTCCAGGGTATCCTGCCCACTTACTATCGTGGCACTCATTTATCAATTCTTTCCTTATGCCTCCCCATTTGGGCACATAGATGCATTTTTCTCTAGTGTAGAGGAGTCTATCATCCAGTCAGAATTGCCTCGTATGTCCTTCTTTGGCAGCTGTAATGACATTCTTAGCTATCGGGTTGCACCTTACTCCTTCTCTTATTTGATCAAGGAGGGTACTACTTGGCTGAGTGAAGGCAACAAGTTCTGCTTTCCGACTTAAAGCGTCTGCCATTGAATTCGTCTTGCCAGGCTTGTATTCTAGGTCAGAGTCGAACTCAACAAGGAAGTCTTACCACCAAGCTTGCTTGGGACTAAGCTTCTTTTAAGTTTGAAAGTAGCTAGTGGCAATGTTATTGGTCTTGATAACAAACCTGGTTCCAAGTAAGTAGTGCCTCCAAATGCGCAGCAATGGATCACAGCTGTCATCTCCTTTTCTTGAGTTGTGTACCTTCTCTCCGTGTCGTTGAGTTTTCGAATTTCGTAGGCAATGGGATGTCCTTCTTGCATTAGGACACCACCAATGGCGAAGTTAGAAGCATCAGTGTGTAACTCAAACGACTTACTAGGGTCGGGCAGGCTCATCACTGGCTCCTTAGAAATTGCTTCCTTCAGCTTCTTAAAAGCAGCTTAACAGGGGGTTATCCATTCCCAAGCCTTATTCTTCTTCAATAGGTCTGTCAGTGGTGCAACTATTGAAGAATATCCTCTTATGAAGCGCCAATAGTAGTTGACTAACCCTAAGAACGATCTTAATTCTGGCACTTTTGTTGGGGCCTTCCAACATTGAATAGCCTTTACCTTAGCCTCATCTATCATGAGTCTTCCATCCTTGATCTTATGTCCTAAGAAGGAGACTTCCCTTTGTGCAAATGAGCATTTCTCCTTCTTGACGTATAACTCATTTTCTCTCAATAGTTGGAAGACTTTTCTCAAGTGGTGCACGTGGTCTTCTAGTGTCTTACTATAGACTACAATGTCGTCAAGATAGACCACCACAAACTTATCCAAGTAAGGATGAAATATCTTGTTCATTAATGTGCTGAACATGGCTGGTGCATTTGTGAGACCAAATGGCATAACCAAGAATTCGTATGAGCTATACCTGGGTACGCAAGTAGTTTTAGGCTCGTCTCCTTTGGCTATTCCAACTTGATAGTATCCCGATCGGAGGTTAAGCTTGGTGAAGATTCTAGCTCCTCCAAGTTGATCAAACAAGTTCATTATGAGTGGGATGGGATACTTGTTCTTTACGGTTACCTTGTTGAGGGCTCTATAGTCAATGCATAGTTGAAGTGAGCCATCCTTCTTCCTCTGAAACAATACCGGTGCTCCATAGGGGGCCTTCGATGGTTGGATGAATCTTACATCCAATAGCTCCTTGAGCTGCTTCTTCAACTCTTCTAGTTCTGGTGGTGTCATGCGGTAAGGGGCCTTCGCAGGTGGTTTAGCCCCAGGCTCTAGCTCAATCCCATGATCCACCTCTCTCCTTGGTGGTAGTTTCTTTGGGA
The DNA here is from genome assembly GCA_035236585.1 of Warburgia ugandensis. Classification (NCBI taxonomy): domain Eukaryota; kingdom Viridiplantae; phylum Streptophyta; class Magnoliopsida; order Canellales; family Canellaceae; genus Warburgia; species Warburgia ugandensis. The sequence continues at coordinate 4,700,584 of CP141131.1, read as the reverse complement.
GTTCTTTGGGCATCATGTCCTTGAACTCCTCTAGTACTCCCCCAACAACCTTAGGTATCTCCATGGGAGAGTCTCCAATTTCTTCCTTTATGGTTGCAAGGAAAGTTGTCTTGTGCCTCTTTACTCCTTTTGATAATTGTATGGTAGACAAAGTCATGCTCTCCACCTTAGCCTGTCTTGAGAGGGGAATGGTGCACATCAAGTCTCCTTCCGCTATGTACATTGTGTTGTAGTGTGGGAGTGGAAGTACCTTAACCTTGTCAAAGAATTCCATCCCAAACACTAAGTTGAAGTCGTCCATGGGTATGATGGAAAAGTCTACCAACCCTTTCCACTTGCCCATATGGACCAAGACACTTTGAGCAACTCCAGTGATAGGCTTGGCCTCTGCATTCATGGTCTTCACTCTTCCTCCAACCTCTGAGACTTCCAGACCTAGTCTCTTGGCTTCTTCTGGTGACACAAAGTTGTGGGTTGCTCCCGTATCCACCAATCCACAAGTGAACTTGCCATTCACCTTTGCCTCCACGTACATTAAGCCTTTAGTAGAGGTCTCAGGAACCTCTGACTTAACAGCATTGAGATTTTGCAAGGAAGATAGTTTATAATCTTCCCCGGTACTTCCTTCTTCTTGATGCGAGATCATGGAGTTTAAAGCCTTCCTCTTTTGGCAGTCTCGCATAAAGTATGGCCCATCACAGAAGTAGCAAGCTCTTGATGGAGAAGATTGCTCCTTAGTCTTTCTCCTCTAGCTTGGGAGTTTGGATGACTCAGGCTTGCTCCTAAGTGTGCCTTTGTCTCCCCCACCTTTAACATGGGTACTCTTTTGACCTTTTCCTTTTCCGTCCTCTTTTCTTATTTGGACTAAGGATTTGGCTGTTGTGATGGCAGTGGACAAAGTGGAGACGTTACGACGACGTAACTCCTGCTTTCCCCAATCCTTCAACCCATTGAAGAAGTACACAAACCTGTCTTCTTCAGACATGTCAGGGATCTCAAACAATAGGTTTGAGTACTCTGAAATATAATCTCGAATAGTCCCCGTGTGCCTCAACCATTGTAGCTTCTCCTTAGCCTCTATGCGTGCATTCTCAGGATAGAAATGTACCTTAAGGTCAGCCTTAAACTCATTCCAAGTGTTGATGGTGAATGTACCTCTTTCCGTTTCCATGCTTCTCCTACACCACCATAATAGAGCATTGTCCATGAGGTAAAATGAGGCAGTCGCTATCTTTTGCTCATCTTCCTCCATTTGTAAGTGCCGGAAGTACCTCTCAACATTCCAAAGGAATGTGTCAATCTCCTTCGCATCCCTTTTCCCTCCATAGCTCTTTGGCTGAGGGACGTCAATCTTAGGGGTCTCGTGGATCACATGAGCCTTATTTGCCACAGCGTCTTTGCACAAGGATACATCCTCATGCATTACCCTCATCTCATCACGGAGTGTAGCTAACTCCACAAATAGCTTATCCAATTGGGTTTGGAACTCCACTTGACTTGCATCTCTCATGGAGTTTAGACCGCTCTCCAGCTCTCCCTTAAGCTCTTCCCCCATAGCTTTAAGGAACCCAAATGTTGGGTGCTCTACATCAAACCAAGTGGAGATATCTGCAACGGTTGACTCCATCTTCACAAGTATGGATTTCAAGGAAGAGAATAATTCCTTGGACTTACCTCTCTTGTTATTCCTCCGAGCATCTTCACAAGCCAGCTCCACATTTGACACTTGAGAAATGTCTACCATCTTTCTTCTCCTAGCTAGGATACGAACCCTCACTCCTAACTCACCGAACCATTGCTCTGATACCAATTGTCGCAGGCTTAGCTATTTAGACTCCTATGCGGCACTTAGATTGGCTTTCCACCCTGAACCAACTAAGTAAGCCTGACTTAAGCTCAAAGGAGAAGAATAACTAAAAGAGCACTTTGAAGGAACTTGTAACTTTATTGCTTGAAAATGATTACAACTTTCGTAAATTCCATACAAGTGAGGAAGCTCCCCTATTTATAAGTGCTTACCTCCTTCGACCTCCTCAATGGACGGTGGGGATCTTTACATATGTTAGCTAAGCAACGGTTGTAGACTACTCTAGAATCCTCTCTAGAAGTCTCTACACAAGCCTTTGGTTCCACCACATTTAAGAAGTTCCTAGAGAAGTCTAGAGGCAAGATATGTACATGGGGCTTCTAGACTATGGATCCCTTTAATGGATCCTAGTCTCACAAGTTGTACTCATAGGCTAAGCAGGCCTCTATTGGGCATTGGTCATGGACCTTGCAAAGCAAGTCCCACAAGGCTAAAATAGCAAAAAAGACAAATATGACCAAGATCATCGACCTAGTCGTCTTATTAGAGCCGTAATGACGATTTTACCCTCACAATCGACCGTTCAAAATATGAGATTGGCATTTGGAGCTCAAGGAGACGGAAAACTAGGAAAGTGGAACAAGAATATGGCCAAGGTCCATCCTCAGCTTCGCTTTCATCCGGGTTACATCAACCGCTAAGAATATGACACATGGCTTTAGAATTTTATCGACGCCGTTGATCGTATGGTATAATAAACTACAGACCTAGTTTGCTTTTCTCATTTTCTTGCTGTCTTGCTTCTTCTGGACCCTGCGTGCACGACCCATGTGACTTGGTCCCACGATGAATGAATAGGCCATCTACAATACCTCAACAAAGGGTTCAAGTATCAAGGGTTAGGATCATCACTACAAGGAGACCAAATCAAGGTTTTCATTTCTTTTCTTTTTTTCCAAAAAGAAAAAATTCTTTGAATGGTGACGAGAGACCAACCTCTAGTTATTTGTTAGATTTGTGGATTCCAATTATGTTTGTTAAGGAAAAGACACAACTGGACAATTGGATGGGTAGGGTGAAGTTTGATTGGCTTGATTTGATTGTGTTGTATCAATTTATGTTACATCATAAATCAAGGGTCTAGGGCAGAACTCCCCAGCAGGTTGATCTGCGGGGTAGTGCCAATGCTGGACTATCAGAGGCAGAGCCGTTGAAAAAGATAGATAATATTTTATTTTGTAATGTGGTGATAATTGTATCTTTTGTCTATGTATTTACATAGTGTGACTTTGTAGTTCCGGGGGTTCAAGGTGTGAAAACAACTTCTTGCAAAAATACAAGATAAGGCTGAGTACTATAGACTCTTGTAGTCCATTCCTTTCCCTAACCTCATATATGTGGGAGCTTCGTACATTGAAACTGTCCTTCTTATCTATGTAATTACACAACCTTAGAGTTCTAGACGGTGAAAAAATCTTATGTATTTTGTGGCAACTATGTTCATCAGACAGGTAAACAATCCAAGCCTGATACTTCAACAAAATAACTAGTGGCATATTTTTGTATTGTTTCAAGTGATTATCAAAATATAAGAAAATAGTTGATCGATTCATTTTAAATATGAACAATTTTGTATCATCTCATTCTATTAAATAAAAACCTTTTGTATCTTGGCCAAATCCTTAAGCATCATAATTTTAAGTTTGATATATTTCATATTCCTGCTTTTTAGTCCTGGAAGCTATTGGCGAGACATGGATTGGGCCAATATTCAAGTTCTTATAAGGTTACTTTGAATGAATTTGCCTGGGTCTTGTTAACACCAACTCATCTTGCCATTGTCATGGAATATGCTGCTGGTGGAGAGCTCTTTGAGAGGATATGCAGTGCTGGCCGATTTAGTGAGGACGAGGTTTGATCTGAAAACCATAACTTGCAGTTGAATTTAATGGGACCTATGTTTCCATTTGGTATATGAACACTGTTTGTCTTGCCACTAAAACATTCCTGTTTGTTTCTTCACGACCATATATACAACAGGCTAGATTCTTCTTTCAACAGCTAATATCAGGAGTTAGCTACTGCCACTCTATGGTATACTCTGCAGTCTTGTACTCGATGGTGTTATTCCATTTATTCGATACAACATCGATAGGGACATGGAGAGTGTCTAATTTATCTGTTGTGTTTTTGCAGGAAATCTGCCACAGGGATCTTAAACTGGAAAACACTCTCTTGGGTGGAAGTGCAACACCACGACTTAAAATATGTGATTTTGGTTACTCCAAGGTTGGTGGTATCATGCATATAGGCTTTGCACGTGAGTCAGATTTGATGACAATTAACTGCATTTTTCTTTGTTCCTTTCTTTGCATTGCAGTCTGCTTTGTTACATTCACAACCAAAATCAACTGTAGGAACACCAGCATACATTGCCCCAGAAGTCCTGTAATGAAAGGAGTGTGACGCAAAAAGTAACTCTTTGTAGACCAACTCTCAGACGGATGGAAAATACCATATAAATAAGAAAGTGTGTCTCCAGTAACTTGATTATACCCAGTAAATTGATTGATTACTCGGATGCATAGCAAATTAATTGAAGTACCATTACACATTCGAATGTGCATTTGTCTTTATTGTATGTCTGCCTGTGTGAATGCTTCTGTGGAACCCAGCATGATATTCTGATAGAGCTGAATTGGTTCTTGATGCCAGACCAAAAGCTAGTTCTGGTTTTTGCTCCCTTGCGTCTTGCATGGTTACTTGACTCACTAACACCTGCAGATTGCGGTCCTGTGGGGTGACACATTATGTGATGTTGGTGGGAGCATATCCATTTGAGGACACTGAAGATGCTAGAAATTTTTGGAAGACAATTGGAGTAAGTTACTGTAATATCCTTAATTTTTAGGATAAAATAGGAAATTATTAAATAAATTAAAATAAAAATTTATGGATGAAATTTTTTCCTGAAAACATAAGAATTAGAAATTTCTCGTCGATACGAATCCAACGCCACCAAGAACGCGAAAAACAGAGCTCAAACGAGGGAGTTATGAGCCGTCAAAGTTGGAAGGGCAAATTGGTCATTTGATAGAGATGTGTTAGACAGGGGTCTAAATTGATACTGGCACCCTCGTCTTCCACACGTCTCTACCAGTGCCGAAAAAATCGCCAGAGAGACGTAGAAAGAGACGTGTGGGGAAGAGTTTCTTTTCCCCAAGACTCTAAAACCCTATATCTATGCTCTTCTAGGAGCCAAAACGCTCCACTTTGAGCGTTTTCTCTGAGTTTTACGCAAAACCCTAGCCCTGCAAAACTTGGATTTTCTGGCGAGTGGAGCCCCGGCAACACGAGCAACTCTGGCTAGGTGCAAGGTAAGCCTCAAACCTATGTTTTTCGTATTTATTAAATAGAAAAACAATTAGGAAAACATTTAAACAATTAGGAAAAATCAGATTTTTAGGAACCTGTGTGCACGCTACTGTTGGAGCGTGATTTCATGGATCAACCCTAGTCCGTTTGAAAATTGCACCGTCCAACTAGTGTACAAGAGACCCAAGAGCATACCCTTTAAATTTGAGAGTGATCCAACGGTGGATTTCTCCAAAAAAACCCAAAAACCAGTACCTAGGGATGTTTTTAGGAACTTGGGAAAAATCATTTAAAAACCATGGTTTTTGGCAAAAATCAGTGCAAAAGGAGGGCATAAATGGATTCTAAAGAGAATTTTGAAGAAAATGGCACAAAAATCACGCAAAACGGAGCTCTGTAGCTCCGCCGGAGGCGACCGGAATCCGGTCGTCTTCTCCGGCGTCGGCGCCCTGCGTTAACGCCAGGACGCACTCCGTGACGCTTGAGGGACACATCACATGACATCGTCGTCGCACGAGTGCGCGGCGCCGCGCGCGTGCGGGGGAGAAGCCAGTTGGCATACGTCACGGTGCCGAAGACGCACGGCGCACGTCCCGTGCGGCGTCTGCATTGGCGTGCGTCTTCGTGGCGCCGGTACAAGTCGGTGTAAACCGGCAGAAAAGGGGCGCCGCCGGTATAAACCACCTTATGGTGGTCCGGCAGGCCCCATTTAAGGGTAGCTTTTACAAAAACTTGATTTTTGGGAGCTAGAGAGGTCCAAATCACGATCCGGAAGAGGCATTGTGACCGTATTGACGACGCGGACCTAGTTTTAACTTAAAAACTTAGAAATAACCACTTTTTCTTTAGAAAAATATTAAAATAGTAATGTGACATGTACAAGTGCACGTGAATATACCAGTTAAAGGGAGTTATTAGCAAGCTAGTGGTCTCACACTGAGGTAGGTGACGACAACTAATGTTTTGCCTTGATTTTTAAACCATGTTTAAACATAGCATCATGTGTGATTGTGTTTTAAAATGCAATTATTATTTACCGTGGATTTCATGCGACATTGCGTACAGGATGGTTATTCCAAATTGAAATCTTTTATTGAATAAACTTATTTAAAATGTTTTTACAAGCATGATGTTAATTAGTTATGCTTAATTAGAGACTTATTTCTTATTATATATATAGAAAATGCATGGATTACATGGAAATGAGAATAGAGGCTTATTAGCTGGTCCTTTTATATGCTAACCCCAGGATGAGGGGCATGTCTTGGGGATTTTAAGCTATAAGTACTCTTGAGTTTTAGCATATACATATGATTTCTGTGTTTTATATTTGATGACGGGTGCTCTCGCCCGGTGGGCGTCATGTTAGGAGGGATAAGGTCTGTCACCCACCTTCCGAGATTATGATGTGATGATTTTGTGATATGATAGACACCTGCCCATAGATGGCATTCGGTAGGGGTTTGGTAACATGGATAGTCCACACTACCGGTCTGAGCCTTTCCATGGGGACAGACGCTAAGTCTCCCGTTATGGTGTCGACGGAGAGCGGCGGTGGTTGATACCCATGGAGGGTTGCCACTGCAGCATGATGGCCCATATTCTTATTATGTGTGCATGTATGATGAGCATGGTTATGGATGATATGCCTAGGTGTGACGACACTCAGAAGTTGACTAAGTGTACTCCTGATCAGGGATGCTAGTGCGATATGGTGGGACCCATTACCTTAGGGTGCCCTTATTATTGATTCATGTCATGTTTTAACTCAGTGAATTTCATGTTTTAGCATATGGAATAAATTGGCATTTATTTGAACATGGCATTATGATATCACTATTTTCATAAATGTTAGACTTTTCATAAATGCTGTTCATTATTTCTTTCATTTATTATATTAATTGTATATGTACTATGACGATAACTTCTTGAGACGTACTTTGTTTTGCAATGCCTTAGATCTCGAGCCTTGACAATAGGGAAAGGAAAAGCGGTTGATAAACCTTGAAAGCTGTTGAAGACTAGTTTCCCTATAGTTTTAGACAGTAATGTGAGTCATTAGAGTGGATTATCATTTGAATTTTATTATGGACTGAATACTTTATATTTGGATGTGATTTAGATCTTTGGACATATATTGGACATTTGTATGGGATGTTATGATGGATAGACCACTGAGCCATATTATTATTGTCTTTTGGACGTTTATTTGATTTAAAATAAAGGCGCCTATTTATTTGACGTTGATTTATACAGAGATTATTTATTTATGTTTAAATTACATGTACGCCATTTTGAGAAAGGAAAATTAACACCTGGAGTTTTAAGATAGGTTTAGTAAAATGTTAAATAAATCTTTTCTCATGGGATTCCAAATGTTCTTATTTAAAATGCCATAATAATAATAATAATAATAATAATAATAATAATAATAATAATAATAATAAATTGTCTTAAAAATCCGGGGTGTTACAGTTACCTTAAAAAAATTTATGACTTTCCAGTCTTGAATTTGGGATCAGTTCGACTGACAACTTCACTTCCACCGTGCTTTACAGAGAATCATGAGCGTTCAGTACTCGATACCAGATTATGGACGCGTATCTGCAGATTGCAGGCACCTTCTTTCTCGGATTTTTGTTGCCAACCCATCAAAAGTAAGCTCCTTGGCATTGATATTCCTCTGTTTTCTGTTGTAATTCCACCAGGATCATTAACACACTTCATTTCTCCTTGAAGAGAATCACAATCCCAGAGATCAAAAAGCATCCTTGGTTCTTGAAGAACTTGCCTAAAGAGCTAATTGAAGGAGAGAAGACAAACTACAATGATGTAGACCACAATCATCCACCGCAAAGTGTTGAAGAAATAATGCTAATCCAAGAGGCACGAACACCAGCTGAAGGTGCCAAGGTTGGCGGGCACTCTGGAGCTGGGATGGTAGAGCCTGATGATGTTGGCACCGATCCTGACAATGAAGAGGTAGATAACAGTGGTGACTTTGTGGCACGTGTCTGATCAATGGCATTTTGAATCAACTGCCAGGAAACCATTCATGCACAATGCTGATACACAGTATGAAGGGCATAGACCATCCTGGTGTTTATATAAGATATTCAATGCTGTAAGAGTGCACTACCTTTCAAAAGGAAAAGATGTTGTGAGAGTGTAATAAGCAATGTGATTAAAGTTTGATGTTGAATTTATAGCTGGAAATCATGTTTGTGGACATGCTTGTGTTTGATTGTGTTTGGAAGCCATTCTGGGTGTTGGAGATGTCTTTCATTGATGTCCAGATTCATGTGCCTCGGGATTACATAAGAGTTATACAGATTGCTAAGGCATTGACAAATTCCTCTGTAATTTCTTGAATTTTGATGGCTTTTGGTAAGCCACGAAAGCTCTGGTTTTTCTTCAACGGGCTCTTGGTATTTGCCAGAGCTTTGCTGCTTATGATGCAGACAAAGTGGGCCTATGAACCTACTAATTCATGGGGGCACCATGTGTAACATCAATAAGTTATTATCCTTTGATTTGGGTTATTCGAACTCCAAAATGAGATCTATCTGACAGACGGTTTAGATTAGCCATTCGCAGGGCCCACTATATAATACTAGATCGAACAGGATACGTGGGCCTTTCATGTTAGACTGAAGCTTGTGAACCCCATCCCAATTCAACGAGGCAAGTCCAATTCCACAGAGTCCACTGTTGTTGCTCTGAAGCCTCTATCTCATGACATGCAATTTCGATTTCAATGATCCGTGTATCAAAGCGAAATCCTAATCGTCAAATGGATGGGTTTCTAGTCCATTGGAGATCGCAAACAGGACCCATCAAATGGATGGTCAAGATTATTGGCATTTTGGCCCTACTGTAGCAGCTTTGGCCCTTTCGGCTATGACCGGGAATATCTTTCTACAGATAAGACTCTTGGCCACTGGTCTCTCTCCCTGCGCGCGCGTGGACTCCGGCTAGGGTTTTGTTTGTACATCGAATCTCTAGTAAGATTTTCTTCTTCTGTTTGAGATCACTGAGTCTGCTTGCTCTTAAGAATTTTGTTTCTCTGTTCATATTTTTCTGTCCCAAGTTAATCAAAATCTCCATTTCCCTGCGTACAGTTGTTGTGGTGTTTCAAATCCCCTCTGATACTGCAATTCTCCTGCTAGTGATATTAAAAAGTTGGAAAAAAAATGGCAATTTTTCGAGCCACTCTACCAATCCCCACTATGTCTCAGGATTTATCATCATCTAGGGTTCTATTCGGTCCTGCAAGGATCCACTTCTCCCCCAAAACCCCTCCCATTTCAATCAAAACTCCCACAGTTTTCCCTTCAACCATAATCCGAATGGGGGGCGGTCCACGGACATACCCAGGAGGAGTATCAAAATGGCAATGGAAAAGAATGCAGGCAAAGAAAGCAAAACAGCTCTTAAAAGCTCGCCTATGTAGAGAACGTCAAATGTATGAAATGCGAAAGCGGGCTGAATTGAAAGCAGCAGTGTCGGAGCTGGAAAGGCCGTGGGAAGTGGTTGAAAGAGCGCCCACGTTGTTTTCTGTGAAAGCGGATGAGCAATTGAAGGCATTGGCTGATAGGTTTCAGAAGCCTGGCGGGTATGATCTTTGGTCTGAAAGAGATGGTCCTCAGATCTTTCATACTGCCGATGGGCTTCCTTCGGCGAGGTTTTTTCCAAAAGGGGTTGTTCATAGTGTTAAGCCATATGGGCGAATTGCGGATTCTTCGAGTATTGGGGATGAAGTTGCGGAGGAGAAGAGTCTTACGGGTTCTGTGAGTGAAGATGAATCAAGTAGTTCAGTTGGGAGAGGAGGAAATGGAGGTAGGAGGTCAAGGAGGAGTTCGAATCGCAGGGTGAGAGGTGGGTTTGATGTTGATGGAGATGGTGGAAATGGAGATTTAGTTCCAGCTGATTTCAGTAATTCAGACGCTTCGGGAGACGTAGAAGAAATGAGTTTGATGCATTCTGGGGTGGACGTTGGATTGAGTAAGTCAGTTGGGAGAGAGAGGAATGGTTCTAGGAGATCTGGGAGATTACCGAATCGCGGAGGTAGAACTTTTGATGTCAATGAAGACGAAGCTGAAGATTTAGTTCCGAGTAGAAATGGTTGGGTCACAGAAAATCGTTCTTCATCAAGGAACTTGATGGTTTCTAATGGCGAAAATGAGAGATGGATGGATGTAGCAGGATTGAAGGATGATATGAAATACAGACAACAAGCGAGGTTTTCAAATCGAATTGAAGAGAAACAAATGAATGGTAGGAAGGCCATTCGAGGCAATCAGAAGGCGGTTCCTGCTGCTAGGCATTCAAAGAGGTCTACTAATGGCTTTTCGTGTGGTAGCTCAAGAAATCATGGAGATGGACAGAGTAAAGGATCAGAATATTCAAATGGAGACAGAGTTAGTCATGGAAAGACTCCCGAGAAATGGACATACAACCGTGAAAATCGTGGGCAGTTCGGAGCTGAAGAGGATCTTTGGCAAGTGTGATTTTCACAGACTGAAGCTAACAGATTCTCAAATTTATCAGAAGCAAAGCTAACTTGAGAAATCAAGAGGAATGACTGATCGATGGTGTTAAAATCGACTGGACCACAGCATGTGGAAGGGAAGGTAAAAAAAGAAGTGCGTTGGGTAATTTCTGATCAGTGAAAGACAACAGAGTAAGAGAAAAACATAAGTCTTTATGAATCCAGATAATCGTTGTCATCGTCGAGACCTTAACCTGGATTAGGGTCGCCACATGATCCATTTCTTTCTAGTAAGTGTAATGGCTTCATTTAGTTCCAAAAATTTTAAATATTTTCTCACCATTTTTATCCACGTTCTTTTGGACCTTATCCTTTTACAAACTTCAACGACTTGATGACCTCATTCTTACTTACCAATGCCTTTTTAAGATAAATTGGAAAACTTGATGGCCAAGGTGGTGGATTTCATGGCTAGATTTCAACCATCTTAAATTGATCTGCTAAGAGTAAATTCTATGGTGTGAACTCCAATATGACTGATGTTTATGGGGGTTAATCCAACTACTAGCATAAGATAAAAATAAAATAATTCAAAAAGCTCAAACGGTCACCAGGAAAAATAGGATTTAAATGTTCAAAGAATATATACAACGGTGACCTTTTTATTCATTTATCCTAATCCATTGATTTAAGTGGGATTTATATCTAGAAACAATTTAAAATTTTAGAGAAATGTCTAATAAGGTTGGCTTCATATATCTCAATTCCATTCTGGATTAGAAGGTTTCGGCTTTTCGCTAATTTTGGTGTTGCGTTTTGGAGAAATATTTTGACAAAAAGGAATATAAATTCTAAAAATATTAAAATATAGCCAAATGAATTGTCTAGCTCATTCTGTTCTAGGCCAAATGAAAATGCCTTGGTCCCTAACAGAGCATAACAAATACAATGAGAATTTGAAGAGGCCCAATTCCCGCAACAAATGAAGTAGTCCTTTCATTGGTCTGTTGCGAGATGTAGTCAGTTGGAGGTTAACTACCAAGTAGTCCTTTCATTACTAGGTAATCTTAATTTGTGTGCTGATTTTTCATGGGTTCCATATACTGTTCATTCAAAGACTGGTTTTGCAACAATTCAATTGATGGGCCAGCTTCAGAATGATGAATCCTATGAATAAATTTGACAAATTACTATGAATTTGTCCTTAATTTGGTAAATTTGCATTGGATTTGAATAATATGGAAACTTTGATAAGAAGAAACTATCAAGTTAGAAAGATTTAAGAGATCAATGAGGACGTGCATGAAGAAGACTCGACATAATTCATAAGAAGGTAGTGACCTTTCATAAGAATCATTTCTAGTTTATATAATTGACATAAAGATTTTAGCAAATTAGAACATCCCAGAACTAGTCCTGTCAAAATCCATGGAATGCAAGTGCCCACTTCAAGTTTGAAAACTCCAACCATATCAGAATAGGCAATTCTTTTCTTCAGTGCTAGGTGTATTTGTTACCATTTTGACTCTGGGTACTAGATCAGATACAAAGATGTTTAAGTTCATTCACGAATAAGATGGACTCAATTATAAGCAACAATCCTTGCATGATCGCCCTTTCTTCTTCAACTACTTCCATGTTGAACCTGATGTGCGATCATAGACTGAGGTACTGGGCACCAGTTGTTGGAAAGATGAAGGAAAAGAGGTAACTAATTCCCCATCTCACTGGGGGCACAAAACGACATATCGATGTGATACAGCCGTTTCTATTTAAGTTGGGAAAGAACAGCATAGTCCATCTGAACCGTCTAACAAGAGAAGAACAAAGGGTCAATGACGCATGGGCCGGAGAAAAAAAAAAGTGTGCAGGAGAAGCAGCTGAGCTCATTCCCTTCACTTCCTGGGCTCAAAGCAGTGCCGTGTTTCCTGGCCAACTGGATAAAGTTATATCGGCAAATTGAACTCATTCATCATTTACCAGATCAAACTCATACCTTGTTTTCTATTTAAACTTTAAAAAAGCTTGCCACTAATTTGTAACATTCAACCCAAAAAACCAACTACTTGAGCGTCGTCCCCTATCAATCCGATGCCGAAGGATGCATGGCAGGTCGGAGCAGGTACACTAGCCACTATCTTCACTATCTTTTGTGATTTATCCAACCATTTCAAGCGAGAATCAGAATCACCTTCCAACCAACAACATAGTGTCATAGAATGATCGAACATGGTGAACGGATCAGATCTCACCTGACCTTCATGCAAGGATTCTCCCGCTGTCGTTAATCATTTAATCAACAGGCGTGGCCACAAAACAGTAAATTATCCTGGCCTGAGTGCCTTGCTTTGTCGAACAAAATGACACTGTGGTTGTTCTCACCTTCTGCAGGAGCAGGGCCCAGCAAGACCAGGTTTTGTTTGTTCTTTGTACGTAGATGAACTAAAAAGATCGTAGAACAATGTAATTCAGAAGGAAGGTGAATGTTATTCTTATTCGAATTCTTTTTTGTTCTTTTGAACATGCATAAAAGCTTGATGCAGTTCTTATTTTCACCATTGCAATGTGTATTATTTCAAGAAACAAACAAGCTAAATTACGTTTCCAAGTCAACTGAAATGCCTTCAGAGACATGTGTCTTCTTTTCTTTCTTTCACTGGAAAACTAATGAGATGTGGATCTTGATGGATTTGAACCACCATTGTCTGGAGAATAATTCTCAAGTGCTCTGCCACATTTGAGCTAAAGACCCTGTATAGATTGCTATAATTCTGATTTCAATGAGCTAAAGTCCCAGTATAGATTGCTATAACTCTATTTCAAGAGCAAGTTTTTTATGCACTCAGAATATGATAGTCATGGATGGTTCATTAAGGTATAAGTACCATTTGTAATTTCTCATTCCTCACTGATTAACAAGTGATGCCGAGTGAGAGCCTGACTTATGCAGCAGTCCACATTATGAATAGAAACAAAGACATCGGAAAAACCAGGTACAATGGTTGTCTAAAAACATGATCCGGGAGGTGTTATTTTCTCCAACAACTTCGTTTTCTTCCACGCAGCAATCCAGTTCAATAGGCAGAGATTATATTTCTACAGTGTTTACTAAAAAAACCATTTCTCCCAATCATAAAAATCGGAAATCTTTGAGAAAACACAACAGCACACACATAATATACTCCACAATCCATGTACCTAAGCAATTCAAAGTCTTGCCTGCTCCAAAATTCAAATGCTTAAAAATGAAAATTAATACTACACAAAATGGGGACTATGTATTTCGGTAACAGAAACAGGCAAGTAGTAGATAAGAGTTCAGATGGACCTGCGAGAGCTCCCATCATGATCCATGTTTCTTCTTCATTTCTGGATCATGATTCTTCTTCAATTCTGAAGTAGTTTACAAGGAAGGAGTCTAATGAGAGAATACTCCATAATCCAGGATATCTGCAAGTGCTATTTTAAAGCTTTGAATAAGATCCCATGGAATCAAAACCCTTTGAAAAAATTATAGTTTCTAGTACATTCAGCACAAAATAATTATTTCAGATTTGGTCTCTTTCTTCAAGAACAATAGTTGTGTTCCAAAATGTCAGCAGCAATAAAATCCCACAGACAGTTCCACACTCTGAGCAAAAGACTGTTTGACTCATTCCTCACAATTCATCTCGAAGTTTCTAGAAATTACATCTTTTTGTCCTTTCTGGGATGAAAGTTGGGGATCTATTGATCACTAAAAATGGACCGAGATGGTCCAGTTACAAATGAGTAAATTAAGGCAGCAGAAAGAATGAAAAGACAGAGTTGTACACTGAAGCCCCGTCATTAGCTAACTGGTCTGCTTCTTTATTGGCAGTCAGAGGACATGATGAAAGAAGTTTCTCCTTTCTCCAAGAGTTGGCTAAAGGAGTCAATCGAGTTGTTGAATCTCCAAGGCACTTTGTCCTGGTGTTTCATCCAAAAGAGATAACCACTTTGAGTTGCTTTCAATTCACAGTTTTCTGGATTGAGTGCTTGGTCACCGGATGTTTGAAAGGTGGAATTTCTGCTTCATTGGAGTCATTGTATGTATTTCACTGCAATGACATTCGGAGCTATAACCTGATCATTTGGCTGGTGATTTCAAATTCATGGTTTCCACTAATCAGAGATTACTGTCCTTAGTCATTACTAAAAATAACATCATCCAGAACATCTTCCGTCTGGTTAAGGAAAGCCATTGGGGATTGTTTTAATCCCACTGACTTCTCAGAAACTCCAATACTATGACCTCTAGTTTGCTTCATCCAAATTCATCTCTCTCTTATTCCTGTCTTCCTTATCAAACAACTTTTTAACATATAGACAAAGAACTTTTACGTGAACACCCAAAACCCATTTCTTTGCCAGATATATGAAGGCACTAAAAACATTCCAAAACCATTCAACCACAAACTGCTAACCAGTTCCTAGAACCCAAACTCTACAGTCACATCCAAATGATACCAAATTCTCTACCATCAAATGCAAAAAGATACACAAAACCTCATTGTCATCGTCATCAAGACCTTATCCCAATTAGGAGTCGGCCACATGAATCTTATTCCTCTATTCCACTCTATTAAATACCATGGCTTCATTTAGTCCCAAAGTTTTTGAATCTTTCCTCACCACTTCTATACACGTTCTTTGGGGCCTTCCCCTTGCCCTTTTAGAACCTTCTACTTGTATTGCCTCACTCCTTCTAACTAGTGCCGTTGTTGGTCTCCTTTGGACATGTCCAAACCATCTAAGTCTAATTTCCCTCATCTTGTTACCTATAGGTGCTACTCCTAAATTTGCTCTAATATTTTCATTTCTAATTCTATCCTTTTTTGTCTTACCACTCATCCATCTTAACATCCTTATTTCGGCGACGCTCATCCTATGAGTATAATGTTCCTTAACTGCCCAACACTCTGAACCATATAGCATGGTCAGCCTTATAGCCATCCTATAGAATTTTTCTTTTAGTTTGAGTGGCACCCGCCGATCACATAAAACTCCAGATGCGCATCTCCATTTGTTCCAACCCGCTTGGATTCTCTGGGTAACCTCCATCTCAATCTCTCCACTCTCATGGATCAATGATCCTAAGTACCAAAAGTGGTCTTTCACAGGGACTTCTTCGTTATCAATCTTGATTGGTGTTCCACTCCTACTCTCCTTGCTAAAATTACATTCCATATGTTCTGTCTTAGTTCGACTAATTTTAAATCCTTCATATTCTAATGCTTTTCTCCATAACTCTAGCTTTATGTTTACACACCCTCCCTTGTCTCATCAATTAGGACTATATCATCTGCAAATAGCATGCACTAAGGAATCTCCTAGCGCAAATGTTTTGTTAACTCATTCATAACTAATGTGAAGAGGTATGGACTCAATGCCGATCCTTGGTGCAATCTTACAGTGACAGGAAAATCACCAATCACGCCACTAGTGGTTTTAACATTTGTTATTGTTTCCTCATACATATCTTTAATTATGTCTATATACCATTGAGAAACCCCTTTACCACCCAACACCTTCCATATTAACTCTCTAGGAACTCTATCATAAGTTTTTTGTAAGTCGATAAAGACCATATGTAGGTCTTTCCTCCTCTCCCTATATTTCTCAACTAATTGTTTTAGTAAGAAAATAGCTTCTATGGTAGACCTCCTAGGCATGAAACCAAACTAATTCTCCGATACACTTGTTTCATGTCGTAGCCTCTTCTCAATCACTCTTTCAAAAAGTTTCATGGTATGGCTCATAAGTTTGATCCTTTGATAATTAGTGCAGCTCTGAATGTCTCCTTTATTCTTATAAATTGTTACAATAGAGCTTTTCCTCCACTCGTTAGACATTTTCTTTGATTTTATAATATTGTTAAACAACTTGGTCAACCAAACTATCCCAATATCTCTCATATGCTTCCAAACCTCTATTGGTACACCATCAGGCCCCATGGCCTTTCCTAATTTCATCTTTTTCAAGGCCTCTTTCACTTCAGGTATTCTAATCCTACGTTCATATCTATAATATCCAATGTTATTTAGATTTATAGTATTTTCAATCCCTATATTCTCAGAGCCATTGTTATTTAACAATTTTTGAAAGTATGTTTCCCACCTTTGTTTGATCTCATCTTCTTTGACTAATACCCTTTGATCATCGCTTCTAATACACTTAACATGATCTAAATCCTTACCCTTCTGTTCTCTTACTTTTTCAAGCTTAAACACATCTTTCTCACCTTCTCTTGTTCCTAATCTATTATAGAGCTCATCATATGCTTTAAGTTTAGCCTCACTTACTATTCTCTTAGCAGCATTTTTAGCATTCTTATATTGTTCATAGTTTTCATTATTTTTAATCTTCTGCCATGCTTTAAAACGCATCCGTTTTTCTTTAATAACTTTTTGCATTGTTTTACTCCACCACCATGTTTTCTTTGCTAATAGCCTTTTACCTTTAAATACTCCTAAGACATCTTTTGCCACTTTCTTAATGGGCTCAACCATATTAGTCCACATGGTATTTACTTTTGTTTCATAGTTCCAATTTCCTTCTACCATCAACTTAGTTTTGAATGAGGTTATTTTTTCTCCTTTTAAGTTCCACCACTTAGTTTTTGGATGTGTATTAAGTTCAATTCTTTTACTCCATCTTTTAATATGGATATCTATAACCATTAACCTATGTTGTGAGGTTAAACTCTTACCAGGCATCACCTTACACTCCTTACATATAGATCGTTCATTATTTTTAAGTAGAAAAAAGTTTATTTAGCTTTTATGAAGTCCACTTTTAAAGGTTATTAAGTGTTTATCCCTCTTCTTAAAGAGTGTATTTGTAATGGACAGGTTATATGACAAAGCAAAATTGAGGATATTCTCCCCCATCTCATTTCGTTCACCTATACTATACCCTCCGTGTATTCTATCATATCCTTCCTTATCTTTTCCTAGATGGCCATTTAGGTCTGCTCCTATAAATATTCCCTCAATGTTGGGAATTTCTTGCATGGCTCCCTTTATATCTTCCCAAAACTGTCTCTTGATTATATCTTGTAACCCTACTTGTGGTGCGTATGCACTTATAACATTAATAATCTGCTCTCCTAGAACAAGTTTTATTATTATAATTTTATTACTAATTCTTTTAATGTCCATAACTTTATCCTTTAATTCCTTATCCACTATTATTCCTACGTCATTTCTGTTATTTTCCTTTCCTATGTACCTGTAATATCCTTAATTTTTAGGATAAAATAGGAAATTATTAAATAAATTAAAATAAAAAAATTTATGGATGAATTTTTTTCTTGAAAACATAAGAATTAGAAAGTGCTCGTCGATACGAATCCAACGCCACCAAGAACGCGAAAAACGGAGCTCAAACGAGGGAGTTATGAGCCGTCAAAGTTGGAAGGGCAAATTGGTCATTTGATAGAGACGTGTTAGACAGGGGTCCAAATTGATACTGGCACCCCCGTCTTCCACACGTCTCTACCAGTGCTGGAAAAATCGCTGGAGAGACGTGGAAAGAGACGTGTGGGGAAGAGTTTCTCTTCCCCAAGACTCTAAAACCCTATATCTATGCTCCTCTAGGAGCCAAAACGCTCCACTTTGAGCGTTTCTTTGAGTTTTACGCAAAACCCTAGCCCTGCAAAACTTGGATTTTCCGGGCAACACGAGCAACTCTGGCCAGGTGCAAGGTAAGCCTCAAACCTATGTTTTTCGTATTTATTAAATAGAAAAACAATTAGGAAAACATTTAAAAAATTAGGAAAAATCAGATTTTTTTAGGAACTTTGTGCACGCTACTGTTGGACCGTGATTTTACGGACCAAACCTCGTCCATTTGGAAATCGCACCGTCCAACTAGTGTACAAGAGACCCAAGAGAAAACCCTTTAAATTTGGGAGTGATCCAACGGTGGATTTCTCCAGAAAATCCAAAAACCAGTACCTAGGGATGTTTTTAGGAACTTGGGAAAAATCGTTTAAAAAACATAGTTTTTGGAGAAATCAATGCAAAAGGATGATAGAAATGGAAATTAGACAAAATTTGGAACAAAATGGTTCAAAAACCAAGTGATTTGGACACCTATAGGGTCACCGGTGATGATTAGAAGCCGGTCGTCTTCTCAGGTGCCGGTTTCCACATCGCCGGTGTAAACCGGGCTGCCCGTGTAACCCAGTGTACACTGGGTGCCGGTGTAACCCGGTGTAAACCGGGGCCGCCGGTGTAACCCAGTGTACACTGGTCGCCGGTGTAACCTGGTGTAAAGCAGGGCCGCTTGTGTAAACCAGTGCACCCGCCAAACACCCTATAAATTAATAAATATTAATTTATGAAGTATTTTCACTTAAAATTGATTTTTGGGAGCTAGAGGAGTCCAAATCACGATTCGAAAGATGCGTTGTGACCGTATTGACGACGCGGACCTAGTTTTAACTTAAAAACTTATAAATGACCACTTTTTATTTAGAAAAATTTTAAAATAGTGCTGTGACATGTACAAGTGCACTTGAATATACCAGTTAAAGGGAGTTATTAGCAAGCTAGTGGTCTCACACTGAGGTAGGTGACAACAACTAATGTTTTGCCTTGATTTTTAAACCATGTTTAAACATAGCATCATGTGTGATTGTGTTTTAAAATGCAATTATTATTTACCGTGGATTTCATGCGACATTGCGTACAGGATGGTTATTCCAGATTGAAATCTTTTACTGAATAAACTTATTTAAAATGCTTTTACAAGCATGATGTTAATTAGTTATGCTTAATTAGAGACTTATTTCTTATTATATATATAGAAAATGTATGGATTTACATGGAAATGAGAATAGAGGCTTATTAGCTGGTCCTTTTATAAGCTAACCCCAGGATGAGGGGCACGTCTTGGGGATTGCAAGCTATAAGTACTCTTGAGTTTTAGTATATACATATGATTTCTGTGTTTTATATTTGATGACGGGTGCTCGCCGGTGGAAGGCGTCATCTTAGGAGGGATAGTGGTAGGCCACCCACCCTCCGAGATTATGATATGATGAGTTTGTGATATGATAGACACCTGCCCATAGATGGCATTCGGTAGGGGTTTGGTAACATGGATAGTCCACACTACCGGTCTGAGCCTTTCCATAGGGACAGACGCTAAGTCTCCCGTTATGGTGTCGACGGGGAGCGGCGGTGGTTGATACCCATGGAGGGTTGCCACTGCAGCATGATGGCCCATATTCTTATTATGTGTGCATGTATGATGAGCATGGTTATGGATGATATGCCTAGGTGTGACGACACTCAGAGGTTGACTAAGTGTACTCTTGATCAGGGATGTTAGTGCGATATGGTGGGACCCATTACCTTAGGGTGCCCTTATTCTTGTTGTATGCTCCATGTTATTGATTCATGTCATGTTTTAACTCAGTGAATTTCATGTTTTAGCATATGGAATAAATTGGCATTTATTTGAACATGGCATTATGATATCACTATTTTCATAAATGTTAGACTTTTCATAAATGCTGTTCATTATTTCTTTCATTTATTACATTAATTGTCTATGTACCTATACAAGCGATAGCTTTGAGCGTGCTTTGTTTTGCAATGCCTTAGATCTCGAGCGCGACACCAGGAAAGGAAAAGCGGTTGATAAACCTTGAGAGCTGCTGAAGACTAGTTTTCCCTATAGTTTTAGACAGTAATGTGAGTCATTAGAGTGGATTATCATTTGAATTTTATTATGGACTGCATACTTTATATTTGGATGTGATTTAGATCTTTGGACATATATTGGACATTTATATGGGATGTTATGATGGATAGACCCTGGGCCATATTATTATTGTCTTTTGGATGTTTATTTGATTTAAAATAAAGGCGCCTATTTATTTGACGTTGATTTATACGGGGATTATTTATTTATGTTTAAATTACATGTACGCCATTTTGAGAAAAGAAAATTAACACCCGGAGTTTTAAGATAGGTTTAGTAAAATGTTAAATAAATCTTTTCTCATGGGATCCCAAATGCTCTTATTTAAAATGCCATTATAAAAATAAAAAAAATTGTCTTAAAAATTCGGGGTGTTACAGTACCATAATTTATACCCATCTATTTCTTTAGCTTTTGTCTCTTTCCTCTTGGTTTCTTGGATACAAGCAATTTTGACTCTCCTACGTTTCATCGTGTCTACTAACTCTAAACTCTTACCTGTCAGTGTCCCTATATTCCATGTGGTGATACGAATCTTATGGTCTGGTGATACCCTAATTACTATCGCTTTTATCGACCTCCATGGTATGAACCCATGTCCACTTTTCATTGCACCTGGGTTCTAATGTAGTGTGTCGCTTCCGAAGGGACGCTCTAGCAGCCCTTGCCTATTTTCACTACACCCGAGATCCAATGTAGCGCGTTGCTTTTGGGAGAACCCCCTAACAATCCTTGCCTATTTTTCACTGCACCTGGGATTTGATGCAGTGCATTGCTTATGGGGAACGCCCTAGCTTGAGGGAATGTCTGTTTTTTATTCATGTCATGTTTGGGTTGTCATAGTTTTTACAATGCTAAAAATGATTTTCATTTCTTCCTTACAAACTAATATACAAATGCATATTCATTTCCAAGCAGAAAAGAAATAACAAAAATCATCTTCAACTAAAACCTTGCCGGTTGGCAACCTGACGTAAGGGTGACCGTATTTTAAGAAGCTAGAGATGATTCTCATTTCTTCCTCACAAACTAGTATACAACTGCATATTCATTTGTAAGAAAGAAATAATAGAATCATCTTCAACTTCCCCCTTGTCGACTGGCACCAAAATCAAATTCAGGAAACTAAAACTCTGGTTTTGTTAATTAACCATGATTATCCCAATAAAACCAATTCTAATTAATCAACAACACAAAATAAAACAAAGGTACAGACAAAAAACAAATACTACATATCAAAGGGGGTTTTATAATTTATATAACTCTCCAATGACAAAGGGCCATCTTTGAACTAAGCAGGAAGGACAGAGATAACGATGGTCAAGGGGAGGCTTTGAACACAATTATCTAGAGAAAGGGAACATCAGCTTACATGGAACACACATTGAACCATTAATCCTACAAGAGCCTATAAATTATTACAACAGTTGAAACGAGGTGAAGATATTCAAAAAAGAAGTGACAAACTTGCAGTTGGTTTTGCTCTAACAAGCTGTTATTTCTCCAAGACCAAATTACTAATAGTGTTTGTAGTGTAAAGCACGAAAACAAGGTTATATCAGAAAAGATGAAGCTATTGTGCAGCAACTAGATAAAGACAAAAACAAAGTTCCACATCTTATAAGCTCTGCTAGATGGCAAATAGTATGATAATAAAGCGATCCCTCATCAACTGCTAGCACAAATCTGAACTTTAGACCATGAATATGTCAATCACTTTAGACCAAAGTGGAATAAGCTTGCCTTCAAATAGAATACAAGAGACTATACCAATACTTTTATGCATGCGAAAATTTGGAAATACAATGTCAAATTCATTCTCAGTGTAACTTTTGTCCACTTACTTTGGCTGCTTACACAAGAAAATTATTTCACTGAAGCTGTTACTTCTTCTTTCAGCCTATCCCTCTGCTATAAGAAATGATGAAATAGGAAGTCATATACAAAAATTCATGGCAATTGACAACATTTGATTCCAAATTTTCACAAACTAGAACAACACAGAATCCAGATGCTGCATCTTAGGACCAGTGTAGTCAACGAGTAGTATTGCTGGAGTTCCTTCAAAGACCACAAGCTCTTCATACTTGGGGGGGCAGTGACATGGCAGCTGAAAAAATTGCATTTCTACAATACTGAATTTGAGAGTATTATTGATCTCACACATCTTGATCATTGCTGAGCAATAGTTGTGGAAGGAAACCTCTGAGGGCAATTCCGTAAGGATGTACTTACCAATAAGAATTTGGTCATTTTACTCAGGAAACTGCAAAAACTCCAGCCAAGAGCAATAAAAACAGATAGACAATAATCAACAAAAAGCTCTAAGGATCATCAGCAACTGATCCACATTAATCACTAATCACTACTAGAATAGTACAAATTTTTTCCATACAAAGCTTAAGGTTTCTCTATGACCAAGTCATCAATGAACCATACGATATGTAAACAAACACTAGCAGTCACATTGATGGATGATACAGAATTATTGACTACTCATCACTCCCTCTTACTTACACTGTCTGGCTTTGATATCTGGATCATCGTTTTTCTTGAATAAAAATTTGTAAACCTTTTGGCTTAAGACTGCAGAAGAAAAGTTGTATTTTTTCCTGAGTTTCTTGTTTTGGACTTAGTTTTTTATAGTATTTGATTATTTATTTATTTGTCATGTCCTGATGTCAGGTTTTGGAGAACTTGCCATGTTGGCACATGGACATGTGTTATGTATGTGTGCACGTGTCCATGTCCATAAATCTTAGATCCGCGACTTATTCGAATAATTAATCACTGCTAGAATACTATAAATGTTTAACATACAAATCTTAGGGTGTCTCAATGAACACATCACTAATGAACCATGTCACACACAAGTGAAAACTAGCAGCCACATTGAGGCATCATACAGAATTATTCACTTAACATTACTCCCCCTTGCTTATTGTAATTGTCTTGCTTATACATTGGTTAGGTGACCCTTAAGGTGTGAGGACTTTTGTTTGTAAGCTCTTTGGTCAGAGAGCAAATACTTCTGAAAACAAAAACTGAGCTTCCTAAAGGTTTATTATGCATAGTGAAGTGAGGAAACTAATGGAGCATCAGTTTGTCATTACAGAGCAGTTAGTAAGATTTTGTTAGCCATTTACAAGTGTTTTGAAATCCCTTGGTGTTTGAAGGATCTATAATCTTTTCTAGTAGGACATCTGGTTGTAGGGTGTTAAAATGAATTTTTTATGGAAACCAACCCTTGCAATATTTTGTAGTCTATGCACCAAGAGGACATCTAAACCATAGAAAATCATGGCTCTTATAAACTCCTCTACTCTTAATCTCTTAATTTGCATCATACTCATGGTTCCCATTGCAACCTGGGACTAGATGACATGCTGGTAAGTTAAGGAACTCATTGGAAGGGTTGTCAAAGATTTTTCTGGGACTACAGCCTACAGGTGTGAAGGACTACTCTGAATAGAAGCTTTGCCCTCTTAAGCAGCCTTGATATGTTCGAGGAGAACTATCTGTCTTCTACGGATTCAGATGATTCACCAGATGTTATCACTTGGCAATCAAATTATAGACCAGCCTGCGGCCAGTAGCTATATTATTTGGAGATGATAATATTTAAAGAATCCTAGTGCCTATTCTAATTACAATTTGAAGAGAGGACTCCTCTGTAAATGAGAATCTATACCTCACATCATAACAATGTGGCTTTAATCTATTTTCTGTTTTATTTGTGTTTGTTGCCATCTCATCCCTTCTGCTATACTTTGCTACATAAAGTTCTTATTATCAGAAAAACAAATTTATCCAGTCCCACCATAACAATT
The DNA here is from genome assembly GCA_035236585.1 of Warburgia ugandensis. Lineage (NCBI taxonomy): Eukaryota > Viridiplantae > Streptophyta > Magnoliopsida > Canellales > Canellaceae > Warburgia > Warburgia ugandensis. The sequence continues at coordinate 4,676,346 of CP141131.1, read as the reverse complement.
TATAAGATTGCAGTACTCAAATATTAACATCACATATTTAAAACTCCTATTATAAAAGAAAAATATAATGGTTCTCTATCCTAGGTCATTTTCCAAGAGAAAACCATATCATCTCCATTAGTAACTTAATATGTATACTATATCCAATCTAGCACACAAGATCCTTGTCACACACCTGTTTCTAGTGCCATTGCTTATGTTTAAACACTTGAACTTTCTTTTGCAAGTCACGGATATAATGGATAAGGATACTAGACTTCAATTTTGAAAGGCCGTTATCATGGAGGAAGAAAATTTAACATCTAATTATGTTACTATCCCTGTTTGAGATAAAGTACTCATTCGTCCATTATTAGATCAAACTCATACATCACTCCTTCAAATTCATCAATTGGGACTGAATTACAAATGTGCTGTCCTCACCCTTATCTTGTAAGAAAGGGCTCAAATTTCACTAGGATCTTGCCACAATCTCAAAAACAATATATGGGACCCAAAAACTCTTCGATTGCTCAATTCATTGCTCAGTGTTGATCAAGGATGATGGCTGGGAAGCATATGCAGTTTTCCTTTTTCTTTTTCCTCTTTTTCTTTTCCCTTTTCTTTTATTTCATTTTGGGCCATGTCTTAAACACTAACGAAGGCAGAAAATAGCCTGTTATCTGTCTGCTACATACTGAAGAGACAAAATTGTGTGCATGATAGCTTTATCAGTGCCACAGAATCATATCTGTGAGTCCCCTGCATGCCTAGCATTTCTTGAATTGGTGTTTGCCACATGCTTCACAAGCAAAAGGGCTATCAGCCCCTGGATAACCATGAATCCAGAACCATAAAATTCAACAGAAACTAAACACCATCAAAATGGAGATTTATACTAAAAACTATCCGAGAGAGAAATTTTCCTATTGAAACCTACAACATCTCCACAAAACTGAAGAAATAAACAATCATAGCTTGAACTTACGGTGTATTCGGGAAGAAAAAGAAACACGGAACGGAGATTCCTTTCATCGTAAGCGGCAGCAACGCAGCGTTCTCCTTAAAACAATAAACTAAAATCCACATAAATCCCTGTTGGGATCTATTTACAACCTTACCCTTTTGACTTATTCCTTAATGGGTATCTATTTCCTGGACATGAAGATGAAGATGAAGATGGACGAGTCTGATCAACCACAAGCTGGGTCCACAAAAATGGCCTCCCCAGATCTGCACACCACGCTGTCAACCCCTTTTATCTAGTACAAATCCTAATCGGTTGATAGGGGACGATCCTATCAGAGGGCTCTCTGATATGGACAGCTGACATTATAGAATAACTCCATTCCTCTGTAGAGCTCCTGTTTTGGGGCCCTCTCATTTGTACAGCTGCCTGTCCAAGATAACTCCATTCCTATTCCTGCTCTTGGCAGTAACGACTACGAGACCCACGCGAGCTTCGGGTTCTCGACGTGAGATCGCAGGCTGAAGTGGCGGATTTGAAGCAGACGGCCTCGATTGAGCTAAGGAAGGTCCACGTTGATCTTCAAGGCCGACTGAAATAGTGTACTTAATAGACAAAATTGATGATGCCTTTTCAATGCCACAGAATCATATTTAAGAGATCCCTCCACAAGACAACTGATAGATCCTAAAATTTTAGCAGCAACTAAGCATGAGAAAAGAAGAGTTTCCTACCAAAACCTACCAGAAGAAACAACTAATCGTTACCTGAATTTACAGTTTATTGGGAAAGAAAAAGAAACAGAGAACAGAAATTTCCTTTGCTGTTGTGTGAAGTGTAATCACGGCTACATAAGATGCAGTAACGCAGAGTTTCTCCTTACAGCAACAAAGAAAGATCGACCTATCCTTTCACATAGCATATATTTACTCCCTGACCTTATTTTTTCCCGTCTCGACGACTATCTATTACCTGACCACGAAGATGGACGGTTCTGAAAACGTGTCCCGAAATGAGTCCTGCTACAAGTACTTATCATATAATACCAGCTGACCATTGATTAGTGAGCTCAGCTATCACCAGGACGCGCTGGTCCTATGGACAGCTGAGCGTCCAGGATCATCTGGCTCTTCAGTGTTGTTGCGGTTCCGGTGCTCTCTCATGTGTACAGCTGGCAGTTGTCCAGGATAGTACCATTCCGGTTCTCGTTGCCCAGGATGGCTGCAGTAACGAATATGATACATGACACCAGTTTCGGGTTCCCGAGGTGGGGGCTGAGTCGGAAGCGGCAGATCTGAATCAGCTAAGGCAGGCCCACGCGGGTCTTCAAGATCGATGTCCTCGTCCTTCTTGAGAGTAGAATCCGACGGGGAATGGGGATGTGCACTTGCTTCCCGGAGTAAAGAGCAAAGGGGGATGAGACAAGGTGCGTAAAAGAGGACTGCTGTCCATGGCACCAGTTGTAGATGGAGAGAAGCTGCAAATGAGATCAGAGAAGCAAGGCCTACTGCTTTGGACAAGAGGTCTAGGTGGGTGGCAAGGCGAAGAGGGGTGGCATAGACTTGAGACATGTAGAAAGAGGCAATGGAGGTTACAAAGGAGGTGAGAGTAGAGTAAATGACAAGATGGATGAATAGAGGATGAACAAGGTCAGAACTTTTGCCGCCTTGTTGTTGTTGCTGTTGCTGTTGAAGTTGGAGTAAGCCCGTTGCAGAGGCTATGCAGCAGGCAAAGATGGCCTCATTCATTCTCCTTGAACAATATATTTTTAACTCAACTCTTTTCTTGCGTTTGTTTGCTCAAAAGGTTCTATGAAGAGATTTCTGCAGACAGGGAGGCTTTATAGGAGTTGCTTCGTGGGTTTTTTGCAGGTTTGCTTTTTGTCAAAAAATCTGAAGTTCTAAACTTTTTTTGCAGATTTCTCACTAAGTTTTGCAAAACTTTGCAAATTTTCCATTCCGTCAAATTTTCACCGTAAAAGTTTTGGAAATATAAAAAATACCCCCGTTATCTTTCTCCCTGTTTAAAAATTACAGAACACAGATCTGTTTTATTTCTGCAACTTGCTCAGTGTTTCTGTGGATGTGACATTGTTGGGTGCTTTCCTAAGTGATTGTCGTCCCATCACAAATCGGCATGGTCTGAACTGTTCATGGGTCAGCCTCATTGCCGATCTAAACAACCTGAAACATGCACCAGTCGGTGTACTTCCCTCGTATGAACTAATGCTGCTTACATGCACCAATGATTTTCCTGCGATAGCATTCTACAAGTGGCCTACTAGATAAACAGCCCAGGCCATACTAGCATTACGGGAAACACCTCATGGCCACTGATATTTAGACAATTTCTCATTCTCTGTCGTCGGTTTCTGTAATGTTTAAACAGTGAGAAAGATGATGGGGGAAATTTTGACATTTAAAAAATTATAACGGAGAAAAATATACAGAATGGCAAATCTGCAAAAAGTTAAAAACACAGGATTTTTTTGGCAAAAAAGCAAAAATGTAATGACAAATCTTCCAAAAGATGAGCCTAGTTGGAGTTATAGCTTCTAGAATCTAAAATATAAGATGGAAGAAACAAACCAAATACGATTGTGGACGTAGTTTCTTCGAGTAAAGGGTCCACAGTGTCCCCGAAAAGAACGGCCTGGATAAGTTGTTGAAAATCTGGTAACGGGCAGGTGATCACACGAAAGCAGGACTTAAAGTGCGAAGTCATTTCCTCCATCAAGTTCAATCAGCTTCACTTTTGGAGATGCATACTTTCCCTTAGACATTGAAGTTCACCCGACAAGTCGGGTTCCGTACTTTTCCTTGGACTGAAGTCCAACGACCAAGTTGGTCGCATACTTGGACTGAAGTCCAATGACCAAGTTGGTCGCGTACTTTTCCTTTGTCCAGCCCAACCAGAAGTTGGGTCGGAGCTTCCTGGCCTTAATCCTTTACTCCAACAACTCCTCGTTAACAATAGAGAATATAGAAAATTACAATTATCTATCGGTCTCTTGATTTTTTCTTCATTAGCCCCTCACTGAATGTATAGGTATAATAAGTTCAAATGGCTCCACATTTTTTAAGATCCAAATCGTTTACAACGTCGCCTTGCCTTAAATGCGCCGTGCTCCAAAATTTTCATCAATTGAATAATCCTGGCCACTGTTTACTTCATTAGTAAATATATAGTAGAAAGCTTCATATTCAATTAGATAATCCTAGCCATTTTTATCATTTAATAAGGGGCTCATGAAGCAAATCAAAAGGCACCTAGATTACTAACCTAGATAATTACTTGACAAAAGGGTAGCTCGGTGCACAAAGCTCTTGCACATATGGGTTGGGGGGAGGGACGGACCACAAAGGGTTAATAGTACATAGCCTTACATTACATTTTGAAAGGGGCTGTTTACATGCCTCAAACCCATGCAACAACTCTACCCTAGATAATTACTTATGCATCTTGAAAGTGAAAATTACAACCACTCTTTATCGAATGTTTGGTTGAACTTTTCAAAAGAATTAAAGGAGAAAGTATTTAATGGGCATGAGATTTGGTACCTAGACTATTTAAATCATTCCCAGCACAGTGAATAATTTAGATTAGTCAGATCCAAATTAGCCTCCTTTGAGGAAGATTAGGATCAGTAGCTGTAAGTAGAGCCTAAAAGTGCATTATTTTTTAGTATAGACATCTGAAATTAAGAAAGTTTAAAACTCGTCTGAATTACTATTGGACTGGTTTCAGCCTGCAAACAGCAGCTTATCAGTTTTGTTGTCATTTCAAATATGATCTTATCATGTAAATTCAGTATCCATGAATATAGCAACATACATACGATCCTTCAAGAAAATTTGTTGGAATCATTCAAATTTTACAATTATGATTGCAATTTACAAAGTTACTTTCTTTGTGCAACGGTAAAATTGTTGTCATATGATGTGACGACCCGGGTTTTCTCATGCATTTTTAAATGCAATGTCAAATTTCCTAAGGCGGGATGCATCCCTATTTGAAAACTATTTTATAAAAACCATGCAATGCAGCGGAAAACCTTTAGTTTTAGACTCATTTTTGAAAACCCCGAGTGTCATTTGCTTTCACAACAACTAAGGTAGTTTTTTGAAAAACTTCAGAAATCATAAATGTTTTTCCCCAGGTCCTTCCAGTCACAATGCACAGCCCATCTGTAACTAAGTACAAACACATGTCCAAAGGGTTGAGAGTTTACTTACATGTATATTTGTTTCCTTTTGGATTCACTTGCTCATAGCACTAACATAGATGTCCTCTTTGGGAGTGGAGTTGTCTGAACCATGATATATATACGGACGTATCCTGTCCTTGAGTGCTTCTTGATATCGAAAAATGTTGAGGATTGGGTGAGTATATAATATACTCGGTAGAGGCCTATCACTACTAGTTTTATAAATGCATGAGATGTTTCAAAATCATATGCTCATTCAAAACATGCGTATGTTTGAATACTCGAGTTCAATATCGATATAAGAATCCAAAATCGTGAAATTCAAAATATGCGTATGTTTGAATACTCGAGTTCAACATCGGTATAAGAATCCAAAATCAATGAAATTCTTATAACTTAAAAGATCACATAATCCAAAAGTGAAAGTATCATATATATATGATGACATCATGATATGCAATATATGCCTCATGGAGTCCAACTCATGGACCTCTAGTATGGTATCAACCAACCTCATATCATGCTACATGAAATGCACATCAAACCATAGGGTCCACTATGCCCACGGCCTCCTCGCCGTGTGGTCCCCGGTACTGAGGACACTTGGTCATAGCCTCCACGGGGCTATGACACAGGCTCCAGTCTTGGTGACACCGGTGATAGCCCCACATGTACCACATGCGGTCGACGTAGGGACTTGCCTCTTTTTGGGCGTGGTACCCATCCACCTATTAGTGGTAGAGGCGGGTGGCCAAGCCGGACCCTCGGCATAGCACCCACGGGCTTACTTGCTCAAATCACATAAGATAAGTCAAAACACAGTTAAAACTTGTCCTCTTTTGGGTCCCTCACAATGCACAGCCCTCGGTACTCCAGCGTCTTTTGGCAACCCTCAAGGACATGCAATCTTTGTAGTACATAAATCATGCAATGCATACACTCGTTTGCAACACATGTATATGCATAATGTATATGCAGTCATTCCAAAACATGGCTATTTACAAAGCATTTAACATGCATGCTGAATTTATTCATACAAATCACATGCAAATCAAGTCATATATCCAAAACATATGTTCTCAAATAACAATAGTTCTTCTAAAAGAATCTAATAGTGATAGAGCACCTACTTGACTAGGTCGCGTTCACCCTCTTGTCCTTGTAAACTCCTAAACATGGTTTGGGGACTTAAGGTTAGTTTAACCTATCTTTGATGGGTTTAGAGCATTTGGGTCTCATTACTTAGGCATTAGGGGTCCATCCCTATGCCTATGGGTGTCCTAAGGTCCTAATTAAGCCTTGGTATTCTCAGTTTCCCAGAGTTCTAGCGGTCACGTGCCACCATCCTATTCTAAGGGTCATGCCCTAATTTTATTGGGCTTTGATTAGGGATTTTATGGTTTGGAATTTCCGCGTCGTCGATACGGACACAACGCCTTTTGCGGCGCCTCAATCGGAGCTCTAGATCTCAAGTTATAAGCGTTTTAACATTGCATGTACATATAGTCTTAAAGACAAAAAAAGAGGAATGCTAGGGCGCGCGTGCGACGTGCGCCCGGCATTCTTAAGAACAAAAATGACGCCTCGCTGGTGCGCTGCGCGTCTGCGGGCGCGCGCCTCAGCGGCGGCGCGTACGAAGATGCGCGAGACGAACGGCCGCTCGTCGTTCCTTTAGCGGGCGCGTCCGGGGGCGGGCCGTTTGGTTTCCAAACGGTGTCGACTTGCGTCGGACGTGGGGCCGATCTGTTGGATCGTCCCGCTTGTTAGTGACACAGGTCGTCCTCGAGTCACCCTGGTTCGACCACTGTCGAACCACCGCGGCTGAGGACGTCCCGGGGGTCTTTATGGCTCCCACTGAGGCCTGTGCATGGTTTTCATGGAAAAACCTAGGGAAATCGTTCTGGAACTATGGTGGAGATGGGTTTGGGGTTCTTTTGTGCGTACACCGCTTCGTGGGTGGTTTTCTCTCCACGTTTTCCCCCCTTAGTCCGCTTCACGACTGGTTTTCTCCAAGGCTTTTGGGCTGCCATTAGAGGCACCCAAGAGCTGTTATAGGGATTTTGCGAGAGGGTTACGGAGGGTTTCTAGCAGCCTTTGAATGGCGGTGGGGAACCCTACGGAATGGCATGGTTTCTTCTTGAAACACTGCCGTTCCGAGAAAACCTCTAGGAGGTTGAAGACGACGGGGTGCCCGTATCAAAACGGGCACTGTGTTTCGAGGTTAAATCGTTTTTGAGAAATTTTCGGTTTTGCCCCGAACAAAGGGCCATATCTTGCTCATTTTAACTCCGTTTTGGGTGATTTTGGTCTCGTTGGATTCCTTTTTCCAAGACGGATCTAATGGAACCACTTTTGGTACCAAATTCCTGGGTTTAGTCAAGGTAACTAGTGAAATGACCAAAATGCCCTTATCTTTAAAACTGAACTTTTTATGGGCTTTTAATATTACAAAATTTGGGGTCATTACATTCTTACCCCCTTAAAAGAATTTCGTCCTCGAAATTCCATAACTTATTATCTTCCAAGTATTTGTCTCTTAGATGATTTCTTGGTGGATGCATTCTCCCCTTCAGGATCAAATCTAGGTTCATCCTCAATTTATTATTTCGATTGTTCCTCCTATAAGGCCTCACCTATAAGAGATGCTTTTGCTGCGTACTCTGATGCCCCTCCATACTCTCATACGTGCCAATTTAACAATACCATTTTCTAGCGGTATTTCATCCATCTTGAATTCTTTAGATCCCTATACTTATCTTATCATGTATAAGACAGTCTCCTCGTAAGATTATGCTTCTTTGCTCATGCATATACTTCTTTCAAGATCATATTAGCTTATTCCTCCTATTTTGAATATCATAAGATAATTTTTTTCATCTAGTGATCTCTTTCATTATCCACAAGTCCAAAAAGTTACCTTCTTTTTATTGTGTCTAACTTTGCTTCTTGCCCTTGTTTCCAAGATACTTTAATAACTGATATGGTATCATTTGCTCTATAGTCAAACTCTTACTTAACTTTGAATTTCAACTGTCTGTCGTTTTCCATACATGACTCAAGGTGTGTCATTTGCTTTCACAACAACTAAGGTAGTTTTTTGAAAAACTTCAGAAATCATAAATGTTTTTCCCCAGGTCCTTCCGATCCACGATGCTGACCCATACATGTAGTACAAACACATGTCCAAAGGGTTGAGAGTTTACTTACATGTATATTTGTTTCCTTTTGGATTCACTTGCTCATAGCACTAACATAGATGTCCTCTTTGGGAGTGGAGTTGTCCTGAACCATGATATATATACGGACGTATCCTGTCCTTGAGTGCTTACGATATACGAAAAATGTTGAGGATTGGGTGAGTATATAATATACTCAGTAGGGCCTATCACTACTAGTTTTATAAATGCATGAGATGTTTCAAAATCATATGCTCATTCAAAACATGCGTATGTTTGAATACTCGAGTTCAATATCAGTATAAGAATCCAAAATCAACTGAAATTCAAAATATGCGTATGTTTGAATACTCGAGTTCAACATCAGTATAAGAATCCAAAATCAGCGAAATTCTTATAACTTAAAAGATCACATAATCCAAAAGTGAAAGTATCATATATATATAATGACATCATGATATGCAATATATGCCTCATGGAGTCCAACTCATGGACCTCTAGTATGGTATGGTCGACCAACCTCATATCATGCTACATGAAATGCACATCAAACCATAGGGTCCACTTATGCCCTGACCTCCTCGCCGTGTGTGGTCCCCAGGGTACTGAGGACACTTGGTCATAGCCTCCACGGGGCACTATGACACCTTGGGCCAGTCTTAGTGACACAGGTGATAGCCCCACAGTACCACATGCGGTCGACGTAGGGACTTGCCTCTTTTGGGCGTGGTACCCATCCACCTATTAGTGGTAGGCGGGTGGCCAACCCAGGACCCTCGGCATAGCACCCAGCTTACTTGCCCAAATCACATAAGATAAGTCAAAACTTGTTAAAACTTGTCCTCTTTTGGGTCCCTCTCCCACAACTGCACTGCCCTCGGTACTCCAGGCGTCTTTTGGCCCTCAAGGACATGCAATCTTTGTGTAGTACATAAATCATGCAATGCATACACTCGTTTCTGACACATGTATATGCATAATGTATATGCGGTCATTCCAACACATGGTATTTACAAAGCATTTAACATGCATGCTGAATTTATTCATACAAATCACATGCAAATCAAGTCATATATCCAAAACATATGTTCTCAAATAACAATAGTTCTTCTAAAAGAATCTAATAGTGATAGAGCACTGCACGGTAGGTCGCGTTCACCCTCTTGTCCTTGTAAACTCCTAAACATGGTTTGGGGACTTAAGGTTAGTTTAACCTATCTTTGATGGGTTTAGAGCATTTGGGTCTCATTACTTAGGCATTAGGGGTCCATCCCTATGCCTATGGGTGTCCTAAGGTCCTAATTAGGCCTTGGTATTCTCAGTTTCCCAGAGTTCTAGCGGTCACGCACCACCATCCTATTCTAAGAGTCATGCCCTAATTTTATTGGGCTTTGATTAGGGATTTTATGGTTTGGATATGTCCGCGACGTCGATACGGACACAACGCCTTTTGCGGCGCCTCAATCGGAGCTCTAGATCTCAAGTTATAAGCGTTTTAACATTGCATGTACATATAGTCTTAAAGACAAAAAAAAGAGGAATCTTGGCGGCTGCGCGCGTCTGCGACGTGCGCCCAGCATTCTTAAGACGCACGAGACGACGCCGCTCGTCGTTCCTTTAGCTGGCGCGTCCAGGGACGCGCTCCCGCTTGTTAGTGACCTGGGTCGTCCTCAGGTCACCCTGGTTCGACCCTGTCGAACCACTGCGGCTGAGGACGTCCCGAAGGGTCTTTATGGCTCCCCTGAGGCCTGTCTGCATGGTTTTTCATGGAAAAACCTAGGGAAATCGTTCCTGGAACTATGGTGGAGATGGGTTTGGGGTTCTTTTGTGCGTACCTGCTTCGTGGGTGGTTTTTCTCTCCATGTTTTCCCCCCTTGGTCACTGCTTCCACAGGGTTTTCTCGAGCTTTTGAGCGCTCATTAGAGGCACCCAAGAGCTCATTTATAGGGCTTTTGCGAGAGGGTTACGGAGGGTTTCTAGCAGCCTTTGAATGGCGGTGGGGAACCCTACGGAATGGCGGTGGTTTCTTCTTGAAACACTGCCGTTCCATAAACCTCTAGGAGGTTGAAGACGACGGGGTGCCCGTATCAAAACGGGCACCTGTGTTTTTCAGGTTAAATCGTTTTTGAGAAATTTTCAGTTTTACCCCTGAACTTCAAAGGGCCATATCTTGCTCATTTTAACTCCGTTTTGGGTGATTTTGGTCTCGTTGGATTCCTTTTTCCGAGACGGATCTAATGGAACCACTTTTGGTGCCAAATTCCTGGGTTTAGTCAAGGTGACTAGTGAAATGACCAAAATGCCCTTATCTTTAAAACTGAACTTTTTATGGGCTTTTAATATTACAAAATTTGGGGTCATTACATATGACCTTGAGGTCATAGGTTTAAGGCGTAGAAATAGTCTCTTGCAAAAAATAAGATAAGGCCCTACAGTATAAATCTTTCTAGTCTGCCCTTTCCCTGAACTTTACATAAAGCGGGAAATTCATGCACTGAGACTGTCCTTTACTTTCGTCAGCTCTTATACAATTTCATCGCAGCTGTACTTGCTTCATTAATCCAAGAGGAATTAAAAACTTCCAGGCCTCCCAATTTGCGGCCAGCTAGCTCTGCCACTTACCTCTTGCTCCTTCGGAACTTCAACTCGGTTATATACTAGTGCTTGGGCTTACCATAAACACCCTTAGAACACAGTCACAGAATTCTCTGAGTACTTAGAAATTTTTGTGAAAAAGTCCCTAACTTTTTTATGCTTTTACTTTTTCCGAAGAATTCAAAAGTTCTTACATTTTTTAAACTAAAAACAGATTCTAAAAAATTAACAAAATTTTACTTAAACTATTTACCAAATTCTAAAATATTATTTGTAAATCATATTAAAAAATCAATTCAAAAGATTAAAATTAAATGTGAAAAATGAAATTTGCCTGTTTTTTGTGAATTTTTTACAAATGACTGCAGAATTTTTTGAAACATTGCCTAGACGGTTCATTACAGAATCCAAACTTTGTTATTGTGTTCTGGGAATAAGGCTTTTTCAACTAGCATGTTTAACATTGACACGATAAATCACGTAATCCTGGGCAAGTGAAACTAAATATAACAGTAGCAATATGACATTCAATTCACACAATGCAGAAATATTTTTTGTGTTTCATTCTCAAGGAATGCAGATACTTGAATTGTCGCATAAGACCTTTAAGACCTTGAAGTCACAGGTTTAAGGCATAAAAATAGTCTCTTGCAAAATGCAAGAAAAGGTTGTGTACTATTGACTCCCATGGTCCGTCTCTTCCCTGAATACGTGGAAGCTTCGTGCACGGGAACTACCTTTAGTCTAAAAAAAAATTCTTGACGATTGGACTAGTTCTAGGCCGGGGATAGTATGTACAACTAACGTCTCTTTAACTAGTTTCGGACTCCTTTAAGTTGGTGTTCTCCTATTTCAGTTTTGACATTCATGAAGAGGGTTGAGAAATCCCAAAGCACTGGCTTTGACGCAACAAAAAGAAATCTGCAGTAACGGGAACTCCTTGCACATGGATTGCACATGGATTGTCAACCCTTTGCATGTTTCTTTGCTAAGGTTTCTTTCTCCATTGACTACCAGATACCTTTATTTTTGTCACAATGAAGTGCCACCAAGGAAGTACCGCAATTCATCCTTAGTTCTTAGTTCATGCAACAAAAGACAAAAATAGGCGCAACATAGTCCTATAAAGGCTATGGTCATGGTAGCCTCAGTAGAATCCCATCGCTATAGATTAAGGGGTAATAGAGACTTCGAAATTTACATGATCGTAGCCGCTAGAGGCTAGATGAACCTATTGGGCACCACTTTCGTAGATCCACGCTTTTGCACTTTTCACCACATCTTTGGATGATCCCAAAACATTCAGATGACTCCTACTTTAGTTATCTCATAGATCAAAAATCACTAACGATTCGACAAGTTCTAAAATCATCCAATCATCATGATGTATTTATGAGGTATTCAATCACAAGCAGATCATATAAATGGCATGGAATCAACCAAAGGGGGCCTATTCAAGCAAAAGTGGGGTGCCACATGAATCATCCTTGGAAAGGGTGGACAATTAGCTAGAGCAGTAGGAGTTGTACCGGAACTGATTGCAAAAGAGGGTAAATCAGCCATGTTAAAATTACCATCTGGGTACCCATGGCTCCTTCCATTTTGCAAGCAAGAAGATTGATTAGATTAGCCCACTTCTTGTAGATTATATATTCAGTTATGCATATTTCTTGATTGTCTCTACATCAGGCAAATTTGGTTATTTTAGGTTAATTCTGCTTAGTTCATTTTTGTCTAATGTGCTACAAGCATTGCTCTAAATTTGCCTGCTCTACTATTGTGGCATTCTCTTTTGCCAAGCTAAACTACTTAGAGACAATTCCTTACATGAGTAGCACCAGAAAAGCATGGAGATACATAAGGATAAACAATTCTTTAACTACAAGAAACAATTCTTTACAAGGTGATGACATAATATCAATAAAAATTTATGAGAGTTCAATACACACACACACACACACGTAGAATGTTGTAGATATGTTGATAGTCATCATATTCATAAAAGCAGATCACTGAACATATCTAAGCTTACAATAGATGTTTCCTTCATTTGAATTAGCGCTTCTAAATTCCAATAACTAAACTTCAGCCATTTTTCCCAGTTGGACTGAGATTGTGAAGCACTTGTTAAGTAGAAAATATGGTTTGGAATTTTGGTAGGTTTCTAACCACCATCTCCTTAAAATGTCCCAAAGGTTCTTCCTACAGAGAGCTAAAAACTCATATTTTCACATACTGTATAGAAAAATTAAAATTACCTAAAACGCTTTAAAGCAAAGTGGCAGAAATTACATCCATAATTATAAACATGACACTAGAAATCTTACCAAGTAACTCTTTAGGTACTTCTATCTGCATTTTTAACCAAGTACTAACAAAATTAGTTAGCAAATCCATTTCCATTCTTACTAAAACATTTTAGGTAAAATCAATTTAAGAAAGGTATCGAAATATTTTCCCCTATTAATCTATACCAAATCCTAACCTTGTGACTATGCTTCCAATTTAGATTTGTTAATATTATTCATATAAAAATCAAAATAGGAATTGCAACCCTAAACACATATAGAAACTCAACATAATCCTACAACAAATTGGATGATACTACCCATTAGTAGGGAAAGCATTGGAATTAATCAAACAAAATGTTATACTTGCTTTGTCTTGTGAACCCCTAAATCCTAGCCCATTAGGCCATAACAACCCCACTGAACCTAGCTCCATCCAGTACAAAAACTAAAACCCAGCACAAAATGCAAACTTTTTACAAATACAATTACTACAATAAATGAAATCCCATCTTTGGAATGCATATACTTTTGAAGCCTAGAACCAAAAATATACAAATTTCATATGGGAAATGCATATGCTTCTCAATTCTAGAGAAAAAAAGGGGGCGTGTACTTCTTCTAAGCTTTGAGATTGGACTCTACCCGAATTTATTTCTCAAACATAGAATAGTAATGCAAAACCCACTTGAAAAGGAGTCCCCATAAAAGGGCTCAAGAGTAGAGCAAGAAGTACACAGTCCATTTCTCACTCGTGGTAAAACTTCTTTTAGATTTAAGCCATACATAATATTAGAAATGATAACTTAGATATGCTACACATCAGATTTCATACCCATATGGTATTTATATTTTATGTTTTGCATAAAAAATCATGATCATTCATTTTTATCAATTTTTTACAAAGACCCAAAATAATTGAAATGCGTTGATTTATCATGAGTTACCTACTTTTGATATTTTGCACATGATAAATGACTTACGTCTTAAAAAAGGATTTTACTGTGCATAAAAGAAGTCCATTGAAGTTTGTACTCTTGCCACACTCTCTCAAAGTATGCATATTTCCCAACATTTACATACTATGGATGATTATACGGCTTGGTTTTCTGAGCTATTTTGAGTTCAAAATTTGAGAATAGCAAAATCTATAGAACTAAGACCTCTTAAAAAGAAAAGAAAAAAAGTATTGATTAAGAGCACTCAAAACTATGGGACTTACTTTGGACTTAGTTTTTTTTAATGGTATTTGATTATTTATTTATTTGTTGTGTCATCATGTCAGGTTTTGGAGAACTTACCATGTTGGCACACAGACATGAGTTCTGTATGTGTGCACGTTTCCATGTCTATAAATCATAGATCCGCAGCTTATTCTCATAATTAATCACTGCTAGAATACTATAAATGTTTACCATACAAATCTTAGGGTGTCTCAATGAACACGTCACTAATGAACCATAACATACGCAAGTGAACACTAGCAGCCACATGGAGGCTTCATATACAATTATGCACTTATCATTACTCCCCCTTGCTTATTATAACTGTCTGGCTTATACATTGATCAGGTGACCCTTAAGGTGTGAAAACTTCTGTTTGTAAGCTCTTTGGTTAGAAAGCAATACTTCTGAAAACAAAAAACTGAGCTTTCTGAAGGTTTATTATGCACAGAGAAGTGAGGAAACTAATGGAGCATCAGTTTGTCATTACAGAGTAGTTTGTAAGATTTTGTTAGCCATTTACAAGTGTTTTGAAATCCCTTGGTGTTTGAAGGATCTCTAACCATTTCAGTAGGAACATCTGGTTGTAGGGTATTAAAATGAAAATTTTATGGAAACCAACCCTTGCAATATTTTGTAGTCTATGCACCAAGAGGACATAAGGATTCTTGACAATCATGTCTTTGATTGCTAGAACTGATTAAGGTCTACATAGCCCAACTGCTCCAACTTAAAAAAGAACATTGAGTATAACCAGTTACACGCTCCCAGTTAGCAGCCTACAACTCTTGACCATCTAAACCATAGAAAATCATGGCTCTTATAAACTCCTCTACTCCTAATCTCTTAATTTGCATCATACTCATGGTTCCCATTACAACCCGGGACCAGATGACATGCTGGTAAGTCAAGGAACTCATTGGAAGGGTTATTAAAGATTTGTCTGGGACTACAGCCTACAGGTGTCAAGGACTACTCTGAACAGAAGCTTTGCCCTCTTAAGCAACCTTGATATGTTCAAGGAGAATTATCTGTCTTCTACGGATTCGGATGATTCACCAGATGTTATCACTGGGCAATCAAATTATAGACCAGCCTGTGGCCAATAGCTATATTATTTGGAGATGATAATCTTTAAAGAATCCTAGTGCCTATTCTAATCACAATTTGTAGAGAGGACTACTCTGTAAATGAGAATCTATACCTCACATCGTAACAATGTGGCTTTAATCTATTTTCTCTTTTATTTGTGTTTGTTGCCATCTCATCCCTTCTGCTATAGTTTGCTACATAAAGTTCTTATTATTAGAAAAACAAATTTATCCAGTCCCACCATAACAATTTATAAGATTGCTGTACTCAAATATTAACATCACATATTTAAAACTCCTACTAGAAAAGAAAAATATAATGGTTCCTCTATCCTAGGTCATTTTCCAAGAGAAAACCATATCATCTCCATTAGTAACTTAATATGTATACTATATCCAATCTAGCGCACAAGATCCTTGTCACACACCTGTTTCTAGTGCCATTGCTTATGTTTAAACACTTGATTATTTTTTTTCAAGTCACGGATATAATGGATAAGGAAACTAGACTTCAATTTTGAGAGGCCATTATCATGGAGGTAGAAAAATTAACATCTAATTATGTTACTACCCCTATTTGAGATAAAGTACTCATTCATCCATTATTAGATCAAACTCATACATCACTCCTTCAAATTCATCAATTGGGACTGAATTACAAATGTGCTGTCCTCACCCTTATCTTGTAAGAAAGGGCTCAAATTTCACTAGGATCTTGCCACAATCTCAAAAACAATATATGGGACCCAGAAACTCTTCGATTGCTCAATTCATTGCTCAGTGTTGATCAGGGATGATGGCTGGGAAGCATATGCAGTTTTCCTTTTTCTTTTTCCTCTTTTTCTTTTCCCTTTTCTTTTATTTCATTTTGGGTCATATCTTAAACACTAACGAAGGCAGAAAATAGCATGTTATCTTTGTCTACTACATACTAAAGAGACAAAATTGTGTGCATGATAGCTTTATCAGTGCCACAGAATCATATCTGTGAGTCCCCTGCATGCCTAGCATTTCTTCAATTGGTGTTTGCCACATGCTCCACAAGCAAAAGGGCTATCAGCCTCTGGATAACCATGAATCCAGAACCATAAAATTCAACAGAAACTAAACACCATAAAAATGGAGATGTATACTTGAAACTATCTGAGAGAGAAATTTTCCTATTGAAACCTACAACTTCTCCACAAAACTGAAGAAATAAACAATCATAGCTTGAACTCACGAAGTATTCAAGAAGAAAAAGAAACATGGAACAGAGTTTCCTTTCATCATAAGCGGCAGCAATGCAGAGTTCTCCTTAAAACAATAAACTAAAATCCACATAAATCCCTGTTGGGATCTTGTTACAACCTTACCATTTTTACTTATTCCTTAATGGTTACCTATTACCTGGCCATGAAGATGAAGATGGACGAGTCTGATCAACCACAAGCTGGGTCCACAAAAATGGCTGCCCCAGATCCGCACAACCCGCTGTCACCCCTTTATCTAGTACAAATCCTAATCCCTTGATAGGGGACGATCCTTTTAGAGGGCTCTCTGATGTGGACAGTTGACATTGTAGAATAACTCCATTCCTCTGTAGAGCTCCTGTTTGGGGGCCCTCTCATTTGTACAGCTGCCTGTCCAAGATAACTCCATTCCTGTTCCTGCTCCCACTCTTGGCAGTAACAACTACAAGATATGATGCGAGCTTCGGGTTCTCGATGTGGGATTAGAGGCTAAAGTGGCGGATTTGAAGCAGACGGCCTTGATTAAGCTAAGTGATAGGAACTGCAACGTTTACCACTGTTGGAAAGTACAGTGCTCTAATCCCACTATTAGGATCCAGATTTGAAGATTTGTAGAGATCTAGTGATCAAACCTGTAAACTAAGATCACACACATACATAAACACAGATGGATTTACGTGGTTCAGCCTGATCTGGCCTACATCCACGGGACAAGGGAAAATCAATCACTAGCAAGAATAGGAATACAAAGGAGGAGGAGGAGGAGGAGGATCAGATTCTCACTTGACTCTACACCCTTCTACCTTCAGATCAGCAGATTTGATACTTACCCCCTTCACTCTAGCTCACAGCTCTACACCCCTCTCACTGTATGTTTTGCAGAGATCGGATCTCCCCTATTTATAGGGTGAGATGATTAGATTTGTCAAGATCTGCAGCGCAGCAGATCTTGACCAATCATGCTTTCTTGCTAGCCAATTTTGAATTTACAGTCAATGTTGATTTTTTACTGTTATTTTAGTGTAGAATTCTGATTTAGCTGCATCGAATTTTGACTTTTGTGTTCTTTCCATTTTGCAGATCTCATGGGTATGGACTCATCAATTCTCCCCCTCCATACACAAAAGGGAAGAACATCCTTCAGTTCTTCAATTTGAGTCCATCCCTACTATGTCTCTACATGGCATCAGCTTCTCTAATGACACTACTTTTGTCAGCATGTCAGCCGGATTCTCATCTGTGTGAATCTTCTCTATCTTCAGTAATTATTGTTCTATCACCTCACGTATCCAATGATGGCGTGTGTCGATGTGCTTGGTGCGTGAGTGGTACATTGAATTCTTGCTCAAGTTAATAGCACTCTGACTATCACAATGTACCTTGTATTCTTTCTGTATAATACCAAGTTCCTGGAGAAACCACTTTATCCATAACATCTCCTTGCCAGCTTTGGCTGCGGCAATATATTCTGCTTCTGTTGTCAATAAAGCAACACACTTCTACAACTTAGACTGCCAAGATACAGCTCCCCCAGCAAAAGTGAATAAAAATCCTGATGTTGATTTTCTGCCATCAAGATCTCCTGCCATGTCGGCATCTGTGTATCCTTTTAGGACGGGTTCCGTTTCTCTGTAACACAAGCAGAAGTTGGATGTACCCTTGAGATATCTCAAGATCCACTTCACTGCTTCCCAGTGATCTCTTCCTGGGTTGGATAAGAATCTGCTTACTATTCCTACTGTATGAGCAATATTTGGTCTTGTACACACCATTGCATACATCAGACTTCCGACCACTAACGAATATGGTATTGCTGACATCTTCTTTTTTTTTTCTTGATTTGAAGAAGGACAGGTCTGCTTGCTCAGCTTAAAATGGTTACCAAGCGAAGTGTTGACTGGCTTAGCATTCTCCATGCTGAATCTCTTGATTACCCGTTCAACATACTTCTCCTGTGACAGCCACAACTTTCTTCCCCTTTTGTCGCGAGTAATCTGCATGCCCAAAATCTGCTAAGCTTAACCTAAGTCTTTCATGTCAAAAGACTTAGATAACTCCTTCTTTAGCTTGCTAATTATGGTCGCATCTTGTCCTGCAATCAGCATATCATCTACATAGAGAAGAAGTACTATAAACTTCCCATCAAGGAATCTTTGAACATTTACGCAGTGGTCTACTGCTGTTCTTTGGTATCCATGACTCATCATGAACGAGTCAAACTTCTTATACCATTGCCTCGGTGCCTATTTGAGACCATAGAGGCTCTTGTTTAGTTTGCAGACTAGGTGCTTCTTCCCTGGTACTTCAAAACCTTCAGATTGCTCCATGTAGATATCTACGTCTAAATCTCCATGAAGAAATGCAGTTTTCACATCCATCTGCTCAAGCTCCAAATTTAAGCTGGCTACTAATACGAGTATAGTTCGAATTGAAGTCATCTTCACTACCTGTGAGAATATCTCATTAAAGTCAATTCCTTTCTTTTGTTCGAAGCCTTTAACGACCAGTCGAGCCTTGTGTTTTACTAGCTTTCCACTGCCATCCTTCTTGAGCTTGAACACCCATTCATTCTTCAGTGCTCTCTTGCCCTTAGAAAGCTTCACTAACTCGTAAGTCTTGTTCTTTTGCAGTGAGTCAATTTCCTCTTGCATAGCTTGCATCCACTTATTCTTGTCTGCATGATTCTGTGCTTCTTGGAAATTTTCTGGCTCCCCCTCTTCAGTAAGCGTGATATACTCTGATTCCAGATATCTTTTTGAGGAAATCAGTACACGGCCTCTTGAAGATGTCTTTGAATGAAACTCATGATCTTCTAGTGGAAGAATTTCTTCATTTTCTGATTGTTGTGATGATCTTGCAGCTTCTGGTAGAGGAGGTTGTTGCTCCCCTGCTCAGCACCCTCTAAATCCTCATTTTCTTCTGCTTCTGGAAGGTCATCCTGTTTGTTGTCAGTGGTGAACTGTACTGGCGCAAGATCTGGAACAATATCTGGAGCACTTGTACTTCCTTCATTGGACTTTGTGGGTTTTTCAAAGTCCATAGAGAACTAGTTCTCTTGGAATACAACGTCTCTACTTCTAATGACCTTTTTAGCCACTGGATCCCATAGTCTGTATCCAAATTCATCGTCTCCATAGCCGATAAAGATACACTGAGTTGACTTGAGGTCTAGCTTTTGTCTTAACTCCTTGGATATATGTACAAAAGCTTTACACCCAAACACCCTCAAGTGCTTGTAAGAAACTTTCTTACCTGACCAGACCTTCTCTGAGACTTCAAAATTCAATGGTGCTGATGGTGATTTGTTGTTGAGGTAGCAGACAGTGCGTACAACTTCTCCCCAGAATGGCTTAGACAGTTTAGCCATACTGAGCATGCTTCTGACTCGTTCCACAATGGTCCGATTCATCCTTTCAGCAATGCCATTGTGTTGTGGGGTATATGGGACCATCTTCTCATGTTGAATACCACGATCAGCGCATTATGCCTTGAATTCTCTAAAAGTGTATTCTCCTCCATTGTTTGTTCAAAGACACTTCAATTTCTTTCCTGTTTGCCTCTCCACCATCGCATGGAATTTCTTGAAGTTCATAAATACCTGGTCCTTAGTTCTTATAAAATATACCCACACCTTTCTAGATGCATCATCTATAAATGTTACAAAATATCTATTTCCTCCTAAGGACTCCTCTTCTATAGGACCACATACATCAGAGTACACCAAACTCAATATTTCCTTCCTTTTATTACTAGGAGAAGAGAATACAACTCTATCTTGTTTACCAAACAAACAATAATTGCAAGGGTTTAGAGTTATACCTTTGGCTATTTTGATGAACTGCTTCTTGGCGAGTGTGAATAGCCCTTTCTCTCCCATGTGTCCAAGTCTTTTGTGCCACAGATTTGGCGATGCTTCATCTTCCACTGCATTAAGACTATCTCTGCATATCTTCATGTGAGTCTTGTACAGGGTGTTGCAGATATGCCCTCTTGCCACGATCATTGCACCTTTCGTCAGTTTCCATGTGCTGTTGCCAAAATAGTTTGTGTAGCCTTGTTTGTCAAGTGCTGGAACTGAAATCAGGTTCAGCCTAAGTTCCTGTATATGTCGTACTTCCTTTAGTATCACTGTACAGCCAAGGTTTGTCTTGACCTACACATCTCCAATCCCAAAAATTTGAGATGAGCTGTTGTTTCCCATCTTTACCATGCCAAAGTCTCCTTCCCCGTAGGTGATAAAGAATTATTTATATGGTGTGGCGTGGTAGGATGTAGCAGTGTCTACCACCCACTTAGCTTCATTGTTTGCCACGTGTAGGCATGCTTCTTCTTCAGTTGTCAGTACTGAGATGTCCTGTGCAATGGTAACATTTGTTTCACCATTACCTTCCTTTGTCTTGTTTTGTCCCATTTCTTTCTTTAGCTTTCGAAAATCTTTCTTTATGTGTCTTGGAATGCCGCAATGGAAGCACTTATATTGCCCCCTATGTCAACTTTTGGATTTGTCAAGATCCTGTGATCTCCCCCTACTTCTGCTTTTGCTTCTTCCTCGACCTCAACCTCTACTGCTGCTATTTTCTTTGTTTTCTATAACCAGGGCATGTGCCTGGTCTATTCTGAATTCTTTTCTCCTAGCCTCTTCATTGAATAGGGCGTCCTTGACCATCGCCACGGTCAATTTGCCTTCTAGAGCTGAGTTACTGAGGGAGATTACCAGAGTCTCCCAACTTTCAGGTAAGGAACTTAGCAGTAGCAATGCTTGACCTTCATCCCCAAGTGGAAACTCTGCTGAGACGAGCTGGTTCACTAGGTTTTGAAATTCATTAGTGTGCTCAGCTATTGATGTACCACTTTTCAGCTTCAAATTCACTAGCCTTTTCATTAACAAGGCTTTGTTGCGTACAGTCTTTGCCTGATACATATTCTCCAGCTTTTCCAAAGAACATGAGCATTTTCTTCCTGGGCTACATGATGGAAGACACTATGGTCGATCCATTGTCTGATCTAACCTATAGTTTTTAGGTTCATTTTTGTCCACTCCTTTTCTAAAATACCCTCATGTCTTTTTCCCTCATCATCTAGAGGGTCATGAAGATCTTTGTAGTGTAAAATATCCTTCATTTTGGGTCTCCATAAGATGTAATTGGTGGCATTGAGTTTTATCATAGCCCTAGTTACAACATTTACTGAACTAGACTCTTCCATGGAGTCTATTCTTTTCTAAGTCTAACCATGAGAAATGAAGTGCACGGTTGAGGTAGGAACAATTAGAAAACCTTGAGAGTGGATTAGAGATGCCCAAGAATTTTTATATACATAGGGGTATAATTGTCATTTTAGAGGGGGGGTACTATTCAAGGATAGAATTGTAAATATGTAGTACTGTTTGGGAGGATACTATTCATTGTGTACTGTTCGGGGCACTGTTTAGCCCAGGGTATTATTCACAAGTATAACTATTCACGAGTCAACTGTTCACAATGCAGCGTATCTTCTCCGAACTCTATCATGTGTGCGTCTTCTCCTGATGCGGCTTCACCAGATTAGTTCACGGCGGCAAAACCAGCAATGGCTTCTCAGAGTAGTAGCTGCAAGGCTTCTTCAGATCGCGGCAATGGCTTCTTGCCTGCAGCAGAGATCAATTTCACCAGATGACTATTTCTACTATTCGCTTCCAGTAGGTACAACTTCAGTTTCGTTGCTGATATGTTTTCATGAAGGGTAGCAATTTCACTGCCTCTGATCTAGATCCGTTTCTTCTCCCTTCCTTCTCAAATCTCCAAAATGCTATGCATCTTAGATTTGAGAATTCTTACTGATCTAAGCTGTCGGATCAAGACTGTCTCAGATCAGTGGTTCTTAGATCTAGGATCTACTGGTCTTAAATCTGGGTTTCTGGGCCACTCCTCGGCATGCTCTGGATCTGGACTAGATTGGGCCGCTGCTCAGCCTTCTCTGGATTTGGGCTAGGCTGGACTAGGTTGGGCCGCTCCTCGGCCTTCTCTGGATCTGGGCTAGGCTGGACTGGGTTGGGCCGCTCCTCGGCCTTCTCTGGATCTGGACTGGGCCACTCCTCTGCCTAATCTGGATCTGGCCTAGATTGGACTGTTCCAGTCTCCTCAGCCTGGGCTAGATCTGGAATGGGTTGGGCTGATCTCCTTAGCCTGAGCTAGATTTGGATTTGGGTTGGGCCAGTATGGATCTGGCTTGGCTTTGATACCACTGTTAGGAACTGCAACGTTTACCATTGTTGGAAACTACAGTGCTCTAATCCCACTATTAGGATCCAGATCTGAGGATTTGTAGAGATATAGCCATCAGACCTGTAAACTAAGATCACACACATACATAAACACATATGGATTTACGTGGTTTAGCTTGATCTGGCCTACATCTACGGGACAAGGGAAAATCAATCACTAGCAAGAATAGGAATACAAAGGAGGAGGAGGAGGAGGAGGAGGAGGAGGAGGAGGAGGATCAGATCCTCACTCGACTCTACACCCTTCTACCTTCAGATCAACAAATCTGATACTTACCCCCTTCACTCTAGCTCACAGCTCTACACCCCTCTCACAATATGTTTTGCAAAGATCGGATCTCCCCTATTTATAAGGTGAGATGATTAGATTTGTTAAGATTTGTAGCGCAGCAAATCTTGATCAATCATGCTTTCTTGCTAGCCAATTTTGAATTTATAGTCGATGTTGATTTTTTACTGTTATTTCGGTGCATAATTCTGATTTGGCTGCACCAAATTCTGACTTTTGTGTTCTTTCCATTTTGCAGATCATCAAAATTAAAACTTAGATCCTTTAAAGGTAGCCCCATGTGAATAAATCTATCTTTGATAAAGTTTTCCTTCAGATATACTAATTTTGTACTCTTATACTATTGTTCCTTACTCTAAGAATTATATTAATTTCGTAAGAGTACTCCTCTTACTCACACTAGGACTAAAAATCCATTGTCTTCTTAGAACTTGCCAACCCTCATGGGTTGCATTTATTGTTGCTACTGCATCAGCTAACTTAGGTTTTGCATCATGTTGGCCATGAAGTCTGTCATCTGACTCCCCTGGTTAGATGCCTCAGTAGAGGGGTTTGTTGTCCTCTAACTCGTCCTCTTAGGTGGCATCCTTACCTTCATCACAAGATCCTTTTATGAGTTACTCTCAAACTCATTAATCACAACATCTTACTTTTGAGACTTTACTAAATGTGACTGGTTGTGAGTGGACTGAACTTAGACTCCCTTAGCTCTTATGAGCCATTTCTCAATTTCCTAGTATTAATCTTATATTTTCTCGATTTGTTCACAATAATACATAGCTTATGCATGAACAGCTTAATCATGATTCAATTTTAGCATACACATTCATCTTATATTTCGTATAAACTGAAAAGACTTGTTTCAATTATTTTTGAAATTTCTCAAAATATCATAAGAAATAAGAAGGCACAACATGTGAGGCGAAAATCCACGAGGAAAACTGGAAATCCCAAGTCATATGCAATATTGTCTGTGCCGGAGTGCCCATACACCTCGCATGGTTTTGTTCTTCCCCCATAGGGGAAAATGCATCATTGCAAGGGAAGTCCTCAGCACTATTATCAACAGTCCAGCACTCTTCCCCCTAGCGATGTGGGACTAACTCTCAATCCCTCACCCAAGCCTAGAAGCCTGCCAGCCTTCTTGGCCCGCCCTCATCGGCTTGAGGCTTCACAAGCAACTGTGACACCTCGAGTTTTCTAAATCCTTTTTCATATGTATACGAAAATAATAATAGTTTATTAATAGAAAATAGATGGGATCCCAGAACTTAAAACTCATAATTTAAAACTTTTCACAGCGTCAAGAAAAAATACCAATGAAGAAAACCTCGAGGGTCATTTCACCTCAAAAACTACACTGAATAAACAGAACCAAAAGTAAACCTTTTGAGCATGCTCATAATTTAAAACCACGGTGAAATTTTACTACGAGATATGATGCGAGCTTCGGGTTCTCGATGTGGGATCGGAGGCTAAAGTGGCGGATTTGAAGCAGATGGCCTTGATTGAGCTTAGGCAGGTCCATGTTGCTCTTCAAGGTCGATTGAAATAGTGTACTTACTTCTTGGAGTAAAGAGGAGAGGGATGGCACAAGGGGCGTAGAGCAGTATTCAATCAGAGCTGAAGTAGCAACCAAATCTCAAAGAGACAATTGGATGAAGTAATATCAGCCAATTGCACTCATTCATCCTTTATAAAATGAAACTAATACATCACTCCATCAAATTCATCTATTCTCATTGAATTACCAAGACATTGCTTCCGGTGTCATCTCGAGATGTCCCACAAACAAAAACAACAAGTGGGTCCTAGAAACTCATCATTGACTGCTCAATTCATGTCTTTGGCTTGATCACTGGTAATAGCTTGTGAGGCCTCTTCATTTTTCCTCTTTCCTTTTTTTCTATTTTTTTTTTCTTTTGAAAATTGACCCAAGCCATGTATTAAAAAGCCAAATCACATCCCCAACAAAATGAAACTAAGAAAGGTAGAAAATAGCGTGTTATCTTTGTCTGTTAGATGCTGAAGAGACAAAATTGATGATTGCTTTTTCAATGCCATAGAATCATATTTAAGAGTCCTCTGCATAAGACAACTGATAGATCCTAAAATTTTAGCAGCAACTAAGCATGAGAAAAAGAACAGTTTCCTACAAAACGTACCAGATATCCACAAAATTAAACTGAAGAAACAACTAATTGTTACCTGAATTTACAATTTATTGGGAAAGAAAAAGAAACAGAGAATAGAAATTTCCTTTCCTGTTGTGTGAAGAGTAATCGCGGCTGCATAAGATGTAGCAACGCAGAGTTTCTCCTTACAACAACAGAGAAATCCTATCCCTTCACATAGCATATATTTGCTCCCTGACCTTATTGTTTCCCGTCTTAACGACTATCTATTACCTGACCATGAAGATAGTGTTGGGGATTTTAGTCCCCGCCCAAGATCACACACACAAAAACACACCGATATTAATGTGGTTCGGCCAATAAGCCTACGTCCACGGGAGAGGGAATGATTTCACTATGTAAAATGAAATACAACAGTTTTTATAGAGAAGAAGACGCAGGAATTTTACAAATCTGTGTTCTGGTTCTTTGCCCTCTTGGTATCCCTATTTATAGGGAATTTTGGGCCCTAATTTTCAACACATTTTACACAAAAGTTAGTGGCCGACAGCGGCGCCTGCCACTGTTGAAGTCGGTAGAAGCTGACTGTGGCGCCCACCATGGTTGAAGTTGGTGACAACCTGAAAATGGGGCTGGACCAACAAATCTCCCCCTCCAGGCCCATTAATTGAAGGAGGTTTCTTCATGCATGGACTTTTAGCAGAAGTTCATTCTGGTCAATTCCCTGCAAATCTCGAACTTGCTCTGAGGTAATGCTTTTGTCATCATATCCGAACTATTATCGTCAGTATGAATCTTCTCAAACTCTAACGACTTCGAGTCCAAAATATCACGTATCTAATGATACCGAACATCAATGTGCTTTGACCTTCCATGAAAAGTAGAAATCTTGCTAAGCTGTATAACACTTTGACTGTCGCAAAATAACGCATACCTCTTCTGCATAAAGTCAAGTTCATTCACAAACTTCTTCATCCACAATAACTCTTTGCATGCTTTTATCATAGCAATAAACTCAGCCTCTGTCGTAGATAAGGCAACACACTTCTGTAACTTTGATTGCCATGACATAGCTCCCCCTGCAAAAGTAATCAAGTAGCCTGAAGTAGACTTCCTCGTGTCAATATCACCAGCCATATCTGAATCAGTGTAGCCCTCAAGCACGGGCTTGCCAGTGCCAAATCCCAAACACAACTTGGAAGTACCACATAAATATCTCAATATCCACTTCACTGCATTTCAATGTTCTTTTCCTAGATTTGATAGAAACGGCTCACTGTACCAACTGCATATGCAATGTCTGGTCTGGTACATATCATGGCATACATAAGACTGCCAACAGTTGAAGCATAAGGAATATCTTGCATGTATTCCTTCTTAGCATCACTCACTAGAACTTGATTCTTACTAAGCTTAAAGTGAGTAGCAAAAGGTGTACTAACCACTTTAGCTTTATCCATGTGAAATCGTTGAAGTACTTTTTCTATGTACTTCTCCTGAGACAATCATAACCACTTATTCCTCCTGTCACGAATTATAGAAATTTTGAGAATTTGTCTCGCAAGTCCCAAGTCTTTCATAGAAAAGACTTTGTTTAACTCCTTTAACTGACTGATCCTTGAAGAGCTGCTTCTAACAATAAGCATATCGTCAACATAAAGTAGCAAGATGACAAAATAATATTCTGAGAATCTCTGCACAAACACACAGTGATCTAAAGTCGTCTTGCTATAACCCTATTGGGTCCTGAATTGCTCGAACTTCTTGTACCACTATCTGGGAGCTTGTTTCAAGCCATACAGACTCTTCTTCAGCTTGCAGACATACTTCTCTTTACAATTAGCAACAAACCCTTATGGCTGCTCCATATATATATCTCCTCCTCTAAGTCACCATGGAGGAATGCTGTCTTCACATCTATCTGCTCAACCTCTAAATCAAGGTTTGTGGCCAAACCCAATACAACTCGAATTGAAGACATTTTCACAACAGGAGAAAATATCTCCTCGAAATCGACACCTTTTCTTTGACCAAAGCCTTTCACTACAAGTCTAGCTTTGCATCGTAGTTGTGAAATGTCACCATCGTACTTCACCTTGTTTATCCACCGATTCTTCAAAGCTTGTCTGCCCTTAGGTAATCTTACCAACTCAAAAGTGTGGTTGTCTTGTAAGGATTTCATCTCATCCTTCATAGCTGCAATCCACTCTGTATTCTCTTCACTTTCAACTGCCTCTGTGTAGCTCTCAGGCACTCCCCCGTCAATGAGGAGCATGTACTTATCTAGTGAATATCGAGTGGAAGGTTGACGATCTCTCAAACTCCGTCTCAATGAAACTGTTGGTTCCTCAGTAGGAACCTCCTGCTAAATATCATTAGCTTCTGATGAAACATCCATGTCTTCAACAGCTTCATGTTCTCCCTTAGCCTAATTATCTTGAACATCAACTGAAGCACCACCATGGTCATTGGTGTCATCTACACTTGGCGTATGTGAAACATGAACTGGATCTAAATCGATCAGAGTATCAAACTCTGAGTTTCTGATACTTTAGCTTTGTCAATGTGTTCAATGGTTTGGTCTTCTATAAAGACCACATCACGGCTTCTAACCAGCTTCTTTGTAACAGGATCATATAGCCTGTAACCAAACTCATCCTGTGTGACGACCCGGGTTTTCTCATGCATTTTTAAATGCAATATCTAATTTCCTAAGGCGGGATGCATCCCTATTTGAAAACCATTCCATAAAAACCATGCAATGTAGCAGAAAACCTTTAGTTTTAAACTCATTTTTTTTGAAAACTCCGAGTGTCATTTGCCTTCACAACAACCCAAGTAGTTTTTTGAAAAACTTCAGAAATCATAAATATTTTTCCCCAGGTCTTTCCAGTCACAACACACAGCCCACCTGTAATTAAAATACAACTTCATGTCCAAAGGGTTGAGAGTTTACTTACATGTATAACTTTCTTCTTTTTGATTCACTTGCTCGTAGCATTAATATCTCCTGAGACGTCTTCTATTTATGAGTGGAACTATCCTGAAAAATGTTAAGGATAGGGTGAGTATATATTATACTCAGTAGGAGTCTATCACTACTAGTTTTATAATGCATGCGATGTTTTAAAATCATATGCTCTTTCCAAAACATGTGCATGTCTGAATACTCAAGTTCAACATCGACATCAAAATCCATTGTCAAACTGAAATACTAACCACTTAAAGGATCATATAATCCAAAATCGAAAGTATCATATATATATATATATCATAGCATCATGATATGCATAAAATGCTTCATGGAATCCAACTCATGGATTTCTAGTATGGTATGGTCGACCAACCTCATATCATGCCATATGCAATGCACATAAATCATCAAACCATAGGGTCTACTATGTCCACGACCTCCTCCCCGTGTGGTCCCCGGGTACCTGAGGACACTCGGACATAGCCTCCACGGGGCCTATGACACTTCCTTCGTCGTAAATCACTCAATTTATGAAATCGATTGCAAAACATGCATGCAATGCTAGTCTCGCATTCAAAGTCATAACCCTGCCTAGAAGCCTGACAGTCTAGAAGCCTGTCAGCTCTCTATGGCTTGCCCTCATCGACCCGCCCTCATCAGCCAAGGCTACACTTATCATGCAGACAAGCAAAAACCTCTTTTTAAAACCTGTCCTCTTTGGGTCCCTCACATCTGCCTGAAGCTCAGCACTCCAGCATCTTTTGGCAACCCTCAAGGACATGCAATCTTTGCAAGAGCTTAATGCTCATAGATCATGCAATGTATGCAATAGTTTGCAAAATATATATGTGCATAATGTATATGCAATCATTTACAAAACATGTCTATGTACAAAGCATTTATCATGCATGCTGAATTAAGTCATGCTAAACAAGTCATATATTTAAAACATATGTTCTCAAAACAATAATAGTTCTTTTAAAAGAATCTAATAGTGATAGAGCACCTACCTGGCTAGGTCGCGCTAACCCTTTTGTCCTCGGACGCTCCTGATCATGGTTTGGGGAATCAAGGTTAGTTTGACCTATCTTTTATAGGTTTTAGAGTAATTGGTCTTTTTACTTCGGCATTAAGGGTCCATCCCTATGCCTATGGGTGTCTTAAGGTCCTAATTGGGCCTTGGTATCCTCAGTTTTCCAAGGTTCTAGTGGCCACACGCCACCATCCTATTCTAAGTGTCATTCTCACCTTTGATTGGGCCTTGATCAGGGATTTTATAGTTTACATGTATCCGTGTCGTCGACACGGACACAACCCCTTTTGCGGCGCCTCAATCGGAGCTCTAGATCTCAAGTTATAAGCATTTTAGTGTCGTACGTACACAGAAGTCTTAAAATAAAAAGACGGAATGCTAGGGCGCTGCGCGTCTGCGACGTGTGCCCACGCTTCCTTAAGGAACCAAAAGAGGATGAGATGCTAGCGCGCTGTGCATCTGCGGCGTGCTCCTCAGCGGGCGCGTCTGCAGACGTGCCGATTTTTCTGCCCGTCTTCCTCTTTAGCGGGCACGTCTATGGACGCACCCATTGGTTTCCTCTCAGACGCGTTCGACGCGTCTCGTCCGGATTGGGGCGTTTCTGTCGTTGGGGGACCAGGGCGTCCTTGGGATGCCCTGGTTCGTCCCTGAGAAACCAGTGTGGCCCTGGGGACGTCCCAGGGTCCTTGGTGACTCCCTAGAGGCCTATTCTCCATGGTTTTTCATGCAAAAAACCTAGGGAAACTGAGCCTAGGACTATGGGTGAGATGGGTTTGGGGAGTTTTTGGGCATACCTGCTTAGTGGCTAGCTTTCTCTCCACGTTTTCTCCTCTAGGTTACTGCTCCACGATGGGTTTTCTCCAACGTTTTGGGCTGCTATTAGAGGCACTCAAGGGCTCTATTTATAGAGCTAAGAGAGGGTTCTGGAGGGGGCTCTCATGGCCTTTGAATGGCGGTGGAGAAACCTCCAGAATGGCTGTGATTTCCCCTCCAATCACCGCCGTTCTAGAACTCTCTAGGAGGTGGAAGATGAAGGGTGCCCGTCTCAAAATAGACCCCTGTGTTTTGCAGCTAAACCCGTTTTGTAAAAATTACAGTTTTGCCCCTGAACTTCAAAGGGCCATAACTTGTTCATTTTAACTCCGTTTTGGGTGATTTTGGTCTCGTTGGATTCCTTTTTCTGAGACGCATCCAATAGAACTATTTTTAGGACCAAATTACTAGTTTTAGCCAAGGAAACTAGTAAAATGACCAAAATGCCCTTATCTTTAAAACTGAACTTTTCATGGGATTTTAATATTACAAAAATTGGGGTCATTACATCCTGCCTATAGCCAATGAAAACGCATTGTTTGATCTTGACGTCTAACTTGGACCTCTCATCCTTGGGTGTATGTACAAATGTTTTGCACCCAAATACCCGCAAATGATCATAAGAGCCATCTCCATACCATAGCTTGTCAGAAACATCTGCATTCAAGGCAACAATTGGAGATAGGTTAATAACATAGACTGCTATGTATAGCGCCTCACCCCAGAAGGAACCGAGCAGCTTTGCTTTAGAAAGCAAGCATCCGACCCTCTGCATCAATGTCTTGTTCATCCTCTCTGCTAAACCATTTAGCTGAGGAGTCTTCGGAGGAGTTCTTTGATGTCTAATCCCTTACTTCTTACAATAAGCATCGAAAGGTCCACAGTACTCGCCACCATTGTCTGTGTGAATACATTTCAGCTTCTTCCCTGTTTGCCGCTCAACAGACGCTTGAAATTCTTTAAACTTGTCAAGCACCTGATCCTTATTTTTCAAAACATAGACCCAGAGTTTCCTAGAATAATCATCAATAAATGTGACAAAATATAATGCACCACCAAATGTGTGCACCTTCATAGGATCGCATACATTTGAATGTACCAATTCAAACACGCCTGGCTTTCTAAAAGAGGGATGGCTTTTGAAGGAAACTCGTTGCTGCTTCTCAGCAAGACAATAAGCACATTTGCTCAACTTTGTAGCTTTGAACCTTGAAAGGAAATTCTTCTTGACAAGGCAACCTAGTCCTTACTCACTCATGTGACTGAGCATGCTGTGCCACAACTCTAAAGAACTAGTAACATCAACTGCGTTCACAGAGTTCATAGGAATCGAAGCTTGCATCACATACAAGCTAGATGATTTCTTCCCTTTGGCAACCATAAGCGCGCCCTTAGAGAGCTTCTACTATCCATCGCAAAAAGTTCTACAATACCCATCATCATCAAGCTTTTCGGCGGATATTAAGTTCAACCGGATATCTGGTACATGTCGAACGTCCTTGAGAATCAACCTCGTTCCGTTGTTGGTGTCCAAACAAACGGAGCCGATACCAACAACCTTTAACAGCCCATTGTTACCCATCTTCAACACTCCAAAGTCACTAGGAGTGTACGAGGTGAAAAACTCCCTCCTCGAGGTAACGTGAAAAGAAGCACCACTGTCAACAACCCATCCAATCTCATTGGAGGCTAGGTTGATTTTATTTTCATCACAGGCCACAACAAGGCCTGAAGTAGTGGTAGCTACACGGTCATTCCCCTCATCATTTCTTCTCTCCTGCTTGGTATTCTCTGTTTTGTTCTCGGCTTTCCACTTGTAACACTGCCTTTTAATGTGACCCTTCTTGCCACAATAATTGCATTCCAGATTCTTGTATCTAGACTTAGATTTACTCATGCTTATGTTATTCTTCTCCTGTCCTTTGATCTTGCTTCTCCCTCGATTTTCTAAGATCAAAATCTCAGACTATAATGTGGTGACAACTTGAGCTCATCGCTTCATTTCTTCATTTAGAACTGCGCTTCTCGCAGATTCCCATGTCACAGCACCACCTAGAGCAGAATTAGCTAGAGAAACACGAAAATTTTCCCATGAGTCAGGCAAACTATTTAAAAGCCATAAACCCATGATATCATCGTCAAACCTGACGCCAACGTCGGATAGTTGCTGAAAGCATTCAGTCAACTCATTCATGTGGTCGAAAATAGAACTCCCTTCATTGTATCTCAGGTGCATCGATTGATTAAGTAACAATAACTTATTATTCTCAGTTCTCGACGCGTACAAGGTTTTTAATTTGATCTATAGAGTTCTAGCATGTGTTTCATTTTGAATATGATTCAAAACGTTATCTTCTACCCATTGTCGAATAAAACCACATACCTATTCGTGTTCAAAAGCTCACTCATCTTCGGATTTATCCTCCGATTTTTTGAGTAGCAAAGATGTAATATCATTAATTTTTGGTACAAAACAAGAAATTACTAAATAAATCAAATTAAAAATTTAGATATGGAAATTTTTCCTAAAAACCTAAGAATTTGAAAGTGCTCGTTGATACAATTCCAACGCCACCAAGAACGCGAAAAATGGAGCTCAAACGAGGGAGTTAGGAGCCGTTGAAGTTGTGAAGGCATTTTGGTCATTTGACAAAGACGTGTTACATAGGGGTCCAAATTGATAATGACACCCTTGTCTTCCACACGTCTCTACCAGTTCCGGCGAAATTGTCGGAGAGACATGGAAAGAGATGTGAGGGGAAGAGTTTCTCTTTCCCTAAGACTCTAAACCTTATATATACCCTTCCCCATGAGTCAAAACACTCTACCTTAAGCATTCCTCTGGGTTTTTACTCAGAACCCTAGCCCTGCAAAGATTGCACTTTTTCGGCAAGTGGAAACCCGACAACACTAGCAACCCCAGCCAGACGCAAGGTAAGCCTTAAACCCTATTTTCTGTATTTATTAAATAGGAAAAATTAATTAGAAAAGCATTTAAAAATCAGAAAAATTAGATTTCCTGGGAACTCTGTGCACGCTACTGTTGGAGCGTGATTTCATGGATGAAACCACTTCCGTTTGAAAATCGCACCGTCCAACTAGTGCACATGAGACCTAAGATCAAACCCTTTAAATTTGGGAGAGATCCAACGGTGGGTTTCTCTAAAAAAACGCAAAAACCAGTACATAGGGATGTTTTTAGGAACGTGGGAAAAATCATTTAAAAAACATGGTTTAGCATATACATATGATTTTCGTGTTTTATATTTGATAACGGGTGCTCTCGCCTGGTGGGCATCATGCTATGAGGGATAGGGCCGACCACCCACCCTCCGAGATTGTGATGTGATGATATTGTAATATGATAGACACCTGCCCATAGATGGCATTCGGTAGGGGATTGGTAATATGGATAGTCCACACTACCGGTCTGAGCCTTTCCATGGGGACAAACGCTAAGTCTCCCGTTATGGTGTCAACGGAGAGCGGCGGTGGTTGATACCCATGGAGGGTTGCCACTGCAGCATGATGACCCATATTCTTATTATGTGTGCATGTATAATGAGCATAGTTATGGATGGGACCTTGATCAGTGATGTTAGTGCGATGTGGTGGGACCCATTACCTTAGGGTGCCCTTATTATTATTGTATGCTCATTTACATTGATTTATGTCATGTTTTGACTCCATGAAATGCATGTTTTAGCATATGGAATAAATTGACATTTATTTGGACATGACATTATGATACTGCTATTTTCATAAATAATAGATTTTTCATCAGTGCTGTTAATTATTTCTTTCATTTGTTACATTAATTGTTTATGTACCTACACAAGCGATAGCTTGCTGAGGCATTGCTTTGTTTTGCAATGCCTTAGATCTCGAGCGCGACATCAAGAAAGGAAAAGCTGTTGAGAAATCGTGAGAGTTGCTGAAGATATTTTTCCTATAGTTTTAGACAGTGATGTGAGTCATTAAAACAGGATTATCATTTGGATGTAATTATGGACTGCATACTTTATATTTGGAGTTGATTGAGATGTTTGGACATATGTTGGACATTTATATGGGATGTTATGATGGATAAATCCTAGGCCATATTATTATTGTGTTTTGAACATTTATTTGCTTTAAAATAAAGGCGCCGATTTATTTGACATTGATTGATACACGTATTATTTTATTTACATGTATGACGGTTTGAGAAAAGAAAAATAACACCCAGAGTTTTTAAGAATTGTTTTAGTAAAATGATAATTAAATTCTCATAGGATCCCAAATGCTCTTATTCAAAACGCCATTATTATTATATAAAAAAAATGTCTTAAAAATTAGGGTGTTACAAAAGACATGTAGATGTAATTTCTTCACAAAAAGAAGATCTTTCATCTTTCCCTTCCACTTGTGATAGTTAGTACCATTTAAGCAAATCATTTTGCTCATGTTTGCCTTCATAAGTAAAGAAAGAGTACGTACAACAATTTCAGGAGAAAATTTTGCAAATTTGAGAACACCACTGCATTTGCCAAGAATCGGTCTATCTCCCTCGAAAACCTGCCAAAAATAGGTATGCTCCAATCGAATCACTGTTGCAACTCATACTGTTGCAACTCCGCTACTGTTGCACTTGACCGTTGCAATACGGTACTATTGTAACGCGCTCCTTTTTCAACTCAGTTGCTGTGCAAACGCGCTACTGTTTGCACTTGTACTATTACAACTCTATACTGTTGTAACTCGACTTGTTGAAACTCACTGTTGGAACCCGCCTCTGGGGATACTGTGCCAACTCAGTCATGTGTAGTATTGTAGCGATCGCTGTAGCGGGGCTTTTACTGTAGCAACATGATAACGTGCTTTTTCACTGCAGCAGCAATAATGATGCTATAGCAACTGTAGCAGGAACAGTTTTCTTCTTCCTCTCGACTGGCGGAACTGCAAATCCATTTTCTGCCTCCGTTTCATGGCAGAACCTCGCTCTAATACCACTTGTTGGGGATTTTAGTCCCCGCCCAAGATCACACACACAAAAACACACAAATATTAATGTGGTTCGGCTAATAAGTCTACATCCACGAGAGAGGGAATGATTTCAATATGTAAAATGAAATACATGGATTTTTACAGAGAAGAAGACATGTGGATTTTACAGATCTGTGTTCTGGTTCTTTGTCCTCTTGGTGTCCCTATTTATAGGGAATTTTGGGCCATGATTTTTAATACATTTTACACAAAAGTCAATGGCCGACGGCGGCACCCACCACTGTTAAAGTCGGCGGCAGCTGACTACGACGCTCACCATGGTTGAAGTCGGTAGCCGCCTGAAAATGGGGCTGGACCAACAGATAGGCGGGTCTGAAAACGTGTCCCGAAATGAGTCCTGCTACAAGTACTTATCATAAAATACCAGCTGACCATTGATTAGTAAGCTCAGCTATCACCAGGACGCGCGGGTCCTATGGACAGCTGAGCGTCCAGGATCATCTGGCTCCTCAGTGTTGTTGCGGTTCCGGTGCTCTCTCACGTGTACAGCTGGCTGTTGTCCAGGATAGTGCCATTCCGGTTCTCGTTCCCCGGGATGGCAGCAGCAACGACTATGATACATGACACCAGTTTCGGGTTCCCGAGGTGGGGGCTGAGTCGGAAGCGGCAGATCTGAATCAGCTAAGGCAGGCCCACGCGGGTCTTCAAGATCGATGTCCTCGTCCTTCTTGAGAGTAGAATCCGTTGGCGAATGGGGATGTGCGCTTGCTTCCCGGAGTAAAGAGCAAAGGGGGATGAGACAAGGTCCATGGCCCAGTTGTAGGTGGAGGGAAGCTGCAATTGAGAGCAGAGAAGCAAGGGCTACTGCTTTGGACAAGAGGTCTAGGTGGGTGGCAAGGCGAAGAGTGGTGACATGAGACATGTAGGAAGAGGCAATGGAGGTTACAAAGGAGGTGAGAGTAGAGTAAATGACAAGATGGATGAATAGAGGATGAACAAGGTCAGAACTTTTGCCGCCTTGTTGTTGTTGCTGTTGCTGTTGCTGTTGAAGCTGAAGGAAGCCCGTTGCAGAGGCTATGCAGCAGGCAAAGATGGCCTCGTTCATTCTCCTTGAACAATATATTTTTAACTTAAACTCTTTTCTTGCCTTTGTTTGGTTCGATGAGGAGATTTCTGTTGACAGGAGGCTTTATAAGAGTATGGATCCAACGCGTCACCCGCGATAGTGCCACCGAATCCAACTTCTCGCTCTTGATGATGATTTCCAACGAAAAAGGTCTATGTATGCTGTGAAGTGGTCAGTAACTTCGGTTGGAAAGTTTGGCCGATGTCGAAACTCTCTCGCTTTTAATAGTCTAACTCCCAATTCACTCTCTTCAAAATTATAATAAGCCCATAACACTTACCGGCCCACCTTTTGAACATTCGGAATCACAACAATTGATTTTACTATCTTGTTGACATATTAGATGAGCCATGGACCAAAAGTTTAATTATAACATATGCTTTTCTAACGGCGAATCTATTAATCCTTCATTTTAAAACTCGAGAAAACAGTGGCCTAGGACCATCAATAGGCTTTTCATTTTAAATCCGATTTTGACCGGGGTGTCTCGTATTAGGTAAGCGTTGCTTCTGTTTATGTCCTTATAATATTGAGAAAATGGGAAGACATTTTTGTACTCGTCATGTATGCCATCAGATCAAGCCGACGTTCTCATAAAACAAAAGAGGAATGATAATAAGCATATTTTTTTTGTTAGCAAGTGGGTTTTTATGAATAATCCTAAACAAACGAGTGGATACTTTTCCTTAGACGACTGCAACCAGGAAGCTGGGTTCATGGCAGCTTCCCAACAACCTTATCCATCCACACCAACAACCAGGAAGCTGGGTAGAATAATTTTAAATGGGCTACAATTTTAGGATTCAAATCGTTTACAATGTTGCCTTGCTTTACGTGCGCCGTACTTTAAAATTTTTGTCAATTGAATAATCCTAGTCATTGTTTTCTTGAGTGGTAAAAATTAATAGTGGAAAGCCTTACCCTCAATTGGATGATTCTAGCCGTTTTTATCACTTAGTAAGGGGCTCATGAAGCAAATCAAGATCACTAGGCTATTGTTCCCTATATTTCTTGAAGTTGAAAATTACGGCCATTCTTATCGCGTGTTTTCTTGAAATTTTAAATCACAGACAAAGACACAGACGAGAAAGTATTTATTAGGCATGAGATTTGGTACTTGCCTGTCCAAGCCATTTCCAACGTGGTGAAAGCTTACCCTAGTAAGATCCAATCCAAGTTAGCGCATTCTATGTTTTCCGTGATGCCGTAAGTCACCAGCTTATATTAAGAACCGGATTTTCCGTGACTGTTGCTAAGCACAAACTGGCCTATCAAGCAGTGGGCCTCATTGGAGTCACCATCATGTATACATTTACTGCAACGATGGAGGCTTCTCCCAGAACTAGCATTCGAAATGCTACTATTCTGTTGGGGAACTAATCCGATTATATTTCATGATAGATTGAAGAAATTCAACAGTTTTTGTAGTTGGAGTCTTACGAGAATGCTCCCTTTATCCACAAACTTTGACCGATTCGTCAAGGCTCTAATTTCTCATCTAGTGGGACTCATAGCATGAGTCGCATGAGGGGCACTTGTAAGGCCAGCCAGCAGGTACAAGAATGAATGCATACAAAAGCATTTCACCACCCAATCTGAAGTTTCATGGAAGACCTGATGTTGTCTCTTGATTGACTTAGTGATGTAAGCTGTTCTGTTTTGAATTTCAGAAGATACTAGAAGAACGTAATTCAGAAGGAAAGGTAAAGGCTTTTCTTACTTTACACCATTACTAGTGGAAAATGAGCTCAAGTCCTTTCATTTTGCAATGGGCCAAGTTGTGTTATTTGAAGCGAAATTTCTAAGAGTCCTTTTTTATTTGGATAATATCCCACATATCATACTCACGTCTAATCTTTGACTCATCTTCTCCCATAATTACTTATGTGTCCTGTTGTAATGTTACTATGTTTGCTTGATATTATTCTGTACAGTCATACATTCCAAGCATATGGCATACAACCCGGTTGTAGTACTCTATGAATTGACATTAATGAAAGGCTCTCATCAATCGAGCATTCTGAATCCTTTCACTTCCAAACATGCAAAGGAGCTTGACACGGTTCTTATTTTCTCCATTGCATATTATTTCAAGAAACAAACAAACAAAACCACATCCCCCTGATTCATTCTCCTTGAACAATCTATTTTTAACTTCTTGTTTATGTTCCCTCAAAAGGATTGATGAAGAGAGTTCTGTTGAGGGAGAGGCCTATATACAGTGGATCGCGGTAGAGAATTAGAATCTCTGTAAGAAAAAAGAAGGAAAAAAAGAATCTCCTTCATATAACACGAAGTATCAAATCGCAGATACCTAGAAGGAGCAAACGACTAAAACCGGGGAACTCCTATTTCTTTGTGATTTAGTCATTTTTCCTTTTCGACAAAAAAAAAAAAGGTTGGCTGATGTCGGCACTCATCCTTTTAATAGGCACACAATCTGTAACTGGCCTACCATTTGAAAGATCCGAGTTATAATTAATTATTTACCATCTCGGTGTGACAATTCAGATGAGCCATGCACCAAAAATTTCAGTTATTGGATAATTATAACATGTGCTCTTCTAACATTGAAGCTATTAATCGTCCATTTTAAAACTTGAGAAAACAATGCTAACATCATCCAATAGAAGATATTTCCGGTGCATAGCCCATCTACGATGTAGAGGAAAAAGTTTTCAATGGTTCCAATCTTCCAAAAGATGAGCCCAGTTGGAGTAGCTTTCTGGAAAATAAGGTGGGCATGTGGCTACTAAAAGGAGGTGCGCACAAATCAACTGCAAGTCTGATAGTGCATAAGACAACTGATAGATCCTAAAATTTTAGCAGCAACTAAGCATGAGAAAAAAAGGGGAGCCTTAGCGCAATGGTACAAATTGTCGTCATGTGACCTTGAAGTCAGGGGTTCAAAGCGTAAAATCAGCCCCTTACAAAAATGCAAGGTAAAGCTGCCTACTTTAGGCCATTGTAGCCCATCCCTTTCCCGGACCCCGCATAGACGGGAACTTTGTGCACCAGGGCTGCCCTAACTAAGCATGAGAAAAAGAAGAGTTTCCTACCAAAACCTACCAGATATCCAAAAAATTAAATTGAAGAAACAACTAATCGTTACATGAATTTACAGTTTATTGGGAAAGAAAAAGAAACAGAGAACAGAAATTTCCTTTCCTGTTGTGTGAAGTGTAATCACGGCTACATAAGATGTAGCAACGCAGAGTTTCTCCTTACAACAACAAAGAAAAATCGACCTATCCCTTCACATAGCATATATTTACTCCCTGACCTTATTTTTTCCCGTCTTGACGACTATCTATGACCTGACCACGAAGATAGACGGGTCTGAAAACGTGTCCCGAAATGAGTCCTGCTACAAATACTTATCATAAAATACCAGCTGACCATTGATTAGTGAGCTCAGCGATCACCAGGACGCGCAGGTCCTATGGGCAGCTGAGCGTCCAGCATCATCTGGCTCCTCAGTGTTGTTGCGGTTCCGGTGCTCTCTCATGTGTAGAGCTAGCTGTTGTCCAGGATAGTACCATTCCGGTTCTCGTTGCCCACGATGGCAGCAGTAACGACTATGATACATGACACCAGTTTCGGGTTCCCGAGGTGGGGGCTGAGTCGGAAGCTGCAGATCTGAATCAGCTAAGGCAGGCCCACGCGGGTCTTCAAGATCGATGTCCTCGTCCTTCTTGAGAGTAGAATCCGTTGGGGAATGGGGATGTGCACTTGCTTCCCGGAGTAAAGAGCAAAGAGGGATGAGACAAGGTGCGTAAAGGAGGATTGCTGTCCATGGCACCAGTTGTAGATGGAGAGAAGCTGCAATTGAGAGCAGAGAAGCAAGGCCTACTGCTTTGGACAAGAGGCCTAGGTGAGTGGCAAGGCGAAGAAGGGTGACAGAGACTTGAGACATGTAGGAAGAGGCAGTGGAGGTTACAAAGGAGGTGAGAGTAGAGTAAATGACAAGATGGATGAATAGAGGATGAACAGGGTCAGAACATTTGCCGCCTTGTTGTTGTTGCTGTTGAAGCTGAAGTAAGCCCGTTGCAGAGGATATGCAGCAGGCAAAGATGGCCTCATTCATTCTCCTCGAACAATATATTTTTAACTCAACTCTTTTCTTGCGTTTGTTTTCTCAAAAAGTTCGATGAAGAAATTTCTGTCGACAGGGAGGCTTTTTATCAAAAAATCAAAAGGTTCGATGAAGATATTTCTGTCGCGGGTTTTTTGCAGGTTTGCTTTTTATCAAAAAAATCTAAACTTACCAACTTTTTTGCTGATTTGTCATTAAATTTTGCAAAACTTTGCAAATTTGCCATTCCGTCAATTTTTCAATGTAAAAAATTTGAAAATATCAAAAATACCCCCGTCATCTTTCTCCCTGTTTAAAAATTACAGAAAACACGGATCTGTTTTATTTCTGCAACTTGCTCGGCCTGTATTCAGGATGAATGCCGCCACTTCTAAACCCCTTTTGAAAGTTCTCTTGAAGTGGAGCAAGATGAGTGATGCTTGTGCCTTGTTTGATAGCATGCTTCTGTCGCATACTCCTCCCAGTTTCCAAGCAATGAATACGGATTCATATAATCTGATGGTGAACGAGTACTGCCGCTTGAATAAGTTTGTCGAAGCAGTTGCGGTGTTTAAGAAGGCCGGGACGAAGCCTTGCGCAATGGATGTTGATTGTTATAATAATATCATTGGGAAGCTCTGTGCTGTTGATGGATGGGTGCAAAAGCTGCAAGGTGAAAATGATTCTCTGATCGACGTGACAAAATGCAGATATGAGGTGAAAGAAAGCAGCCTGATTCTCACCAATATGGTTCATTTTTTTGGAGCTTGGCTTCTCCAAATCGTGCCTGCAGAGATATATGGATTAACAACAGAATAACCAGGTAAATCCTCCTTAATCCTGCTATATTTATCATGACTTTATCAGTGTTTCTGTAGATGTGACATTGTTGGGTGCTTTCCTAAGTGATTGCCGTCCCATCACAAATCGGAATGGTGTCAACTGTTCATGGGCCAGCCTCATTACCGATCTAAACAACCTGAAACATGCACCAGTCGGTGAACTTCCCTCGTATGAACTAATGCTGCTTACATGCACCAATGATTTTCCTGCGATAGCATTCTACAAGTGGCCTACTAGATAAACAGCCCAGGCCATACTAGCATTACGGGAAACACCTCATGGCCACTGATATTTAGACAATTTCTCGTTCTCTGTCGTCGGTTTCTGTAATGTTTAAACAGTGAGAAAGTTGACGGGGGAATTTTTGACATTTTAAAATTTATAACGGGTGAAAAATATACAGAATGGCAAATCTGCAAAAGGTTAAAAATATAAGATTTTTTTGGCAAAAACGCAAAAATGTAATGACAAATCTTCCCAAAGATGGGCCAGTTGGAGTTATAGATTCTAGAATCTAAAATTTAAGATGGAAGAAACAAACCAAATACGATTGTGAACGTTGCTTCTTCGAGTAACGGGTTCAGTTTCCACGAAAAGAACGGCCTGGATAAGTTGTTGAAAATCTGGTAACGGGCAGTTGATCACACGAAAGTAGGACTTAAAGTGCGAAATCATTTCCTCCATCAAGTTCAATCAGCTTCACTTTTGGAGATGCATACCCTTGGACATTGAAGTTCACCCAGCAAGTCGGGTTCCGCAACGACGACCAACTTTTCCTTGGACTAAGTCCAACGACCATACTTTTCCTTAGTCCAGCGCAACCAGAAGTTGCGTCGGAGCTTCCTGGCCTTAATCCCTTACTCCAACAACTCCCCCCTAACAGTAGAGATTATAGAAAATTACACTTATCTATCCGCCTTTTGTTTTTTTCTTCATTAGCCCCTCACTAAATGTATAGGTAGAATAAGTTCAAATGGCTCCACATTTTTTAAGATCCAAATCGTTTACAATGTTGCCTTGCCTTAAATGAGCCGTGCTCCAAAATTTTCGTCAATTGAATAATCCTAGCCACTGTTTTTTTCATTAGTAAAATATATAGTAGAAAGCTTCATATTCAATTAGATAATCCTAGCCATTTTTATCATTTAGTGAGAGCTCATGAAACAAATCAAAAGGCACCTAGATTACTAACCTAGATAATTACCTATAAAAAGGGCAGCTCGGTGCACAAAGCTCTTGCACATATGGGTTGGGGGAAGGGGCGGATCACAATAGTACGTAGCCTTACTTTGCATTTTAAAAGGGATTGTTTGCATGCCTCAAACCAATGACCTTAAGGTCATACAACAACAGCTTTACCATTGCAACAACTCTACCCTAGATAATTACATGTGCATCTTGAAAGTGAAAATTACAACCATTCTTTATTGAATGTTTGGTTGAACTTTTAACTCACATCAAAAGAAATAGAGGAGAAAGTATTTAATGGGCATGAGATTTGGTACTTACCCTATTTAAACCATTCCCAAGACGATGAATAACTTAGATTAGTCAAATCCAAATTAGTGCACTTTGAGGAAGATTAGGATCAGTAGCTGTAAGTAGAGCCTAAAAGGAAGTGCATTATTTTTTAGCATAAACACCTGAAATTAAGAAAGTTTAAACTCGTCTGAATTACTGTTGGACTGGTTTCAGCCTACAATCAGCAGCTTATCAGTTTTGTTGTCATTTCAAATATGATATTATCGTCTTATCATGTAAATTCAGTATCCATGAATATAGCAATATACGTACGATCCTTCGAGAAAATCTCTTGGAATCATTCAGATTTTACATTTATGATTGCGATTTGCAAAGTTACTTTCTTTGTACAACAGTAAAGTTGTCGTCATGTGACCTTGAGGTCATAAGTTTAAGGTATAAAAATAGCCTCTTACGAAAATGTAAAATAAGGCTACACAGTATAAATCTTTCTAGTTTGCCCGTTCCCGAACTCTGCATAAAGTGAGAGCTTGATTCATTGAGACTGTTCTTTACTTTCGTCAGCTCTTATACAATTTCATCGCAGCTGTACTTGCTTCATTAATCCAATAGGAATTAAAAACTTCCAGACCTCCCAATTTGCGGCCAGCTAGTTCTCCCACTTACCTCTTGTTCCTTTGGAACTTCAACTCTGTTAAATACTCGTGCCTGGGCTTACCATAAACACCCACAGAATTCTCTCAGTACTTAGAAACTAAAAGCAGATTCTAAAAAATTAACACAAATTTACTTAAACTATTTACCAAATTCAAAAATATTATTTGTAAATCTTATTAAAAAATCAATTTAAAAGCTTAAACTCAAATGTGAAAAATGAAATTTGCCTGTTTTTTTGTGAATTTTTAACAAATGACTGCAGAACTTTTTGAAACATTGCCTAGCCGGTTCATTTTAGAATCCAAACTTTGTTATTGTGCTCAGGGAATAAGGCTCTTTCAACCAGCATGTTTAACGCTGACACGATAAATCACGTAATCCTCGGCAAGTGAAACTAAATATAACAGTAGCAATATGACATCCAATTCAAACAATGCAGATATATTTTTTATGCTTCATTCTCAAGGTATGCAGACACTTGAATTGTCACATAAGACCTTGAAGTCACAGGTTTAAAGTATAGAAATAGCCTCTTGCTAAATGCAAGGAAATGCTGCATACTATTGACCCCATGATCCGTCCCTTCCCTGAATACATGGAAATTTCGTGCAGCAGGGCTGCCTTTAGTCTAAATTTTTTTTCTTGACGATTGGACTAGTGCTACGCCGGGGATAGTATGCACAACTAACATCTCTTTAACTAGTTTCGGACTCCCTTAAGTTGGTGTTCTCCTAATTCAGTTTTGACATTCACGGAGAGGGTTGAGAAATCCCAAACCACAGGCTTTGACGCAACAAAAAGAAATCTGCAGTAACGGAGACTCCTTGCACATGGATTGCACATGGATTGTCAACCCTTTGCATATTTCTTTGCTAAGATTTCTTTCTCCATTGCCTACTAGACACCTCTATTTTTGTCACAATGAAATGCCACCAAGGAAGTACCGCAATTCATCCTTGGTACCTAGTTCATGCAACAAAAGTCAAAAAATAGGCGCAACATAAGAAAAGAGTCCTATAAAGGCTATGGTAGCCTCAGTAGAACCC
This sequence comes from Warburgia ugandensis, assembly GCA_035236585.1. Taxonomy (NCBI): domain Eukaryota; kingdom Viridiplantae; phylum Streptophyta; class Magnoliopsida; order Canellales; family Canellaceae; genus Warburgia; species Warburgia ugandensis. Next base: position 4,631,867 of record CP141131.1, on the reverse strand, counting down.
CATCGCTATAGATTAAGGGGTAATAGAGACTTCGAAATTTACATGATCGTAGCCGCTATGGGCTGGATGAACCTATTGGGCACCACTTTCGTCGACCCGCTTTTGCACTTTTCACCACATCTTTGGATGATCCCAATACATTTATATGATTGCTCCTACTTTAGTTATCTCACAGATCAAGTTCTAAAATCATCCAATCATCATGATGTATCTATGAGGTATTCAATCACGAGCAGATCATATAAATGGCTTGGAATCAACCAAAGGGGGCCTATTCAAGCAAAAGTAGAGTGCCACATGAATCACCCTTGGAAAGGGTGGACAATTAGCTAGAGCAGTAAGAGTTGTAGCGAAATTGTAGTGGAATTGATCACAAAAGAGGGTAAATCAGCCACGTTAAAATTACCATCTGGGTACCCATGGCTCATTCCATTTTGCAAGCAAGAAGATTGATTAGATTGGCCCACTTCTTGTGTGTTATGTATTCAGTTATGCATATTTCTTGATTGTCTCTGCATCAGGCAAATTTGGTTATTTCTGGTTAATTCTACTGAGTTCATTTTTGTCTAATGTGCTGCAAGCATTGCTCTAAATTTATCTGCTCTACTGTTGTGGCATTCCTCTTTTGCCAAGCTAAACTACTTAGCGACAATTCCTTACATGAGTGGTGCGAGAAAAGCATAGAGATACATAAGGATAAACAATTCTTTAACTACGTGAAACAATTCTTTACATGGTGATGACATAATATCAATAAAAATTTGTGAGAGTTCAATATATATATATATAGAATGTCGTAGATATGTTGATAGTCATCATATTCATAAAAGCATTAGGTAGATCACTGAACATATCTAAGCTTACAATAGCTGTTTCCTTCATTTGAATTTAGCCCTTCTAAATTCCAATAACTAAACTTCAGCCATTTTCCCAGTTGAAGTGGGACTGTGAAATACTTGTTGGGAGAATCTTATTGAATGAGGTTTTTTCTCCAAGAAGTAGAAAATATGGTTTGGAATTTTGGTAGGTTTCTAACCACCAGTCCCTTAAAATGTCCCAAGGGCTCTTCCTACTTAGAGCTAAAAACTCATATTTTCACATACTGCATAGAAAAAGTAAAATTATCTAAAATGCTTTAAAGCAAAGTGGCAGAAATTACATCCATAATTATAAACATGACACTAGAAATCTTACCAAGTAACTCTTTAGGTACTTCTAACTGCATTTTTACCCAAGTACTACCAAAATTAGTTAGCAAATCCATTTCCATTCTTACTAAAACATTTTAGGTAAAATCAATTTAAGAATCTATTAATCTATACCAAATCCGAACCTTGTGACTATGCTTCCAATTTAGATTAGTTAATATTATTCATATAAAAATCAAAATAGGAATTACAACCCTAAACACATATAGAAACTCAACATAATCCTACAGCAAATTGGATGATAATATCCATTAGTAGGGAAAGCATTGGAATTAATCAAACAAAATATTATACCTGCTTTGTCTTGTAAGCCACTAAATCCTAACCCATTAAGCCATAACAATCCCACCGAACCTAGCTGCAAAATTATTATTATTATTATTATTATTATTATTATTATTATTATTATTATTATTATTAGTAAGTCACATACTCAATAGGCCTCTTTTATATATAACCTTTTCATATATATTCTTAAGAGCTCTCCTCAACATATATCCTTGCCAAATGTACTCTTAGGATGTCCCCTCAACTTGCGGCTCCCTATGTCTTTTAAAGGGATGCAATGTCCTGTCTCGAAACCCACAGCTCACTTACAGGAGAGGTGCCTTAGCTTAACCATTGAGCTATGTTGGCTTATGTGCACTTGCAAGAGCTAGGTAAGTTAGGAGAAATCAACGCATTTGGATGATTCTAATTACTTGTTTTGGGTTTTGGAAATTTTTCTAAACATCGATGGTCATTATTTCAATTCAAAGAAATATAGTCTCAAACTATACTATGACTCTATGAGGATAAACTTTGACATATAGCCTATCTAAAGCAATTCCACACATATGATGAATGGTTTAGATCTAAAAGGAATTATCAATACATATGAGATAAAAAAAGGGGGCGTGTACTTCTTCTAAGCTTTGAGCTTGGACTCTACCTGAATTTATTTCTCAAACATAGAATAGTAATGCAAAACCCTCTTGAAAAGGAGTCCCCATAAAAGGGCTCAAGAGTAAAGCAAGGAGTACACAGCCCATTTTCTCACCCATGGTAAAACTTTTTTTGGATTTAAGCCATACATAATGTTAGAAATGATAACTTAGATATGCTACACATCAGATTTCATACCCATATGGTATTTATATTTTATCTTTTGCATAAAAAATCATGATCATCCATTTTTATCAATTTTTTACAAAGACTCAAAATAAGTGATTAGGCTCATAGAAATGCATTGATTTATCATGAGTTATCTACTTTTGATATTATGCACATGATAAATGACTTAGGTCTTAAAAAAATGGTTTTACTATGCATAAAAGAAGTCCGTTTGTACTCTTGCCAAACTCTCTCAAAGTATGCATATTTTCCAACGTTTACATACTACGGATGATTATACCGCTTGGTTTTCTGAGCTATTTTGAGTTCAAAATTTGAGAATAGCAAAATCTATAGAACTAAGACCTCTTAAAAAGAAAAGAAAAAAAAGTATTGATTAAGAGCATTCAAAACTATGGGACTTACCAGTACTTTTACCACAAAACCCAACACGAGCGTGTGGTACCAGTTGTGTACAGAGAGAGAGAGAGAGAGAGAGAGAGAGAGAGAGAGAGAGCTGCCTCCTTTAAGATTAGTTACCTCCAACCATGTTAAAGCTAAGCCTGAAGTCCAACTCCCCACTTAATCCAAACAGGGGATATGATAACATGGATGCAAGTTTCCAAACATATGGGTGGCAAAACGAATCCTTCAATGGAAAAAAGGGCAGCTCGATGTACGAAGCTCCTTCTATGACAGTTCTACCGTGGCACCAAGGCTTCCTTCATGATTCCTTCAATATGACGATAATTCTACCATTGCATCAAGGCTTCCTTTCACGACTCCTTCAATAGGACCATACATAAAATAAGTACCAGTCAACCATAGTAGAGGGAGCATGGAGATTATTTCTATTATTATACAAGATTCTTCGTTAACATAGTCATTTCTTGCATGTTAATGGAATAATGAAGCATCTGCATCTTTGTGAATTGTACCTCCACTCTCTTGTTTTCATAATAAAAGCTCTTTGAGTTTATTAAATAGTATTATAGTTGGAACAGCTTCTCACAAACTACAATACAGTTTCCACTTTCTAATTGCAAATTAAGGACAACGGTGAAATGAAAAGGGAATGTTGATAAGCACTTCAACTATTCAGAGTCTAAGGAAAGGTCTAACACAATGGTTAATAGTTCGCAGCCTTATCTTGCATTTTGTAAGAGGCTATTTCTATGCCTTAAACCCATGACTTAAAGATTACATGACGAGAACTTTATCATTGTGCCAAGGCTTCCCCTTCTTGAGTGTTTACTAAACATTATTATAATTGTGGATAAGTTATCAACAAGATAAAAGAAGTTTTTGAGTTAACAGAAAACTAGAGATAGAGCGACGTAAAGCAAAAGTGAATTCCTCAATGGTTCAGCGAATTTTCAAAGAAATTTGGATTAAGTATTGAAATTAATAAATTTCTTCTCTATTTTTAATTAAGAAGGAAAAAGGAAATAATGCCACTAAAAATCACACATGGAATCACCACTTGGGTCAACCAAACAATATACTATGCAAGACAAGTGGCTGGTAGTGGCCGACCAATACATAAAATGACTAAGATGGTCCAATATGGTGGCTATTTAAGACATGCATAAGTCCTATTGGGGTCCATCAAATTAAACGTCCAAATACAATGTGATATACTAATTCCACTTGTATCTTTGAAGTTTTCATTGAGATTTCAGTAAATCCCACTAGAAATCCTTCTATTTCTTCTTCATATGCATAGAAAGTAAATCTTACTTGTATTAGAAGAAAAGAGGAAGAATGATCCTTGCCTTTTGCACAGAGGGACCCCAAGTTTGTATGATCAGATCCGTTCATCAAATTGCATGGGCTTTGGATATCTTCTGAAACCAAAATCACAATAAATGATTCTAATATCTTGTTATTAAAAGTAAAAATATTTCAGATGCTATAATCATCCAATCAGCATAATTTTTTTTAAGTATCAGATATCCATCAAATAAATGGATCAGATCATTCAAATGTGAACCCCGTTACTAATGGGTCTTTACACAAACACCTTATCTAGTGGGTCTCTTAGTCTGTTTCGCATGCCTCAAAAATGAAAGTACATCTTACAGGATGACACCACTTGTCTTTTCGTGGTAATCATTTTTGTGGAAACTGGAAAATAGGGAAATGGAAAGCGAAAAGAGGATCCAATTTGATAATGCCACTCCTCGTACAAAGTAAAACACCCTTTGCCCTGTGTCTCTCTCTCGCGCCTGTTACCTGACATTAACCAAATTACAGCTCAAACTCTCCACGTTTTCTTCAGTCAACGGCTCTCTAATCCTCACAGAAGGGAAGAAGAAGAACCCAGAAACCTATTTCCTTCTTCTTCTTCTATGATATGGCAAGAAATCCAAACGAATCAGAAAGTAGCCGTTGGGCCTATCTGATCCTCCTCTTGATGAGTCTTTTGTCATGTTCTCTGGTATACATGGGTCTTTCTGCTTTTCGCTCGAAAAATTTAACTTCTCTTTCCACCGGTACATCGTTGTCGTTGATCGAGGAAGGCCAAAGACTGCAGGGAGAAGAAGGGAATTCAGAGTGTTGTCAAGGGATCGAAAATTTGGAGCTTTGGGGGGCTGCCGTTAAATGGGGAACAGATTTCAAATTCAATTCTTCTAGAGATTGTTGCAAAGCTTGCAAGGCGATGTGTGGTGGAGATGGGCCTTGTTTATGTGATTCATGGGTGTTTTGTGGAAACAGAGAGAAATGTGGACCCAAGTTTGGTGAGGTGAGTTTGCTTGTTTATTCAGATTGATATTGCAAATGATTGTTTTGTTCTAGTATTAATTGTATTTTGTCTGTGATTAGAGTGGTGAAATTTGATATGGTTTGGGTTGGGGCAATTGGGTTAAGGGCTTGTTCTGTGAATAATGTCTGAATTTAGATCTTTTGTTTTATTATTATTTGGAATGCTTGTGATGTGCTGTTTTTTCAGTTGTTGATATTTTCTGGAAGAGAACTTGTTGGACGCATGTGGAACTGATAAAACAGGGCCATTACAGTGGAAATTTGGATTTACCAAAGTAGTATGCTCGCACCAGTATGAATTTGTTGAGTGAGACATCCAAAAGAATAGGGAAACTTGATCTGGAATTTTGCTGTGAACTGAAAGATGGAAAATGAGTTTAATATTAGTGGACATAGTGAAACATGAAATCCATAGGAATGCATTTTAATTTTATTGCCTTTCAGCATATCCTGATTCCATGGATGACAAAGATATTGCCTTCCAGCATATCCTGATTCCTGAATTACTGGATACACTTTCTGCAGTACTTGGTGCATTTCTTTAAAAGCTAGTAGCAATTAGGAGAGGAATTGTTTTTCTTGAAATTCAATTTGGCAACTGCACTAAGAAAATCCATGTACGATGAGATTATTCTTAATTTACCATGCTATTGTAGTACTGTTCTTAAATCTTTTCTCCACTTGTATATTCAAATATTTTGATGCTCCCTTTTCTTTCAGAGTGCTGAGTTTCTTTTACTTTTCTCAGTGCTGGTTAAAGAAACAGAAGGATTCCTTGCTTCCTGACATACAAGAGGCAGGAGACAGAGTTCTTTGGACTTCAGGGCTTACTTTTGGAAAAGGAGAGGTATCTGGTTTTCTTCCACACTTGAATTTGCAATGACAACTATGATATGCATATGTCGTTTTCTATTGCAATTTTGACTCAATAATCTCTGTGTTTAGAAATTTGCATTCACCGTTAATAACATCTTAAGTCCAAGAATATATTTCCTGGTAGGTTGCTCTTAGTCTTTCTAGTTAGTTCTGTGTAACCTAGATTTTGACCCAGCCACTACTATGCTATTCAAATGCTTTCTTTTTGAGGTAGCATCTTGAGGCTTTATGTAGGTAGAAACTCACAAAGGGTTAACTGTTTGTCTGCCATCCTGTTACTCTGATACAGCTGCAGGTAGCATACCTAAACTCTAAGGCCAAACCATTTAAACTATGCTGAAAATTTTGTTGATTTAGTTTGATTTCAGTTCCTTGATATGTATACAGAGTATGAGGCTAATAATTAAACAACACTTTGATGTAACATTATTACTACTGGAGCTAACAACAGCTTCTTTTTTTATTTGTTTTACTTGAAGCCCTACCTATAATTGCTTGGTCATTTTTCTTTGTAGTTGTCCTTCATAATTTCTTTTCTACATTTGTTGCTAACCTTTTAGTACTTCTGTTATAGTATAATCAAATCATGTAGAGATTTGAGTTGCATCTAGTAAAAGGAGCTATTTCTTGGTTGCATGAGTCTATGACTTGAAGGGGAGCCTTGGCACAACAGTAAAAGTTGTCGTCTTGTGACTTTGAGGTCATGGGTTCAAGGCATGGAAATAGCCTCTTGAAAAAATACAGGGTAAGGCTGCCTACTATAGGCCCTTGTGGTCCACCCCTTCCTTGGACTCCTCATAAGCGGGGGCTTTGTGCACCGGGGCTGCTCCTTTATGAGTCTATGACTTAAAGATCGAACATTTTCTTAGAGAAAGCACACATGTTCTAAGTATACCTAGGTGACCTACGGCAACTGGTCCATATAGGCACATGAAGTGTTAGTTTGGTCTTGAGATGAGGATATGACAACTAAAGGGGCCCACACATATATGAGCAACATGATCTGGATTGTTCATGGAAATATCATGGCCCAAGCCTCATCAAATCAGATAATTCTAGCTATTTTATCAGGTGACTTGTGATTCTTAATCATCAAAATGGCCAATAAGCCACAATAAAAATACCCAAGAGCAACTTCATGTGGACGGAAACAAAAGATATTGTAAAGAATAGTCTTGATCCTACAGTAACCACAATTGGACAGTCTAGAAACCAGGTAATTCATGTTATAAAGAAATGCCTTGCCAAGGCTCAGGCATACCTACACATATAGCAAGTTCCATGGAATCAGAATGACCTCATCATAAAAAAGGGGAGCTGTTTATGCCCTTTTATATGTTTTAAAAGTTTATCTATGTCATAGTCCTCATTTTTCTTGCTTTGGAGATGTTTGTGCTTTTTCACCAATGTGTTCTATGTGCTCTTTATGTAGTATTATTGAAGTTGGTATATGGTTACATGAATGACATTCTTCTTGTTTTTTCCTCAATGCAGGGTATCATTGGCTTGGAAACAGAATACGGGGTCCTTCATGTTAAGGTAGCAACTCATTGTTGATAGATGTATATGTTTCCTATGCTTAGAATGTTGCTTATGCACCCTTGTAAAATATGAAGAAAGTATATAAATGCTGTACTTGGTATGATTATGTATATTCTGTTTGTAGTAGGTAGAGTATCTGTTAAATAGTATAGTGATATTTTCCAGTCCACACACACACACATGTCATCATGAATGTATTTTCTTGAGAATAACATGATTTCTAGCCAGGTGGTCCATCGCACACTGAGATGAGATTCATCATCCTGCATGTTAACTGTGGTTGAAATTGTACTATGCTTGTACATAACTGTGCATTATGTATCAAAAGCAGAGGCCAAGTCAACTGTCAGAATGAAGGGCATATAGTGAGGGTTTCTTGAGATAATTGAAGCCAATATTTATAGTCAAAAGGCCTCCTGTTGTAAAGATACAATAGTCTGGTTTCATTTCCAATGACATGAAAATTCAGTGAACTTTATTTAGCACTCGGTTTAAATCTCAAATTGGTGTTATCTATTAGTTTGTAGTACATTATGGAAGTGAAGGTCTCTCAAGTCTTATGGTCATTTGTCTTATTGTCAGTTTCCATTTTGTATCTTGTTCTCCCTCAAAAGTGGGAAAGGGTCTCCAACTTGTATTTCATTTCATAGTGGATTGTCTCACATGCCTTGTCTTTCAATGTCGAGGGTTTCCCTTTGGTTATCCCTGGATCTGTTGGCCGAGTGATATGTACTGCTTCCATTGGGACTGTGTTTCCAATTATGAAGTGTTCTAACTTCTAAGTGGTACTTGCAGTGACTGGGGCCCAGGTGGGTTGGTTGTTGTGTGTCAAGAAATATTGAATGGCATTGGTGGTGGTCTCCAAGTATATGATAGCCTCTCATCTTTTTCAGATTTGGCGAGTGTATTCACTACTTGTGAATGACTGCTCTACTGTACCAGAATTATTGCATTGATGTTCGCAGGATCAATGCATTTTGACATTTGATCTTGTCCCTGTTTATGAAGGGGAGCCTTGGCGCAACAGTAAAAGTTGTCGTCATGTGACCTTGAGGTCATAGGTTCAAGGCGTGGAAACAGCCTTTTGCAAAATACAAGGTAAGCTGTGTACTTTAGGCCCTTGTGGTCCGCCCTTTTCCCGGACCCTGCATAGGCGCGAGCTTCATGCATGGGGCTGCCCTTTTATCTTGTCCCTGTTTGTTGAAATTGATGGTTGGAAAGAAATTGCTCCCTATTTCTCTTTCTTGCAAATGTCATGAGCAGGGACAGCTTAAAACTTACAGTTATTTTATGTGGACAAATTTAACCACCTATACATTTTTGCCTGATTCTTACCTTCAGTTTAACTGTTTCTTCATGCCTTGTTGAAGCACCATTTTATATTTTGAGTATGCTTCCTTCATGTATCTTTTCTGTACAAGGTTTTTAAGACGCTTCACAATCTTATGAACTAATATTTTAGATTTGATACAGCTGTTGCCTGACTGTGCCCCACACTCTGTAGCCTACATTGCTGAGCTATTGAGAGCACGTCACTGTGCAGGCTGCCAATTTTATCGTGCAGAAGGCCATGGAAGTTCTTGGGATTCAGAAGGGAACCACATAAATGATGTAAGATTCAATAAATTTGTACCTTTTGATCAATTTTTTTATTGTATGATTAATTATTGATCCAAATTATCTTCAATTCTTTTCATTGATCTTCCTATTATGAAATGGTTCCTTGAAGAGAATCCGTGGGCACTTTCTTTATATTGCTTGAATGGGATGTTGTCTATTGTGTCTTTTACATCCAAAGTTGTGCTAAGTCTCTTTGATTCAGACTGAACAAGAACTGCAAAATGATTCAGGTGCCAATTCATGAGTTGACTTTTAGTCAACAGTGCAAGCAAGGCCAAATTTTGCAATGAGCTTTTCTATTCTATTTGGATGGCTTTTATCCAAATAAAAAATTTGCCGTGGGAGACCCAACTTCCTTCGAGTTAATTTGGATGGATGGTTCATGTTGAACCAAGTAGAACTCGCCCGGCAAGTGAACTTCTTGAGTTGATTTGGATTTTGTATAGGAACAGTACAAACTTAAAACTCCACCAATGCCGGTCCCAAGCCCGGATAAAAAAGGAGGGTTCATGCCAGTGCCAAAAGGTGTGAGGAAGTTGAAGATGATTCTTATTATTTCTTTCTTACAAATGAATATGCATTTGTATATTAGTTTGTAAGGAAGAAATGAAAATCATCTCCAATCTTAAAAGATGGCAACCCTCAGATCGTAGTCACTGGCAAGAAGGGAAGTTGAAGATGATTCTATTATTTCTTTTTTACAAATAAATATGCATTTATATATTAGTTTGTAAGGAAGAAATGAAAATCATCTTCAGCTTCTTAAAATATGGCTACCCTGGCATACAAGTAGCCACCAAGAAGTGGTGAAGCCAAGATGATTTTAATGAAAATCATCTTTAGCTTTTTAAAAACTATGGCAACCCCAACATGACATGAATCGAAAACTGAAATTCGGCCAAGCTATGCTTCCCATAAGCGACGCGCTACATCGGATCCCGGATGTGGTGAAAAATAGGCAAGGGTTGCTAGGGCGTTCTCCCAGAAGTGACGCGCTACATCGGATTCCGAGTGTAGTCAAAAATAGGCAAGGGTTGTTAAAGCGTCCCCTCGGAAGCGACGTGTTGCGTCAAAACCCAGGTGCAGTGAAAAAGTGGACATGGGTTCATACCATGGAGGTCGAGAAAGGCGATAGTAAATAGGGTATCTCCAAAACATAAGATTCGCATCGCTACATGGAATATAGGGACACTGACAGGTTAGAGTTTGAAGTTAGTAAACACAATGAAACGTAGGAGAGTCAACATCACTTGTATCCAAGAAACCAAGTGGAAAGGGGCTAAAGCTAGAGAAATAGATGGGTATAAATTATGGTACGTAAAAAAGGAAAATAATAGAAATGGTGAAGGAATAATAGTGGATAAGGAATTAAAGGATAAAGTTGTGGACGTTAAAAGAATCAGTGATAGAATTATGATAATAAAAATGATTCTAGGAAAGTAGATTATAAATATTATAAGTGCATGTGCACCACAAGTAGGGTTACAAGATATAATTAAGAGACAGTTTTGGGAAGATATAGAGGGAGTCATGCAAGAAATTCCCAACACTGAGGGGATATTTATAGGAGTAGACTTAAATGGCTATGTAGGAAAAGATAAGGAAGGATATAATAGAATACACGGAGGGTATGATATAGGTGAACGAAACGAGATGGGGGAGAATATCCTCAATTTTGCTTTGTCATATAACCTATCCATTGCAAATACACTCTTTAAGAAGAGGGATGAACACTTAATAACCTTTAAAAGTGGACTTTATAAAAGCCAAATAGACTCTTTTCTACTTAAGAATAATGAACGATCTGTATGTAAGGATTGTAAGGTAATACTCGATGAGAGTTTAACGTCACAACATAGGTTAATGGTTATGGATATTCATATAAAAAAGATGGAGTAAAAGAACTGAACTTAATACACATCCAAAGACTAAGTGGTGGAACTTAAAAGGAGAGAAAATAACCTCATTCAAAAATAAGTTGATGGTAGAAGAAAATTGGAACTATGAAACAGAAGTAAATACCATGTGGACTAATATGGTTGAGTTCATTAAGAAAGTGGTAAAAGATGTCTTAAGAGTATCTAAAGGTAAAAGGCTATTAACAAAGGAACATGGTGGTGGAATGAAACGGTGCAAAAAGTTATTCAAGAAAAACGAATGCATTTAAAAGCATGACAGAAGATTAGAAATAATGAAAACTATGAACAATACAAGAATGCTAAAAACGTTGTTAAGAGAATAGTAAGTGAGGCTAAACTTAAAGCATATGATGAGCTCTATAATAGACTAGGAATAAGAGAAGGTGAGAAAGATGTGTTTAAACTTGCAAAAGTAAGAGAACAGAAGGGTAAGGACTTAGAGCATGTTAGGTGCATTAGAAGCGATGATCAAAGGGTATTAGTCAAAGATGATGAGATCAAACAAAGGTGGGAAATATACTTTCAAAAATTGTTAAATGACAATGGCCTTAAGAATATAGGGATTGAAAATACTATAAATCTAAATAACACTGGATATTATAGATATGAACGTAGGATTAGAATGCTTCATAAAAGAGGCCTTGAGAAAGATGAAATCAAGAAAGGCCATGGGGCCTGATGGTATACCAATAGAGGTTTGGAAGCATATGAGAGATATTGGGGTAGTTTGGTTGACCAAGTTGTTTAACAAGATTATAAAATCAAAGAAAATGCCTGATGAGTGGAGGAAAAGCTCTATTGTACTAATCTATAAGAATAAAGGAGACATTCAGAGCTGCACTAATTATCGAGGGATCAAACTTATGAGCCACACCATGAAACTTTTTGAAAGAGTAATTGAGAAGAGGCTACGACATGAAACAAGTGTATTAGAGAATCAGTTTGGTTTCATGCCTGGGAGGTCTACCATGGAAGTTATTTTCTTACTAAGACAATTAGTAGAGAAATATAGGGAGCGGAGAAAAGACCTACACATGGTATATAGACATAATTAAAGATATGTATGAGGGAGCAGTAACAAATGTTAAGACCACTAGTGGCGTGTCTGGTGATTTTCCCGCTCACCGTTTGATTGCACCAAGGATCTATGATTGAGTCCATACCTTTTCACATTAGTTATGGATGAGTTAACAAAACATCTGCATGAGGAGATTCCCTGGTGCATGCTATTTGTAGACGATATAGTCCTACTTGATGAGACAAGGGATGTTGTAAACATAAAGCTAAAGTTATAGAGAGAAGCATTACAATCTGAAGGATTTAAAATTATCCGAACTAAGACAGAATATATGGAATGTAATTTTAGCAAGGAGAGTAGGAGTGGAGCACCAGTCAAGATTGATAACCAAGAGGTCCCTATGAGAGACCTCTTTCGGTACTTAGGATCATTAATCCATGAGAGTGGAGAGATTGAGAGGGAGGTTACTCAGAGAATCTAAGCGGGTTAGAACAAATGGAGATGTGCATTTGGAGTTTTATGTGATCGGCGGGTGCCACTCAAACTAAAAGGAAAGTTCTATAGGATGGCTATAAGGCCGGTCATGCTCTATGGATCAGAGTGTTCGCCAGTTAATGTAATATCCTTAATTTTTAAGATAAAAATAGGAAATTATTAAATAAATTAAAATAAAAATTTATGGATGAAATTCTTTCTTGAAAACATAATAATTAGAAAGTGCTCGTCGATACGAATCCAACGCCACCAAGAACGCGAGAAACGGAGCTCAAACGAGGGAGTTATGAGCCGTCAAAGTTGTAAGGGCAAATGGTCTTTGACGTAAACGTGTTACACAGGGGTCCAAATTGATAACTAAGACCCTCGTTCTACACACGTCTCTACTAATCCGCGAAATCGCCGGAGAGACGTGTGAAGAGCCGTGTGGGAAGAGTTTCTCTTCCCCAAGACTCTAAAACCCTATATCTATGCTCCTCTGGGAGCCATAACGCACCACTTTGAGCGTTTCCATGAATGACACGCAAAACCCTAGATCTGTAAAAACTTGAATTTTCCCATGAGTGGAGCCCCTCAAGCAACACGAGCAACTCCGGCCAAAGGTAAGCCTCAAAACCTATGTTTTTCTCGTATTTATTAATTAGGAAATTAATTAGGAAAACGTTTAAAAATTTTGGAAAAAATCGATTTTTAAAGAACTTTGTGCACGCCACCGTTGGAGTGTGATTTCACTGATCAAACCTTGTCCGTTTGAAAATCGCACCGTCCAACTAGTGCACAAGAGACCCAAGAGCATACCTTTAAATTTGGGAGTGATCCAACTAGTGGAATTGCCCGAGAAAACTCAAAACCAAGACCTAGAGAGGTTTTTAGGAACTTGGGAAAAATCGTTTAAAAACCATGGTTTTTGAGAAAATTAGTGCAAAAGGAGGGCATAAATGGATTCTGTAGAGAATTCTCAAGAAAATGGTGCAAAAATCACGCAAAACGGAGCTCAGAGTTCGCCGAGGCGACCTAATCCGGCCTTCTTCTCCCATGGCCGTCAACGGCTGGCGCCACCGTCACCGGCCACGACGCCATGACGCACAATGGACGCACCAGGGACGCACGTCTGATGACGCCGCTGCCGCACGCATGCGCGCGGGCGCGCGCGGGCGACGCCCCGCGCAGCTATGTGTGCGGTGGGACCGGACGCGGCGCGCGTTCCGGCGACCGTGACGCACGCGCGCGTGCGTCACGGCGTGCCGGCCGAAGAAGCACGCGCGCGTGCTCCCGTGCGTGCCCGCAACGCCGTGCGTCTCGTGCGCGTAGCACGGGTAAACCGAAGGGAAAAGAGGCACCGCCGGTTTAAACCACCTTATGGTGGTCCTACAGCCCCATTTTAGCTTATTTTTTCACTAAAACTTGATTTTTGGGAGCTGTAGAGGTCCAAATCACGATCCTAAGAGGCGTTGTGACCGTATTGACGACGCTGACCTAGTTTTAACTTAAAAACTTAGAAATGACCACTTTTTATTTAGAAAAATTTTAAAATAGTGATGTGACATGTACAGTGCACTTGAATATACCAATTAAAGGGAAGTTATTAGCAAGCTAAATGATCTCACACCGAGGTAGTGACGACAACTAATGTTTTGACTTGATTTTAAACCATGTTTAAACATAGCATCATGTGTGATTGTGTTTTAAATTGCGATTTTTATTTACCATGGATTTCATGCGACATTGCGCATGTGATGGTTATTCCAAATTGAAATCTTTTACCGAATAAACTTATTTCAAATGCTTTTACAAGCATGATGTTAATTTGTTATGCTTACTGTAGAGACTTATTTCTTATTATATATATAGAAAATGCATGGATTTACATGGAAATGAGAATAGAGGCTTATTACTGGCCCTTTGATAAAGCTAACCCTGTGATGAGGGGGCATGTCTTTGGGATTGCAAGTCGTAAGTGCTCTTGAGTTTTAGCATATACATATGATTTCCGTGTTTTATATTTGATGACGGTGCTCTCGCCTGGGCGTCATGCTGGAGGGATAGGGCCGTACCACCCACCTTCCGAGATTATGATGTGATGAGTTTGTGATACGATGACACCGCCCATAGATGGCATTCGGTAGGGTTTGGTAACATGGATAGTCCACACTCACCGGCCCGAGCCTTTCCATGGGGACGTACGTTAAGTCTCCCGTTATGGTGTCGACGGAGAGCGCGGTGGTTGATACCCATGGAGGGTTGCCACGTTAAAGATGATGGCCCATATTCTTGTTATGTGTGCATGTATGATGAGCATGATTATGGATGGTATGCCCGGGTGTGACGACACTCGAGGTTGACTATGTGTATTCCCGATCGTGATGTTAGTGTGATGTGGTGGGACCCATTACCTTAGGGTGCCCTTATTCTTGTTGTATGCTCCATTTATTGATTCATGTCATGTTTTAACTCCGTGAATTTCATGTTTTAGCATATGGAATAAATTGGCATTTAATTTGAACATGGCATTATGATATCACTATTTCCATAAATGTTAGACTTTTCATCAATGTCGTTCATTATTTCGCATTTATTACATTAATTGTCTATGTACCTACACAAGCGATAGCTCATTGAGGCATTGCTTTGTTTTGCAATGCCTTAGATCTCGAGCGACACCGTGAAAGGAAAAGCTGCTGATAAACTCGAGAGCCGCCAAGACTAGTTTCTATAGTTTTAGAAAGTAATGTGAGTCATTAGAGTGGATTATCATTTGAATTTTATTATTGATCGCATACTTTATATTTGATGTGATTTAGATCTTTGGATATATATTGGACATTTATATGGGATGTTACATGATGGATGTAACCCCGGGCCATATTATTATTGTCTTTTGGATGTTTATTTGATTTAAAATAAAGGCGCCTATTTATTTGAAGTTGATTTATACGTGGATTATTTATTTATGTTTAAATTACATGTACGCCATTTTGTGAAAGGAAAATTAACACCCGGAGTTTTTGAGATAGGTTTAGTAAAATGTTAAATAAATCTTTTCTCATGGGATCCCAAATGCTCTTATTTAAAATGCCATTATTATAAAAAAAAAAAAAAAAAAAATTTGTCTTAAAAATCCGGGGTGTTACAGTTAAGGACCATGATACTCATAGGATGAGCGTCGCAGAAATGAGGATGAGGCCAACAACGGCACCAGTTAGAAGGAGTGAGGCAATACAAGTTGAAGGTTCTAAAAGGGCAAGGGGAAGGCCCAAAAGAACGTGGATAGAAGTGGTGAGGAAACATTTAAAAACTTTGGGACTAAATGAAGCCATGGTATTTAATAGAGTGGAATGGAGGAATAAGATTCATGTGGCCGACCCCTAATTGGGATAAGGTCTTGATGATGATGATAAACAGTACAAACCTAAGCAAGTCATATAACAAAGAAGTATTATTCAGTTATTAGATCCCATTTTAGCAAGTAATGGAGTGGGTTGATGGATTTGCATGTGCTGGATGCGTGCTGTCCCTTATATTTGTTTCTTTTTTGCTCATTACTGTTTCTTAGATCTGTGTACTTTAGGCATATGTGGTCCACCCCTTCCAAGGACCGCATAGGCAGGAGCTTTGTGCAATGAGCTTTTCTCTTCTATTTGGATGGCTTTTATCCAAATAAAAAATTTGCCATGGGAGACCCAACTTCCTCAGAGTTAATTTGGATGGATGGTTCATGTTGAGCCAAGTAGAACTCGCCCAGCAGGTGAACTTTCTCAGTTGATTTGGATTTTGTACAGGAACAGTACAAACCTAAGCAAGTCATATAACAAAGAAGTATTATTCAGTTATTAGATCCCATTTTAGCAAGTAACGGAGTGGGTTGATGGATTTGCATGTGCTGGATGCGTGCTGTCCCTTATATTTGTTTCTTTTTTGCTTATTACTGTTTCTTAGATCTGTGTACTTTAGGCCCATGCGGTCTGCTCCCCAGATCCGCATAGGTGGGAGCTTTATGCACTGGGGCTGCCAGCCAGCCAGCCACCCCCCCCCCCCCCCCCCCCCCCCCCTTTACTGTTTCTTAGATCTGTTCTCTTTATAGTCACTGTTCTCTCTCTCTCTTTAGCTGATCTTTCTAGTTCCTCATTTTCCTTAGTGGGGTCTATTTCCAAATTTCAGTACTTATTTGGTGCTGTGTCTGTTTTTTTCACGTTTCTAAGTCAAATTTGTTATCTGAACTATACAGGCTCCTTTAGGCCCTCCATTTGCATTAATTCAAGGAACTCTCGAAGCGGAAGGAGTTGGATTCAACCCAGTCCCAACAGAAGCTTGCCCTGCTATAAGAAGAGGGTCAGTTGCATGGATTGGTTCGGGACCGGAATTCTTTATCAGCCTTGCAAATCACGATGAATGGAAACGAGCATACACTGTTTTTGGTTATGTTCTTCCGGAAGACATGGAAATTGCAGAGAAAATTGCAGAGCTCCCTACCAAGTCAGACGTGTGGAATAACATCCCAGTGGCTGTCTTGGAAAAACCTGTCGCCTTGTGGGTCAGAAGAATCTCAAAAAGTAATGGTGACTTGAACCTTAAAACTAATTCTAAATTGGACACAACTGGTTCTTAGTTGAAGACTGTCTGATGGTATGCACTGCCTTCATTTACCAGTTTGATATCCAATCTCAAGAGCCCGTTTCTGGTTTCATCTTGCATGGTTTCAATGTATTCTATTTTTCATGCCTTGTTTAGATACAGAAATAAGATCCACATCTTGGGTCATTTTGGTGTTGAATGCTTGATTCCTGTCAGCTTCTTACTGGTCTCCTACAGATAAACTGGTAGTTAAAGTACCAATAAGTTTGTAAAAGAAAAACATTAGCAACCACAAAACAACTGTCCAGAATCAATGAAAACGAATAGCTGATTTGTTTGTCCTTCTGATTACTAGTTCAGTATAGGAAACCAAACCATTTTCATGGGTCCAAAGGAAATATAAACAGAACTGTGGGAAGAGCTGGCTGGAGGACTCCCTTGAATTGCTGAAGATATTGCAATACAATTTTCACTTGGCTCCATAAGTCCCTACTAGGTTGAAATATGCAGCTTATCACTATTCTCATCCAAGTTTAGTTTAGTCTGTATTTTTAATCCTTGCACTATGTGGTGACATACAGTGAAAATATGGAATTCAAGCGACCAAATGCACAAGCATGGGCTTGACTGTTATTGAAAGAAATCCTTCTTAAATGTTTTGTCATTGTTCTTATTATCTAAGCTGCATTACAAGGATATTGAAGGTTCATGCCGGTGGGTTGAGTTCTTCGCACACATAAACGTTCACTTTGTGGAGGTTATTTGGTAGGATCCTGATTGTTCTTGATTTTCACTGCTTGTATTTAATGACATAAAACTACATCTAATTAATAGTATGCAGGACTCACTTCTAAAACAGGACATGTACCTTCGTGTTGGAACAATTTGATGACTGCCTGAGTATAAGCGCTGCTGAATCCTGAGTTGATGAGCCAATATGAGTTACCGCGGGTTTTCCCTCTGCGCTGCCGTTACCGGTAATCACCGTCATGTTTTTCTAATAATCTGCCGATAATCTCAGGTTCAGCGCAGACTTCTCAATCTATCCGCTAAATTGTTCGGGTTTGTATATGATGGATGCATGTATCTTCATTTGTGTTGGCAAGAGTAAAATTGGCTCACTCTTTCAAAAGATTCAAAATGTCTATTCCGCAGGTTGGCAAAGCCATTTGAATATGGTAAGCCTCTCATTTAAAGAGTTCAAACTGCAACAATATATTTTCAACACCACATTCTCCATAAACTAAAGGCTTATAATCATTCATCAACGAAAAACTTTTATGTATGATTCAATCATACCAAGCTCCTCCAGATGACTGGCCGGGATCATTGAATCAGTGACACCCACTTGTACTTTTGGCTTCTATATTTTCCAAGTGAAAATATGCACGTCCACCGCATGATAACTCATGAAGAATTCAAACTGGTCAGCCATTCAGTCTGGCCCCTGATTTTATATTTTAGATTTCATTGGTTTACTGAGTGGATCAGCAAATCATAAGGATAAGTAATTCAAAGGATCACAGAGACCTTCTAGATGATCGATCCACTCCCAGAAATTTGATGCGTAATCTCCACTACCAGTGTGGATTCTTAAATAATCTCATTTTAAGACTAGGTGGAGACCTCCCTTGATTTTGCTTGAGAGGATCCAATTTTAGACAAGCCAACCTCATCGTATTGTATTTTGGGTTTTTGTGGAAGAACAACTGGCGAAGATAAGGGGCTGTCATTTTCGGCATCACTTTTTTTCTGGGTTTTTGTGGAAACGCGGTCGGGTAGGACAAGGGACTTTCGTCTGTGGACTTTGTAGACGAACACTAAGATCCTGAAATGCTCTTCCTTCACTTAACTAGGAAAGAAAAAGAGGTACGTCCTACGGCAAGGCCCCTTAATTCCTCCATCAGGACATAGTTGGGCCGAAGACTTCTAAATAGAATCTAAATGCGGCATGTTAGAAATCACTGGAAAGACTTAAGTAAAACTAAAATCATGATCGGGAATGGGAAGCCACCTTCGCTGACTTGAAGTCTTGTGAACCACAACTACTTTAAGCTCTTATGTCAAGTAGAGCACCCTCAATTATCTTCCCGTGGAACTAAACACAGACAAGCAGTTTTTGGAGTCCAATGGGGCTCCCACTTGGAAGGATAATTTGCTCATTCATCTTCTAAGGGAGCCTTGGTGCAACAGTAGAATTGTTGTTGTGTGGCTTTGATGTCACAGGTTCAAGGCGTGAAAAAAGCCTCTTGCAGAATGCAAGGTAAGGCTGTATATTATTGACCCTTGTGGTCCACGCTTACCCTGGACCCTGCATACACAGGAACTTTGTGCACTGGAACTGCCCTTTATCTTCCAAGTCGCCCGTCTCGTCTGCATGAATTTAGTGTTTTCGGAATCAGCTGCCACCTCTCGAGCATGACTGATCGACTCGCTTTGCTGCATTCCAGGAACAAGTAACCCAAGACCCTCTCGAGGCCTTGCGTTCTTGGAACAATAGTCACATCTGATCATCGGCATCAATGGCCTGTAGTCCAGATCTGCATCCCAAGAGCTTGTTAGGTTCCATATCTTCGCATGTGGGAAACCTCACATTTCTGACAGAAATCTATTTTGGAAACAATAGATAAAGGGCAGTTTTGGTACACAAAGCTTTCGCCTATGCAGGGTTTGAGGAAAGGGCGGATTGCGATAGTATATAGCTTTATCTTGCATTTTTGCAAGAGACTGTTTCTATGCCTTAAAACAACTGCTACCATGGCAAAATTCCACAAGAGATTAGACATTTGTTTCTCCTGCAAATTCTTGAAGTCAGCTACAATTTACTAGAAGGACAAATTCCAGCTAATCTTTCCAATTGCTTGAACAATGTTGTAGGCAACACTTCTTTGAGCTTAGTTCTAGGCCAATGCTCACTTCTTTTGCTCTTGGTGCTAATGCCCCTACAGGAAGCATCTCCTATTCACTAGGGAACCTCTCATCTCTGATAACTCTCTCTGACGAAGAATAATATAGAAGAAAGGATCCCAGACGACCTAGGCCGACTCTCGAGATTACAATTATTTCAGTCATGCGAATAAACTCTCTGGTAAGATTCCAAAAGCAATTTACAATGTATCTTCCATGTATTTATTCGAGGTGGTAGACAATTAATTGCATGGAAGCCTCTCTCCGAATATAGACCTCACCTATCCCAATATCCAAGAATTTGCTGCTGCATTTAACCAATTTACAGAGAAGGGGGTCTTGGCGCAACGGTAAAAATTGTTGTCGTGTGGCATTGAGGTCACGGGTTCAAGGTGTAGAAACAGTCTCCTGCAAAATATAAGGTAAGGCTGTGTACTTTAAGCCCTCGTAGTCCGCCCCCTCCCTAGACCACGCATATGCGGGAGCTTCGTGCACAGGGCTGCCCTTTTTTTATTTAACCAATTTACAGGATCCATAGTAGGGTCATTATCAAATGCTTCAAGGCCTATAATGTTTGATGTGCACCATGCCATGTGATGGGTTCATACCCATGTGGAGACATCAGCAACTAAAAGTCAAGAATCGGTGCAGTAAAATTGGAAATCAACACTGTCAAAATTCGGCACCGAATGAACAGTCAAATTAGGCAACTGAATCTATGGATTTGTTAAGATCTGTTGTGCTACAAATCTTGACAATCGGATCATCTGTACCCTATAAACAGGGGAGATCCGATCACTGCTAAACAATGATGTAAGAAATAGATCAGAGTCAATCTGTGAGAGAAAAAGAGTGAACATGAATGAGTCAATGAGTATAGTAGAGAGAGAATCTAATCTGATCCTCCTCCTCCTCCTCCTCCTCAGTGTAATCTATTCCTAAACATTGATAGTTCCTCTCTTTTCCAATGGATGTAGGCTAAATCATGCCGAACCACGTAAAATTTTTATGTTATCTCTTTTGTGTGTGTTTGTGTTTCTCTCAGCCTCAGATTCCCATGATCTGAACAACAGATATGGATTGCTACAGTGGCATTAGAACTGCGCATCTCAATAGTGGTATCAGAGCCAGCCCATATCCATTTCCAGTCTAGACCCAGGCTCGGGCCAGATCCAATCCAATATCCATTCCATCAAGGCGCAGCTCAAATCCAGCCCATGCCGAGGAAACTAGCTCAGCTCAACTGAGATCTAGTCTAGGCCGATGAGACTGGACCAGCCCAACTAGATCTAGTCCAGCCCGAGGAGACCGGCCCAACCCAATCCAGATCTAGCCCAGGCTGAGGAGACTGGCTCAGTCCAGCGTAGTCTAGATCTAGCCTAGGTTGAGGAGTGGCCCAGTCCATATTAGAAAAACTAGATTTGAGTTTGGAGAGCCCAATTCCAGATCAGAGCATTAGAGCACGCCCCAAATTAGAGAACATCCTAGATCGTAGAGCCCAGATCTAAGGACATCCCAAATCGAAGTCTGTTCTAGACCAAAGAACACGCCTGATCGAAGATATTTTAGATTCGATAGCTCAGATCAAAGAACACCCTAGATTAGTGAGATCACAACTCTGAGAATTCCTAGATCTAAGATGCAGTGGGGGGGGGGGGGAGAGAAGAAGCAGATCTAGATTGGCGACAATGAAACCTCTAGCCCTCACTGAAAAAATCAATAAAGAAATTGAAGTACCTATAGGCAGAGGAATAACAGAAACAACCATCTCTAGAAAAAGAGAGTTGCAGTCACAAGGCAAAGGCAGAGATCTAATGAAGCCATTGTCGCGACTGATCTGGTGAAGCCATTGCTGGTGTTGTTGTCATCGACTGATCCATTGAACTCGCACCAAAAGAAGAAGCAACACAACAAATCTGGAGAAGAGAAGCTGTAGCCACAGAGGGAAAATCATAATTGCAGCTGTAGAAGGAAAAAAACCTAAAGAGGTTAGGGTTTCCCTTCGTATTTTTTTTATATAAAATCCACAAATAGCAGCCTGTAAAATTAATACTGTTATCTCTATGAATAGTATCGAGTCTCTACAGTGAGGTATTATTTCGAGTCATAAATAGTAAATACTGTAGCCGGGTTGAACAGTACCAGCAAATAGTATTCCCCGAACAATATTTGAATATTTACAATTCCGCCCATGAATAGTATCTCCTCTAAAATGACAATTATACCCCCCCAGTACATAAAAATTTCTTGGGCATCCCTTAACCACTCTCAAGGTTTTTTTACTGTTCTAGACTGAACTGTGCATCCTTTTTCTCATGATTAGGCTCAAGAAAGTTAGAAATAAACTCTAAAAAATTCATGGAGGAATCTGGTTCAAGTAATATTGTGGCTAGGGTTATAATAAAACTCAATGCCACCAATTACACCTTATGGAGACCTAAAATAAAGAATCTTTTACACTATAAAGATCTTCATGACCCGCGAGATGATGAAGGAAAAAGACCTGAAGGGATTTCAGAAAAGGAGTGGACTAAAATGAACCTGAAAACTATAGGTCAGATCAGACAATGGATATACCATAGTGTCTTCCATCATGTAGCTCAAGAAGAAAACGCTTATGTTCTTTGGAAAAAGCTAGAGAACATGTATCAGGCTAAGACTGCACGCAACAAAGCCTTGTTGATGAAAAGGCTAGTAAATATAAAGTTGAAAAGTGGAACGTCAATAGCTGAGCACATTAATGAATTTCAGAATCTAGTGAACCAGCTCGTATCAGCAGAGTTTCTACTAGGGGATGAAGGATAAGCTCTAAAAGGCAAACTAACCATGGCGATGGTCAAGGACACCCTTTCAACAAGGAGGCTAGGAGAAAAGAATCTAGAATAGACGAAGCACATGCCCTAGTTACAGAAAATAAAGAAAGCAGCAGCACCAGAGGTCGAGGTAGAGGAAGAAGCAAAAGTAGAAGCAGGAGAAAATCTCAAGATTGTGGCAAATTTAAGAGCCTGCACAGGGCAATACAAGTGCTTTTACTATGGCATTCCAAGACATATGAAGAAGGATTGCCTAAAACTAAAGAAAGAAATGAGACAAAATAAGATAAAGGTAGGTAATGGTGAAATAAATGTCACCATTGCATAGGACATATAAGTACTTATAGTTGAAAAAGAAACGTGCCTGCACATGGTCAACAGTGAAGTTGAGTGGGTGGTAGACATAGCTACCTCCTACCATGCCTGTGACACCCCAAGTTTTCTAAAATCTTTTTCCAATATATATATTTATGGTAAAAAGTTTATTATTATAAAGTAGGTAGGATCCATGAAATGCAACTCTCAAAAAAAAAAAAAAAAAATCGCAGCGTCAGGGAAAATACCTAATAAGGAAAATCCTAAGGGTCATCTACACCCCAAAACCACAAGGCTAAACCAAAAGCACTTTTTGACACTCTTAGCATGCTCAAATACAAAACCACGAGAAATTATGCAACTGCAAAGAGACGAAGATACTAATAAAAATCCCAAAGCTCCAGGGTCCATCCAAGATCACAACATCATCCATGTGTGAGTGTATGCACATTATACAGTAGTATGGGTCTAGTCTATCAAAATATACAATATCTAGATAGAGTACCAAAAGTCTGATACCAATCTAAAAACATACACTACTATCTCCAACAACAAAAGGTATGTGGTCCTCAGGTCCGCATCCAGATCCACGATAATCCGCCTTCTTCCCTTTCTGACTGTCATGCTCCAACTCTGAGGCATTGTCTCAGCAAGCTAGGCTTGTGTAGGTGATTAACATTCAATATAAAGTAATAAGAAATAACATGGTACAAAACCTCATATTCATACGATGCATAATACACCAATTCCATGATATAAATATGGCAACATAAGTCATAGTGTTAGGACATGAAAAATCTGAAAAGATATGCAGATACAAGTAAGCCATAACCACGTGAGTCAATATCCAAAAAATCACATGAATGCATACCAAAAGCATCAAAACATCATACATAATCAAGCCTTATGAGTGTCTCAGGCACACTCACAGCAACGTGGGGTCAACTCTCAATACCATCCGCTTTCACCCTTTCACCAACAATGGGCACTTAGGCACTCATGGCAAGGAGCGTTCCAGTTCCTCTTTCGCCTTTCACCCACACAGGCACTCAGGCACTCAGCACTCACAGAAAGACGCGTTTCACGACCGCTTTCACCCTTTCACCTGCAAGGGGCACTCAGGCACTCATGGGGAATAGGGGATACATCCCATTACTAGCTTAAAAGCCTCAATTGTCATGACATAGAGACTCCCACATGTCAACATCTCTGTAGTCAAATCAATGTAACTAAAATATGCCAAAAACAGTGTATAAAACACATACAAGGGAAGTAACACGCATATCAATAATACATAGTGAAAAACGATCTCTTGCAACATACTAGGGCTTACAACCCTATGCTTCAAAGTTCCAATCACTAAGTCATGATTTGAGAAATCATGAAAAATCGCAAATGAAATCACCTACCTCGA
The DNA here is from genome assembly GCA_035236585.1 of Warburgia ugandensis. Taxonomy (NCBI): domain Eukaryota; kingdom Viridiplantae; phylum Streptophyta; class Magnoliopsida; order Canellales; family Canellaceae; genus Warburgia; species Warburgia ugandensis. The sequence continues at coordinate 4,607,310 of CP141131.1, read as the reverse complement.
TAATGCCGAACTCCAGTTAGGCATATAGGAGATATCAAGTCACACGCTCTGACGTACTTGTCACATTATAAGTCATTATTGCTTGTTAGACCTCTCATTTTCATCATGACCCTTAAAATTTCTATTTTGTCTAGTGTGTTACATGTATCTCTATGATCATGCACCGATCGGACGGTCAAATCACTCTTGATCAGCATATCCTAAGGTAGTTGCCTAAATTGATCATTAGGATCATTTTTTCTTGGCAACTCCATGAGATCTGCCCTTCAAATCTGCTAGATCATCTCGTGTTTGATGTGTACAACCAAAGTCTAAGGCCTGATCATCTATTGATCGGCTTAATCAGAATCATCTAACAGTATTTAGTAAGTTGGCTATTAAAAAGTTACTATAAACTAGATTTTTATCCTGAAATCTAGGTCCGCCTTGTTGAGACAATCACAACGCCTCTTTCGGATTATAATTTGAACCTCTGTAGCTCCTAGAATCACGTTTTTTTATGAATGGACGGTAAAAAACCCTCAAAATTGAGAAAAAGGGCCCGCCGCATGTGCGGCGCGTGTGCTGCACGTGTGACATCCGCGTGCTCATGGTGCACCATGTGGCGTGCCCACATAGCATTGCGCGTCGTGCAACTCGTGGCATGCGCTCATCGTACCGCACGTGGCTCTCACAAGCTGCACTGCATGGCGCGCGCGCGTGTCCCGTCCCGTGTCCCCGCATGGCGTGACATCCAACCACGCATCGTGCCTGGTTGTGACGCGTGCACTTCCCGCCCACGCGCGCTCGCCGTCCTGTCATGGGTCGCTGTTGCTGGGGACGGTGACCGGACTGGTTCACCGTCCTCGGAGACAAACGCCAGAATCCAGTCGCTGGTGACCCCAGGTGCTTTGTTTTTAGCAATTTTTACACCCATTTGTCCAGTTTTTCACATACATTCCATTTTCAAGCTCCATTTTAACAAATTCTTTCATTTTTATACAATTTTTCCCACGTTTCAAAAAATCCCTCATCCACTATTTTTGTGGTTTTTCGGGGTCCCTAGTCTTCCGATCACCATGAAATTTCATGGGTCTGTTTCTTGCATCATCACGTACACGATGAATGATCCAGATCCTCATATGACACCGTTTCATTGACTTATTTTGAAAACAATACTAATGCATACTCCTCACTAGAAAACAGCAATCCACACCATTTTCCGGCCCTAAAACAATGAACAAACATAACGTTCAGAGATGGGGAAGAGCATGGGGGTTGGCCTACCTCAGTCTAGTCGGCCACTCCCAGTCGCCTTCTGAAGATTGACGGCGTCCTCGCTGTGAATTGGTCGCCGGGGGAGGGGGGGCGTGATGCATTTAAGGCACCCACCCTTAAATGCGTCCCCTCTTATTATTATTATTATTACTATTACTATTACTATTTATTATCATCATCATCATCATTATTATTCCCAAAATAAATTTTTCCTAAAATTTTAAAATAGTGAATGTTACAATGCCACACCACATAAAGAATTCTTTATCACTTACAAGGAATGAGACTTTGTTACCATGAAGATGGGAAACAATAGCACGTCCTAAATAATTGGGATTGAAGATGTATAAATTAAGACGAACCTTGACTGCACAGTGGTGCTAAAGGAAGTGTGGCACATACAGGAACTCAGGCTAAACCTGATCTCAGTGCTAGCACTTGACAGACAAGGCTACACAAACTATTTCGCCAATAGCACTTGGAAATTGACGAAATGAGCGATGATTGTGGCAAGAGGGCATATATATAGCACCCTATACAAGACTCACACGAAGATATGTGAAGATAGTCTCAACGTAGTGGAGGATGAAGCATTGCCAAATCTTTGGCACAAAAGACTTGGACACATTAGAGAGAAAGGGCTATTCACACTCGCCAAGAAGCAGTTCATCAAAATAACCAAAGGTATAACTTTAAATCCTTGCAAATACTGTTTGTTTGATAAACAACATAGAGTTGTATTCTCTTCTCCAAGTAATAAAAGGAAAGAAATCTTGAGTTTGGTGTACTCTGATGTATGTGGTCCTATAGAAGAAGAGTTTTTAGGAGGAAACAGATATTTTATAACATTTATAGATGATGCTTCTAGGAAGGTGTGGGTATATTTTGTAAGAACTAAGGACTAGGTATCCAAGCACTTCAAGAGATTCCACACGATGGTGGAGTAACAAATAGAAAAGAATTGAAGTGTCTCTGGACAAACAATAGAGGCAAAATACACTTCCAAAGAGTTCGAGGCATAATGGGCTTATCACGGTATTCAACATGAGAAGACGATCCCACGCATCCCACAACACAATGACATTGCTAAAAGAATGAATTGGACCATTGTGAAATGAGTTAGAAGCATGCTTAGTATGGCTAAGCTGCCTAAGCCATTCTAGGGAGAAGTTGTTCGTATTGCATGTTACCTTATCAATAAATCACCGTCAGCACTGTGAATTTTGAAGTTCGGGAGAAGGTGTGGTCTGGTAAGAAAGTTTTCTACAAATACTTGAGGGTGTTTGGATGCAAAGCTTTTATGCATGTATCTAAGGAGTTAAGACAAAAGCTCGACCTCAAGTCAACACAACGTATCTTCATCGGCTATGGAGACGATGAATTGGATACATGCTATAGGATTTAGAAGCTAAGAAGGTTATTAAAAGTAAAGACATTGTATTCCACGAGAACCAGTTCTATGTGGACTTTGACAAACCTACAAAGTTCAATGAAAAAAGTACCAGCGCTCCAAATTTTGTTCCAAATCCTGTACCAGTACAACCTAACACAAACAACATGTAGGATGACTTTCCAGCAGCAGAAGAAGCGTATGTAGAGGGTGTTGAGCAGGGGGAGCTACAAACCCCTCTGCCAGAAGCTGCAAGGCCATCACAACAACCAAATGATGAAGAAATCCCTCCATTAGAAAATAAGCCTCACCCAAAGACATCTTCGAGAGGCTGTGTACTGATTCCCTCAAAGAGATATTCGGAATTAGAGTATATCATGCTTACTGAAGAGAGGGAGCTAGAAAGTTTCCAAGAAGCACAGAATCGCGTAAACAAGAGTAAGTGGATATAAGCTATGCAGGAGGAAATTGACTCGCTGCAAAAGAACAAGACTTACGAGTTAGTGAAGCTTCCTAAGGGCAAGAGAGCACTAAAGAACAAATGGGTGTTCAAGCTCAAGAAAGATGGCAGCAAAAATCTAGTAAAGTACAAGACTCGATTGGTCGTTAAAGGCTTCAAATAAATGAAAGAAATTGACTTTGACGAAATCTTCCCATCAGTGGTGAAGATGACTTCAATCCGAACTGTACTCGGATTGGTAGTTAGCTTAAATTTGGAGCTTGAACAAATGAATATGAAAACTGCATTTCTTTGTGGAGATTTAGAGAAAGATATCTACATGGAGCAACCTAAAGGTTTTGAAGTACTAGGGAAGAAGCACTTAGTCTTCAAATTAAAGAAGAGCCTATATAGTCTAAAACAAGCGCTGAGGCAATGGTACAAGAAGTTTGACTTATTCATGATAAGTCATGGGTACAAGAGAATAACAGTAAACAACTGTGTATATGTGCAGAGATTTCCTAATGAGAAGTTTATTGTACTTCTTCTATATGTAAATGATATACTAATTGTAGGACAAGATGTAGCTATGATTAGCAAGCTGAAGGAGTTATCTAAGTCTTTTAACATGAAGGACTTAGGCCCAGCTCAGCAGATTTTGGGCATGCAGATTGCTCTCGACAGAAAGACAAGAAAATTGTGGTTGTCACAATAGAAGTATGTTGAACGAGTAATCAAGAGGTTTAATATGGAGAATGTCAAGCCAACCAACACTCTACTTGGTAACCATTTTAAGCTAAGCAAACAGACATGCCCTTCTTTAGAACAGGAAAAAGAAAAGATGTCAATAATACCATACTCATCAGTAGTTGGAAGTCTGATGTATGCAACGGTGTGTATAAAAACAAACATTAGTCATGCAGTAAGAGTAGTAAGCAAATTCCTGTCCAACCCAGGAAGAGATCACTGGGTAGCAAGTGAAGTAGATCTTAAAGTATCTCAAGGGTACATCTAAGTTGTGCTTGTGTTTCAAAGAATTAGAACCTGTCTTGGAAGGATACACAAATGCTGACAAAGCAGGGGATCTTGACGGCAAAAAATCAACATCCGAATTCTTATTCACTTTTATAGGAATTGTATCTTGGTAGTCCAAGTTGCAGAAGTGCATTGCTTTATCAACAACAGAAGTAGAGTATATTGCCACAACTGAAGCTGGCAAGGAGATGTTGTGGATAAAGTGGTTTTTCTAGGAACTTAGTATTATACAGGAGGAATACAAGGTACATTGTGATAGTCAGGGTGCTCTAGACTTGAGCAAAAATTCAATGAACCACTCATGCATAAAGCACATTGACATTCGCTATCATTGGATATGCGAGGTAATAGAATAGGAGCTACTGAAGATAGAGAAGATTCACACTGATGAGAATCCAACAGACATGCTGACAAAAGTGGTACCATATGAGAAGCTTATGTTATGTAGAGACATAGCAAGGATGGACTCAAATTGAAAAGATAAATAATATTCTCCTCCCACGTGTATGGAAGGAGAGAATTGATGGGTCCATACCCATGTGGAGACATCTGCAAAGTCAAAACACAGCAATTAAAAGTCAAGAATTTGTGCAGTAAAATTGGAAATCAGCATAGTTAAAATTCGGCACCCAATGAACAGTCAAATTAAGCAACCGAATTTGTGGATTTGTCAAGATCTACTGCGCTACAAATCTTGACAATCGGATCATCTACACCCTATAAATAAGGGAGATCCGATCGCTGCTAAACAATGATGTAAGAAACATATTAGAGTCGATCTGTGAGAGAAAAAGAGTGAACGTGAGTTAGTGAGTAGAGTAAAGAGAAGATCTGATCTAATCCTTCTCCTCCTCAGTGTAATCTGTTCTTAAAAAGTGATAGTTCCTCTCTTTTTCTGTGGATGTAGGCCAAATCAGGCTGAACCATGTAAAATATTTGTGTTCTCTCTTTTGTGTGCGTTTGTGTTTCTCTTAGCATCAAATTTTCAGATTTGAATGACAGATATGAATTGCTACAATGGTATTACAGCTGCTTATCTCAACACCATGCTTACTGGAACAGTGCCGGCAAATCTTGGATATTTGCCACATCTTTCAAGATTTGGTATAGCCAGCAATAGGCTGGGAAGTAGAGGTAATCATAATCCGAGGTTTGTCACTTAATTATCCAATTGTTGCAGCGTGGACGCATTAGGCATAGATGACAATAATCTAGTCGGCATACTGCCAAACTCCACAGCCAATCAATCAAACCAGCTTAAAGGTCTAGACATTGGAGGCAACAAGATCTATGGAAGAATTCCTTCAGGTATTGAGAGTCATGTTTAAGTTTAACAATGTTGAGCATTGAAAATAACCTTTTGTCTGGAAGTATTCCCGTTGGCATTGGGAAAACTGCAGGCCTTGCAAGTCTTGTGCTTGTTAACAACAGATTATTAGGCGAATTCCATCCACCTTGGGCAACCTCACTCAATTGAATAAACCCTCAGTTAAGCGTCAACAGCTACAAGAGTTATATCTTTCTAACAATAACCTCGTAGGGTATTTTACCCAAGAAGTTCTTAGTCTTCACTAGACCTACATACGTGGGAGATTTGTGCACCGGCTGCTCCTTTTTTTCTTTTTTGACTTAGCAATTGAATAATCTTGGAATACTTGTACATGGATGTCATCGTCTTTGAAGGAAGAATTCCACCACCATTGAGTACATTAAAGGTCATTCGAGAGATAAATTTGTCTTTCAACAATTTTGAAGGAGCAGTGCCAACAGATAGGATCTCCCAAGATGTGATTGCAGTTTCAATCACTGTACATGCTAAGTTTTGTTGGGGTATCTCAGAACTACGATTGCTTGCTTGCCCTCTCCACACTTTCAAAGCAAATCAGATGATATTTTAGTTTGAAAGTAATAAACCCACCCAGTTTCTGTCATGCTTGCATCTTCCATCTTAATATAATGGTTCTGTGAATTATATTGGATGAGAAGGGCACCTCTCGTAGAATGGAATTTGCACACGAGAAATGCTAAAGAGGTTTCTTACAAAGACCTGTTAAAGCAACTGATGGCTTCTCTCCGGCCAATTAGATTGGCAGCGGAAGTTATGGCTCTCTGTGCAAAGCATTTTAGAAGACAGAAACTGTTCATTCCCTCTACACCAGTGGCTCAATCTGCTTCATCACACCTTGAATCCTCATTGTCGATCTCCTTACCTCCAAAATTCCAACCTCTTAAATTGCCGGATTGATAATCCTAACCTCACGGAAGCATTCATCGTTCGCCTTCTCCGGTCACTGAGAGTTTCGGAAGGAGTTCAATCATGCGTTGTAGTAGTCTGCTGAAACATTTTTGTCTTCACTCTGCAATCAACTTATGGGGGTTTTGTGGTAACCGGAGAGTGAATTTGTGATCTCGTAGGAGAACTACGAGCACCGTCTTGCTGCGATGGACAAGCAGTGCGTAGAATATTCAGGGAGTGCCAGGGAAGAGCTGGCTTATAGATTAGAACTATTGCATTTAATAATTATTTTTCGGAAGAAAAATGAAAATAGTACAAACTGATGATTATGTGAATTTAATTTTCATTATAATGGCTTTCAAAATAATTTATTAGAACTTTAATAATGATATTATATGATAATTTTTCTGATATGTTAAGAAATTGTCAATTACGTAGAGAACTTGGTAATCTGTATTAGTCGAGGCTTCAGCACTTTGCCTGGTCGGTCTCGGATTCACAATAAAAAAATAAAAAAAAGTAATAAAGAAAAGAAAAAAGGAAGATCTTTTGAACATCCTACTCACTTTAGAGTAGGCTCATCTAAGTTAATAGCAGTTCAGATTTTTGGTAAGCTGTACTCATTTAGACTTATAGTTATTCTCCCTGTTTAGTGGGAATGACGAGGAAAATAAAGGATGCATGCATTATTATCCTATCAAAATTACTAATAGGCCAGAAAATTCTCAGATTTTGTGCCTCAATTCGTAACTAAGCCAAATAAAAATGAATTCTAAAAAGAAATCTAATATGATCCACCATTAGGATTTTGGAATTAATGTCAGTTGGGATTGTGGAATTCAATTTAATTGACGAAGGCTAATTGGATAGAAAAGAGTCCTGGTAGGTGTAAAAGCTCTAAGCGTCCTCGGTAAACTTTGTCTTTTCTTAATCATAGTGATTATGCTGCCTTTTCTTAATAATAGTAAAATTATATTTTATAGATGTAAGTTACTCATAATGTTTGGAATGAAAAATGGCTTGGATAGATTATGACTTAAATTGTTCAATGTGATGATTTCTAGTGAATTACTTAAATTTTGCATATTTTACATGATGAACGGCTCAGATCTTAAAAAAAATACTCCGAAGGTAGCTTCTGCCCCTTAAGAAAAATCGTCTGCAAAAAAATGGTCAGCCAGCCAGTCCACGTCTTCGTACAAAGTCAACTGAAAGACTAGCTACGTTCTTCTTTCGTGGCCATTGGGTTGGGCCATCGACGAAGAACAAAACAGGAGAAAGAAAGAGTAAACAGCGTCGACGAGGAAGAAAGAACAAACGCGAATCAGAAAATGGGGTTGCTGGGGAATTACATAGATTCAATCCGTTGTCTTCGGATCAGAAGCCTGCTCATGCAGGCCGTCAATCTCGGTACCCAAGGATTCCTTTTCTCGTTTCTATAGACTTTCTTAGTTTTGGTTGGACCTAAAACGTGTTGTTTCTCAGCCTTTTGATCTCTTTCTGTTGAAAATTTTCATGGGTTTTCGAGAGTTTACCAGGAAATTTCTGGGTTTTGTCTTCTTTATGCTTTCATAGTATATATTCAGTGCCATGAAAACTTGGACAATGACGATGTGGAATGCTAGACGCACAACAATGTATGTAAATTTGAAACAAGGAAGAACATTTGGAGAGACCCACATCCTAGACTTAAGTAGCTGTACTAAGAGGATGAAAGAAAATTGTATTCTGGTTGGATTTTACTACCTGTTTCTTTAGTCCAAAAGAAACTTTTCTTTTGGAGTATACCATTGTGACTAATGACAGATGGAGATTTGGTAAACCAATGGATAGTTGCAGTAGATTTTGTAGAGGCTATGCCTTCATATTCCCATCCCAGAGCAATTTCTTATCATTTCTCCTTGTTATACTAGAATAATTTTCATCAGTGAGGTAGCATTTCTTTGGTTACTTATTGCATTTCTTTTGTTAGGGCTTGCATGCCTAGATGGAGAACTAGCAATTTTGGATCCACCCACACGGGCTTTTGGAATGTATCAGTGTGTGTATATGTATTGCCTTGAACTATGTTTTAGAAAAGCATGTATTTCATTGCTACTAGTGGATAACAGGTGCATGCTGCTTGTTAAATCCCTTAATAATGCGCTCCTTGTGATTTGTGAGGTTTAATTGTTTTTCTGGCACTTGTGGTGTGTGTCAGGTGTAATTGTTTCCATGGCGCTGATAATTTGGAAGGGGTTGATATGTGTTACTGGAAGTGAATCACCTGTTGTGGTTGTTCTTTCTGAAAGCATGGAACCTGGCTTTCAGAGGGTGAGTTCATTTAATGATTTTCCTTCCTGCAATCCCAAACACTGGGCTGCAGTTTACTTCTCAACTTTAATTGTTTCAGAGGGTCTATTTTGTGAGACCAAGTGTATGATTTGTGCTGGTATTTCTATTGGAGAAGGGTTGGAACCAATTGATATAGTTGCATTTGCTTCCTTCTAGAATGATATAAATCTAAGATCCCTAAGAAAGTCTATTTGGTATATTACCATTAAGTTGTTGGCAGCACTACTAGTAGCCTTCTCCAACAATTTGAAGGAACTTATGACACTGTTGCTTAGGATTCTTATTTTGCGTGGGAAGGCGGTCTTAGAAATATGGTATCAACATGATCGGGGCTTAGAATTCAATTGAATTAGGCACTAACAAATACCATACTAGTAGCCTCCAAAAAGCAGGGAAAAACAGTGGTCAAAATGAGTGCTTTTCAACTGCAGATGGTAGTGTCCCTAACCATTGATTTCATTAGACATGAAAACTAGTTAGTTATATCCAAGAAACAGATAAAACAGGGCTACAGATAACAACAAAGTTGTAATACTATAATCTGCAAACTGAAAGCTTACTACCTATTGCTTAAGTGAAAGTAACCTGTGCATGAATCAAAGGATTAGAAACAGCTGTGTTCTCTGTTATGGTCAAATATTCATTTGTGGTCAAATATTTTGTGGTTACCTGCTGAAATACATCTTTTGTGGTCAAATATTCATATAACTGTCTTTTGAAGGACAAGAAGACCATGGTACAAAGTCGATCTCTGTTTATGATTGCTAATAGAATTCACAGTAAGGATTGCTAATAGAAAAAGAGAAGATAATTTCATGTCGTTTTAAAGAAGCTGTTTCATGTATCATTTTGGGAACTCCAGATTCTTATACCTTAACTATCAAATACTACAAAAATGTAATATCTTATTTTATATTATCCAGAATTTGCTTGGTAATATGCAGGAATTGCTCTGCTTATCAGATGAAGCATATTTGAGTTTTTTCACACGAAGCGTGTCTCCAAAGCAGATCTCCTAAGGTGGTGATGCAGTGCAAACCCCATGATATGATCAGTGCTCAACTTTCTAATAATTTGCACTGCATCAAATGGCTTTAGCTATTTTAACTCGTTAACTGTTGTACTGAGTTATTAAGTGGTGTGCCTGCGCGTATCAGTGATTGGCCTATGCTGTGGATCATGCAATTGAGAATGCAACACTGAACATGTTAAGTATTGAAGTCTTAATTTGCATGCATGTTTTACTGTTTTGCCTGAGTGGCTTCATGATTTTTATGCAAATCTTGTTTGCTATGCTATAACCAAGTGATATCCACGTGATCAGTCACCTCTTTATTAGATCAGGCTATCATCATTTTGTTTGAAAGTGTTTCTCCTTTTTGATATTTTTGCGTCTATGACAGTGTTTTGCATCTTTTCTATGCCATAACCATTTAGTATTATTGCAGGGTGACATATTGTTTTTACACATGAAAAAGGATCCTATTCGTGCTGGGGAGATTGTCGTGTTTAATATCGATGTATGGCACTTCTCTTGCTATATAGTGTTGTTGGCTTCACTATCTGATAGCATTTCTGTATGATTTGAGTGCATAGTGATAAGTTTGATCAAACATCTCTTTTGTCTCCCTTACATTTGTGCAATAAACCTGGTAACTATGCCAAAGAGGTAATGACAAGAAGCTATGCTTAAACTGTCTAAAATTACTAATGGTGTTATCAAGGGTCTTGGGAATGCCTTAGCATACAATAGTCTGTCAGGTCTGCCTTTTGAAAGAATAATGTCCATGGAGAAAGAGGTGCATCACATTTGTGTTACTTTGTGAAACTAAAGTTATAATCTTTGTCACTTCTGCTGGTAAACTGTGCTTTTCCATCTTTATGTCCTTTTCTCCTACCTCATTTATCACTTTTCTATGTGACACCATGCGGCAGTAGCCTGAGGTTGAACAAAAAAATAAAGACAAGGTTTTCATTATTTGCAATCATGGAAGAGATATACTATAAAGAATTGAACTTTGTAGTGGAAAATAGGCAAGGCTGCTAGAGCGTTCCCTCAGAAGTGACGCTTTTCATCAGAACCCAGATGCAGTGAAAAGTATACATGGGTTCCCATGCCATTTGAGAAGTACACAGGTAAATAGGTTAGATCAAGAGAACAAGATTTGTATCATTACATGGAATATAGGCACATTGACATATAAGGTCTAGAGTTAGTGGATGCGATGAAATGTAGGAGAGTCGACATCGCTTGTTGTGGCCAAAAAACTAAGGAGAAAGGAGCTAAAACTAGAGAAATCAATGGGTATAAGATCTGGTATGGAGGAAAGGACAATAATAAAAATGGCATAGGAATAGTGGCAGATAAAAAATTAAAGGATAAAAGTTGTAGACGTTAAAAGAACCAATGATAGAATTATACTAATAAAACTTGTTCTAGGAGAGAAAATCATAAATATTATTAGTGCATACGCACCACAAGTAGGTTGAGAGGATAGAATTAATAGACAGTTCTGGGAAGATATGAAGGGAGTCATGCAAGACATTCCCAACACAGAGGGAATATTTATCAAAGGAGATTTTAATGGTTGTGTGGGAAAAGAAAAGAAAGGATGTGATAGGGTACATGGGGGGTATGGTATTGAAGAAAGAAATGAGATGGGGAAGCTATACTTGATTTTGCCAAACACAAACTTTAAGAAGAGGGATGAACACTTAATAACCCTTAAAAGTGGATCATATAAAAGTCAAATAGACTTTTTCCTACTTAGGAATGCTAAAAGATCAATGTGTAAGGATTGTAAGGTGATACCCGGTGATAGTCTAACCTTACAACATAGATTAATGGTTATGGATATCTATATTAAAGTATGGAAGAAAGAAAATAAACTTAATAGGTGCCCAAAAACTAAATGGTGGATCTTAAAAGGAGAGAAGATAGCATCATTTATAAACAAGTTGATAGTAGAAAGAAATCGGAATAATGAAACAGAAGTTAACACCATGTCGACTAATATGGTTATGTCTATTAAGAAAGTAGAAAAAGATATTCTAAGAGTATCTAAAGGTAAAAGGCAACCAATAAAAGAAACTTGATAGTGGAGTGAAAAAGTGAAAAAAGCTATTAAAGAGAAACCTGTGTGTTTTAACGCATGGCAAAGGACTAAAAATGACGAAAACTTTAAGCAATATAAAATTGCTAAAAAGGTTGTTAAGAGAGTAATAAATGAGGCTAAACTCAAGGCATATGATGATCTCTATAATAGATTAGATCAAGAGAATGTGAGAAAGATGTATTTAAACTCACAAAAGTAAGAAAAAGAAAGAGTAAGGACTTAAACCACATTAAGTGTATTAGAAGTGACAACCAAAGGGTACTAGTCATTGGTCAAAGATGATAAGATCAAAGAAAGATGGGAAAGTTACTTTAAAAAATTGCTAAATAACAATTATCCTAAAAATATAGGGATTGAAAGTACCGTAACCCAAATAACATTAAACATTATAGACATGACCGTAGGATTAGAATACCGGAAGTGAAAAAGGTCTTAAAAAGGATGAAATTGGGAAAGACTCTGGGGCCTGATGGTATACCAATAAAGGTTTGAAAGTATATGAGAGATACTAGGGTAGTTTGGTTGACAAAATTGTTTAACAAGGCTATAAAATCAAAGAAAATGCCGGATGAATGGAAGAAGAGCTCTATTGTACCTATTTACAAGAATAAAGGGGACATGCAGAGTTGCACTAATTATCACAGGATCAAACTTATGAGTCATACCATGAAACTTTTTGAAAGAGTGATAGAGAAGAAGTTACGGCATGAGACAAGTGTATTGGAGAACTAGTTTGGTTTCATGTCTGGGAGGTTTGACATGAAAGCTATATTCCTACTTGGACAATTGATGGAGAAATATGGGAGATGAGAAAGGACCTCCACATGGTGTTTATTGACTTAGAAAATGCTTATGATAAGGTTACCAGAGAGTTAATATGATAGGTGTTGGGCGAGAAAGGGGTCTCATGGGGGTATATAAACATAATTTAGGATATATATGAGATAGCGGTAACAAACGTTAGGACCACTAGTGAAGAGATCGGTGATTTTCCTATCATTATAAGATTGCACCAAGGATCAGCATTGAGCTCGTACCTTTTCACATTGGTCATGGATGAGTTAACAAAACATCTACACGAGGAGATTCTGTGGTGTATTTTATGCTGATGATACAGTTTTGATCGATGAGACAAGGGAGGGCTTAAACACAGAATTAGAATTATGGAGAGATGCATTAGAATCTAAAGGATTTAAAGTTAGTCGAACTAAGACAGAGTATATGGAATTCAATTTTAGCAAGGAGAGGAGCAAGAGTAGAGCACCAGTAAAGATTGATAACCAAGAAGTCCACCTAAAAGAACACTTCTGATGCTTGGGATCGATAATTCATGAGAGTGGAGAGAGATATGGAGGTTACCTAGAGAATCCAAGCGGATTGGAACAAATGGAGATGCTCCTCTAGAATTTTGTGTGTTCAGAGAGTGCCACTCAAACTGAAAGAAAAGTTCTATGGGATGGCTGTAAAGGCCAGCCGGGCTCCATAGATCAGAGTGTTGGGCAGTTAAGGAATAACATATGCATAGGATGAGTGTCACTGAAATGTGGATGTTAAGATGGACGAGTGGCAAAACAATAAAGGATAGAATTAGAAATAAAAACATTAGAAGAAACTTAGGAGTAGCACCAATAGGTAACAAGATGAAGGAGGTTAGACTTAGATGGCTTAGACATGTCCAACATAGACAAAAAAGGGCACTACTTAAAAGGATTGAGACAATCCAAGTCGAAGGATCTAAAAGGGTGAGGGGAAGGCCCAAGGGAACATGCATGGAAGTGGTGAGAAAAGATTTAAAAGCTTTGGGACTAAATGAAGCCATGACACTTAATAGAGTGGAATGGAGGATCAAGATTCATGTGATAGATGCCTAATCGGGGTAAGGTCTTGATGATGATGATGAATTTGTGAGTCTATGAAAATTAAAGGTAACTAGGCCTTCTTTTGTAGGATATATAGGTAGTTTCACTTTAAGTAAAATGGTAGTTGCCTTTTTGTTTTGTTCCTTCTATCGTCTTAGAATTGGGTTTACAGAATCAAGACACAAGCATTCAATTTGAATTGGGTACCATTTAAGTTGCTTCCATTGGTCAAATGTCATGGTTCATCTTTGCTTATTCTCCTCCATTTTTTGTTCTTTACATTTGCTACATTTATTATTGGTTTACTATTTCTATACATATTTGTTGGTTTCTGATTGCTGATGAATTGCCGTTTTCTTCTTCTTTTGCTAAGATACCAAGTACTGTATACTGATCCTCACTTTGTTTTAGGGACGTCCGATTCCAATTGTTCATCGTGTAATTGAGGTAAATGTTTTATTCCTACCTTTTTATCCATTATTTTCCATACACAACTCCGCCAATGCCGGTCCCAAGCCCGAATGAAAAAGGATGAGGGTCTTGCGTCAGGTGCCAACCAGCAATGAGGAAGTTGAAGATGATTCTGTTATTTCTTTCTTACAAATGAATGTGCATTTGTATATTAGTTTGGGAGGAAGAAATGAAAATCATCTCCAGCTTCTTAAAATACTTGGCCGGTTGCCGCCGGTTATAGGGTTTAGCTGAAGATGATTTTTGTTATTTCTTTTATGCTTGCAAATGAATATGTATTTGTATATTAGTTTGAAAGGAAGAAATGAAAATCATCTTCAGCTTTTTAAAACTACAGCAACCCAAACATGACATGAATCGAAAACAAACATTCCTTCAAGCTGTATGCTCTCATGTTTCTAAGGCCGCATCGGATCCGTGATGCGGTGAAAAATAGGCAAGGGTTGCTAGGGCGTTCTACCAGAAGTGACGCGCTACATCAGATCCTAGGTGTAGTAAAAAGTGGGCAAGGGCTACTAGAGCTCCCCTCAGAAGCGATGCGTTACATCAGAACTCAGGTGCAGTGAAAAGTGGACATGGGTTCATACCATGGAGGTTGAGAAAGGCGGTAGTAAATAGGGTATCTCTAGAACATAAGATTCTCATCGCTACATGGAATATAGGGACATTGACAGGTAAGAGTTTGGAGTTAATAGATGCAATGAAACGTAGGCGAGTCAACATCGCTTGTATTCAAAAAACCAAGTGGAAAGGGGCTAAAGCTAGAGAAATATATGGGTATAAATTATGGTATGTAGGAAAGGAAAATAACAGAAATGGCGTAGGAATAATAGTGGATAAGGAATTAAAGGATAAAGTTGTGGACGTTAAAAGAATCAGTGATAGAATTATAATAATAAAAACTATTCTAAGAGAGCAGATTATAAATGTTAAAAGTGCATACGCACCACAAGTAGGGCTACAAGATATAATCAAGAGACAGTTTTGGGAAGATATGGAGGGAGTCATACAAGAAATTCCCTACACTGAGAGGATATTTATAGGAGCAGACTTAAATGGCCATGTAGGAAAAGATAAGGAAGGATATGATAGAATACACTGAGGGTATAGTATAGGTGAACGAAATGAGATGGGGGAAAATATCCTCGATTTTGGTTTGTCATATAACCTGTCCATTGCAAATAAACTCTTTAAGAAGAGGGATGAACACTTAATAACCTTTAAAAGTGGACTTCATAAAAGCCAAATAGACTTTTTTCTACTTAGGAATAATGAACGATCTATATGTAAGGATTGTAAGGTGATACCTGGTGAGAGTTTAAGCTCACAACATAGGTTAATGGTTATGGATATCCATATTAAAAGATGAAGTAAAAGAACTGAACTTAATACACATCCAAAAACTAAGTGGTGGAACTTAAAAGGAGAGAAAATAATCTCATTCAAAAATAAGTTGATGATAGAAGAAAATTGGAACTATGAAACAGAAGTAAATACCATGTGGACTAATATGGCTGAGTCCATTAAGAAAGTGGCAAAAGATGTCTTAGGAATATCTAAAGGTAAAAGGCTATTAGCAAAGGAAACATGGTGGAGTGAAACAGTGCAAAAAGTTATTAAAGAAAAACGGATGCGTTTTTAAAGTCACAGATTAGAAATAATGAAAACTATGAACAATATAAGAATGCTAAAAATGCTGTTAAGAGAATAGTAAGTGAGGTTAAACTTAAAGCATATGATGAGCTCTATAATAAATTAGGAACACGAGAAGGTGAGAAAGATATGTTTAAACTTGCAAAAGTAAGAGAACAGAAGGGTAAGCACTTAGATCATGTTAGGTGTATGAGAAGCGATGATCAAAGGGTATTAGTCAAAGAAGAGGAGATCAAACAAAAGTGGGAAACATACTTTCAAAAATTATTAAATGACAATGGCTCTGAGAATATAGGGATTGAAAATAATATAAATCTAAATAACATTGGATATTATAGATATGAACGTAGGATTATAATACCTGAAGTAAAAGAGGCCTTGAAAAAGATGAAATCAGGAAAGGCCATGGAGCCTGATGGTGTACCAATAGAGGTTTGGAAGCATATGGGAGATATTGGGGTAGTTTGGTTGACTAAGTTGTTTAACAAGATTATAAAATCAAAGAAAATGCCTGATGAGTAGAGGAAAAGCTTTATTGTACCAATTTATAAGAATAAAGGTGACATTCAGAGTTGCACTAATTATCGAGGGATCAAGCTTATGAGCCACACCATGAAACTTTTTGAAAGAGTGATTGAGAAGAGGCTACGACATGAAACAAGCGTATTGGCGAATCAGTTTGGTTTCATGCCTAGGAGGTCTACTATGGAAGCTATTTTCTTACTAAGACAATTCGTAGAGAAAAATAGGGAGAGGAGGAAAGACCTACATATGGTCTTTATCGATTTAGAGAAAACTTATGATAGAGTCCCTATAGAGTTAATATGGAGGGTGTTGGATGGTAAGGGGGTTTCTCAGGGGTGTATAGATATAATTAAAGATATGTATGAGGGAGTGGTAACAAATGTTAAGACCACTAATGGCTTGACTGGTGATTTTCCTGTCACTGTAGGATTGCACCAAGGATCGGCATTAAGTCTATACCTCTTCACATTAGTTATGGATGAGTTAACAAAACATTTGTACGAGGAGATTCGCTGGTGCATGCTATTTGTAGATGATATAGTCTTACTTGATGAGACAAGGGAGGGTATAAACATAAAGCTAGAGTTATGGAGAGAAGCATTAGAATCTTAAGGATTTAAAATTAGCCGAATTGAGACAGAATATATGGAATGTAATTTTAGTAAGGAGAGTAGGAGTGGAACACTAGTCAAGATTGATAACCAAGAAGTCCCCGCCCCGTGAAAGACCTCTTTCGGTACTTAGGATCATTAATCCATGAGAGTGGAGAGATTGAGAGGGAGGTTACTCAGAGAATCTAAGCGGGTTAGAACAAATGGAGATGTGCATTTGGAGTTTTATGTGATCGGCGGGTGCCACTCAAACTAAAAGGAAAGTTCTATAGGATGGCTATAAGGCCGGTCATGCTCTATGGATCAGAGTGTTAGCCAGTTAAGGACCATGATACTCATAGGATGAGCGTCGCAGAAATGAGGATGTTGAGATGGATGAGTGGTAAGACAAGAAAGGACAGAATTATAAATAAAAATATTTGGGAAAATTTAGGGATAGCACCAATAGGTAATAAGATGAGGGAGATTAGACTTAGATGGTTTAGACATGTCCAAAGGAGACCAACAACTATGACTACCGCTAGAAGGAGTGAGGCAATACAAGTAGAAGGTTCTAAAAGGGCAAGGGGAAGGCCCAAAAGAAAGTGGATAGAAGTGGTGAGGAAAGATTTAAAAACTTTGGGACTAAATGAAACCATGGTATTTAATAGAGTGGAATGGAGGAATAAGATTCATGTGGCCGACCCCTAATTGGGATAAGGTCTTGATGATGATGATGATGATGAATTGTTCCATACAGTACTTCCCTCTTACTAGCTGTTTGCATATCGGATATGGTTTGAAGCTGCAAATGTTAATTTTATCTGAATTATTGTTGCTGGTGCTTGAGCTTGTTTATAATCAATTATTTGCAAGTTTATGCTTATCCTGTTTGCTTTTACATATAAATTTTGTTAAACATTTCTTATTTTATGTGTGAGCTTGGAATGAAACTCTACATATGATGGTTTCAGTTCTGGCTTGCTAGATCCTTTTATTCATGATTGCAAATAATTCTTATGCCATACACTAATTAAATCATGAAGATGTTATGTATTTATTCCAGCAGTGTTATTCTCTTTATAATCTAATCTGGTGTTTGAAAACCTGCTCTAGTTTCTACATAGAAATTAGATCTTTTTGCTGTTTGGCACTAAGTGTGTTTTCATCTTAATTTGTATATCTATATTTAGAAGCATTTGATATTTCACATACTTTAATTAGCAGTCATCAGGCATGTAAGAAAATGGTTAGGAAGGCCATAAATCTGCAGTACTTATAATATTTCTCTGCCAATCTCATATTATGAATCAACAATGAAAATTATCCTTGGCGAATTCAGCTCCATCCTTTGACTGAAATTGCAGATGCAACCATCTTAAGGCTTGCTTATCTTGGATATATACGTACTATTGTTAATAATGAGTTGATACTGTTTGTTATTGGTTTTCTTCTGAAAACACGAATTCTTTCTTATGCAGGTTCATGAACGTCAAGATACTGGTGAAGTTGATATCCTTACAAAAGGTAACAGGCATATGGAATCATGATTATTCAGGTATCATAGAATTACGAGGCTAATAAGTATTGATATTTCAACATTCAATACGTCATCCAATAGACAAGTGAAATTATTCGTATGTTATTTTGGAGGAATTACAATTTAGGAAGGCATTGTCTTGGCATAAAAATTATGGTTCTCGATCCTTTAAAATGTTTCTCCTCCTCACATGAGTAGATTATATATTTGTCTCTAGTAATTGGTGATATTGGATCTGTGACTTTGAATGAACTTCCAAATGTTGGAGTTAAATCTTATTGAAATACTTTAATCCTTCATCTATTTGTCCTCTTTCTGTTTCAGGCGATAATAATCCTGCAGATGATAGATTTCTGTATGCCCATGGTCAGATGAAGCAACTCTGGCTACAGCAGCATCATATCATGGGGAAGGCTGTGGGGTGAGAACCTGATTATCTAATTTCACTAGTTCTGTAAATTTGAAGTGTCATTATGTAATGGTTTTATAACATGAAGGCATTTATCTTTAATTTCTTTGTGGAAACCAAGAGAATTTGTTGATTCCTTCACAGGTTTCTACCATATGTTGGGTGGATGACCATTATCATGACAGAGATACCTATTTTCAAGGTTTGCTTTCATCAACACATTGAAAATATTAGGCAAATGCTGTGAAAAGGAGTTTAAATAAAATCAGGGGAAACAATAATATATCAAGTTTTCGGGATAAACTGAATACCTGGACAAGAGAAAGATCCCCTCTGACTTTGATTTATACCCTCCAAGAACTACGCACTTATGAGACCATGCTGCCAGTATATATGCTGAACAAGCGAATATCTTGGCTTTTCAAACAATCAGCTTTAGCTTTCTCCACTCCATTGCTGGGAAAGATTTGAACGACAAGCTAATGCTCATTTCCTATTCTCTATTGAAATTCAAAATATTGTTGTCCTTGAAGAATCAATTGATGGGAATCATTCAAATTTTGATGATTCTTATCAAGGTGCAAAAGCCAGCAAGTGATAGGAAGCAGTCCATACTGCTTGGAGATTCTGCATTTCTTGTTATTTGATGGTTGTATGAATAGCCAACACTGAAGTTGAGTATTCAGCACCAAATCATTTCTCTTCAAAGATATAGTTTTTGAGTTCAATAATACGATGGAGTTGGATGCATTTAGGACTAGGCAAAATGCAAGAATACCCTTTTCTTGGATGATATTCCCATTTTCAAAATCAACATGGATTGGACTTTTCAATAAACAAATGATTGATAAATGCTTTTCTCTTCCTATAATACATCTGTAAAAATTTCTTGAATTCACCTGATGCTCTGATGCGTAACATATGCAAATCTTTTTGTTGTAAGCTTGTATACCTAAGTCACAGTGGTTGCTTGCAGTACCTACTGATTGGCATCTTTGGTTTGCTGGTCATAATCTCAAAAGAGTAGAACATGCGGGAAGTTGTTTGTCAAAGATTATTCTACTACTGCAATTAACTGGGAATTAAAAAATGTACATCTCCATACAGGCTATTCTGCATCATTTGGTAGATCTATTGATGAATGTTTGGTATCTTTCCACTCACAATGTATGTGAAACCAATGAGGCTCCAACTCTTTAACATTGATTAACTGGGGATTCAAAAATGTACATCTCCATACAGGCTATTCTGCATCATTCAGTAGATCTATTGATGAATGTTTGGTATCTTTCCACTCACAATGTATGTGAAACCAATGAGGCTCCAACTCTTTAACATTGATTATGTATTTGACATTCTCTGCACAGTAGTGTAAATAGTTCTTATTTCTTAATATTGATAGAGGGATCTGACATTGCCACTCCCTCTTCAGGATTACTGATCCCAGTTTTCTGTTTCATTTATTAAATGTCGTAATGCTGTTCTAGGTTCTGCTTCTGGAAACATGGCCCATCGAACCCACTCGTTTCTTATGGTTGCTGCACTACCAAGGGGTTACACTGACATCCCAAGTAGGAAACAAACTTGGTAATTCCTTGCCTAAGCCATTCAATTCAGAAATAGCATATTCGGCTAAGCACTAATCAATTGAACTAATCTTCACTTACCAAACCGATTCTTACCAAGCTGGAAAAATAGAACTGATAACTAGGCATGATGACATGAGGCTTGGTCATGATTCACCAAGTCAAGTGTCACTGCTGTAACCGTTGGTCCAACTTTCCAGCTCCAGCAACTAAATCCGTAAAACTTTCTTTACCTCTAACCAAAAAGATGTATCCGCAACTCAGGCCTTAGGCCGTGGATGCAAGTTCTGATGAGCTCATTCTCGGGACAAGTCCACTTACCCATCTGATAGATTTTGGAATCTCATTAAGTGATCTCTGTTTCATCTCTCTTGTTGGCATGTCACAAGGTCTTCAATGGTAAAACATGTCCTTCATTGCATCCCAACTGGGCACCGATCTTGGAGGCAATTTTGCAAACCAAATTGCTTCATCTCTTCTATGATGTGGAGGTTGATTTCAAGCATAGAGGATACTAATGGCATGGCTTAGCTACAGGTACAGCAGCAACTTTCCTTGTTAGGTGCCGTAGTAGCTGGAAAAAGAAGAAGAAGAAGGAATTTAGAGAGAGAATTTGCGTAAGCTCACCCTTTACAGAATTTTAGAGAGAGATTGATACCTTTCCTACCTGCTTCTGTTTCCCTTCTCTCTCTGCAGGGCTTGCATGGTCACGTAACGCTGGGTTAACAGACTTGACATTTTTGCCTGGATGGGGAGTTTGGTTTAACCAATTTGAACAAATGAGGGTTGTTTAAGTTAAACGATTGAGTTGTTGTTGAGGCCTAGGGATCATGAGTTCAAGGTGTGAAAACAACCTCTTACAAAACTGCAATATAAAGCTGCGTATCATAGACCATTTGTGGTCTGCCCATTTTTTGGATTCTGTATACACAAAAGCTTTGTGCATGGGACTGTCCTTTTTAGGATCGTTTAAGTCACCATCCTTAAATATTAAGAATATGTCAACATGTGCACCTTTTCTTGTTAAACACCATCCTATCACCATCCTTAAATTATTAAGAATATGTCAATATGTGCACCTTTTCTTGTTAAACACCATCCTAAGGGGCAGATATTGACAGCTGATCTGGCGGGACCTATCCATGGATGGAAGACAATGCCGAGTCTAAAATAATCTGCAGGGAGTCTAGCAAGATTTGAACAATTCATCTTACCCGTCATTGGATATTTCAATGGCCCAAATTGGGTATCCCTAACATGCAATTATAGTAGCTTTTAGTTATTGAATTTGACTGGAATCTTAATGGCCAATTTGATTGGATGAATGACATGAATTTTAGTCAATAGATATCCAACATAAGAGTCATGGTAAGAGTCTGCGCTCAAAGCGTGAAAGGAGTCCACACTAGACTCTTTTGTTTAGAAGATGTAAGCCATTCATCATGTTTAGAGTACAAACTTTAACCAACTGGCAAAATTATATTGAATTTGGATGATTCTAATAACTTGTTTTCTGGTTTAGAATTAAAAAATAAATAAAAAATGATGGTCATAATTTTTAGCTTTAAAAAAACATAGACTAAAAATACTTGATGGACATGGAATCTCATACTTGAGCCTAGCTAAGCCATTTTGGGCCGGGCAAACGGATTATATCTACTAAAAATTTCACTATGTACAGAAAAAAGTATAATAATGACTCCTTCCACTCTTTTGAGCATGGATTCATACCGAGATTCCCAACATCAATCCAATTTGTCCTTCCATGGCTGACAGTTTGGATTACTCAAAAGTGAGGCTTATGGTTTTTCTCTTGAAGGTTAAGCTTTATTAAGTGTTGACAAAATATTAACCAAACATCGATTTGGTGCTTTCTCCGGAGGAGAGACGTCAGCCAAATTTGAGTTGCCCCACCTAGACAAGCACCTGTTCTGGTTCACGTGGAGGGGACCAAAACTTATCTTAATGCAGCAAGTAATTTTGAAAGAGAGTAAGGGCAAAATGATCATTCTAGTATTCTGAGCATATCCCAGAGCGTGAAAAGATCACGAACCTTTAACACTTTCAATTAAATAAAGGAAGGATATTGTCTAAAGAAGGGAAGCTTGGGCAACAATAGAATTACTGTTGTATGACCTTGAGGTTACGAGTGCAAGGGTGAATACAGCTTCTTGCAAAATATAAGATAAAACTGCATATTATTGATCCTTGTAGTCTGTGCCTTTTCCAGACCCCATATATATAGAGGAGTTTCGTGCACCAAAACTGCCCTTTATCCAAATGGAACAAAAATCTTAAAACAAATCTAGCAACAGTAAGGGCATTTCAATAACTTCGCAACCAATTTGCTCGTGAAGCCAAAGACAGATAAACTAAAACTAAAAAACAAGGTGCCCCCAATACCTCTCAACACTGAAGAAGAAGAAGAAGAAATCTAAATCGTTCATTCTCTTCCGTCACTTCGCCCAAGAAATTTGACAGTCACGACAGCCCTACAATCAACGTCCACCAAACTCTTCTCCAAAACTTGGTATCTTCGCCGTCCACTCCACTGAGCTAGCCAAAAGGTTCATCGAAATCAAGGCTGAACCGTCCAATTGGAATATAGACAGCTGGAAAAAGAAGGCGGCGTTGCAAATTCCTGCATATCCCAACAAGGAAGAATTGGAATCCATTTTGCATATGCCTGCGAGCTTCCTTACAATTGTGTTTGCCGGAGAAGCGAGGAAATTGGAAGAACGGCTTGCAAATGCGACCGTTGAAAAGGCGTTTTTGTTGCCGAGTGGATATTGTGCGGAGAGTTTCAAGGAATTCAATGCAAATAATATTAGGGATACTTTTACCGTTATGTTGCAAATGGGGATATGTTGTAGACGGAGGTTGTTTTTACGTTTACAGGCAAATGCCGACCATGTGGTCCGCCCTTTCCCTGGACCTGCATAGTTAGGAGTTTCGTGCACTGGGGCTGCCCTTTTTAAGCAAATGCCGACCATAAAGGTGAGGTGCTTAATCACCTTCCATAATATATCTATTGGGTTTTTGTTGGTATTAAATGTTCAATCTTCAGTTGTTGCTTGTTTGTTACTTCATGTACTTAGTGATAGTGAATATTAATGTACTTCTCGTGCATGATATATTGAATTTTTGCTTAAGTGGTGAGCACTCTAACTTTCACAATGTATCATGTATTCTTTCTGTATAATATCAAACTCTTGGAGAAATCGCTTCATACACAATATCTTCTTACTATCTTTTGCTATGGCAATGAATTATGCTTTTGTTTTTGATAAAGCAACACATTGCTACAATTTGTACTTCTAAGATACAACTCTCTCAACAAAAGTAAAGATAAATCATAGTGCTGATTTTATGTCATGTCTAAATCTCTATATCCTTTCAAGATTGATTTGTTCTTCTAAAATATATGCACAGTTTAGATGCATCCTTAAAGTATCTTAGAATCTACTTTACTGCTTTTTAGTGATCTCTTCTTAAATTGAACAAGAATTTGCTCACTATATATACTGTATGAGCAACGTCTAGCTTTGTATATACTATTGCACATATCAAACTCTTAGTTGTTGAAGAGTATAGCACTATTGTTTTCTATTTCTTACTTTGAAGAAGGGCCACGTACACTTGCTCAACTTGAAATGATTATCAATGGAAGTGTTGACCGACTTGATATTCTCTATGTTCAACCTCTTAATTACCCTTTAACATATTTCTACTATGATAGTCATAATTTTTTTTGCTTTCTCATCACAAACAATTTTCATGTCCAAAATATCCTAAGTTGGGCTTGAGTCCTCCATGTCAAATGACTTAGATAACTCCTTTAGCTTGCTGATCATATCTATATCCTAACTAGCTATCAACATATTACTACATAAAAGAGTGTAACAAACTTGCCATGAAAGAATCTCTACATGTAAATGCATTGATCTTTTGCAATCCTCTTATATCAATGACTTACCACAAACAAGTCAAACTTCTTGTACCACTATCTTAGTGCTTGCTTAAGGTCACAAAAACTTTTCTTCTATTTGCAAACTAATTGCTTCTCCTCTATAACTTCAAATCATTCTGATTGCTCCATGTAGATTTTTTCCTTCAGATCTCTATAAAAGAAGGCAATCATCACATTCATCTATTCAAACTTCAAGCTAGAAACCAGTTCGAGTATGATTCAAATTGAAGCCATATTCGCCACTAGTGAGAAGATTTTATCAAAGTTGATTCCTTTCGTGTGATTAAATCTTTTAAAGAATTGAACCTTGTGTTTTGCTAGCTTTTAGCTACTATCTTTCTTTAGCTTGAACGTTC
This sequence comes from Warburgia ugandensis, assembly GCA_035236585.1. NCBI lineage: Eukaryota > Viridiplantae > Streptophyta > Magnoliopsida > Canellales > Canellaceae > Warburgia > Warburgia ugandensis. The sequence goes on along the minus strand of CP141131.1, from coordinate 4,582,544 downwards.
ATTTGTTCTTTAGTGGCCTCTTGGCCTTAGAAAGCTTCACTAACTCATATGTTTGATTTTTCTATAAAGAGCTAATTTCTTTTTACATATATTACATCCACTTGATCTTATTTGTATGATTTTATGCTTCTTAGAAACTTTCTAATTCTCCCTCTTTAGTAGGCAAAATATACACTGATTCCATATATTTCTTTGAAGAATTTGTATGGCCTCTCTTTGACATTTTTGGCTGAGATTTGTTAACTTATGCGGACAAGTTGTTTTACTATCCGATTGTTGTGATAGTCTTGCAATTTCTAGTGGAAGGGGTTGCTGCTCCCCTGTTTGACACCTTCAGCGTCTTCTTCTTATATTTCTGAAAGTTCATCTTGCATATTTTCATTATTTGTGGTAGACTATTGATGCAGGATCTAGAACAATGTCTATAGCACTAGTACTTAATTCACTGAACTTTGTAAGAGTTTTAAAGTCATCATAGAACTGGTTCTTGTGGAACATAACATCCATACTTCTAATAATTCTTTCTTACTTTCTTTTTTTTAAAGTTCTCATGGTCGGTATCTAAATTCTTCATCTTCATATCTAAAAAAGATACATAGAGTGAACTTGATATCAAGTTTCTGTCTCAACTCCTTTGATAAATGTGTAAAAGCTTTGCACTCGAACACTTTTAAGTGGTTATAGGAAACTTTCTTCCCAGACCATACTTTTTTCGGAACTTCAAAATTCAATGGTGGTAATGGTGATCTATTAATCAGGTAATAGGAGATGCTAATTGCTTCACCCTAAAATGACTTAGGCAGCTTAACCTTATTGAACATGTTTTTGACTCAATCTATAATGGTCTAGTTCATCTTTTTGACAACTCCATTGTGTTATAAGATACATCAAACCATTTTCTCATATTAAATATCACAATCAATGCATTATACCTTGAACTCTCTGAAAGTGTATTTGCTTTCATTGTTGGTCTGCAGTTGCTTCAATTTCTTTTTTGTCTCTCTTTCCACCATGATGTGAAATTTCTTGAAGTGCTCAATACTTAGTTTTTCTTTTTACAAAATATATCCACACTCTTTTAGAAGTATCATCAATAAAAGTTATAGAATACTTATTACCGTCTAGTGGTTATAATCTTGTATTCATTAGAATTGAAAGAGAATCTATGTTGGTTTTCAAATAAATAATTATCATAAGGGTTTAGTACAAGACATTTAGCAACTTTGATAAGTTACTTCTTTACCAATGTGAACAACTTTTTTTTGTGAAAACCCTAAATTTTCTGAAATTATTTAAAATTAATTAAAAATTTTACAAAAATCTAGATAAATATTATATTTAATATAATATTATTTTTTAGAAAAAGAATCAGTATCATCGTGCATTGGTTTTGATTTGCACATTTCTTATTCCTACAATTTTGGAAAAACTGGTATTTCCCGCATATACCATACAAAAGTCTCATGTTTTGTACGACGTGAAGAAGTGTCTATGGGGAGCAGCATGGTATGAGACTACATCCATTCTACATCATGGTTTACAATGTGAAGGCATGTTTCATCTTCAACTGTGTATTGCCACATTCTGAGCCACGATGAATAAGGCTTCATTATTTTCATCCTACAGCTATTTTATTCCCTTGATCTTACAATTTTCAATACTCTTTCTTCATGTGGCCTATCTTGCCACAATAAAGCACTTGATCTTTCCTTTTAATTGTTTTCTACCATCGTTGGATTTGTTGCGATTCAATGATCGTTTCGTGCTTTTACTTTTGCTTCTATCTCTACCACTTGGCATGTGTATGGTTAGTGTTAGCTGCTATTGTATTGGCTTATTCATTGAACAAAGCATTCTTGGCCATGGTAAGTTTGCCATATAAAGGAGAGTTAGTGAGAGATATTACTAGCATCCAAGCTATTTGATAGGGAACTGAGAAGGAGTAGGGCCCACTTTTCATCATCAAGATGTAAATCTACGGATACGAGCTGGATCAGTAGTTTTGAAACTCATATTGTACTCAGGTACTAATGTTCTACTTATTCAGCTTCAGATTTAACAACCTTCGCATTAATAAGGCTTTGTTTTGAGCATCTTGGCCTGATTAATATTATTAAGATTTTTCCTGAGATCATATATATTGGTCTTCTATGCAACATAGTAAAAAACGCTACAGTTGATATGATCGGTAGTCTTCTCATTCATTTTCTACCCAGTCTTTGTCTAATGTTTTCTCATGTTTTATTTCATCATCTTTTAGAGGATCATACAGATTCTTACAATGTAAAAGATCATAAATAGTGTAATTTGTGGCCGTGAGTTTTATTACGGCTCCTAATGTTATAGCTCCTAACAGTGAGTGAGACTTTCAATTGCCATTTGCAGAGTGAAAAATGAAGTGCAAGTATGAGTTCGAAGTGGTTGAAAAGTGAAAACCCTATCATGGGTGCTACTATTAATTTTATCAGGTGAAAATATTTTCCTAAATAGAGAGTGCCATTATCAATCTTGTGGGGTGTAAAAAATTGTGCACCCGTCCCTATTCATGTCACTGCCCACTGTTCACCGAGCATCCTATTGACTTGCAAGGGTGTGCATATCAAATTGTAGGGCTACACAACTCCACACAGGGGGCGCATGTCAAATTGAAAAGGTGCCGCAAAAACCTTTTTTGGCCTTTTGCTTTCTTGCCTCTCTCTCTTTTCACTTGGTCATCTCCTCTCTTCCTCTGTCAGCGCAGTAGCCAGCCGCTCGGTAATGGTCTGCGCTGGCTTGGAATGCTTCTTCAAAATTGATTGGAGATCTTTGGTGGTGCGCAGCAGAGCGAGGTGAAGTTGGGGGTGGGGAAGGAACACTAGCATACCCTTCCGGCTGCGCATGCAGATGTGTTGTTCCCTAGTCTGCCAGATGGGACCGGCAACTGACTGGGATCTATCTATGAGTTTGACATCCAGATCTCTTTTATAGAAGTAGATTTGACGGCCAGATCTACGTTACGGACACTTGCCATCGCTTGTAGATCTTTTTAGTGCTATGAGGGGTAGTTCCATCTGGGATATCAAACCCTCATTTTGACAAATCCATTTTTCCTTCAACTCATGAAAATATCATTATCATGAAGAAGTATTGGAAATGCAGTGGCTTCTGTGAGAAATAGTTTTCCTCTGTGTGGGTGGGCAGGTGGGGGTGGGGTAGTACTGGGTCTTGTTGTATCACTGATTTTCCTTCTAATACATCTAATGGCATCTTTATACGTGGCCCTTTGATATCTTGGATCTTGTGTATTCATTTGTTGCTTGTTTGTAATTATGGAGTTTCAGTTTGATTACATTTCTTGCATGACTCAGATTTTTTTTTTTTCAAAGAATTGAAGCTTTTTTTACGTTTTGAGTTTGTGGAATTTTACATGTAGTATAGTCGATAGAATGTGTTTGTTTAGTCGCTCATTAGGCTATAGTTCAATCATATGTTGTCACAATCTGTTGTTTCTCCTTGTGTCCCACGGTTTATTAATAAATGTATTCCTCTTTTTTCTGCCTGTTGGTTCAACTGATACAAGCACGATATTATATTTGGATTCTGTTTGTTTTCCATTTTATGGTCCGGTGAATATCGTACTCTGTTTCAAATTTGAGCTTTCTTGGATAAGCTTTGTGACTTATACTCCCTATTCACAGAAGGATGTTTGGTGTTTTGGATTTAGGTTCCTAGAGTTTGCTGGGTTCCCATGGTACTGATCCTGTTTTGTTATGACTAGAAAGAGGAGAACATCTTTTTGTAAAAGATATCAGACTGCCTGACTCTTTCACTGGTGGAGCAGAAAGGATACGAATTAGAATTATTTACTGAAAAAGTAAAATTAGACTGCTAAATAAAATCATAAAATATATTCTGATCCAGGCCTTTCCTCTTCCATGATCATGCCACAGGTTGGAAGAATGGCTGGCCAGTTTACTAAGCCCAGGTCTAATCCATTTGAGACTAAGTATGGGGTTAAGTTCCCAAGTTATCCGGAAGACTATCAACAATGATGTCTTTGATGCGAAGGCTAGATTGCCCAATCCCCAGAGGTTGATCAGAGCATATTCCTAGTCTGCGGCCACTTTGAATCTTCTAAGAGCTTTTGCTCCTGGTGGGTATGCAGCCATGCAGAGAGTTTTTCAATGGAATCTTGATTTCATAGAGAGCAGTGAGCAAGGAGACAGGTATCTGATATATTTGAGATCTTCGTCCCTTACTCTGTTTTAGGTCGAATCATTTCTGTGCTCTTTTTTCCTTTTTTTATTAATTTTCTGTATTAGCATGTTCTGTTGCTGATTAGAGAACTTAAAGGTAGGAAAAAAAAAACTACTACTTGATTCCATTAGATCCTTGAACAATTGGGTACGTATGACTGGAGGTAGAGTACGCTTCACCTGGCATTCAAAACAAATTTTTTTGGTTTTGTATCTTTCTTTCTTGACATTTACTGACTGGAGGTGTTATCTTATCGTCTAGTCCGAGTTGCGAGCCTTCTTCGATGTTCTTGAGCTAGAGGGAAGCCACCCAGGAGGAGTTCACTTGGAGATGATAGGGCAGGATGTTACCGAGTGTATTGGCGGATCAAAGCCAGTGACCTTTGATGACTTGAGCTCCAGATACCATACTCACCGCGACCCCAGACTAAATGCTTCACAATCTCTTGAATTAGCTTTCGCTATTGCAGAGAGGCTGAGGAAGGGAAGTATCAATTCTGGTAAGGTTCTTCTTAGAGGACAGCGGGAAGTTGCAGCTGCTGTGGTCTAGAGATGTTGGACGTGGTTGATGAAAACAACTGGATTAATTATTTTCTGTTCTCCTGTTTTGTCAATCCAAGATCGGTTCACGGAGAATGGTGATTCTGTTAGATAGACCCATTCCACCCCCACCCAAACCTCTTTTGGTTTCTGTTCGATCTTGACATTGATGGTTTTGCATTGGTTGTTCTGTTGTCTTTTCTTCTTTCATACATAATGGTATGTTTATCCCTTTTGTTGGTGGCATTTTACAGTTTTGAGGGATATGGCTTCTTGAAATATTGAAGAGAGAATTGTATATTGACATTGCTTTCATAAGGCATGGTAAATCCATGTTTCCACAGGGTGAAAGGAAAATGAGTTCTTATGTGATGGATTCATGGTTTTCTTTTGAAGAAGCAGCCAGAAATACAAGCTTTTTATCTAGTTGAATCAAGCTACAAGCCTAGCTTGAAAATTCAATTAGATAAGTGGATCAATTATGACCGTTCAATTCGTCAAAACATAGGCTACCTGCAGGTTGTGTTTTCACTCGTCAAAAGATCTGCAAATGGAGAGGTAGATCTGTTGGCTCGTGAAGCAGTTCATTTGCCAATGATTAGTGACAGATTCCTTATGAACTGCTTTTAAGTTTGTTCACTTTCTCACACAAGTGGGGGTTTATTGTATAGGAATTATATCCTGTTAATTTGAGTGATGGTAACTAAGATAAACTCGATCAGGTTCTGTTAAATAAACTTATTATTCAAAAAGAGAAAAAATTTTGGTAAGAAAGTCTACCTGCTAGTCCTTCGCAAATCAAGACTTCAGAATTGTCGAAGAACGGGCGTCGTGCAATGCATTTGCCTTTGATTGTTGAGAACTGCCAAGTCTATTCCTGGTTTGGGGCGCCTAGTTTTTCACACCCATGCCAATTAGAAGTATGGTCACTGAAATTTTTATTTTGTCAACCTCCACCTTTTCTTCGGTTAAGAGATTTGCTTTCTATTGCCAAGCTGCAATATGTGCTCATCTCATTGTGTTCTTTATTATCTGGAAGTGGAAAAGCCCTGCCGTGATAAACGGTTTTTTATCCAATTCGCAAGGTTATTGGCAGAGTTTAGATCTTTGCAAGAAGAGAAAGCCTCATCCAATTAACAAGAAGAAGAAGAAAAAAAAGAAGAGATGAGAGTAGGAGAAAGGATAAATATTCAAACATAGAATTTAGATGCAGATAAGGCAACCATACACATGAATTTATTACCATGTACTCCAACTTACCTAGTCTGCTAAACGGATTATTGCTCACGAACATAGGTTTATAGAAATTTTATACTTTAAGAGTAGAGTTCTGGCTTGGACAATCTTGGTGTGGGAATGACAACAAGTGGTGTCACTTTCTTTAAAACAGAGCAATACGTATCTGAAAGATCAAGCTTAGCTCCTTCCGGTAATTGGCAATCAGCTACACGAGATAATAAAATAAGCAATGAACCGTTTTGATCCTCTTTTACTCTCACTTGATCTTCATTTGCCATTAGCTGTGTATGAGTTCAACTTGGTTTAAGTCAGAATTTTACCACCACTATTTTAAATTATCAGCTGTCGTTCATTTTACGAGTAATATATTATGTGTCTAGCAGAAGTGGAGATGGGTGAGCACCTTCTACTTTACGGTAGTTATTCTAATTTCTTACAAAGCAACAGTGTTTCAGAAGTTTCAGATTGATCGAGTGATTAAAACATCACGTATGAAGATCCTACATAGCAGGAGAATATACAAACCGTTAGAGGAAATCTTGGAGTAGCACCAATAAGTAACAAGATGATGCATATTAGATTTAAATGGTTTGGGACATTGAAAACTGCATTGGTTGGAAGAAGGGAGGTAATCCAAGTTGAAGATTCTAAGAGGGCAAGGGGAAGACCCCAAAGAAGGTGGATAAAAGTGGTGAAAAAAAGATTTGAAAACTTTTGAAAAAAATTCATGACACTTAACAAAGAGGAATGGAGGAACAGGGTTCATGTAATCAACCCCTAATTGAAGTAAGGTCTTGATGATGATATACAAACTATCATCTATAATAAAGACAATGTGAAAACTATTCCTCTACACAGTGATTTGGTTGTTGTAAAGAGAAAGCATTCTGGATTACATCTATCACAAAGGGCAGCCTTGTGCTAGAAGCTCCCGCATATGCAAGGTTCGGGAAAGGGGGAACTACATTGGTATATAGTATGCAGCCTTAGCAACAGGCTATTTTCATGTCTTAATTCCGTGAACTCAAGCTCACACTACAACAACTCTATTGTTGCGTCAATGCTCCCCTTCAGATTACATTTATCATATATTACCTAATTATGTTTTTTCTTAAAGCACTTAAAACTCAATTTTTTCTTCTGAAATATAAACATTTTTGAATTAATTTTATTTTATCCAACCTTATTAATTAGGTCACCCCTCCCCATACACTGGCAATCATCGGTAACATGGGTGAGCTGCTAATCGACCTGTCGATTCGTATAACCCAGATTGAATTTGGGCCCTTATTTTTGACTAAAAACTTAAAATTCTAATTTCAAACTCATTTTAACTCCAAATCAAAATCGAAAAGAAGCTCTAAATTTTTGGCGAAGAGTATAATCTAAGAAATAAAAAAAAAAGAGTTTTATTTACTGTAAAATTTTGTAACTCATAAAATGTGGTACTAATTCCCAAGATCAGTCAAATCTAGCATGATCAGAACTTGGATTTCTAATCCATTTGTGATCTAGTAATAAGGGTACATGAAATCAAGAGTTGGATGTGACTGGTCTAGGATGAATTAAGAAATTTATCCTTAATGGAAGAGAAATCTTAAAAATGATCATAGATTTACTTAATCTGACTAATCAAGCATGATCAGAAACTCTAAATCAGTATGGATGATGATCTAATAATAAGATCATGATAAATGAATGGCCTGATGTGTCTAATTTGGGATAGATGGAGATCTATGCCCTTAATTTTGATAAAATAACTTAAAATCTTCTTCATCAATTGGATCAAGAAAGACCAGATCATATGCTAAGATGTATCAATGATATAATGATAATATCACATTAAGAGAATGTGATAGATTTGAATAAAAATGAAAGATTAATATCTAAACCCTTAATGGGATGAAAAATGATCAAAATATGATTATGGGATCAAAATGGACAAATAAGATATATTTAAATGAGCATGCGAGTTATTATATTTTATTGTAAATATATATTTTTATTTTGTAGATTTAATTGTTAAATTTATTTATTTATACTTTAATGTTCATGTTATGTAAATTATATAAAAAATATAATTAAATATAATTAGATATTGATGAGCATTTATAATAAATATGGACATGTACTTAATGATAGTAAAGGCTATAGTTAGTAGAAAAATATAAGAAATATCATTTTTTTTGCCTAATTTAGGAGAATAATAAACATTCATAAATGACATTATTTATGTTCATGGACATAAGTTAAAATCAAGTAGAAATGAAAGTTAGGGTATATGAGCTCATAAGAACCTCATAAAAGGTTGAACTAAGATCACTCTAGTAAATGTTAAACATGGTAGTTAAGGGGGTTCTCAAATATAGACGCGCTCTTCCCCCACCTTTTGACGACGCTTGTAAGATCTAAACGCATCCTTACATAAGGATTGAATTAACTACTCTGTAAGTAGCTTTTAACTAGTAAACCTTAGTTAATTAGAAATAACAAGAGCTATCTAAAATTAGGAGTGCATAAATTATCTTCAACCAGTAAAACATTAACTGGTTGAATAATAATAAAATCATAAAAGGATAGTAAACTATCTAATCCCAATAAAAATAGTAATTAAGATAATCAAAGATCAAACAAGATCCATATGGAGATCTTAAATGATCATGAATAATATGAAACCTAATATTGTGTTAGTATGTATTTTTTAATTTAGTATGAATGTTAGATTTAAATATATATCAATATATTAGACCCTTGATCAATATGATCCAATGAAAAAGATCCAAATCATCCTATGTAAGGATGATTAAAAGAATGACTAGGAAGTATAAATAAGTTGAGAAATGGCTATATACATATGATTTGACAGATACATGAAGGATGTGATGATCAAGATCAATGAGAATATGGATTATTGAAAATAAAGGTAGGTGGACCTTAAGAATATATTTAATGTAGAAGATACATGTATTTTACACATGATCTTATCCTAATAATTATAAATTGATTATAATTGCCTTAGAATTGTTTATGAATCAACAAATGATGTTGAAATAAATATAAAGTGATTGATTAAGTAATTATAAAATTGCTTAAGCAATAAATGATGTTGAAATGAATACAAAGTGATTGATTAAGTAATTATGAAATTACTTAATGGGTAGAATAAAAAGATTTGAACTACATAAGTTAGACCCCCAAATCTTAAGGAAAGAAGTTATAGGCATGTCTTATTATAACCAGACACATAATCTGTAAGTATTGAAATATTATTTTTCATACAAGCATGGATGCTTGTGATTTTGTTTTAAGACAGGCTTATACCTAGGGATGCCAATGCCAGAAGAGTTATGAGGGTTTGACCACCCGCTCTTTGAAACTAATTATGATGATGATACCGTGTCCAAAGAAAGGCAAAATGTTGTGTGGGCCAATTATGAGAAGGCCTCTACTATAATAGCCATGATTCCCCCATAGGAACATAGATTTGTATTTTTCACTGTGGTATCAGTGGAGTTTTAAGTAGTTATCCGGGCACGCTGTATGGATTGAGATTGCAAACATGGTAGTCCTTGATTATTTTGCATTATGATGCAATTGATTATGACATAATTATATGCCTTATGTTATGACATGATGAGATGCCCGGTAAAAGTTATTACAGATGTTATATTAGAGGATAATTTCCAATACAGTATGATTAAATATTTACAGTAGGTGTTAATATTGAAATTAGTTTGGAAGTGAGATATTATTAAGGATATTAACTATATTCACGATTTTAAACGGTTTTATTTATATGTAGTATATATATATAATTCATATGAGTGAAGGATAAAATTGTTATCTAATGTATAAATTGATTTATATTATGGATATAAAAAATTGTTGATTTTGAGATATAAAGGGCAGCCCCGGTGCACGAAGCTCCTGCCTATGCAAGGTCGGGGAAGGGGTGGATCACAAGGGCCTATAATAGGTAGCCTTATCTTGCATTTTGTAAGAGGCTGATTCCACACATTGAACCCGTGACCTCAAGGTCACATGATGACAACTTTTACCGCTGCGCCAAGGCTTCCCTTTGATTATATTTCTTAAATCCCCTACTAAGCATAGCTTGCTGAGATATTGTAAATGTTTGAATATTTACAATATCTCATATACAATTAAGAAAGATTGAAAGCATAAGACTTGAGGATAATTATCACCGAACTACTGCTCAAGGTATTTACTTTAAGGAAGATTGTATGGATTGTTTTAAAATGACAAGATATGTAATGACTACTAGGATTGTGTATGTGAACCACTAAATTGATCCTGACTTTAATAAAAGTATTTCTATTGTTATTCAATGAAAATTTTATTTTATACAAAAATCTATGTATGATAAGTAATTTGAGGTGATACTCAGGTTTTTGACAAATTAATTTTAAAATATATATATTTCCGTTATTTGTATTTCAATTTTTTTCAAAATCATGGCCCCACCTTTGCAAATATTTATGAAAATATGTGTTAAAAACCCAAGGTTGTCACACTTTTTCCCCATGTGTTTGACTTTCTTGTGCCACAAATTTGAAGATGCTTATCTTCGACTACATTGAAGCGATTTGCACAAATCTTCACATGATTCTTATTCAATATGAAACAAATATGCCGTCTAGTGATAACAATGGCACCTTTAGTCAACTTCCAGGTGCCATTGCTAAAGTAGCTATAGTAACCTTGTTTATCAAGTGACACATTAGAAATCAAATTTAGCCAAAGGTTAGGCATGTGCTGGACATCTCTCAATATCATCGTGCATTGGCCTTGATTTGCACATTTCTTATTCCTACAATTTTGGAAAAACTGGTATTTTCCATATTTACCGTATAAAAGTCTCATGTTTTGTACAACGTGAAGAAGTCTCTGTGTGGAGCAGCATGGTATGAGACTACCATCCATTCTACGCCGTGGTTTACAATGTGGAGGCATGTTTCATCTTCAACTTAGTGTACTGCTACATTCTGAGCCAATGACTAAGGCTTCATAATTTTCATCTTGCTGACCTTACAATTTTCATTATTCTTTCTTCATGTGGCCTACCTTGCCACAATAAAAGCACTTGATCTCTCCTTTGTATTGTTTTCTACCATCGTTGGACTTGTTGCGATTCGATGATCGTTCCGTGCTTTTGTACCACTTGGCATGTGTATGGTTCGTGTTAGCTTCTTTTCTATTGGCTTATTCATTGAACAAAGTATTCTTGACTATATCCATGGTAAGTTTGCCATATACTGGGTTTTGTTGTATCACTGATTTTACTTCTAATGGCATCTTTATACATGGCCCTTTGATATCTTGGATCTTGTGTATTCATTTGTTGCTTATTTGTAATTATGGAGTTTCAGTTCGATTACTTTTCTTGTATGACTCGGATATTTTTTTTCAAAGAATTGAAGCTTTTTTTACGTTTTGAGTTTGTGGAATTTTACATGTAGTATAGTCGATAGAATGTGTTTGTTTAGTCGCTCATTAGGCTATAGTTCAATCATATGTTGTCACAATCTGTTGTTTCTCCTTGTGTCCGACAGTTATTAATAAATACATTCCCCTTTTTTCAGCCTGTTGGTTCAACTGATACAAGCACCATATTATATTTTGATTCTGTTTGTTTTCTATTTTATGGTTTGGTGAATATTGTATTCTGTTTCAAATTTGAGCTTTCTTGGATAAGCTTTGTGGCTTACACTCCCTGTTCACAGAAGGATGTTTAGTGTTTTGGATTTAGGTTCCTAGAATTTGCTGAGTTCCCGTGGTACTGATCCTGTTTTGTTATAACTGGAAAAAGGAGAACATCTTTTTGTAAAAGATATCAGACTGCCTGACTCTTTCACTGGTGGAGCAACAGGGATACGTATTAGACTTCTTTACTGAAAAAGTAAAATTAGACTTCTAAACAAAATCATAAAATATATTCTGATCCAGGCCTTTCCTCTTCTTTGATCATGGCACAGGCTGGAAGAATAGCTGGCCAGTTTGCGAAGCCCAGGTCTGATCCATTTCAGACTAAGGATGGGGTGAAGCTCCCAAGTTATCAGGGAGACTATCAACAATGATGTCTTTGATGCGAAGGGCAGTTTGCGCAACCCCCAGAGGTTCATCAGAGCATATTTCCAGTCTGCGGCCATTTTGAATCTTCTAAGAGCTTTTGCCACTGGTGTGTATGCAGTCATGCAGAGAGTTTTTTAATGCAATCTTGACTTCACAGAGAGCAGTGAGCAGGGAGACAGGTATCTGAGATATTGGAGATCTTCGTCCCTTACTCTGTTTTTAGGTCGAATCATTTCTGTGCTCTTTTTTCCATTTTTTGATTAGTTTTCTGTATTAGTATGTACTGTTGCTGATTAAAGAACTTAGGTAGGAAAAAAAAAAAAAACTGCTAATTGATTCCATTAGATCCTTGAACAATTTGGTTTTATAACTTTCTTTCTTGACATTTACTGACTGGAGGTGTTATCTTATTGTCCAGTCCGAGTTGCAAGCCTTCTTCGATGTTCTTGAGCTAGAGAGAAGCCTCCCAGGAGAAGTTCACTTGGAGATGATAGGGCAGGATGTTACTGAGTGTATTGGCGGATTAAAGCCGGTGACCTCGGATGATTTCAGCTCCAGGTACCATGCTCACAGCAACCCCAGACTAAATGCTTCACAATCTCTTGAATTAGCTTTTGCTATTGCACAGGGGCTGAGATCACGGGAGCCTTGGCGCAACGCTAAAAGTTGTGACCTTGAGGTCACGGGTTCAAGGCGTGAAAACAGCCTCTTGCAAAATGCCGGGTAAGGTTATGTACTTTAGGCCCTATTAGTCCGCCCCTTTCGCGGACCCCGCATAAGCGGGAGCTTCGTGCACCGGGGCTGGCCTTTTTTATTGCATAGGGGCTGAGGAAGAGAAGTATCAATTCTGGTAAGGTTCTTCTTAGAGGACAGCGGGAAGTTGCAGCTGCTGTGGTCTAGAGATGTTGGATGTGGTTTATGAAAACCACTGGATTAATTATTTTCTGTTCTCTTGTTTTGTCGATCCAAGATCGGTTCACGGAGAATGGTGATTCTGTGTGAAAGCCCCTTTCCCCCCCCTTTTGATTTCTGTTCGATCTTGACAATAATGGTTTTCCATTGGCTGTTCTCATGTCTTTTCTCCTTTCATACATAATGTTATGTTTATCGTTTTTGTTGGTAGCATTTTACAGTTTTGAGGTATTTGGCTTCTTGAAACATTGAAGAGTGGTATGTTGACATTGTTTTTTTTCGTCATGGTAAATCCACGTTTCCATAGGGTGAATAAAAAATGAGCTCTCATGTGATGGATGAATGGTTTCCTTTTGAAGAAGCAGCCAGAAGTACAAGCTTTCTATCTAGTTGAATCAGGATACAAGCCTTGCTTGAAAACTCAATTATATAAGTAGATCAATTGTGACCGTTCAATTCGTCAAAAAATAGGCTACCTACAGGTTGTGTTTTCCCACGTCTAAAGATCTGCAAATAGGAGGCAGATCAGTTGGCTCGTGAAGGAGTTCATTTGCCAATGATTAGTGAGAGATTCCTTTGAGTACTGTTTTTCAGTTTGTTCACTTTCTCACGGGAAGTGAGGGTGTATTGTGTAGGAATTATATCCTTTTAGTTGAATGATTGTAACTCCGATCAACACGATCAGGTTCTGTTCAATAAACTCACCATTCAAAAGAAAAAAAAAAAATTGTGGTTAGGAAAGTCTATCGACTAGCCCTTCATAATTCAAGGCTTTAGAATTGTTGAAGAACGGTATTGCGCAATCGATTTGCCTTTGATTATTGAGTACTGTCAAATCTATTCTTGGTTTGGGACGCCTAGTTTTTCACACCCACGCCAATTAGAAGTATGGTCACTGAAATCCTTTTATCAACCTCCACCTTTTCTTCGGTTAAGAGATTTGCTTTCTATAGTCAAGCTGCAACATATGCTCATCTCGTTGTGCTTTTAAATATCTGAAAGCGGAAAAGCATTGTCATGATAAAAGGTTCTTTATTCAATCGGCAAGGTTATTGGCAGAGTTTAGATCATTGTAAGAAGAGAAAGCCTCATCCAATTAACAAGAAAAGGAAAAAAAAGGAATGAAAATAGGAGAAAGGCTAAATATCCAAACATAAAATTCAGACCCAGAGAAACATACACATGAATTTAGTACTATGTAATCTAACCTAACTAGTCTGCTAAACGGATTATAGCTCACCAACATAGGTTTATAGAAATTTTATCCTTCTAAGAGTAGAGTTCTGGCTTTGACAATCTTGGTGTGGGAATGACAACAAGTGGTGATACTTTCTTTAAAACAAAGCAATACGTATCTGACAGATCAAGCTTACTTCCTTCCGGCAATTGCCAATCGAATGAATGCAGCAAAGAACCTAATATGTAAGGCAGCATCCTTTGTACCAAGGGCACCGCTGCACATATCCTTCTCCCTGACCCAAAAGGAATATATCGAAAATCATTGCCCAGGAAATCGATGTTGCTAGAGGCATTCAAGAATCTCTCCGGCTGGAACTCTAAAGGGTTGTCCCAATATTTTGAGTCCATGTGAATCGCCCAGACATTGACGAACACTTGGGCGCCTTTAGGAACTATATGCCCACTTACCACGGATGATTGGCTTGGGATATGAGGTATCAAGAACGCACCCACTGGGTGCAAACGTAGGACTTCTTTCACTACTGCATTTAAGTAAGTCAATTTCTGAGAATGAGATTCCTCTACTATATTATCCATTCCCACCACTTGATCCAATTCATCTTTGACTGCTTTCATGACACGAGGATGTTGGAGCAACTCGGATATCGCTCACTCCAATGTTACCGATGTTGTATCAATCCCAGCAATTATGATGTCCTGTTAATTGAGCAAACCTAAATCAGGAAATAGGAACTTGAAACTCTAAGTAGCTACACGAGATAATCAAATAAACAATGAACCCTTTTGATCCGTTTTTACTTGATCTCATTTGATTTGTTGTACACGAGTTC
The DNA here is from genome assembly GCA_035236585.1 of Warburgia ugandensis. NCBI lineage: Eukaryota > Viridiplantae > Streptophyta > Magnoliopsida > Canellales > Canellaceae > Warburgia > Warburgia ugandensis. The sequence continues at coordinate 4,567,495 of CP141131.1, read as the reverse complement.
AACTTGGTTTAAGTCAGGATTTTACTGCCACTACTCAAATTATCGGCTGTCGTTCATTTAACGAATAATATATTATGCGTCTAGCAGAAGTGAGATGGGTGAGCACCTTCTACGCTACAATAGGTGGTTGTGCAAAAGTTTATAAGTATGCAAGAAGGCTTGCTACATGAAAAGTGTTCTAAAGCAATTAGGACCGAACAAGACAAGTCAAATTTTGAAATACAAGGAAAGGATCACTAGACAACGAGGGAGATGCAAGTCGCACAAATATAATACATGTGACCCAACAGATTTCCTAACACTAAGAAGAATGTGTCGACGAGTTTCAGATTGAACATGTGATCAAAATATCACTAATGGAGATCCTAATTGGCCAGAGCATATATAAACATTTAGAGAAAACCTAGGAGCAGCACCAATAGGTAACAAGATGAGGAAGATTAGACTTAGATAGTTTGGACATGTCCAACGAAGACCAAAAACAGTGTTGGTTGAAAGGACTGAAGCAATCCAAGTCAAAGGTTCTAAAACGGCAAGGAGAAGGCCCGAATAAACGTAGATAGAAGTGTGAAAAGAGATTTTAAAACTTTGGGACAAAATAAAGTCATGGCATTTAATAAAAGGGAATGGAAGAACAAGATTCATGTGACCGATCCCTAATTGGGATAAGGTCCAAGGCCTTGAGGATGAAATACAAACCATCATCTATAGTAGAGACAATGTGAAAGTTATTCCTCTACAAAATGAATTGGTTGTCGTAGTAGGGAAGAAATTAGAGAGTTTTTATTAGTAGTGCTACACAATAGAAAGGCTATGGTATATGATTATCTTTGCCTATTGTGCATTTGGCCCACTTGTATGAAATAATTTCACATGAATAGAGAGGGGGTACTGAGAGAAAGCATTCTAGATTACATCTATCATAAAAGGCAGCCAGTGTATAAAGCTCCTGCATATGTGGGGCCTAAGAAAGGGGAAGATTACATGCGATTATAGTATACAACGTTACCTTGCATTTTTTCAAGAGACTATTTCCATGCCTCGAACTCGTGATCTCAAGGTCACACGACAACAATTCTATTGTTGTGTCAAGATTCCTCATCAAATTACATTTATCATATATTAGCCAAATACATTTTTCTTTGAGCACTAAAACTAAATTTTTTCTTGTGTCATATCAACGTTTTTGAATTTTTTTTATTTTATCCTAACTTATTAGTTGGATAAATGAGCCCCTAGATGATTTGCCTCTCTTTTTCAGATGCATGTCAAATGTGTTAATGGATTCTCTTTTTTATTCTTTCTCAAAAAAATTTAGGAAACAAATGCTTATCCAATAGGCGGTTAAAATACAAATATTTTCTCTAAGAGAACTCTTTATATATAAGCTAACTTCATCTTAATAATCTAAGCTTTCCATCTCCTATAACTTGAGTGAAGGTTAGAGTTTTCTTTAACTTCACTCAACTTAATTTTATTTTTTGAAAGCAGTAAGCCGGGCCGATCCCACGTGAATTAGTGTGTTTGAATCAAAGAACAAACCGGCAAACACAAAAATTATACTAGTAATAATATATCACTGAACACAAAAGATAGCGGTCAGTGATTCATTAAACTACGAAGGAGGGGTTTGGAGGTGCTCTTGGGAAAATGAGTGCTTAATTTTCCTAGTGGCAGCAGCAAGATGTACTTACCAGCAAAGAGCCCTTGAGTTTGTCCATGGTGAACGCAATTTTGGGGTCTCCTTCCTGCACAAGCTGCAAAAGCAACTGAAGAAAATCCTTGCTTTTTTCTTCCTCTTTCTTCTTGATCCTTTGTTTAATAATGGAATCGAAAATCTGGTCTATCGATGCATGCAACTTCTTCGCCTGGCGCTCCACCCCTTGAAGATCAAACCAAGATAAAATTGGTAAAAAATCCGAAATATTGGCTTTCCCCATAAGCTTAATGGCCTCTTCAACTGCCTCAAGGAGCTCGGCACCAACATGAGTTGTCTCCTCCCCATCAAGCGACCCTCTCCATAACATGCTCATCATCATCTCGAGCATTGTTTGGAACATGTGGTGGCATATGTTTATTGGCGTGCCATTTTTCGCATATAAGTGACCAATCATCTTACGAACTTCCTGACGTCGGAGATAGTAAAATGCATCGAGATTCCGGTTACTCATCAGTTCTCGGATGAATACCTTCCGAAGAAACGTCCAATCTGGGCCGTTGGAACTCCACGCAATAGTCTGTCCACCGTAGTTTACGAAACGTACAGCGATTGGGACATCGCGGTTTGCAAAAATAGCGTCTTGGTCTTTTAACACCTCCTTGGCGGTAGACGGTGAGCTTATGATCACACCAAGTTTGCTGCCGAGTTGGACTTTCATGATTGGGCCGTACTGATCAGCTAACTTTTTGTAGTAACGGTGAGGCTGTATGTCAAGAAACGGGAGACTCCCAACTAATGGCAGGCCTCGTGGTCCTGGCGGCAACGCCACCATTCCCTTCTTTGATTTATTTGCCATCCATGCGTAACCCGCAACGGCAGCAACGAGTGAAACAAAAAGAAAGACGTTTGTTTGGCTATCCTTCAACCATGAAACACTTTCAGAAACGGTACTGGTTCTAAGCTGGGAAGGGACAACAGCGGCCATGTCCATGTCTAGAGAAGGCTTATCAGAGCTTTGGGAATGAAGCTGGAAGGAAATGGGGTGAGTCTGAGCATACTGTAGCTGTCTTTGTTTGGAAACGTCCTTTCCTGATTTTTCAGCCAAAATATCTTTATGATTTGTGGATGTCAATCTCTAACTCTACAAGATATCGTGTCTAGTTCAGTGCATCTACTTTAGCGAGAGACCAACGTCATTGACTAGCATGGGATTCTCTGAAGGCCTAGTGGATTTGGTAAATGTCTAATCCTTTTCTCAGTGGCAATACTTTGAGGAGAAACTATGCATCTGGGATCTCCGCGCTCCCTGGTTGGAACCTCTAGGGGCAGCCCCGGTGCACGAATGCGGGTTCCTGGTTGGAACCTCTTAAAGAGTCCAAATGATTTGGAGTAGAGTAGACTGTAGCTTTTAGCTGCTGTTAGGCTGGTGAAGAGATAACGACACAAAACAAAAACAAAAACAAAAATCTAGAGGTGATGTCGGCCATGTTGTGAAAGAAGTCAATCTCAATTATTCATAAACATTGAACGACTGATTTGGCCATCAAGGGAATATTTGTGGCCCTCAACTACATTGCTACTCGTGCGCTGTTGGGCAGACCTGTTGCTAAGGTTGCCACATGTGCATTGTTGATGGACCTATATGCTCCAATCTCATATGCGTGGGCTAAACTTTTTTTTTTTTTGTCCCAGAGAGAGAGAGAGAGAGAGAGAGAGAGAGAGAGAGAGAGTTGCTTAAAAAAAAGAAAAAGTGAGTTTTTATTTTATTTTTTATATGTTAATGTTCAATTTCAGCCAAAATATCTTTAACCTAGTATCTAATTAGATCGTCTAATCAATCAATTTTGAAAATTTATCTTTTTTTCTCTAATTGACCATCCAACCATTAATTTGTAAAATTTAATGATCAGATGGTCATGAAAGCTAATCAAATGTGTAATGTACGGTTAGATAATTGTAATCTAGTCTTATAGTTTACAAATCAACCAAATTAAAATCAGACTAACTAGATTGGAAAAAAAGAAATTGCTTGGAAAGAAAAAAATTATAGATAAGAAAGAAATAAAAGCTGGATAAGAAAGAAGAAGAGGAGTTTGAATCAAAATCCAACATCTATGAAAAATCTATAAAAAAGAGAAAGAAAGTTGAAGAAAAAAAAAAGGCTGGTGACAACTCTCTCTTTCTCTCACTTTCTTTGTCTTCTCCTTCTCTCACTCTCCCTCTCCCTCTCACGCTCCCTCTATTCTTCTTCTCTCTATTTCTCTCTCTTCTCTTTCTCGTTCTCTCTTCTTTGCCTCATTGTCTGTCTCTTTGTCTGCTCCCTCCTTGTTCACCGACAACAGCACCCTCTGTCTGTTGGATCACAACCCAAAGCCAACCAACCCTCTTCACCGTCTTCTCTTCCTATTCTACCCGGCTAGCCCTCTTTTTCTCCTTCCCTTCTCTCTGTCGCAACAACACCACCCCTTCTTCTTCTTCTTCTTCTTCTTCTTCTTCTTCTTCTTCTTCTTCTTCTCTCTCTCTCTCTCTCTCTCTCTCTCTCTCTCTCTCTCTCTCTCTCTCTGCCGGTCGGTACCCACACAGACCTACCAGCATTTCTCTCTTCACCTGCTCTTCCTCTCTTCCCTTCTTCACTATCCCATCAATGGCGCCCAGTAGTACCGCATCGACCAAACCCCCTCACTGCCATTTCCTCCTTTCTCCCTCCTTCTCTCCTTTTCAATTTCTTTCTCCTTCCTCTGAGCCAACCACCGGCTTGTCCTCGTCTCCCTAGTCACCCCTCTTCTCCTCCTTACTTTCTCCTTTCTTCTCCCACACGCGTGGCACCAACCAGCGCATGACGCCAAGCTACTCCTCCCCTCTCTCCGATGAACCCGAGCAAGCAACACTGGCTACACCTTCTCTGCAGTCACCCTCTTCTCCTCCTCTTCCCCCTCTGTTTTTCTCTCCTTCCACATCGCTCTCCCTTTTGTCTCCCTACTCACTGCATTGACAGCCTCCTCTTTCTCAGCTCTTTCCCTCTTGCTTCTTTTTCTCTCTTCACTGACTCTAACAAGCACATGAGGACTTGGGTTTTCTTCGTTTTCCCTTCCCACCATCTCTTCCTATACTCTGTCCCTATGTTTCTCCCCCTTCTTCATCATCTATGTCTTCCTTCTCTGGAATCCCTTTGTTTTTTTTATTAAAAAAAAGAAGAAGGAAATTTTCTATTTTTAACCTTTAGCCTTTAATTAAAATTAACTCTGCCAATGTCGGTCCCAAGCCCGGATCGAAAAGGAGGGTCTTGCGTCAGGTGATAGCAGGCAAGAGAAGTTGAAGATGATTCTATTATTTCTTTCTTACAAATGAGTATACATTTGTATATTAATTTGTGAGGAAGAAATAAAAATCATCTCTAACTTCTTAAAATATGGTCACCCTTGCATCAGGTAGCTAGCCGACAAGGGGAAGTTGAAGATGATTCTATTATTTCTTTCTTACAAATGAATATGCATTTGTATATTAGTTTGTGAGGAAGAAATGAAAATCATCTCCAGCTTCTTAAAATATGGCAACCCTTGCGTCAGGTAGCCAGCCGGCAAGGGTGAAGCTAAAGATGATTTTAATGAAAATCATCTTCAGCTTTTTAAAACAATGACAACACCAACATGACATGAATCGATAACTGACATTACTCAAGCTAAGGCATTCCCCATAAGCGACGCACTACATTGGATCTTAGGTACTGTGAAAAATAGGTAAGGGTTGTTAGGGCGTTCTCCCAGAAGCGATGTACTACATCAAATCCCGAGTGTAGTGAAAAATGGGCAAGGGCCGCTAGAGCATCCCCTCAAAAGTGACGCGCTGCATCAGAACCCAGGTGCAGTGAAAAGTCGACATGGGTTCATACCATGGAGGTTGAGAAAGGCGATAGTAAAAAGGGTATCTCCAGAACATTAAATTCGCATCGCTACATGGTATATATGGACACTAGTAGGTAAGAGTTTAGAGTTAGTAGACACGATAAAACATAGAAGAGTCAACATCGCTTGTATCCAAGAAACCAAGTGGAAAGGGGCTAAAGCTAAATAAATAGATGGGTATAAATTATGGTACGTAGAAAAGAAAAATAACAGAAATAACGTAGGAATAATAGTGGATAAAGAATTAAAGGATAAAGTTGTGAACGTTAAAAGAATCAGTGATAGAATTATAATAATAAAATTTATTCTATGAGAGCAGATTATAAATATTATAAGTGCATATGCACCACAAGTAGGGTTACAAGATATAATTAAGAGATAGTTTTGGGAAGATATGGAAGGAGTCAAGCAAGAAATTTCCAACACTGAGGGAATATTTATAGGAGTAGACTTAAATGGCCATATAGGGAAAGATAAGGAAGGATATGATAGAATACACTGAGGGTATGGTATAGGTGAACGAAATGAGATGGGGAAAAATATCCTCGATTTTGCTTTGTCATATAACATATCCATTGCAAATATACTCTTTAAGAAGAGGGATGAACACTTAATAACCTTTAAAAGTGGACTTCATAAAAGCCAAATAGACTTTTTCTACTTAGGAATAATGAACGATTTATATGTAAGGATTGTAAGGTGATACCCGGTGAGAGTTTAATCTCACAACATAGGTTAACGGTTATGGATCTTCATATCAAAAGATGGAGTAAAAGAACTGAACTTAATACACATCCAAAAATTAAGTAGTGGAACTTAAAAAGAGAGAAAATAACCTCATTCAAAAACAAGTTGATGGTAGGAGGAAATTGGACCTATGAAACAAAAGTAAATACCATGTGGACTAATATGGCTGAGTTCATTAAGAAAGTGGCAAAAGATGTCTTAAGAGTATCTAAAAGTAAAAGGCTATTAACAAAGGAAACATGGTGGTGGAATGACACAGTGCAAAAAGTTATTAAAAAAAGACAAATGCGTTTTAAAGCATGGCAGAAGATTAGAAATAATAAAAACTATGAACAATATAAGAATGATAAAAAGGTTGCAAAGAGAATAGTAAGTGAGGCTAAACTTAAAGCATATGATGAGCTTTATAATAGACTATGAACAAGAGAAGGTGAGAAAGATGTGTTTAAACTTGCAAAAGTAAGAGAACAGATGGGTAAGGACTTAGAGCATGTTAGGTGCATTAGAGGCGATGATCAAATGGTATTAGTCAAAGATGATGAGATCAAACAAAGGTGGAAAATATACTTTCAAAAATTGTTAAATGAAAATAGTCCTGAGAATATAGGGATTGAAAATGCTATAAATCTAAATAACATTGGATATTATAGATATGAACATAAGATTATAATACTTGAAGTAAAAGAGGCCTTGAGAAAGATGAAATTGGGAAAGGCCATGGGGCTTGATGGTATACCAATAGAGGTTTGGAAGCATATGGGAGATATTAAGGTAGTTTGGTTCACCAAGTTGTTTAACAAGATTATAAAATCAAAGAAATGCCTGATGAGTGGAGAAAAAACTCTATTATACCAATCTATAAGAATAAAGGAGACATTCAAAGCAGTACTAATTATCGAGGGATCAAACTTATCAACCACACCATGAAACTTTTTGAAAGAGTGATTGAGAAGAGGCTACGACATGAAACAAGTGAATGGGAGAATCAGTTTGGTTTCATGCCTGGGAGGTCTACCATGAAGGCTATTTTCTTACTAAGACAATTAGTAGAGAAATAGAGGGAGAGGAGAAAAGACCTCCACATGATTTTTATCGACTTAGAGAAAGCTTATAATAGAGTCCCTAGAGAGTTAATATGGAGGGTGTTGGGTGGTAAAAGGGGTTTCTCAAGGGTATATAAATATAATTAAAGATATGTATGAGAGAGCGGTAACAAATGTTAAGACCACTAGTGGAGTGACTGGTGATTTTTCTACCATTGTCGAATTGCACCAAGGATCGGCATTGAGTTCATACCTTTCACATTAGTTATGGATGAGTTAACAAAACATTTGTATGAGGAGATTCCCTAGTGCATGCTCTTTGCAGACGATATAGTCCTACTTGATGAGACAAGGGATGGTGTAAACATAAAGCTAGAGTTATGGAGAGAAGCATTAGAATCTGAAGGATTTAAATTTAGCCAAACTAAGATAGAATATATGGAATGTAGTTTTGTTAAGTGTTCAATTTTGGTCAAAATACCCCTAATTTAGTATTTGATTAGAGCATCTAGACCATTAAGTTTAAGATTTTAAATCAAATATTTCATTAATTGGCCATCCAACCGTTGAATTGTAAAATTTAGTGGTTAACTGACTATTAAAGCTAATGGACGGTTTAGATTTCGCTAATTGAGTCCTGTGCATTGCAGATCGGTCAACTTAGGCATGGACGCTCCAGATTGAATCATGGAAATAAGATGGAATTTGAAGAATCTTAGTACAGGACGAAGTTGAAGACTTGCAGAGGTCTAGCCAGACTAGAATTCCAGTGGACCCCACTATCTTTCTTATCTCTCTTACCTATCTCCTCTTCCTTCTCTTTCTCCTCTTATCCTTTTCTCTCTTATCCCTCTCTCCTATACGTCTCTCCCTATCTCTCTTTTAAAAGACCCTTCTTTCTTCTCCAAAAAGGATGTTTTTCCCTTTTTAGGAAGGTGCAGGCTGGGCTGTCTCTCTCTCTCCCACATCCCGTCTCGTCTCCTCCCTTTCTCAACTCTCCATTCTCTCCAACTTCCTCTCTTTGGCTGGTTAGAGGAGGCAACCTCTCTCTCTCTCTCTCTCTCTCTCTCTCTCTCTCTCTCTCTCTCTCTCTCTCTCTCTCTCTCTCTCTCTCTCTCTCTCTCTCTCTCTCTCTCACGGCAACCCAGACCCCTTCCATGCTTCTCCAACCACACTACAGCACTCATCTCTCTTCCTCTATCACCCCATTTTCTGTTCACCGGCCCTTCTTCTCCTTCTCTGTCCTAAACGATCTCTGCTTAACCCATTTGACCCCTTCAACGCACGACAACCCCCCTCGTCTTCTCTCTCTCCTGATCTCTTTCTCATCCTCATCTTCCCCTCTCTTCTCCACTTTCTCTCCCAACCGGCATCTCCTCTTCCTCATCATCGGCAACTGCTTGCCAGCCCTAGTCATCGACGTTCTATCCACGCACCACCTTTCCTTTGTTCAATTAGTTCATCATCTAATCCTTATTTCCCACTACCCGTGACTTCCCATCGGGCGTTTGCTCCAACTTCCACCGGTGTCTAGCCTTCTCGTCTCCTTCTTCCCAATTCAGTCCATTTTCGCCAGTCCATCACCACCCAGCTCTCCCGTTCTTCATCTCCATCGTCATCCACTCACTAGCATCAACCACCCATTCCATCGCCTCCCTATACCGCACAAGCCATCTGTTTTCCACCAGTCCCAAACAGCCCAGGTCTTCGTCTGACGGCTTCACTAGGCGTCCTCCACCCATTGTGTGACGCTATCTCCACATGCTCAAGAGTCGACACTGCATCAGCATGACCCTATCTCTCCATCTCCTCCTCTCCGGCTAGCTAAATAGAGGAAACCCAAGATTGGGTATTTCCTCTTTCCCTCAGCTTCTTCCCCATCTTCGGCCAAGCTTCACCTGCCCAGCATTGACTCTCTCCCTTTCTCTCATTCCTTTGCCCCGCGTGAACCATAATTGGGATCTCCACCTGCCAGTACCAGTTGGCCAAGAACAGAACCCCAAGTCGGGTTTCCACTCCTACATCTTCCCCCTCTCCTTTCCTCTCTTCTCCTCTCCCTTTCCATCTCTTTTCCTCCTCTTTCCTGCATTCCCATCTGAACCGCACGCCCCGAGAGAGAAAACCCAACTCGGGTTTTATCCCATCTTTCTTCTCTCCCTCTCCTCTTCTCCTCATTCCTCTATTCTTCTCCCTCTTCTCCCTCTTCCAGATTTCTCCCAAAACATGTTTTTCTGGTTTTTTTCGTGAAAAACTAGAACCCTGAAGAAATTCCAAGTCTGCCCCTGTTAAAACCCAGAAATACCAACTGTGTCTCCTGGCAGATTTCAGGAAATTCCATCTGTGTCCCTAAAAGAATTCCATTTGTGTCCCCTGTCAGATTTCAGGAAATTCCATCTGTGTCCCTAAAAGAATTCCATCTGTGTCCCCTGTCAGATTTCGGAAATTCCATCTGTGTCCCCAAAAGAATTCCATCTGTGTCCCTTGGCAGATTTCAGAAATACCAATTGGGTCCCCTGTTTAATTACAACTGTGTCCCTGTGCTATTCTGGTTTTAACTTATCTTCATTCGACTATTCAAGGACGGTGCAATCCAGACGTACTATTCAAGGACGTACTAATCCAGAGACAAGGTAATCCAAGGACAAGCTTATCCAAGACGCATTTTATTTTTATTTTCTGTTTTCCTTGGAATAAATATTTGTGAACATTGGAACAATTGAATAAATCTGGATTTTATTTTTTGTTAGTTTTTATTCTTTTAGTTGAATTTTATTTAAAACTCCATAATTTTAAATCAAGTCCTCGTGGGATCGACCCGTATTTGCATAGCTATACTACAATAGCCCGTGCACTTGCGGTTAAACAATCAACAAGTTTACCATACTCGGTATACGAACAGTTAGGTCTGGGTGAATTGAAACCTACATCTACTACGCTCCAACTAGCTGATCGTTCTGTAAAAATACCGAGAGGGGTAATAGAGGATGTGTCAGTCCAGGTAGAACAATTTTGCTTCCCTGTCGATTTTCTGGTTCTAGATACACAACCGGTGGTGAATGAGAAGAATGAAATACCAGTCATCCTGGGACGACCATTTTTGGCTATGTCCAATGCCTTAATCAATTGTAGAAATGGTGTAATGAAATTGTCCTTTGGCAATATGACAATAGAGCTTAACATTTTCAATATCTGTAAGCAACCTGGTGAAACTACTGATGATTTGCACTGTGTTAACATGATCAATTCAGTTGAGGAAGATCAGTTTCAGTCATCTTCCTTGTCGGACCCACTTGAGGCATGTTTGGCCCATTTTAATGAGTTTAATGAGGATGCATTAATAGAGGAAGTTAATGCCCTCCTTGATTCTGTTCCTATCATGGAAACAGAAAAATGGAAACCTCCTTTCGAGGACCTTCCACTGAGGGAGTCCACTCCCCTTCCATCATTCATAGAACCTCCTAAGCTTGAATTGAAATCTCTACCATCAGATTTAAAATATGCCTTTTTAGGAGACAAAGAGACTTTTCCTGTAATAATTTCCTCCCAATTAGAAACATCTCAGGAGGACAAATTAATAGACACTTTAAAAGAACACAAAGGTGCCATAAGATGGACCATAGCTGATATAAAGGGCATTAACCCTTTAATCTGCACCCATAAGATATATCTAGAGGATGAGGCTAAACCATGTCGTCAAATGCAAAGAAGGTTAAATCCTAATATGAAAGATGTGGTTAGAGCAGAAGTCCTAAAGTTGCTTGATGTGGGAATCATCTATCCCATAAGTGATAGCAAATGGGTAAGTCCTACTCAGGTGGTTCCAAAGAAGTCTGGAGTGACAGTAATAACTAACGCCAACAATGAATTAATCCCTACCAGGGTTACTACTAGTTGGCGTATGTGTATCGACTATCGAAAGTTGAATGCTGTTACAAGGAAGGACCATTTTCCTTTGCCCTTCGTTGATCAAATGTTAGAAAGGGTTGCAGGACACCAGTACTATTGTTTCTTAGATGGTTATTCAGGGTATAACCAAATAGAAATTGCACCCGAGGATCAGGAAAAGACCACATTTACATGTCCTTTTGGCACTTTTGCTTACAAAAGAATGCCATTTGGATTATGTAATGCTCCTGCCACATTTCAACATTGCATGTTAAGCATTTTCAGTGATATGGTGGAGAGAATTTTAGAGGTTTTCATGGACGACTTTTCTGTTTTCGGTAATTCATTTGAAACATGTCTTGAAAATCTAAGAAAAGTCTTAACTCGTTGTAAAGAAAAGAACCTAGTGCTTAATTGGGAAAAATGTCATTTCATGGTTCCTAAGGGAATTGTCTTAGGTCACATTGTGTCATCTAAAGGTATAGAGGTAGATAGAGCTAAAGTTGATCTAATTTCCAATCTACCCATTCCAAAATCTATTAGGGACATTCGATCTTTCCTAGGTCATGCGGGATTCTATCGGAGGTTCATTAAGGATTTTAGTGCAATATCTAGACCATTATGTCACCTCCTCACAAAGGATACTTCTTTTGAGTGGACTAAGGATTGTCAAGAAGCATTTATAAAGTTGAAAGACAAGTTGACCACTGCACCTATCATGCACCGCTTTGATTGGAGTCTACCCTTTGAAATCATGTGTGATGCTAGTGACTATGCTGTAGGAGCTGTACTAGGACAGAGAAAAGAAAAGAAGCCATATGTCATCTACTATGCCAGTAGGACCTTAAATAGCACCCAAATGAACTATTCTACTACGGAGAAAGAACTCTTAGCAGTTGTCTTCGCATTGGATAAATTCAGGTCTTACTTGGTTGGATCTAAAATAGTCATATTCACTGACCATTCGGCCCTCAAGTATCTTCTTTCTAAGAAAGATGCTAAGCCTAGACTAATTAGATGGATTCTCCTACTCCAAGAGTTTGACATTGAAATAAAAGATAAAAAGGGAGTAGAAAATGTGGTAGCTGACCATTTGTCTCGCTTAGTCCTAACAGAGCCTTTAAATGAGTTGCCAATTAAAGACACTTTCCCTGATGAGCAACTTTTTCATGTTTCCCATCTTCCTTGGTTTGCTGATATTGCAAATTATTTAGTCACGGGGAAAATTCCTGAACATTGGACTAAACAAGAAAAGAAAAATTCTTTTCCAATGTTAAGCATTATTTCGGGATGATCCATACCGTTTAAATACCGCCCAGATCAAATCATTAGGAGATGTGTCCCTGACTTAGAACAACATAGTGTTATCTCCTTTTGTCATTCAGAAGCATGTGGTGGACATTTTTCTACCCGTAAAACAGCGGCAAAGATTTTGCGGTGCGGTTTTATTGGCCGTCGTTGTTCAAAGACACACATGTGTTTTGTAAATTATGTGAGCAATGTCAAAAGTTAGGAGGAATAACCCGTAGGAATATGATGCCTCTAAACCCTATTCTTATCATAGAAATTTTTGATTGTTGGGGTATAGATTTCATGGGTCCATTTCCACCTTCTTTTGGCTACATTTATATCTTATTGGCCGTAGACTATGTTTCAAAATGAATTGAGGCTATCCCATGTAGGCATAATGATTACAAAATAGTTCTTAAATTTTTAAAAGAAAACATTTTTTCTAGATTTGGGACTCCTCGAGCCATTATAAGTGATAACGGTACACATTTTTACAACAAACCATTTGAAGCACTAATGAAAAAATATAATATTACACATAAAGTTGCAACACTGTATCACCCACAAACAAGTGGACAAGTAGAAGTATCTAATCGGGCCATCAAACAAATCCTTCAAAAGACTGTTAATCCAGATCGTAAAGATTGGTCTCTTCGACTGACTGATGCGCTTTGGGCTTACAGGACTGCACATCGCACCCCGATTGGTATGTCTCCCTATCGTATTGTATACGGTAAGGCTTGTCATTTGCCTGTGGAATTGGAACATAGAGCCTATTGGGCAATAAAGACATTCAATTTCAATATTGATAAAGCAGGCTCACATCGTAAACTCCAACTTAATGAGTTGGAAGAGATCAGGCAAGAAGCTTATGAGAGTAATAGGATATATAAAGAAAAGATGAAAGTTTTTCATGATAAGAACATAATGAGAAAATCCTTTACTCCAAGCCAAAAGGTTTTACTTTACAATTCTAAGCTCCACTTATTTCCAGGTAAGCTTAGATCTCGATGGACCGGTCCATACATAGTAAAAGAAGTTTTTCCATATGGGACTGTCGAGATTGAGAATACTAGGACTGGTCATTCTTTTAAAGTCAATGATCAACGTTTAAAGCCTTTCCTAGATTATGAGAATCCAGAAGTTGAGTCCACAACTCTGGAGGATCCTGTTTATCAGGATTGAGTGAATTTGATCTCTTTGTACCATATTTTGTATTTTGTTGTTTTCTATATCACCCATATTCATTTTAGGTCCTACTTTTTAAACATTGAGGACAATGTTTCTGTTAGGTTGGGGGGTGTAGAATTCTAGCAAATTCTAGTTTTCTTTTAGTTTTTAGGTGTTTTCCTTGGGTTTTTTCAAAAAGAAAAAAGAAAAAAGAAAAAAAAGAAAAATTTTAGGTCATTTCCTATACCATGATGAGAATTGGATTTTCTGAAGTATAATCTGGATAACTTTAGCTTATTAATAGAATTGAATATGATTAATTCATCATTTTACTCATTTTCTAAAGTATTCCATAAAAGCAAAGTCTCATATTACATTTGTACACGCAGTTGCATATAGATAATCTAGATTGATAAGTGGCTACAACTTAGAAATTCTGAAGAAATTCAATGGAAACCTATAACACAAGTGAGTTTTAGAGCCATTCATCCTTTTTGAGAGGTTATAAATGTTCAAAATTTTCTTCAGCGTGCTTAAAGAAAATTGATCCCAAACTCTTAAATTTGGCTAATTACCTGAATAATTAGAATACTACCTTTAAAATTCTGAAAGTTCATTGAATTTGATAGATTATATGAAACCTAGAAAATGATTTAGGCCATTCTTGTTATTAACCTAAAGACATAAAGCCTACCCAGAAGTATTTTTACCACTAGTTAGCCAAGTTGAGCCTTTAATATAAAGCCATTTTCTTTTGTCACCCAAATTATCATTTACCCATATTAACCCAGTATAAATTATCCATTACCCATTTTTCTTTGAAAAATAAGTTAGAGAAGAAGGAAAAAAATATCTTTTAGTTGCAACAAAAGTAGAAAAGTGGATATCAAGAAAAGAAATATTCTTCAAAGTGAGTCAAAAATATGAAAAGAAAGAAAAGTGAAAAGAAAAGAAAAAAAAAAAAAGAGTTTGAAGAATGCAAAGAAATGGAAACAAAAATATTCACTTTAGAAAAAAGCAAAGAAAAGAAGATTTGTCAACTTTAGTAGAAAACCTCTACTTATTTTTTTGAAGAAACTTTGAATACCCTTATACCCTTTCTTTAGTACCCTGTCCTAAGCTTATGTTTCGTCCCAATTAAAGACCTATTGATTCTAAGATGAATATAATCTTGATAAGGAGATGAATGGATAGGATTTAAAAGAGTGGTATTTCTAAATATTCAAAGGTAATGGCATCTATTCTAAAGGGATCAAAACAATTCCTTAGTAACTCCCGTTCTTCATGAGTATATGTGAGATATATTTGTTTTCATTGACTCTTCTCACATAATTAAAAAAGAGATATGATTTGAACTCTCTATCTGAGAGATTTTATTTCTGAGCGTATGCCATTAGTAAGGATTGAAGTCAAAACATATTTCAAATGGAGTTCAAAAGTTAGAAGTCTACTTAAAGATAAAGATTATTCTATGTGTAGACTGTATATGCACACAATCACTCTGAGATCTGAGCTTAAGTGGAATATTTTTAGCATATGGGTATGGTTTTGAATTATTTAATCATCTTTATTAATTTGCTAAAGTTGATAGATTTATTGAAGATAATTCTCTGAGAAAAAAATGGAGATGACCTGAAAAATAAAAAAATAAAAATTGAGTTGATTTCTTCGCATCTTTTGCTAAGGACTAGCAAAATGCTGGTTGGGGGTGTGTTAAGTGTTCAATTTTGGTCAAAATACCCCTAATTTAGTATTTGATTAGAGCATCTAGACCATTAAGTTTAAGATTTTAAATCAAATATTTCATTAATTGGCCATCCAACCGTTGAATTGTAAAATTTAGTGGTTAACTGACTATTAAAGCTAATGGACGGTTTAGATTTCGCTAATTGAGTCCTGTGCATTGCAGATCGGTCAACTTAGGCATGGACGCTCCAGATTGAATCATGAAAATAAGATGGAATTTGAAGAATCTTAGTACAGGACGAAGTTGAAGACTTGCAGAGGTCTAGCCAGACTAGAATTCCAGTGGACCCCACTATCTTTCTTATCTCTCTTACCTATCTCCTCTTCCTTCTCTTTCTCCTCTTATCCTTTTCTCTATTATCCCTCTCTCCTATACATCTCTCCCTATCTCTCTTTTAAAAGACCCTTCTTTCTTCTCCAAAAAGGATGTTTTTTCCTTTTTAGGAAGGTGCAGGCTGGGCTGTCTCTCTCTCTCCCACATCCCGTCTCGTCTCCTCCCTTTCTCAACTCTCCATTCTCTCCAACTTCCTCTCTTTGGCTGGTTAGAGGAGGCAACCTCTCTCTCTCTCTCTCTCTCTCTCTCTCTCTCTCTCTCTCTCTCTCTCTCTCTCTCTCTCTCTCTCTCTCTCTCTCTCTCTCTCTCTCTCTCTCTCTCTCTCTCTCTCTCTCCTTGTTTCTCACGGCAACCCAGACCCCTTCCATGCTTCTCCAACCACACTACAGCACTCATCTCTCTTCCTCTATCACCCCATTTTCTGTTCACCGGCCCTTCTTCTCCTTCTCTGTCCTAAACGATCTCTGCTTAACCCATTTGACCCCTTCAACGCACGACAACCCCCCTCGTCTTCTCTCTCTCCTGATCTCTTTCTCTTTCTCATCCTCATCTTCCCCTCTCTTCTCCACTTTCTCTCCCAACCGGCATCTCCTCTTCCTCATCATCGGCAATTGCTTGCCAGCCCTAGTCATCGACGTTCTATCCACGCACCACCTTTCCTTTGTTCAATTAGTTCATCATCTAATCCTTATTTCCCACTACCCGTGACTTCCCATCGGGCGTTTGCTCCAACTTCCACCGGTGTCTAGCCTTCTCGTCTCCTTCTTCCCAATTCAGTCCATTTTCGCCAGTCCATCACCACCCAGCTCTCCCGTTCTTCATCTCCATCGTCATCCACTCACTAGCATCAACCACCCATTCCATCGCCTCCCTATACCGCACAAGCCATCTGTTTTCCACCAGTCCCAAACAGCCCAAGTCTTCGTCTGACGGCTTCACTAGGCGTCCTCCACCTATTGTGTGACGCTATCTCCACATGCTCAAGAGTCGACACTGCATCAGCATGACCCTATCTCTCCATCTCCTCCTCTCCGGCTAGTTAAATAGAGGAAACCCAAGATTGGGTTTTTCCTCTTTCCCTCAGCTTCTTCCCCATCTTCGGCCAAGCTTCACCTGCCCAGCATTGATTCTCTCCCTTTCTCTCATTCCTTTGCCCCGCGTGAACCATAATTGGGATCTCCACCTGCCAGTACCAGTTGGCCAAGAACAGAAACCCAAGTCGGGTTTCCACTCCTACATCTTCCCCCTCTCCTTTCCTCTCTTCTCCTCTCCCTTTCCATCTCTTTTCCTCCTCTTTCCTACATTCCCATCTGAACTGCACGCCCCGAGAGAGAAAACCCAACTCGGGTTTTCTCCCATCTTTCTTCTCTCCCTTTCCTCTTCTCCTCATTCCTCTATTCTTCTCCCTCTTCCAGATTTCTCCCAAAACATGTTTTTCTGGTTTTTTTCGTGAAAAGCCAGAACCCTGAAGAAATTCCAAGTCTGCCCCTGTTAAAACCCAGAAATACCAACTGTGTCCCCTGGCAGATTTCAGGAAATTCCATCTATGTCCCTAAAAGAATTCCATCTGTGTCCCCTGTCAGATTTCAGGAAATTCCATCTGTGTCCCTAAAAGAATTCCATCTGTGTCCCCTGTCAGATTTCGGAAATTCCATCTGTGTCCCCAAAAGAATTCCATCTGTGTCCCTTGGCAGATTTCAGAAATACCAATTGGGTCCCCTGTTTAATTACAACTGTGTCCCTGTGCTATTCTGGTTTTAACTTATCTTCATTCTGACTATTCAGGGACAGTGCAATCCAGGATAGACTATTCAAGGACAGACTAATCCAGAGACAGTGCAATCCAAGGACAAGCTTATCCAAGACGCATTTTATTTTTATTTTCTATTTTCCTTGGAATAAATATTTGTGAACATTGGAACAATTGAATAAATCTGGATTTTATTTTTTGTTAGTTTTTATTCTTTTAGTTGAATTTTATTTAAAACTCCATAATTTTAAATCAAGTCCTCGTGGGATCGACCCGTATTTGCATAGCTATACTACAATAGCCCGTGCACTTGCGGTTAAACAATCAACAAGTTTTAGAAAGGACAGTAGGAGTGGAACACCAATCAAGATTGATAACCAAGAGGTCCCCGTGAAAGACCACTTTCGATACTTAGGATCATTGATTCATGAGAGTGGAGAGATTGAGAAGGAGGTTACCCAGAGAATCCAAGCGTGTTGAAACAAATGGAGATGTGCATAAGATGTTTTATGTGATCGATGGGTGCCACTCAAACTAAAGGAAAAATTCTATAGGATGGTTATAAGGCCGGCCATGCTCTATGGATCAGAGTGTTGGGCAGTTATGGAACATCATACTCATAGGATGAGTATCGCAGAAATGAGGTTGTTGAAATGGATGAGTGGTAAGACAAGAAATGATAGAATTAGAAATAAAAATATTAGAGAAAATTTAGGGGTAGCACTAATAAGTAACAAGATGAGGGAGATTAGACTTAGATGGTTTGAACATGTTCAAAGGAGACCAACAACAACACCAGTTAGAAGGAGTGAGGCAATACACATAGAAAGTTCTAAAAGGGCAAGGGAAAGGCCCAAAAGAATGAGGATGAAAGTGGTTAGGAAAGATTTAAAAACTTTGGGACTAAATGAAGCCATGGTATTTAATAGAGTGGAATAGAGGAATAAGATTCATGTGGCCAACCCCTAATTGGGATAAGGTCTTGATGATGATGATGATGATGATGAGCATTTAATTAAAATTGCTTATATCTCCCTAATTTAATTTTATATATATCCTTTTCTTATCCCAGTTCTACTTTATCCCAGGAACTATGTAATCTAAGGCAGTTTATTAAATCTTAAACCTAATCAATGGTTTTACTTTAACAAAAGAGAATCACTTAAATTTCTTATATGTTTCTCATCAGAATTTCAATTAGTTTTCAGATCTTGTTCTTAGGACATCTCCTAGCTTATCAATTTGATCTTCAATCTAAAATCCCAAAATCATATCTAAGCCAACCAAATCCCAAAATCATTCTCTAGCTTAGATCATTTAAATTTTGGAAAATCTGCTAAATCCAGTTGTTGGATCTTTAATCAAAGCTATGAGTGAAAGATTGATGAAGGTAAATCAAAAAAATTTATATCATATTTGAAGAATTTTTTTCATAATCAAGCTAGGAATGCATATTTTATTTCTTTTTTTAGTTAATTTTCTTTCTTTTTGAATTTGGATTTGTGTAATTTTCATTGTTTAAATTGATTTTGGTTTAAAGTTCATTGTTATTTACTATCCATAATTTCTTTTAATTTTTAGAAAATTAAATTTTATTTAAACTTCATCTTTTTAAGTCATTCCCATGGGATCGACCCATACTTACATCAGCTATATTATAATAGCCTGCGCTCGCGGTAAAATAATCAACACTTGCTTCCTTTAAGGGCTTTTTCTTAGGTTTTTTTTTCTTCTCGACTTTGGGTGAGAAGAAGATTGAAAAATAAGAGGAAGTGCACGCCTTAGTGTGTTTTGGATTTTACATTGAATTGGTAATGCTTTCTTGTTCTCTTGTTTATCCTCTAATTGGAATTTGTACAATATATACTTTTCATAGTAGAAGTTTGATATGAGTTTGACCTGTGACTTGGATGTGATTACTAGTTTGGCATGTACTTT
Source organism: Warburgia ugandensis (assembly GCA_035236585.1). Taxonomy (NCBI): domain Eukaryota; kingdom Viridiplantae; phylum Streptophyta; class Magnoliopsida; order Canellales; family Canellaceae; genus Warburgia; species Warburgia ugandensis. The sequence goes on along the minus strand of CP141131.1, from coordinate 4,548,030 downwards.
TGATGCAGTTGTGCATTGTGTATTCTAGCTGTTTGAGAAAATTGTATCATTTTCATTCATTTCTTAGGAAGTGATTATATTATATAATTTTGCCATATGACACAAGAATAATCTTGATGAGCAAAGTCTGTATTTCCAACAAGAGCCTATTAAACAGGGTGGCCATGTGAATAATCCACCATCATGTGCTTAAGATGACTAGCTAGAATACATGTGCAGCATGGTGCAGATGAGGTATCTAATAATTTAATTAACAATTTTATTTGTGCAATAAAACTTGGGTAATTTATATTCCAAATTAAAGAGGACTAAGAGTAGTTTCTTTTAGACTTAGCTACACTATAATTAAACCACCTTTTCTTTGTTGAAAGCTGCCTTCTGCAGTTAATTGCAAACATCATAGCGGCTGTCCTTGCATGCTTGGTCAGAAATTCGAGGTAGCACTTTCCTCTATTGGAAAGATTTCAAGTAGATTTAAGAATTAAAATATGCTTCTAGATACATTTTGCTTCATAACTCTTCGTAGTAAAATATGTATTACTTTTGTTGACTCGAAATATTTGTTAAGCAAGGGAAGGATTCAATCTCTATAGCACATAGGGAAACATCTTCTAATAAGATTCTACCATATTGCATTATTGAAATGTTGAATCTCTATTGGTTTTGACAGAGTAAGAGATTAAGATCTTTGGACCCTGGGTTGTTTTCTTATATACCTTTGGTTCTCTTCAAGTGGGCTCCTTTGTTGTTGGGAGTGGGTTGTCATTGTAGAGCTATTGCTCTCTCTAGTGAGTTGGTTCATCTCAATCCAGCACAAATAAAGTTCTTATTACCACTATATAAAATAAAATAAAAATTTATCAAGCAAAGAAAAATTCTGAGGATGCAAAAAATTCATCAAATGAAATCATGCATGCAAATAAAAGTGTAAATGATCCATATTTCTTATATACAATTGGGGATCTAAATTTTATGATCCAAAATTTTAACTTATTGGGCCTATAATCATATTTGCTACACAAGTGAAGCATTCAATCCCTCAGGTAGATTTCATCTTAGACAGCCTTATGCACTACAATGGAATCCCAACATTATGATTTGTGTAGATTAATTCCTATGAGACACCCTATGTTTGGCATCTATTTTCACTCATCATCATCATCATCATCATCATCATCATCATCATCATCATCATCATCATCATCATCATCATCATCATCATCATCATCATCATCATCATCAAGACCTTATCCTTACTAGGGGTCGGTCACATGAATCTTATTCCTCCATTTTCTTCTATTAAGTTTCATGACTTTATTTAGTCTCAAAGTTTTTAAAAATATTTTTTCACCATTTCTATCCACATTCTTTTAGGCCTTTTCCTTATCCTTTTAGAACCTTCAACTTGGATTGCCTCATGCCATCTAACTGGTGCCTTTTTCGATCTCTGTTGGACATGCTCAAACAATCTAAGTCTAATCTCCTTCAATCTTGTTACTTATTGGTGTTATTCCCAAGTTTTCTATAATGTTTCATTTCTAATTATATCCTTTCTTGTCTTGCCACTTCCATCTCAACATCTGCATTTCAGCAATGCTCATCCTATGTACATGTTGTTCCTTAGCTACCCAATACTTTGGTTCATGGAACATGACCAGCCTTATAGCCATTCTATGGAATTTTTCTTTCACTAGTTGTATATATTTGAAGTGTCACCATGTAATGGTTTTATAACATTAGGCCATTTGTCTTTAATTTCTTTGTGAAAACCAAGAGAAGTTGTTGGGTAGATGACGATTATCATGACAGAGATACTATTTTCAAGGTTTGATTTCATCTGCACATTGAAAAAATTAGGCAATAGTACTATGGAAAGGAGTTTATAATAATATCAGCGGAAGCCACAAAAGTTCCAAGTTTTTAGGATAAAGTAAATGCCTTGACAAGAGAAAAATCCCTTCATTGACTTTGATTTACAATCGCCAAGAACTATGCACTTATGAGACCATGGGTGCCAGTATATATGCCAAACATACAGATATCTTGGTTTTTTAAACAATCAGCTTTAGCTCTCTCCACTCCATTGGTGAGAAATATTTGAATGGCAAGCTAATGCTCATTTCCCATTCTCCATTGAAATTCAAATATTATCCTTGAAGAATCAATTGATAAGAATCATTCAAATTATAATGATTCTTATCAAGGAGCAAATATCGCAATTGATAAGACATTGACCATATTGCTTGGAGATTCTACATTTCTTGTCATTTGATGATTGTGGGGATCATCAACACTGAAGTTGAGTATTCAACATCAGATAATTTCTCTTCAAAGATGTAGTTTTTTGGTTGAACAACATGATGAAGTTAGATGCAACTGGGACTATGCAAAATGCAAGGATTCCCTTTCCTTGGTCGATATGCACATTTTCCAAATTAATGTAGATTGGGATTTTTAATAAACTAATTATTGATAAATGCTTTTCTCTTCCTACAATACTCTGCCAAAAATTTATTGAAATCACCTGATACATAACACATGCAACTATGTGCTGCAAGCTTGTATACCTAAGTCACAATGGTTGCTTTTATTATTGTATTACCTACTGACTTGTGTCTTTGGTTTGTTGGTCATAATCTCAAAAGAGTAGAAAATGTGGGAAGTTATTTGTCGAAGATGATTCTACTACTGCAATTAACTAGGATTAAAAAATGTACATCTCCTTACTGTTGTACTATTCTTTATTGATGAATATTCTTTCATCATACCAAGATCCTTCACGAAAATCATCAAGAATAATAGACTAGATGTTGAAGTGCAAATGAATCCATGAGGCCAGATGGGATCCCTGAGTCTTGTGGTTTCTGATCTTTCAAACTGATGCATATGACCTTCTTGGAGAATGGTATTCCCTCTTTTTTGATGATGAGATGTCAGAAAAGAATCATACATACAATTTAGGGACTAACCATTTATAACTGTATCCCCTTTCCTTATTTTTTATTTTAGCCCATCATAAAATATAAATTAGAGATTAGGTATCTACACATAATAAAACCTTACCTTTTGAGATTACTATGGCCCATTTAACCTTAAACTTATTAGATCACTTTAAGTTTTGTGTGATCGATGGGTGCCACTCAAACTAAAAGGAAAATTATATAGGATGGCAATAAGGTCGGTCATGCTCTATGGATCAGAGTGTTGGGCAGTTAAGGAACATCATACTCATAGGATGAGCGTCACAGAAATGAGGATGTTGAGATGGATGAGTGGTAAGACAAGAAAGGATAGAATTAGAAATAAAAATATTTGAGAAAATTTAGGGATAGCATTAATAGGTAATAAGATGAGGGAGACTAGACTTAGATGGTTTGGAAATGTTCAAAGGAGACCAACAACGGTACTAGTGAGAAGAAGTGAGGCAATATAAGTAGAAGGTTCTAAAAGGGCAAGGGGAAGGCCCAAAAGAACGTGGATAGAAGTGGTGAGGAAATATTTTAAAACGTTGGGACTAAATGAAGCCATGGTATTTAATAGAGTGGAATGGATGAATAAGATTCATGTGGCCGACCCCTAATTGGGATAAGGTCTTGATGATGATGATACTGATTTAATTTAGGCCAAACCCATATGATAGCATATATATACATAGACACACACATCACAATGTATGTGAAACCAATGAGGCTCCAACTCTTTAACATGGATTATGTATTTGACATTCTCTGCACGGTAGGGTAAATAGTTCTTATTTCTTAATATTGATAGAGGGATCTGACATTCCCACTCCCTCTTCAGGATTTCTGATCCCAGTTTTCTGTTTCGTTTATTAAATGTCATTATGCTGTTCTAGTTTCTGCTTCTAGAAACATGGCCAATCGAACCCACTCGTTTCTTATGGTTGCTGCACTAACAAGGGGTTACACTGACCTCCCAAGCAGGAAACAAACGTGGTAATTCCTTGCCTAAGCCATTCAATTCAGAAATAGCATATATCCATTTCAAATAGAAAGAAGAAAAGAAAGGACCTCTCCCAGGGAACGTAGTAGGTCTCAGGTTCGAGTTGCTCGTGTGTGTGCGTTTACAACATTCAATAAACTAAAATAAATTATGAAACAAAAAGAAGAAAGATATTCGGTTAAGCACTAACCAATTGAACTAATCTTCACTTACCAAACTGATTCTTACTATGCTGGAAACACAGAACTGATAACTCGGCCTGATGACATGAGGCTTGGTCATGATTTACTGAGGCAAGTGTCGCTGCCGTAACCGCTCCTCCAACACGCAGAACTTATTTTACCTCTTTTTAAAAGATGCATTCGCAACTCAGGCTTTAGGACGCGGATGCAAGTCCTGATAAGCTCATTCTCTAGACAAGTCCACTTACACTGATCTGACAAATTTTGGAATCTCACTATGTAACTGATGGCTGTTTCATCTCTCTTGTCGGCATGTGACAAGACCTTTGGTGGTAAACATCTTCAATTCCAAGAATTTCCCCTAAAACATGTCCTTCATTGCAAACCAAATTGCAGCAACACCCGTCGAAGATCTTGGGAAGAGTTCAAGGAGGATTAGGTGTTCTGATCATGTCCATTCAAGCACCCTCGAAATAAGCTATATGTTGAATTGGATTACCATACCTGTCGAATAAAAAGCATGTCTTCAGCGTATTCATAGTCTGGGGGATATGGTTCATCTTCAATTGCCGGCGGAAAAGTTGGATACATGGATGGCATGGTTGTTTTGCAGGCTGGCAGTTGCTATAGCTTTAACCGTGGACTTAGTTTTGGAACAATCCAAAGCTTGACACTTATATTGCTGAGTCACCAGATCATGGACTTCGAACAATAATAGCTGTTTCTCAGAACCAAAGAGAGAGAGACCTTTCTTTGTTTGATTCTTCTGGTTTCTTGTTTCTATCTCCTCAATCGTCTCCTTCAAAACTGAAAGATTTTGGAGTCTTCTTATTTATCAGATATACCCATTATGTTGACTAACGGTTGGCAGTTTTTATGTTCACGTAATTTGTTGAGTTTACATATTTGGTAAAAGATTGCGTCTTAAAACTCTAATAAACTTGGAGGGCAAGAGGGCAATTTTGGCCATTCAACTAATCCCCCGATGCCTCAAGTTATCTTTGCAGCCAACGGGAATATGCACGACCATAACTAACCTTTGGAACCGGCAACTACTTATCCTTTCAAGTACTTTGTTGGTTCCAGTATGCATTATATCTGGTGCACCATATTAAGATTGCTGGCTGGTCGATGCCCATCGTCGTTTGGTTTTTATGTTTTTTTCCTTCATTTTGGTGGGAAAGCCGTAGTAAGTTGGATATAGTTTTCTACTCTACATACCTCCTTTGAGCAACAAAAATTGAGACCTTTTGGGTATGAATATCGTATGTAATAATAGGCTTAGTAGGTAAATTGTTTGAATCAAATATGCTTAATTCTGATCAAGCCACCGGTTTTGGAAGAATGGCGGGCCAGTTTGCGTAGCCCAGGTCTGATTCATTTGAAACTAAGGATGGGGTGAAGCTCCCAAGTTATCTTTGATGAGAAGGCTAGATTGCCCTGTTGAGGATGTGCAGCTTTGATACCACTTGATGAGGATCGCTTTGATCCCACTTGTTTAAGATAGTTCTGATACCATCGTTGGGATGCACAGTGTTGCTACTGTTAGAATGAGCATCATTGTTGGGATTGTGATCATTGGTTTAGTTCAAGGAGACTCACTCTCTCTCTCTCTCTCTCTCTCTCTCTCTCTCTCTCTCTCTCTCTCTCTCTCTCTCCAAATCAACTGATTTGTTTCTTACACCCATACTAGCAGAGATCGGATCGTCCCCTATATATAGGGTTTGGATGATTCGATTGTTAAGATCTGCAGTGCAACAAATATTGACAAATCCATAGATTCTGCTTGCCAATCTTGATTATCCGGTTTAGTCGGTGCTGATTTTAACTTTTCATACGAATTTGTTTATCAAATGTACAGCTGTCCTCACATGGGTGTGGACCCATCATGCCCAACCTTCAGAGGCTGATCAGAGCATATCCCCAATCTGTGGCCACTTTGAATCTTCTAAGAGCTTTTGCTACTGGTGCATATGCAGCCATGCAGAGAGTTTCTAAATGGAATCTTGATTTCCCAGAGAACAGTGAGCAGGGAGACGGGTATCTGATACATTTGAGATCTTCGTCCCTTGCGCTGTTTTTAGGTCGAATCATTTCTTTCTCTTTTCTCCTTTTATTATTATTATTATTATTAGTTTTCTGTATTAGCATGTACTGTTGCTGATTAAAGAACTTAAGGTGGGAAAAACAAATTACTTGATTCCATTAGATCCTTGAACAATTGTGTATGTATCAGATAAAAGCTAGTGGCCATATAAGATAGAGACGAAAGTTAGTTTCAATAAGCTTTCTTTTTATATGGTGAACAATGAGACCTATACACCTTGTTGTGGTGGTTTTATATCATCTCCCGCAGACAGTGGTTAGAACTTATTTGCTGAAAAATAAGAAGACTGCTATGAGAAGAATTATAGAACCAGTTCTTCGCCCTTTGAAGTTTCACTAGGATATCCAATGATGGTAATGTCGAAATTCTAACTTTGGCTGATTGGTAACAGATACATGGAACTTGCACAAAGACTAGATAAAGCTATTGGGATCATTGTAGCAGCTGGATTGACCCGTGAACATCCAATTATGACAACCACCGAACTCTGGACATTTCATGAATGCCTTCACCTGCCATGTGAGCAGGCCTTGACGGGGTAGGGTTCAACATGTAGACTTTATTATGATTGCTCGGCTCACATATCGTGGGCGGGTGAAAGGACACGACAGCTCTATGGTGCTAATGTTGAATTTATCCGTGGTGTAGCAGATCCTCTAGGCATAAAGGTGATTCTTACACTTTTAATATGAAAGTGTATCTTGGACCTTAAATTTCTATCATTCTTCTGTCCTTTCTTGGTATTATAGTAGCTGTAGGAATAGTAGTAAAATTGTTAGTAAGAAAAAATAATTCTGATGACTATTCTAGTAGTAATCAACAGGCTCGTGTGGAACTTACATGAGATCTGCCAGTTCTTTCAATTTGAGTTATAGGCTCATTCCTGACACGCATATACGTTCTCATCATGCTGGTGAATGACAAGATGGGCCCAAAGGAACTTCTCAAGTCGTGGGAGATTCTAAACCCACACAACTGGGCTCACTGTCAATTGGGTAAGCTACCCGATGCATGGGAACACCATCAAGGATCCATCTGGATTGATGACCCGTCAATTTGACGCAATCGGAGTAAGCTTCACGTTGCATTAAAAACAAAATTTGTTGGTTTTTTATCTTTCTTTCTTGATATTTACTGACTGGAGGTGTTATATTATCATCCAGTCCAGAGTTGCGAGCCTTCTTCGATGTTCACGAGCAAGAGAGAAGCCACCCAGGAGGAGTTCACTTTGAGATGGTAGGGCATGATGTTACCGAGTGTATTGGAGGATCAAAGCCAGTGACCTTTGATGACTTGAGCTCAAGATACCATAATCAATGCGACCCAAGACTAAATGCTTCACATTCTCTTGAATTAGCTTTAGCTATTGCAGAAGGGGAGCCTTGGCGCAACGGTAAAAGTTGTCGTCATGTGACCTTGAGGTCACGGGTTCAAGGCGTGGAATCAGCCTCTTGCAAAAATGCAAGGTAAGGCTGCCTACTTTAGGCCATTATGGCCCGCCCCTTCCCTGGACCCTGCATAGGCGGGAGCTTCGTGCACCGGGACTGCCCTTATTGCAGAGAGGCTGAGCAAGAGAAGGATCAATTCTTTTAATTTTCTTCTTAGAGGACAGAGAGAAGTTGCTGCTGCTGTGGTCTAGAAATGTTGGACGTGGTTGATGAAGATCACTGGATTATTTATTTTCTGTTCTCCTGTTTTGTCAATCCAAGATGGGTTCACGGAGAATGGTGATTCTGTTAGATAGACCAACCACCCTCCCACCCACCGCGCCCCCCCCCCCTCCCCCTCTTGGTTTCTGTTCGATCTTGACAATGATGGTTTTGCATTGGTTGTTCTCATGTATTTTCCCTTTCATACAGAATGGTATGGTTTTTCCCTTTTGTTGGTGGCATTTTACAGTTTTGAGGAATTTGGCTTCTTGAAACATGGAAGATAGAATGGTAGAGTGACATTGCTTTCGTAAGGCATGGTAAATCCACATTTCCACAGGGTAAATGGAAAATGAGTTCTTATATGACGGATCCATGGTTTACTTTTGAAGCTGGCAGAAGTACAAGGTTTTTATCTAGTTAAATCTTGCTGTAAACCTAGCTTGAAAACTCAATTAGATAAATAGACCAATTGTGACCGTTCAATTCGGCAAGACATAGGAGTGGTTTTTTCCCACGTCAAAAGATTTGCAAATGGAGAGGCAGATCAGTTGGCTCGTTAGGGACTTCATTTGCCAATGATTAGTGAGAGATTCTTTTGAGCACTGTTTTTCAGTTTGTTCACTTGCTGACGGCAAGTGGGGGTGTATTGTATAGGAATTTTATCCTATTAGTTGAATGATTGCAACTTTGATCAACTCGATGAGGTTCTGTTCAATAAACTTATCATTCAAAAATAAAAAAATATTGTGGGTAGGAAAGTCTATCGACTAGTCCTTCGAAATTCGAGGCATTAGAGTTGTCGAAGAAGGGGTGTTGCGCAATCCATTTGCCTCTGATTATTGAGAACAGCCTAGTCTATTCTTGGTTTTGGACGCCTAGTTTTCCACACCCATGCCAATTAGAAGTATGGTCACTGAAATCCTTTTATCAACCTGCACCTTTTCTTTGGTTAAGAGATTTGCATTCCGTAGTCAAGCCACAACATATGCTCGTCTCGTTGTGTTCTTTAATATCTAAAAGTGGAAAAGCACTGCCATGATAAAAGGTTCTTTATCCAGCCCGCAAGCTTGTTCGTATAGTTTACATCATTGTAAGATGAGAAAGCCTCATCCAATTAAAAAGAAAGAAAGAAAGAAAATAGAAGAAGAGAGAGATGAAAAGTACGAGAAAGGATAAATATCGAAACATAGAATTAGATGCAGACAACTCAACCACACATGAATTTATAACTATTGTATCAAACTTAAATAGTCTGCTAAACAGATTATAGCTTACGAACATATGTTTATAGAAATTTAATCCTTCTAGGAATAGAGTTCTGGCTTGGACAATCTTGGTGTGGGAATGGCAATAAGTGGTGTTTCTTTCTTTAGAACAAAGCAATACGTATCTGAAAGATCAAGCTTACTTCCTTCCGGTAATTGCCAATCGAAGGAATGCAGCAAAGAACCTAATATGTAAGGTAGCATCCTTTGTGCCAAGGACACCGCTGCACATATCCTCCTCCCTGACCCAAAAGGAATATATCGAAAATCATTGCCCTGGAAATCGGTTTTGCTAGAGGCATTCAAGAATCTCTCCGGCTGGAACTCTAAAGGGTTGTCCCAATATTTTGAGTCCCTTTGAATCGCCCAGACATTGACGTACACTTGAGCGCCTTTAGGAACTATATGCCCACCTACCACGGCTGATTGGCTTGGGCTATGAGGAATCAAGAACGGACCCACTGGGTGCAAACGTAGGACTTCTTTCACAACTGCACCTAAGTAAGTCAATTTCGGAGAATGAGATTCCTCTACTATATTATCCATTCCCACCACTTGAGCTAATTCATCTTTGACTTCCTTCATGACATGAGGATGTTGGAGCAACTCGGATATCGCCCACTCCACTGTTGTTGATGTTGTATCGATCCCACCAATTATGATGTCCTGTTAAATCAGGAAATAGGAACTCGAAACTCTTAAGTACTACACGAGATAATAAAATAAGCAATGAACCGTTTTGATCCTCTTTTGCTTTCACTTGATCTTCATTTGCCATTAGCTGTATATGAGTTCAACTTGGTTTTAAGTCAGGATTTTACCACCACCATTTTAAATTATTGGCTGTTTTTCATTTTACGAGTAATATATTATGTGTCTAGCAGAAGTGGAGATGGGTGAGCACCTTCTACTTCGCTGTAGTTATGCTAATTTCTTACGAAGCAAGAGCGTTAATTTCAGAAGTTTCAGATTGAACGGGCCATCAAAACATCACTAATGGAGATCCTAATTAGCTGGAGCATATACAAACCATCGTCTATCGCTAAAACAATGTGGGAGCCATTCTTCCAGACAATGATTTGGTTGTCATAAAAGGGGAAGAAATTAGAGAGTTTTTATTAGTAGTTTCACTGTAATAGAAAGGCTATGGAATATGGTGGTCTTTAGCTGTTTGTGTATGTGGGCCACTTGTATGACATAATTTCATATGGACAGAGACATAGGGAGAGAGAGAAAGCATTCTAGATTACATCTATCATGTAATAGCTAATTGCATTTTACTTTGAGCACTAAAAATTCAATTTTTCCGTGTGTTGTATCAGTAGTTTTTAATTATTTTTAGTTTATCCTACCTTATTAGTTGGATAAATGAATCCCTAGATGATTTGCTTCTCTTTTTCGCATGCATGTCAAATGTGTTAATAGACTCTGTCTCTTTCTATCCTTTCTTAAAATTCTTTAGGAAGCAACTGCTTATCCAATAGGCAACTAAAATATGATTATTTTCTCCAAGAGGACTCATATATAGTTCCTAACTGGTAAGCTAACTTCATCTTAATGATATAAGCCTTCCTCTCCTATACTTAGGCGAGGATTAGAGTTTTCTTAAATCCCCTCAACCTATTTTTATTTTTTGAAAGCAGTAAGCCGAGCGGATCCCACTTGAATTGGTGGTTTGAATAAAACAAAACAAACTGGTACGAGCAAATAAAATATTATACCAGTAATAATATACCAATGAATACAAAAGGTAGCGGTCAGTGATTCATTAAACTACAAAGGAGGGTTGGCGGTGCTCTTGGTAAAATGACGTGCTAAATTTTACTGGTGGCAGCAGAAAGATGAACTTACCAGCAAGAAGCCCTTGAGTTTGTCCTTGGTGAATGCAATTTTGGGGTCTCCTTCCTCCACAAGCTGCAAAAGCAACTGAAGAAAATACTTACTTTTTCCTTCCTCTTTCGTCTTGATCTTTTGATTAATAATGGAATCGAAAATCTGGTCTATGGATGTACGCAACTTCTTCGCCTGGCGCTCCACCCCTTGAAGATCAAACCAAGATAAAATTGGTAAAAAATCCGAGATATTGGCTTTCCCTACGAGCACAATGGCCTTTTCAACTGATTCAAGCAGCTCGGCGGCAACATGAACTCTCTCCTCCCCATCAAGGGATCCTCCCCATAACACGCCCATCATCACCTCGAGCAGTGTTTGGAGCATGTGGTGGCATATGTTTATCGGCTTGCCATTTTTTGCATATAAATCCCCAATCATCTTACGAACTTCGTGACGTCGGAGATTGTAAAATGCATCAAGATTCCGGTTACCCATCAGTTCCCGGATGAAGATCTTCCGAAGAAATGTCCAATCTGGGCCGTTGGAACTCCATGCAATAGTATGTCCACCGTAGTTTACTAAACGTACAGCGATTGGGACATCACGGTTTGCAAAAATAGCGTCTTGGTCTTTTAACACCTCTTTGGCGATGGACGGTGAGCTTATTACCACACCAAGTTTGCAGCCGAGCTGGACTTTCATGATCGGGCCGTACTGATCAGCTAACTTTTGGTAGTAACGGTAGGGCTGTGTGTCAAAAAACGGAAGACTCCCAACTAATGGCAGGCCTCGTGGTCCTGGCGGCAAGGCCAGCTTTGCCTTCTTTGATTTCTTTGCCATCCATGCGCACCCCGCAGCGGCAGCAATGAGTGAAACAAAAAGAAAGACGTTCGTTTGGCTCTCCTTCAACCATGAAACGCCTTGAGAAACATAACTGGTTCTAAGCTGGGATGGGACAACAGCTGCCATGTCCATGTCTACAGGAGGCTCATCAGAACTCTGGGAATGAAGCTGGATGGAAATGGGGGTGAGTCTGAGCAACCGCTGCAATGTTTGTTTGTGGACGTCCTTTCCAGATATCTTTAAGATGATTTGTGGATGTCAATTTTTAACTCTTTTAAAAAATCGTGCGTCTATTTCAATGCATTTACTATTCTAGTTAGATACCAACGTCTTGGGCTAAAGTGATGTCCACCCAAGGGCCTACTTGGTTAGTAAATATCAAATGCGTTTTCGGAGGCAATTTGCTGAGGAGAAACTATGCATCCTTCGGCATCTCTACCCTCCCTGGCTGGAACCTCTACGGCAGCGCAATATTTTGGAGTTTGAGTAGACTGAAACTTTTACCTACTTTAATTGTTAGGTTGGTAGGGAGAAAACGATATGACACAAAAAATCTAGAGGTGATGTCGGTCATGATGCGAAACAAGTCAATCTCAACCATTCATAGACACTGAACGACTGATTTGGCTATTAAGTGAATATTTGTAGCTCTTTACTAAAGATCGCTAACTGTGCGATGTTGGGTGGACCTATCACTAAAGGTGGCTACCGGTTGGACCTAGGGGTCCAATCTCATATCGTGGGCCTAATTTCACTTAAGTGAATGGAAAGGAAAAGAAAGAGGCTAGTTTTTCCAGGAATTTCATGCACCAGAGCGAGAGAGAGTTGGAGGAGAAAAGAAGTGGGTTTTTCTTACTTCCTTAAAAGGGCTTTTTCTTAGGTTTTCTTTCTTGACTTTGGGTGAGAAGAAGAAGTGCATAACTTTGAAGAATTCCTTGACGTGTTTTTGGATTTCTATCTTGCATTGGCAAGACATTCTTGTTCTCTTGTTTATCCTCCAGTTTGGAGTTTGTACTCTTAGTTTTTCATAGTAAAAGTTTGATCGGAGTTTGGCCTATGGCATGGCTTGGATGTGATTAGGAGTTTAGCCCGTGGCTTTCATGTGATTCTGCATTGTATATTCTAGGTATTTGTCTTTTACCTACGACAGAAAAGTACATAATTTTCATTCATTTCTTAAGAAGTGATTATATTATAGAACATTACCGTATGACATGTGAATAATCTTGATGAACAAAGTCGGTATCTCCCACGATGAATTATCCACCATTCACAGGTTTAAGATGATTAGCTGGAATATACTGCAGCATAGTGCATGTCAGGTATTTAATAATTTAATTAACAATTTTATTTGTGAACTAAAACTTGGGTACTTTATATTCCAAATTAAAGAGGACTAAGAGTAGTTTCTTTTAGACTTAGCTACACCATAACTAAACAACCTTTTGTTGGTTGAAAGTCAGTCTACTACAGTTAGTTGCAGATATCATGGCATCTCTCTCACTACACTTAGTTGGAGATTCAAGGTGGCACTTTTCTCTTATTGAAAAGATTTCAAGTGAACTTAAGAATTAAAATATACTCGTAGGTACTTTGCTTCATAACTCTTTGTTGTAAAATCTATATAACTTTTGTTCATTCAAACTATTTGTTAAGCAAGGGAAGGAATCAATCTTTAGCAGCATAGGAAATGCCTCCTCTAATAAGGTTCCGGTGTATTGCATTCTTGAGATGTTGATTCTCTCTTGGTTATGACAGAGAGTAAGATAGTGTGCTCTTTGGACCATGGGTTGTTTTCTTATATGCCTCTGGTTCTATTCATGTGAGCTGCTTTATTGTTGGGAGTTGGTTGTCACTAGAGCTATTAATTGCTCTCTCGAGTGAGCTGGATCATCTCAATCTAGCACGAATAAAGTTCGTATTATCATTAAAAAAACCATTTATCAAGCAAGGAAAAATTCTGAGTATGTAAAAAATCATCAAATGAACACCTACATGTAAACGATCCTTACTTTTTATGAACAAGTGGGACCCAATTTTTTTTTAATCCAAATTGTTAAACTATTGAGCCTATCATCATATTTGCTACACGAGTGAAGTACTCAATTTATCAGGTACATTTCATCTCAGATAGCCTAAACTACGAAACTATGCACTACCATGGAATCCCAACATCGTGATTTGTGTAGATTAGTGCCTGTGAGACACCGTATTTTCTAGAATATAGTTTTCCGAAAAAATTGGTAAACAATTAACAACTTCAAAATTAGAGCACCCCATTAGCTAAAAGTATAATAGGACATACATTAGCAAATTAAATTGTAAGTAGGGCCTATTATTATCAATTATTCAAGCCACCAGTATGTCAGGACATGAAATAGGGAGCCATACACCAAATTTTGGAAAAAGCTCCCCAAATTTTGGAAAAATCTAACCGATTCTTTTACATACTACTCATCTATTTCGAGCACCATGACATGAATGGTTTTGATCATCAAAATATGTGGTCGCACTTATACATATACTACTAAATCCAACCTTGAAAGCAATATATTTGTTCTAGGCCTTTCATTCTTGGTGTCGAAATGGATAGTAAGAAAAGACAAAAATAATCAATGAAATCTCCACACGCGGATAGACTTTAATCATCAGATGGTGAATAACTTAGTTGGGGTCATTGAAATTGTGTCTGCACTTGTACTTTAGCCGTCGATCTGTACTATCATATAAAATAGGAGTTCCTGTATGGTAGATGAAGATATGTTCACTTGGAAAATAGTAATTGCCTGAAATACAAGTATGGTGTATTTTCTTCAATAATCCAAATCATTTATCATCCAGGCTATCCCGAGGATGAGTCATATATAGCTTGTAATTTTAGTCTCTTATTTATGGCATTTAAAATGACTATTTTTTCGTTGAAAGTCATTATCATCAAGACCTTATCCTAATTACGAGTCAACCACATGAATCTTATTCCTCCATTCGTCTCTATTAAGTATCATGACTTCATTTAATCCCAAAGTTTTCAAATCTTTTTTCACCACTTCTATCCACATTCTTTTGGGCCTTCCTCTTGCCCTTATAAAACCTTCTACTTGCTTTGCCTCACTCCTTCTAACGAGTGCCATTTTCGGTCTCCTTTGGACATGTCCAAACTATCTAAGTCTAGTCTCCCTCATCTTGTTACCTATTAGTGCTACCCTTAGATTTTCTCTAATATTTTCATTCTCAATTCTATCCTTTATTGTCTTACCACTCATCTATCTCAACATCCTCGTTTCTGTGACGCTCATCCTATGAGCATGATTTCCTTTACTACCCAACACTCTGATCCATAAAGCATAGCCAGCTTTATGGTTATCCTATAAAATTTTTCTTTTAGTTTGAGCAATACTTGCCGATTACACAAAACTCCATATGCACATCTCTATTTGTTCCAACCCGCTTGGATTCACTAGGTAAACTCCCTCTCAATCTCTCCACTCTCATAAATCATTGATCCTAAGTACTGAAAGTGGTCTTTTATGGGGACTTCTTGGCTGTCAATCTTGACTAATGTTCTACTCCTATTCCCCTTGCTAAAATTGCATTCTATATATTTTGTCTTAGTTTTACTGATTTTAAATCCTTTAGGTTCTAATGCTTTTTTCCATAACTCTAGCTTTGTGTTTACACCCTCCCCTTCTCATCAATTAAAACTATATTCTTTGCAAATAGCATGCACCAGGGAATCTCCTCGTGCTAATATTTTGTTAACTCATCCATAACCAATGTGAAAAGGTATGGACTTAATGCCGATCCTTTGTGCAATCCTACAGTGACAGAAAAATCACTAGTCTCGCCACTAGCAATCTTAACATTGGTTGCCGCTCTCTCATACATATATTTAATTATGTCTATATACTCCTGCAAAACCCCTTCTCGCCCAACACTCTCTATATTAACTCTCTAAAGACTTTATCATAACCGTTCTCTAAGTTGATAAAGATCATGTGGAGGTCTTTCTTCTTCTCTCTCTATTTCTCTACCAATTGTCTTAGTAAGAAAATAGCTTCCATGGTAAACCTCCCAGGTATGAAACCAAACTGATTTTCTAATACACTTGTCTCATGCCGTAGCCTCTTCTTAATCACTCTTTAAAAAGGTTTCATAATATGGCTCATAAGTTTTATCCCACAATAATTAGTGCAGCTCTATGTCTCCTTTATTCTTATAAATTAGTATAATAGAGCTTTTCCTCCACTCTTCAAACATTTTCTTTAATTTTATAATCTTTTTAAACAACTTAGTCAACCAAACTATCATAATATCTCCCATATGCTTCCAAACCTCTGTTGATATGCCATCGGGACTCATGACCTTTCCTAATTTCATCTTTTTCAAGGCCTATTTCACTTCAAGTATTCTAATCATACGTTCATATCTATAACATCCAATGTTATTTAGGTTTATAGTATTTTCAATTCCTATATTCTTAGAGCCATTGTTATTTAACAATTTTTGAAAATACGTCTCCCACCTTTGTTTAATCTCATTGTCTTTGACTAATACCCTTTGATCATCACTTCTAATGCACCTAACACGATCCAAGTTTAAACATATCTTTCTCACCTTCTCTTGTTCCTAATCTATTATATAGCTCATTATATGTCTTAAGTTTAGCCTTACTTACTATTCTCTAGCAACCTATTTAGCATTTTTTATATTGTTTATAGTTTTCATTATTTCTAGTCTTCTGCCATGATTTAAAACACATACGTTTTTCTTTAATAACTTTTTGCACTATTTCACTCCACCACCATGTTTCCTTTACTAATTGTCTTTTACCCTTAGATACTTGTGAGACATCTTTTTCCACTTTCTTAATAAACCCAACAATATTAATCCACATAGTATTTACTTCTGTTTCATAGTTCAAGTTTCCTTCTACCATCAATATTTTTGAATGAGGTTGTTTTCTCTCCTTTTAAGTTCCACCACTTAGTTTTTGGATACCTATTAAGTTCATTTCTTTTCATCCATCTTTTGATATGGATATTTATAACCATTAACCTATGTTGTGAGGTTAAACTCTTACCGGATATCACTTTATAATCCTTACACATTGATCGTTCAGTATTCCTAAATGGAAAGAAGTCTATTTGGCTTTTATGAAGTCCACTTTTAAAGGCTATTAAGTGTTCATCCCTTTTCTTAAAGAGTGTATTTGCAATAACTAAGTTATATAACAAAGTAAAATCAAGGATAGTTTTTTCCATCTCATTTCATTCATCTATATCATATCCTCCATATATTGTATAGGAAATTGAGAGAATAGAAGTACAATGCCTATCCAAAAACCCCCACCATCAAAAAGAGCCTAGTTGGGAGAAGGGAACTAGAGCTTGTAAGAGGCCCAGTGGGGTTACTCACTACTAGTGACCGATCCACCAGGCAGCAAAAGGATAGGCGAATGCCTTTAAAATGACTGTTAGAAAGGGCAAAAAGCAACGTATTACACGTCCACATGTATCTTTGAGTGATAGTGTGCGATACTTGCCCTTTAGCCTGTTATTATATACATACTAAGTTTGAGGCATTTTTCAAAATGATACTCCCACTCCCTTGAATAAACAAACTTCCGTGCCTACATAGTTTTTTGTCATTTGTAGTCCGTTTTATTATATAGATACTAAACTTTGAGGGTTTTTAAAAAATGATTACCCACTTTCTTGAATAGAAATGCATAGTTTTTTGGTCGTTTGTAGTCTGTTTTATGATGTAGAAGTCACATCGTTGCTAAGCTCACTATCACCATATATCCATAAAAAACATATAAGGGACTGGGGTATGTCAATTTGTTGGTGGAATATCATCTTTCTTTTTCTTGTGAAATAAATTTCGAGCATTGTTTATGTCATTTTGTAAGAGAGAGAGAGGACTAATTTGAAACATAATTGCCAACGAATCCCTAAAGTTGACTTCCTTTAGATGTTGTCTGAAAATTTATCTTAAATTTTAAATTACTTTTAAATAATGGATTCACAAAACGGAATTGTAATTTAGCTTCCTACTTAAATAATGGGTAGTGACATTCCCTACTACTGTTCTTAGTTGGAAGTTAACAAAATTATTCCCTTAAATTCCAAATTTAGTGGTCGTGATATCTCACCCACCATTTCCCATGCTTTACAATTTCCTTCAGATCAAAATCCCATAAGTCCAAATCCTATAAGGGTGCTATGATCCTGAAGCATCTCAAGGATGGCATCGGGACTTATCGGTGGCGCTTGCTGGGTCCCTGTTGTCTTAGCTGGTGGAGAGTACAAGAAGGACTCACTTGTCATGAAGATGCATGAAATCAAGTATCAACTCTCGGCTTCTTTACGTATGTAGATCATGCGTATGGTTTTCATTTACTATGCATCTGCTATTTGGCTTTCTATGGCCCCATCTGACCAGAAAATGCACACTTTGGAGAAAAACTCCCTTGAATTTTACTAGTTTGATGTAGAGACAATGATAAGTATCATAAACTTGTACTCATGTTCGTCGGTTTTTATCCAAGATATGATTGGCGGGTCCGGCCTGCAAGATTAAAGGTGTGAGAATTATAGGAAGTGAGTTATATATCTTTGATCGAAAAGTTGGAGAAGTATTGTTAGAAATACTCGAAAGACTGATTTAAGAGAGATTTTCTTTTGAGATTTTGACGGAGAAGTATTGATGAAGGGGAGCCTTAGTGTAATGATAGAGTTATCGTCGTGTGACCTTGAAGTCACAAGTTTAAGGCATGGAAACAGCCTCTTGCAAAATGCAAGATATAACTGCATATTATTGACCCTTGTGGTCCACCACTTCCCCAGACTCTGCATACGCAGGAATTTCGTGCACCAAAGTTGTCCCTTTTTTTTTCATTTTTTTTTTTTTATGGAGGTGTGTATCGATGGGATCATGATGTTAACTCAAAAGTTAGTAATCGGTATCAAATGGAAAGGGTCGTCTTTACATGCACTATGGTGGCGTTGAGCGTCTTCGGGGAGTTTTACAAGATGCAAGTCAGAAGTTGCTGTTGGATTTGGTTGGGAATCGATTGGTTGTGGATGTTTCTTACAGGTATGTGATTTGGATTTGAGAAAGTTCTGAATTGAAAGGAAAAGAGTAGCGGGCAGAGAGAGACACAGGGAGAAACGGGTTTTTCGGAGAGAAAGAGGAGAGGTTTGTAATAGAAGACTAATTAGAAAGTGAAACTCGTGGTTAGTTAGTTAGGAGTAGACTTGTGATTTAAGAGAAATTATCCTAGAATCAGGATTAAATAGTTAGCGCAGACTTAGAATTTAAGAAAAAAATTCAAACTATAGCTAACAAATGAATCTATTAACAATTATTTTCCAAAATTAATCTTTATTGAACATTATAAGATAATTAAGGATTTATTAAGTAATATTATCCTATTGAGGACTTTTTAGCAAATATACTCAAAAAGAGTCCGAATGAGTAAGATGGACATGAACCAATACTGCTAAGGAATATTTATCTTTCCAAAAATGCACTGGTAAGGACACATTTATCTCTTTTGATTCTTTTAAACTTTAGGGATAAAATGGTGACCTGATGTGAAGCCTTGAGAGATGAATTTTAAGACAGATGAGGTATTGAAAGTTAGTCCTATATCGTCTACGGAGAGAAAACTGTGTGGTTTATAAGAGTTTAAAAAATTCTCCTAACAACGAGACTTTTTCTCACAAGGGAGGAACAAAACTGTGAGATTGTATAGGCAGTCAAAGCGAATAATATCGTTGTACTCTACTATTATACTTAACAATCTCTTTCTTAATGTCGTTAAATTTTGGATCCAAATTTCCACCTACCTGCCTCTTCCCTTTTATCTATACCAAGTATGAAGGCTAACATATTGGGTATATGTTTAGCACGGAACTACGAAATAAGAGACAAAGTTATTCACAAATGGTTTATCTTATCTCTTGCTATTGCTGCCTTAAACATGGACAAGGTTGCTCAACTATAGATAAAATATAGCCAGAGAATCTTGTATTCTGTACTTTTAGGGCATCTTATTGATATTCAGCAACAAATAACTAGATACAAAATCACTAGCAAATGAATAAGATTATCCATGGTTAGTTATCCACGTGCTTAACTACTCTATTTACTTCTAAGTCAGCCCTCCATTTTCTTTATATATACTTCTCTAATTGATGTTAAAATCAGAGAGAACCACTATTAAATGGACTAGTATAAATAGCAGGATACCGTAAGTTATCATGATATGAGACCTTAGTTTCAAGACTGGAGTGTAACTTAATCAATATCAAGTGCCAACTTAATTTTGTGATAGCACAAAAGTAACTATCGAAGAATTTTGAAAACGCTAAAAAAATTTCTTCCTTCCGATCTTGTGGGACATGTTATGGGCATTAGATTTTGGAGCATCCAAATCGTTCACAATATTCACCATGATAAGAGGAGCGATGCCTAAATGGATCGTGCATTGGGATGGTTTGCAAGCTCGAGTCTCACTTTACCCTTCATTCGGAGATTATGTTTATATAGGTGAGAGTATGTTAAAGATTTGTTTTGAAATTCTTTGCTTAAAAAAAATATGAGAGAGAGAGAGAGAGAAAAATTTGTACCAAATTTGCAAATTGGCAAGTGAGATAGCATGCTCTCTTTTTTTTCTGTCTATTCTCGTAACGAAAATAATTATTTATGTTTTAGCCCTCATCAAGCGTACACGTAGAAACAAGCATGTCAAAGAATTTAGCGTCCTTCTTTTGAGAGTGACAATATCTTATTTTCATTTTTCTGTTTTTTTAACAATCACAAGAGGCCCAAAAATAAATGCTGTAGAGATGTCCAATAATTGTGATATTTGGTTCCTAGACCCTCTAGTTCAACAAGATGAACCTCTCGAATCTATACAAAAGTACAAAACCGTGTGGCCAGGTCGATGAGCATCCAATACTGTAATTATACAGAAATACTCAGCCAAGCTCTAGCCATCCAGAATCATTAAATTAGAAGAGTCATTTTACGTTTTCTCCTTCTTCGAGCATGCATGTCCAAGCAGGCATGTTGAAGAATCCCGCATCTTCCCTTAATGAATGGTTGGGCTCTAGGTTTTAGAAGATCTAGACCGCTAGTGATGTTGCCCTGACTTAGATTGGCGACATCTCCAAAATCTCATTCATTGGGTGCTCCTAGCATGTAATATTTGAGCCCATCTAAGCTTTAATTGTTGGATGGTTAGAATTTCATTCATTATCTTCATCCGATTAAGTTATCTACCATCGTCTTCTTTTCATATTTAGTTTCTTGTCACGGGTTTAAGATGTGAAATCAGCCTCTTGCAAAATGCACGATAAGGTTAACTACTATATACCCTTGTGGTCCGTCCCTTCCCTGAACCCAGCATAAGCAGGATCAGGACTGTCCCTTTTTTCTTTTCCTCGGTTGAAGCTTTCTTTTTGCTTCATAATATTTTCCGCTAGCTCTGTCATATTGCCGCTCTCATCTTTTAATTCCGGCCTTAACTCGACTGAACTGCCGTTATTTCTTCTCCAAACGGCACTCGCCTTGAGGCATTAATTGCCACTAATTCAACATCTCAACTTCCTATGAAAGCTCACCAAGGAGTGTTGTACCATTTGGCGTTGACAAGTAGAATCAGTTCTTAAAGGATATGTATTGCTAGGCCCTCTTGATGGATCGACTCCTTGCCCAGTTAAATTTATTGACAGATCAATAACAACCATAGATCCTGCACATACAAATTGGATGCGCCAGGAAGAATTTATCTTGAGAGCTCTTATTGCTTCCACTCATGAGACACATGTTTCGGTTCTTGCATCTGCAACAACTTCATACCAAGCATGGCAAATTTTTGGACAATTTTTTGCTGGTATCTCACGTACTCGCATCTTGGAGTTCAAGGATCGATTTCACTCGAGGCATTAATTCTGCATCTGATTATTTGCAGAATTTCAAGTCTGTTGCTGTGAACTAGCCATCGTTGGTCGTCCCGTTGATCCTGAATATCTCACTCTTGTCGTCCCCAAGGGTCTTGATCCAGAATTTCAACAGCCCACAATAGAGAACATCCTGTTTTATATGAGGAACTTCATAGTCTCATTGTGAGTTATGAGGTATATATTGGTAGTGTCTCCAGTGGGAATTCACTATTGCCAACTTATGGTTCCAACTCTAACAATCGCAGCAAAAATCAGTCAATTTGGGCTCATAAAACGCCCAGCAATGATAACAAAAAGTTTGGAGGCCAAAAAACTTCCAATTCTTCCAATAATTATCAGCACTGTCAATATTCTGAAACTCTTGGACATTTGCAAGGTCAATAACTCAATAGTTTCTCTAAATTTCAACTTGTGTTTCGGTTTGAGCTCGGCTGGTGCATGTTGGGGTGGACCCGTACATGGTCCGTACCTATATGAGGAAACCTACTATAGGTAAGGATTAAAATCGATCAGATAAAAATCAATTTATACCCATATGAGAAAAATCCTATATAAATGTATGGAGAGAGGGGAAGGGGTGTTAGGTTTTGGCGAACAATTTCCTCCTCTCATCTATATAATCATCCTAAAGTCTTTGTCCACGTAGGCCGAGTTTGGCTTAACTACGTAAATCATACCATGCTGGGAAGCGTCAAGAATTATATTGAGTAGATAATAGCATTATACGTGGATAAACTACCGGCAGAAGATAACGACTTTCAGATCTGATTTCATATCCAAACGCACCATTACAAGTGGTTTCCTTGCCATCGACTAGGAGAAGCTATTGCTGCACCCAATATCAGAGCCTAGTCTGGACATTGATGATGATCGACGGACTATGGTGAGCCGATTGGGGTGCCGTTGAGTCGGTGATGGAGTAGAGCGCAATCGCCGATCTGTAGTGGAAAAAGGAATGGCCGAACAAAGGAGACTGCCACAACAGGAATAACAGGAGCAGCCATGGCTGACGTGTCAGAAGAAGCATCAGGCTAAGGGTTGCAGTGAACATTGCAAGAAAAGGAAACCAAGCTGAGTAGCCGGCGAGATCTCGCCAGTAGATCGTCGTTGATGAGAGAAAACTGGGCAGCTAGCTCACGTTGATTGGAAGTTAAACAAGGCAAAGAAGCCGCCCAAAGATGTTGTCGGAGACGATCACTAGACAAAGAAGAAATGCGTCGGCCGATTACTAGTCGATCGGAAAGGAACCCATTCTTAGGAAGGAATGCCGTAGTGGTTGAAGGAGTAGCTGATCAAAGAAGAACTAATCGTGGGCTGCGGCAGCACAGAGAAACCCATCGATCGTGCGATCTGTCAATCGCGAGTGGTGGAAGGAGTTGTGCATTGTCATGGCCGGACCAGGAGAGGGAAACGCTGCTCGCCAGTGGAACTTGATAGCTGGAGACATCGCTGGTGGTGAAGAAAGAAGAGCAGAGAGAGGGACAGAGAGAAACCCCCTAATCGTGCATGATTCATGATTGCAGGTGTGTGTCCCTTGTAGCCAAACCACTTTCGACCAAAGGTGGAGAAGAAGAGACCAGCTAGAGAAGGGAGAGATACAGAGTAGCGACTGCTGCTGACTGAAGAAAGGGACAAAGGCCAACGGGCTACAAAGGAGACATTTACAATGCAATCTAGAAGAGAAAAACTGGAATTGACGGTGAACTATTGTGCTCAGTTAGCTTCGGAGAGGAGACCGGCGAGCCACCGAAGAAAAGAGACACCGAAAGAAGGGGAGCCGCCAGGCGTGCACGGGAGGGCATCGATCATCAGAAGTGAATGTGAGACAGCGCCTCCCGAAAACCCAGAAAAGGGGTAGATTAGTTTCCAGAGCCGGTGGAGTGACAAATGACAGGCAGCTAGGTTGTAGACCCAGTAGTCGGCGACACAGCTGACGAGTGCCAAAGCAGATCGGCCGAGGAAGGAAAACCAACGAGAAAAGGAAAGGAGAAACAAAAGGGCAAGAGGAAAGATATTTTGCATCCCTGAAAATTGATACGAGCACCCCTTCTTATAAAAAATTATATACCTTGATTTTGATAAGGACATCCCATGAAACTGATAAGGACATCCCTGTTCATTAAACCTATATTGGCGAGTTGACTCAACAATAATTGATGAGTGATCTGATAACAGCTAGGAGTTAACTAGGATAGCTCAGTGAATAGTGGTGAGACTACTCAGTGAAAGGTGCTTGCATTCCGAGTGGATTTAGTGATCATTCCTAGTAGACCTGGTGACCATTTTAAGTGAATGTAACCATTCCGAGTAATACTTATGAGCACTTAACGAGGGCATCCTACTAGGGCGGGGGACGAGGGTGGGTGTGCGGCACTAACAGGCTTTTAGGCGACAGGTTTCTAAGCAACAAGCTTCTAGACGCTTATGGTACACTTGATGACTGATTAGCACTTTAACTCAGCATAAAGTGTTGAGCAGGAGAGTAGTAACTCTTCAAAAAAAAGTCGAAGATACGTATAGATTATTGATGGAGCTGTTGGAAAGCGCAGACGATTATAGGAGAGAGAGCTAACTAAAAGACATACTTGTAATTTGGAGGAGCTAAATAAAATTGAAAATATCTAATGAATCCTCCTCCCATGCCTATGGAGTGAGAGATTGTTGGGGTAGCCCTACATGTGGTTTATACCCATGTGAGAAAACATGTCAAAGATAATTATAAGGGTCAATCATATAAGGATTAATTAAGATAAAAATCAATCAGGATATGGATCAATCAGAATAAGGATTAATCAAGATAAGGATCAATCCATACTGATGTGAAGAAAATCCTATATATGTGTGATGTTAGGATTTGGTGTGAGTGAGGGTGCAAACGAGTTTGTGCTCAGAGAAAGAGGAGAGGGCTGGAGGAGGCTCTGAGCTTCTTCCTCCTCCTCATCCATGTAATCTGATTAGATCATAGTAGAATCATCATCTTTCATGAACATAAGCTAAATTTGGTCGAACCACGTAAATCTCCTTTTATCTCTATTTCTGTGTGCGTGTTTATTTGGGTTCGAGGTCATTTCATTTTATGCGCTGGTACTTGTTTTGTTTGTCGTTGGCTTCTTCTGGTGACAGTCTTGATGTTAATCACGGATCTTCTTGATCCTTTTCACCCTTTCGCATTCTACTCTGTGATTAATACAAACACATCATTTCAATAAAAAAAAGATCTCAATCGTTTTGATTATTGAGAAACGCCAAATCTGAACTTGGTTTGGGGCGCACAGTTTTTCTTGGTTGATATTTACGCCCATGCGAATTAGAAGTATGGTCATTGAAATCTTTTCATCATCCACCAACTTTTATTCAGTATAGTGATCTTCCTTCCATAGTCAAGCTGCAACATATGCTCATCTCTTTTATTATTTAATATCTTTCTTCAAGCGAGGTGAAGCCCGTGCAAGATTAAGGAATTACTACAATAGCAAAAGTAAATAAATGGGCATAGAGATATTCTCTCCAAAATTCATTCCAGTTCAAGAGCCACTATAGGACTCCACTCCCTGACTCCCTCCAAGATCCACTTCTAAAATCCAGGACGAATTCACAATAAATGGAAAACCCAAAAAAATATAAAACTCAAGATTATTGAACCAGTTACACCTCTTTTATTTCTAATTTTCTCTTTTATTTGATCCTATACAAGCTTCGCGCGTCGAATCCGATTTTGATTTGGATGGAACCCGATGTCTTAACCTCTCACCCAAGCCCTCCTTTTATAGGCAAAACGGGGGAGGTGTACCTGATTTGTTGCGTGTGAATACACACATGGAATGGTGGGCAGAGAAGTGAGCGTGAACCTGATTTGTTGCATGTGATTGTACGAAATGAGGGCAGAGTCAACTTGACGGTACCTTTTCATAAGAGGTAGATGATTATTTTCACACAGACAAAAGGATCACATGTCACATTTTCAACGTATCTGAAAGTGGAAAAGCACTTCCACGATATGGGGTTCCTTTCTTCCGTGAGAGAGAGAGAGAGTTATCCAGTCCGCAAGGTTATTGGCAGAGTTTAGATCATTGGAGAAAGAGAAAGCCTCGTCCAATCAAAGAGAAAAAAAAAGAGAGAGATGAAAACAAAGTGAAAAGAAAAAGAGGAATGCTTGCATAGTGAGCCCCGGACCGTCCATCTGATTTATCATCTTTAGATGACTACGGATTTAAAAATAGTGAGGATTGAACAAGCATGCCATCTGAAAAAAATATGCTTTTGATCAAAGCATATGGACGGCAGTTTTCGGATGTCAAGATCATTCAACCATCTTCATATTTCACATAAGATATCCAAAGTCCAGAGAAATCAGATAAGAGGGTTTTGATCAAACAAAAGTGGGAAGTTCATGCCCAAAGTGGGCGCACTGCACCAACATTCTTCCTCGAGGATAAATGTCCAAAGAGAGAATCAAGATGCATACAACTCAAACATACAATAGAATTTATTAGTTCATGGAATCTGACTCAGTCTTCTAGCCGGACTATAGCAGATGAACAGAGGCATATAGGAATGTTATCTTTTAAGAGTAGAGTTCTGGCTTGGAGAGTCTGGGTGTGAGAATGACAAAAAGTGGTGTTTCTTTCTTTAGAACAAAGCCAAACTTGTCTGAAAGATCAAGCTCACTTCCGTTTGGTAATTGCCAATCTAATGAATGCAGCAAAGAACCTAATATATAAATCAGCGTCCTTTCTGCCAAGGGCAATCCTGCACATATCCTCCTCCCTGACCCAAAAGGAATGTAACAAAAGTCATTGCCCATGAAATCGATTTTTCTAGAAGCATTCAAGAATCTCTCCGGCTGGAATTTTAAAGGGTTGTCCCAATTTTTTGAGTCCCTTTGAATTGCCCAGACATTGACCAGAACTTGGGTGCCTTTGGGAACTATATATCCACCTACCATGGCTGATTGACTTGGGCTGTGAAGAATCAAGAACGGACCCAATAGGTGCAAACGTAGGACTTCTTTCACAACTGCACCTAAGTCAGTCAATTTCAGAGAATGAGATTCCTCTACTATATTATCCATTCCCACCACTTCATCTAATTCATCTTTGACGGCTTTCATAATACGTCGATGTTGCAGCAACTCTGACATCACCCACTCCACTGTTGCCGACGTTGTATCAGTCCCAGCAATTATGATGTCCTGTTATAACAAACCTAGATCAGGAAAAGCGGAGCTCAAAACTCTTTCAAGCAGCTGTACGAGATAATAAAATAAGAAAGGAACTGTTATGATCCTTTGTTACTTTCTCTCGATCTTCATATACCATTATATGTATATGAGTTCAACTTCGTTTAAGTTAGGATTTTACAACCATTATTTTAAATTATCGGCGTCGTTTGCTTTACCAGTAACCATTATGCGTCTAGCAGATGAGAAGATGAGCACTTTCTACTTCATTGTAGGTATGCTAATTTCTTATGAAGCAGAGTGTTTCAGATAAAACGGGTGATCAAAAAGTAACAGTGGGATATCCTAACTAGCTGCAACTTATTCAAACCATCAACTAGAGCAAAGTCAGTATTGAAGCTACTCATGTGAAAGGGAAGAAATCAGAGAGTTCTTATTAAGACTGTCACCGTAATAGAAAGGCTATGGGAGATGATGATCCTCACCTGTTTATGTACCTGAACCACTTGTACGACAAAAGTAAGCAAGGATATAAGTTAGCAGAGGGGGACCCGTGGCAAATGGAGAGGGAATGCCGAGAGAAAGCATTCGGGCTTACGTAACAGTATATTACTAAACACAAAATGTGGACCGGGATACATTGAAGATTAAACTACAAAAAGGTGGGACTCGTTGGAAAATGACGCTCTATAAATACCATCCCAACTAATGGCAGTATAGAAGGATGGACTTACCAGCAGTACGCCCTTGAGTTTGTCCATGGCGAATGCATTTTTGGGGTCTCCTTCCTCCGCTAGTTGCAAAAGAAACTGCAAAAAATCCTTGCGTTTTTCTTCCCCATTCGTCTTGACCTTTTGATTAATAATGGAATCCAAAATCTGGTCGATCGATGCATGCAACTTCTTCGCCTTGCGCTCTACCCCTTGAAGATCAAACCAAGATAAAATTGGAAAAAGATAGGAGATACTCGCTTTCCCCAGAAGCTCAAAGGCCTTAATAACGACTTCACGGAACTCGGCACCAACACGAATTCTCTCCTCCCCATCTAGTGTTTCCCCCCACATCACGTTCATCATCAATTCGATCATCGTTAGGAACATGTGATGGCGGACGTTTATGTCCATGCCATTTTTGGCATGTAAGTTCCCAATCATCTTACGAACTTCCCGACGTCGGAGATTGTAAAAGGCATCGAGATTCCGTTTACTCATCAATTCCCGGACGAATGTCTTTCTAAGAAATGTCCAATCTGGGCCATTGGGGCTCCACGTGATGCTCTGTCCCTTGTAACGTACGGCGATTGGAGCATCTTGGTCTCTGAGGACCTCTTTGGCCATTGATGGTGAGCTTATTATGACACAAAGTTTGCTACCTATTTGGACTTTGATGACAGGGCCATACTCACCAGCTAACTTTGTGTAGTAGCGGCGGAGCTGTGTGTCAAGAAAGGGAAGATTCCCAACAAATGGCAAGCGTCGTGGTCCCGGCGGCAAGGCCAAATTTCCCTTCTTTGATTTCTTTGCCATCCATACGTACCACACAATGGCAGCGACGAGTGAAACATAGCGAAAGACGTCTGTATTGCTCTTCTTGAGCCATGAAAGCCCTTGAGAAACACTGTTCCTTAGCTCGGAAGAAACATCAGGTGCCATTCTCTGTGTATAGAAGGCTTATCAGAATGTGAATGAACGAGCACGAAGGAAATGTCTAGGAGGCTAAGCAATTTATAACTCTGTTTGTTCAGAATTAAATTTAATGATCTATGCTGGATGAATTGTCCACTTTCCACGTGTTTAAGAAAGCTAACTTCCTAGTACAATGGTTTTTTTAATTGGATGGAAATCAAGCAGTGAGTTTTTGAAGCGTGACAATGGCATGAGGTCAAACAAGGTAGTTCAGCCATCTATGGACAACAAACGATTGATTTGGCCAAGCAAACCCATATTATGGCATCTGTACGTCTAGCAAGTGATTCACGTTTAGGTGATGTCGTGTCTTAGGCAACCAACCAAAAATCCTGATTTAACAATAAGACCTCAAACATCGGCGGAAATATGCTTGTCCCGAAGCACTTGTACTTCCCAGCACGGTTCACACCTACGATCTGGATTCTAGGACATTGGACTTCATACGATGGTGTGTCAACTGCAGTTCGAGATACGTGCGGCGTTGGGGACATCGTGGAATGCAAAAATTGTGTCTTCGTCCTTTAAAGAAACCTCTTTGGCGATGGACGGTCAGCTCATTATGATGCCAAGTTTGCTGCCGAGTTACGTTTTCAGTCTTAGGATTATCGCTATTGCATTTTTCAAACAAAAAAAACTACTAGTTAGAAGCATTCAATTAGCTTATTTTTTGCAGGCATCCGGTCTAGTTAAGCTGATCCCAAGATCGGTCAACGAGCTATAGTCAAGATAGCTAGTTGTCTGTGACCCTCCTTACTAGGACCCATCTTTAGATGATCTAATCCATTCATCTTATTTAAACAATCCCAAGTTTGACTAAAAACCAGCATTTATGATTCTTGAGAAATTTTTTATTTTTGAGGAGTGTCTATGTAAGATGAGAAGATAAATAAGACTGGGGTTCTTGAGAACTATAAACAAAGATCACTTACAAGCTCTCGTTTCTATAGTTTTGAAATGCAAGGCTAAATGATAATGTTGTGTATTCCTTTTGCATTAATCTCTGTTTCTCTTTACAGATTGCCACTGTTGGAACATCGGATGGTTTCTTCTTTTCTTGGGTCTTGGCTTGTTTAGACTGGAGATGTGTGTAATATGGCCCTGGGATGTTGCTCTTATTAGAAGGTTTTGGAATTTCTTACTTCTTTAAAGTTCTGGTTTTTAAAATTTCCATGTGGGTTTCTTTGTTAATTGTGGTTATTGTAAACTAAAGATTGAAGGACAAGCGGTTGACTTGACTTTATTTTTTTCTTTCTATCCATTGGTAATTTCTGCATAGGCTCTAGTCTTTAACACCTATTAGCAATTCTTTTGGCCATTTATTAACTACTTTGGACTTAGTTGATCAAATGTAAAATAATCTGTATGTGAAATGATTGTTATGAATTTGTTAGGTTCTTTCTAGCTATTGCTTCCATCTATTTCTGCTTGATGTAGATCCTCATACCTTGTGATTTCTATTAAGCTACCCATGAATACTATAGCACCAAGGTAGCTTAGCTGCATATTTCCTACGTCTAAATGTCTGTTTGCAATACTCTGCTATAAATCCAAGTAGCTTATGCGGTTTTGGAAAAGTTGGTTTTACTACTGCAAAAGTATGTCTTGCAAAGTGTAGCTTTGACTCAATAAGAGTTCGTGACCTTTGAAGCCTTTTTGTTTAATATTAGACATTAATGCCAACGTATTGTACCTTTTGTCGTTTAGGCCTATATTGGTTTATCATATGCTTAAGCACATAATAATATCCTTTTTGTTTATATGTAGGAGATGCTTACCGACATTAGGTATAGATCTTGCATTTTCTTTAACTATTCGACATTGGAGAAGAAAGCATGTAGTGTCATTGATCGATTAACTTCAACGTGACATGAGGTTTAACTCTGTTGGAGTCACATTGTACCTTTCATAGACGTGGAATAATAGAGTCCTTGCCATTTGAGGCTCTTAGAGCTGATGGAACTAGCTCAGCCAAAACTTTCATTGTTGCGGGCTTTTAGGTCAATGGGAACCGTTTGGTTAGATTCTTCATATTTTAGAATTCTCTAGGCTGGTAAGTGTAATGACCCTGAATTTTTGTAACTTATTAAGGCAAATTAATAAAGTTTGAATTTTTAGAAATTCTAGGCTGGAATATTAGGTTAATGAAAATTTTCTTTTTATGAAAATTATATCATGAATTAAAACATATATATTATGGATGTACTTGGAAAACTGATCGAAACAACATTAAGTACGTTCAATTCTGAGTTAAAATGAACATTCCTTAATTTTCTCCATTTAGGGGCAAAATGGTAATTTTACCAATATTCCATATCTAAGAAATAAGACCTCAATATTCATGAAGTACTTAGAAATACGATTCCAACGCCACTAAGTACGCTCGATTCCGAGTTCGGACAAATAATGCCTATTTTTCTCCAATTTTAGAGTTGTAAGGCCAAAACGTCTTTTTACATAAAAGTTTAGTGGAGAATGTAGTGGAGAATGGAGAATGCACTTGTAATAAAAAAATCTAAAGTAATAAAATATCTTATTAAAAGAAATGATAAAAAAATTCAAATTTGGCTATAAATATGTCCCAAAAATTTCCAAAAATTTTCACAACCTTAACCACGAAATTTCCAAATCTTCCTTGGAGTTTCAGCCCCAAATTCTCATTCATCCCTCCCCAATCTCTATTTTTCTTATTTCTCTCTCCTCTTTCTAAGTGGAACAAGAGACCTAAATTCAATTAGGCACTCCGTTCCAGGAAAAATCTGATCAATTCCACCGTCCATAACCTCCTACACTACATTATATACAAAAGCCCCAAATCAATTTCAAGATCCAACGGTTCCAACAACAGAAAACTACAAAAAGGTAGACAATCGGGCTATATTATCATCAACCGGTAATTCTCTCAAATTGAGCATCAAATATATGTTTTTTCTCCAATCAGGTAGGTGGAACTACTTTCCATTCATATTTATTATGTTTTAGTGTAATTTTTATTTTTCTGTAATTTAATTTGAATGAAAAATGGTAAAAATAAAGTAAATACCAGCCCCTTCAATTTATGGTGATAGAGAACTCAGATGGAAATTCTGAGTTTTCCAATCAATCCAGAAGGGTCCAAAACCCCTAGGGTACAATTTTCAAGAAAATCTAACAAGGTTTGGACCCTCAATTGAGAGAGATTAATTCTGGTGGGCCCAGATCAAATCTGGACCCTAGGAACGGCTGAAAACTTCAATTTAAGATTGTGGAGTCATATGAACTCCAAATTGAGATCAGAAAGAAGCTATGGAAAGCTTGTAATGTCTAGTTTCTAATGAAGTCATAATATTTCTAAAAATTATATCTGTATTTTTCTGTATTTTTTTAAATAGGTGTCCAATTTCTAAGATCTTCAAGATCTGAGGTGATCAGATCTTGGAAATTTATTTTAGTGATAATATAATAAAGTAATAAAGTAATATCTATGGTTAATTTGGACAGATCTTGGATAAAATAGGGATCTACCCTTTATGGTAGAAAAACCCTAAAATAAAAAATAAAAAAATTACAAAGGGACCCACTTGATCAATGAGATCAAGTATGATCAGATCCTTGGGATGGATTAAAGGGATGATATTATGATGGAATCCAGTTAGATCATGGATGAAATGTGACAAAATCAAGTGGATATGATTTTGTGATCTTAATGGATTAAAAGCCCTAAAGGTAATTAAAACCCTTAATCTAAAGGAAAACACCTAAGATCTAATGGTTGGATCATATTTAAATGTTTATAATAATCTTAATAAAATTAGTTTATATTGTCTTTTATTGGATATAGAAGTGTAAATGTAATTTATGTTTTAAGTTAGAAAGCATGATAGTGTAATCTTTAAATTTTAGTATGATATGCCCTAAACGAGTAATTTGTTAGTAGATTTGATTATCTTAGGATCATGTTAGTGTAAATTAGGATTTAAACATGATTTCATTACGATAGAAGATGTGTTTCATAACTTAGGATCATGTTAGTTTTATTTCACTAGCTTAAGTTACATTCATAGGAAGAATGTTAGTATATAGTTGTTAAACTTATATTTGATTTATGCTTTCAAGTTGATGAATTACTTATTGTCAAAATTTATTCAATTGTTAAGTAATTGTTAAGATATAAGGAGCATAAATCACCAAAAATGTAAACTAATGAAATATAGAAATTCATGGACAACTAAGATGAATGAATAATTGTGACTTAATAAGGACTATAGTTAGTAGGACAATATAAGGAATGATTTATCATTTCCTTGGCCCAAAATAGGAAAATAATGAACATCCATGGATGACATTGTGCATATCCATGGAAATTAATTAAAATCAATTAGAGAAGGGACTTAAGGTAAAGAGCTCATAGGAACCTTGTCAAAGGTTGAGCTAGTACCACTCTAGTGGACTCTGAACATTGTGGTTATAGGGGGTATACAAGAGCCAAGTGCTTTTCCCTCACCTCCCATTGACGTAAGAGAGGTCTAAACGCCTCCTTACATGAGGGTTGTATTAACCACTTTTTGAGCAGACTTTAACTGGTAAGTACTGGTCATCCTGAAATAAGGAGGAGTTGTCTAGTAATAGGAAGAAATAAATTATCTTCAACCAAGTAAGACACTAACTGGTTGAATAATAATAAGAACATAAAAAGATAGCAAATTATCTAATCCTAATAAAAATAGTAAGTAAGATAAGGATGATCAAACAAGATGAGATCTTGTATGATCAAAAACAATAAAGAAAAAGAAACACCAATGTAGATTAGATTGTTTATGTATGATATAGATAGTATTTGTATAGATGATATTAAACCCTTAAACATATGATATTCAAGGAAGAAAGAGTCAGATTATCCTACATAAGGATGATCAAAAGACCATGTAGTATGCACCCTTGATTAGAAAAATGACATTATACATATGATTTGATAGATATATGTTGATCGAGACTATGACAGATTTCAAGGAGTAAGAATACCTTATTGAGGTAGGTGGATTATTAAGAATGCCTTTACATGAAGATACATGTCTAATACATGATCTTATGTTTTGAAGTATTGACATGTATGATACCAATATATTAAAGTAAATACCTCAAATTGAAATATGATCCAACCAAATGATGAGAAAAATAAGTATTAAATGGTCAAGTTGAGAATTGAGAACAACCCTAAGTGAATAGGAAAGTAGAAAATATTTCAGCCCTAGATAAACAGACAGATAGTCTGATATGTATAAGTATTATTTTACATACAAGCTTGGAGGCTTGTGGTTTTGTTTTAAACAGGCATATGCCTGGGGATGCTATGCTAGGAGAGTTAAGAGGGTTTGGCCACCCACTCTTTTCAACTTGATGATATTGAATACCAAGCCTAAGAAAGGCTAAAAGTCGGGTGGGGCAATTATGGGAAGGCCACCACTGTGACAACCATGGTCCTCCCATATGGACATGGATATTGTAATTTCCACTGAGAATGGTATAAGTGGATTATTGAGCAGCTTATCCCAAGGCGCATGTACGGATCGACTGGCATAGTAGTCCTTGATTATTTTGCATTATGATGCATATGAAATTGGCATAGTGAAATGCCTTAAGGGATGGCATGATGAAATGCCAGGTAATTGTATATTACCAATATTTTTCCCAAGAAGGGAAAATCCCAAAGATAAGTAATCGGCTGAAATACAAATCTCCTATAATGAAAGGAGTTGATCGGTTTGTATGGAAATGATTATTATTTTTACAATTTTAACAGATTTGTTCTTATATACTATGTATGTATAAAGGTGAACACAAATGATAAGGAAATGAGATGTTTATATAAATAATAGTGGTCTGTGAATGTGTTTATGATAGAATGAATTATGGGATAGTTGAATATTGAGATTTTACTGTCAATAACTTACATTCTTATCCCCTACCAAGCATAGCTTGCTGAAATATTGTAAATGTTCAAATGTTTACAATATCTCAGATACAGAGAAGGAGACTTAAGAGCTCAAGACTTGAAGAACTAGTGAAGAATAAGTAAAAAGGGTATATTCCTTGAAACATTGTATAGAGAGCATGTATTGTATTTAGAACTTTGTAATTTGACATGTGTAGTTGGACAAGTATTGTAAGGATACAATGGGTTGTGTACTGTGAACCACTGGATGGATCTTGGAAGTTTAATAAAATCATATTCCTTCAATGGAATTTTATTTTGTACACAAATTGTACTTATGTTATGTATGAAGTGGTGACTTGGGTTTTCAAAACAAGTTTTAAAATAAAAGAATTTTCGTTGCTTTGTTTTGCGAAAATTTTTTTTACTAAGGGGACGCCCTTGTCTTTGAAAAAATATATTATAAAATGTGTTTAAAAAACCCGGGTCGTCATAGTAAGACCCATTCAATTAGAGTCCTTAATTTCTGAATTCTTCAAGACTTTGGTTTTTTTAAGGACTCTTAGGTCTTAGCAATTCCATTTTTCCAAACTCTTGGATCTCCGAACTTCTAGTCATTCAGGGACTCTAGGGCCTTTAGAATTTTCACTGTTCAAGAACCCTTAGGTCTTAAAACTTTTAATCATCCAAGAACTCAAGGCCTTTAAAATTTTCGTCATTCAAGAACTCTTAGGTATTAGGAATTATAGTCATCCAATGACTCTAAGGCATCTAGAATTTTAGTCATTCAAGGATTCTAAGGTCTTAGGACCTTTAATCACCCAAGGACTCTAAGGTCTCCAAAATCTTCATCATTCAAGAATTTTTAGGTCTTAGGACTTTTAGTCGACAAAGGACTCTAAGCTTTATCGAATTCCAATCATTTAAGAACTCTTAGGTCTTATGACTTATACTCACCCAAAGAATCCATGGTCTTTAGAATTGCTGCTGATTATGAAGTCTTAGGCCATAGGTCTTATTTTTAGACAAGGAGGTACAAACCATAGAAATTTGGTTTGAGCAAGAAGTCTTATAGTTGGAGGACTTTGACCTATTTTAGTAGTCTTATGATTGTTGGACCCTCAGTTACTCAAGAGGTCTTAAGTTGTAAGACATAGATTCATTTTAGGAGTCGTAAGGCTATAGAACTCTAATTTCTTTGTGACTTTAGGATTCTTTTTTGTTTTAGGAGACTTATGCTTTAGGACTTAATTCATTTTAGGAATCTCATGAACTCTTGTTGTTTAGAGAGTGTTAAAATGAAAAAAATGGGTCCGCAAGAATCAATGGTTTATTGGCTTCAACATGGAACTGGACTATGATGTCGTTTAGTCATTTCTCCTTCAAAATTGTGTTCATCACCCATTAGACAACTTAAAGAGTTTGGTACCACTGCCATTGGACATACTCAAAGCCCCTTGTGGGAAAGTTTGATGCCAAGTGAAGTTGGATACTTATAATTGTTTAGGCATCGCATCAGATGCCCCAAAAAGAATCCAAAGGCAAGTTCAACACCAATGGCACTGAACACCTTTGTCTTACTAGCATCGAACACTCTTCTATTTCCTCATGGCATCAAATAGACTCACTTCAGCCTAGACTAAAACCCAAAAAATGGGATTCTATGGTGCCCCTTTTCCTTGGGCAATGGTTACGTAAAGGCACTAAACACCATGACAAAAGTGACTCAAATTGGTGTCATATAGTCCCTAATTGGCATTGGCCAATTAAAAGGGCATTCATTGGTTGCCGAAAATAATTACCTAGGTGCCCATAATTATAAATAGGGGATCTCCCCTTCATTCCAAGCATTCAGAATTGGATACAAATTCAAGAAATCTATCTCCTACTCTCAAGGTGAGAAACTATGTTTTCTTGCTAATTCAAGGTGATTATGCTCTGTGTTGAATCCCTGACTCAGCATTAACTTTCTAGGGATCATGTTATGGCCTCTTTGTGCTTGTGCTCTCCTAAACCCTACTTGAACCTCTCTGTCATTATCCATTTATAGCGATACCTATGGCTAACCATCATAGACGATAAACCAAACTAGTCTTAGCCATAATGCCATTATTTAAGAGTTTGACTAGCTAGGTGTAACACGCTAGGTTTTAAAAACACAAATAAAAACATAACAACAACAACAACAGCAAAGTAATCAGAATCCCTGAAGTCAAAAAGTTTACTTTCTATTTAAGCTAAAATATGCTTTATTAAAGCATTACCCTTTTAAAATCCTGGGGGCCATACAACCCATGAGAATGTGATGAAATCAAACATAATAACAACTCGCATTGCGAGATAAGTAAATTCAAAGCTAAAAATTTCGTCAACATAAACATCATTAATAATGTCAAGAAAACAAATAAAATGGCCCAAGGTCTATCCATCATAACACTACACCAAGTACCAAAATAACATGTCCACGAGTTCAAGTGTCAATCATACGGTTAGAGCACATATGTCCACAGCCCACATGCATATCCAAGGTGAAATCTGGTTGGCTATGTACATCAATGTGATGGTCTTAGAATGCTGTAGTAATCTTCGCCGCCTTTAATGATTGTCCACCTGTTTGCCCTTCCTAGTGTCCCACTCTATATCTAAGGCATTACAAGAAAAGTAATAATTCCTCAACAAGCTATCGTTTCGTTAGGTACATAGACATTTAACATTCAACAAGTGTATATATGTATTATGAAGGATAAAATGCATGATCTCATAATAAAACTCATGGATGCAATAATAGTACACAATTGAATAGCTAAGTCTCATAAACCAAAAACGATATCGACATATAATTCATGTTAAAACCAGAATCCAATATGGCATGTAAGATTTCTTGCAAATCATAATAATCATATTAGTCAATCAACATGACATGCATAATATGATATAAAACATGGCTCATAAATCTGATAATACCAAGTGTAAGCAAATCCATTACATCAAAATACAAGTGCAAGTCATGAATAGAAGGGCACATAATCCACCCATGTCCTTAAAGTGTACAACACACTCTCACATCTGATCATGAACACTCATACCAATTCTCCATGCATCATCATACAGTGGCTACATATCGGATATGTCAATCCCAACAATGATCATAATATTGCATGAAATGCCACACAAACACATGAATCGCTATGTTGCAGTGATAACAAACTCTCGAGTCTACCGACTACCACTACCCACCTACACTAAATAAGAGACTAAGTGTTTGCCATGCGTGGGGGCTAGTTGAACCCATACTATGGACTACCCATGATACCACTCCCTATAAGGTTTGCCCATCTTAGACGTGGGTGTTTATCATCTCATAATTCAGAGGAGGTATGGCCAACCCTACAACCCTCCTAATACAGGGTCCACTAGGTGAAAGTACCCATCATAAATCCATCAAAAACACAAAATCTACTCATCATCTCAAACAAATGATAATAAGTCATGTCTAATGCACGAATACAAGAGCTCCTGTGGCTCGGCATCTCAAAGTAAGGCCCTCATCATAGGGTCAATCTCTTAAGGACCAACCACAATGCCTCTTTAATAAACCCACAGATAAATAATTCTAATAAAATAAATAATGCAAAGCATCATGATATCCAAATAAAATAAGTTAGTGAAAAACATATAAGTCAAAACAATCATGCATAAGTAATACCATACATGATAAATAATAGTCTCAAGGTCATAAGGCCAAATAAACATGCATCAAATCATCGATACATGTGAAATCATCAAATTCAGCAACCTATGTGTGTCGGGTTCGGGAACAGACCATTAGATCTGTTCTCATTTCACTTAAGTGGGGAGGGTGCCCGTATTAAATACGCCCCCCCTCCCCCTCTTTTCCATACGAACTCCGATTTCAATAAACTTGGTGTTGTTGGAATCATCTTTTGTAGTACAATCCAATTATGGATATCTCAATACTTAATTAGATCTCTATTAAGTTTTTTACTTATAAAAGTATAAAAATAGGAAATTCAATATATTCTTTTTCATTCGAATTTAATATTTTCCAAAGTTTACCCAAATTGGGATTTAAAAATTAGGAATATTACATTCTTCCCTCTTTATAGGAATTTCGTCCCTAAAATTCTTTTCACATTGTACCTTAAACAATTCTAAAAGCATCCCTATATTACAAGATGTACTAATCGTGCCATTAATTCTAGAATCAACATTGCTAAATAGACAATTTTCACATCATGTCATCTCCTCAAATACCAACTCACATATAAACCAATAAATGCCAAACCATTTTGGATCAAACAACTCATAACTTAATTAGAATTCGTCATAACCACTTATAATGCAACTAACATATACCAAACTCTTATCTAGGAGTTTGTTATCTATGTACAACTTTAATACAAGTAAAATCACCATATCAATAAAAATATAAACATCTCAACTCCCTAGTAGGCAAATCTATGCCTAATCTATTATATAGCACATCAACTTACTAATAGTCAATCATCTGCCAATCAAAACCAGAGCATACTAGCTCACTAATAGGCATTCTATGCCAATTAAAACCAGAGTATATTAACTCACCAATAAGCAATCATATGTTAGTCAAAATTAGCCAACAGCACAATCATATTGTTAAGGCCTAGAAGCTTGCCACTTAAAAGCTCACCACCTCAAAGCCCACCACGTAGAAGCCTGACAGTGCCCCTCGTACTCACCCTCATCAGCCGACCTCTTCGGCTACTCACAAGTATAGATCATGAATCAAATTTTGATTTTATAAGAAAACATCCTCGTACAAAACCCACATTACTGTTGTACCTCTCATCTAGTGAGAAATCAAGTGTGTGTGTGTGTGTGTGTGTGTGTGTGTGTGTGTGTGTGTGTGTGTGTGTGTGTGTGTGTGTGTGTTTACACAGGCATAAGCATGGGGATGCTCTGCTAAGAGAGTTATAAGGTTTGGCCACCAACTCTCTGAAATTTATTATATGATGGATACCATGCCCAATAAGAGGCTAAATGTCGGGTGGGGCATTCATGGGAAAGCCACCACTGTGACAGCCATAGTCCCCCTCATGCAGACATGGATTTTGTTATTTCCATAGTTGATATCAGTGGATTATTATGCAATTATCCGAGCTATAAGGATTTAGACTGCGGCATAGTAGTCCTTGTATTTGATTCACTATGGTACATATATGATAGCATGATGACATGCATATATGATGGCATGATGAGATGCCTATTATGTTAATGGCATGATGAGATGCTTTCTATGATATTACTAGCAGCAGCCAGAGTTTTATGAACCCCGTATGGTAAGGGGTATATGGATGAGACCCAGTATAATCTAGGAATTGAAGTTATAAAACCTATGGACTATGTTCATAACTTTGTATGACTTTTAATTATTTCAATATATATGATATGGTCCTATATGTACATATTTGGAGGGCGTAGTTTTATAAAAGTTTTCGTATGGGAAAGTGAATGGGTAAATATATTATGCAGAATGTCGTTCATAGAAATAGAGTATGGTATCATATGGAAAATGATCATAATAAATATTTAAAATACCTGTGAATTATAAATATCATGTAAAGTGTAATATCTAAAGTAGAATTTTTATATTCATATGAAGAAGAAGAAGAATTATAAATAACTACTTTATCAATGACTTGAAGATAATTGAATATTTTAATTAACGTAAACTTCTTAATTTATATATAATTAACATATTTTCTTAACTCTCTCCTACCAAGCATAGCTTGCTAAGATATTATAAATATTTTATGTTTACAATATCTCAGATATAGATGATAGGAGAAAACATATACATACAAGAGGAGTTCAACAGTCATACTTCTGTGCTCAGGTATATATTTTGTTAAAGTTTTTGTATTATGTAGTTAGTTATTTGAATTATGCTACTTGAACATTTAATATAATGATTATAGGGGTTGTGTATGTGAACCACTAGATGAGTCATGTTATTTCATAAAATGCATGTCTATCTTCTATAAAAATATATATTATGTATAGTATGGGAGTTGAGGTGACATATGGCTTTTTGGAAAAATAAATTTCAAAGACAACTATCTTTTGCTATTTTTGAATTTTAAAATTAAAGGCATGCCACCTTTTGAAAGTAAACGCAAAAAATTTTCATGAAAAATCCAAGGTGTCACAAGATGAGCCAAATTGACTTCATTTTCTGGTGAAACTCTCCCATCATGCTGTGCAACTTTCACCTCTCTAATTGACGGTCCAGACCATCTCTGGTTTTCCCTCAAACATACAGGTTTTGGTCATCTCTTTGAGCTGAGTGGAATGATTTGCTTGGATCTCTTTGAGCTAAGTAGAATGATTATCCGAGCCACCATCTTCTTTGGTGATTACCTAAATCTCCGACAAACCCTCACTGTGTTTCTCCCCCCTTTGCTAGCATGCCCATCTCCTATCCGAGCCACCATCTTCTTTGGTGATTACCTAAATCTCCGACAAACCCTCACTGTGTTTCTCCCCCCTTTGCTGGCATGCCCATCTCCTCTCTCCCTCTCTCTCTCTCTCTCTCTCTCTCTCTCTCTCTCTCTCTCTCTCTCTCTCTCTCTCTCTCTCTTCTTTGTTTCACTTAAGTGGGAAGGGTGCTCGTATCAAATACACCC
The DNA here is from genome assembly GCA_035236585.1 of Warburgia ugandensis. Lineage (NCBI taxonomy): Eukaryota > Viridiplantae > Streptophyta > Magnoliopsida > Canellales > Canellaceae > Warburgia > Warburgia ugandensis. The sequence goes on along the minus strand of CP141131.1, from coordinate 4,506,750 downwards.
CCTCTTTAAGGCATTTAATTTTTTTATCTTATTTTTATATAAATGCCCTTCATATTTAAGTCCTCATATCTTCTTCATATATACTCTGATTTCAACAAACTTGATTTTGATGGAATGCTTTTTTGAGTACAATCCAATTATGGAGGTTTTAATATTTTATTAGATGTCTATCAAGTTTTTCACTTATAAAACTCCAAAAATAGAAAATTCAATATATCCTATTCATTTCAATTTAACATTTTTCAAAATTTACTCAAATTGGGATTTAAAATTTGAGCAGTCGGTAAGTGAAAAACAAGTATAAATAGAGACACACTCCTCAATTGTAAGCAAGTAAGAAATAAGTGAGTGGAGAGTGAGTGTGAGGGAGTGAGTCTTGTAAAGATAGTAACCTTATCTTTGTAATTGTTCTTGAGTACAATTGACATAGTTCTTCTTCTTGCATTAATACTTTATCTTCTTATTTTCCTCAAAGATCATAGTTGTGGGTGAAGGCTTAGCAAAGCCAACATCCAAATACTCCATACTTACCATACAATGGCCAAGACAAGTGAAATATAAAGAAAGACGCTTGTTTTGCTCTCCTTCAACCATGAAAAGCCCTCAAGAAGCAATGGTTTTGAGCTAAGAAGAGACAGTAGGTGGCATTTCTATGCCTATAGAAGGCTTATCAAAAGTGTGAAAATGAAGTTGGTAGGAAAGGGGGAGAGGCTAAGCATTTTATAGCCTTTCATATTTTACAATCATATTAACAACATCTAGGTGTATAGCTAGTCTTATTTGTGGACGCAATAGCTAACTATTGCATACAATTAGATAAAATTCAAATCGAGTGTCTAAGTCAACTCTTTTAATTGTTAGGATGGTAGAAGGTAACGACATGATAAAAAAAAATCTAGATAGGTCTACAATATCCTATTAGAGTCTATGAGATTAATTAAGGGTCAAAAAGTTTGGAAATGGGAATAAATTGGCAAGGCAATGTTCAAAAATTTTGGCAAACAATTTTGAGAAGTTTGGAAAAAAATTCATGAAAAAAGGATAATTAAGTTATGCATTTTAATCTAGGTTTCTAACTAGATTTAGAAAAATAGATGAGAATTTTACTCGGTTATTCACAAACATTGAGTTTTATTTCAAAATTTTATTTCAATTTTACAAATTTGGATGGCATTAAAAATAGAGAAGAACTTTTGAATTATTGGGGAAAAAGTCGAGGATCAAAATGTGAGAGACATTTTCAAAAAATTTGTAATTATTTGAATACCTTTTTTATCTATGAGACCAATAAGCAAAGAGTCCTCATAGACATAATGCTCATGAGCATAAGAATAAGTTCACACCCTTCCTTTTCATACATGCTAATTTCCTTTTAGATTTAACTTGTCAATCATGTTTTTTATACCAAAACTAGGTGACACATTAGAACTCAATGCACTTGAATGATACTAACTTCTTCTTGTTGATGTTTTTCACAAGTGCATGGCTGTTGTAGTTTAGCTAGTGCAAGTCCGGGTTGATTTCCACGGGGACCCTACTTAAATGTTGGAGTTTACACAAATTTTAACTTTCAAATTACCACAGAAATAAAATTCAGTTCATTAAGCATTTCATGAGTAACAATTCCAAATTGAGTACGCAAGAAATAAAAGTAAATAAATTTTAACTACAACTTCTCTATGTTAATTGCTGTGTCACGTATTGGGTCACAACATGTTCTAATTAATGACAAAACAAAATAAGTTAAATAACTGTCCTAGATTACACAGTCCTTAGATAAGTAAAACATAAATAAAACAAAAGGATACAACTGTAATTAAAGTTGGGATGCAAATGTAATTAAGAGTAAAGGTAAAAGGACAAGAATGGAAATTTTTCGTTTCCAGGTTTCTTTAACCGACATGCCAAAGCCATCTGTGACTGGGAAGATGCCGGCAGGGGAAAATCGGCGAAATATGGGGGAAGAAGAGGACCGGAGGTGGAGTGAAACGGAGGAGAAGAAGGGAAGAAAATGCTAGAAGCAAGGGAAAATCGGAGGAGAGAGGAGAATAGGGAAGCAAGGGGGAAAGAGGAAAGAGGGCTGGTCGGAGAAGGGAAGAAGAATGGAGAAGAGGGAAGAAGGAGAAGAAAAATCCAATCTGGGTTTTCTCCTCTGAGCCGAGAGAGAGAGAGAGAGAGAGAGAGAGAGAGAGAGAGAGAGAGAGGCATGATCAACAGGTTGGACTCTGGAAGCTAGGAAGGGGCGTCGTCCGGTGTGGAAGAAAAGGAAGCCAGTGGGGAAATGGGAGGGAAACTGGAAGGAAAAGGTGGCCGGGGAAAGAAGGAAAACTCAGATCGGGTTTCCTTCTCCAAGTCGGCCGGTGATGGGTCAAAGCGGACCTGGTTCTAGCTCCTGAACCTAGAATGGGGGAAGCAGATGATGCTGGTGGAGATGGACGTCACCCGATAAGTGGAGGAACTCCGGTGCAGAGCCGGTGGAGAGAGCAGAGGTTAAGAGAAGGGGCTTTGTGAAGGCTGCAGGCCCCAGCTCAATGTGATGATGGGTTTTGCCGAAAAAACGGGAGATCTGGTGAGGGCGTGAACGAGGGAGCAAGAGAGAGAGAGGGAGAGGAGGAGATGGGTGCGGCTTGGCTTTGGTGCGGTTGATAGGAAGTGGGTTGGCATGGGGCGGTGTTGGAAGGGTGTGATCCTGGGTCTGTGCGGTGACTGGGAACGGGGCTAGAGACAAAGCAATAGAGAGGAAGCGCAGGTAGAGGAACTTGGCAAGAGAGAGAGCGGGAAAACGAAAAAGCAAAGCGGTGCCCATGCTCCTGGTGATGTATATACATGCAAGTATGCATACATTAGAGCCTTGCTTTGTGGCATAGAACTCATCAAAATAAATTGATCTAAACCATCCAATGTACTTTGAATTATCTGTTAAACAAAATACAAAATTAAAATTATCTTATATATGTAATTAGCTATAATGATTATTAGATCGTTAATTTTTTTAAATTAACGGTTGGATGATCGATTATAGCTAATATTAATTTAAAATTACAAAATTATCTTGTTAAATAATTTATTAAAATATTAATCTAAAGTTATTTTAGACAAATTTGAGGACTCAACACTTCTTTTGGAACTAAAAAAAAACAGAGAGAGAGAGATAAACAATCATTATTTTTTGCTCATAAAAACATATGTCAAAAGCTTCAAACTTAATCTCGTCTATCTAAATAATTCTAAACGTGTTAAATGGCTTAGATCAATGAAATGAGTTTCGCCGTGCATGAAAAGTTGGGCAAACTTTTTCCAATTCTTAAGAGTGTACACGCCTTCCTACCTAGAATCATAAGAAAATTAAAGTCAAGGAGGTCTTTAAAGCTAACGTCGGTCGGTCGAGATGTCAAACGAGTCAATCTCAGTTGTTACAAACAATGGAATGCTGCTTTGGCTATCAAGGCGGTGCTTGTACCTGTCAAACACTTCCTCCGTGAGTGTATCCGCTTTCTGTGTCAACCGAAGGGTTGCTACGTGTGCTTGATTATATCAGAGAGACCTACTATTGACCATTGATTTGATGAACAAAGTTTTCTCCTTCCATATTTTCCGTCATAGAGTCAATTAAAAATGCTTTATATTGACTGCAGGAATTATAAAGTAGATTGCCACAACACCATAGTGGCAGTAAAACTCCTTATCTTTGGACCATGCCATTTATCTAACTCTCTGACCTCTGGATGTATACTCGATAAAATTTGTGTCCAAAGGATGCCTCTAACATCCAAGAAATAGTGTTGTGGCCCGTACATCTGAAAATTTGTATTTTCTTTCACTGGACATGGACGGTGATTAGAAACTTTGTGTATGCAGCAATTCACTTTTAACAACAAAGACACATTTTCCTGGATGATAAAATTAATGCCATACGTATTCCAGGTGTAAGACCAATATTGTTGCAGGACATCTCATGTAGGCACGAAAATTTTGAGACATTCCTCTACTTAGTATATAATTGGTTTGGTACACCTTCTATGGTCTGGAGACTTTTGTCTACAGTAAGCTCACTAGCTTTATTGAATATTGTAGAAATACTATCCAACTAATTTTTGAAGCCAACTCGAAACCTGCCTAGCTGATCTCTATCTTTCTGATCTATCATCTTGTTGTGCTCCCATAGATTGGCCAGATATTGAAATTCGCAACTATTGAATTTTTAACTAATTTTTCCATTTTGAGTTTTTACAAGTGATTATCAAAATTTTCAATTAAGAAAATTAGTAGCTAGAAGGATTCAGTGGGCATATTTTTTTGTAGATAGCCTAAAGATGGGAAGCTGATGCGGTGATTAAGTTAGATAATCCAAAGGTGGGGATTAGCTATCTAGGTTTCCATAGTCAATCCCAAAACTAAATCCGAATAACATTCCTCCATACATGTGTGTGTGTGTGTGTGTGTGTGTGTGTGAGAGAGAGAGAGAGAGAGAGAGAGAGAGAGAGAGAGAGAGAGAGAGAGAGAGAGAGAGAGAGAGAGAGAGAGAGTGCTACTTGACTCAATTTTTAAAGGGCAAACCGGGTGCACAAAGCTCCAGCCTATGCGGGTCCGGGGAAGGGTAGACAACAAGGGCCTCAAGTACATAGCCTTAGCTTACATTTTGTAAGAGGCTGTTTTCACACCTTGAACCCGTGACATCAAGGTCATACGACGACAATTTGACTCAATTTTTAGAAGATATAAATCATCCTTAATCTTGCCTTTGTCTTCAATGACTACCATGCACCAAAATTTGATCTATTATGCACCAAACCTGATTTATTAGAGAGAGAGAGAGAGAGAGAGAGAGAGAGAGAGAGAGAGAGAGAGAGAGAGAGAGAGAGAGAGAGAGAGAGAGAGACTTCTATTGGACTCAATTTTTAAAAGATTTAAATCTTCCTTAATCTTGCATTTATATTCAATGGGCTATGCATGCACCAAAATCTGATATGAGAGAGAGAGAGAGAGAGAGAGAGAGAGAGAGAGAGAGAGAGAGAGAGAGAGAGAGAGAGAGAGAGAGATGTTACTCCTATTGGACCCACAATTTTGGCAGCTATAAACCATCCTTAATCTTGGCCTTTATCTCTAATGTGCTATGACTAAACCAAATAAATAAATAAAATAAAAATGGTTACCATGTTCAAAGCACTTGCCAAATTATAGTACCCAAGAAAGCTAAAATCGTGACTATTGTGACATTTTAGTATTTGAAAAGTTTTAATTTTGGTTGTTAAATTTAGTTTGCTATTTGTAAAAAAGTTCTAAACATTTGTTGTCTACGAGTTAATGTACCCTTTTTTAGATGATAGAATTGTCCAATTCACACAATTAAATAATTGGAGAAAGAAGGGAAGAAAAAACCCATACCCCACTAGGATCCAAGAAACATCTCAACCACCACTAGGATTCAAGAAACATCTCAACCATACATCTAGATTTATTACTACTGGCACACTTAGTCTCAACTATACATCTGAATGTAACTAGTAATGTTATCTAACTCAAATAGTCTAATAGAGAGCAAATACATGAAGATAGATCTATTGAAATGTTATCCTTTAAGAGTATAGTTCTTGGTTGTACAGTCTCGGTATGGGAATAGCAACAAGGGGCGTTTTTTTCTTTAGAATTATGCCATAGTTGTCTGAAAGATCTAGCTTACTCTCCTCTGGTAATTGCCAATCAAACGAATGCAGCAAAGAACCTAATATATAAACCAGCATCCTTTCTGCCAAAGGCAACCCGGCACATATCCTCCTCCCTGCCCCAAAAGGAAAATAACGAAAATCATTGCCCTTGAAATCGATGTTGTGAGTAGCATTTAAAAATCTCTCTGGCTGGAATTCCAACGAATTGTCCCAATTTTTGGGGTCCCTTTGAATCGCCCAAACATTGACTAAAACCTGGGCACCTTTGGGAACCATATGGCCACCAACTATGGCTGATTGGCTTGGGCTACGAGGAACCAAGAACGGGACCAGTGGGTGCAAACGTAGGACTTCCTTTACAACTGCACCTAAGTATGTCAATTTCGAAGAATGATATTCCTCTACTATATTGTCGATTCCCACCACTTGATCTAATTCAGCTTTCACAGTTTTCATAATATGAGGATGTAGCATCAACTCAGATATTGCCCACTCGACTGTTGTCGATGTTGTATCCGTCCCACCGATTACGATGTCCTGTGAACAAAGTCCAGACGGTCACTTATGAGCGAATTGACATTAATATTGTGTAATAAATACAACCTAGGTCATGAAAACGGGAGCTCAAACTCTAAGTGGTAGCACAAGACATCAGAAAAAGGCAAAGAAAAATCAGTTATCCTTTTTCTCCTTTATTGTAGGTATGCCAATTTTTTAGGAAGCAAAGTGTTTTAGGTCCAAAAATCAATAATGGATGTCATAATTAGGTGGAACTTATACAAAGCAACAACCAGTGCAAAGGCAATATCAAAGCTATTCTTCTGAATGGTGATTTTTATTCGGCAAAAGAAAAAAGAAAAAAAGAAAAAGGAATTAAAGAGCATTTATTAGTACTGTCATTATGATGGAAAGGCTAATGGGATATGATGATCTATTCAGCACATCAACCCAGTATTTTGAGAAGGAACAGGCTCTGGCAAAACTTGATGAGCCTCGTCCTTCGATAGATAGCTACAAGCTAACATGGGTTATTCAAGGTAAAGGTATAGCTTGTCAATCTATAGATCTTACAAAAGTTGAGAAGCCATAAGCAACTTTTGCATATATTTGGGACACATAAATATAATTTTCTAATTTATGAAATTTTGTATTTTGTCATATTCAAATACCAATAAAATGTATTCATACCAATAGAATGATATTAGTCTAACTTTTAGAAATGACAAAATAGATATACGGTGGGCCGTTATAGGAATCCTAAATCTGCTTGTGGGCTTATTTCTTTAAATTAGGCACATTTAACCTAATTTTGGACATCAGAAAGCATTCTTATATGTCTAACTTCGCCTATTATGCTTATATAGAGCAATGCTTTCTACTTTTGTATGGGCACACCAATAAACAAACCCGTAATTGCATATGTTTGTGAGCCCACCCATACAAACATAGTAAATTAGCCTTTAACTATACCTTAGATGTGTCGTTATAAATCCGTAATTATACTTGTGGGTTCATTATACATACATAACCCTATAACTATACCTGTTTGTAGGCCTATTTATGCATACATAAACCTATAATGGTATGCCCCATTGATACATATACATAAAACACATTGTTACACCTCTATCGGTCCATCCATACCTACACAAGCCTATAATTATACCTTATGTAGGCTGATCCGTACATACATAAACATGTAAATACTATGTAATATTCACATATATAAACATGTGATTATATCGTATATGGGCCCATCCTACATGCATAAACACATATTTAAACCTATTTAAACCTACTTGGGCCATCCATATGAACATAAACCTCTAATTGTACCTTCTATGGTCCCATCATACGTAAACAAACTCATAATTATGCTTGTATGGGCCCATCGTTTCATACATAACCTTCTAATTATACTTGTGTGGCCCCATCCATACACACAATCATGTGATATGCCTATATGGCTCTACTATACATACATAATCTTATAACTATAACATTTACTCAAAGCCATGAAGGGCACCTAAGTGTTTAGCTCGGAAAAAGTCAATTGCTCACGTGATTGTTGGTCTTGCTCAAAAGATCTTGAGAAGTTTATTCTAAGAGTGAGTATCTTATTGCTTGCCAAGCTTTATCACCTTCAAAACAATCAGCAATTGTATCATGTGTAATTTGAAAGCTAAAGTTTGCGTCGTCCCAACATTCACAACGCAAAACACAGAGTTTGAAAGCTAAATTTGAAGCTTTCCAACGTAAATATTCTAATATATATCTCTTCAGTATTTCAATATGCATGAAGCTTGGTAAGCTATAAGGTACTTTCGCATTGAATAACCCCTGCAAATGTTGAATTTTGATGGAACTTCTCTTTCCAACTGAGGCTATCAAAAATCTAAGATTCAATCAAATCACATGAGGGAACTCTCTTATAGCAGATACAGAGCATTGATTTTATGTGACGAGGGGCTAACTTTTTACCATTATCTAAAATTATAAATTTTCAAAGGCAAAAAAAGAAAGTTAAAATAAATAATAATAATAATAGACTATTAGAGACAATTAGGGTGAAACTAAAGAAAAAGCAGTATGTATTCTAGAGTTTCTAGGGGCACTTGCCCTTACCGATCCTTGCTTGACTCCACCAATGCCTGTAGCATACTTTGACTGAGTTGGAATCTTAAATTCAAAAAATCTGGAACTTTTAAAACTCTTCAATAGAGTCAAAATCTGGGCCCAAAATCCTCTACATCCATGATTCTCTATTTACTTAGAGAGACTTGAGAAATGTTATCCAATGGTTACAAAGTTTTTCACAGTAAAGTAAATGAAAGTGTTGGAGAGAGATTGTATCTAATTCTACACATAAACCTTTGTAAGGTATGTATTGAAGAAAAATGAAGTGCAGGACTACTTTTTTGTACTTTTTCATGAACACAACATGTTGATTTAAATTGGCCTTAATCAAATGTCTTTGATACCAAAACTCACATCTATTAAGACTTTCTAAGACTTTCATCTTTTTATTATCTTATAGAGAGTGGAAGAGGAGAGGAAGAAAAAGAATTATATGATTATAGTTACATCATAAGCACCCTAAAAAGTGAGCAGTGGGCTCAACTTCTTTTTTATTTTTCATGATCACCGTTCATCTAATTTGGCTCACCTCATGTCTTGGGTACCAAAGATTTTATTGAAAATATATGCACAAGTCTTTTTTTTTTTTTTTTGACATTTTGAAGACCAAAAAATGGACGATAAAGCATAGAAAAACTCCAAAGTACGGAATACTGTTTATTTTTCTATTTCAAAAGGTCAAAAAATAATTGTAGTTGTACGGGAGTGTTTGACAGTAAAAGGACGCTCTAAATTTATCCAAGGACGACAATATATCGGTAGCAGTAGAAAGATGGACTTACCAGCAACATGCCCTTGACTTTGTTCACGGTGAATGTTGTTTTGGGGTCTCCTTCCTCTACGAGCTGCAAAAGCAACTGCAGAAAATCCTTGCTCTCTCCTTCCTCTTTAGCATGGCGCTTTTGACTTATGATGGAGTCGAAAATCCGGTCTATCCATGAATGAATCTTCTTGGCCTCGCGCCCCACACCTTGAATATCAAACCAAGATAAAACTGGGAAAAAATCTGAAATATTCGCCTTCCCTACAAGCTCAACGACCTTATCAACGGCTTCACGGAACTCCGTACCAACATGAATTCTCTCCTCCGCATCAAGTGTTCCACCCCATATCATGGCCATCGTCAACTCGAGCAACGTTAAGAAGATTTGGTGGCTTATGTTTACTGGCGTACCAATTTTCGCATATAAATCCCCAATCATCCTACGAACTTCCCGACGTCGGAGATCGTAAAGGGCATCGAGATTCCGGCCACTCATCACTTCCCGGACGAATACCTTTCGAGAAAATATCCAATCTGGGCCATTGGGACTCAATGAGATGGACTCTCCACCGTAGTTTACTAAACGTTGTCCGATGGAGACGTCACGGTTTGCAAAAATCACGTCTTGCTCTCTCAGGACCTCTTTGGCAATGGACGGTGAGCTTATTACGACACAGAGTTTGCTGCCGAGTTGGACTTTGATGATCGGGCCGTACTCATCAGCTAACTTAGCGTAGTAACGATGGAGTTGTGTGTCAAGAAACGGGAGATTCCCAACCAACGGCAAGCCTCGCGGTCCCGGCGGCAACACCATCTTTCCCTTCTTTGATTTTTTCGTCATCCATATGTACCATGCGATGGCGGCAACGAGTGAAACATAAAGAAACACGCTTGTTTCGCTCTCCTTCTGCGAGGAAAGCCATTGAGATACACTGCTTCCGAGCTTGTGAGAGGCACCAGGGGCCATTTCTGTGTCCATAGGAGGCTTATAGGAACTATGAAAAATCGTATAAAACAATTAGGTTTGGAATCTGCAACTTGGAGGGAAACGTGTCAGAAGCGAAGCAATTTATAACCATGTTTATTTCTAGACGTTCTGTCATATTCTACGTACATCCATATTACCTTTCAAGTTTGAATTTTTTATTTGAATTTTGTTATATTCTTTCTTCCTCTTTTTTTAATGCCGACGGAGTTTATTAATGGAAATAGGAACTTAAATAATTTCGAGGCGATCATATGAGCTCACCCAGCCAGAGCGCAAGTAAAAGAAACTTCTCAGGAGATAACGAGATGCTAGCAGAGATCGATGAGATTAGCCACTTTAATAAACTTGGATTTTTTAATAGATCGCTACACAAAATTTTGACAAGTTTGGAGAAAAAAGGGAGAAAGTCTTAGTCAGGTTGCCTTTCAAGTCTTTAACATTTTTACTAGATGGACCAAATTACATAAGAATTTGACAAGTTATTCATGAACATCAAGTTTTAGTTGGTATATTCATGTTTCAAAACGAGTCTCGCCAGTGTACTGTAAGAATACAAGACTCCTATGGAAGGGATATGGGTTGGCCGGAATAAAAAACCGACAGTAAAAACACTTTCTTATTGAACGCTTGTCCGCCATGAATTGTTCTGATTATCACGACGGAATCTCCACGGAAAAAATTGTCCACCTTACATGAAACGCCCACCTTCATTAAGCGTATGAAGTATTAGAACTATCAAGCTGCAATTATTATTATGCAATATGAGGTAATAGTTAGCAAATGGTCTCTAATCAAAAGATATTTTTGTTATTTAGTTTAGCAGAAATCTCTCTCTCTCTCTCTCTCTCTCTCTCTCTCTCTCTCTCTCTCTCTCTCTCTCTCTCTCTAAAACCCACTCTTTCGATTAGCATTTTTCTTGTTGTCTCTCTCTTCCTCTACCACCCAGGGTTTTACAGGATTTCTTCAAAATACTCTCTTATCTCTCTCCATCTGTATAGAAAAGCATTTCAACTCGTTTCTCTTCCAAATCCTTCCCATTTTTCTTTTTTTTTTTCAAAACCATAGAAATTTTAACTAAGCAAATTCATCTGCTGCAATTAGAATTGGACCTGATTTTGTGAAGATCTAAGGAGGAAAGGTTTTGGACTTGATTTCCATATGAACTTCTGGAAGAATGGTTGAAGTTATAGCTACTGATGTCCTCCTCATGTAAGCAGGAATTCTCCAGAAGATTCTTGGGAGAATTGTTGATGTTCATCCACATGTAAGCAGGAATTCTCTAGAAGATTCCTATATAAAAAAAAGAATTCTCTTAGAATTAGATAATCTAATTTTGATAGGAATTATAAGAAAATAAGGATAAGCAGATAAGGCTTATCAAGATAGAGTTTGTATTCGTGATGAACGCATCTAGCTTTCCTTTTATCTCTATAAATATGGTTCAGAGGCATAGGCTAAAAATGGCTTCAGTTGTAATATTCTCCTAGAGTAAATGGTTTCCCTTCTCCTATCGTGGATGTAGGCTATACGCAGCTGAACCACGTAAATCTGTGTGTTTGTGTCTGTATATTGTTTGATTCTAACCGCTACACATAACAAGTGGTATTAGAGCTGCGCATCTCAACAAGTGATATCAGAGCTACGCATCTCAACAGTAGCTATTTTATGGTATGATCTTTCAATCTCTGTAATTTTCTTCTTGTTTTGTATGGTTTAGAAGTCATTATTCTTATTCTATGTAGATCTTTTCCTAGATATGTGATAATATAAGCTGAATTTTTAGATCTTGATTCAAATGTCGAGGTTGATTTGATCTCATTTTGGGACATGCAGGACTTGCAGCGGCAAGGAGAAGAGATGCAGCCAGCACTCTAACAGTCCCAGCTCCCTCTCCAACAGTCTATATGCAAAAATGCAAAGGAAAATAAAAAGAAAGAACAGCGAATATGCGAAAGACTATTGTGAACCTTAGATAGATCTATTTCCAATCTCAATAAGCACTGAAAGTGAATCTTAAAATCTGAATAAAGCGTACGTTTCTTACTAGACGATACGTTGCATACTAGTTTTACTCATAAATCATCTTTTGGAATGCATAAATAAGTTTAGAATAATACGAAGATAGGTGCCACTGCCTTGGAGTTCTTTGAAAATCTGTTGGACGCAATCATTCAAGGGTTAGAGAAAATTCGTAACTTATTTCAAGGAAATTATTGACCCAGAGTACGTAGCTCATAACTATTAGATAATCATTCAAAGGTTGGATAAGATTTTTAATATACTATGATGATGAGTATTAGAGTATTTTGGGATATTATTGCATCCCTAGGTGCTATTAGGAGTAGGACAGTTGTACATTGATAAGCTTTCTATTGGTAGTTATACCTATTGCCAAGTAGCTCTTGAGTTACTTGGCGCAAACGTAGAGTCATCATAGTGTGATTTTGAGGTTATGGGTTTAAGGCATTGAAACAGCCTCTTACAAAATATAAGATAAAGCTACCTACTATTAACACTTATAGTTTGCCTCTTTTTCAGGCTCACAAAAAGTTGTAGCGTGAAAGTTGTTGTTTTAGCGCACTGATAATAGACTTTCTTTTCTGCGAGGAATAAGATGAACGCCACCCCGCATTTGCTTTCCCACGCGAAATCTACAGTTGCCGTCCAAGATACTTTTAGATGCCAACGAGATTAGTAGGCAAATAAAAGTCGGTGACTTTTAAGCGTGACGTTGGCTATGAGCTCAAACAAGTCACCCTTTTCTTAGTCTAATAAGTGGCTGATGTTGCCCAATAAAACGCCATTAAGCACCTCACGCCACGCATAACTACGCTACTATTTAGTTTAGTAGAATTTAATTTCTATCAGGGGGCGGTGGGACACCATTAAGGCTCTTATTTGTCCCCTTCATAATACTAGTTTATAATTGAGTTCGACTATTAAGCAAATCACTTTCTTGACAAAGGAAAAACCCACTTTGTGACATACAGGGAAAAACCTGTACAGATCAAATACCAGTACACTTACACATCACCTACAGCCAATTCAAATGGCTTTTGGTGATCCCATGTAGGCCTGGCAATTTGGGTTGGCGGGTTGTGTTTGTGTCCACATGAACACGACATGCTTCGAGTTTAGGTCGACACGAACACGACCCGCATAATAATCGTGTCAAAAATCCGTAACCCGAACACGACATGATTATTAAACGAGTCGATACGACACGACTCGTATAACACGATTAAATAAATAATATAGTAATATAGGACGGTTTCAGAAGAACCATCCTATATTACTGCTTTAATATACAAATTATGGTGCGACAAAAGATAAATTCAAACAACACAGGTCTATTATTGCAGGGACACTTGATTAGGCGGAGGTATATTGACTTCATACAAAAGATATTGAGAAGGAACCGGAAGATCTTGTTGGCTGCACAAAGGCCCCAAGCCCATCCAATCGCCGTCACCTCACTTAAACAACCAAAAACCTTTGCTATTCGGCAGCTGTTTGGATATGAAAAGGTTCATAATGTAGCTGGAGCACCGCCTGTACTACTGCTATCATATCGGCAAATTTGACTGCCCATTTGTTCTTTTTGGTGCACCACATGTACTACTAATAGCTGTATTTTGGAAAGGTTCATAATGCAACTAGAGTATCACAGGAACTGGAAGATCTGGTTGGCTGCGCAAAGGCCCCAAGCCCGTCCGATCACCGTCAATCAAGATGGTTGTAATATATATTACATGTTACAATATAGGACGGTTCCTTTGGAACCGTCCTATATTGTAGTGTCACATACTTATAGAGGATAATAGAAGGTATTACTTATGAGTTATGACACTACAATATAGGACGGTTCCAAAGGAACCATCCTATATTGTACTGTAACATATACTCATATAGGATAATAGGAGGTATTACTTATGACACTACAATATAGGAACCGTCCTATATTACATGTTAATTACAATATAGGAACCGTCCTATATTACATGTTAATTACAATATAGGACAGTTTCAAAGCAACAGTCCTATATTACAGTTACAATATTGGACGGTTCCAAAGCAACGGTCCTATATTACATGTTACGATGTACTTGTATAGGAGGACATCCTCTATTACATGTTATATATAGGACAGTTCCAGATGAACCGTCCTATATTACATATCATATTGTAATATAAGACGGTTCCAAATGAACCGTCCTATATTGCTGTTAGTTCACAATAAATAAATAGGTCGCGTGTCAAACAGGTCAACACGATGGGTCATGTTGATTGACCCGAACACGACACGATTTTTGGCGTATCGTTTTCGGGTTGACCCGAAAATAACACGAACACGATAAGACTCAACCCGAACCTGCTAAATTCGTGTCGGGTTTGTGTCGTGTTATCATGTCGTGTCATATTTTGCCACCCCTAATCCTATGGCAAAGTGGTATCTCATAGGCATCCGATAATCTACCAAAAACCAATGTTTAAACTTTTCAAATAAAACCTAAATATGTCTTCTAGATGAATGCTTTATCAATGCCCAAATCAAGACAAGATGAATGTCTTGTCAAAGCAAAATTGATTTGTAATACTTGTCCTTATCTGCTAGATTAACGAATTAGATAATGCCCACATTAGCCACAAAGGCATATCTCTTTCTTGAGCAAGCAAATATACTTCTCTTTATCACATTTTATCTAGACTGTATATTAATCTCAAGATTGTTGTACGTGCTTGATTATATATGAGAGTCTAAATTTTACGAATGGTCGAGATTACTACAATGTACATAAAATCACCTGCACTTCTTACCTACAACTACTAGCAACCTTCTCATCTTTTGACACTCCCAGTGTCTTATATACCTCCTTTAAAAACTGTGAGAAGAAGAATGCTAAACTTACTTCACGTGAGGTGTAGCAAACTGATTACATTTTGCCTACCTTCGTAAGTAAGATCCGACTCGTTCATCTCATTCTTCCACCTTTAGATGTCTATCAGATCAAACGCATATGGATTGGATGCCTGGCCTCTCAAAAGCCGTATTATTTTTTGATACTTCGAACTTATCCGTTTGTAAGCATTCTTTCTGGTCCTTAGAATCATCCAAACCAAATGATATTTTTATTGACAAACCCGGATCACGTGAAGCAAGGACCTGCAAATCCATCAGTCATTTGTAAAACACGTGATCTCTGGACCCTTTTGGGTCCAAGTTTTAACCGTTTATGTGACCCTCCAGCAGGGTCCAAGAATTGTGGGGCCGAAGGTTTGTCTCTTCCACGTCCTGCAAACTGTGAAAAGGTGGTTTCCTGTTCCTGGGAATTAGACTTGGAGAAAACGACGAAGAGAAAGCCACTTATTTGATCGAGCAAGTTGTCAAATAAAAGAGAAATACCTCCTTCTAGAAATGTTGATATATGCCTTGTTTATCTTTTTCAGCTAATCGATTGTGATATATATTGGCCGACAAGGCAGACCTCTTTCACAAATGAGACGAAATTTCCCCGCCTATTTAATGATTGCTGCCATTCTTGTGCTGGGCTCTACTGTCAATTACTCATCTTGCCATACACGAAATTTCAACCACACCTTAGGAGAGGAAATCCAAAAGGACAATCCTTGGAAGCGCCCCAATTTTGCATGAAAAGGCCTTATCCTTTGGATGATGCAATCTAAGATGATAGAATCGTCCAATATCATGAGATTCTGTTTATGAGACCTACAAATCAAAGGTGGGACCTTTTTCTCTCCCGACTTCAAATTTTAGCATCCAAAATGGTCTGTCAGGTTCCTATTTTGGTCCCCAATTTTGTTTTGGGCACTTATAGCACCTAGATGTGCACATCATATAACAAAAGTATCTGAATAAATAAGATCTTTTTGAAGCAGTTCCGAATTTTGTATTCACTTCTTCTTCTACAACAATTTCTTGCATATTTTACAGTTGATAAGAATTTACTAAATCAAACATATTTTTCTAAAATTAAAGTCAAATTTGACGAGTACTTTTAAAATTTTTAAATATTATTTGTAAATCTAGTTATAAATACAAATTAAAAGATTAATTCACATCCTCTTAACATTTTATTTTATTTTTTCCAAACTCAAATATTTTGTGAATGTTAGGATCTTATGCTTTCTTGACTTACTGTTAAATATGAACCTTCTGACTATGATGCACATACGAGAATGAGGGACGCAAAACAAGCCTCAATAGAGAGCGCTATTATAAACACTTGAAACTCTTCTCCATTATGGGCTTACTTTTGGATGATCCTATCCATTCATCTGATAGCACGCTTGATCTTTTGTATGTCTCTAAACTCAAAATCATGATGATTGGACTATTCTAGTATTCTAAAACTATGTTTTGGAAAGTTAAATTTAGATTACTGTTTAAACAAAGTTTTTAACCCGCTTATTTCCTGTGAGTAAAAGTATAATATTTTATATGTTAAAATTATTAAATCCACATGAGATGAACGAGTCAGATCGGATGGATTTAGACAACTTCCATTAACAATGTGGGATGAATTTATGGCTCAAATGGACCTGGAGATGTCATTCTTCTTTGGTAAATCATTTTGTGTTTCAATTGGGTCGTTAAAGCCAATAGATCAACTTTGAGACACTGTCACAGAAATAAAGCTGCATTTTGATAATGAAAACATTGATGGGGCCAACCGACATAGTCTTTCCATTTAGACTATCTCGACGACAATCAATCGGAGAGTGATACAAAAATTGCTCTAGAGATTACACTTTTTTGGGGCTCACCACTTGTGCCTTGTTGGCATGATCCAACCTGTTAATCCTGTAAATAATGATAAGCCTATCTCATGGACTCTATTTTTGTTTTGATTGGACATTTCTGTACCCTTTGCTCAAAATGTTCCCTATAGGGTTTGCCCAAAAATCTAAATTTCTGGTTTTTGGTAAATAACGTGCCTAACAAATTAACATGAGACCAAAGTCATGTTGTTCAGCTGTTTTCAGTGGGCAAGTATATTAGTATAGATCTACATATACATCTCTTTATGTGGGCCCAAAAGATGTACTTTTTCCGGGATCATGAAATTGCCTCGTTGGTAGTCAAGACAAGACTCTAATGATGGAGAGCAATTATAGGAATTGCGTGATACTATAGTTAGATTGAAATATAATTATAGGATTCAATAAAGATAATCTTACTCCGAAGCCCTGTAATCTAGAGTCGCAAAACTGGATGCTATACCTAAGCTTTGCTTTTGGATGAACTAATTAATTCATCTTGTTCAGCCTTCCTTATTAATCTATTTTTGAGAAATCATGCCCACTAAAACCTTCTACCTATTAGTTTTTTAGGTAAAAGATCTAATGGTCGTGCTTTAAAAATTTAAAATAAAATGCCACCTGACTGGGCCTTACATTTGACCAATCTGATCAATTCGCCTTGTTCGGCCTGCCCTATTTCACCTACTTGTAAGAACTCATGCCCACTGAATACTTTTGGCTACTTGTTTTTCTAGATAAAATATTTAATAGTCTTAAGTAGAAAATCTAAAATGACATTGAATTTATAAAGAAAAAAAAGAAACAGTTAGAAATGATATTAATTAGCATCCTCTTTTTCCATCTCTTTAGTTTGTTTTATTTGCAAAATAAAATATCATAACTTTCGATTATACATTTGAAAAAGTGCACGTAATTGACTCTTCGAGCGTCACGTTGATCATGAAGTTGAACAAGTCTAACGAATGGCTGATATGGCCCGGTCAAAGACCATTAAGGCACCTCAAGCTACATATAACTGTGTAATAGTTTAGTTTAACAGAACTTAATTTTCCATAAAAGAGAAACAAAATACCATTAAGGTTCCCAAGTGTGCTCACATTAAGTCCGACTACAAAGCAAGGCACTTTCTTAACGAAGGAAAAACGCAGCAAAAGGCCTGCTTCTTTGAGCAAGCCAGTGCAGTCCTTATCATTTTTCATCCACATTATATGTCATCTCATGGTCAGAGTATTATGCATGATTATAAGAGTATAGAAATTAGCAACCTTGGAACACTTGATGTTAGTAGGTTAATATTTTTTAGGCTGCAATAATGCATATGAAATTCGGATCACATGCAGTGGGGGTCCAAGGTTTATGTCTCTTCCTTTTGGGAAACATCTAATGCAACGTCTATGTCTTAAATATGAACTCACTTGTTTGCATGACCGAGCAATGAACTTTCACTCACATACTCTTAAATTTAATTTTCAATCAAAATATAAAGCAATGACTCAAACCTGCAACTAACCGTATTTTATGAGAGATGCTGAATTGTCCATCTAAGACTAACTGTGCTACTGCCAACCACATAAGTCATTTATATATGTGATGAAAAAATAAGTGGGGCTCACATGTTTAATGATCCGTACCATGTTTTGTTAAGCCCAACTATCAATGACTTGACACTTTCCAACTAAAACCCTGTACATGGCTTTCTTTTACTGAGGATAAGTTTCTCATTATCTGCTAGATTAATAAATTGGATCATGCCCACGTTAAACCAAAAAAGGTAAATCTTTTTGGAGTAAGCAAATGCACTTCTTCTTAACATTTTTTATCCAAATTATTTGTTATTTCAAGATTGTTTAAGTGCATGATTATAAGAGTGAATCAGATCATCCAAAGACTAAATGTATGTAAGCTTTTGAAAATCACCTGCTCTTCTTACCTACAACTATTAGCAACCTTCTCATCTTTTGAAGCTCTGGGTGTCTTAAATATTTCTTGTAGAAACCATGACAAGAGATGCTAAACTGACGCCATGTGAGGTATACTCAAGTGATCATATTTTGTAGAGCCTACCTTCGTAAGATCTGATCGGAGATCTCATTGCTCTACTTTTGGATGTCTAGGCCCTTGAAACTTCTAACTTATCTGTTTGTGACCATTCTTTCCGTACATTAGAATCATATAGGCCACATGCTTTTTTATTTTCATTTTGTCTATTAGACATCTAAAGTTGGAGCAATAAGATGAACAAACAAGATCTCTGATCATAGCTTAAATATAGTATAATAAATTTTTAAATGACTAAACTATAGTATAAATACTCCCTTAAATTAGTCAATGGTTGATCCAAAGTGTTTCCTTTAAATATAGTATAAATACAAAAATGTCAGGTTCCTACTTTTTAAAATCTTGACTCTGTCCCCACAAAAGGTCGCCAATTTTGTTTTGGGCACTTATGTCCCCCAGAGGTGCACATCATTAACAAAAGTATCTGAATTTAAGATTCTTTTTTTTGAAGAAGTTTTTATTTTTGAAGAAACGATTAGTAGTATGACTATGAATTAATCTTATGTATGTTTTCCCCTCATATATAGGATGGATTTAGACAACTTCCATTAACAATGGAGGATGAATTTATAGCTGAAATGGACCTTGAGATGTCAGTCCATTTTGCTGAATGATCTTGTGTTTCAAATGGGCCAATTGGCATAATCTTTCCCACTTGTGCCTGAGTAACCAGAGTTGGAGGCTATGCATAAGAGTGTGTCTATCATTCAACAAAAGAAATAATAATAAATAAATAAAAACATAAAGATATATTATTTCAATATTATGTTTTATAAGCAACTGGATCCGTGGCGCAATGGTAGCGCGTCTGACTCCAGACCAGAAGGTTGCCTGTTCCATTCATGTCGGGTTCAATCCCCCACTCTTTCTGTCACTTTGCATGGCCTTCTTCTGCAACCAGGAATTTGTAAGTGTAAGCCTGGCAGATCAGATAAATGGTCTAATTCACCTGTTTCAGGATGAGCATCTTGAAGATGACAGATAGCAGTTTACATTGGGAAGTTTCTTTTCCACAACCAGTAAGCCATGGCAGAGGAAGTGAATTCCATGATCTAGATTGTCATTTCAAATCAACGATTATAAGTAGTAAAACTCAATGCCAAAGAATTCTTCTGTTCAGGATGTCGACCGTTCAGTCCTTTCGCACGCGACTGCTGCTTCTTTGAAGGAGAAAGCTGATCACATCTGACTGAGAAGCTTATGCTATGTTTTGTTTTACCTGCTTGGTTCACCTTTTTAGTTTTGAATGGTCATATTTGCTACAGTTGTCTCGCATTCTCTCATGGTACTAACTACTAAGCCTCTCTTGCATTTCTGTTTGCTTCGCACTTGACCAATTGATTATACTTGCCCACCTTCATCAAAGCTACACACTCATTGAGTGTGGACAGAATTTGTGCTGGCAGTTTGACAGGTGAATCCAAATTGATTAATATGCGCCACTTGAATTAGGCCATAAGTCTTTCGTTAGACCATCATATTGGCTTGATCTTCAGGATCCAACAGATATCAACATGGTTCTAATGAGATAAAACGACCTTAATCAATCATAAGTGGCAACCACTCAGCAATACTGGTTAGATCTCATTGATCTCACAAGACGGTATAAATCATACTAAAGTACCATCAGTCAAGATGGAATTGAATTCTGTGATGGATTCCAAACTTCCCACTCTGCTGTGGAATACACCATTGTTGAACTCAGCTTGGAATTGAAAGCTAAGATGAAAATGTGGATTACAGACCAAAACTTTTCTTGAAATTCAGTTTTTTATGTGGTTTAAAAGTAAATAACAGGTAGCACTTGCAATAAAACATGCTAACCCAAGGAACTAACCAGTGTTTTTATGCATTCTAAAAATAATTAAAACTAACCGTTGTTTTTATGCATTCTAAAATATAATTAAAAATAATTAAATGCCATTTGGAACCACACCACCAAAGCTGAATACATTCAGTGGACTACGATGATAACATCTATGCACTAGACAGAATAAGAACAGATAGCTGTTAGAATAAATAACCTTTACTTGAGGTAAATATCTCTACTAATGAGGAAGCTAAGGTCACTGAAGCATTTGTCATCTCCCTCCTAAGGGAAAAATCGTGCGCACATTGTAACACATAGACCAGACCAAAAGCATTAGTTCTATGGTGGCGAACTCAATGGGATCGGTTATAGCCATCCTGCTACTCTGAAAAGATATGCTAGAAGTGCCCCATTGGGTGAGAGAGATGCAATCTGAACCAAACTTACAGCCATGGTGTAGAACAGAGAAACGAAAACTTACTACCGACTTCGTCCACGAGTAGTAATTTGCACGACTGACAACCGAACTGTAAGACTGACAGGCTTGATAAGAGGATTTGATAAGAACATATAGATGTTAGTTAAAGGACAGAAGATGGTGCAATTCAACTAATGAGACAGACTGCGTTACACCATACGTTGTCATGTCTGTAATTGGAATGGTCAAAAACTGCTGATCAGAATGCGTGCATGGTAACAATGAAGCAAAATGAAAAGATGGGCGGAAGGAAACTATGTAAAACTGCATGAAATATGCAGAAGCAACAGCACTTCGGAAGAATAGACGTTTCTTTGTAAAGACTTCACCTACCTGGACTCATCTTACAATGTCAGCTACATGTTCAAGCAACCATATAACTAGGATAGAAGTCATCCATTTTCTCGTCGTTCCCTTACTACACTTCGTGACTGAAAGAGTCCTTTCTCAGTTCTGCCACCCAGATCGAGCTCTTCATATGGTGATGGACTGAAAACCTCATGAGACAGCTGATAAACAAATAAAGCACACGGAAAGGAAAGAAAACACATATCTAGTCAACTATTTGGTCAAATCTCTTTCAGTAACACTCAACATGAGAAGAGGCTCTTGGGGGAGCTTGAATATCCTGCCAACTTAAAGACATTAACCATGACTTCTTCCTTGTTCTCCTCAGGCGCAGCCTTTTGGGAACGTCAATAATCACTTTTTCCAAGACAAACGCTTTCTCTAGCTAAAACTTCAGGAAGAATAAATTCCTCTTCAAAAGTTTTACTGCATCAGTTCTAGAATATGATTTCTTATCCAGGGGCAATAGTCTTGTGATAACTCTTCAAACAAAGAATATCACACAATTGACAGTACGCTCTTTCATCAAAATCGTTGTCCTTCATACATTCTTTGGTGAACAGAAAATTCAACAGTGTCATCTTTTGGATTCTAGGAAACACAGACTAGTAAGCTAAACATGCTAGCAAAATGTAAACTGGTAGAAAAGAAAGTGCAGAGAAAAATATACAAACATTAACTTGCACTGATGGGTGTATTGTAATAACGAGAGTCTCCACATAAGGTGAATTCTCCAATGCTTTGACAATCCCTGCAAGTTCCCACTTCCTTAATCCTTTTCTCAATGTCAAACATTTCACGCAGATAACACCTTCCAAATGGTCAACACAGAGAGTGGGTGGTTCTAACATAAGGGACAAAAGAGTAATAGCCAAACAATTTATACAGATCTATCAAAGGTTTCTTTTATCACCTTCAGCTGTGAAAGGAATATCAGTAACAGGTATACTCAAACACTTATCAAAGAAATCATTAAAAAGATAATACACTGTTAAGACAAAAGAGAAAGCACCAGTCCACAGAGCAGAGATAACACCACAAACAAATAAAGAAATAGTTTTACGAATAGTGGTGCCTCTAGTCGGCAGCCTAAAGCACATTATAATCCTTGTACTTGGTGGATGAGCCAGGAAGAAGCTAACAAGGATTGATTTGTTGTTGCAGGTTGAGACATAATAGACCCTATGACAAATGCTAGGAGTCTCGGGTTCTAAGAAGCCGAAATTTGGAAGGGATTCTGAAAGTTTTCCATCGGCATAAGATGGAAAAAATGATCTCTAAATAAGAGAAAAAGGTATTTCAATAGTACTACCTTGCTAATGAAGATGAAAGCATGCTCTACACTCTCCATCTGCTAAAAGGTTGCCTGGGTGCATAAAGCTCCCTGGCATTTTGGGTCCGGAAAAGGGGCGGATCACAAGGGTCAATACTATGCAGCCTTACCTTGCATCTTGCAAGAGGCTGTTTCCACGCCTTGAACTCGTGACCTCAAGGTCACACGATGACAACTCTACCGCTGCGCCAAGGCTGCCCTTCTACACTGTCCATTTGCTAAGAGGTAATAAATTTATCCTTTATTGCTACCAAGGAGAAACAAATCAGTAACATATATCTCATGTAATGTAGTAAAAAAAAATTAATGTACATTCATAATACAATGATTAGATATAGCTACTGATGATCAAGGATGAAGTTTGAACCTCTGACTTCATTTATAATAAAAGCACTAAACATAACTACTTAAAAATTTCAAGAACCTCAACCACAAGAGATGGCAGATGAGGCTAAAATGGAAGTGTAATGACTTGGAGGTCGAAGGCCTAAATAAATAACATTTTAGTGGAAGCTTCAGATCCTTGTCCATCCAGTCTGAGTCTTGAGAGGGTTATTGAGCATCGGAGGAGAATTCTCTTCTCTCGAGAGCTGAAGTCTAACTGTCATTGTTACGGGCTACTGCCACAGGAAACGAATTCAAGTTCATCCTTATCCCCCCTATAATCAGTACAATTATTCAGCTGCAGTGAGTTAAGAAATACTCTTAAAGAGAGTATCACTGCTTGAACATGCATTAACTATCTCTGCCAATCCAAATGCATCCCAATAAAGGCTAACATTGTCTGCAGATTTCCTTCCAAATCCAAGATTCACTAAAAGGGCAGCCTACGCATGCAGTCTTACCTTGTATTTTGCAAAAGGCTGTTGCCATGTGTTGAACACGCAACCACCAGGTGACATGGTGACCACTAAACTGTTGGGCCAAGAATCACCTCAAGATAATTTGAGGATGAAAGTTTGGAAAAGGGAATAAATCGGCAAGGCAAATGTTCAAAAATTTTGGCAAACAATTTTGAGAAGTTTGGAAGAAAAAAAAATCATGAAAAAAAGATAATTAAGTTATGCATTTTAATCTGGGTTTCTGACTAGATTTAGAAAAATAGACGAGAATTTTACTGGCTTATTCACGAACATTGAGTTTGATTTGGAAAATTTTTGTCAATTTTACAAATTTGGATTGCATTAAAAAAGATAAGAACTTTTGAATTATTAGGGAAAAAGTCTAGGATCAAAATGTGAGAGACATTTTAAAAAAATTTGTAATTATTTTAATACCTTTTTTCATCTATGAGACCAATAAGCAAAGAGTCCTCGTAGACATAATGCTCATGAGCATAAGAATAAGTAAATATCCTTCCCTTTTCATACATGCTAATTTCCTTTTAGATTTAACCTGTGAATCATGTTCTCCATACCAAAATTAGGTGACGCATTAGAACTCGATGCATTTGAATGATACTAACTTCTTCTTTTGGGACTAAAAAAATTAATAAAGATAGACAGTTACTATTTTTTGCTCATAAAAACATACGTTAAAAGCTTCAAACTTAATCTCGTCTATCTAAATATTTCTAAACATGTTAAATGGCTTAGATCAATAAAATGCAGTTTCGCCGTGCATGAAAAATTGGGCAAACTTTTTCTAATTCTTAAGAGCGTACACGACTTCCTACCTAGAATCATAAGAAAATTAAAGTCAAGGAGGTCTTTAAAGCTAACGTCGGTCGGTCGAGATGTCAAACGAGTCAATCTCAGTTGTTACAAACAATGGAAAGCTGCTTTGGCTATCAACGCGGTGCTTGTACCTGTCAAACACTTGCTCCGTGAGTGTATCCGCATTCTATGTCAACCGAAGGGTTGCTACATGTGCTTGATTATATCAGAGAGACCTACTATTGACCATTGATTTGATGAACAAAGTTTTCTCTTCCATATTTTCCATGATAAAGTCAATTAAAAATGCTTTATATTGACTGCAAGAATTGTAAAGTGGATTGCCACAACACCATAGTAGCAGTAAAACTCCTTATCTTTGGACCATGCCATTTATCAAACTCGCTGACCTTTGGATGTATACTCGATAAAATTCATGTCCAAAGGATACCTCTAACATCCAAGAAATAGTGTTGTGGCCCGTACATCTGAAAATTTGTATTTTCTTTCACTAGACATGGATGGTGATTAGAAACTTTGTGTATGCAACAATTCACTTTTAACAACAAAGACACATTTTCCTGGATGATAAAATTAATGCCATACTTATTCCAGGTTTAAGACCAATATTGTTGCAGGACATCTCATGTAGGCACGAAAATTTTGAGACATTCCTCTACTTAGTATATAATTAGTTTGTTACGCCTTCTATAGTCTGGAGACCTTTGTCTACAGTAAGCCTTCTATCTTTATTGAATGTTTTAGAAATAATGTCCGACTGTTTTTCGAAGCCGAGTCGCAACCTACCAAGCTGATCTCTACCTTTCTGATCTATCATCTTGTTTGGCTCCCATAGATTGTCTAGATATCGAAATTCGTAACCATTGAATTTTTAACTAATTTTTCCATTTTGAGTTTTTAAAAGTGATTATCAAATTTTCAATTAAGAAAATTAGTAGCTAGAAGGATTCCGTGGGCATATTTTTTGTAGATAGCCTAAATAGGGGAAGCTGATAAGGTGATTAAGTTAGATAATCCAAAGGTGGGGATTAGCTATCTAGGTTTCCATAGTCAGCCTCAAAACTAAATCCGAATAACATTCCTCCATACATGTGTGTGTGTGTGTGTGTGTGTGTGTGTGTGTGTGTGAGAGAGAGAGAGAGAGAGAGAGAGAGAGAGAGAGAGAGAGAGAGAGAGAGAGAGAGTTCTACTTAACTCAAATTTTAGAAGATTTAAATCATCCTTTATCTTGCCATTATCTTCAATGGGCTATGCATGCACCAAAATCTGATTTATTAGAGAGAGATAGTTCTACTTGACTCAAATTTTAGAAGATTTAAATTATCCTTGTTCTTGCCTTTACCGTACTATGCATGCACCAAAACCTGATCTATTAGAGAGAGAGAGAGAGTGGGCAGCCCGGGTACACAATACCTCACTAGGAAGGGAAGAAAAAACCCATACCCCACTAGGATCCAAGAAACATCTCAACCACCACTAGGATTCAAGAAACATCTCAACCATTCAACCATACATCTAGATTTATTATTAGTGGCACACTTAGTCTCAACTGTACATCTGAATGTAACCGGTAATGTTATCTAACTCAAACAGTCTAATAGAGAGCAAATACATGAAGATAGATCTATTGAAATGTTATGCTTTACGAGTATAGTTCTTGCTTGGACAGTCTCGGTATGGGAATAGCAACAAGTGGTGTTTTTTTCTTTAGAATTATGCCATAGTTGTCTGAAAGATCTAGCTTACTCTCCTCTGGTAATTGCCAATCAAACGAATGCAGCAAAGAACCTAATATATAAACCAGCATCCTTTCTGCCAAAGGCAACCCGGCACATATCCTCCTCCCTGCCCCAAAAGGAAAATAACGAAAATCATTGCCCTTGAAATCGATTTTGTGAGTAGCATTTAAAAATCTCTCTGGCTGGAATTCCAACGAATTGTCCCAATTTTTTGGGTCCCTTTGAATGGCCCAAACATTGACTAAAACCTGGGCACCTTTGGGAACCATATGGCCACCAACTATGGCTGATTGGCTTGGGCTACGAGGAACCAAGAACGGGACCAGTGGGTGCAAACGTAGGACTTCCTTTGTAACTGCACCTAAGTATGTCAATTTCGAAGAATGATATTCCTCTACTATATTGTCCATTCCCACTACTTGATCTAATTCAGCTTTCACAGTTTTCATAATATGAGGATGTAGCATCAACTCAGATATTGCCCACTCGACTGTTGTCGATGTTGTATCTGTCCCACCGATTACGATGTCCTGTGAACAAAGTCCAGACAGTTACTTATGAGTGAATTGACATTAATATTGTGCAATAAATACAACCTAGGTCATGAAAACGAGAGCTCAAACTCTAAGTGGTAGCACAAGCTATCAGAAAAAGGCAAAGAACAATCAGTTATCCTTTTTCTCCTTTATTGTAGGTATGCCAATTTTTTAGGAAGCAAAGTGTTTTAGGTCCAAAAATCAATAATGGATGTCATAATTAGGTGGAACTTATACAAAGCAACAACCAGTGCAAAGGCAATATCAAAGCTATTCTTCTGAATGGTGATTTTTATTCGGCAAAAGAAAAAAGAAAAAAAGAAAAAGGAATTAAAGAGCATTTATTAGTACTGTCATTATGATGGAAAGGCTAATGGGATATGATGATCTATTCAGCACATCAACCCAGTATTTTGAGAAGGAACAGGCTCTGGCAAAACTTGATGAGCCTCGTCCTTCGATAGATAGCTACAAGCTAACATGGGTTATTCAAGGTAAAGGTATAGCTTGTCAATGTACACATCTTAAAAATGTGGAGAAGTCATGAGCAACTTTTGCATATATTTGGCCAACATTTATATAGTTTGTGAAGCTATGAAATTTAGTCTTTTTATGTATTTGGGACACATAAATATAATTTTCTAATTTACAAAATTTTGTATTTTGTGATATTCAAATACTAGTAAAATGTATTCATACCAATAGAATGATATTAGTCTAACTTTGAGAAATGACAAAATAGATATATGGTGGGCCGTTAGAGGAATGCTAAATCTGCGTGTGGGCTTATTTCTTAAATAAGGCCCATTTAACCTAATTTTGGACATCAGAAAGCGTTCTTGTATGTCTAACTTCACCTATGCTTATATAGAGCAATGCTTTCTACTTTTGCATGGGCCCACCAATAAACAAACCCGTAATTGCATGTGTTTGTGAGCCCACCCATACAAACATAGTAAACTAGCCTTTAACTATACCTTATATGTGTCATTACAAATCCGTAATTATACATACACAACCCAATAACTATACCTGTTTGTAGGCCTATTTATGCATTCATAAACCTATAATGGTATGCCCCATTGTTACATATACATAAAACACATTGTTACACCTCTATCGGTCCATCCATACCTACACAAGCCTATAATTATACCTTATGTTGGCTGATCCGTACATACATAAACATGTAAATACTATGTAATATTCACATATATAAACATGTGATTATATCGTATATGGGCCCATCCTACATGCATAAACACATATTTAAACCTACTTTGGCCATCCACATGCACATAAACCTCTAATTGTATCTTCTATGGTCCCATCATACGTAAACAAACTCATAATTATGCTTGTATGGGCCCATCTGTTCATACATAACCTTCTAATTATACTTGTGTGGCCCCATCCATACACACAATCATGTGATATACCTATATGGCTCTACCATACATACATAATCTTATAACTATAACATTTACTCAAAGCCATGGAGGGTACCTAGAAGTGCTTAGCTCGAAAAAAGTCAATTGCTCACGTGATTGTTGGTCTTGCTCAAAAGATCTTGAGAAGTTTATTCTAAGAGTGAGTATCTTATTGCTTGCCAAGCTTTATCACCTTCAAAACAATCAGTAATTGTATAATGTGTAATTTGAAAGCTAAATTTGAAGCTTTCCAACGTAAATATTCTAATATATATCTCTTCAGTATTTCAATATGCATGAAGCTTGGCAAGCCATAAGGTACTTTCGCATTGAATAACCCCTGCAAATGTTGAATTTTGATGGAACTTCTCTTTCCAACTGAGGCTATCAAAATTCTAAGATTCAATCAAATCACATGAGGGAACTCTTATAGCAGATACAGAGCATTGATTTTATGTGACGAGGGGCTAACTTTTTACCATTATCTAAATTATAAATTTTCAAAGGCAAAAAAAGAAAGTTAAAATAAAAAATAATAATAATAGACTATTAGAGACAATTAGGGTGAAACTAAAGAAATAGCATACTTTGACTGAGTTGGAATCTTAAATTCAAAAAATCTGGAACTTTTAAAACTCTTCAATGGAGTCAAAATCTGGGCCCAAAATCCTCTACATCCATGATTCTCTATTTACTTAAAGGGACTTGAGAAATGTTATCCAATAGTTACAAAGTTTTTCACAGTAAAGTAAATGAAAGTGTTGGAGAGAGATCGTATCTAATTCTACACATACAAACCTTTGTGTGGTATGCATTGAAGAAAAATGAAGTGCAGGCCCACTTTTTTGTATTTTTTCATAAACACAACATGTTAATTTAAATCGACCTTAATCAAATGTTTTTGGTAACAAAACTCACATTTATTGAGACTCTCTAGGACCTTCATCTTTTTATTATCTTATAGAGAGTGGAGGAAGAGGAAAAAGAATTATATGATTATAGTTGCATAATAAGCACCCTAAAAAGTGAGCAGTGACCTCAACTTCATTTTTATTTTTTATGATTCAAACCGTTCATCTAATTTGGCTCACCTCAGGTGTCTTGGGTGCCAAAGATTTTATTGAAAATATATGCCTAGGTCCTTTCTTTTGGACATTTTAAAGACCAAAAAATGGACGATAAAGCATAGAAAAACTCCAAAGTACGGAATACTGTCTATTTTTCGCTTTCAAAGGGTAAAAAAATAATTGTAGTTGTACGCGAGTGTTTGACAGTAAAAGGACGCTCTAAATTTATCCAAGGACGACAATAGATCAGTAGCAGTAGAAAGATGGACTTACCAGCAACATGCCCTTCAGTTTGTTCATGGTGAATGTTGTTTTGGGGTCTCCTTCCTCGACGAGTTGCAAAAGCAACTGCAGAAAATCCTTGCTCTCTCCTTCCTCTTTAGTATGGAGCTTTTGACTTATGATGGAATCGAAAATCCGGTCTATCCATGAATGAATCTTCTTGGCCTCGCGGCCCACACCTTGAATATCAAACCAAGATAAAACTGGGAAAAAATCTGAAATATTCGCTTTCCCCAGAAGCTCAACGGCCTTATCAACGGCTTCACGAAACTCCGTACCAACATGAATTCTCTCCTCCGCATCAAGTGTTCCACCCCATATCATGGCCATCGTCAACTCGAGCAACGTTAAGAAGATTTGGTGGCTTATGTTTACTGGCGTACCAATTTTCGCATATAAATCCCCAATCATCTTACGAACTTCCCGACGTCGGAGATAATAAAGGGCATCGAGATTCCGGCCACTCATCACTTCCCGGACGAATACCTTTCGGGAAAATATCCAATCTGGGCCATTGGGACTCAGTGAGATGGACTCTCCACCGTTGTTTACTAAACGTTGTGCGATGGAGACGTCACGGTTTGCAAAAATCACGTCTTGCTCTCTTAGGACCTCTTTGGCAATGGACGGTGAGCTTATTACGACACAGAGTTTGCTGCCGAGTTGGACTTTGATGATCGGGCCGTACTCATCAGCTAACTTAGCGTAGTAACGATGGAGTTGTGTGTCAAGAAACGGGAGATTCCCAACCAACGGCAAGCCTCGCGGTCCCGGCGGCAACACCATCTTTCCCTTCTTTGATTTTTTCGTCATCCATATGTACCATGCGATGGCGGCAACGAATGAAACATAAAGAAACACGCTTGTTTCGCTCTCCTTCTGCGAGGAAAGCCATTGGTATACACTGCTTCCGAGCTTGTGTGAGGCACCAGCGGCCATTTCTGTGTCCATAGGAGGCTTATCGGAACTATGAAAATTGTATAAAACAATTAGGTTTGGAATCTGCAACTTGGAAGGAAAGGTGTCAGAAGCCAAGCAATTTATAACCATGTTTATTTCTAGACGTTCTGTCATATTCTACGTACATCCATATTACCCACCGTCCACGTGTTTAAGACTAATTGTGGATGAGAAAATACTAACTATTGCGTGCAGTGTTTTAGTTGGAGGAAAGTGAAAGAGATGTGCCTATTTGAATTTTGTTATATTCTTTCTTCTTCTTTTTTTAATGCTGATGGAGTTTATTAATGGAAATAGGAACTTAAATAATTTCGAGGCGATCATATGAGCTCACCCAGCCAGAGCGCAAGTAAAAGAAACTTCTCAGGAGATAACGAGATACTAGCAGAGATCGATGAGATTAGCCACTTTAATAAACTTGGATTTTTTAATAGATCGGCTAGACAAATTTTTGACAAGTTGGGAGAAAAAAGGGAGAAAGTCTTAGTCAGGTTGCCTTTCAAGTCTTTAACATTTTTACTAGATCGACCAAATTACATAAGAATTTGACAAGTTATTCATGAACATCTAGTTTTAGTTGGTATATTCATGTTTCAAAACGAGTCTCGCCAGTGTACTGTAAGAATACAAGACTCCTATGGAAGGGATATGGGTTGGCCGGAATAAAACCGACCGTAAAAACACTTTCTTATTGAACGCTTGTCTCCGCTATGAATTGTTCTGATTATCACGATGGCTGTTTCCACCGGACATCACCTTACATTTTGAAAGTAACTTCTACCTAGAATCTCCACGGAAGAAATTGTCCACCTTACATGAAACACCCACCTTCATTAAGCGTTTGAAGTATTAGAACCATCAAGCTGCAATTACTATTATGCAATATGAGGCATTAGTTAGCAAATGGTCTCTAATCAAAAGATACCACTCTTTCGATTCGCATTTTTCTTGTTGTCTCTCTCTTCCTCTACCACCCAGGGTTTTACAGGATTTCTTCAAAACACTCTCTTATCTCTCTCCATGTGCATAGAAAGCATTTCAACTCGTTTCTCTTCCAAATCCTTCCCATTTTTCTATGATTTTTTTTTTCTTTCAAAACCATAGAAATTTAGAAACTAAGCAAATTCAACTGCTGCAGTCAGAATTGGACCTGATTTTGTGAAGATCTAAAGAGGAAAGGTTTTGGACTTAATTTCCATATGAACTTCTGGGAGAATTGCTGATGTTCATCCACATGTAAGCAGGAATTCTCTAGAAGATTCCTATAAAAAAAAAAGAAGTATCTTAGAATTAGATAATCTAATTTTGATAGGAATTCTAAGAAAATAAGGATAAGTAGATAAGGCTTATCAAGATAGAGTTTGTATTCATCATGAATGCATCTAGCTCTCCTTTGATCTCTATAAATAGGGTTTAGAGGCATAAGCTAAAAATGGCTTCAGTTGTAATATTCTCTTAGAGTAAATGGTTTCCCTTCTCCTATCGTGGATATAGGCTATACACAGCTGAACCACGTAAATCTGTGTGTGTATTATTTGATTCTAACCGCTACACATAATAAGTGGTATCAGAGCTGTGCATCTCAACAAGTGATATCAGAGCTACGCATCTCAACAGTAGCTATTTTATGGTATGATCTTTCAATCTTTGTAGTTTTCTTCTTGTTTTGTACAGTTTAGAAGTCATTATTCTGATTCTATGTAGATCTTTTCCTAGATATGTGATAATATAAGCTGAATTTTTAGATCTTGATTCAAATGTTGAGGTTGATTTGATCTCATTTTGGGACATGCAGGACTTGCAGCGGCAAGGAGAAGAGATGCAGCCACTCTAACAGTCCCAGCTCCTTCTCCAACAGTCTATATGCAATAATGCAAAGGAAAATAAAAGGAAAGAACAGGAATGTGCTAAAGACTATTCTGAACCTTAGATAGATCTATTTCCAATCTCAATCACTGAAAGTGAATCTTGAAATCTGAATAAATCGTACGTTTCTTACTAGACGATACATTGCATACTAGTTTTCCTCATAAATCATCTTTTGGAATGTATAAAAAAGTTTAGAATAATACGAAGACAAGTGCCACTCTCTTGGAGTTCTTTGAAAATCTGTTGGACACAATCATTCAAGGGTTAGAGAAAATTCGTAATTTATTTCAAGGAAATTATTGACCCAGCGTCCCCAGCTCATAACTATTAGACAATCATTCAAAGGTTGGATAAGATTTTTAATATACTATGATGATTAGTATTAGAGTATTTTGGGATATTATTGCATCCCTATAGGATTAGGACAGTTGTACATACATGTTGTCAAGCAGCTCCTTGAGTTACTTGCCGCAAAGGTAGAGTCATCATAGTGTAATTTTGAGGTCATAGGTTTAAGGCATTAAAGTAAAGTTGCGTACTATTAACACTTATAATTCTCTCCTTTTCCAAACTCACAAAAAATTGTGGTGTGAAAGTTGTTGTTTTAGCCCACAGAAAATAGACATTCTTTTATGTGAGGAATCAGATGAACGCCAACCCCGCATTTGTTTTCCCACGCGAAATCTACAGTTGCCAGTCCAAGATCCTTTTAGATGTCAGCGACATTAGTGGGCAAATAAAAGTCGGTGACTTTTAAGCGTGACGTTGGCTATGAGCTCAAACAAGTCACCCTTACGTCTCTTATTTGAACCCTTCATAATACTAGCATAAGTGTGTTCACATTGAGTCGACTATTAAGCAAGTCACTTTCTTGACAAAGGAAAAACCCACTTTGTGACACACAGGGAAAAACCTGTACAGATCAAATACCAGTAAACTTACACATCACCTACAGCCAATTCAAATGGCTTTTGGTGATCCCGTGGCAAAGCGGTATCTCATAGGCATCCGATAATCTACCAAAAACCAATGTTTAAACTTTTCAAATAAAACCTAAATATGTCTTCTAGATGAATGCTTTACCAATGCCCAAATCAAGACAAGATGAATATTGTTGGAATGCCCAAATCACTCCTACATTCTCCATCACACTTCTAATTAAGCATAGTTTTAAAAAGATGCTGGGTTATCCATTTGCAACCAAATGAACTACTGCCTACCCTATAAACCATTAAAAAAATAAGTGGGGCTCACCTATTCAATGATCACACCATTTTTTGCTAAGCCGTACTATCTATGACTCACACTTACCTACTAAAACACTGAATATGGCCTCTCTCTCTCTTTTTTTGGTAAGAAGGGTGTAAAAATGTCTTGTCAAAGCAAAATTGATTTGTAATACTTGTCCTTATCTGCTAGATTAACGAATTAGATAATGCCCACATTAGCCACAAAGGCATACCTCTTTCTTGAGCAAGCAAATATACTTCTCTTTATCACATTTTATCTAGACGGTATATTAATCTCAAGATTGTTGTACGTGCTTGATTATATATGAGAGTCTAAATTTTACGAATGGTCGAGATTACTACAATGTACATAAAATCACCTGCACTTCTTACCCACAACTACTAGCAACCTTCTCATCCTTGGACACTCCCAGTGTCTTAGATACCTCCTTTAGAAACTGTGAGAAGAAGAATGCTAAACTTACTTCACGTGAGGTGTAGCAAACTGATTACATTTTGCCTGCTTTCGTAAGTAAGATCCGACTCGTTCATCTCATTGTTCTACCTTTACATATCTATTAGATCAAAAGCATATGAATTGGATGCCTAGCCTCTTAAAAGCCTGTTATTTTTTGATATTTTTAACTTATCCGTTTGTAAACGTTCTTTCTGGTCAATAGAATCATACAAATCAAATGATATTTTTATTGACAAACCCGGATCACGTGAAGCCAGGACCAGCAAATCCATCAGTCATTTGTAAAACACGTGATCTCTGGACCCTTTTGGGTCCAAGATTTAACCGTTTATGTGACCCTGCAGCAGGGTCCAAGAATTGTGGGGCCGAAGGTTTGTCTCTTCCACGTCCTGCAAACTGTGAAAAGGTGGTTTCCTGTTCCTGGGAATTAGACTTGGAGAAAGCCACTTATTTGATCGAGCAAGTTGTCAAATAAAAGAGAAATACCTCCTTCTAGAAATGTTGATATATGCCTTGTTTCTATTTTTCTGCTAATCGATTGTGATATATATTGGCCGACAAGGCAGACCTCTTTCACAAATGAGACGAAATTTCCCCGCCTATTTAATGATTGCTGCCATTCTTGTGCTGGGCTCTACTGTCAATTACTCATCTTGCCATACACGAAATTTCAACCACACCTTAGGAGAGGAAATCCAAAAGGACAATCCTTGGAAGCGCCCCAATTTTGCATGAAAAGGCCTTATCCTTTGGATGATGCAATCTAAGATGATAGAATCGTCCAATATCATGAGATTCTGTTTATGAGACATACAAATCAAAGGTGGGACCTTTTTCTCTCCCGACTTCAAATTTTAGCATCCAAAATGGTCTGTCAGGTTCCTATTTTGCTCCCCAATTTTGTTTTGGGCACTTATAGCAGCTAGATGTGCACATCATATAACAAAAGTATCTGAATAATTAAGATCTTTTTGAAGCAGTTCCGAATTTTGTATTCTCTTCTTCTTCTACAATAATTTCTTGCATAAAGTCAAATTTGACAAGTACTTTTAAAAATTTTAAATATTATTTGTAAATCTATTTTTAAATTCAAATTAAAAGATTAATTCACATCCTCGTAACAAATTTTTTTTTTTTTCCAAACTCAAATATTTTGTGAATGTTAGGATCTTATTTTTCCAAAACAAGCCTCAATAGAGAGCGCTATTATAAACACTTGAAACTCTTCTCCATTATAGGTCTATTTTTGGATGATCCTATCCATTCATCTGATAGCACGCTTGACCTCATGTATATCTCTAAACTCAAAATCAAGATGATTGGACTATTCTAGTATTCTAAAACTATGTTTTGAAAAGTTAAATTTAGATTACTGTTTAAGCAAAGCTTTTAAACCGCCTATTTCTTATGAGTAAAAGTGTAATATTTTATATGTTATAAATATCAAATGCACATGAGATGAACGAGTCAGATCGGATGGATTTAGACAACTTCCATTAACAATGTGGGATGAATTTATGGCTGAAATGGACCTTGAGATGTCATTCTTCTTTGATAAATCATCTCGTGTTTCAATTGAGCCGTTAAAGCCTGTAGATCAACTTCGAGACACTGTCACAGAAATAAAGCTGCATTTTGATAATGAAAACATTGATGGGGCCAACCGACATAATCTTTCCATTTAGACTATCTCTACGACAATCAATCGGATAGAGATACAAAAATTGCTCTAGAGATTACACTTTTTTGGGGCTCACCGCTTGTGCCTTGTTGGCATGATCCAACCTGTTAATCCTGCAAACAGTGACAAGCCTATCTCATGAACTCTATTTTTGTCTTGATTGGACATTCCTATACCTTTTCTCCAAAATATTCCCTACAGGGTTTGCCCAAAAATCTAAACTTCTGGTTTTTGGTAAATAACGCGCCTAACAAATTAACATGAGACCAAAGTCATGTTGCTCAGCTGTTTGCAGTGGGCAAGTATATTAGTATAGATCTACATATACATCTCTCTATGTGGGCCCAAAAAATGTAATTTTTTCTTGGATCATGAAATTGCCTCGATTGGTGGTCAAGACAAGACTCTAATAATGGAGAGCAATTATAGGAAGTGGGTGATACTATAGTTAGATTGAAATATAATTATAGGATTCAATAAAGATAATCTTGCCCTGAAGCCTTGTAATCTAGAGGCGCAAAACTGGATGCTATACCTAAGCTTTGCTTTTGGATGATCTAATTAATTCATCTTCTTCAGCCTTTCTTATTTAGTCTATTTCTGGGCATTCATGCCCACTAAAAGCTTCTACCTATTAGTTTTTTTTGGATAAAAGATCTAATGGTCTTGATTTAAAAATTCAAAATACAATGCCACCAACCTGGCTGAGCCTTACATTTGAATAATCTGATCGATTCGCCTTGTTTGGCCTGCCCTATTTCACCTACTTGTAAGAACTCATGCCCACTGAATGCTTCTGGCTACTAGTTTTTCTAAATAAAAAATTTAGTAGTCTTAAGTAGAAAATCTAAAATGACATTGAGTTTATAAAGAAAAAAGAAAAAGAAACAATTAGAAATGATATTAATTAGCATCCTCTTTTTCCAACTCTTTAGTTTGTTTTATTTGCAAAATAAAATATCATAACTTTCGATTATACATTTGAAAAAGTGCACGTAAATGACTCTTTGAGCGTCACGTTGATCGTGAAGTGAAACAAGTCTAACGAATGGCTGATATGGCCTGGTCAGAGACCATTAAGGCACCTCAAGCTAGTATAACTGTGTAATAGTTTAGTTTAACAGAACTTAATTTTTCATTAAAAAAAAAGAGAGACAAAATACCATTAATATTCACATTGAGTCCGACTACTAAGCAAGGCACTTTCTTAACGAAAGGAAAAAAGCAGGAAAAGGCCCACTTCTTTGAGCAAGCCAGTGCAGTCCTTATCATTTGTCATCCACATTATATGTCATCTCATGGTTAGAGTATTATGCATGATTATAAGAGTAGAGAAATTAGCAACCTTGGAACACTTGATGTTAGTAGGTTAATATTTTTTACGATACAATAATGCATATGAAATTCGGATCACATGCAGTGGGGGTCCAGGGTTTATGTCTCTTCCTTTTGAGAAACATCTAATGCAACGTCTATGTCTTAAATATGAACTCACTTGTTTGCATGACCGAGCAATGAACTTTCACTCACGTACTCTTAAATCTAATTTTCCATCAAAATATAAAGCAATGACTCAAACCTGCAACTAACCGTATTTTATGAGAGATGCTGAGTTGTCTATCTACGACTAATTGTACTACTGCCAACCACATAAGTCATTTATATATGTGATGAAAAAATAAGTGGGGCTCACATGTTTAATGATCCGTACCGTGTTTTGTTAAGCCCAAGTATCAATGACTTGCAATAATGGATGACACTTTCCAACTAAAACCCTGTACATGGCTTTCTTTTACTGAGGATAAGTTTCTCATTATCTGCTAGATTAATAAATTGGATCATGCCCACGTTAAACCAAAAAAGGTAAATCCTTTTGGAGTAAGCAAATGCACTTCTTCTTAACATTTTTAATCCAAATTATTTGTTATTTCAAGATTGTTTAAGTGCATGATTATAAGAGTAGATTTTACCAAATGATCGTGGTTACTAGCGGATAGCGTATCCAATAGTAAGAGATAGCCTAAATGATGAGTGAATCAGATCATCCAAAGACTAAATGTATGTAAGCTTTTGAAAATCACCTGCTTTTCTTACCTACAACTATTAGCAACCTTCTCATTTCTTGTAGAAACCATGACAAGAGAAATGCTAAAGTGACGCCATATGAGGTATGCTCAAGTGATCATATTTTGTAGAGCCTACCTTCGTAAGATCTGATCGGCATCTCATCGCTCCACCTTTGGATGTCTAGCCCCTTGAAAAGCTGTGTGTTATTTTTTGAAACTTCTGACTTATCCGTTTGTGACCATTCTTTCCGGACATTAGAATCATATAGGCCATAAGTTTTTTTATTTTCATTTTATCTATTAGAAATCTAAAGGTGGAAAATAAGATGAACGAACAAGATCTTGCAAAAATGGGCTCCACAAAAGGTAGTACGTAATTTGACAGCAAGTTTGCCTGTCCTACAATAATGCAAACGGAATCTAGCTCTAAGTAGTTACCAAAAGAAATCCGGCACACCTGCAGCATGGGACAGCAAAGACATCATTCAGTTGGAAGAGATGAAATCTTGGACCCTTTATGGGTCTAATTTTTATTCGTTTATGTGAAACTGCAGGAGGGCCCACGATTTGTGTCTCTTCCTCTGTGGAGTCCTTAAAAGGTAAGCCCACTAGCTTGCTTTTGCGAACATTTAATGCCATGTCCAAATCTTGTTTGCTTGAGCAAGCTAGTCATATAAATGAGTGTCCCATAGCTAGCTTTCAAGTGAGCATTTTCTCTCTCAACTGCAGATCTTATTACCCAAAAAGTTTGTCCAAATAAATTATCTACCCCTTTATTTAGAGTTTGTTTGTGCTGGTAAAGACAGGTTCGCGGGTTAAGGCATAAAAATAATTACTTGCATAATGTAAGATAAGATTGTATACTATTAACCCTCATGGTTTATCTTTTTGATGTACTTTGTGCATCAAAACTTTCTTTTGCTATGGACGCCGTACACTATGCTGAAATAAATTTTCTGGACAAGCTGTATCCGATTCTGGTTAGCCTGTCAATGGCTTTAGGGAAAGAAGTTCGGAACTTGTTGTTATGGCCTTAACTTTCTTCTTACTAATAAATGACACCTGCATATGCAGGTGCAGGTGCAGATGCATGCAGAATGAGAGACAAAGGGGTGTCCAACACGAGCCTTTTATTTTAAAAGAAATGTCGATGGTAGCTTCACTATGAGAGAGTGAGTGGCGTTACATGACATAAGGAGAGATGGAGAAGGCGGGGCTTTTACTCTTTACCAAAAACATTAATAGCTACTACAAAGTAAAAAAGAAAATAAATAAATATCGTTGTTGAAACTAGTGTGTAATCATAGCTTAAATATAGTATAATAATTTTTTTAAATGATTAAACCATAGTCTAAATTACTCCCTTAAATTAGTCAATGTTGATACAAAGTGTTTCCTTTAAATATAGTATAAGTACAAAAATGTCAGGTTCCAACTTTTAAAGTCTTACTCTGTCCCCACAAAAGGTAGCCAATTTTGTTTTGGGCACTTATGTCTCCTAGAGGTGCACATCATATAACAAAAGTATCTGAACTTAAGATTCTTTTTTTTTTTTCGAACAAGTTTTTTTTTTCTTTTATTTTTCTACAACAATTTCTTATATATTTCAAATTTGAAATAATTTTACTAAATTAAAGTCAAAATAATTCTAAAATTTTAAAAAATTTATTTGTAAACCTAGTTATAAAGCCAAATTCTAATATTTCCGAATGTTATCTTTTGCCTTAATGAATTCTTCAATATGAACTTTGTGACTATGGTGCAGATAAGAGAACCAGGAAAGCTAACACATGTCTTAATATAAGGCGCATCTATTGACCACAAATCACTTGAAATTAATTTGGCCTACTTTTGGATGATCAAAAGCAAAGATGATGGGACTATTCTAGTATCCTAAGAGTATGTTTTGGAAAGTTAAATTTTGATTATTGTTTAAACAAAGTTTCTAAGGGGGGTTTATGTAATAACTTGAAATTTTTAAGTCCAAAGATAAATTTTTGAACTTTAGAAGTGAGATGTTATAGAGGTCAAATTTAATAGAGATATATAATCAGATTCTATTCGAAAAATGAAATCAAACAACGTAAAGAATGTTGAAAACAGAGATTAGATGACAAAGTTATGCGTGTTTGAAAATTAAAGGGCATTTTAATAATTTCTTAAATAATATGAGAAGTAGTCAGAAAACGCATGGGATTGTTTTGTTAATGGCACCTCCGTGCCTGCATCATCTTCTTCGTCATTCCTACATTGGCCTCCGCATCTGCGCCGGAAAAATGGCAGACGTCGCCTTCCTCTAGTCATCTTTTGCTGCGCCGGGAAAAATTACAGCACCGTCATGAGGATGGCGCCGCCACAGAAATGGCACAACACCGCCCTCCAGCCTCTATAAATCTCCCTCCCTTCTTTCCTCTATTCCCTATTGCACTTTCCCTCTTCCTCTTATTCTCCTCTCCCTCCAGCCACTTATTCTCCATTGTTTCTGGCGAAGGTGAACAAGGTCATTGTGTAGATCTCGACAACAATCATCTTAACAACGGTGAATTGAAGATTAGACATAATTGTTAAATTTCTTATGAAAAGAGAATCAAAACGCCTCTAATTTTGTTCCAATGGAAGTAGATTTGACTGGTGATTGGACAAAGATTCTAAATCAAGCCACTCTAGATTTTTCAGTTACAACCCGGCAGGGAAATCATAGTTTCCAGCATCAAACGACCACAAAACGACACTAAACTCTATGGGAGTGAAGGTAAGAGCCTAATCTAAAAACTCCTTTTATTAGAAGTCTTTCTAATGAGAAAATCACCACCAGCGACCTTGCTCCTGTCATCTTCTCTAGTAAACTTTGGTAGACTAGATTGGAAGACCAAGATGCACACCATAACACACAACAAAGACGTGCCGTTCTGGAGCATTCCATGTGTGTGTGCGAGCATGCGAGTGTGGTCTCAGCTCAACTAGGACACAAGAGCTTACTGGGAACCGAGACGCACTTACCCTTATTGGAACCCGAGATTGAATTTGGGGCACTCGAGTGATCTAAAATACAAAAACTCAAATTCCAGGAGATATATAACTTCAATTAATGATCTGAAAAGTCTGTCGTGTACATCTTGACAATGCGGATGTAATTATATAATAAAATTTAGGATTAGAGACCTATTTAATGTGACCATAACCTAAAAACTATAAAAATCTCATATATCTACAAGATCAAAGATGATTAAATCTCATAAATTGATCCATTGGATGTGTTAAGAGATCGATATGTTAAGATCAACTCTAAATAATATAGATCAACCTTTGAATTATAGATATGATCATTCAAATCAAGTACAAACCCGATCTAAGTATTAGGATAGATGATTTGCTAGATCTGACCATTCAATTACAAGATATTAATGATATAAAGGTTATTAAAGGAAATCTAACCATTGAACATTAGATCTATAAGTGAGATCTAGCTTGGAGATATACTAATCAATGATATATAACCTAAAGAATATATCTAGCGGTTGATCTGTAAATATAACTGATGATCTATAAAGAATGAAAAATAATACTTAGATTCTTATTCTGAAATAATATCCAGGACCTCACAAAGGTGATCGAGATTCGAATGGAAGAAAAATACAATCCAAATGACATCATTGAGGTAGGTAGTCTGATGCTACTAAGTTTTTAAACTGCATTTCAAATTCTACTTGAATTTATTTCCTTGTTTAGTATGATTTTGGAAATGATGTTGAGATATGATATTTTCATGCAAACGGTTCTCGTGGTTCATGATCTTGATTTAAAATCTGATTTCTTATATATTTCATGAACAGATTTTTTATATGCATTATTCACATGTTTTAAAAATAAATTGCATAAATTACATGATTTATGATAATTAAGAATTGGATTATATGTATATATCTTTTTTCGGCTAATAAGCATGGTGGGCACTATGCTAAGTGGGTAGATCACCGATTGAGGCAACTTGTGAAGGGAACCAAACCTTGAGTTCCAAGTGGGTAGATAAATCATTGAGGCAACCTGCAGAGGGAACAAAACCTTGAGTTCCAAGTGGGCAGATCACCGAATGAGGTAGCTTACGAAGGGGTAAAGAGGTTGATTGTGTATGGGGTTAGCCTCCCGGCCTCTAACCACTAAAGGTGGTGCCCAAAGTGGCACTTGTCCCTTTCTCGACTGCTGTGGTATTGGGATTACTATTGGAGGTGTTCAGAGCACCCTTTTCGAGACGTATCCACAATCGACCGTGGAGACTGTAGTGGTTGGTCTCTAGATACCAGAGACACACGATTTTAGAATAAGTTCTAGTCATGAGCATAGTGGACCTATGATTTCGATTTTTGGAATCACCATACATAGTGTATTGAGATGGTCTTAGACAACTACTTGTGACTTGTCAGCTTGATGTGTTCGCCAAGAAACCCACGTGTATGATATCTACTGTTGGATTGAAATTCTAGTATCTAGTTTGATCGATCACTATTTTAAGATTTTCGTATTGATTATATTATTGATCGATGGATTTTGATGGAAAATTCCATTACTTGAAAATATATAATAAGCAAGTGATTTATGTATGAATACCCATGTTTATATAAGGTGATTACGTGATTTTATTATCTGAAAAACCCTCTTGACAATATGCCTGTTGCATGCCTTATTTTCAAAATAGTAGTATTAGATCACCTACTGAGTATGAGGAATACTCATCCAAATATATTATTTTTATAGATTAACTCTAATAGAATTAGAAGAAGCATTAGAAAATATTGGTGCTACGATTAAGTTAACGAAGATAAAAAAAAGGTATGAATGTAAGTATATAACCTATCCTTTGGACATGTATATGTAATTATTACAATTGGGCTGTGAGTTGTGACTAGATAAATTTGGGATGCATATATATTTGTCTTAGTTTGAAAAATTACTTGGTTCGTCTTGAAAGCAAATGACACTCGGGGTTTTCAAAAAAATGAATTTAAAATAAAAGATTTTTCCGTTACATTGCATTGTTTTTATAAAAGTGTTTTCAAATAGGGATCAATCCCATACTAGGAATTGGTTTTACATATAAAATGCATGTGAAAACTTGGGTCGTCACAGTTTATTTAACGGCGTACGTTTGGCATTTATGTTAGCACATTTCCTACTATATATCTCCAATGATATCTTCTATGATATGTGGGATATGTGACATTTGTTTTGTGATATCTCTGGTGATATTTTTGGTGACATTTAAAATACGTTATAAGAAATATTTTATTATTTTTTAATAAAAATTAATGCACCAACCAATCAGGTAGCAATGACCATCAAAGTATGGAACTTTCAGCCAAATAGGATCATTTGATTTCATGATCAACCAGTTAGGATCTTTGATTCCATGTGTCATTTTAGAGATCATGGTTAACACCATGGTAATTTTCAAGCATCCAGGAGTAAGGTGATATTTGTCATCCAGGCCAACTAGTTGATGAGGAGGACCATTGTTGTGCATCGATTACATGTAGTCTAAAATAACTCAAATTGGTGAGCTCAAGTGTATTTAATTGGACAAATTTCATTTGCAATATATCAGGAACAAAATCAAGAACCAAGGAAATCCGCAAACAAGCTGGCAGGCGCAAGACATTTACTATCTATATGCATTATATAGTCATTTGTTACTTTGCTGCGCTTGTAATAGAAACAAGCTCCCTTACTAGCATCAAGTTTTTCTCCATCTTCTTTTGGATTTGATTGCTCCTCTGTAATTTCAAGAGGTGTCCCATTGAAAAGGGCGCGCGTACATATGCACCTCCCTTCTCAGGACAGTTACAAGCATGGTTTATCAGGGTTGGCAGCCATGCTAACAGAATCTCAGGTGAAGCTAATTGTTGGTGTGTCTATGATTGCTATTATGTGATGTAATAATAGTTTCTTGACAGCGTGGAGGGCAGAAGCTAGCTAAGTTTTTCTAACGAAGCTAAATATTCACGCACTATTCATTTGCTGCATTGCTCTGGATGATCAAAGTGCAAATCTCATTCACGGACCTCTCTACTAGCTTCAATAAAAGACGAATATAGTCAGAATATGGTGACGGAGGGAGCTCCACACAAGAATGCTGATCCATTTGACCATGAGGTGGTCATGTCGATCCTAACAAAGTTGCAGATCCGGGCCTCATATATGATATGGAGGTCTTAGACCATGTGCATTTCCTTTGTTCATGGGCTATAACAATTCAACTATTAGTCTAATGATGCGAGAACCCATCACTTGCAATAAGACATCTATGACACAAGGAAACCTCAATCTCCCATGTATTTATATTCCAGAACTGAGAAAGAACTTGAC
The DNA here is from genome assembly GCA_035236585.1 of Warburgia ugandensis. NCBI lineage: Eukaryota > Viridiplantae > Streptophyta > Magnoliopsida > Canellales > Canellaceae > Warburgia > Warburgia ugandensis. The sequence continues at coordinate 4,462,513 of CP141131.1, read as the reverse complement.
TGTCTCAAGGACAGTTACCAATGTTGGCCCAGTCACATCTGTGTACATTGCTCATTTGAGGCTCCACCAGGGGTGAGAGTTTGTGTTGAACCATCAATCTTATCATTCAATTCCACATTCAAGAAGTTACAGTTTAATGTAAAGTTTCTATTCCCAATCAGCAGGTTTCCTTAATCTGAACAAAAAGCGTGAAATGGACATTGTGGAGACAGAGAGAAGAACTGACAGGCTGGGAGGCAAAGCGCCCGGGGGGTGGCGCGGTGGTTGGGCGCGGTGCAGTGTTTATGAAGAATATGATGCCCTTGTTTCTCTCTTTCTAAACCATGCTTGTAAGGAGCAGATTTTGAATAATATGATTTTGATTTTTCTCTCTCTAGAACGGAGCAGATTTTACATTATAAATGGGATTTGACATATCTTTCATAACACCAAATGTATCAAGCATAAGGGGCAGCCCCGGTGCACGAAGCTCCCGCCTATGCAGGGTCCGGGGAAGGGGCGGGCCATAATGGCCTAAAGTAGGCAGTCTTACCTTGCATTTTTGCAAGAGGCTGATTCCACGCCTTGAACCCGTGACCTCAAGGTCACATGACGACAACTTTTACCGTTGCGCCAAGGCTCCCCTTCAAATGTATCAAGCATGATAATGTTAAATAAATTTGATATCTCACATATGCTTAAGATATTGTAATTAAATAAACCTGATATCTCACGTATAAATAAAATATCATATTTAAATAAGTTGCATTTCTAAGATATGCCATCATATCTCATAAATGCTGAAAAAACGTAGGTAAATAAACCTCCCTAAACCACCTATTTCTAAAAGTAGAATGTTTAAGATGTTAGAATTATCATATCTACATGATTTTTGAACTACTAAACATCCAAAGCCCATGTGAGATGAATGAGTCAGATCATGTAAAGGCGGGTCTTTTAATTTGTGGACAGAGTGACATGAATTATGTGGGAGTCTGTTTAGAATTCCTCTAAGAGAAATGATGAGAGGGGAAAATGGAGAGTTGGAAGGGCATGGATCAAAATGTTTTGCAAAGGAGAAAGGGGTTTTCCCTTTTTTGTGTTTTATGCATAGTATGGATGGATGCACACGTTCAATTTCTACATTTCAATAGTCGAGAAGAGCAATCATAGATGGTGTTAGACTGACCCAAAAAAGTAATTAAAGGAATCATATATATAAGAAAGTTTCATATTATAAAAGTTCGTGTTGAGGAAAGGGGTTAGTATAACTCGTAATGACATCTCAATGAATCTCAATTTTACTTTTACTATGCTTAAGAGATGGCAAAAGTTGTTGTCGTGTGACCTTAAGGTCACGAGTTCAAGGTGTAAAAACAGCCTTTTGCAAAAGTAAGATAAGGCTGTGTACTTTAGACCCTTGGGGTCTGCCCCTTCCCCAAACCCCGTATAAGTGAGAGCTTAGTGCACCTGAGCTGCCCTTTTTTATGCTTGAGAGATGGCAAATTCACATTTTAAGCTACCTCGGCATTAATTAGTCAAGCCCACGTATAAAGTGCTAATTTTTCAGTCTGGCACATTCTGGGAAAGGGTTGTATTTTGTTTAACATAGCTAAATGACCAAGCCATATCATGCTCCTGTTTCAGCCATCTCATGATTTCTGCTTTTCACTCTGCCATCTTAGGACAGCTCAAGCAATATCGCATCTAAAACAAACTCAGGGAATGAATTTTATATGGAAAGAACTAAATAGTTAAGATTATTTAGTCGAGATAATCTTAAGGTTTAAATTGATTAGAAGCATCTAGTCTCTAGAAGAAAGAGAAATGATTAATAGTATGATTATGAAGTAATCTCATGCATGTCTTCCCCTCATGTATAGGATGGATTTAGACAACTTCAATTAACTATAGCTGAAATGGACCTTGAGATGTCAGTCCATTTTGCTAAATCATGTTGTGTTTCGACTGGGCCAATTGACATAATCTTTCCTTATGAAGATTGCACTTATTGGGAACCACTTGTGCCTGAGTGACCAGAGTTGGAGGCTGTGCATAAGAGTGCCTACCATTCAACAAATAATAATAATAATAATAAATAAAGATATATAATGCTTAATATTATGCTATATGACCAACTGGATCCGTGGCGTAATGGTAGCGCGTCTGACTCCAGATCAGAAGGTTGCGTGTTCGATTCACGTCGGGTTCAATCCCCCCCCAACTCTTTTTGTCCCTTTGCATGGCCTTCTTCTGCAACTAGGAACTTGTAAGCCTGGATGATCAGATAAATGGTCTAATTCACCTATTTCAGGCTGAGCATCTTGAAGATGACAGATAGCAGTTTACATTTGGAAGTTTCTTTTCCACAACCAGAAGCCATGGCAGAGGAAGTGAATTTCATGATCTAGAATGTCATTTCCCATCAACGATAATAAGTAGTAAAACTCAATGCCAAAGAATTCTTCTGCTCAGGATGTCGACCGTTCAATCCTTTGCAAGCGACTGCTGCTCCTTCGAAGGAGAAAGCTGATCACATCTGACTGAGAATGTCATGCTATGTTTGGTTTTACCTGCTTGGTTCACCTTTTTAGTTTTGAATGGTCATATTTGCTACAGTTGTCTGCATTCTCTCATGGTACTAACCACTAAGCCTCTCTTGCATTTCTGTTTGCTGCGCACTTGACCAATTGATTATACTTGCCCACCTTCATCAAAGCTACACACTCATTGAGTGTGGACAGAATTTGTGCTGGCAGTTTGACAGGTTCCAAATTGATTAATATGCGCCACTTGAATTAGGCCATAAGTCTTTCGTTAGACCATCATATTGGCTTGATCTTCAGGTTCCAACAGATATCAACATGGTTCTAACGAGATAAAACGACCTTAATCAATCATACGTAGCACCCAGCAGCAATATTGGTTAGAGCTCATCGATCTCACAAGATAGTATAAATCATACTAAAGTATCATCAGTCAAGATGGAATTGAATTCTGTGATGTATTCCAAACTTCCCACTCTGCTGTGGAATACACCGTTGTTGAACTAACCTTGGAATTGAAAGCTAAGATGAAAATGTCGATTACCGGCCAAACTTTTCTTGAAAATTTAGTTTTTAATGTGGTTTATAAGTAAATAACAGGTAGCACTTAATAAAACATGATACCCAAGGAACTAACCAGTGTTTTTATGCATTCAAGAAAATAATTAAAACTAACCGGTGTTTTTATGCCTTCTAAAATATAATTAAATACCATTTGGAACCACACCACCAAAGCTGAAAACAATCAGTGGATTACGATGATAACATCTATGCATTAGACAGAATAAGAACAGATAGCTGTTAGAATAAATAACCCTTACTTGAGGTAAATATCTCTACTAATGAGGAAGCTAAGGTCACTGAAGCATTTGTCATCTCCCTCCTTAAGAGAAAAATTGTGCGCACATTGTAACACATAGAACAGACCAAAAGCATTAGTTCTATGGTGGCGAACTCAATGGGATCAGTTATAGCGATCTTGCTACTCTGAAAAAATATGCTAGAAGTGCCCCATTGGGTGAGAGAGATGCAAACTGAACCAAACTTACAGCCATGGTGTAGAACAGAGAAACGAAAACTTACTACCGACTTCGTCCACAAGTAGTAATTTGCACGACTGACAACCAAACTGTAAGACTGACAGGCTTGATAAGAGGATTTGATAAGAACATATAGATGTTAGTTAAAGGACAGAAGATGGTGCAATTCAACTAATGAGACAGACTGCGTTACAACATACGTTGTCATGTCTGTAATTGGAATGGTCAAAAACTGCTGATCAGAATGCGTGCATGGTAACAATGAAGCAAAATGAAAAGATGGGCGGAAGGAAACTATGTAAAACTGCATGAAATATGCAGAAGCAACTGCACTTCGGAAGAATAGACGTTTCTTTGTAAAGACTTCACCTACCTGGACTCATCTTACAATGTCAGCTACATGTTCAAGCAACCATATAACTAGGATAGAAGTCATCCATTTTCTCGTCGTTCCCTTACTACACTTCGTGACTGAGAGTCCTTCCTTTCTCAGTTCTCCCACCCAGATCGAGCTCTTCATATGGTGATGGACTGAAAACCTCATGAGACAGCTGGTAAACTTATAAAGCAGATGGAAAGGAAAGAAAACACATATCTAGTCAACTAGTTAGTCAAATCTCGTTCAGTAACACTCAACATGAGAAGAGGCTCTTGGGGGAGCTTGAATATCCTGCCAAAGTAAAGACATTAACCATGACTTCTTCCTTGTTCTCCTCAGGTGCTGCCTTTTGGGAACGTCAATAATCACTTTTTCCAAGACAAATGCTCTCTAGCAAAAACTTCAGGAAGAATAAAGTCCTCTTCAAAAGTTTTTCTGCATCAGTTCTCGAATATGATTTCTTATCCAGAGGCAATAGTCTTGAGATAACTCTTCAAACAAAGAATATCACACAATTGACGGTACGCTCTTTCATCAAAATCGATGTCCTTCATACATTCTTTGGTGAACCGAAAATTCAACAGTGTCATCTTTTGGATTCTAGGAAACACAGATTAGTAAGCTAAACATGCTAGCAAAATGTAAACTGGTAGACAAGAAAGTGCAGAGAAAAATATACAAACATTAACTTGCACTGATGGGTGTATTGTTTTAACGAGAGTCTCCACATAAGGTGAATTCTCCAATGCTTTGACAATCCCTGCAAGTTACCACTTCCTTAATCCTGTTCTCAATGTCAAACATTTGCACTCAAAGCAAGGAACCGGTGGACTTGTTAACTTTCACGCAGATAACACCTTCCAAATAGTCAACACAGAGAGTGGGTGGTTCTAGCATGAGGGACAAAACAGTAATAGCCAAACAATTTATACAGATCTATCGAAGGTTTCTTTTATCATCTTCCGCTGTGAAAGGAATATCAGTAACAGGTATACTCAGACACTTATCCAAAAAATCATTAAAAAGATAATACACTGTTAAGACAAAAGAGAAAGCACCAGTCAACAGAGAAGAGATAACACCACAAACAAATAAAGAAATAATTTCACGAACAGTGGTGCCCCTAGTCGGCAGCCTAAAGCACTTTATAATCCTTGTACTTGGTGGATGAGCCAGGGAGAAGCTAACAAGGATTGATTTGTTGTTGCAAGTTGAGACATAATAGACCCTATGACAAATGCTAGGAGTCTCGGGTTCTAAGAAGCCGAAAGTTTGGAAGGAATTCTGAAAGTTTTCCATCCGGATAAGATGGAAAATATATCTCTAAATAAGGGAAAAGGTATTTCAATAGTACTACCTTGCTAATGAAGATGAAAGCATGCTCTACACTCTCCATCTGCTAAAAGGCGGCCTGGGTGCACAAAGCTCCCTCGTAATTTGGGTCTGGGAAAGGAGCGGATCACAAGGGTCAATACTATGCAGCCTTATCTTGCATCTTGCAAGAGGCTGTTTTCATGCCTTGAACTCGTGACCTCAAAGTCACGTGATGACAACTCTACCATTGCACTAAGGCTGCCCTTCTACACTGTCCATCTGCTAAGAGGTAATAAATTTATCCTTTATTGCTACCAAGGAGAAACAAATCAGTAACATATATCTCATGTAATGTAGTAACAAAAAATTAATGTACATTCATAATACAATGATTAGATATAACTACTGATGATCAAGGATGAAGTTTGAACCTCTGACTTCATTTATAATAAAAGCACTAAACATAACTACTAAAAAAATTTCAAGAACCTCAACCACAAGAGATGGCAGAAGAGGCTAAAATGGAAGTGTAATGACTTGGAGGTGGAAGGCCTAAATAAATAACATTTTAGTGAAGCTTCAGATCCTTGTCCATCCAGTCTGAATCTTGAGAGGGTTATTGAGCATCGGAGGAGAATTCTCTTCTTTCGAGAGCTGAAGTCCATCTGCCATTGTTACGGGCTACTGCCACAGGAGACGAATGCAAGTTCCCCTATAATCAGTACAATCATTCAGCTGCAGTGCGTTAAGAAATACTCTTAAAGAGAGTATTACTGCTTGAACATGCATTAACTATCTCTGCCACAAATTAAATAGATAAAAGGCTAACATTTTCTGTAGATTTCCTTCCAAATCTAAGATTCACTAAAAGGGCAGCCCATGACAACTAAACTATTGGGCCAAGACTCACCTCAAGATAATTTAAGGATGAAGCTGAGGCTTCAAGATGTGACAATGGAAGTTTAACGACCAAACCATCAATAGCATTTCTCAGCAAATTGCAACTAAAAAATCAGAAGAAGAATTCGGAATCAAAAGGGTGCTTAGTATTGGCGCTTTGTTTGAGTGGGTTGGTGTAGCTGTCCTCAAGTAGGAAATGGTAAAGTATGCCAATTCGATTTCCTCAGCCATAGCTAACTAGCATAATCTGCATATGCAGATGAAGTTTCGCTCAAGAATTACCTTTGAATTCAGTGGTACATTCATTGCATTGAAGAAAAGGAGAGCCTTGCACAATAGTAAAGTTCTTGTTGTGTGACCTTGAGGTCATAGGTTTAAGGTGTTCAAATAGCCTCTTACAAAAATGTTAAGTAAAGCTGCAATCTGTCACTTCTCAGACCTTATATAGGCGGGAGCTTAGTGCACTAGGGCTGCCTTTTTATATTTTGCATAGAAGAGAGAATTCCGTTAAGTAAATCATTCCTTCAATGAATGGCTGAGATTTTCCGTTTCCTTAGCGGGACTCTTCATCAAAATCAAATCTTCATTTCCTTTTCTGATCAAAAGACCCTGTATGCTTAATCAAAAGATTAGCCGCTGATTCACTTATCCCGAAGGCTCGTCATACCAGGGCCTGCGGAGAGATACTTTCCAATGCAACCTAGCTGCGTCTTCGGATGATCTGATCCGTTCAATTTATGATGAATGATTCAAATTATGCCGAGTTGGATCTTCAAATCACGACCGTTGAAATTTTAACTACAAAACTACTAGGAAGTATCCGATAGATATGATTTTGGCAGGTATTTTAAATAGGACAGGCCAGGCAAAATAAATGTACCAGATCATCAATCATGACCATTATTGTCCACACATACAGTTGGAGTTCAGATGAAACGTAAGTCACTGGGTCCCAAGAGATCAGCGGGCTGAGATGCTACACCAAGGAGAGAAGCTTGAGGATTACCATATTAGAGATTGAATCCTATAAAATGACTAAAATACCCTTATATCACTGAAACGACTAACATACCCTTTCCTCTCGCCGCGTTGGTCAGATTTTTATGATATCGGAAGTTCGGAACGACCAGAAAAACAATTGCCGGAGCTTTCTGTCTCGCCGGAAGAAGAAAAATCCCCAAATCCAGAAAAACCGGGGCGGCAGAAGGAGGAGAAGAGAAGAAGGAGAGGAAGCAAAAATGGAAGGAGACCAGCAGGAACACGAGCACGATGCTTACGGGGGGGAAATTCCTGACGAAGGCGAAATGGACGCAGATGTTGAAATAGCTACTCCTGATGAGGATCCCAGTTCTAAAGCGGTTTCAAAACCCTAACCCTGATATCTCTTTATTGCTCGTCTTCGTTTGCTGGTTTTGTACTTCTGATGATTTCTCTGCCCTAATTTCTCTCTGTTTAGTCTTCGTTGTTATAATGGTGGAATTTTTTTCTCATCGTATGGTTTTTTATTTGGTTTTTGTGGTAGAATCTTGAGGAGATGAAGAAGAGGCTGAAGGAGATCGAAGAGGAAGCAGGAGCTCTTCGTGAGATGCAGGCCAAGGTTGAGCAAGAGATGGGTGCCAGTCAAGGTACACTAGCTATTAGGTTCTCTTTATTTGATCGTTTCGTTAAGAACTTGCTGTTTTTGCCTTCTGTACTGGAAATTTAGAACTGTTGGCGGTGTTCTATTTTGGATCTGTGCTAGGTGATGATTTCTTCGTAGTGGCTTGTGATTGAGTACTTTTAGGGTTTTGCGATAAAATTTGAAGCTTGGTGGAACATTAAGTTAGTTGTGTAGCAAATTTTGAAATTAAAAAAAAAAAAAAAATCTCATTATTGTATAGTGGAACTGTCGTAGATGTGTTTTTCAACAATGAAGATAATCTAAGATAAAGCTGGTCTTTTTTTGTAATTTTTATTTGAAAAGTGATTTATTAGAAAGACAATTACATTGAAATTAAATGAGATGTCATATCCCCATATGCACCTACCACAGTTACTTTCAGCGATTTAGTAAATTGGAAATACGTTAAAGGTTCTCTTAAGTGCTTAGGTTTATCATTTTTTCCTTGTGCAACTCGTTCCTTCAGTTGCTGCATTGGTTTCAAGAGTGAACTTTAAGACTGAACTTCCTTGCCCTCAGTAGACTATCATGTACATTTACTAGAATAGCTTAAATAATGAGTCTTCTTGATGATGCTTGGTTTGGAGAAGTAGCTTCTGTTGCAGTTTCATTGTCTTTAAATCTTGAGCTGGTTGATATCTTTTAAGAAACTTAACTTGAATATTGGGAGTGAAGTTGCCAAGTGGTTTCTTATTCTACCTTGGGGTGTTGTGAGTCATGTGGTGCTCTCATCTTGCCTTGAAAATAGAAATATTAACTACTGAATGAAAAGCACCTTAGTTGGATCTGCCAATTTCTTTTTTCTGGGTGCATTTTTTACACAGGCAAATGGCAGCTTGTCTTGCTTTGAAGCAATTGTTTTATATAGTTTAGATTTCACAATATCTACCCAATAATCTCAAGCTTTCAGGAGGAAGCGTAAATGAGTTGAATTCGGTTAGAAATGACATTGAACCTTAACAAATGCCTTAAAAGTCAGTAAATCTAGAATTTCGTTTGGGAAAACAAATATTATTTCTAAGTTTTGTTCATCATTCAGAAAAGAAAGCATTCATAGTGGTGTCTGGCCAGGAATAATGCACCCAAAGCTTATAGAACTAGAAGGATGAGGAGACATGAAGAGAAGTACCGGTTTCCCTCAGTCTTTTGCCAAATTAATTGCTGGGACGTGGTTGAGTCATAAATCTTAGAGTTAAGGTTTTCTAAGGCTTGTAGGGTGTCAACTAGCACCTATAACTCAAGTGAAACCTGTACTAAGTATGCTGACAACCTTTCAAGCATCCTTCAGGGTCTAAAGTCAAGAACCATTTTGAGGTAAATACTCATTTTCAGGCATGGAACCTTACATATTAGAAATAGGACATGATTTCTAGCAGTTTCCACCTTACAATGACAAATATCAAAATGGTGCTTCCGCAAGTTTCTTTGCACAGCAACAATAAAAAGTAATAAAATTTTGGAGTAGTTCAAAAGTCTATCAAATTTCTGAATGGGCAAAGTTTGATATTACATGCTGATCTTTGTTCTTGAATGCTTATCGGATGCCATACCCGATATCATATAAACAAGGCTGGAGAAATTATAAATAACTATTTAAGCATGCTTTCTTTGCAATTGAAATTTTGATGCTTTGCTGACTTTTGGATAATAAACTCTGAAATGAAGTCATAAAATTTCAAAGGTTTCATGATGTTCAAAAAAAGAACAAATTGGTGAGATCATCAATAACTGGTGACTTCATGTTATTTTTGTGGATCATGAATGCTATATTTTCAGGGTCTTTTCTCCTTTCAAAAATCATTCTAGGAACAGGAAATGCAAATAATATTTCTCAAAATGGTTGATTTTGCTACTACGAGACAAACACAAAGTTGTAACATATTTCAATGTTGTTTTAGATCATGTAGTATATTTTAATCCTTCTGATGTTACATTAGCACTGAAGACTCCAATTACATCACTCACCATTTGAGTCATCCATTGTGAATTAAGCATATAAAGTTTGGCTTTATAACATTGTATCGTTAATAAGTTGTCACTAGAAAAGCTGAGATATCCATTCTATCAATTACTCATTTTGTCTGAAATAAGAAGGTGATTTCTGTAGTAGATGCACTTTTCCAATCTAACCAGTTGAGTATGCTAAACATGCAGGCTAAGAATGGTCACTTGCTTCCTCGCTATGACTATCTGTCCTTTAAAATTTAAATTATTAAACCTAATCTAATAAGGCATTAAAGTAAGCATTTCTTGTTAGCTTGGTTCTTCTGTTGTTATTTATGTGGATGGACTACAAAATCGTTGCTTGTTGTTATGTCTTAAACTTTTGCTTACTGTGGCTGAATCATGTATGGCAGATCCCTCTAGTGCTGCTGCAACCCAAGCTGAAAAAGAGGAAGTTGATTCCCGCTCAATTTATGTCGGCAATGTGAGTTTTAAAGACCAACTCTTGTTGCTCTTGCTTGGTTACATAATAGTTGTATGCTTTGATTGTTTCTGACAGTAAAGGATTCTGGATACCTTTTATATTTGATGGATATAGTGATATACTCTTTTCTGTTTCACTTTGATGGTTAAGAATAACATTTTTGGCCTAATTCTTAACCTGTTGACCATCCATATTTCATGATTGGTAAATCCTCTAGTATTTGAGACAATTGATTCGATGAGTTATTGATTATTAATTAAACACCACTCTAGCTATTAGGGTGAGTTTTTAAGGCTGCTTCAGTTGTAATCATCAAGTGCAATAGCTTGGCAAAGGTTTTCTCTAGTCAATAGTTCCATCCTTTGCTGATATATAACTTGATCTCTCAACTAGATATAATTTCATGATTAATATTTTTCAAAGATATATTTTTTGGGTTAAACATTAGAATCTGAAGGCGAACCTCGTTGCAACGTAGAGTTGTCATCATGTGATAGGTCACGGGTTCGAGTTGTGGAAAAGGTAATACTGCGTACTATAGACCTTTTGTGGTCCGCCCTTTCCCGGACCTCGTACACAGGAGCTTCGTGTACCGGGCTGCCCTTTTCTAATCAGTTAGAATCTGTTCACTGTAATAACCTTATTATGTGCGGGCTCCTCTATAGTGAAAATGCATTGACTGTATATAACATCATAGAGTATCAGAGTAGTGTTGAAATTTTCATTTGTTTAACCAAGCAATAGAGAAATTCATCAATGTAGAAACTGATTAACATCACTTAAAACCAGCTTTTAAGCAGAAAAGATGTTAGATAGTGTTGTCTTTGTCTTTGTAAATGTGGCACTTGACCTAGTTATATTAAACTGTTGGCAAGTAGTTTACTAACTTAAGTAATTAACTAAACATTGTTTGCCATCCTTGTTCGTGGACTTGTAAATGGACAATGGATATTCAGTATGCAATATGTAGTTTTTTGACACAATTATTTCACTGCCAAATGAGTGCTGAACATAAGCTTCTTTGGAAGTAAATTTTAAGCTTTGTTAGGCAACCACAGGTCAAATATTATTTAGATTCTGAACTGATGATACTCATAGCAGGATCAAAGATCCCCCCTACATTGGATCACAGACTAATCACATTGTCATGGGCATGGACTTATTGGGGTGTATACAGTTTAGATTCAAGTTGGAGTGGTTAGGGGACTTTGACTTGATCATACTTAAAGACTGGTCTGAACAGTCTCTGTGGAAAGTGGTTAGACTAATTAGCCTTTGTAAAGAAAATTGGAGAAATGAACAAGAGCAGCAAGGAAGTAAGCAAACCAGATGTCCTACCATAATGAAATATTTGGCTTGCTGTGAAATTTCTTCTCTATCCCAGTACTTATAGAAAAGGCAACACTAAAGGACGAGGATAAATTGAATGCCATCCTTAAGGAGGGAAGGGTTTGAGTCACATGGTTTTTGCTCAGATTTTCATAACCTGCTGCTAAGAAACTCGATCTGTTTACCCATGTTAGTTGATGGAGCTAAGAAAACTGATTTGGAAAATTCTAACCAAGTTGGGGATTCTCATTGTGATTTTTAATTGATAAAACTTCAACAAAGGTGTTGTGAATGTACAGAATCCAGAAGATTGCTCTTGCCGTCCTCCCAACTGACAAAAAGGGTTGTACTCCTTGTCATATTACTCTTGGCAGCTCCCTCTCTTACACAACCAGGTATGGGAAACCTGCTTGACTAAATCACCCCCCACCAAACAAAGAAGAAACCAAATTGAGACAATTACCAAGAGCATAGTGGTTGATAGGAGAGGGGAACATTGCCTTCTTCTATATTGATCGCAGAAGCTACATAGACAGGAATTAAAAGTTCAGTGCTTAAGAGAGAGGAGAGTTATGATCAGTCATATTAGTGCCATAGAGGACTCCTGCAAGAATATTTAGGTTGTGGGTATGAGTTTTGCTCCCATTTTCTGGATAGTGTTTGGTGTTAGCAACAGGGAGCACAAGGTCCCTTTTCCTTAGCAAATGTGGAAAAGGTTCTATTGATTAGGGTTATGGCCCATGGCGGGGTGAGTTTTCCATATCGTTAGTCAAGGAGCTTTGGCAGATTGGGAATATGCTTGTGTTAGTCATCTGATGTTTCCTGCAATTTCTTTATGTCTGCTAGACCTTTGATGTCCAGGTCAGGAGGTTGAATGCTGTTTTGAGATAATCTGAGGTAAGTGGCTGAATCAACCTGGAGAAGTGTATGACTGTGGTTACAATTTCAAAAGAGAAACGTTGTCGCAGCTGGCAAACATAATTTTGAGGGATTTTCTTGAATTATCCTATCATGCTCTTGAACTGGTCTGGAACTTCTCTTAAGATGCTTTGGATGCCTCTTATATAGGAAGGATAAAAAAACACAAGCTGGTTCAAAGAAGGTTGATCTCTTGTTTGGTAATAGGAAGACTTGTTAACTTTTCTCTATCCAACCTCTCAATAGACTTCATTTGTGGTTTAAAATTTTCAAGTATGTTACTAATATAGACCCTCTGTGGTCCGTCCCTGCCCCAAACCCTGCATATGTGGGAGCTTCGTACACCGGGCTGCCCTTTAGTTTACTAGGAGTCCTGAGGACTTGCAAAGAGATCCTGTTAGTGAAGGATTGAGCTAGTGAAACAAGTGTTGTCTCTCATTTGAAAGGGTGCTAGTAATAAGGCTCTTCTGGTGAGTGCTTGTCAAAATCCTATTTTTGCTAGACTCATGTTATTCAACTTGGCAATGTTATGTTTCACACTTTAGTCATTCTAATCATCATTGTCATTTATCGTCTTTCCATTAAGTTCCTTCTCTGTGCTAATCCTCAGCTATGACTGACAATTTTAAAGGAGCTAAGCTACTAGCTTCACTCATCGAAACTCATTCAGCAGTGGAATGAAGGGCGTTTTTGGTTTGACTCTTAGAAGTCTTATGGCCCATGGTTGTTGCTCTACCATGTTGTTGATGCTTCCTTACCTTCTGGGTGATAGATGAGATTAAAGGAAATGATAAGAGAGGATCATGATGAAATTTCATGAAAAAGAGAATGAAATGTCAACACAGAAGTTTCATGAAAGAGACAGGAAAAGATTTGGCATTGAATGAACAATGATATTCTTTTACTTTGATGAAGGGCAGATGATATTCACTCTTTGCTTGATTCATGGCCCTAATACGATTTTTAGAACTTATGAATAAAAAGGGAGAAAGACATATAATGGCCATTTGAGAAATGATTGCAATGGTTTTAGGATGTACTTACAGACACTATCATCAACTAGCATGGGTACTCATTTTCATGGAGTATACCTCTAAATTTGTTCTTTCCTTATAGGCTTAGTCTAGGCATTTTTTTTAGAAATTAGTGGCAGTTCATTTTTTTTATCCCCGAGCAACTTGTATGTGATCCTAATCCACCTTCAATGTATATTTTTCTCTTCCAACTATAAATTCTCTTGCTGAGAAATGCTGTTGCAGTTCTTGGGACGTATTTTGCACATTTAACAACTGATTATATGCCTCAAGCAAAGCAGTCAGAAGTTCAGAAGTGGTCAACTCTAGTCCCAGTTTCAGAACTATCTCAATACATCATTCTTAATTATTTTATTTCTTCATAATGTATATTTAATCTAGTTGTCATCTCAGAAACGTTAGATTATGCATTCTCTTTATTATCTCTGTCTTACCATTTTGATTTGGATACTCAGGTGGACTATTCATGCACTCCCGAGGAAGTCCAGCAACATTTCCAATCTTGTGGAACAGTCAACAGGGTTACTATTTTGACGGATAAGTTTGGGCAGCCCAAAGGATTTGCCTACGTGGAATTTGTTGAGATTGATGCTGTTCAGAATGCTATCCTATTAAACGAGTCTGAGTTACATGGTCGCCAATTGAAGGTCCTAACCTTCTCAATTAGTATTGTATTTTCTTTACCTGTATTCACTTTTAAGTTAAGGTGCTTAATGTCGTTGTGCAGGTGTCAGCTAAACGAACAAACATCCCAGGAATGAAGCAGTACCGGGGAAGGCGTCCTAACCCATATCTTGCCTTCCGATCACAGAGACCATACATGCCACCCCCCTTTTATTCTCCAATGGGATATGGGTAAGTTCTGTAATGTTTTGACTGGTTTTAGTAATTACTTAAATTTTTGCATGGTTACGTGATTGAGCAAGGTTATGTTTTTTATGGATGCAGAAAGGCTCCAAGGTTTAGGCAGGCCATGCGGTACAGGCCATACTACTGATGAGATTATTTTCAGCTCACATCAGTCCCTGCTTTTCAGGACATTCACTTGGGGACTATGATATGCCCAGAGAGTCAGATCCTTGTTTGTGCATTTGTGGTAAGGGAATTCATTTTCCTTACAGCTTGTATTATCCTTTCATTGAAGGCTAATTTAATCGCCAATTTCCAATCCTCTATGAGGATTGTCAAATTCTTGGCCCTGTGAATTACGGGTTCATTTAAGTGACTGGTAGCTTGGAAGTGAGAGAATCTTTCCAATGGGCAAATACAAAAGTATTTGTTGCATAGCTTAAGATAGAGCGAAGTTCCATCTTATGAATTTTCTGAAAGATTTATTAGCGAGGTTTCATATTTTGAAATTTCTGGGAAACTTCTTATTGACTTTTCATCCTGTGAATCTTCTGAGAAATTTACAGCAGATTCTAAATTTCAGTTGAACAGAGACATTTTCAAAGGGATTACTAGGTTACATCCTGGATTCCCAAGTGATACAGGAGCAATGTACTTTCTTGCTCAAGTTTACAGAATTGATCAAAATGCTTCAAGGCTTTGGCTGGATATCTTGAAACTTGATGTTCCAAATTCTTGCAGGAGTCGATGTCATATGACTACTGATGATGGTTCCAAATTCTTAGAGAAGGCAACGTTATATGACCATTGCCGTGTCAAGTGCTGAGCACAGTCCAGATACTTGGGATCAGTCATCAATATGATATAACATATTGAAATTTTCTCTCAGAAACTCCAGCACGGTTAATGTTAGCCGTACAGAACTATTGATTTGCTGTTTTGGAGGCGGCATTAGCACAAACACCAACTGCGGAGCAGGCATATTGATAGATGGGACCGGGCCACACCATTTTAAAACTGAGAAACGTGGATGACTGCTCAAGTTTCGCGAACTGTTGGACCAACCAATTTCAGGCCCTCTAGTCTTGTTTTGAGGGAATTGCATTATGATGAGATCGTTAAGAGGATATGCTGGATTTGGACCGGGAACTGAATAAGATCAAGAGCATTTTCGCTGCACTTGTGTGCCGTATATCGGTGCTCCAGAAGTTTGGACTACAAGTCGCTTATAACTACTCGGATATTATTGAGAGGGAAGGTATTGATCCACCACTTTCTAACCTCCCAGATTTGGACTGCTGACCTGGCTGAACATAAAGACTACAGTCTTCATCTTAACTAGTCATAATAAGCAGAATCTAGTGATGTGGTCTCAAAGATGCTTTTCAGTTAGGTGGTCCACTAAGGTTAAGAAAATTGTCAGCAAGGGGACAGAATTACCTTGTCCAACAGTGAAATGGACTGTATACCATAATATCCATATGACTGTGTAGACTGTAGTTCCTATTTCGTGGTTCAACTGTGGGATGATTTTGCAATGGTTTGGTCTATGACTTGAAACGATTAACAGATAAGAGAGATGAAATAGGTAACCAGAAGGTGATTTAAGTGAGAAGCCTGTCATGTCTCTACGGGAAGCAGCTCCTTGGGCAAAAAGGTTTTAATTAGTCTCGAGCATACAGTAGTAAGCAGCACCACTCTCAGAAAAGGGGAGTGGGGATGTGATTTATACCTCATAACTGTGCAAATTACACTTTTTACATCGACAGCTTTTCCGTCAATTCTGTACCCGCGGGTGTTTTGGGATGGAATGATCAGGCCTGTAGTTCCTGAATTTTATACCGGAGGGAAAAGTTAAAAATAGGGGTGCAATACAAATGTGTACACGTAGAATTTGTAAGATAAGATGTTTTTATCATTTAAAGGGTTGATGCACAAATAAAGCCCAAAGTTCAAATTTCGTGATTTATCTAAAAAATGACAGTAAATCTCACAAAATTTTGAAATTTATCAAGATACATTGCAAATTTATTACAAAAATACGGCCTCATGTCAGAAACCAGGAATGAAAAGTTTTAGCTTCCTTTTTGTTGCGTTTTTTCTGCTGGAATGAAATAATCTGAGATTTTCACCCCGAGTCGAACAAGATTGATAGTTATGATTGGAAGTCGTTTTGGCCTTTTGATGCATATAATTGGTTTATCTTTTACACAAGCTGCCGGTGGATGCGCATATTTTCACTTGGGATATATTAGCGGGCTAAAATACAAGCAAGACCAAATATTTTCAATAAACTCAACTATCACCTTGTTGGCTGTGTTATAGATCCGTGATATATAAAATTGGTAATTATAAGCTTCTCATATATGGTGTTAAAAGCCGTCTAGCGCAGTTGGTTTCGATAACAAGGCATCTCTCATTGTTATACTGGTTAAATGTTTGAGGTGGCATTTTTTTCTTGTTGGAGAGATTTTAAGTAGATCTAGGAATTAGGATAATAAGTTTTGGGTAGTTTTCTTCGTATAACTTATTGCAGAGGGAAAAAAAGGAAAATGCTTCTTATATCTAGTGCTTTTGATGGTAAATGTAAACTTATTTTATAGGCAAGAAACATGAGACCTAGAATTACTAGGCGGTTGTTGCTTTTATACACAGCTCGTCCATATCAAAGAGGCAGACCCAATACACAAAACTCCTACATATGCAGGGTCCGAGAAAAGAACGGACCACAAGGCTCGTCCATACCATAATTTAAAATATATCAGGGTTTGAATCATTGAGAAAAGTAGACACTACAGTAGCTTTGCCTGCTTATATGCACCAAATGGAACTTTTACGCTGCACTACATTTTAGTCGCACGCGAGAAGATATCCTTTCCTTTGTGACCAAATAACGAAAATTAATCCCACTTGGGTAAATACATGAAAAGTTAGTTGAATACTTTTTAAGTGGTAGAGAGATTTGGACTGGCCACTTAGAGGCATGCGGAGTGGATTACGAACTTTTTTCCTACTGTTACGTTACCACGCGTTTAAATGTCATGGTCGTCTGACCATCATCGCATGGACTACAACCGACGGCTGAAAGGACGTCTTTTTTTATAGGTTTTTATCAATACTTTTTGTTGGTTATTTAAAAAATATCATGCATTAACAAAATTGGCCTTCTAGTCACTGATAACTTTAGCCATTACTTCTGAATTTTTTATTCTCGTATTTTTTTTTCCTTTTTCTTAGTATAGCAAACAGATACGAAGTTTCACTCTATTTTCAAATTGCCCGTAAATATCTAATGTAGTTGGTGGCACACAACTCAGCTTCTTCTTTGAATGCTTTTGGTTGCAAGTTACAGTCCTTGCTTTTCTTTGAGCATAGGTTAGTTTTAGAAGATTATGCGAGTGATCTGCTTTGTAATACTCACTAGTATTAAAAAAAATAAAAAATAAAAAAATTCTCGATGTTCAAACATCTCTAAAAGGAAAGGTACCAACTCATCAATTCATCATCTTCCATGATTGGGGAGACCAAAAATCTCATTCAACTGGCACCTCTAGGTTAGGCCCGCTCCCTTTGAAGTGTGGTGAATCGGATGAACTTAATGGATCACTAAAAAAAATGAGGAGATGGGACTGCTTACCCACTTATTGATTTGAGTACATATTATGTGCATCAAGAAGAGGCACCTTGGCACAATGGTAGAGTTGTCGTCGTGTGACCCTGAAGTCATGGGCTCAAGGAGGGGAAAAAATTTCTTGCAAAATACAAGATAAGGCTACATATTATTGACCCTTGTAGTCTGCCCTTCCCCAGACTCTGCGATGTGAGATCTTCATGCATTGGGGCTGTCCTATTTTGTGCATCCATCGTATATAAAATTCCATCCTTTAGCCTTTAAATTCATAAATACAAGTCCCTAGACATATTTTAGGCATCGTATTTATCTCTTCTTCTTTCTTCTATTTTTTGAGTAAAGCTAGCATGCTAGGTATCATATTTATTAGAATCCCACTACCAAGCAAGCTGCATTCCTAGAGAAGTTCACTATCTTGAGCCATATCAAAAGTCAAGGTATGATCCATACTTGTAGACTTGCACATCTTCAACTCTTAAACCACATGGCTTTGGTCCTATGCCAAATGGAATTTCATCCACGCTATAGTTCACAAAAAGATAAAATGGTTCACATTTCTTGGCAAAATCCTCAACAGCGTGTCTTGAGACAAGGGTTTAGCAATATCCAATCAAGGCACAATTAGTGTTAACGGGTTAACTCATCATTTTCTACTAGATTAAAAGATTGGATCATGCTGATGTGGCACGTGTGAGTCCTAAAATTTATACTTTTTTAAAGCATCTTTGAAAATTTGCTAACCACAAGTTCTAAAGAGAAATGCCAAGTGCAGATTCATTGATCTGTACATCTCCCTTAGCGAGCAAGTGATTGGAAATTAGATATGTCTACTTACATCTCACTCATCCAATAGAAAATACTTATGGGGTGCGCTGCATCTAAGGCGGGGCTGATCAGATGAATAGTTCATGTCTTTGACGCACCTAGAAATTTTCCTATATCGGCTTTCCCACTGTGAGTACTATTGACCAGTGTGGTTTGCCCCTTCTTCGAATCCTGCATACACGGGAGCTTTGTGTGCTCTGGGGTTGCCCGGTGGAAAGGGCACCCCCGATGCCCACTTTTCCTCCATTGTGTCTCTGTTGGGATACCTCCGTGGAATAGCTTATATTCCCCGCCATTGAATCTTATCAGTCCAAAACGAGAATATTATGATAAACCTTATCCACTTTCTACAGAGCCATCATTAGTGGCATTAAGATGATGAGGAAATTCTCTTGAAATAACCTTTAACCAGGATTCTACCCCTCATCAGGGAAATATTCTTATCATCTTCATGCCTTATGTGAGATTTTCGTTGTTTTCTAGCAGATTCTAACCCATCGTTCTTCTCCAATCTATAATGTGCTTTGAAGAAATCTTCCTAGTATCAGTTAAAGTATTTAGTAAATAGTATTCTTTTTATTCCTTGTTATCCAACCTTCTTACAATCACCATTTACGTGTGCTTTCGACAGGCCAAAGTAGTTTCACACTTAAAGAAAATGAATGCTTGGGGGCCTAATCTGGTGGTCCAAGTTTGTTTGGGCTAATCCCAAGGCAACTTTATGCAAATGATCAATAAACGATTATGAAATTATATGTGGTGTCTCATACATCGATCAGTTTATCTTAATTCATTCAACACTTGTTAGATGCTTAGGCCTATAAAGGATTTTCTCAAACTGTTTTACTAAGCAAATGATTTTCGCTTCCTCAAAAACCTCACTGCCCGACAAAAATTCACTATTTCATAGTGAAGGTCATCATCATCATCATCATCATCATCAAGACCTTATCCCAATTAGGGGTTGGCCACATGAATCTTATTCCTCCATTCCACTCTATTAAATATCATAGTTTCATTTAGTCCCAAAGTTTTTAAATCTTTCCTTACCACTTCTATCCATGTTCTTTTGGGCCTTCCCCTTGCCCTTTTAGAACCTTCTACTTGTATTGCCTCACTTCTTCTAACTGGTGCCATTGTTGGTCTTTTTTGGACATGTCCAAACCATTTAAGTCTAATCTCCCTCATCTTATTATCTATTGGTGCTACCCCTAAATTTCCTATAATATTTTCATTTCTAATTCTGTTCTTTCTTGTCTTACCACTCATTCATCTTAACATCCTCATTTCTGTAATGCTCATCCTATGAGTATTATGTTCCTTAACTAGCCAACACTCTGATCCATAGAGCATGGCTGGCCTTATAGCCATCCTATATAAATTTTCTTTTAGTTTGAGTGGCACCCGCCGATCACATAAAACTCTAGATGCACATCTCCATTTGTTTCAATCCACTTAGATTCTCTGGGTAACCTCCCCCTCAAATCTCTCCACTCTCATGGATCAATGATCCTAAGTACCGAAAGAAGTCTTTCACGGGGACTTCTTGGTTATCAATCTTGACTGACGTTCCACTCCTTCTCTCCTTACTAAAATTACATTCCATATATTCTGTTTTAGTTTGGCTAATTTTAAATCCTTCAGATTCTAATGCTTCTCTTCATAACTCTAGCTTTATGTTTACACCCTCCCTTGTCTCATCAAGTAAGACTATATCATCTACAAATAGCATGCACCAGGGAATCTCATCATCCAAATGTTTTGTTAACTCATCCATAACTAATGTAAAGAGGTATGGACTCAATGCCCATCCTTGGTGCAATCCTACAGTGATAGGAAAATCACCAGTCACACCACTAGTGGTCTTAACATTTGTTACTGCTCTCTTATACATATCTTTAATTATATCTATATACCCCTGAGAAACCCCCTTACCACCCAACACCCTCCATATTAACTCTCTATGGACTCTATCATAAGCTTTCTCTAAATCGATGAAGACTATATATAGGTCTTTCCTCCTCTCCTTATATTTCTCTACTAATTGTCTTAGTAAGAAAATAGCTTCAATGGTAGACCTCCTAGGCATGAAACCAAACTGATTCTCCGATACACTTGTTTCATGTCGTAGCCTCTTCTCAATCACTCTTTCAAAAACTTTCATGGTGTGGCTTATAAGTTTGATCCCTCGATAATTAGTGCATCTCTGAATGTTACCCTTATTCTTATATATCGGTACAATAGAGCTTTTCCTCCACTTATCAGGCATTTTCTTTGATTTTATAATCTTGTTAAACAACTTGGTCAACCAAACTACCCCAATATCTCCCATATGTTTCCAAACCTCTATTGGTATACCATCAGGCCCCATGGCCTTTCATGATTTCATCTTTTTGAAGGCCTCTTTTACTTCAGGTATTATAATCTTACGCTCATATCTATAATATCTAATGTTATTTAAATTTATATTATTTTCAATCCCTATATTCTCAGAGCCATTGTCATTTAATAATTTTTGAAAATACATTTCACCTTTGTTTGATCTCCTCTTCTTTGACTAATACCCTTTGATCATCGCTTCTAATACACCTAACATGATCTAAGTCCTTACCATTTTGTTCTCTTACTTTTGCAAGTTTAAACACATCTTTCTCACCTTCTCGTGTTCCTAATTTATTATAGAGCTCATTATATGCTTTAAGTTTAGCCTCACTTACTATTCTCTTAGTAGCGTTTTTAGCATTCTTATATTGTTCATAGTTTTCATTATTTCTAATCTTCTGCCAAGCTTTAAAACGCATCTGTTTTTCTTTAATAACTTTTTACATTATTTCACTCCACCACTATGTTTCCTTTGCTAATAGTCTTTTACCTTTAGATATTCATAAGACATCTTTTGCCACTTTCTTAATGGACTCATCCATATTAGTCTACATAGTATTTACTTCTGTTTCATAATTCTAATTTCCTTCTACCATTAACTTATTTTTTAATAAAGTTATTTTCTCTCCTTTTAAGTTTCACAACTTAGTTTTTGGATGTGTATAAAGTTCAGTTCTTTTTCTCCATCTTTTGATATGGATATCCATAACGATTAACCTATGTTGTGAGATTAAACTCTCACCAGATATCAACTTACAATCCTTACATATAGATCGTTCATTATTCCTAAGTAGAAAAACATCTATTTGGCTTTTATGAAGTCCACTTTTAAAGGTTATTAAGTATTCATCCCTCTTCTTAAATAGTGTATTTGCAATGGACAGGTTATATGACAAAGCAAAATCGAGGATATTCTCTCCCATCTTATTTCGTTCACCTATACCATACCCTTCGTGACACACCCCACCCACCATAGGGTCCACAGTAAGAATATTGTCTGCTTTGGGCCGGGGCCTACACGGCTTTGTTCTCACCCTGGCTTCCCAGGGTAAAATGCATTCTTACTATGAGGAGTGATCCCACTCCGTATCACCCAGCCCAACTCCCCTTCCTAGGTGGTATGGGATTAACTCTCAACTGTCCCCCCCTCAGCCTTTGCCGCTTCGCCGCCATCACGGTGCCTCACGGTGCCTGAGCCAGCAAGGTATACCATCTACCCTTGCCGACTCAGGCACCATGATGGCGGCGAAGCGACGAAGGTCGAAGGGGAGACGGTTGAGAGTTAGTCTCATACCGCTTGGGAAGGGGAGCTGGGCTGGTTGATACGGAGTGGGATCACTCCTCACAGTAAGAACGTGTTTTACCCTAGGAAGTCAGAGTGAGAACAAAGCCGTGCAAGCCCCGGCCCAAAGCGGACAATATTCTTACTGTGGACCCCACGGTGGGTGGGGTATGTGAAATGGTATCAGAGCCAGTTCCCTCGCGGGGATGGGTGGTTAACCGCATGCATGCCTCGGTCACACGAGGGCGTGTGTCCACTAAGGGGGAGAGATCTACCTTTGCCGGCTCAGACACCGTGATGGCGGTGAAGGTCGAGGGGGGGACGGTTGAGAGTTAATCCCATACTACTTGGGAAGGGGAGTTGGGCTGGGTGATACGGAGTGGGATCACTCCTCACAGTAAGAACGCGTTTTACCCTAAGAAGCCAGGGTAAGAACAAAGTCGTGCGGGCCCTGGCCCAAAGTGGACAATATTCTTACTGTGGACCCCATGGTGGGTGGGGTGTGTCACTCCATGTATTCTATCATGTCCTTTCTTATCTTTTCCCTACATGGTCATTTAAGTCTGCTCCTATAAATATTCCCTCAATGTTGGGAATTTCTTGTATGTGTCTCTTAATTATATCTTGTAACCCTACTTGTGGTGCGCATGCACTTATAACATTTATAATCTGTTCTCTTAGAACAGTTTTTATTATTATAATTATATCACTGATTCTTTTAACATCCACAACTTTATCCTTTAATTCCTTATCCACTATTATTCCTACATCATTTCTGTTATTTTCATTCCTACGTATCATAATTTATACCCATATATTTCTCTAGCTTTAGCCCCTTTCCACTTGGTTTCTTGAATACAAGCGATGTTGACTCTGCTATGTTTCATTGCATCTACTAACTCCAAACTCTTACCTGTTAATGTCCCTATATTCTATGTAGCGATGCGAATCTTATGTTCTAGAGACACCCTATTTACTACCACCTTTCTCAACCTCCATGGTGTGAACCCATATCCACTTTTCACTGCACCTGGGTTCTGATGCAGTGCGTTGCTTCCGAGGGGATGATCTAGCAGCCCTTGCCGACTTTTCACTACACTCGAGATCCGATGTAGCGTGTCGCTTCTGGGAGAACCCCTTAGCAACCCTTGCTATTTTTCATCACACCCGGGATCCGATATAGTGCGTCGCTTATGGGAAACGCCTTAGCTTGAGAGAATGCCTGTTTTTGATTCATGTCATGTTTGAGTTGCTGTAGTTTTAAAAAGCTGAAGATGATTTTCAATTCTTCCTTACAAACTAATATACAAATGTATATTCATTTGTAAGCGTAAAAGAAATAACAAAAATCACAGTGAAGGTGAACATGAAAAACAAAGCAAGGGTTGCAATTGGCATTTGATGTACACTTAGCTTAAGCATAGGATCAGCAATCCTATTAGGGAGGAAATTGTGGATTCATTTTTGTCAAATTGAGATCAGATCCAGGAGTGCCAGTCGTTAGGAAATAATTTAGAGGAGGAAATGGCTTCTAGATCCCCTCGTATCCATCATCTTCTATAAACATATTAATACAAGATAATAAATCATGATTTGAGATAATGAGTTCAAAGCTTTTATCCAGCCGGTAATGTAACCTTCATGCAAACTCCTAATTCATCATTATCTAATGAAAGATGAAAGTAAGAAAGATGTATGTGGAAGACACCATACAATCTGGAGACCTTGATAAAGTGAGTTTTCCGTACGTCTCCATGGTAAGGTTTTTGTGACTTCCATCTTTCCAGGTATCAATTTCAGAACCCATTTACTGAAAGAAATACATCATTTTGATGCCTTTCAAGGATTCGAAGTTAATCTCATGTCACAGTGACTGAGAATTATCAGTTTTGAATTTAAGTTAAGAAATCTGTCAAGCAGAATGCATTAATGGTTTCCATTTGCTGATGAAACGGATGTGAGGAAGTGATTCTAGACTCATGGCCTTACCACTTAAGCAATGTGCTGTGTTTGTTCGTGGTAATAATATATTTCTTTCTATGATGGCAGACCACCTTTAAATGATGATAAGATTTCAATTTAATGTAGCTTTCAATGAATCAATAAGCATTTCATGAAGGACAGGCCTTTGAACTCCAGTCTGTTCGAAAGTGTACTTTTTGTCTGGGGTGATGTTGGCCCTTCAAATTTGCTTGGACTATTTCAGATGTCACTTTTTTTGGATTTCACATGTTAATGGCTGTGCCATAACTCCAAACATCATTGGATGTTTTTCTTATTTGTGGTGTATGCACTTTGATTGCTCATGTCAGACTACATTACCTTTTCACTTGGGTGAAAACAGCTTTCAGCAGATTGTTACAGAACTACTTCCTAAGCAACACTAAGAGACACTTTCCGTTACATGAATCATTGAAACAACTTAACAAAAGGTGCATTTTTGCTGGTTTTATTGAGTGGCCTTCTACTTTTCTTCTCTTGTCTCGCACCCATCAAGGCTTTTGATTAAAATAAGTGACTGCGATGGACTTAGATAACCATTTGCTTAAAATAAGTGACTGCGAGGGTGTCTTATTATCTCATCCACCCTTGAGGATTGGCAGTTATGATGGGTTTTCTTTGAAATGTACATGGATCTTAGCTTAATATCCGTAGTGTTGGAAGGGGAGGCCTTTTCGCTATAAAGAGGACCTCCTGGAAGGAAAGCTATGCTCTTTATGGATAGGGAGTAGCGACGTGTTTTTAATAAGGTTAAGAAAATGGAGGGAAAGGTTGGAGATCTATAATGTAATCACTTAATAAGTGGGCATTTTGCATGGGTTGTTTGAACAATCAGCATCGTAAATAAATTACTGCCAGGGTGCAAGTTATTGTCTCATTTGGGAGTTTCAATTTTGTAGTGGAGCGAGAAAGTAGTCTCCCTCTGGTTACTTCTAAGTAAATAGTCTTTCTCTCTCTAAGCATAGAGAAATCTAAAGTGGAGCCACCGAAGTGATGGTAGCATGATTAGACGCTTCATGTTGTTGGGCCACTGTAGAGAGGAATATCCTTGAGTATCCATTAATCACACTTACCAGATAATCATAGTACCTAAAGAATAGAGTGGTAAGAAAGTTATGTCATCTATAATTTGGATATGTAAAATGATGTGAAATCAGTGTGTTCTTGAACATTTCAAATGTTATACCATCCCCAAATTTCATAGTAATACTTTTTGAATATCATTTTTTTTTTTAAATTGAGACATGCACGCATAGCCTTGAAATCTAGTTACCCAGGTGAAAGACTCTTTGCGCCACTGCACTGAATTATTTTAAGTATATTTAAGTCTACAAAAATGGATTCTCCATGATTTAGTTTCACATGTGCTTAGTCGAGTGGTCAAATAACATGCAACCATGTGTTCTTTTTTTATTATTGTCGAATCATTTTAGTGAAAAAAGTATAAAACAAAAAAAGTCTTTAGTAGGGGTGGCAAATTGTATCCGCGAGTCGTGTTCGTGTCGTGTCGAGACTGACCCATTATATTATATGGGTCGACACGAATACGACCCACTTAATAATGGTTTTTCAAAAATCATAAAAATATAAGACAGGTTTCCAAAAACTGTCCTATATTCTTATAAGAGTATAAGAAGGTTTTTGAAAACCGTCCTATATTGAAGGTTTTGAAAAAAATCTTAAAAATATAAGACCAGTTTTCAAAAACCATCCTATATAGAGTATAGGAATATAGGATGGTTTTTGAAAACCCATCCTATATTGGTGGTTTTTTAAAAATAGTAAAAATATAGGATGGGTTTTCAAAAATTATATTATATTCTTATAGTAATAGAGGACTGTTTTTGAAAAATAGTCTTATATTTTTAACCCAATTGGTTAACAGGTTGCGAGTCAGATGGCTCAACACGACAAATTAATAGATCACATATCAAACAGATCAACACGAAGAGTCAACATTAATTGACTTGAACGCGGCACAATTTTTGGCATATGACACAAACATTATAAGACTCAACCCTAACCCACTAAATTAGTGTCGAGTTCAAGTCGTGTCATTTTTTCCCACCTCTATCTTCAAGTTGATTATTCCAGTGTGTTTATTGACAAGACTTCTGTCGTTGAAGGATGTAGTCTATCAAGTTTCTTAGTCTATATCTATACTATGTCTCCTTTGCACTATTTAGGGTACTCTCCAAAATAAAAACTAAGTTTACTTGAGTTCTCACCAGAGGAACGTCTCTCAAAATAACATAACTACGATTTCAACCAAGTTAAAAGGTTGTGATGGCACCCTGTACTATATTTTTCTCATCCTTGTACCACCCCCAACCCCCCCCCCCCCCCCCCCCCTCTCTTGTTGCAGTCCTGTGAACCTGCAGTTCACTGGTTCTATAAGAATCTGGGCATCCCATTGTATATATTTGTGAGGAATGTCGCTTATTCATCCTTCCCCAACCCAAAGAAGTCTTTTCTTCTTTCCTAGAAGACTTACTATGTTTGTCCTTCTTTCTGAAAAGGAAAAGGAGGACTTTTCAACTTAAAATGACAAAGGGGAACCCTTTAATATGGTCCATGGTGCTAATATGTATTTCTAAAAACATCTGATCTTAGAGGAATCCAAGCCAGAAGAAAAAAGAAGAATAAGGTCAATGATAGGACCCATTTATGATAGATGAAAAATATGAAAAGATTAGTGCTTTCTACTCTCTTCTAGGGCCCATAAGCTGCCAATCACGTACAAAAGCATCTTACCGACTCTCCTATGCTTTTCTCATTTTAAATTAATATGAACATGCTCGTCAATACAAGGATATAATACTAGATTAATCATATGTGCCAAACTTCCCCCTCTATCTAATCATGTTAATTTGTACCCTATGAAATACCTATGACTCTATGCTTTATTTTGAAGCTAAAGATTTCTTAGATTTTTTGAGGATTTTCTAAAATATACTAGAGAGGGCTAGGGTGCCACCCCATTGGCAGCAACTTGTAACCATGACGGACAAGTAATTAGGTGCCTTAGTTGGCCCCTTTATGTGGTTGTAAGCAAATATTAGCCAATTCATAGTTTGTTAATCCTTCAGGATCCTTGCGAATTTGCTAATCCGCTAGCTCAAAGGAGACCCAAGGGTGATTGAGTGAGAAACCATATGTAAGAAAGTGCCTCGAAGAAGCTCAATTGTCCTGGACATTCTAATTATCTTTTAAAGTTTTCTTTTGTGATTTGGACTGCCAGCCAAAAACAAAGAGGGGGGGCTGGAAACCAAATTATCTCCAAAAGAATGATTACCATTTGATTACCCGTTAAAGCAAGCGTGATCACGATTCGAGGCCTTTCGATTTTACTAGCTGGGATGCCAGCCAGATGGCGCTAGGAAAGCTTAAATCACTCCTCGGTTGAGATGTGGAGGATTCATTGCGTGAACATGGCAGAATATGGACCACCCCAGCCACCCTTGTATTCCATGAAAAAGGGGAGCGTAAAAGAATGTTCATTACAGGATTAGGGGTGGATAATGGGTATGATGACGCTATAGCTTGTGAAGGATTACACAATCAAAGTAGAAAACAGTACTCCGGCTGCTAAAATATAATGGATTTGATTCGCACCAAAGAAGGAGAGTGCCTTTTGACCTGATACTAAGGGGAAAAGAGAAAAGAGAAGAAGAAATAAAAAGGAGCGGCCACGAGATAAGCTCGCATGGTGTTGATGGTGCACCACCACCATAAACCCCACTTGTATCTTATATAATACCCAAATAGGAGATTTTGTTCTTCTATGTTCTAACCAATAAAGTTAGAAGAAATTTATCCTCGGGTCTCCTTTTGCAAAAATTACCCTAATGTCCTTCAAGTATAAAATGATGTTTAGTAAAACAACTGATATCAATGTGGCTCTAAACAATGGCAAGCTTACAAGCTGTTAAAGTTGATGTAATCCTAAACCAGCTGTCTCCAATCTCCAGGAAGTGTTTTACAAACTTAGGGTCATCATCGAAAAGAGTGTAGACATTATCTCTTAAGTACATTTATTTATTAAATGTAGTCCAAATTACGTTGCGATTCGATATGCAATTAGGTTATGATCCTAAGATGGTGCTGTGATATCAGTGTTTTTTGTAGTGTAATCAATATGTTGATGATTGGATCGGCTTGAGCAACCTTTTAACATGGCTATTTTCTCACTAAGCAACACTAGCACACAACCAAGCGTTGTGTCAGTAAAGTGTATGATGGCGCAAAATGACGATCCAAGAATAACGATGCGAGGCAATTTTTGTTTTAAAAAAACCGCTAAGAATGTCAAAACCACGACTATATAAAAGAAGATGAAAAAGGGGAAAGCTCTAGATATAATACCACATTAAGTGCAAATGCTATAAAAAGAGTTAAGCTTTAGTAATAACGCAACTAGAAACCTAAGGATACATACACATACATGTGGAGAGAGAGAGAGAGAGAGAGAGAGAGAGAGAGCTTAACAAGTCCTGCATTTTTCAAGCTTTATTTATTCCCCACCTTTGCATATACGAAGGTAATTTTGATTGTAATCCAAGTACTTCATGTATAAAAGGAAATCCGTGGACAGCCTTGTAACATCAGGAAATCCAAGCACGGTGATCTTTCCTCCAACTAAAAAGCCTGAGCAACATTTTGAGCTTCTCTATAGACCCACGGAAGACTTAGTGCCCATTCAAGTGCAAACATGGCCAGTCTCCTCCAGACTTCATTCACCAGTTATCTCCACTCCCTCTCTCAAACTCCCAAAAGGCTTAGAAAAAGAGTCCTAGCTACGTGGACTCCAAGCCAAGAACTAAATCAAATAAGGCAAAGATCTGGTGCAGACATGAAGAGAAAACTCGAGTGGTATGATCTAGTAGCACTTGGTGTTGGAGGAATGCTTGGTGTTGGAGTTTTTGTCACTACAGGTCATGTGGCACTCAACATAACAGGACCTGCCGTCTTCATTTCTTATATAGTCGCCGGAATATCAGCCCTTCTTTCTTCCTTCTGTTACACCGAATTCTCTGTTGAAATTCCGGTGGCAGGCGGCGCCTTTAGTTATCTAAGAATAACATTTGGTATTCTTATTCAATTGGAACTTCGCTTGTCATATTCTTTTAAAACTTGTTTTATGAATTGAACTAATATATTTGTTGAGTCAATTTCATTTTCAAATTGGTGCAGGAGAGTTTGTGGGTTATTATGGTGGAGCTAATTTACTACTGGAATATGTATTATCGAATGCGGCTGTGGCAAGGAGTTTTACTGATTATTTATGCTATGCATTTGATATACATCCAAATTCATGGAGAATTCAAGTGGAGGGTTTGGCTGAAGGATATAATAGATTGGATTTCCCGGCTGTTGCTCTTGTTCTTCTACTCACATTCTGTCTTTGTCATAGGTTAGATCAATTACCACCTCCTTCATGTTTTATTCTATCCTTTTCATTTCATCACCACGTCAAATGTTTTCTTCTTTCGAGTTTTTTGTTGTCTGTGAGCAAGTGGCTGTTTTGTTTATTCATCTACACGTTTTATGATGTCGGGCTCATGGGTTTGCTTTTCGAAATACGATACTAGAAGTTAAGTTGATGGTCAATTTGTTTTTATTATACTATTGTCGATATTTAATTTTAAGATCTCTTGGATTATAAGGTAACGGGTTGTGATTATCAGTTTTTAAGTAATGGGTTCGTTTTGGGATTGCAGCACCAAGAAGACCTCTACATTGAACCTTCTGATGACTGTCTTTCATGTGATCTTCTTTGGGTTTGTTATTGTTGCTGGTTTCTGCAATGGAAGTACAAAGAACCTGATAGAACCTAGAGGTTTAGCTCCTTTTGGTGTTAGAGGTGTTCTTGATGGTGCAGCTATAGTTTACATCAGCTATATTGGTTATGATTCTGTGTCAACCATGGCTGAAGAGATCATGAATCCTTCAAAAAGCCTGCCAATAGGCATTGCAGGATCTGTCCTCATTGTTTCAGCACTTTACTGCCTGATGTCTTTGGCCCTTTGCTTGATGAACCCATATAATGAGGTTAGTGAATCGAAACTAAATATTTGATGTTAAGTTCCACAGGTAAAATTAGCAGCACTTTGCATATGTGACCCCTTAAGAACCTGTATTTGGTGATTTTATAGATATCAGACAAAGCATCCCATGCTGTGGCTTTTCAGAAGATGGGATGGAAATGGGCAGACAATGTGATTGCGGCGGGTGCGAGTTTGGGCATTGTGGCTTCTCTCCTTGTGGCCATGTTAGGGCAAGCTAGGTACCTTTGTGTCATTGGAAGGACTCGGCTTGTGCCGTACTGGTTAGCCAGAGTGCACCCTTCTACAGGCACCCCTATGAATGCCACAATCTTCTTGGGTAAGTAAGAATATATAGCTGCAAACTCCCATGCAGTTCCTTCTTTGCGTCACTAATCAATTCTCAACATCTCAAATCCACAAGAAAAATACCTTTTAGGAGGGAAAAATGGCTCTTTTATCTGCCCGTTTTCTTCTTGTGGGGGTTCATTTATTTTCTCGCAAGTGGTATTTCACTAACATTGTAGGAGATGGTCTTAATGTATAGTGATAGTTGTAGTATCATATGAAGGAAATATGGTGATTTTCAAGAGAGGTATTACCAAAAGAAATCTCATCTAATCCTGCTAATATATTTTTCTTTTCTTCTAGGATTGCTTGACGAAAACTCATATTTCACTTGGTAGACTATGAGTGATCAAAGTACATGTGGGGTCATTGTTCCAATGATCCAAATTGCGTAATGATGGAGAAACTTTTATGTAGCACCCATCTAGCAACATATAGTTTGGATTGTTAAAAGAGTGAGTCCTATTTGTACTTTGCCTGCTCACATATTTCATTGAAAAACATGCGTATCCATAATCTAACAACCCTCTCCCACTTTTTCCTTTGAGAAAAACAATGGACACCAAACAAACCAAATCTGTTCATTTGAGTCAAGAGCTTGAATATGTCCTTAAGAAAGCTGATTGGACAGGAGTAAAGTGTGGATTGTCATTACTGAAAAGGGTGGTTCTGATATCATTTCCTGATTGACATTTGAAAAAGGCAAGAACCCATAAAATTTCTCTCCTACGTGGTGCAGGCATTTGCACTTCATTAATTGCTCTCTTCACCGAACTCGATATAGTGATGGAGATGATCTCCATCGGCACTCTTCTTGTGTTCTATATGGTGGCAAATGCACTTATACACAGGAGATACGTCAAACCAGGCACTAATCACCCTCTCCCAACTCTCCTTTTCCTCTTCCTGCTCTCGTCAAGCTCAATTGGTTTCTCTATTTCATGGAAGGTCAAGGAGTGGTGGGGCCTTGTCGTATTCGGAGGAGCTTCAGTCTCGATCACCTCCTTCTTTCACTATCGTGTCCCATGCGTTCATATACCATCAGATTGGTCGGTCCCATTGATGCCATGGCCTGCTGCAGCTTCAATCTTCCTCAATGTTTTCCTCATGAGTACACTTCGGAAGAAGTCTTTTATAAGATTTGGTATATGGAGTTTTGTTGTGATCTTGTTTTATGTGTTATATGGTGTTCATTCAACATACCAGGCAGAAGAAATGGAGATGGAGGTAGATCAAAGAAGCCAGAATTCATCTATGCAACAAATTAAACTAGAATTGTAGTCGCTCATAGGGTTCTTATTGCTTTTACACTAATGTAATTCCTCAAGCATAAAAAGGGCAGCCTCAATGTACGAAGTTCCCACCCATGTAAGGTTTGGGAAAGGGGCAGACCACAAGGGCCTGAAGTAATTCCTCAAGCATATCAAATACAAATATGAATGTCCACATTCTACACATACTTATTTTGATGGTGGGACCTTTTCCTTCTTAAACAAATATTGGGGAAGTTACAACAAAAAGTGTAAATTGAAGTGAGAAACCTCATCGAGGTTACGCATGGTATCCATAAGAGTGGTGGGTTACTGGAGGGACACATGCACGCATTCTTATGGGCATTTGGCACCATGTCGATGTCGTATTGATTGTTTTACGTTCTTGTTCATGGAAGTAGCTGGTATGAGAGTGCCAGGATTATGAGAACGTTAGTAAATTTACATATAGCAAATTGAAGAAGATACAAGATAAAGAGAAGAACGCTCTCTCTCTCTCTCTCTCTCTCTCTCTCTCTCTCTCTCTCTCTCTCTCTCTCTCTCTCTCCATTTTTTGTCAAGGTGATGCAGCCCAGTAAGTTATAAAAAAGAGTTGCAACTCTTTTCAGGATCTGGCTGCTGATAATTGTCTAGAGACCCTGATATTTTCTAATACTTAAATTAACTGCAACCTAGGAGAGAGTGAGTACCAGAAAGATGGAGAGATCGTTGCTTCAATCCCTCTTTCTTTTCCTTTTTGCAGCACGGATAAGAGGCCACCTCGAGACCCTTTTCTCATGAAAATCTTTTCCACATAAACACTTCTTCCAAACAAAAAATGATTTTACACCAGTACATATCCACTGCTACATGTATTTCGTCTGTTGGGGAAGATCCGTCGCACAACTTCACATGAATATTACTTCAATTTTCCCTTCCCTATTTATTTCAAATTGCGTTTAGTAAAGGAACAGGCTAATTTATCAAAGTAAAGCGAGATGACGGCTTCTCAAGTTTGATCAGAAAAAGTAGATTTAAGGACAGTTCCACGGTCTTGAGCATGACCATAGCCTAGTGGGCGGATGGCGCTTGCTCCCAAACCAAAGCTTGCAGCTGCAAGTCCTATAACCTGCTAACTCTCAGATAGGATTTTGCTCTCTCTGTCACGCTTTACTAACGGGGCTAATAGGGTTAATGTGGGACTATAAGAAGTCATAGCTTTGGTTCAAAACCTGTATAGGACTCTTAGAGTACTGACAGACAACAGAAGAAAAGAAAGCCAGGACCGAAACTAAACTAATGACAAGCGAGGCACTGTTCAGCAGCTAATAAGATGGGTGTGAGCTACGATTCTAAAGAGCAAAGGACACATACAAGTTAAGATTGGATTACTTGTTTACGGATGCCTAACACCTATAATGGGACCAGGCCCTAACCTGTCTTGTGGGCCCTGCTTTACATAGGTCAAGAGACAAGATCACATCTATATGATGATCTTAGTCACTGTTCTGAGCTTAAAATGGATGTAATACATTGTGACAACTGCTTCAGAACTTTAGAAAGCAACGGGTTAAGAGCGTCCAGTGGATGAGATGTCTGGGTGACCTATTCGACGATAAGCCTAAAGATGGATGGCTTTGGTCATAAGAACTTGGGTTGCCAGTGGCTTTTTCCCCTTCACTGTGATATACTTCGAAAACAATTTTATGTACGTGGAGTCATGTTCATGTCAGTGTTCCTGCCGGAGAGAGACACGAGACAGACAAACGGTGGCCTGGGAGAGATGAAGAGAGGAGAAGAGACAGAGGGAGTATCCATACGATGCAATGGGTCTCATTTTTTTAAAGTTTTTTCGTCTCATTATAGATAGTCCACGTATGAAAAATCGGGTCTATTTCATATCTCTAGGACCTAGGTTTCCTGATGTTTAATTGGAAACTAAAAAATAGACGTTTTTTATGCTGCCCACGCTTTTTTGTGTTACACAGTCTATTTTCTATTTCAAAACATTCAAAAATGAAGAATTTAGAGATATGCAATAGATAAGATTTTTCTTAACTAGATTGGATCAAGCAAAAAACTTGAAAAAAAGGCCAATACGCACTTTTAAGGGCGCCTATGATGCAACTATTATGAGACTGGCTACATCATATGATCAGGCAAGGGGAGGAAGGAATTATATGATACAACTGGCCTCATTATGGTTACATCATGGGTGTCCTTACAAGTGGATGGTGGGTGCACTTCTTCTATTATGTGATCTAAACCCTTCATTTTATTCCCCTTGCCTCGGATGTCCTAGATGCCAATGATTTCATGCAACAGATATATCTAAGTATTTCATTTTTTGATGTTACGACGTATTTTATACTTTGGAGCTTCTCTATTTTTCATTTTACATTTCTTCAAAATATCAAAAATTGAACGACTTAAAATGTCCATTACATGAAATCTCTAGAATCCAATACATCTAGGGAGATGACAAAATTATGAACAATTCTAATCACACAAAAATTAAAAAGTGGGCCCACCGTACACTTTTAAGAACGCCTATGATGCAACCATCATGAAACTAGTTCATCATATAGTTCAGAAAGAGAGAGATAAAGAATCTTATTGGACCTAATTTTTAAAAGATCTAAACTATCTACAATCTTACCTTTATCTTAATGAGCTATGACTGATCTTAAACCATTTATTGGGCAACTTCTATTGGGCCATTTCTTCAAAAATTAATACCACCCTATGAGAGAGAGAGAGAGAGAGAGAGAGAGAGAGAGAGAGAGAGAGTGCAACTGGCTACACTATATAATCCGGTCTATCGAATTATGCTAGATAGAGTGCAACTGGCTACACTATATAATCCGGTCTATGGAATTATGCTAGATAATTCTAAGTATTCCATATGTAAAATGTTATTATGGTATATGGGATAATATGTTATATAATCCCATGTAAAGTAGCTAGAGAGAGGCAACACTAGAAAAGGATGCAGAATTATCTGAATTTAATTACAACCCAAGCACTAGTTTTAGAAAGGGAAACAAAATCAATTTAATTTAATTAGCATCATGGAACCAGCATTAGAAAAGGGAGCATAAGCTTTTCAATTTAATTATAGAGTTTTTTGCAAAAATACCTTTTACATGTTAGCATTTTTTCAAAAAAGTCCAATATTTTTTGAGTTTTGTAAATTTGCCATTAAGTTTTGTAAAATTGTCATTCTCTTAGTTTTCTATCCTTCTTCCTTGTTAGTTTTTTCAAAATTCTGATATTACCCTTCTCTATTTCTCTATGTTCATACATTCTAACTCACCTGTTATTGCATGTAATTTCCCACTTTGTTAATCAACAAAAATCTCTTAAATTGATCATACTAGATAGAAGACATTGAAATGAAGAAGACCCAAGTCTTAATTTTTTTCTTTTCATTCAAAAAGGCATTGAATGAAAAGCTTAATGTCTGCTACTCATTGATGTTTGCATGAACAGTAGCAATATTTTACTTATATTTTAAGCTTAAAATTTTCTTTAATTTATTGTGTATTTTTATTCAAAGCACATATTATATTTTAATTTGTGTTAGGAAGAGTTTTATATCAGTTTTTATTTGAGAAATCAAAGTTTAAATTGTTGAATTTCATTGAAAAAACTTAACATGTATTTTATAGGCTCGTGAATAGGGTATGTTTGCAATTGAATATCATATTATTAGTTGGTTTTTGTTGAAATCTAATTGTACAATTAGATTCTTTGTTATCGAATTGTGTTAGATACCAAGTTTCACTTTCTATTGAAAAATCATTAAACTTAGTGGCCAAAGTCAACAACTTAATTACATATGGGCCTATGAAGTAGCTCGTAAGTTCAAATGTAGCAAAAAAGAGAAATAGATAAGGGTAATATCCGAGCAGGGGAAACAAAGAATAATCACTGCTTAGATTGTGATAGAGGTGTCCAATCACATGCAAGGTTTAGCTTCTGCATAAACAGCAACCCAACAGCCTTTACAGGCGTTGGTTCAGTCATGAATTGCACCTGAAATGCAGGTGACCTGCACCCCCAGAGTGAACTTATAGGTGCTAAACACAAAGGAAAATGCCTATCCCACGCTAGTTACAGAGTACACGATGTTATACAGGTTTAACAAAACATCGCAATCAACAGAAAAAAGACGATGTTGTACACGCACTATGGACTTCAACTCAAAGTCCCATCCTGAGGAGAACGACTAATAATTTCGCGCGTTAGTACGAACTCCTAGCTTACAGCAACGCAGCCAACGAAGATCCTCCGCTGCTGGTTTCCAAATACCTATTGCCACCCTGCCGTCCGAAGGGCTCATAATCGAAGAAAAATATACTTCATGTATAGAGATTAGGCAAGAAAGACCTTTTAAGTGCTCATGGAGATACAATTAGCCGAAATACAGGTAGTCAATGCAAAAATCATGCTCTGCTCTTACTGCCGTCAAGATACAATGCTACTTGACATTTACAAAACAAACCTGAGAGCTATGAACTTCTTTGATCTCTAGGCATCCAGTTTTGCCATCCGTATCAAACTACCCTTTTTTTTTCCTTCTGAATCTTGGCCGCCCACGGTGAACCTGGGAGCTACCATGGGGCAGGCTCCTGCTGGCGCCACTACACTAGAAGACTTGGCTCTCCACCTACCATACATCAACCATGAAGGGGCAATCTCTAGCAGCTGCAAGTGGCTTGCAAGATCATACTTCTCTTTGCTGCAAACATTTTAAGATGAATTACACACATGTTAGGTGCATTGAATCTAGCTGGTAAGCACATCTTGGATTGTAAATACTATTTAGGTGCAGCAACGTTCTCCAAATTGCAACGAAAATAAATTTTGGTGTGAGTACCGAGGATGGCATAAGGCATCTCCCGCAACCGGACGGCATGAGAATATAGTTATGGAGCTTGTGGGTAACCAGGACGGGCAACAGAGGACATGTCAGTACCTTGATGCCAAGGAGAAGAGACAGAAAAAGAATATCACCAGCTACTGAACTGCATATCAGTCTTCACTCCTGCTTGCGTAAAGCTGGTCTCACCCTTCACCAGCTACACAGCTAGCATGCCTTGGTTGGGGAAAAAGGAAGAGAAACCAAAACACACAACTTATCGA
This sequence comes from Warburgia ugandensis, assembly GCA_035236585.1. Lineage (NCBI taxonomy): Eukaryota > Viridiplantae > Streptophyta > Magnoliopsida > Canellales > Canellaceae > Warburgia > Warburgia ugandensis. The sequence goes on along the minus strand of CP141131.1, from coordinate 4,425,226 downwards.
CTTGAAATACAGATCTCATAAACGAGAGCTCTGTGGCATATGACGGGAGGTTATGGCAAATACCACAGCAATACGGCTGACCCTTCTGAGAGACATGAATGTGAGAACTACTACCTCATGAAAGGTAGAAACGAAGTCGACTGACAGGTCAATGTCTCAGCATGTTTTATATAGAATGCAACACACTAATCTAATAGACCATAAATAAAGAGATTAACCTAAGTCAAGAAAAAAAAAAGATGCAAGCTCAGAAGCTACAGATAAAGAAAGGCGCAAATAGGTAAATACTTAAGGTAATCATGGTTATCTCCGGGAGACACTGAGAACATGAGAGTCGTGAAGCTCTGTTGAATGAGAAATCCCAAGGCATGTTAATAACAGAAGATAAACTAAAATATGCCTGGTTGTGCTCCCAAATGAATACACTCAAATTGTTAAAGCTGCATTTTCAGTTTTGTATAAACTAATGGTTCAAAGCAAATCAAAGAAGGGATCTTCTTGTCACCAAAACTTTTTGAGATGGTTGTACTCATGGGCTGTTATAAGTACGGCCAACAAGAGAAATAAAAATCATGTCTGAACCAAAGGAAGAAACAGAGAAGGAAAGGGGATATTCTCCAAATTTAAAAACACCAAACAATGTTGGCCCATAACAGAAACTGACATAAGAGACACATCAATTAAAGATTTATGTTCTGGTAAAAAGAAATTTACAAAAGCATTTCAGTTCAAATGGTACTACTAATACGCAATTGATTGGTCTTTATTTGCCCAATAAAGTATTAATCCATGCGCACGCTTTTCTGCAAATTCCCATTATTTAAAAACACTGAGATACCTGAGGTGGGGGTATTGGTGCTCTTTTACAATTTGAAGTTCTGTACATAAATCAGAATACAGTCCCGGTAGGTGTACAAACCTTGGGCAGGAGAAGAAGTCCCTCGCACTTCCTTTTACATGCATGATGAATTTTTATTTTATTTTTGTAGATCTAAGCCGTTGATCATGTTCTTCATACCAAAAAAAAAATGGCAACCTGAGGATGATCCTGGCTATTTGTTTGGGGTGTTTGAAAAAATTATTAAAAATGGATGGTCCTTGTTTTCTTATCATGAAAACATAGGCTATCAGCAACCAATGAATATGAAATTTGATCTCTAACCTATCTAGACCATTCCAAATATGATGAAAGGCTTAGATCTAGAGAATAAAGATTCCCCACCCTTAGGAAAAGGGCCGTGGACTTCTTCTCTCTCTTAACAGCGTGTATACCTACCCATCAAAATAACTGAATATATCTGTAACATGATCAAGGACATTACCATCACCATATGGTGAGAAAACAACAAGAAGCTAACAGAACGTCTGAGATTCATCACTTCTAGATGAGTCCCCAACCCCAAGTAACACAAGAAGAACTAGTCATCCTCTAAATTTTAAACTCACCTCCCTCTCTAACAGTGATAAATCTTCACAAGGTCAGCAAGAGTAACCAGAAACACCTGGTTGAGATCTCACTAACAACTGAGGAACTCATTATGCTACAACACATCCTCACCATGAAATTCTACTCTAAGACTTGAGTTCATTTTCAAATAAAGCTAATATCTACGGAGTGGCTTATATCTAGATGAAAACAGCTGGTATGGGGAACTTGTAAAGTCTCCAAACAACAACACACAACCAGCATGCTTGTGTAGTCAGACTGGCCACTTCAACTGTATGATAGTTCATGGCACTATTCGAAGTGAAGGACAAATTAATATGACCACAATAGTCTAATATATAGCAACATTGTAGCTGTCCAAAACATCTAAGCAGATTGTTACCAGAAGTTACAAGAAGTGCAGAAGCTTGTTGTCTTGATTTATCAATGATTTCAGTCTTTCTAACTCTAGCAACAGGACTAGACTAAGCATAGTAAATATTTCCCACTCAGCTCATAGATCAATAAAAAAAGAGCAAGTATATAAAATAAGCTCCAGTGACAGAGCCTACTACATTCGCATGAGAATTCTAACACAGTTTCATATTAAGTCAGAAGAGAATTTATACAAGAATGGTAGAACTGCTACAAAATTCTGTCATTTAGACCTAGAGTTAAATTTCCTGTAACGACCATTAATCTAATCCTGGTACCAGGATGCCTGCAAGCATGCATTCGAATACCATAGTCTCAAATCAGGTACCTCGATACCACTAATAGCTGATATCAACAAGCCAGAATTGCATTTTTCCTGAACCAAATTCACAGCATACTCCACTTTCAAGCACAGCGAAATTATGCAGAATCCAAAAATCTCAATTAATTATTTACATACTTCAATGTAACTAATTCTACAATTCCTCAAAGCAAAAACGTCGAAACAACTTCATTAGCTCTACATCCGAATTCCGACACAGAATTCTAGTCTTCCAGGGACAATAAACAGAAAACATTTCCAAGCTATGGTCAGTAAAAACTGAAAATCAGCAGTGACTTCAACTCACCAACTTCCACACTTCACAATGAGACAAACTGATCCCTCGTAAGTTCGAAAACATCCCCGATGATCACCGTGCAAGAACTATATAAATTCCAAATCCCTCCATCAAGAGTTTTCTGGCATCCTTTTGGCCTTCTTTTTCCCGCCAAATCCCCTCGTAAACGCATCAACAATTCTCTGCTGTGATTCCAAAATCATCTCAGTTCTCTTCATCTCCATATCCATCCTCATCCTCTCAGTCTCCTTCGCCATTTCCATCTTCATCTGTTCCATCCTAATAAACCCTTTCCCCAGCATCCGAATCGACAAAACCATCTCCGAGACCGGATCATTTTTCTTCTCAAACCCTAATCTCGACGAAGAAGAGCTCTTCAAATTGTACCTAAGGTTAGGGTCAGAATTTTCCTCAACCTTAACACCACTTTTCGATCTAATACCAGTTTGAGGGGGTGGAATTCTGATACGGACACCCCGTGAACCATTAGACAGCAATCGATTAAGGCTACGGGTATTTCCCTTATCTCCACCGCCGTCGTTATCGTCTTCGGAATCAGAACCAACGGCCGCGGTGGGGTTACGAGACCCAGTCCTCCCAGTTTCCATCAAATCCATTCTCCGGTAATAAACCCAGGAAAGAGCAGACCCAGAAGATAAGGATCGCTGTTTTTCCGTGCGGTAACGCTTTCGTAGTTTCTCGATCTTGTGGCGGCACTGAACAGAGGTTTTTGAGGGAGTTTGGAAACGGCAACTGCCGGCTACCGAGTCTGCAACTTCTTGCCAGTGGGAGGCGCGGATAGTCCCGAGGCGGAGGGAGTACCATTTCTCGCGGTAGGCGTCGATGAGGGCTACGGTTTCTTCGTGGGTCCAGCAAGGAGGAGGGAGTCTTCTAGAAGAAGGTTGAGGGGTGGGATTGGGTAGGGGATCTTGGGGCGAGGAGGAAGAAGCAGCCATGGTTGGAGGATAAGTGGGGAGGCGTAGGTTAGCGGTTGGCGAGGTGGAGAGAGTAAGTAGGTAGGGAATTTCTTCATGCTTGTGGGTGTTGGGATTTGGTTTTGTGGAAGGGAGAGAGAGAGAGAGAGAGAGAGAGAGAGAGAGAGAGAGCCGCCAGGAGCCGCTACTTGCGACGGAGGTGTACGCGTCCTAAGCTGCGCACCCCGGGAGGAAGCCCCACATGCCCACCCACTCCCGGTGATTCTGACGCTTTGGGGCGGGTGGCGGTGTTGTGGGGGTGTCTTTACTAAACCGTGACGGGATTTCATTTGGGGCAAGGTCTTTGGTTGAAGAATGACAGAAGGTGGAAGTCGCCCAGAGATAGACACGTGCGGACTCACGCGAGTTAACACTTTTTCTAATTCAATTTTTTTATCTGACAGTCCCGCGGCGTTTTTTTTATTTTTCTTCTTTTTGTGATAAATCTGAACCGTTTGTAATAATATAAAATCGTAGATAATCCTTTCACAAATTTCTCTTACTTAAGAAAGCGGCAAGTGATTCTCCCTTTCTCCTTTTTCATGCATGGTAAAACTTTTCTTTGTAAATATAAACCATTGATTATAACACATCATACTAAACCAAGTTCCAAAAGTGAAAAATATATAAGTGGATGCACTTGCAAATTTAACCTCAACTTTGGCTTCATCTGGGGTAAAGCAATGGAAGTTTCGATTAGTGAGAGATGAATTTGACCCTTTATTCTTCTCACCTTCAACTAGTATACTATTTCTATCCTTGTTAGCCTAAAGACATGCCAAGCTTGGATATTAAACAAGCATTTACAAGACCTTCTTTAAAGTAAGGTTCTTTTGGTATTTTTTCCTCTATTAGAGGCCAATAGAATGACTAAGAGGGTAAAGTAATGAAATTCATAAACCTTTGCAGCACCAAACAAAGATCCAACAACTTATTCTCTATGTTGCCGCCTAGGAAGGATCGTGTCTACTTGCCCAAGAAAATGAACAAGGCAAGAAAAAAGTTGTCTACTACCTGAGCAGGACTCTGTTGGGGGCTGAGTTGAATTATTCTCTCGTAGCCTTGATTACTACCCTTTAGCTTGCCTCATCCATTTGGGATGGGTTGGATTGGATAGGAATAGACTTTCATGGATGCTTTTAGTCTAGTGCCTTTCAAATAATCACAACAAGTATAGATGGGTCAGCCAAATTCATTGGCTTCTAGGTGTGACATTTTTCATTTTTTTTCTTATCTAGAGGACATGGTGAACCATTTAGATTTGAAAAGAAAAAAATCATGAATGAAAGGAAGGGTGTGGACTTCGCATGCTATGGGGTGCGTATGGCTATTGAAACTCTTAGCAGTGCAAATTCGTGCGGATTGGTTAAGTCGAGCATCCAAAAACATGTGCATGAGGCTGATATGGCGTCAACTTTTGAACAGTAATTCCCTCCCCAAATCAAAGGCTTAAAATCATCTTATTGCGAACAGCTTTATTTGTCATTCATCCATGAACCTTTACCAAATAAACGGTTTGGATCATGAGTCTTGACTTGCTCTTTATAGTTTACGAGTAAATATTTGGATATCAAGGGGAGGACTGAGTCCCAACAATTCGCAGAGACTTTGCTTTGACTTGAAATAAATCAAGAGCAACGGTTAGTTGTCTCCTTCGTTCCCCTTGCCACTCGTTTATGAGTAACATAAGCAAGCCATAAAAATATGAGAAAAGAAAGAGAAATACTACGTATCCCATTCTTAAAACTTCTGCATATGAGGGTCTGAGAAAAGGAGTCTCTATAGTACGCAGCTTTATATTTTTTAATGAACTGTTTTTACACCTGAATTCTGTGATCTATGGTCACAAGGCGCTCTCCTTCTACCATGAAAAAAAAAAAAAAAGAGCATTATTATCTCTGATAAAAGTGATGTGTGGTTCAGGACTGGATTTCTTACAGGTTTCATGTGCACCTTTTTCTCTCTAGCGTGGCGTTCAAATCATCTCGATTATTGCCGTGGGGTCTGGTCCTTGGCCGCGGACTGTTCCGTCTTTCTGTTACGGCCTTTTTTTGCTGCTGAACTGTTTGGCTTTATTCTATACTGTTTATTTTCGAATGTGAAAACGATTTCAGTAAGAAAATCCATGTCAATTCCTCATGTCACTGATGCAGCTTACAGCAATCTGACTAACATAGAGTACTCCCCCCTACCTTAAACTGATTCACGACGTGAGTAGCTGATTGAATATCAGAGCGAAACACTATAAGATCATGACTGGGACTAGGAGAACTGAAAGACAGCTAGGGTTCCACATTTGTCTCCCGTCAAAACTCAGCGACTGCCAGATGCTTACCTAGAATTATATCTAAATGATGCTAGAGTCAAGCGGTTTGTGATCTGATCGTGTCACGCAAACTGCTTAAGTAAAGGTGGACTCCTTTTGTGGGATTTCATGACTGGAGCTTTAAATATGAATGCAACCATCAAAAACAATAACCACAAGAATCATGACCGTGGACTGAATGCAGAAATAAATTTTCACAAGAAAATAAGCAAAGAGGAATCTTACAAGCAGTCTGTGGCTAATAGCAGATCCATTTGTTAGAATCTACATTGTCATTCAATTGATTGATTCAAAGAGTAATATAAATATGCTTATATAAAAGTTACATATTGATAAGCACTAATGATAATGTAGATCTATTTAGTCTATAATTTCTCTAACAGATCTTATTTGATAACACTTATCCTAACACTCTCCCCAAGCTGATGCAAAGATAATTTTGGCATCAGCATGCTGATTAAATGTTGTAATTGAAGGATTGATTCAATAATAATTGACGAAAGAGCAAAATCTTAAGTCAATTCAGACTTCCTTTATCATCGAAAGTAGATCCAAAATTGTCAATGTCTTCTTCAATGAACCCAACTTAATTGCATTTTAACAGATAAAGAACCCATAATAATAGGCATAATATCCTTGAGCATTGATGGAAAATCAAATAATGATTGAAGTAATTCAAGGCCGTCCATCTGAATATTTAGATGATCAATGATAGTTAGAGGTCTAATCCGCAAGAAGATGTCAGATTGTAGGCTTTATCAAATGACTTTAATGAGATTAATCTCTTGATAAGGAAATCAGATGACACAACTCCCTTATAAGTTGTGATTCATCCATGTTGGCAATTGATCTGAGAAATTGGGGGCTTGGGCAATCAGGGTGTTGGGAGAATATTGGGCTTTAGGTCGAAGATAAGGGAGAAGTGCTAAACTGCAGATGATGATCGTTCAAGTAGCAAGAAGATGATGGCAATCCGATATGTAGCAGATGAGGATGGAAATGAGAAATTGGCAGAGAGATGACGAACTCCCCGTGAAGGAGGAATCGAATAACAGCCCTCCATGATCAGCGAGCAAAAGATGAAATGAGAAGCACCAACAACGGATATTTTACTGCAACGAGAACGGCAACGAAAGTCAATCACCAGAACAATATTATTCCAATTAAATCTCCTGCCCTACAAGATATTTGGATGATATTTACATTATTTCTTCACCCTCTATGTGCTAATAATGCTCCACTGATATGTCCTGGCCTACCAGATGGTTGGCTCATTATTGTATTCTTTGCTCTAGATGTGTCTTCTAGTGTTGGTTCTCTCTCATATAGTTTTCTGTTCATCATCGTAGGATAAACTCAATCTGAGTGGCAGGATTAACGAAAGAGGATAACTGTTTCAGTTGAAAGGGTTCAGTCAAGAAGCGTTGCTACGGGAAGACGAGAAAGTCAGCGACTTCTATCCTTGCCTGGTGTTGCTTGAACATATAGCTCATATTATAGGATGGTGCAGACAGGTGATGTTTTTACTAAGAAGATGATTTTCTTTTGATTTGAAAGTTGCTGTTGTATATATTATATAGTTTTAACTTGTTTCCTTCTCCCCATCCTCTTCATTTGTGCTTTACGATGCAGGTAGCAAGTGCAGCAGTTTTAACCATTCCTGTTACAGATAATGTACGTGGTAAAAGTCTGCATCAGTAGATTAATTGCACTTTTGTCTGCTCACCTAACATTTGCATGTTCTTGTTAAATCCCTGTACCAAGCATGTAAAGTTAGATTCACTCACATTAGCATGTGTCTAAAGTACGGAAGGTTAAGAGAATTAGTGATGCAGACCATCAAACAAAGCCTCCTTTCCAAGACCTATTTTTATAGCAATTTTTTTTTCCCTTTTTTTTGCAGCTTTTAGATCAGAGTACACATTCTCACGTCCTCGTCTTGAATTCCCTGACCTGTTATGCCATTGAGTACGGAAGGTTAAGAGAATTAGTGGTGCAGACCATCAAACAAAGCCTCCTTTCCAAGACCTATTTTTATAGCAATTTTTTTTTCCCTTTTTTTTGCAGCTTTTAGATCAGAGTACACATTCTCACGTCCTCGTCTTGAATTCCCTGACCTGTTATGCCATTGAAACAAGCACGCAAATAGGAAATATGGTCAATCAACATTCAACCTCTCTGAAAATTTTACATAATCAGGCCTGAGGAGAACTTTTTCTAGTAGAACACCTTCGACAGCTTCTCTTCGTAGGTATGCTTTAATCGTTTGTCTGGTTGTGTCCTTGTAAATTGAGCATGTCATTGGAAGACTCACATAACTTCAGCATGCTACGTTCAAACTATTGGCTATTTCTATTTGTGCAATCTGTTCTGAATGGACAACCTAAGCTCCAGTTTCCGATCCAAGGAACCAGGCTTCAGCTGATCTGATGAATGTAAGATTTTTCAGGTAATTTCCAATATCACTGGTATGGTGTTCCGTGTATTCTGCTTTCCTTCACGAGTTCCTAATCACTAAATATATCTGTAATGGCCATATTTGTATCATATATGAATGAAATAGCTTGTTAATGTACTTTTTTCTTGCATTAGTGAATGCGCAGTATTTAGTGGACTGAGATGAAACCGAGTATGACATAGAGATCATCAATCTTGTGGACTTCATCTGGGAAATGGCTACAAAGTTTACTATGACGGATATCCCGATTGCGGTTGTTTCTAGTACTGCTTTGACTAAAGTCATCATATCTGTAGCTCAAAGCATTTTTACTTGTTTAAGGTGGATCTCTACCTATATGTTATTTTGACGATCTACTCCTTGGTCTATTTTCTGTAGGCACAATTGTTGAAATGTTTTACCGTTCATGATCTTTGGGCAGACTAAAGCTGGGCTTACCCATATAGACCTGGCATATCGGTCGGTTGATTTGACTATTAATAAGGATGTTCTTAACAATGTAATTGGTATCAGCGTCACCGCGGGTTATATTGTTTCAATCATCCAACCGGAGTGATCTATGTATTTTACACCCACAATTCGTGTGGCCTGCAAGATGATTAGTCTGTTAACTACATAATTTGTTTATTGGTTCTGATAATCTAAAAAAATAAAAGGCAGCCATATGCGTGGTTTGAGAAAGTTGCAAACCACAAAGGGGCTATCATATGCAGCCTTATCGTGCTTTTTGGAAGAGGCTGTTTTCACCCTCGAACTTGTGACCTCTAGGTCACACAACAACAACTCTATCATTGCACCAGGGCTCTCCTTCATTGGTTCTGATAATCTGATGCATTTAAATGCAGGCAATACTGTACTGAGAAGAAGATCTTCATTGAAATGAGGAATAGTGTACTTTAACATACATACCTCACTACTATTTGCAGGCATCCTATTTTAACCTTACATAGAATCAGGTTTTTACAGAAGTTGTAGATCATGGCTTAACCAATTGTTTGTGTGTTGAACTCCTGAGTTGAAGCAGTTCTGACTACCACTTCCTGTCTTACAAGACTCGGCCGAATACAAGTCGAATAGTTTTTCAACCACTTGGAACTCTGCCGAGTCGACACAGTTCTGACTTTCAGGCCTTACAAGTGCCTAGCAAGCCTGGAACTTGCAACCTATTTTATGGTTGATACTGGCTTAACGTTACTGCTTTACTATGTATTATATTAAATTAGAATAATCACTTTTACTCTTTAAATACTTATGTATAATGAACATCAATAGAGTTATCTTCCCTACCCATGTAATCTCCTAGTAATGAGTAGGAGCTCCTTCATGAACCACATTTAGCGCTTTGCTGCCTCGGGTATACTTTGAAGACAGGAGGAAAACAGCATAGAACTCTATTTTTACTCCATCAAAGCGCCTTTTTTATATGGAGCCCTTCTAGCGAGACTCGCTTTTACACGCATTTTAGAGATTCAATTTAGTTGGGCTCTACCTTTGAATGATCTGACCCAATTGTCTTATTTGGCCTTCGATAGGTTGGCTAAATACCAAAACTCATGATCATTGTATGATATTAGCTATGCTGTTTGAGCTTTTAAATTATGATTATTGGTATTTTTCAACTCAAGTAAAAAATAGTAGTTGGAAGCATCCAATGGCATGAACTTTTGTAGGTAGCCTAGATTGTAGAGAACGAACAAGATAAATGAATTAGATCATCCAATATTGAGGCTCGGCTGGGTTGAGTAATGAAACTACACACGAAATGAGTTCCCTAGCATTTTCCTTCTTTATAATCTTCACCGACGTCTTTTCACAGGTTTGTTCTTAGGAATCTTTAGCCCGACTCAACAGTCCAAGAGCATAAAACCGAATCAACCCCGGCCAGGCCAGGTTCCCACCTGAATCACCAATTTTTCAATATGGTCGAAAGTTCATTTCCAGACAAAACGTGAAGTGGCCATTATCGTGCTAGCCCATGTCTGTGAGCAATACACTTCGTATTCGATAGAAACTAGAAGCTGACTTTGTTCAACGGAAAACGCTCTCACTTAGGCCTACTAAGTAGTCTCATTCCGAAGCCCCTGCCATTTTCTTCCATAAAACTTTGGCACCCACTTGTAACTGGTTCGAATAATTCTCCACTGCTCTACCGTCTACAACTCAGCTAAGATAAGTCTGAAATCGATTGCAATTCCTGCCCGCTGTACACAGTTTTGCCTTGCATTTTACAAGAGCTTATTTTCACATCTTGAATCTATTACCTCAAGCTCACACAATCACAATTCTACCATTGTGCCAAAGCTTTCCTTCTATGAACTAGTGATCTTAATTTCAAAATTATGAATTAAAAATTTATCACTGCCAAATTCTCCATTTTGATGGTCTAAAGTGAGAAGTACGTAAACATCTTTTGCTCAACTTCATTAGAACTCCATAATAAAACGAAAAAGTTGTATAAACATTTATACATATAAATCACGCCAACAAGATCACAATGGATTTTTCTTGTGCTTCTCAACAAAATGTGCATGAATCATTATAAATGCATGCATGTAGTGCATTAATAAAACAGAAACGAGAATGCTTCGAATGGCAGTTAAATGATGGATGTATATTTCTCTAGGAGATTAGGCATAAGTACAAGGAGAGCTCACTCCTAAAATGATCAAGCGACTCATAAGGTAGAGCCTGCAAATGACGAGCCATGGACCAACTGACGGTTTGCATTGATGCGGTCTATCACCACTACATATTCTTTTGAATAATTGAGAAAATACCGACTCATCTGCTAAACTAAGCCTAATAGTAAAATAAAATGCAAAATCTCCATAAGCCACCACTGATCAATTGATGGTCTCTTTCAACATGCAAAATTTTGCAATTATGTAACTCTTGAACATCTCCTGCTTTGACTCTTGAATACAGCGAAATGCTATTAAGCTGCTAAAACACACATCTTATTAAGGGGCACTCTCGCTGCTTGAAGCGCCTGCCCATGCAGAGTTCAGGGAAGGGGTGAACCACAAGGGCCTATAATACACAGCCTTACCTTGCATTTTATAAGAAGCTATTTTGAGTTGTAGCACGTTATGGCATTTGATGTACCTCTATCTTGTTTGATGACCAAAATTCTTAAGATTCAAATAATTTACATTACAATTTTAGAACCTTATAACAACACTTAAGATGATTTAAATTTACATAAAATGGGGCAACTTCGGTGCACGGGACTCCAGCATATACAGAGTCTGGGGAAGGGGCAGACCACAAAGGTCAATAGTACACAGCCTTACCTTGTATTTTATAAAGGGCTATTTTCATACCTTGAACCTGTGACCTCAAGGTCACACAATTACAAGTCTACTGTTGTGCCAAGGCTCCCCTTCTATGATTTAAATTTACATCCTAATCAGAATTTCTCTATTCTCCTCAAATTGTGTGTGTGTGTGTGTATATATATATATATAATACAAACAAATTTTTGCAATTTTGTAATCTGAAGTCTGAACCCTTGAACATCTCATAATTTGACTCTTTTGTATAGTGAAAAATGCTAATAAAGCTGGAAACTGGAACGTTATTAAGTGAGTCCGGGTAGAATGGAGCTCAAAAGCGTCTAAAGTAGTTGAGGCCCTGTTTTTTATATGCCCACTGAAATCCTGAAGATTTAAATCGTTCATCATGTTGCAGTATCTTAGATTGGTTGGGAACTAAAATATGTACCTCGCAATTTGGGTTGGCGGATCGTGTTTGTGTCGTGTTGAGACTAATCCCTTATAGTACATGGGTCGATACAAACACAACTCGCTTAATAATCATGTCATGAACTTGTGACTCAAATACGACACGATTATTAAATGAGTCGACACAACACTACTTGTGTAACACGATTAAATAAATGTAAAATAACTAATATAGGACTGTTTCTGGTGAACCGTCTTATATTTTCAACCCACTTGGTTAACATCTTGCGGGTTAAATGGGTCAACACGATGAATTAATAAGTTGCGTGTCAAACAGGTCAACATTGATTGACTAGAACACGACACGATTTTTGGCTTGTTATTTTTGGGTAATTTTCAGGTTGACCTGAAAATGACACAAACACGATAAAACTTGATCCCTAACCCACTAAATTCGTGTCAGGTTCGAGTCGTGTTATCGTGTAGTGTCATATTTTGCCACTCCTATTTGTACCCTTTGGATTCTTTTTATCCTATTTATTTCAGCTGAAAAATCTCAACCATTGATGTCTTTTACTTTTTTTTCAAAAGCATAATACAAGTGGTTTGGATCATTTGCCAAATGGTTTGGTTTGTTGAAATGCTGTTACTTACGTGGAGCTTCTAGCCAACCGTTTCAAGCCGCCAAAATGCACTTTCATTGCGGAGGTACTGCGCATTTGAAACTTCGGTTCTTTATTTGTTTTTATTTTATTTTGTGAATATTTTATAACAGAAAATTATTGAGCTTCTATTGTAAAATATTCTGAAATATAATAAAAATAATTAAATCCAGTTCTCCAAACACGCAGAGTTCTATTTTTTGAGATTTTTTTTTTTAGATATTTTTTTAAAGATAAATATTAGGGATTAATGATATACTGGGTCTACAATGTAAAAGTGGAGAGGCTCTCAAGCTAGCACTTGTTTTCACGCTCCAATGGGGCAATGTGATTCGGTATTTCAATTGGCCTAGTGGCTAAGAGACCCACTTCCAGATGATCTCACCCGTTCATCTGATTACTTCAGCTTTGGACATAACTAAAGCAAGCTCTTTTGAAAGAAAAAAATACAACAACTTTTGATAGTCACGTACATGACTTGGGGAAGAAAAAAGTCCTAAAACACCCATTTTAGTAATCTAAACCTTTCATTATCTGACAGGTAAGTATAAGATGAAGGGTTTGGATCATACAGATGTAGGCTTACGGCCGCATTACGAAACAGTCTCCCAGTTGGGATAACTCGTGCGATTAAAATACAATTTCTCCTTGCCGACACGTAACAAACTCTACTGTTGAATCGTCACTTATTACGTGGCATAATTCCCACGTCATCAGTCAGGAAGCGTCTCCAACAAAGTGGCGCGACCAAGTCCTTTGTCCACGCTGGATGGACGCGGCAATTCGATCCCGTTTCACTAGCTTTTACTTTCCTTCTTAAAATGCTACTTTTGCCAGCTCACCTACCCAAACCATATCTGGCCACCTCATTTTAATTTGTTAATTCAGATTACACGCCTAATGTGGAATGTACTTATCTGGTGGTGACGCTGCAACACGTGCACGTCAAAGCTCGTGCTTGTATCCTACATTCAAGTCCTACTAGCTCCTAATTTCCTTACTAGGAGGTGAAATAAGGAGGCCCTCTAATCTCTTTAAACTGGACACGTATTCCATTAAACTCAAGCAAGTGATTGATATATTTTACTTGGCAGTTAATTAAATTGTATGGTAAAATGGGATACGAGGCAAATTAATAGAAAGCCTTAATTTGAAACCAAATAAAGAGTCTCAATTTATGATTTTTTTATTAAAAATAAAATATAAAGCAATTACTTCAGTAGAAATATCTTTTCCTTTTTATTGAAAGGAAAAAAAAAAATTGCTTCATACCTCTTTGGAAATTACAAAATAATCCCCCTTTTGGTTTTTAGATGAAAAAACTAACTCTAACCCAATGATCAGGAAGGAGAAGCCTCCAACCAATGACCTAGCAAGAGAGGAGCTCCTTCTTCCCAATGAACCTAACAAAATGTCTCTACTTAACAAATGTGTATAAGCAAGATTATCAACTAATAACCACCCATTTCATGTTATCCAAAGTTATCTCCATCTAATAGTTAGATCCTTCAATTAGGGTAGTTTCTAGCTCATTGTCTATCATGATCCACCTAAAAGGGGGTACAATATTACTAAATTTAAATATAATAAAAAACTTAGATTTTAAACTCTAATTACAAAGGTTCACAACTTTTCATGAATTGAAATTAATTTTTTTTTAAAAGTATTCAGTATTAAGTGATTGATTTGGGATGATAATATTCTAAAACCTAGAAAACATAAACTAAAAATCTCCAAGGCAACTATTGATCATTTATAGAGAGCCTAGTTGTAGTAATCAAAGGGAGAAATACTATGATACAAACTCTCAATCCTAGAACAAAGTAGCTACTTAACTTTTTGGTACAAGTGATTAGCAGTGCAATTTGACCTATGGAAAATGCAACTTCTTTTCTTCTTCTCTTTAGGCCAATTTGTTTAATAACATTTACATAAAAGCAAGTTAGTTTTAAAGTCTTTAAGTCCCTTGGAGCGAGTCACTTTGTAGATGCTTGAAAGAAGCTAGTGACTGTTATTAGGATTAAGCACTCTCCATTGCAGCATTATCTGTCATTCACATCGCACAAAAGAATGATCTTAATAACAAAAGAAAATTGCATTTAACTGATCTCAACTCCCTAAAACCAATTCTCTTCTTGCAGGATTAACTATATCATACCAAATTTTAGATCATTCTTTTGGAATTAAGCCGAGTCACCAATAATAACATATGTCATAATATTAAAAATCTTCAATTAGACTAATCCTAGATATATAAAGAGGCCCTGACCGTTACCATGTATGGCTCTTTTGGCTGAGATCAAGTATTAGTATCTGTTTTCATGTATATAAAATGCTTTTATTGATGAGAGGTATTTTCGTAATTTTATATTCATCACTAACATAGAAAGTCTACTGGATCTGCTCAGTGTCAACGACCAAGTTGGAATCTCTCTCTCTCTCTCTCTGCTCATGATCTCTCTCTATAAATACCAATAGCCTTCTCACATATTTTTCATCTACCTCTCACTTATACAAAGACAATTTGCTTTTCGTTTCTCTACATTTTCCCCTTGTTTTTTTCTCAGAGTTTTGGCAGCCATGAATTCGCTGGTGGCAACCAGTCGTAATTTTCGACATGCTTCCCGTCTACTTGGGCTTGATTCGAAGCTCGAGAAAAGCCTGTTAATCCCTTTTCGCGAAATCAAAGTGAGCAGCTTTGTGTAGATTTTATACCCTTTTTTATATCTTTGGGGAACATTTTTTTATCCGGGTCTGAAAACTGTTGAAGTTGCAGGTGGAATGTACGATCCCAAAAGATGATGGTACTTTGGTTTCGTATATTGGGTTCAGGGTTCAGCATGATAATGCTCGTGGGCCCATGAAAGGAGGGATCAGATATCATCCGGAGGTAAAATTGTTTCATTTGATTTGGATTTTGAAAGGCAGGGTTCTGAGAATCTTACAAGATTGACCGGGGTTTTGGGTTTTACTTTGGTGGGATTTGTTCATACTGGTTTGGTCTGGAGTCAAGATCCCAAATATGGTTTTCTTTATGAAAGAATGCTTATAGAGCTAGTCATTTGTCTTTCTCATAAATTGTTAAGTTAATCCTTTCTAGCTAAAATCGTTACAGATTTCGATAAGTTCCTTATGTTGAACAACTGGTTGATGTCAAAGATGATTATGATTTGCATGTATTTGAGCTAATCAGTGGTTTAGACTATCTAAGAATGGTATGAGTTTTGACTCTCTGATGTTACAATTGCTTGTGTTTTCTAAATTGGATCAGATTTCTGTTACTCGACAGAATGATGCCAGAACTCTGATGCTTCATCATAACTTGCAGACCCACAAGTTCAGTTTTGGTTGCCTCTGTTTCGCATCAAGTAGCTCTTATTTTGTACAGCTTCTTACTACTTGATCACTTGATAGATTTTCAAAATTGTTTCTATGATCAATAGTTAGCTATTTTACATCCTGAAATCATCGTCGAACTGGATCTGATCATTTGTATGACAGATTCACTGTCACGTCTCTAAAGAGCCTTGTTTATTTCCCAAGGACGTACCATTAGATAGGACTGTTAGAAGCAATATATAATGTTTCCTATTCAGAGCTACTACGCAAGTCTTGCATCCAACAGTTTTGCTAGAAATGGAGATAGTATCTAGACAAGAAAAAGCTTACCAGCTCCACTTCTGCCTTCCCATGAATGAGACCTTAACAAAAAAAGAGGGAAATAGGTGGCTTTAAGATTTTGTCCTATTGTGCTCATAAAGGTAAGCAAATTATCTAGATTTATAGCATCATAGTAACGACAGTAAAAGTTGTCGTCATGTGACCTTGAGGTCACGGGTTCAGGCCGTGGAATCAGCTTCTTACAAAAATGCAAGGTAAGGCTGCCTACTTTAGGCCATTGTGGCCTGCCCTTTCCCCAGACCCCACATAGGTGGGAGCTTTGTGCACCGGGGCTGCCCTTTATAGTAACGACCATAGCAGAAAATAATGGTAATGGTATTTTATAATGGCCCAAGCCAAAACCTTTATCAGTGTGCTTTATTGCTCAAAACACCCATATTGGCCAATATTTGCCTCATATCGCTCATAGATAATGTAACACTATACCTAATTTCCTTGTCAACAGGCACACTATGGTCGTTATAATGCCTTTATTTTGTTTCATGGTAATGACTGTTCACTTTGCAGAAATGCAAAAGCCTTGGTTCCATGTATAACAATCTTCTTCATGCATGACATTACGACTTCAGTACCAAGATGCTATATTGGCGTCTGGGTTGGTCTGTGACCCCTGGATGCCGAAGGCATCCTTGGGATGATCTTGTAGTTTCTGCGGAGTGGAGACAATGGGATCAGTCCATGGATTTTCCTTCCTTTTTCAACATTTCGCTCAAAGGGTAGAAGGGTGTCAGGATGATCGTCGTTCTCATAAGGCTACTGGGCAATAGAAATTGTTTATTGTTACAGTCATCTCACCATGTTTGTTATAGCAGCGAAGTATGTTCTGGTGTCATAATTTCTTTGTCTTCAGTTGAACAAATTTTGTCACATTAATAAGGAGACAGTTAAATGATTTTTTATTGTATATCTCTAAGGAGACAATAGTTAAAAGATGAATCAGTTTGTTCAAATGGTTTGAGGTCTATCGGGATGCTGGAACTGTTAAGGCACATAACTTGGTATAGTATTTCAGTCACAAGGCATCGGAAAATATGTGCTGGAGTTACCCTGAATTGTCTGAGGGCATCTCATAGAGCATGAACTCGTTGCTCAATGACGATTTTTTACAATCTCAATCTTGATTCACAGGTTCAGTTCCAAATTTCCAGCAAAAAGAATGAAAGCAAGAGTTACATTATAGCTTCTCAGTTTTAAGTAAAAATTGATCATGAATACAACCTGGTTTTATAACTCCATATTAACTTGGTTTGTATCCTCTCTTAGGTGCATACTTGCAAGTCTATCAACTGATATATATATATACTCTCTTAATATCTTATTTTCCTCTTGACCTCATTAGACAGTCTTTTGGTTATGCTTTAAGTTTTGTGCATACTTTGGTCCTTATGCAATCAGTTATTTTGTCTGATACACTGATGTAGCTGCAAGCATTCTTGACAATGATGTAGTGTCCAGATATATTTTGTCCTGGAATTATGAACTGACAGAAAATAGTTGGTCAGATGTTCATGATGTTTCTGCTTGCATCTCTCTTAATCTTGTCTGTAACTTGAAAAAATTGAATATCTTATTTATTGGCTTGCGATGCTTATGTATTGACTGAAATGTTCATGTATTTATCGTTACAAGGTGGACCCTGACGAAGTGAATGCCTTGGCTCAACTAATGACATGGAAGACTGCAGTAGCAAACATTCCATATGGTGGAGCGAAGGGTGGCATTGGGTGCTCTCCTAAGGATTTAAGCATGAGTGAGTTGGAAAGGCTTACCCGTGTCTTTACTCAAAAGATCCATGATCTCATTGGAATTCACACTGATGTTCCTGCACCTGATATGGGAACTAATTCACAGGTGCCTAATCTCAATTGCTTTGAATCAATTATCTCTGAACTGTTCTATTTTCTCAGAAATGAAGTTGTTTTGGTTATGCATGGACAGACAATGGCATGGATTTTGGATGAGTACTCTAAGTTTCATGGTCATTCACCGGCTGTAGTTACAGGAAAGCCTATAGTAAGTATTCAGAACCAAGACAACATAAAGTTCATATTTCTTTTAATTTCAATAAAACTCCAAAAATGACGTTCCCTCTTCAATATCATCGGACATTGTAGGACCTTGGTGGATCTCTTGGTAGGGATGCAGCAACTGGACGAGGTGTCGTATATGCCACAGAGGCTTTACTTGCTGAATATGGGAAGGCTGTTTCTGGATTGACTTTTGTTATACAGGTAATATGATGTTATATGTTCAGATACCACTATAATAGATAACCCGTTAAGATATGCTGAAAAGTTAGGAGTCCATGTCGATTGTATTAAGTTGAACTACATTTTCTTATTAATGTAAACACCACCTTTCAGGGTTTTGGAAATGTGGGTTCTTGGGCTGCCCAACTCATTCATGAGAGAGGTGGTAAGGTCGTTGCTGTGAGCGACATTACTGGTGCTGTTAAGAATCCAAATGGCTTAGATATTCCAGCCCTGCTCAAGCATAAAGCTGAGAAAGGCGACATGAAGGACTTCAAAGGTGGAGATGCAATGGACACGAATGAGCTTCTTGTACACGAGTGTGATGTCCTGATTCCTTGTGCTCTAGGTGGTGTTCTCAACAGGTTCATCTCCAGCTGACCAAACACTCGTCAGTTTTATTTTCTTTTAACTTACTGTATTGCAACCTCTTGACTCATTTCATTATCCAAATATTCTCTCAAGATTTAATTTGTGCAACCAAGTTCAGAAATGCATTCAAGCTGCTTCATCATCCTCATCTTCATTTTCCAAGCGTCACTTGAGACATCTGCAGTTGTTGATGTTGTACTTATCAGCATGGCATGTGGTAGTTGGTACTTTTTGGTTCTTTAATGCAAATCTGATTCTGTCAGAATTCCTTGGTCATTGACTTGCATAGGTGAAACCATCATTTCCAAGAAAATTCATCAGAAATTGTTGAATACTCGTCAAGAATATCTGTTGTAGATTTTCTCATCATCTTGATGTTTCCAAGATGCCTTCGGTGGATTGTGGTCGTATCTTTTGTTAATAGATTTCTAAAACTTCTGAAGTAGGATAAATTAATGTCTGTAGTAAACTTCACACTTTTTCATCTTCTTTGCCGGTTGAAAGTTAATTCTTACTTTGGTCCTTTGTGCTTCAATTCTCCAACTTATGTACCTTATCTTCTACTTTAAAGGGGAAATGCTGCTGATGTTAAAGCCAAGTTCATAATAGAAGCTGCAAATCATCCCACTGATCCAGAAGCAGATGAGGTACCCTTGATTTCTGCACTCTGATAAAAGTTGTCATGGAGTGGTATGGAAACTTTTTAACTCTGGGTATTCTATTGCAGATCTTGTCTAAGAAAGGAGTCATTATACTCCCTGACATATACGCAAATGCTGGAGGTGTGACTGTGAGCTATTTCGAGTGGGTTCAGGTAATTGTAAAGCAGAGTTAACTTTCCTGTCTTTATGTTTCAGTATGCAGCATTAGCTCACACTGGAAACTAAACAAACTTGATTTGAATTTTGCAGAACATCCAAGGGTTCATGTGGGAAGAAGAAAAAGTGAATGAAGAACTTAGAAGGTACATGAGGAAAGCCTTCATTGAGATCAAGGCAATGTGCAAAAGTCATGATTGCAATCTCCGGATGGGTGCATTCACACTGGGAGTAAACCGGGTTGCACGTGCTACCCTCTTGAGGGGTTGGGAAGCATAAAAAATTCGATTCTTTTCGTTCTCCACACACATCGCAAATTACAAGTTGAAGCAAGAATAAGGAGACAGTTTTTTCTGATTACTTATTATGTTTCCCTTCTTTTGTTTTCCTAGTTGTATCATTTTAAAGCGACATTCTCCAGTTCAGGAAATCATTTTAAAGTATTAGATTACATTCATGGGGGGATAAATTGTATTCATAACAGGATATCTTTGCTAATGGAACTGAAATCTCAAAGGCACATCATTTTTGAAGTGTTAGATTACGTTCATGGGGGTGTAAATTGTATTCATAAGAAGATACCTTTGCTAATGGAACTGAAATATGAAAGACACCCACAGAAACAAACGCTACTTATTTCCAGTGCAATGGAGCCTTGCTGTTTCAGTCCGTACTATTTTGGTTCTTTTCCGTGTCTTGAGACAGCCTCAAGCATGCAACCATTTACGGATGCTGCCTAGTTTGGCGGCCGCTTCTAATTTTTACACGACTTGTTGTATGATGAATGCCATATTCTCATTAGTAAATGTTGCAGACAGAAGTCCAGGAGAGGCCTACTTGTTCAATGATCAAACCGTTTTCCGCAGGCATTGATTTGGATAAGTGATGCCTCAAATTTCAGCCCATTAATAAATCCAGGCTCTGATTGCTCAAATGAGCAATTAGAAAACTAAGGGGAAACAATATACGCCCATCAATGGAACTTCTGCAGTCCAAAGGCTTGTGGATCCGATAGGTCTGTGGCCTATCCAGAGCAAAGAAACTGATGGTCTTAATCGCTGTCTGGGCTCCATTGGCACGGATAACTGATCACAACCACCCACCTATAGCAGTCGATTTTCTGTTACCAGAGACAGCACTTTTGTCAATTTCATGAAAGGAACAAAGATACAAGTCAGGGATCCTAGAATGACCTTTACCCATGACTGAACTGACAAAAGAAAGGAAGATAAGCCGTTTCATACTCCAGCATGGGCTTCCATTCCTCATTTTATCACATGTATCTCTTGTTCATTCAAAGAGCTAAGCAAGAAAGAACCAAGCCTTAACCTCTCATGGCCTCCAATACCATATTTGCCACTCTGCAAACTGCTTGCAGTTCTCACCATTTCATAAGAAAACAGCATTCTGTAGTGAGAACTGCTTGCTCCTCTCGGGCCAAACAAGAATCCCATGTCGTTGTTGTTGAAAGTGACAAGATTCTTAACAGAACAGAACCAAAAGCGACAACCAGCTCCATTTACAATGTTCCAAAGGGAATTGAAGGTGAAGCAGAGGACGGGATGGACACAGAATCCTCTCCTGCTCCAAAGTTCAAGGATGAGAGATGGAAAAATGGGACTTGGGATCTCAACTTGTTTGTCAAAGATGGGAAGATGGATTGGGATGATGTGATTGTTGCAGGTGAGAAATAGTTCAAACCAATAAGTGAAAATTTCTTTTGCATTAGCCTTCATTCTTTAGAGGAGCCTAAGTGATATGATTTCCTTGAATTACATTTTCCTTCCGTCATTATGCTTCCAAAAGCTCATTTGCCAATGTATTCATTGTCCCGGATGAAGGCACAGCTAAGCTACCTTAAACTGTTAAAGACCTCCCAGTACCAGTTAAGTATATATGCAGTTCTTGAAGGAAACAAACTTAATTTGCCAATTTAATTGGCAATAAATCCATTTATGGAATGACCTGACATTTAGATCAAGAATGGCTTCCTACATCGAGCAGAATTTAATCTTTTACAGACTTGATTTCTAAATTTTGATGCTGGTGCAGAAGCAAGGAGGAGGAAGCTTCTCCAAATGTATCCGCAGACATCAACAAACAAAGATCCAGTGCTCTTCAGAAGCTCCATCGTACCCTGGTGGGCATGGATACGGAGATTTCATCTGCCTGAAGCGGAACTGATAAATGGTGAGAACAAAAGTTTCCAATATCTAAAGGTTTTGAAATGAAGTGTTTATATCTCTCCTAACAGAATTTCCTTTTGTGGATCTTTGCACAGGTCGAGCAGCAATGATTGGATTTTTCATGGCATATCTCGTTGACGGTCTAACTGGAATTGGTGTGGTAGGCCAGACTGGTAACTTCATCTGCAAAGCAGGTCTGTTTGCAACAGTTGCCGGGATACTCTTGTTCCGGAAAACTGATGACATTGCAAACCTGCAAAACCTAGTCAATGAGGCCACATTCTATGATAAGCAATGGCAATTTTCATGGCAAACTAAGGAACAAGAAGGTGAGCCAAAGAACTGAAGAAAGCAATTAAGATAATTGCCAAAAGCTAGTCAATGTTCATGCTGCTTGAGGTTCTGAGGTTTATGTTAATACGAGATGTGATCTACGTCTCAGATACAGTTCCATACCATGTCTGATTTGCTGAAATAACTCCTTGTGTAACTTATTGTCTGTTCTGTTGAGTTTGTATTAAAATGAACTAGTATGGTATGCCCGTCTGTGAAATAAGAGACAAAGTGTGTTATAATAAAGAATTTGGCTGATACTGACAAACTTCAAAGTGATGGCAACTTACATGAACCATACATAGGAAGCTTGGAAATGCCATCCATCTCCATACTTCTTTCTGGACTGTCATCCATCTTCGTCAGTGTCTCATTTCCATTTTGAATGTATTATGCATGAGAAAAAAAATGTTCCAGAGCCTTCACCATTTTGTGAAGATTTAGATAAGCAATTTCAGTCTCCATGACCCCAACCTTTTTCCTAAGAGAGGAATTACAAAAATATCTACGACAGACAGATTGCTGCAACAGCATTTTTCTTTTTCTTTTTGATGAACAAGATTACATAAATTTTCATTTTCGAGTGCAGAAAGATGAAATTACAGAGAACACACATTGCCCCACAAAAGGAGTCTCCATAAAGCCATTAAAAAGAAGGTTTCCACAGATGTTACTTGAATGACTCTCTAATAATACTAAGCTTCGAAATCAATTTTCTCGGGTGCTGAAGCACAACTTTTACAGCCATCATTTAAGCAATAGCCTGAGCGTCAAGTGAAAGCACGCCCATGCTTTTAGTTCCTACAGATGGGTATCTACAATGACCACCAAAGATATTACCAAACTTGGTGGTTCAAAGATAAGTGTGGCACTAATAGAATATACATATAATAGTGTAACACCCCGGATTTTTAAGACAAATTTTTTTTTTTTTTTTCATAATAATGGCATTTTAAATAAGAGCATTTTGGGATCCCATGAGAAAAGATTTATTTAACATTTTACTAAACCTATCTTAAAACTCCGGGTGTTAATTTTTCCTTTCTCAAAATGGCGTACATGTAATTTAAACATAAATAAATAATCCGCGTATAAATCAACGTCAAATAAATAGGCGCCTTTATTTTAAATCAAATAAACGTCCAAAAGACAATAATAATATGGCCCAGGGTCTATCCATCATAACATCCCATATAAATGTCCAACATATGTCCAACATCTAAATCACATCCAAATATAAAGTATGCAGTCCATAATAAAATTCAAATGATAATCCACTCTAATGACTCACATTACTTTCTAAAACTATAGGGAAACTAGTCTTCAGCAGCTCTCAAGGTTTATCAACCGCTTTTCCTTTCCTGGTGTCGCGCTCGAGATCTAAGGCATTGCAAAACAAAGCAATGCCTCAGCAAGCTATCGCTTGTGTAGGTACATAGACAATTAATGTAATAAATGCAAGAAATAATGAACAATACTGATGAAAAATCTAACATTTATGAAGATAGTGATATCATAATGCCATGTTCAATAAATGCCAATTTATTTCATATGCTAAAACATGAAATTCACGGAGTTAAAACATGACATGAATCAATAAAATGGAGCATACAACAAGAATAAGGGCACCCTAAGGTAATGGGTCCCACCACATCGCACTAACATCCCTTATCAGGAGTACACGTAGTCAACCTCTGAGTGTCGTCACACCCAGGCATATCATCCATAACCATGCTCATCATACATGCACACATAATAAGAATATGGGCCATCATGCTGCAGTGGTAACCCTCCATGGGTATCAACCACCGCCACTCTCCGTCGACACCATAACGGGAGACTTAGCGTCTGTCCCCATGGAAAGGCTCAGACCGGTAGTGTGGACTATCCATGTTACCAAACCCCTACCGAATGCCATCTATGGGCAGGTGTCTATCATATCACAAACTCATCACATCATAATCTCGGAAAGGTGGGTGGCCTACTCTATCCCTCCCAAGATGACGCCCACCGGGCGAGAGCACCCGTCATCAAATATAAAACACGGAAATCATATGTATATGCTAAAACTCAAGAGCACGTATAGTTTGCAATCCCCAAGACATGCCCCTCATCCTGGGGTTAGCCTATAAAAGGACCAGCTAATAAGCCTCTATTCTCATTTCCATGTAAATCCATGTATTTTCTATATATACAATAAGAATAAAACTCTAATTAAGCATAACTAATTAACATCATACTTGTAAAAGCATTTTAAATAAGTTTATTCAGTAAAAGATTTCAATTTGGAATAACCATCATGTACGCAATGTCGCATGAAATCCATAGTAAATAATAATTGCATTTTAAAACACAATCACACATGATGCTATGTTTAAACATGGTTCAAATATCAAGGCAAAACATTAGTTGTCGTCACCTACCTCAATGTGAGACCACTAGCTTGCTAATAACTCCCTTTAACTGATATATTCACGTGCACCTGTACATGTCACATCACTATTTTAAAATTTTTCTAAAGAAAAAGTTGTCATTTCTAAGTTTTTAAGTTAAAACTAGGTCCGCGTCGTCAATACGATCACAACGCATCTTTTGGATTGTGATTTGGACTCCTCTAGCTCCCAAAAATCAATTTTAAGTGAAAATACTTCATAAATTAATATTTATTAATTTATAAGGTGTTTGGCGGGTGCACTGGTTTACACCAGCGGCCCTGCTTTACA
Source organism: Warburgia ugandensis (assembly GCA_035236585.1). Taxonomy (NCBI): domain Eukaryota; kingdom Viridiplantae; phylum Streptophyta; class Magnoliopsida; order Canellales; family Canellaceae; genus Warburgia; species Warburgia ugandensis. The sequence goes on along the minus strand of CP141131.1, from coordinate 4,400,280 downwards.
CTGGGTTACACTGGCTGCCCCGGTTTACACCGAGTTACACCGGCACCCAGTGTACACTGGGTTACACGGGCAGCCCAGTTTACACCGGTTTACACCGGCAATGCGGAAACCGGCGCCTGAGAAGACGACCGGCTTCTGATCATCTCCGGTGACCCTACAGGTGTCCAAATCACTTGGTTTTTGAACCATTTTGTTCCAAATTTTGTCTAGTTTCCATTTCTATCATCCTTTTGCATTGATTCCTCCAAAAACCATATTTGTTAAACGGTTTTTCCCAAGTTCCTAAAAACATCCCTAGGTACTGGTTTTTGGGTTTTATGGAGAAATCCACCGTTGGATCACTCCCAAATTTAAAGGGTTTGCTCTTGGGTCTCTTGTGCACTAGTTGGACGGTGCTATTTTCAAACGGACGAGGTTTGATCAGTGAAATCACGCTCCAACAGTAGCGTGCACAAAGTTCCCAAAAAATCCGATTTTTTTCCTAATTTTTTTTTCATGCTTTTCTAATTAGTTTTCTAATTAATAAATACATAAAAACATGGATTTGAGGCTTACCTTGCGCCTGGCTGGTGTTGCTTGTGTTGCCGGGGCTCCACTCGCCGAAAAAACTTGAATTTTTGCAGGCTAGGTTTCTGAGTAAAGCTCAGTGAAAACGCTCAAAGTAAAGCGTTTTGGCAACTTGGGGAGGATAGATATAGGCCTAGAGTCCTAGGGGAAGAGAACCTCTCCCATTCACACATCTTTCCATGGCTTCTCCGGCAATTTTGCCGGATCTGGGTACAGACGTGTGGAAGACGGGAGTGCCATAATCAATTTGGGCCCCTGTGTTATACGTTTCTGTCAAATGACAAAATTGCCCTTACAACTTCGACGGCTCATAACTCCCTCCTTTGAGCTCCGTTTTTCACGTTCTTGGTGGCGTTGGACTCGTATCGACGAGCACTTTCAAATTATTATGTTTTCAGGAAAAAATTTCATCCATAAATTTTTATTTTTATTTATTTAATAATTTCCTATTTTATCCTAAAAATTAAGGATATTATAAATAGTCATTCAGAAAATGATGACTTTTCACATTTTCATCAAATCAATGATATGTGAACATTGCCAAAGCTTGTCCATGGTTCTTTGTGCAACAAGTAAAGGAAATAACGACTCTAATCACATAACAACTCTTCTCTATGTAACTGCTAAAAGAAATTACACTGAGATAATACATGGAAAGACAGTCGTTTAGATAAGGTAAGATCGACTAAATTGCATGCCTCCTAGTCCTTGCTAGGCTTGTCATCCTGCCAGGTTGCTTGCCATTGTTTGTCATAAAATATGCTCTCCTCTATAAGCTTCTTCAGATTTTCAATATCTTCATTCTTTCTAATTAAAAGTACCCCAACTACAGCAACAAATAGGAGAGTTTTGCAGAAGAAGTTCCCCATCTGATCAACAAGACCCACTCCTGTCAAGCTATCTACCAGATAAGCCATGAAAAACCCAATCATCGCAGAACGGCCTGTACAAATGCAGACAAGTAAGTTTGGTTAACAGGTCGACCACTAGTAAAATGATCCAAAGATCCAAAAGAAGAGAATAGAAACCTACCATTTAGGAGCTCAGCTTCAGGTAGATGAAACCTTTTAACCCATGCCCACCAAGGTATAATGGAAGTGTCAAAGACTACTGGCTCATCATTAGTAGATGTTTCAGGATTATCTTCTAGCCATTTCCTCCTCTTAACCTCTGAAACAAAGATCAATTGGTGTTACAGAAGTCCAAACTGACGCTAATATTTCCTGAAAGATCTTTCTCGTCCAAACTCATGCTATCATTTCCACAAAGATATTTCTCGTAATAGGAAAAAGATGGATAAATGTAAGAAGACTCCACAAGTCCAAGCAAAGACTTGCGTGTCAATTTGAATATTTGCAATGTCAATAACAAGGTATATAGATATCTAAAGACTTCTCCTTTTGAAACAATGAATGATTATCAGATCTACATCATCGTAATAGGCACTAATAGTTACAAAGCAATGACAAAGAAATGCTGATATCTTTGGATCCTTGAGATGGAGTTATCAAACCATTGGAAGGATGCCCTGTCATGTGTGAAGGGATACACCTTGGAATCACCCCATCCGCATCTGGGTTTGCTTTGTTTCCTTTTTTAATTTGTCCCTTTCTAAATGATACAGGTAATTCTCAGTTCCTTTAACCCATGTCTAATCCTTCTATCAAAAAGGCACATAAAGATACATAGTCTTGGATGAAAGTGCACATACCCTCTTCACTAATACAAATTAAGTCAGGTGATTCATGATACACATAGGTAAGAAATTTCCAGAACGGCAGAACCCAGAATCATCCAACTAAAACAAGCACACTGGGTGTAGATGCATACAACATAAAGGTAGATTATGCTAATGTATAACCTCTACTCAGAGTCCATAAAAAAGGAAGTCCAGTACTTGAGATTGTAACTTACAAGGTGAACATCAAGAGAGAAAGGGCTTCAAATCCAATGACAAAATCCATTATTAAGCTGTAACTTCATGAAGTAGCATACCAACTTGACTGGGAAAGCCCATGAAATATTCATGAGAACTTGAGCAATGAAAAGGACAAGAAATAACAGAAAATTCCAAGGTCGGACAATGAAAAGTTCACAAAACAAAAATTGGCTAAGCAAAGAAGGTAAGAAACTCTCAAGATAGTAAGCAGTTAATAATATCTGCAACTATGCAAAAAATGAGTTCTATAAGTCCAAAAGCTCTTCAAAGAGAAATAGTAACTGGAAGATGCAAAAGAACCAAACAGGTAACAACTTCAAATGGATGTACTTCGTAAAGAAGCTACAGCAATCCAACTTTACTAATGTCATATCAATGAAAATGTCTACTGCAGATATCTAAAACTGAAGTCATATCAATGAAAATGTCTTTCTTTCCATGTAGTGTTCAAGCAAAACCGGCAACCAACGGCCACCACTGTCTCTATGCTCCCACACTCACTCTCCTTCTCTGCTGAGTAGGCATGGGTGAGCCCCACTAGCCCCTTGGACTTTGACTTCTTTTACTGCCCAATTCACGAGGAATTTTGCAGATCGAAGATAGTAATTGCGATCTTGATGATTCAACTGTTGATCGTGATTAGATCGTGGATCGAACATCAGATCATTTGATCTGTGATTAATTTGACCATCTATTATTATTTGAATTGTTCAATGTGATCTTTCTGTTGTGATCGATATTCATAGCAGTGATTTTTGATCGGGAGCAATAGTGCAACAATTTAGCCGATTTTGATCAACAACTGAGATCAATAAAAAATATAAGTATAAAATTAGATCCAATCCGCACCATTCAAATTATCATTTAATTAGATTTACTAACATATTCTTCGATCTAGGCGATCAGGATAGATGCTTAGGCCAGATCGGGCAACTTTGAGACGATCAGTCGAGGATCCGGCAATACAGACTGTCAGATATCGTTTAAATTTACCTAATGCGAGGTTTTACTAATTGAGGGAGGGTTAAAAATTGAAACTGAGTCGCCATATGTCACCTAGCCCCTGGTTAGGTGGCAACTCGAGAGAGAAAAGGGTTTTACCGGGTAGAGGAGATAAATCCAGCAACTAGAAATCCCCTCTTTCCGATCTCCTCTTTTCTCCGGCGAGACAGCCTTCTCTGTCCGGCGCAAAACCCTCTCCTTGATTTTCTCTTCTCCAGCGCCGACGAAAAACACAGAGACCCATTGCATTCTAACGGTGACAGGATTCGAGCCGAGCCTCCGTCGTCTTTTCCTCCTTTGGTCTTGCCCTTAGCCGGCAATTGAACTAAGGCCCAACTACCTTATCTCTTTCCTCTCTGGCGACGCACATGGGGGTTTTCCCCTATTTTTCTTTCTCCTCCAGTAAGGTTAGCTAGAAACCTTTTCTCCCTCTATTTTCTCTCCTTGTTCCCCCTCTCCAATATAGCCAGCCGATGTGATGCTGGATCTGGATGGCCGCGCCGGCATTCCCTTCCCTTTTCCTTCTCCCCTCGTTCCGCGCCGGCATTCCCTTCCGCTCCGTCTCTCTTTCCATGTAGGGTTCGGGTGGTGGCCAAACCCCCCCCCCCCCCAAACTCACTCTCCCTCTCTCCTCCTGAGTAGGCACAGGTGCGCCCCACTACCACCCTGGACTTTGACCTCTTCTACTGCCCAACCCATGAGGAATTTGCAGAACTAAAATAGACATAACGATCCTTACAACACGAGGAACATACTCATCTCTTTTGTTGATTGAAGAAGATTCAATCATTGATCGTGATTAGATTGTTTGAACACCAGATCATTTGATTTATGATCAATCTAAGCATCCATCATGATCTGAATCGTTCATTATGATCTTCGTGACAATATATCGAGATCTATAGTAGTGATCTTTGATTTGAAGCAATAGTGCAGCAATTTGGCCGATTTTGATTGACGACGGAGATGAATCGAGGATATAAGTATGAAATTGGATTCAATTTAGCATCCACACGGTTCAAATGATTCTTTAAGATTATTTAATCAGATTTACTAACATGTGGGGCAATAGGTAGATGATTGTGATTAGATTACTACAGATAGCCTAGATTTAGCAACTTTGAGACAATGAGTAGACAATGCAACAATACAGATAGCCAAATATCATTCAAATTTACCTACGCGAAGTAAGCTTATCATCTTAACCATTTAACATTGTGGATTTGGATGTAATTAGCTAAAATAGATTATATTTGCATATAGACTTGATCGATCAGTTGATTTTTTATGGATTATTTGGAATCAACCTAATATGAGTATGATAATTCTAGATACATCATAAATTGGAGTAAAAAATGAATCTGATAGCTATTGGGAGGCCTAGTTTGGCGTGATCTGGATTATCAACCAACCTAGGGGGCCTTAGCTTGAGATTCCACAGCTGTGAACCGTTGGATCATGTCAAAACATAGAAAAATTGAGAACTAGAAAATAATCTTTATTTTACAACTAAGAATCCAACTTAAATGAATAACTTGGATTTTAAATAAGACATGGATATGATGTATATACAAATAGTTGGACTCAAGCAGACTGATTCTAGAGTTAAGTCTGGCTAGTGACTTGGGAGGCACAGACAAGTGCTTCTTTGTTTGAAGTAGATGACAACATTTAATATTAACATGCTTTCTATAAAAATCATGGATTATCATTGTATTAGTTTCATATTTTTTAGTGATTATGATGCATACTTAATGTTGCACTATGACCTTGTTGAGATTATTATCTAGCTTGTACACCTTTCATATATGCACATCACCTTGATTGTCATATTTCCACATATGTATATTTTTTATTATATATTAAAACAATCAGATGATTTATTTTATTGCTTATATTTATCTGTAGAGAAGGGGAGTCTTGGAGCAACGGTAAAGTTGTTGTCATGTGACCTTAGGGTCACGGGCTCGGGATGTGAAAATAGGCTTTTGCAAAATGCAAGATAAAACTATATATTATTGACCTTTGTGGTCTACCACTAGCAAAATGCAACATAAACATTTTCATTGAAAAACCACTCGCAAATCTGCAGGCAGGCACAATACTGGAAACATATATAGAATCAAGCCTAAAACTCAAATCGTGGTGCAAACAATGAAGAACATTAAAACTAGAATGAATACAGTCCATGTGAGTAGCATTTCTGTCAACATGCTAACAACCTCCTGCAAAAATATCCAAGGGGCTTTATACATGACTCTGTGTGGTTAATCCTAGATTATAAATTCCGCTAGCTTGACAAGGAAAAAGGTGATTTTGCCTAACATAAGCTAGTTTAGTGGAGCAGTTATAAAAAGGAAGTGCTGCAACCAAACTCCAGATTAGCACAATCTATCAATCCTATCCAGAATAAATGCAAAATAAATTCTAAATCAAAACGTACACTTCATTTTTTTTGGCTACAAATTCGACAAGCATCTTCTTTCCTTGAAATGCTTGAAGCACAGAACAAACTGACAGGATTAAGTCAGGAACTTCTATAAAATTTCCCCTTTGTCGTTTTATTTCCACTACCCAAAGAACTACTAAAGCTATCACATGGGTACTGTCCATATTTGCTTGCTAATCTTTGAAAACTGGAATCAGTTAAATCAATTGCAAAAGAAAGCTTTCACACTTCGCCACAACGAATTATCTAGCACTAGAAACCTTATTTACAAGTAAATCAGCTTCCAAAATCTGCTGCCCAAATGATATTGTAAGGAACAACAAGAACTCAAGCACAATTCAGACTATTTTGGCTGATTTGGGTATATGTTGTTCATACCAGAACCGTCAATATCAAACAAGTACTCAGCATATCAATGATAAATTTCAAACCCACAAAACCACATCTCACAGAAGCACAGTAAAACCCACTCAAACTAGACAAACAACACTAACCCAAATGAAATCTCTCACCAAATGCAGGAAACACATAATCAGTAACTAGAACCAAACAAAGGAAACAGAATCAACGAACTAAGTTCCCTTCCCAAACACTCAGCCCAAAAAGAAGCCAAGATCAAATCAACAGAGTAAACAAATTGCAGTGAAATCTTACCAGCATCAATAACAGCATCCCAATTGGTCTTCCCATCTTTAGTGAACTGATTCAAATCCCAAGTCCCTCCAACCCATCTAGGATCTTGAAACTTGATCACTTCAGCGGCAGCTGCTGTCCCATTTGACTGAAAAGCTTCCTCCTCTTTCTGCTTCTTCTCCTCCAGAACTTCTTCCTTTTTCTCTGCTTTTTCCTCTACAACAGCAGAACCCACCACTCCTGCTCCATTATCTGAAGACCTTAAAAGATTCAAACAAAGATTTCTCTTTGACAGATAAAGTAGATAGGATTTCTGAGCTAAATTGGGTTTTGCAGAAAACATAGAGAGGGTTGGAAGGGGAGGACGAGAAAATAAAGCTGCCATTGACACACTGAAAAAATCCCAAAAGATTAAAAGGAAAAAGGGAAAATCACATCCTGTTTTGTTCTTCCAAGTTCTTCGAAGCTTGAGCGGCTCTGCACCTCGGAAATGATGAACTTTTGATGTGGAAAGAGATACGCTGGCCGCAGAGAGCCACTTCTTGTGCAGTCGAGTTAGTGGGCCCACCTTTTGTTCATGAACGTCCGTTGTCCGTGGGCCCGGTAGATCCATAAAGAAACAATTTTAAGCAACTTTAGGGATGGTTTTAATGGATAAGATTGACTTACCATTTTGTAGCCAATGGCAAATAAGGGTATGTGCTTGGGCATACTAGATAAGGATATCCGGTCATCCAATTTCCAAGGATAAATGCTGATGAAAGTACAATTGGAGATGTAGAATCAGGCATCCCAGTTTATGTGATGGGCCCAACTTTGGATATCTTGTGGGCCAAATACGACATGGATTCTAGTATCCGGAAACCCGTCTGTTTGGATGCTAAATATTAACCGTTGATTATATAATTCTTGTAAGCAAAAGTATATGCTTTTTCGTCCGCAGAATCTTTCAATCCAAATCCAAAGCTTCGGAAGTTCAAGATGAACGGGTTGGATCAACAAAATCTGGGGTTCATCTTGTAAAAGTAGGCGCCCTTACCATGTGATTGCACCATGCCACTGCAGCATTGGTCTGTGCTTCTTGCTTACATAAAGATGAACATGGGGCCCACATGTGCTGCCTGCACATAATCATATCCATTAATGAACAACAAGGATTTGGATGTGGCTTCGTTTAGGGTTGGATATCCATTTAAGTCAATCCTATAACTTATCTTCTATTTAAAGCATTCTTATTTTAATTCTATTAACATGCTATAATGGGAAGGGGAGCCCTGGCTCAATAGCAGAGCCATTGGCGTGTGACGTTGAGGTCACAGATTGAGCCATAAAAACAGCCTCTTACATGAATGCAAGGTAAACTAGGTCCCTATATGAAAATAGCCTCCGAACCCTGCATACACGAGAGCTTCCTACACTAGGCTGCTAACATAGTATCATGAGTGCATTTTGAATGATTAATTCATGCATATTGCATTCAAAATCGCAACAAAAGTCTATGTATACATTCTTTTCTTTTCTTTTGGCTTTTTATTTAATGATAGACACACTATTCACACATACAATTGAAGAGTTTTGAACTTTTTATTTAATAATTCATGCATATTTTCAAAGCAATTGCTTTCCTTTGGATTTATCTAATTGTTAAACGTGCACATTTATTTTATTTACTTCTTGGTATGATTAAGGCTGCTTCTTGGTTGGCCATCTAGCAAATCAAGAAACATATCACTAGAATTAATCAAATACAAATAAAATACCTTCAAAACCTTGACTTTTATTTTTAAGCAAATAATTATGAAGCAAAGCTACCTAAACCTAATATCATAATTTCTAATACTTAAAAATTTTCCAAAAAAAAAAAGTGTTGCCTCAATCCTGCAATTAAGTGTAATATATTAAGAGGAAAAAACTTTGTTGTCTAAACGACATTTTTGTTCTTATATATATATATATATATATATATATATTAAAGCTATATATAACCGAAATTTTTTTGCTATCCATAAATAACTTAATCCGTGGATTGTTATTCCCGTGCCAAACAGCCGGTCAATTTCCAGTCCCAATTCCCTCTCAATTTTATGCGCACGCTAATGATGCGTATTTGATAATCCACCCGCGCCCCGTTTTCCTCGCACACCTTTCTCTCCGCAGATGCGGAAACCCTCATTCCTTCTGTTTCCCTCTCGCCATGCCCTTTCTCTCCACAACCTCCTTCCCCCTATCCTCTTCCTCCGATCCTCCTTCCCCTCCCGATGTCTCCGATTCCGCTGCCGAAATCCGCCTCCGGGAAGCCGAAGACCGGCTCCGAGAGGCAATCGAAGAACTCCAACGCCGGCAACTCTACGCTCGCGGCGTTCAACCTCCCTGCGATCATGATGATTCCTGTGTTGCTAATGCTATAGGAAATCTCTGCCAGAGCTTCCTTCTTTCCTATGGAGTTCGCGTAGGAATTGGAATTCTGCTTCGCGCTTTCAAACTCATTCGACGGCAATCATATGCGTCGCTTCTTGATTTGAAGGTCTGTGTTCATTGTGGCTGACATGGTTGGATTTGTTGGTTTCTTATGATTCCTGCTGACTCTTTTTGCTGAATTGTCGTTGTTGTGCTGTTTTTGTCTATGTTTCTGTGTCAAATTTAATTGCGCCAAGTTTTGTTTGATTAGGTGAAGTTTCATACCTCCTGTTGGAATTGATGAAGAAAATGTTCTCTGAATTGCTTGTTTCTTTTGAGTGATGGCTGAAGAGATTCGTTTATCAAGTTTTGTTGAACTGTTTGGTTTTTCTCAGTGATGGATGAAGAGATTTGTTTAGCGAGTGTTTGTTGAGTTGTCTGTGTTCTTTCATCATCATCGTCATAACCATCCGAGCCTATCCTGATTTGGTGCCGGATACACGAATCTTGTTCCTCCATTCCCCTCTATCAAGTGTCATGGCTTTATTTAGTCCAAAAGTTTTAAAATCTTTTTCTCACCACTTCTATCCACATCCTTTTAAGCCCTCTCCTTGCCCTTTTACAACTTGGATTGGCTCACTCCTTACCAGTGCCGTTTTGGGTCTAAGTCAGACAGGTGTTTGTTAAGTTGTTTCTATTCTTTGGATTTGTGAAATTAGGTTTTGATGTTTAATTGGTTCAATTTCTGTTTGCGGTCGAGAACCGGTCTGTTTTATTAAAATTGAGATGGGATCAGTTTCAAATGCTCTAAGTAGTGCTGCAAAAGATTTAGATATGTTTATTGATGTTTGTTTATATTTCAACAAAATTCTAAGATTTCTCGGCTGGTGATTAGTACCTTCTGTATATTAACTGCATAGTAGGAACCTTTTGGTCGGCCAGAATGTAATGATTTAGTCCTATCTATAGATAATTTCTATTGACGATTCAATCACTAAAGAGTAAGAAAATATAGAAAGAATATCCCGAAAGAAATCCTTGCAAGGTCTTAAGTATTTCTCAGTGTAATGCGACTCAGCTGCCATGGCACCCGTAAATTTCTTCCTTTCAGAAGGAAATTGAAGCAACTCTTACCAGCTAGTATGGGAGTAAGAATGTCTTTGTGGCTTAAATTGGATGCACGCTTATGAGAGAGGATGGATGTTCTCAAGAATACTAATCCTCCCATAGGAAGAGCAAGCCATACCATCTCCCACTGTACTTATAACATTGACTCTAGTGGGCGCGAGCACTGTTCGAAGAAGATCGTAATCGAGCCTTTGCTGAAGCCAGTCCTATGTATTGTGTCATCATCATCATCAAGACCTTATCCCGCCTAGAGGCCAGTCACATGAATCTTAAGTTGTATGTATTGTGTAGTTCCAACAGTTTGGTTCTTTTAGTATTTTGATTGTAATCAGTAACCAAATGAGTGAATTGTCTACTACTACTGTTAGATAACATGCCATTATCTTCTAGAGTATGTCGGTTAACTATTTTTTCTTTCATTATACCGATATTCTTGCTTGAAGAAGAATAAAGTATGATCAGTTATTGAGATTGTAAAAGCATACTTGTTGAGATGTAATATTTTATTACATCACCAGAAGTCTTTGGTTCCTTTTTGCAGCAACTTGTGTCAGAGAAAGATTTGATTGTAGGAGAAGAAGCATGTCGCACTGGGTTGCTTTTTGGTGGTTTCACTGGATCATATCATGCCCTTAGGTGTTTGTTGAGAAAGTTAAGAAAGAAAGAGACTCCCTTCAATGCGTAAGTTCCTCCAAAGACATAGTGTCCATTTTTCCATTTGCTACTATTTATATCTCAATAGATATGGTTGTCTTTTGCATGTTCTAAGAAGCTGTTTCATTAAAATGATTTGAGCTCTATTGATGCATGATTCCTCTCCCATATTCATGACTTAGTTAAAGGACATGATGGAGCAGAATTTTAGCAGGTTCGGTTGCTGGCCTTTCCATTTTAGCTTTAGATGATTCAAATCGGAGGCGTACTATTGCTTTGTACCTTTTAGCTAGGATAGCACAGGTACGTAAAATGAGTTCTAGTATTTACATTCACTTAGCCATCCTGTCTCTCCATACAAAAGTATTCATAATGAAATTATATATTTTAAATTGGGGCTTAATTTGCAGTGTGGTTATAATTCTGCAAAATCAAAGAATAAGTTTCATCTATGGGGCAGTCATTGGAGTCATGGGGATTCTTTACTGTTTGCCTTAGCATGTAGCCAGGTGAGTCAAGCTCAGATATTGGATGATGTAGTTAACCCATTTATCTTGTGAATGATATGATTTGTCAGACATATTCATCTTTGTTAGCTTAGGATGCCTTAGAACTGGATTTCATTAAGCTGCCTGGGGAACCTCTTATGCTAGTTGGAAAAAGAAATAAATGGCATCTTGGTTGATTCTGCATCAAATCACACTTGCCTTGTTATACCTTTTATTGGGTGTAATTCTCTTTCCTTTCAAGTAGAAGGTCTTTGAGATCGACCATGATCTGGTTTGCTTTATCTTTGCCTTCCCCAAAAACAAAGGAAATAGTCTCTGTGACCACATTCCAACCATGCCCTCTTCCTTTCTAATGTCTTTTTCCTGTTAACCAGAATACAATTAGACCAAAAAACTTTATATCCTTGGAACTTTTTGTACCGTCAGACTCATCATGTCTCTGGCCTGCATATGCATCAAACTTGCACATTTTGTTGCAGCCTGCATAATTTTTCTGTTTGCTAGTTAAGTTCATAATCTGGTAATTTTATATCAATCTGTTCTTGCTGTGCAAATGCACTGCTCTGGTACTTCCTTTATGATACTTGTTTAATGTAGCCAAGCCACACTTCATTTTCCTGTCACATGCCCTTGATTCAGTTCAACATGCCTTCCAATAGTATGATTTGGTAAAATTATTTTCCTGGCCAGTCCTCTAGGTATGTTGTAATTTAATAAATTTGTGCTCTCAGGTTATGTATGCCTTTGTAATGCGACCTGAGAGCTTGCCTAAATCATATCAAGATTTCATTCAAAAGACTGGACCGGTTGCTGAGCCTGTATACAAGGCTGTACAGGATTCCTGTAGGGGTTCTCCTGTAGACGTTCTTGCCCTGTCTGCCTACTTATCAAACATGAAAGGATACAGCTCCATAAAGTTGGAGGAGTACCCCTCTATAATCCCATGTTCTATCATTCATCCAGACTCAAAATCATGTTTAGCTCATAATGCTGTTGCAGCATCAGCAACTTTTAAGAAGACGTTTCCACTGTATTTCACATTGACATTTGTGCCATTTGTTGTTCTCCATCTACAAAAGGTACGGCATTTATTGTGATGGATTGGTCTTTTCTGAGTTTTATGTTATCTATGTTAATTTCTCAGCCAAAATACTGTATCATTGCCTTCTTGAACTGATAGGGGTTGTTGATGAAGTGATTTTGGCCACTGTTTCTTAAGTTAACTCTAAGAAGATTTGTACCATTTGAAAAAAAAAACTCTGAAGATTTGTTAAACTGATGGGTTTTATTAATACAGGCTAATGTCTTTGTGTGTTGTTTTTTTGCATGCAAAATGATGTTAGTGCTGATATGTTTCCTAGGAAATTTAATATTTGGTGAGAACGATGACACCAGGTGATGTGGTTTCTTTTTGGCTAAAAGTACTTTTGTAACTTAGAATGCTAGAATCTGTTAATTCCATCAAATCTAATAATCAGAATTTATGGCATAGCACTGCATGCCTGTTCGTGGTTAAAAACATTCATATAATTGGTGATTGACATATCCACTCCTTTGTGTTTCCTCTCACTTTTGTTCTCTTTTCTCTTTCCTGATCTTTTAGATGGATTTTGATTTTTGAATTGAAAATACCTGTGTAATTTTTTGTACTGCTCCATGTGATGGTGTTTTTCATTCCTTTAACCCACTATAATGGAGGCCAGAAGGGAAGAGAATGATCTAGAGCAGGATGTATAACTGAGGGAAAAGAGGTGGGTTGGCTTTTTATGTGGTTGGGTGGTCCAGGACTGGCAGAGCCTTGTGTTTCCAGATGTTCTGAATGTTTAATTTAATTCAACTTCTTGGTTTGGCTGCATGGACACACAAAATGAAGTAGTGAGGTGGGCACCACACTAAAAGAACTCTAAATCTAAAACGTTGTTTTTACCCTTATTTTGCAGTCTCTGTAGTTGTCCAAATAGTGTCTATACTAAAAGGACCTCCTTGCTGGGATTTTTGAATAATTTTAAAGAATTACAATCTACTGGACAACAACTCTAGCTTGCTGTGGAAATTGAATATTGAGGAAAGCAAAGTGGTTTGTGTTGTTTTTAAAGTACTTGAAAAGTGACAACTGATTCTATATCAACTTTTTTCCCCAGTTCTTGGAGTCCCCAGCTCAGACGTGCTGGCTGGCTGTTAAAGATGCTGTTCGTTCGACAACGTTCCTGTCTGCTTTTGTTGGAACCTTTCAGGTAGTCATTTACCTCTTCACCTTTCTTCTCTATTTCTTGCAAGGTTCAACATTCTTAAGATTTGGTTTGTTGATTGATGCAGGCAGTCATATGTTTACATAGAAAGGTGGCATTGAAAGACCATAAACTTGTGTACTGGTTTGCTGGTGGTATTGCCGCTCTCTCTGTACTTGTGGAGAAGAAAGGTAGAAGGGCAGAATTAGCTCTATATGTTTTCCCCAGAGCTGCAGATTCGTTATGGTATAACTTAGTTAACCGCCATCTGCTCCCGGATATTAAGAATGCTGAGGTATAACATTCTAGCCTTATGTTGTTTTTTCCTTCTTTCCTTCTGATAACATTCCTGTTCATACTGGTAAATGAAACCAACTAACTGGCATGTAAGTTATTCTCTCTCAAAATGCATTTGGGATTCCCAAGTGTTGCTGCATCTAATTTTTGGAGGCCTTGCTGAATGGGGGCCTCTGGTGCACTTATTATCTCGTCACAAGCTCTCCTAAACCCAAACTCTTTGAGTCTCAACCATGGAGTGCCATGTGTATCTAAAGGAATCATTGTCTATTTCTATTGGGATTACTATTTGATGAATACAATTGATACATTGTACCTTATCATGAATTGGCAACGATGTGGCTCCAGCTTTATCGAAAAGGGGCAGATTACTTTCTTACCTAATCATCTCGCCATCAGTATCTATGAACACTTGTAAACGGGATTAACTCCTAATTGTTTTACAGGTGGCTCTTTTCTGTCTTTGTATGGGAGGAATCATGTTTTACTTGGAACATGAACCAGAAACCATGGCTCCATTCCTGAGGGGGCTTATCCGCCGGTTCCTTGCCAGCCGAATAAGTAAGCCTATGGGCCCACCCCTCGATAGGAACCCCCCCTCTTGTTTGCAAGCTTCCAGTGTTATGGAGAAATCTGCATTATCAGAAACCCCTGAGAAAGAAGCTTCAACGGCATCAGAGAAGTACAATCTGGAATCAATTCCTGGCCTTTAAGGTGCTCTGCCTTTCATTCTATAGCAACACTAGCTTCAGCAGTCTTTTTCATTTCTCCACACATACAGAATATTTTCGTGAGATGATGACTATCGCATCATATATCAGATCCCTGTCGTTGGGATCATGATTGCTAGATTGTTTGTTCCCGAATGCGTTATCTGAAGTGAATGTAGGGCAATTTGATTTTTGACCATTAGATTGTATTCTCTTTTATTGGGCTATCAAATGTTGTATTGAAACAGTTGTTCATAATGAAAAAATTATTCACAAACAAGCAAGAACACTTCCTTCTATAGTTGTGGCCTCCCATCTGTTGAAAGTACTTATATATATATATATATATATATATATATATATATATATATATATATATTGTTCTCTTCAGTTTTTCAATTCATTCCCTAGTTATATAACGTGATTGGGGAGATGAATTATGATATATGACCTACACAGGCGACTAAAGTGGGCAAGTACGGGTAGTTAGTGATCTAAACCATTTATTCTGCTGGTATCCATCTGTCACGGGCACTACTGGGGAAATTCCATACATCAGAGTAATGATAATCTTCTCACTGATCAACGTTTACGTAAGAGACTGTTTCTACGCCTCGAACCCGTAATAATATCATTGAAAATCGATACCAATATAAAGGAGACGGTAGTGTACATGCTCCCCCTCTTTTTACTCACAGCCCAACTGTTGTAATTTCATGGGGCCCAGATTTCTGAAGATCTAATCTATTTATAATATAGCCCTTGGCTTAGGTGCACCGTGCATCGAAACTCTCAGTTATTGGGTGACTTCTATTAAGCATGCGTCTAGTTGTAAAAATGAAGGTGAAACCTTATGCCATCCATTTTTCAAGTCAAGGATCATCTGATGGATCAGATCATCAACAATCTAAGCCAAGGAAAACAATGTCAATAGTTCAGATCTTCAGAAATCTGTACCTACATGAAATTATAGCGGTTGATGTGATTTATTGAAGGGCTCGTGAGAAAAACAAAGGGTGCCTACATCACTACCTTTAAAATGATGATAGAAGAATTTGCCAAAATGCCGGAAGAAATGTGAGACAAATTAAAAGCAAGACGACACTAGCGACCCATCCTCTGCTCAAACTAAAAGGCGCGAAGGTCCTCCTTTCCAATCTCCCGCACCTTCACAGATAAAATTAACAAGAGGAAAGGCTCAATTTATTGCTGCTACCAACTTTTGTAACGAATTGATGGTCCTAGTGGTAGCAGGATAATGGTCCAGCTCATTTAATTGAGCTTAGTAAAGTGTCTAGTCATCTAATTGGCCTGATCAACCGATTAGAGGATGTAGATGGTTAAAATCTTAGTACCTTATAGGGATACATTCAAGATAGACTAGGAATATATGAATGGCCCTATAATACTCCTTGTTTAGTTAGAACTTTTAGGTTGGCTAATAGCATTTGAGAGCTAGGATTATAGGTCACCATGAACTGTCAAACAAATGATCTCATTAGAAATCTCTTCTAATTAGGAAAGAAATAAAAAACCTTATATTATATAAATACAAAGAGAGGAAAACCAACTATTTGAGTTATGTAATTTTCTTCTAGCATGTGTGGTTTTTGGTGGAGAAGAAAGAGAGTTGGACAATCCGGATTTGATAGATCCAACCTTATGTTGTGGTAATCAAGTCTTAGAATATGCTATTGTAAATTGATTGAAAAAAAGATTCTACAAGTTTTCTTCTATATGCCTATAAGTTTATTACTGATCTCTTTTTTGTAGTCAATCTCTAGGTTCGTTTTTCGAGATGGTTGCTTGATGGAGAGAGATAAAGGGGAACTCTATCAATCGAAGGAGATAAAATCTATATATTCTGATGATTCTAATTTATGTTATTGGCTATTATTTACCAAAATTTGATTTTTTTTGCATAATTGTTTGTTTTGTGTGTAATGCATTATCTGCAATGTCTGGGACCGCAATTGGTGTTAGAACCTTAGGTTTATTGGTTTGGATCAATTAGATTTGTTCAAATTTAACATAAAATTTTCTATAAAAATTTTGGTCAATAAATAGGCAGTAATAGACCCTATTTTTAGGAATTTTTTGTGAAAAAGTTTGGTTAAAAATACTATACTATTTTCACAAATATTAGGCACTATTTTTTGCTTGAGTTTTTCAAGAATTTCATCTCCAAATTTGGGCACAATATTTCTTTAGTTTTAGACATGATTTTTCACACCAATCTTACTTGCATAATTATGAATTTTTAGCATGACTTATTTCATGTTTTTTAGATGTAATTTGTTGCATGTTTAAGTTATTATCTTTATGTTGTTTTTAAGCTTTGATCAAATGCATATTTGTAGAAACCCTATGGATTGAAACATAGGAATCATTAATCCTATAATTCCTATAAAAGATTAATCTAATTTGAGCCAATAGGTTATTATAACCTAAGGCTTATATCTTTTTTTATTTTCTCTAATAAATCATCTTTTTGAAGTGATATAATTTTTTAAAAATTACTTGATAATTAGCATCACCAATTAGAGCTAGAATTGGAATTATTTTGTTCCCAATATTTAGCCTATAGTTTTGCCTAAATGGGACTGCTTTAGGGACTTTTATATACTAATTCTATTATTATTCCATGTATTATCCTTAGAATCGCTTGAATATTTAGTATCATTAATTTGCATGTTGAGATTTACTTTATAATTTTGTCTATTGCAAATTGATTGGAATTAATATTATACCTTAAATAGTGACTGAAAATAGGCATGAAATTGGCATTTTTCATCTTCCTATTCCGTGATGCATTGATTTAATTGCTTGGTGTTCTTACGTTAGCTGTAAAACTAGTTGTAGATCTTATAACACAGTGACAACTTTTAATTTTATTGAAAATTCAGTAAATAATTGCTAAATTAGGAGTTTATCTATGCCTTTAAATGTTGGATTTCACTAATTAGAAATTGATTAATCATTACTAGTTTTTATATAGAGTTGGTATATTGATTTCACTAATTAGCAGCTGATTAATCTTACTAGTTTTTGTAAAGAGTTGGTATTTAAACTCCAAAGAGAGGATTTATAATTTCTACTGTATGTGAAAAATTAGTTATTCTAGATTAATTCTAAATTGCATAGAATGATCTAGGTAATCTTAAGTTGTCAATATGATTTTGAAAATCAAGGTACAATGGTCAGTGTTTTGATAATTACTGTTATTAATAATTGGTTGAACATTAAATTGATAAAATGTTTTCTTCCCAACCTACCTCCTATGCATTGATTAAGGTTGTAGCTACAGAGTATAAGCAATACTCTAAATCTTATATCTCTCTTTTGTTAGAAATATATAAGTATATAGACAAAAGACTCCAATAACATGATTGATCATGTTAACTCTTTGTTGGTTGTGGCTAAGGATTTGGAAGGTCTTGAAACCCAATACCTAAAAAGTTAAAGGAGTCTATGGTTAATTCTTAATAGTTGTCAACTTTCTAGGATCATGTTATTATTGTACTTAATCTTTTAAAAGGGCAGGGATCACTATGGATGGTTTTATGTTCATGTTAGGAGTTAAAGTCCAAAGAATAAAGTGAAGAGATTAGGGAAAAACTTCTAATATGGATCTTCCTAAAGATAAAGGGCAGGGATCCTCTTCTAAGCTAAATCAAATTCATAGTAAGAAAAGAAATTTTAATAAAAAAAATAAAAAACCTATGTTTAGTGGATCTAATAAGAAAAAGAGGATCAGACCTTGTTGAATTTGTGGTTAGATTGTATATGGTAAAGCTAACTATCCTAGGAATGGCAAATGGATCATATAATGATAGTAGAAGGTCGGAGTTATCATCTACATGATTATTGTAGTTTTGGTTGTGGGAACATATGAAAACTCGTGGTTACTAGATTGTGGTACGTCTAATTATATTGTGAAGGCCATGGAATTGTTTTGTGATTTTAAGGAAAATGTTACAAGAGAATCTAAGGTATTCATGGGAAACAATAGTTTTTGTGATGTGCAAGGGTCAGCGATGCTTAGATTTTAGCTTCCTAGTGGGAGGGATCTTATGTTGATCAAGGTTCTACCAGAGCAAAGTCTTAGATGCAATCTTATCTCCATTTTAGAGCTCACTGAAAAAGGTCTTGAAGTCTGAATTCGCAAAAATAGGGTTATAGTTGTGTAATAACCCAAATAATTAAATAATAATAAGTGAGGGTAAATTGGTAAATAAACGTGGGCCTACAGGGCGTGGGACCCACGATGAGGCTATAAAAGCCTGCCTTGTCTTTTTGTACGGCCAAACTATTCATCTTGGGTTCTGTGTTGACGACACAGGGCAACAACGTGGAACTCCCCTAGCAGGCGTACGCAGTGACGATCTAATCACGGTAGGCCACCCTCTACCATTTTCCTTTCTTTTCTTATAGTTTCCGTCATTTTAACGCCGAAAAACAGAGTGGATTGCCGTTTTCCAGTGAAATAGTAGGCGTTATCATTCTTGTTAAAATAAACTAATGAAACGGTATCAGATAATGATCTGAACCGTTCATCTTGTGCATAGTAACAGGAAGAACAAACCCATGAATTTTCATGGTGATCGGACGACTAGGGATGTTGAAAAACTCATAAAACAGTAGATGGAGAAATTTTAGAGACGTGACAAAAATTGTGTAAAAACACTAGATAATGACAGAGTTGGTTGAAAAGGTGCGTAAAAATAGAGTCTACACAAAAAACTGAGCAAAAGGGTGCCAAAATCGCACCATTTGGACACCTGAGCATCACCGGCGGCGATCGGAGTCCAGCCATCTTCACCGGCGACGGTGGCCAGCAGTGACACGCGTCACCCCTATCGCACGACACGTAGGCGCGACGACACGCGTGCGCACGAGACGACGCATGCGCGAGCACTAACAGTACGTGTGCACGAGGACGACACACGCGTTCATGAAGACGGCGTACGCGGGTGCAACGCCAGCGATATGCGCATGCATGTGCACATGTCAACAACACGCGCACACTTGCGACGCATGATTTTTGGGGTCTTTTGACCCATCCATTTATAAAAACTTGATTTTTAGGAGCTACAAAGGTCCAAATCGCAATCTGAAAGAGGCGTTGCGACCGTATCGACGACACAGACCTAAATTTGACTTGAAAATCTAGATCTAAATTCCTTTTTAAGGGTTACATTACTGAATGTTATAAGATAATCTCAATTAGGCTGATCAATGGATGATCAGGCCTTAGATCTTGATGGTATACATCAAGATTGTGAGATAAGCTAAGGAATTAGATAGATAAACATCATTGAATTGTAAAATGATGGAAGATTTATAATGTAACAAGTACGTCATAGCGTGCAACGTGATACATCCACGCGATTGATTTAAGTACTACATTTATTGAAGTAGGTGATTTCATTCAATTACTTTGTGATTTTAGTAACCATGAGTGAATTTTTAAAGTCTTGAGACATGTGTTTTATGTCTTCTTATGCTCATAAATAGATCTCTATTTTCGTGTTGCATGACTTTTCAATTTGGTAATAACTATGTGTACATGGGCTTTGATCTTATTTATTGGGATTATTTATAGCGCCTTTACATGATTTATATCTTTTCGATGATTTATGACGGGTGCTTTCACCCAGTAGGTACTATGGTAGGAGGGTTGTAGGGTTGGCCACCCGCCCTCTGACTTTGTGATGATGATGATTAGACACCGCCCTTGAGTGATACGGGGCCAGGTACGTAGGTGGTGGTATCATGAGTAGTCCCCCCTACGGGTCCGTTCCTTCCTATGGGGACGGAGTAATTCTCCCATTTGTGTGTCGACGGGGAGCGGCAATAATTCAAATCCTAATAGGGTTGCTACTGCAACATAGTAACCCATATGGTTATTGTGCATGTTCATATGGCTTTATATGTTGGGTGAACCGAGGCAAGCTGGGCCTAAGCCGTGAGGGACTCCAGGGTTGATGCAGGCTGCACGGGAGGGGGCAAAGTTAGTATGGGTACACATCACCAATGATTGAGTATATTGGAGCATTTTCGTATTGTTTTGATACAGTGTTTTATTATTTATAATTTCATGCATATTATCCTGTGAACATATACTAGCATGGTTTGGATATATGTACCTTTGTATTTTGATCATGCCTTGCATGCCATCATGATTTAACTCGATATTTGTTTTGTAAAAGTTTATAATTATGAGTGCTCGGTTATTTGACATGTTTTAGGTATATTTCCTTTATGAGAATTATATTGTAAATTTTGTTAAACTTTATTTGAGTGCAATCACCTACACAAGCATAGCTTGCTGAGGCATTGCTTTGTTTTGCAATGCCTCAGATTTGGAATGTGATAACAAAAAGGGAAAGCAAGCGGAATAGCAGTGATTTGGAAGAAGACTAGAAGGCCATCCATTTCATTTCCTTATTCGGATATAGATTAGAGTATGTTCCTTGGACTAGACTTTTGAGACTTTCTTGGGTGTGGATATATTTTTATAGATTGGACTCATATTATGGTATGGAGGATGTTAAAGTTTAGATGAAAATATTGTGGTGATTATGGATGGAACCTGGTGACATTTGATTTGATTTATTATCTTCTTTAATTAGCCCATGTATTTATTGTGGTTTTGAATCGAGCATGCTCAGAGTATCAATGTTTTAATGTTATTTATTATTACAATTTTGCATGTGGTTGACTCCTGAGGTTTTCGCTTTCAATCAAATTTTTTTTTTTTAAAGTTGTGCTAAAAAGTTCTATAATTAAAAATTTTAATTTTCAAGGATCCCGTTTATTTTTCTTAAAATATATTATCATTTTTATATTTTTGAAGAAAAAGGTTATGAAAACCCGGGGTGTCACAAGTTGGTAGTGAGAAGAGTGCTTTGCTTTGTTCTCTATAGTATTATATGATGAGCTTTAAAACTTAAGGTAAAATCTGTTTAATGATATTCCCAAATTTAGTCTTCCTTGTTCTTGTTTGCCCTCTAAAAATGATAATCGGTTATGGCATCTTAGGTTAAGACATGTTAACAAGAATAAGTTAAAAAGGATGTCTAAGTATGAGCTATTAACCGAGTTGTGGAACAAATTATGTTCGTTAATATTGCTTGATAAGATAGTTAAAACTATTTTCAGCAAAGGAAAGAGAGTTAATGAGTCACTTGAGGTGATTCGCTTTGATATTTGTGGTCCATTAAAAATAATTTTGACAAATTTTAGCAAGAGGAAATGAAGTTGAAAGAGTTGTTCTAGTATAGGGAAAGGAAGAGAGAAGAAGGAAAACAAGACATGGGTTTTGAACAAATGAAGCTAAAAATAAAAACTATGTGTTTGGTTAAAGATTGAGATCAGTGGTAATGGAGGAAAGAAACAGAGATTTAAGGAAGATTCCTCAAGAAAATAAGCAATTGCATCTGAAATTTTGAAGTAATGCAAGGGTATTTAATGGTCCTATTTTTAACAGAAAAGGCAACCGTTTTGAAAGTGCTTCTATCTTATTATTATTATTATTATTATTATTATTATTATTATTATTATTATTATTATTATTATTATTATTCCTAAAATGAAATAGCGAAGACCTTTAATACATGGTTATCTAGCTGTAGCATGCAAGACGACAATCTAAACAATCAAAGGCTAAGCTCAGGTGATTTGGACAGGATCTAGACGAGCCCACGGTTAGGCCTGCGAGCATATATGGCATATGCCGCTAGTTTTCATTTGGAAAATAGTAGTGGGCAAAAGCACAGAGGGATTGGTGGAGATTGCTTTGGATGAGTGATACATGAAAGATTCTTCACCCATGGATGATTTGGATAGTAGTTTTTCCTTTCTCTTGGCTGGCAAATATAGTAGTTCAACGGATTTGAATTTTGATTCTTCACCGTTGGATGATTCCTTCATCTTATTTTTCTTTGAATGGTAAATGGAGCTGTTGTAGATGCACATATTTCCACTTGCAAGTAGAACTTACTTTTTCCATTGATCCAAACCGTGTCTGCTCCCATTTCATGACATGAATGATCCATGAGCCAAATGTGGAACCAACTGAATATGCCTTCTGATAATTGGCCTTTAACGGACGGTTAAAAGATCAAAGGGCAGTGGTGAGTATTCTACAACGGACCCTCCACAAAATAACGGCTTAAAATTACTCCACAGTGGTAAAGTTTTGTTTATAACTCATCCGTAGCAAACACCACCAAGTAAACAATTGGGATCAGGCAGAGCTCATCTCTCTAAAGCTTCCGACAGATGCTAGGCCGAAGGTCTATCTAAATAGACCTGAGCCAGAAGCGTTAATATTTGGCGTCATATGGGATACCTTTAGATGATCTGCCAGCCCGTTCAACTCGTTGACTGGATGATTCTACCATCATAAACCTTGTTTTTTGGAGTTAATTTACACCAGTGTTAGTTAACTGTTTATTTCTTAGCATAACAAGTCAAGTCCTTTAGGTGTTAGAATTATCCAATCCAGAACTCTTAGTTATACAAATCTAGAACAATGAGATGAACGGGTCAGATCATTCATAGATGGGCTACCTTAATGCCAAATATTGGATGCTTTTAGCTAAGGTCCATTTAGGGCCTTCAGCCTAGCATTCCTCAACATTACTGGGAGTTATAGCTACATCTGTCCAGTCCGGACCTGGTCCGTCGGACTTTAGTGACACTTTTAGTCATATGATTTTAGTCCTTTGAACCATCTATTCTTGTTTGCATGCACAATTTGTGCACTAGTCTAGTGGAACATTCTTAGATGGCAAATGTTTTGAGATAGCTGATGTAAAAAGGCGTCTCTTGGTAGAATTTTGAAAGGTATCTATTAGATCACATTGCTAGAATCAGCCAATTAATTAGGTGAACCCAATTAGGTTTAACAAAACATAAAGCACATATGAAGCCTACAAAGTGACTATTAGTCTGATCGTAGCTCGCTAATTTGTGAAGCCTAGTCCTGAGTTTTGCCAAGAAAGGCCAAACTCCTCTATGTCTAGGCCTCGAAAGAATAGGATCTTTGTTTGGCATGGACGCAGAAGACGTTGGCGCCTCAAGATGTACTTTTATGATTTGAAGTCTCGAACTGCTTGTGTTTTCCACATGGTGAACCCAAGGTTCAGTGATTCCAATGGTCTCCCTGGCAGTTAGAACGAGGATTGCAGCTTCATAGGCAATCTTCCAATGGGACAAATCACTTTTTTGGCTCTAAGACTAGTCTTATGTCATAATTCCCTATCAAATTTGTTGACGTTCGGAAGCGAGATGGT
This sequence comes from Warburgia ugandensis, assembly GCA_035236585.1. NCBI lineage: Eukaryota > Viridiplantae > Streptophyta > Magnoliopsida > Canellales > Canellaceae > Warburgia > Warburgia ugandensis. Next base: position 4,376,465 of record CP141131.1, on the reverse strand, counting down.
CCAACCCGAGTATTTAAGATCCTTAGCTTTCGAAGCCTCCTTGTTCCGGCTATCAGGCTTGGGTCTCACAAGTACTTATGCGAACAGTCTGGGAGAAAAGTTCCTTGTGATGATAAAGAATTCTAAGAGCTGCAGAAGTGGCAACACCCACTGCCATTGAAACCTTACATGAGCAGCTCCGACTTCATTTGAACATAACAAGTTCGGGTGCTGTACTGAAACCCAGAGCAATCATTAAGGTCACCAAGTTCATGCAAACAGGAATAGCATCAACAGCAATCATCCTAGTGTAATTAATACAGGTTGGCGTGCTTATTAGCCATTATTGTATTTTGATCCAAGCCAATTATATTGTAAGAGTTGGCGTGCTTATTAGCCGCACTCACTTCACGAGGAAGGATAAATCCAAGTGATTGCTTGCATTTTAGCCATCTCAAGTGCACAGTATGCAGCCAACTCATCCTAAGTTTCAGGCATCTTAAGCGATTCCTTGAAAAACGATGACTTGGCTGCATAATGCGCAGTTCATATGGCTAAAATGCAAGCGTCCACTTGGATTTATTATGCTCCTCACTATATAAAAAGACAAAACTTGTGGATTTTGTACTGGCTTACAGGATTACTGCAATTTTCTTTGCTTTTCCAAGGGTTATCATTTTCATTTCCCTTCCAATCAGTTCCGAGCTTAAAGTTTCAAGTCAATATTTGGAATAACTGCATCAATAAAGTCGTTGATAAAATTGCTTTCAGGGATCATATAGACCTTGCTTTGCAGCTTAAATCATACAGAATAAGTTTCTAACTCATACATTGCAGCCAAAAATCAAGGTGTTGAAAGTTGACATGCTGCTGATTTCATATAAATATTACTGATCCAGATATTGACAGATACTGTACGATTTCATACCTACTTTACATTCAATGCCACTAAATTTGCATGTAAAAAGACGTTTCTTGGAGGAGCCTACAGCAGTTTGGTGTCGGGTAAGGTCCTTGACTGCCTTATTCAGTGAATGGCTAATGTCACCTAGTGCCCATGCCAATGATATATGGGGACGTGGATTCTGCAAACAGAGTTCAGAATTGGTTTACATGCCAAAACCAATGATTTGCATTTATATAACAACTTTACAATCACCATAAAAAGTTGATTGGTTGACAATATTATATGACGACTAACCTTGTAAAACTCAGGGAGATTGTGCAATCTGTAGATGTCATCAACAATGTGAATCTGCCGCACTATCTGAAAGCAATGAAAACACATTCATGAGGATTTTCAAACACCAATAACGATTAACTATAATCACACATAACAATCTAATGCTACAAGAATAATTTTATTTGCAAAGAAAACGGAAAAATTCAACCGTCAAGAAAGAATCACCAAAAAGAAAAAGAAATCATGTGCAACATGGCCATGCAACATTGTTAAATGGTATTCCCAGAACAATCTCAGCACATTCATGAGGATTTTCAAACACCAATAACGATTAACTATAATCACACATAACAATCTAATGCTACAAGAATAATTTTATTTGCAAAGAAAACAGAAAAATTCAACCGTCAAGAAAGAATCACCAAAAAGAAAAAGAAATCATGTGCAACATGGCCATGCAACATTGTTAAATGGTATTCCCAGAACAATCTCAGCACATTCATGAGGATTTTCAAACACCAATAACGATTAACTATAATCACACATAACAATCTAATGCTACAAGAATAATTTTATTTGCAAAGAAAACGGAAAAAGAAATCATGTGCAACATGGCCATGCAACATTGTTAAATGGTATTCCCAGTGTTGATTATTGGAGTCCATAATCCCATGAATGGCTGGTTTACCTCAGGAAAGAAGTCTAAACTTCAGCACCTTACATAGTTTCTTTTCTAGGCTTCTGAAGACAAAACTCATCTAAAAAGTCCACGTTGAGGTACACAGCTGACATGGTTTCTTATATAGGTTACTCTAAAGAACTCGATTCTAAATATCCATGTCTAAGCACACAGTCAATAGTCTGGACTTCAGCACCTAACATAGTTTCATTTGAGGGCTACTTTAGGAACTCATTTAAAAGATCCACATCTTAAGCACATAGCTGATGGCCCTTTCAGATACAAATGTGGCCTAAAACTAGCAATAGTTTGATGGAAAGGAAAGCCTGAGCTATGCATCAAAGCTGCAAGAGATTCATAGTAAGTTTCACCAGGCAGCCAAAATTTTCATCCATCGTGATTTGACAATGACCAACAAAATATTAGATACCATCCCAAGGCGAAGGCGGAAGATTTTCATTATAAAGTTAGGTCCGGGATGCTGGATTGAAGTCCTGTACGTCAGAAGTCGAAGGGAGCTTTTAATACACCAATCCTAAGCACTACAGAAGGCAATGCCTCACTCAGAAATCAGATGCCACTTCACTAGCGTCATATGTGCTCAACATCAATCCCATTCTTTCCAACAAACAGTTCAAGTACCACCTCGGGAAAAGTAAAAGAAAAAAAAGATCACACTGTAGAGTCGGGAATCCACTAGAAAAGGGGATACCATGAACAGAAAATATACTTGTAGCATTAAAGATAAAATTATCTATTCCCATAATACCACTAAAAGTATCAGAATCAAAATCCCCTGGAAATATGGACACCCACCTGATACTAACTGTCATGTTCATTTCGTGATGGTAAAAAAGACAATAGCATGAGATATTGCCAACATTTTCAGCCACGCATACAAATCACTATAGACAACCCTCACATACCTCAGATAAACCTCCTGCAATAACTTCAATTGAGAGAAAGGTTCGTGTCTTGTCATCATTGACAAAGATCTCCCACTTGCTGAAATCTATCCAATACCTGCTTATTCACAGAGAATATACGTGAACAAAATTTCATGGTAAGCAAGCATTTTCTCATGCAAAGAAAAGAAAAAATATGGAGAGCAAAAAGGTTCCCTCAGTGGTTTTGAATATTCAATAAGACATGGAATTGAATTCTGCTTGAGAATACACCCTGACCGCTTCTTAGACTGAAGCTTTTGACGAAGCATTGTCACAATTGAATCAATCTGATGCTTTCGTATGGGAACAGTTCTTCCCAAACTTATGTGGAATTCCCTTCCTAACACAACTTGTTCAAGTTTCATAACATCTTTACATAGATCACGAAGTGGTATATCAGCATCAACAACATGAAGGCTAGGCAGAAGAGATGCAACTTGCCCCAGAACTGGTATCAGCTCTTTCCTTTTTGAGGGTGGTATAAGAACTGCAGTGAATGACAATGATTACTGCTATTTCATAGAAAAACAAACCAGTAAGAGCTAATGGAAGTTTAAAGGCTGAAACATAGTGCTAATTCAAATAGATTCTGACCCTGCCAACCGAAACCTCAAGATTAAGTCATCAAATCAAACTAGGCTAAATTAACCATGATATGATAGGTACTGCATAACGACCAAGGATAAAGATTTCTTATGCAAACGAAAGAAATACTTAACATCCAAAACAGCGTGGGCTCTAAAAAATTGTAAGTCCTCCAAAAAGGAAGAAATGAAGATACATCAATATTCCTAGCAAAACTTGTAGGTATTTACTTGTTAAAAGATATTCTTTTTCTTGATGTGTATTCTAGAACAGGTCTTCTAAAGGAAGTCCCATGGTCGCCAAGACCTAAATAGGTAGTCACCAAGAAGCCATGAATAAAGGCTGAAACTACAGCAAACTTCCTGACACAACAAATGCTCCTAGAGAAGAAAATTCAAGCTCTTGGAATCATATATTTGCCCACAAGATGGACGCTGTGACAAGTTCAAAACTTCCAATCATCATAGCTCTGAGAAGTGTTCTTAGAAATGGACACACACTGAACAGTCTGAAAATGGCCAAAATGCACACGTTGTAATTTGGCTCCAAAAAGTTCAAACGCACACTTACTGTGGACGAAAACCCAAATTAATCAGTAAAGCAAACGGTAGAGAAGGCAAACGAACCTGGTATGAAAACATGAAGCGCGTAATTCCCTTCAACATGCGGAAAGCTCCGAAATCGAGCCCCTTGATTTTGAGAAAACTCTGAACAATTGCATAAACACAACCCTTTACGATACAAAATTATGAAAACCATAGATAATAAAACAATTTTCTAGTCTAAAAGTTTCAGGCAAAATAAACCCACAAGCTGAAATCAAACATACCTCACAGAAAGACACAATTATAAAAATGAACAGCAAAAATTACCAACTTTTTGAGGAAAACTCCGAATCGTGGTTACCTAGTGAGCGAGGCGGGTCGAGAAGATTTAGTGGGGGCGGGGGCAAACGATTCGATTCTCCACTGGAGCTAGAAATACTGCGTGATTGTCTCCTTTTTGGGAGTGATCCATCGTCTGAGTCAGGGGAAGAGCTGTAGGATGCTACCAGAGCGTCCATTCTATGGAGCAATTTGAGCGTCACCTAGGACGAAGACTAAAGGTCAAATTTATGAACAAGCACTTGTGGGACCCCCCGTAAGAAAAATGATTACCGTCGAGGGCCTCCACCCTCGTCGTTTGTGGGAAAATGCAATCAATTAAAGCCATAGATTTCAAGGAAGAGCCTGCTTTCAAGGTACTGTGCAGGTTCGGATATTTGAGAAACTTTTGACATCTGGAGTGAAAGGCACGATCAGTGTGTGAGATTAATTCTCGAATTCTAGTCACACAATATTTGAGAAATTAGTATGACATTTGTGAACTTTCTAATTATTGTACTTTGATTAAAGAAACAATCTTTAAAAAAAAAAGGAAAAAAAAAAGAAAGCAGCTTTGATTCACAAAGCTCTCGCATATGTGCAGTCCAGACACAAGGGTCAATAATACGCAACCTTACGTTATATTTTGCAAGAGGCTATTTTTATACCTTAAACCCATGACCTTACGATCATATGATGAGAATTCTACGCCCCATCTAAATAAATTATCTTTAAAGAGTAAACAAATTAATTATTTAAAGTATATTCTGTTAGATGTTTATACGTACTTTTTTGCAATTAGAAATACATTTTGCAGATACCAGAATCACCTAATCCACCCGGGTTTTATTCTGCAAATTCAAACTTTCAATATATTATGTTGTTTGTCTCACTTTCTTTTACTTGGTAATCAAATTTGTCTGCTCTCGTCCTCCACAATGTTCAGATTACTGTCGAGGAATGCCACAATGGGGATGCACAATGTGCGTTTGTTGTAGACAAAATCTTAGAAATCACATCTGATGGTTTGGCTGCCAAGTCCACTTTAGGTGATGTAGCCATTCTTTATTGTTGTCAGCTCCGGCTACTTCATTTTCCTATCTTCAATGTAAATAACTTGGTAATTTATTTTTGAGAATGCATGCATGCATATTATATTCTACAGGTCACTGACAGAGCTTTCCAGTTCTCTTTCGCCGTAAGAAGATACCCTTCAACACTCATGAACAGCCTTTGGTGTCTTCTTTACAGAGAAGTGAGCCTGGACGCAAAAGTTGGAGTTGTTGCCGCATGACTTGGAGGTTAAGGCATGAAAACAGTCTCTTGAAAAAATGCAAGATAATGTTGCATACTAAAAACTTCTTATGATTTGCCCCTTTATGGAACCCTACATATGAGGAAGCTTCGTGCATGCATCGGGTTGCCCTTATTAGTTTTTTTTTTTTTTTCCATAGAAAATATCCTTGTGAAACGTGCTTGATGAGTTGAGCTGATTTTTACCAAATCATCTATATATTTTATGCATTTCTAGTAAGGACAACACTCATGGTGTGGCTTTCTACAGGAAAAAGGTTAAAATCGTGCTGTTTTAACCTGGTTGTTAACTGAGTAGGTTATTTTCTCATCAGTCGTTGTAAGGGAAACCAAGTGCTTCCCAAGCATGAGTTCACAACCTAGTGATCTATTGTCTGAAATGGACACAGGTGAAAGTATATACATTCTATATAATCATACTCAACAGGCGGCATCTTTAAGCATTGAGGAGAGGGTTGCGGCACAATCCCAATTGGTGCTTCTCATTCATTCGTTCCATTTCTTGTTAGTGTATGAATACAATACATACACTAAAGTTACTTGACCATTGGAAATGAAATTCCACATATATGCTTTGGAACAATCTAATGTTATATAAGAATGCAATAAATATATTGTTCTTACTAATCTTAAAATAAGAGGTAAGTCCATTATTCTGTCAGCTATTAGCACTGAGTCTCTAAGTTGACAGTTTTAGGCCTTGTATGCCCATTGTTGAAAAGATCTGATGAATAATTCAGGGCATTACCCTCCATGGTACTTAATGAGGGGGAATAGAGGAATAAGATTGATGTAGCAGACCCTAATTGGAATAAGGTCTGACGATAATGGTGTTGATGACTCTCTGTAAATGTGTCAGCTAACCATAATTTTGTCAGGGTGCATGAGTACATGACAGGGGTGCAAGAATGAATCTCATACCATGAAAGTCACGAGTTCAAAACTCCTCAAAGGTGTGTATTTTAACCATTCAAAAAAGAGAGAAGCACAATTCATCGTTTATGGAGGATTTTCTAATTAGGTATGCAGCCAACTTCATCATGTATTGTGGTTTGAAACTTGACATGGCATGCTTACTCAATTTTTAAGATGATGGTTAATGCAATGTGATGAGAGTTGAGATGTGTTTATTGCATATAAAATATTAATTTGTGAAGCATGTGGTTATTTATCTCGGGGGAATTGAGATCAGTTGAGACAGGTCTTGTTTTCTTTTTATGCTGTCATTTTCTTAGTTTTTGCAAAGTGTGACAGTAAAGGATACTGGCACAAGACCTTTTTTATTCTGGCTTTGGCTGGCAACTATTTCTGTCTTTGCCAATACTCAACTTAAAAGGGTAATCCTGCGTATGTAGGGTCCAGGGAAGGGCCGGACCAGAAGAGTTAATAGTATGCAGCCTTACCTTGTATTTTGCAAGAGGCTGTTTTCACTCTTCGAATCCGTGACCTCAAGGTCAGATGACAACAACTCTTTAGTTGCGCCAAGGCTCCCCTTCCTTCACCAATACTTAACCTAAAAGCCTTAAATGCAGCATGCACAGGATTATAACACCCTATTCTAACATCATTTAAATATTGTAAACAATAAAAAGTTGGGTGTTGGAATAAGTCAATGATTTTGTTAATTATGGATAGTCTATTATGCCTAGTATTTTTTAGCAAGTGTATAATCATCGCAAGCCTTCTATAATTGTAGGATTCTTTCTTTCTTTTTTGTGTGAATAACCTCTTTTGATATCAATAAAAATATCAGAAATATTCCTTCAAACATTGTTTAACATTGGGTTGTGGGGTTCTTATTTTTAGTGAATTTGCAGTTTGACTGTTTGAGGAATGTGATTATTTCTCAAGGGCTGAAACTTCCCTTTCTGTTGTGGAACAAATAAATTACCAGCCTGATCTTTCATTAACTTTTAGAACCTTTAGAACAATGATGATATTGCCTCATACTTCTTGAAAACAATGTCCTTGAAGTTTCCACATCTTCATTGTGATGTGCAAAACATGATGCTTGAGCAGGGGTTGCTGGTTCATGTTTTATTTTTGTTCAGCTCCCAGGTTGTCTTTGTGACTGATGATAGACTGACAATCAAGACAACCAAACACAAGGTAATGCAATTTGTCTGCTTTATGATACTCGGAGGGTGTACTTTTAGTTGATACTTGATACATTGCTGAAGAAATTACTTTAGTGAATATCCACAAAGGAAACTATGTCTTTCCAGACTGTTGTCATGATTTATGGACTCATAGTATGGTTGTATAGGATATATTGCCTTCACTGAAGTCTTGCTTGAGGTCCAACCAAGCTTTTCAGTGTGCCCAGTATGTAAGTTCACTGGTCTCAAACATTGCAAGCATATCTTGGAGCTTATGCACACGGAGATACATGTATATTTACATATTCCTATGTATGTTTGCGTATTATATGTCCTCATTAACTTCGTCAAAATTTCTTTTGATAAGTTTTAAGGTGGGAACAAATTCCTGCAGATAAACTTGCTCATCTGCTAAGGAAGAAATAGGCAAGGTTTCTAACTGTTGAATTCATCATGTTTGTACATCATAGATTAAAGTTGAACAATACAACTATTGATGCCTAGAGACAGATGGATTTCTGATCGACCTGCTTGTTTCAAGTGATTGTTCTGCTCCATTTACTTCTTTGTATGACATCCAGTTCCCTACAACACCAATGACAAAGGAGAATGAACCTGATATGTAATTTAGATACAGCGCACAAGTCATCATTTTATGATCTAACCTTGCTTCCCTCTTTCTTTCAGGAACATCTCCAGAAACAGAGAACAGAGAATTCCATGGGTTCTGCTGCTGTTGCATCCAAACAGGTCGATCTCTATCTGTTTAGATTTCTTGAAACTAGTATTCAAGAAAAGAAATTTTGTGATAAAACTATACATTGAGATTCGAAAATGAGAAGGGACAGTTAGTAGTTCTCCATTTCTTCCTTAACATGACACTGTGAGGCCCATTAGCTTATTTCTGCACTAACTTTGCAAACTATATGTACCAGGAACAATCTTATGCAGATATTAAGGTATCTACAATTTAAGTCAGTCGTCATTATCTCTAAATCGGAATGCTTAAACAGTTAAACTCAACTTGGAACACGGCGAGGCTCGTGGAGGATCAAACTTGAAGTCTTACAAGAAAACTTTAGTTCAAGAAAAGTTGAGAGGCAACAAAAGTTAAGAATTGGACCATGTGGGAGTTTCTTAATTCTTTTAAAGATCTAGGAACACGGACCCAAGTCCTTCAGGCCATATTCATGAGTTGAGCAGACATTCTTTAGAGCCTATGGACGTTGGTCATGGGCCTTGTAAAGCAGGTCCATGACATTCTCCCCCACCTGATGATGCTGATGCCTTCGTACTTTCTTGGTGTTAGAAAATCCGTCATGTTACAAGCTTCGTGTTTGTGTGACCTACACCACCCCTGTTGTCTTATAGTTCTTTTCATGCACAATTGTGATTTGTACAACCTCCTATGCCTCTATGCAGCTACGCTTTGCTGATGTGCCTCATGCACATCAGTGTGACATCCACTAACCATCGTGTTGCCCTCATGTCCTTACTTGGTCTTGTCCCTCACAGAGTCCTTTCGTTGTGGCACACTCTCCCTTTGTGCCAACAATTGTGTTAACACCCTTATCAATCACCGTTTCCTCCTAGGACTCATCAAGCCTAAGCAACCTCATAGCACTTAGGTGTGGTAAGTCTATCTGTGCTTGTTGGGGATTCCTTTGTTAGCTTCAAACCAACCTCTTTCTCACTTAGACTAGTTACCTTGTCCTCTATAGACTCAAGGCAATCATACATGTACTCCACTCCTTTAGTAGTATAAGAATCCATGACCTTAAACGCCTCAATCGTACTTTGCATGATGTCTTTGATGCTATGCAACGCATTTATAAATGCACTAGATTTGTTCAAACAATCGAAAAGAGTTTGCTCAAACTTACCGAATCGAACTTCCAAAGTAGAAAGTCGGGTATCCAAAGCCAATTTTCAGGATAAGTCTCTGGACTTCTCCCACATCGATTTCTACTGAACCTCCATTAGTATGTTGTCACTCTTGACTCACTTGCCATGATGTTGCCACGAAATTTTCCCAATACTCAATAAGTAACGCCCACTTCGACCTGCTCTAATACTACTTATCACAGGGTCGCAGTTTTAGCTGTGCGAAACCCATGCTGAACTTATGCGTAACTCTTTTACAAAGCACAAGTCAGCCTTGAACTCTCACTCTCACTTGCTAGGGCTACACTCACTCGCCTACTAAAACAATGAAAATAATTCAAAAAATGAGACTTACTCAAAAAGAACCTGGTACTTAAACTCAAACGATGAGCTAACCCCTATTTATACATGCTCACACCATCCGCCTTCAGATTGTACTCTAGAACCCGCCAACTCCTTTTAGATTAATCTACCGTTCTCTTAGAGTATTCACATAAGATCTAAATATTTACAAGGAATTGTAGGCCTTATGGAATTATGCCTTGTACCACAGATCCATAAACACAGACCTAAGTCCTTCAGGCTACTTCCATGAGTTGGGCAGTTCTCTTTTAGGGCTTACAAACCTTAGTCATGGGGCTTGCAAAGCAAGTCCGTGCAAACTGTTAACATACCCAACTGTAGGGGACTCTATATTAATGGAATGATTTTGATCTCTTGATACATCCATCATCGTCTATGTTGGGAGTTCATTTCAAGATGAACGTCTTGGATCCATCCATCAAAATCACTGAAGATCCATTATGTCAAGGTGAACGTCTTCATTTCAGTCAACATATAACTCGCAAAAATGTACGAGAATGACTCTTTGAATGCAGGCAGCGCACATTGTGTTACGTCATAGGTGTATTTGTTACATACCATAGCAGTGGCCAACGAAACGGCTGCTTGTCCACGGAATAACAATCCATGGATTGAAGTATTAATGGATAGAAATATTTCGCTGTGCATAAAAAATTATTAAGAGCAAATTAACAGCCCCAAGCTTTCAAGGCTATTTTATCTACGTTAGGAAGATCTAAATAGCTAGGGAATAAAATGGGAAATGATAGTCCGACGCCTTTTAGGACTGTTTGCCTGCACTCCGATTTGGGGTTTTATGGTACTTTTACCGGAGGACCCATCTTTCTGATAATATGAACCGTTCATCTTGACATCTTGCTATAAATCAGCTCTTTCTCGAAATTCACATACCTTGGATGATCTTATCATTATTTTCTTCCAAGATGAAAGGTCTTCAACACAGCTCTTAATAATCAATGGCAAGACCATTCAAAGTACGTTGCTCTTAACAATCAGTCAATGCAGGATCATCCAAAGTATGATGGAATATAGCTGATCTATGGTAAGAAGGTACGATGAACAGTCAGATTGTAGAAAAAAGTAGGTCCCACTTGGGGTTTTCGGTTGGAATATCATTTCCCGAGAAAAATCACTAGCCATGGATAAGTTAATCCCCGATTTGTTATTCTCATTCCTGCCTTTTGTTCTTCCTGCCGTAGCTCTCTTATCCGGCAGCCACTTCTCATTCCTCTCTCTCTCTCTCTCTCTCTCTCTCTCTCTCTCTCTTCCAATGGAAGTCGCCATTTCTTCTCGCTTTTCTCTCGATACCCGTATTTTTTTTGCTTCATGCTCTTCCTCACATCCTAGAATTACAAGTTCAAAGAGAACCCGAAACCCTACTAAGTCTTCCATTAAAGCTTCTCCAGCCAGCAATTTCTTTGCCCCATTTGTTGGTGGAAGTTCCAATGGCGATTTCTTCGGTCAAAAAGTCCGTCCGCCTTCGCTAAATCCAGTAACATCCAATTCTCGCGGCAAAAGGGGCGTTGTCACCATGGTATTTCTTCAATCTCTATCGTTTTTCGTTTCATTTGATGGGTTCAGTTTTCCATTTTAATTCATTGGCTTAATTCTTTGCAGGTCATTCCATTTCTGAGGGGGAGTGCATGGGAGCAACCACCTCCTGATCTGCCATCTTACTTGTACAAGAATCGAATTGTATACTTGGGGATGACTCTCGTCCCATCTGTGACAGAGTTGATTCTGGCGGAGTTCCTGTACCTCCAGTACGAGGATGCTGAGAAGCCTATTTACTTGTACATAAACTCTACTGGCACTACGAAGGTAACACTGTCTTTGATATATCAATGCCTTACTAGTTCATTCTGACCTGTATCGGTTCCTTTGGTATTACTTCGATGATTTTAAAACTGTTTTTCGATTAATGTTTCATCATGGAAATCGACATCTTCGGCGATGCAATGCAAGAGAATTTTGTTTGATAATGCTTTCTGATTTTGTTTTGATGAACTTGTAAAGTATTTAAAGTACATTTTCAAAAAAGTTTGAATACCCAACTGCTCTGCTGCTGATATCCTACTTGCTGTTTTTATTCTTAGGTTTATCTTCAGAGTGGTTGCAGAACCCTGTTTAAGAATTTTTCGTAAAAACTGATCAAATGATAGGTTCAGGGATGATTATATGTCATATTTAAAACAGTTATTGCCAAAATAGTCGAATAGAATTTGGTCGACTGTTTGATCTTCAAATTTTTGTAATTTAGTGATTTATTTTATTTCGGAAGTAATTCACTTATGCCTAACAAACTCCATTTTTTCAGAGAGTTCTTTCTTTCGATGTTAATTTTTGTCTTTCTCCACTTGTATGCTTTACCCAGGGCGGAGAAAAGTATGGTTATGAGACAGAGGCTTTTGCAATTTATGATGTTATGAGGTGATTCTTTTGCTTCTTTCTTGAGAACTTGATAGGTTATTTTGAAAGTTATATCTTGATGTCCCTTTTATGATTGCTTATCATCCTAAACTGTTATATGCTCAGCATGCATTCAGGGAAAATGCAATTGGACCTTGGGAGCTTGTCTTGAAATGTAAGATCTTAGGAAGAGAACTAATATTCACACTCATTTCTTTGACAATGGCCCTATTTCATTTGTTAAACACTTCCTCTGATTGGAGGGAATTGTAGCAGCCTTTTATAGGTTCAGAGAAAAGTGTAAAATGCAAAGAGAGGATTGCGATCATCAAAATAGTGTCTTTGGCAATATTTTTTGTCTAGGAAAATCTTGGGATTTCAATTTTGTGAATCAGTACATTTGCATCACATATTTCGTTTAAAAGAGAAAAGAGATGGACAATAATTTGAATTAGAGATATTTGTATTTCTCTAGATGGTGAAAACACACATGCTCACACAAAAACACATATTGGTTTGAAAAGTATTCCCTGCTGGATGACATAAGCTTTACTCTTGAGTTAACACCAAAACAAATAATTGGGATTTGGAATTTAGAATTTCACATGTGTTGGGATTTGAATATCAATTTAAGCAGGGATGTTGTCTGCTCAAACATAGTTAGCCTCATTTTATGAGAATGATATACCATAAATGCTTAATAGTTAATCTCGGTAAGTATTTTGACAGTGATTACAGCATCATTCTAGCATTACAACGTAACTATTAAGCCTTGCAGTTCTGAATTGGTGCTTGCCAAATGAGACATGATGTATTTAGGTAATCAGTGGTGTTCCACCCAAATTCTGCTTGACAGAAAAGAATTTAATTTGGTCAAGGTTCTAGGATTTAGAAAGTCATTTACTTCCACCGTTCAACTGAGTATTTTCTGGGGAATGAACCTCAGGATGGAAGCTTCCCTTGTAAGATTTTGATCAGAATTATTGGTTTCATCAATGCTGGATGACCTGTGACTTCTGGTTGTTTAGCGTTCTTACTCTCTTAACACAACTCGGAGTGCATCAAATCACACGTAGATGTCTATATTTGTTGTACAAGGGTTTTCCAAGATAGAATTCTTGAACTAATCTGGGTCTTCTCTCTTGGTCTCATTCAACTGAAGGAAAGATTTTTAAACATTCTGTATTCATTCTTTGATTGTTGCACTGATCAAAATAAATTGGATGATGTGACAAAGATTGTGAAGATGAGGATAGGTCATTTTGGGAATGATATATATATTTGAAAACATTCCATTTTGGTTGCTTTTTGACATGCATAAAGCACATGCATTAAGCAAACTAACTACATTAACTTATTACCAATGGAAGTCTTGTAAAACAAGTTCCCATGAGCAGTTGCAAATGGCATCTGAAGAGCATTTGTTGCTGTTATGTGATATTGACTGCTCCAGCTTGTTCATTAGGTACATAGCTATCAAGACCTATCTGTTTTTGTGGATGAGCGATCATTGTCTCAGCAATTGTTGCTGATAAGTGATTCCCACTTCATTTCTCGAGCATTCCAAAGTGACATATTGTGGCGACCCGGGTTTTCTAAAAGGAATTTTGAAATATAATTTGGAAATAAACTCTCCTGCAGGAACTTTTTTTTTTTTTTTTTTTTACATTTGAAATATATAATATATACTTTCTCAATTCCACCTTCAACCTGATGTCATATTAAAAACTTTCACATATAACAGCGGAATAAAACATACCATTATAGGATTTCCCTAGTCAGAGTCTAAGCAATAAGGAATATAAGTTACATTAGTGTCACCTGTATTATTACATTCATACTCAAATGTCTATAGTTCAAACTAAAGTAGTAAAGAGTTCAACTAACTACTCTTATTCATACTTTTTTTCTATACTTTTCCTTGATCAACTTCCACCAGTCGACCACTTAGTCCTCTCGTGCTTCACTTGAAATGTTCTGTAGAGTGGAGTACAACAACTCAGTAGGAAAATGCCTAAACTAGCCGTATGAAAACCACGACATACAAATTGATATAAATTAAGTAATGCAAATCATTAAATGTTCCATCATAAGTATGATATAAACATTATAAAACATTTGAGCTTTTACCAAAAACATTTAATATATCCTTCAAATCTTACATATATAAGCTCGTTTGGACTTCTAACAAAGAATAATATATTACAATCTATCGTATCACTAAGTGGTAGCATCCTACCACGAACCCATCTGGGCAATGGTTAATATCCTCTAGGATTACCTACATGTCAATCCATATTTAATAACTGTACGGTATACTATGCACGTAGAGGACCCACATCCAACTACATTTGGCCGTGGATACCACATGGGCTACACTAGTCTTTATGGGGGCACTGGATCACAAGAGAGTAGTCTCCCCATGACACAGTACTCTCTACAATTGGCCTCTTAGGACAGGTATCAATTTTTTTAGAAGCCAGTAGCCAACTGGTCTTCCTAGCATAGCAATCAAAGGGATCTTATAATTCACCCTAGGCTAAGCTCAATTCTTATGAGTTGCTTCATTTTAAGCTAGGCACAACTCTTCCGAGTCTCCCAATTTTTTATTCATTAAATTGCTCCACAGTCCTTAATACATCTTATGAAAGTATTCACACCTTTTCCATTTGTAAGCATATTTCAATAAGCATGAATTATCAACAAGCTTACTCTAGTCCTAGAGTGGATACCTATATATTAGTAGCTCAACATTTTCAAAATCTTATGCTTATACACTATTACGTAGCTTACAAAATTCAATTGCTTTATTTCAAATATTAACCTCAACAATAAACTTAGTTGCAAATCACACTTACTACAAATTAGAGACTATGCACACATATAAACATTTATTCATAGATCAAACGTCCATAATCATATGATATTAATCAAATCAAAATTGTGTGACTATACATGCAATGGGCCCTATGAAATGTATTTGTGTCTGATGCCTAGAGTAGTGTGCACTGTGCATGTGTGCTATGCACAATATGCTAGTGTCAATGCGCTGTGAAGTGTGCTAGAGTAGTTCATAGTGCCTGACCCGTACAATGGTGCTGTGCACCATGTGCAATGGTTGAGTGCTACGTTTATAGCCATGCATCGCGTGTTAATCATACCACCCTAGTGTTGGGTGCCATGCGTGTTGCATAGCTAGGTGTCATGTGCAACATCTACGCATTAGGTGACAATTACGTGTATCATGCATTACATAGTGAATACATTTCCCACACATTAGGTAGTAAACAGACATCAACCATGCCAACACACGTTACCTTCCCATGCATTAGGTAGTAAACACACATCACCATGCAATAAGTCATACACTTTACCTTCCCATACATAGTGTAGTAAACACATTAACCTCGCCAGGTGGCATACACATTGCCTTTCCACTGGTGGTATTTGTACCCCCCTCACACTTGTTGTAAAAGTATTCATGACTTAGATTTTATGCAAATCAATAAACCACGCCATACTTAGGTCTATATTAAAACTAACATTATATGCAACAGGGACTAGAGATCAACGATGGGCATAGCTTTGTAGATAGTATGCATGTACCAAAAAGTTCAACCATTGGTGCACATTTAATCGGATTAGCAGAGCCCATGTAATATGATTAAGATCACTTAGTGTTTGCATAGTGAAAATAAATTAGGGATTGGGAGTGTTAAGTAAGTAAATCCACTAAGAACATGCACGCCTAGTGAGAACTTCTATCGGATTTACAAGCGTCAAATAAAAGATTCAATAAGAACTAGTGTGCATGAAAATAAGTTGATATAGTGCGCATGAAAATAAGATGACAAAGGTCATGTTCACCTAACAGGTAAATCAAATGATGAGTGCGCATTCAATAGATACCTTAACTAGCTGTATGTATGATAGAATCTTAGCAGGGATTACAAAGTTATATGTGTGCATTCCGTAGATAATTTAACAATTTGTATATGTGAAGGAATCTTAGCATAGATTATAAAGCATCTAAGAGAGAATCCAGGAGAATCTTTGTTTGTGGTGCAAATGAAATAGGAATCATGTGCGCTTGGCATGAGTTACAATAGGTCGACAGTACACATTTGCTAAAAGGTGGGATCAATAATATGTATGTCTTAAGGGCTAAGGATCACTGGTGCATAGGCATCAATAGATGTAATTGACAGTGTGCATACACTTGATGAAAAGGAGAATCAAAATCAATTTAGAACCTGCTAAAATAATAACAAAATTAGACAATCTTATATGCATAGATAGTAATAGATATACTTTAAATTTTTTTGGAATCTTATATTGAAAATGAGCATGAGATCATGTTTTGAAAATCAACTAGCTTAGGAAAATTCCTACACCCCTACTTGGAAGATGAAATTATTCTTCTATGGTCGTCTTGTCCAAAATATGAAGATCTAAGAAGAATGCTTCAGATGGAATCTCCTTCCTCCTCCTCCTCCTCTCTCTCTCTCTCTCTCTCTCTCTCTCTCTCTCTCTCTCTCTCTCTCTCTCTCTCTCTCTCTCTCTCTGTGTTTCACGTATTCTCTCCGTCCCCCCTTAATCAATTTTATTTGATTTTCCTCCCAAACTAAATTTTTCTAAAAAGAATCAAATTAGTATGTCATTTCAATGGTTTGAACACTGATTTCAAGTCATTAGTACTCACTCTACAACTAGTTGAGCTATCTTGCTTCTGGTGATAGCTTTTGTGAAAATAAACATTTATATTATTAAATTTGGGGTGTTATATTTTGTTTCCATTGTTTTCCTGAGTTGTTTATTGAATTACCTTGAAATTTCGAGGATGAAATTTTTTCTAAGGATGGTAGAAAATGTAACACCCCAAAATTCTATAATATAAATGTTTATTTTCACAAAAGCTATCACCAGAAGCAAGATAGCTCAATTGGTTGTAGAGTGGGTACTAATGACTTGAGACCAATGTTCAAACCATTGAAATGACATACTAATTTGATTTTTTTTTAGAAAAATTTAGTTCTTAGAAAAAGGAGATAAGGACAAGTAATAAAGAGTAGATAAGATAACAATCTGAGATAAGATAGGATAGGAAGGAGAAGCATATCTGAGAGGGGAATCAAATAAAATTGGTTAAAGGGGGAAGGAGAGAATATGTGAAACACAAATAAAAGAGAGAGAGAGAGAGAGAGAGAGAGAGAGAGAGAGAGAGAGAGGAGATTCCATCTAAAGCATTCTCCTCAGATCTTTGCGTTTAGGACAAGAAGACCGTAGAAGAATAATTTCGTCTATGAGGCAGGGGTGTATGAATTTTCTTAAGTTAGTTGATTTTCAAAACATGTTCTCATGCTTGTTTTCAATATATGATTCCAAAAAAATTTAAAGTATATCTATTACTATCTATGCATATAAGATTGTTTGATTTTGATAATTTTAGCAGGTTCTAAATCGATTTTGATTCTCCTTTTTATCAAGTGTATGCACACTTTTGATTACATCTATAGATGCTTATGCACCAGTGATCTTTAGCCCCTAAGGCATACGTATTATTGAACCCACCTTTTAGCAAATGTATACTGTTGACCTACTGTAACTCATGCCAAGCGCACATAGTTCCTATTTCATTTGCACCACTCACAAATGTTCTCATGGATTCTCTCTTAGATGCTTTGTAATCCATGCTAAGATTCCTCCACATACACAAACTGTTAAATTATTTGCTAAATGCGCACATGTAAGCTTGTAATCCTTGGTAATATTCTATCATACATGCAATTGGTTAAGGGATCTATTGCATGCACACTCATCATTTGATTTACCTGTTAGGTGAACATGACCTTTATCTTCTTATTTCCATGCACACATGTTATTATCAATATTTTGGTATACGTCTACATATTTTGTTTAATTTTCACCATGTGCCCATGATCCTCATCATGTTATTATCATGCACACTAGTTCTTATTGAATCTTTTATTCGGCGGTTGTAAATCCTATAGAAGTTCTTACTAAGCACACATGTTCTTAGTGGATTTACTTACTTGACACTCCCAGTCCCTGATTTATTTTCATTATGCAAATACTAAGTGATCTTAATCGTATGGGCACTGCTAATCCGATTAAATCTGCACCAATGGTCGAACTTTTTGATACATGTGTACTATCTACAAAGCTATGCCTATTGTTGATCTCTAGTCCCTGTTGCATGTAATGTTAGTTTTATTATGGACCTAAGTATGGCATGGTTTATTGATTTGCATAAAATCTAAGTCATGAATACATTAACAACAAGTGTGAGGCGGTTACGCATACCACCAGTGCAAAGGCAATGTGTATGCCACCTTGTGAGGTTAATGTGTTTACTACATAATGCATGGGTAGGTAAAGTGTATGACATATTGCATGGGAAGGTAACGTGTGTTGGCATGGTTGATGAGTGGTTACTACATAATGCATGGGAAAGTAAAGTATATGACATATTGCATGGTGATGTGTGGTTACTACCTAATGCATGGGAAGGTAACATATGTTGGCATGGTTGCTACATAATGCATCAGAAGATAAAGTGTATGACATATTGCATGGTGATGTGTGTTTACTACCTAATACATGGGAAATGTATTCATTACGTAATGCATGCTACACGTAATTGTCACCTAATGCATAGATGTTGCACATGACACCTAGCTGTGAACATGCGTGGCACCCAACACTTGGGAGGTATGATTGGCCCCCGATGGATGGCCTCTAACACATTGCTATAAACGTAGCACTCAACCATTGCATATGGGGCATAACACCTAACATTTGGACTACATACATAGTACCTAGTGCATAGGCAGCATTCATGATGCCCAACGGTGGAGTAGCCTCCATACCACTCAACACATGAATAGCAAGGTTAACGCTTAGCGCACTAGAAGCAAGCTTAGTATATAAAGTATGGTCATTACACTAGCACACTACGCTCGTTCACACAGTGCATTGTTATAGCATACTATGAATTGGTCAGGCTGTGCGCACCACATGGCCAGCTCACCAACTCAGCCCAGTGCACACCCCACAGTCATGTTGCACCCCACGGGTCAGGCACTGTGAACTGCTCTAGCACACTTAACAGAGCACTAACACTAGCATATTGTGCATAGCACACATGCACAGTGCACACTACTCTGGGCATCAGGCACGAATACATTTCATAGTAGTTACACAATTTTGATTTGATTAATATCATTTGATTATGGACGTTTTCACGTTGGTTATCAGCATTGAGCCCATACCTTTTCATGTTGGTTATAGATGAGTTAACAAAACATCTGCACGAGAAGATTCCCTGGTGCATGCTATTTGCAGATGATATAGTCTTACTTGATGAGACAAGGGAGAGTGTAAACACAAAGCTAGAGTTATGGAGAGAAATATTAGAATCTAAAGGATTTAAAATCAGCCGAACTAAGACAAAATATATAGAATCCAATTTTAGCAAGGAGAGGGGTAAGAGTGGAACACTAGTCAAGATTGATAGCCAAGAAGTCCTCGTAAAAAACCACTTTCGGTACTTAAGGTCAATGATTCATGCGAGTGGAGAGATTGAGATAGAGTATGAGTGCAATAAATGGGGATGTGCATCTGGAGTTTTATGTAATCAGTGGGTGCCGCTCAAACAAAAAAGGAAAATTCTATAGGATGGCCATGCTCTATGGATTAGAGTGTTGGGCATTTAAGGAACATCATGCTCATAGGATGAGCATCGTAGAAATGAGGATGTTGAGATGTATGAGTAGTAAGACGAGAAATGATAGAATTAGGAATGAAAATATTAGATGAGGATGTTGAGATGTATGAGTGGTAAACAAGAAAGGATAGAATTAGGAATGAAAATATTAGAGGAAATTTAGGGGCAGCACTAATAGGTAACAAGATGAGGGAGATTAGACTTAGATGGTTTAGACATGCCCAAAGGAGACCGAAAACGGCATTGGTTAGGAGTGAGGCAATGCAAGTAGAAGGTTCTAAAAGGGCAAGAGGAAGGCCCAAAAGAACGTGGATAGAAGTGGTGAGGAAAGATTAAAAACCTTGGGACTAAATGAAGCCATAGTACTTAATAGAGAGGTGGAGGAATAAGATTCATGCGGCTGACCCCTAATTGTGATAAGGTCTTGATGATGATGATGATGATTATGGACATTTTGATCTATGAATAAATGTTTATATGTGTGCATAGTCTCTAATTTGTAGTAAGTGTGATTTGTAACTGAGTTTATTGTTGAGATTAATATTTGAAATAAAGCAATTGATTTCTGTATGCTACGTAATAGTGTATAAGCATAAGATTTTGAAATTTTTGAGCTAGTAATATATAAGTATCTACTCTAAGACTAAAGCAAGCTAGTCGCTGATTCATGCTTATTGAAATATGCTTACAAATGGAAAAGTTGTGAATACTTTCATAAGATGTATTAATGAATGTGGAGCGATTTAATGAATAAAAAATTAGGCGACTCGGAAGAGTTGTACCTAACTTAAAATGAGGCGACTCATAAAAGTTGAGCCTAGCCTAGGGTAAATTATAAGATCCCTTTTGGTTGCTATGCCAAGAAGACCAATTGGCCACTATCTTCTAAAAAAATTGATACCTATCCTAAGAGGCCAATTGTAAAGAGTATTGTGTCATGGGGAGATTGCTCTCTTGTGATCCAGTGCCCCCATAAAGACTGGTGTAGCCCGTGTGGTATCCACGGGTCAACGTAGTTGGATGTGGGTTCTCTATATGCATAGTATATAGTACAATTATTAAACATGGATTGACATGTCAGTCATCTTCTAAGATATTGACCATTGCCAAGATGGGTTTGTAGTAGGATGCTACCACTTAGTGATACGATAGACTATAATATGCTATTCTTTGTCAGAAGTCCTAACGAGCTTATGTGAGATTTGAAGGATATGTTAAATGCTTTTGGTAAAAGCTCAAATGTTTTATAATGTTTATATCATACTTATGATGGAACATTTAATGATTTGCATTACTTAATTTATGTCAATCTGTATGTCGTGGTTTCATACGGCTAGTTTAGGCATTTTCCTACTGAGTTGTTGTACTCCACCCTACAGAACATATTAGGTGAAGCACGAGAGGACTAAGTGGTCAGCTGGTGGAAGTTGAACAAGGAAAAGTATAGAATGAAAGTATGAATAAGAGTAGTTAGTTGAACTCTTTACTACTTTAGTTTGAACTATAGACATTTGAATATGAATGTAATAATAAGACAGGTGACACTAATATATTCAGTGTAAATTATTACTTGAACTTATATTCCTTATTGTTTACGCTATTGCTAGGGAAATCCTGTATGGTATGTTTTATTCCACTATTATATGTGAAGGTTTTTAATATGACATGGGGTTGAAGGTGGAATTGAGAAAGTAAGTATATATTATATATTTCAAATGTAAAAAAGAAGAAGAAAAAAATCTTGCAAGAGAGTTTATTTCCAAATTATATTTCGAAATTCTTGTTAGAAAACCTGGGCCGCCACACTTGGTATCAGAGCAAGGATCACTTTGCTCACAGCCAAACAATGAAATAATAAATAATGATAGAATAATAAGTCACAATTATATTAGCTAAGTATAAGTAGAGACTTACTAGGATTTTGATTATTGACATTTAGATGGCACTTAAGAGACGTAGAGCTGCAAACATGGTTGATACCTCCTTTGAAGCCCTAGAAAATACTAAGGTCTAGTATGATACGGTTGAAGTTGTGATAGAGCTTCTTTTGCAGTGAATGAAACAAAAGTTGCAGAGTTTGGGGCAAAGAGGAGAACTCAGGCAATAGTTGGAGATGATGAATTGGGGCCAAAAGGTGACACGTTGTTAGAGCGATTCAAAAAGATAGCTCCAAAGTTTTCAGGAGAAGATGGATCAAAAGCAGTCGAGACTTGGCTCTACGAGGTAGACACAATTTTTAAAGCTATGAACATACTAGAGAACAGGCAAGTGCAAGTAGCTACCTTCATGCTGACTGGAGAGGCCCTACACTAGTGGCCAACAGCAAAGAGGACCTACTTCAATGATATGGAAGTGGTTGAGTGGGAAGACTTCAAAACGGTCTTCATTGACAAATACTTTCCACTCCATGTTAAGGAATAGAAGGAATAAGAATTCCTAGGATTGGTGCAAGGTTCCATGACAGTAAAATAGTATGAAACCAGATTTGTTGAGGCATTTTGCTCTAGAAACGTGTCCCACAGAATTAAGAGCTGCATAGAAGTTTGTCAAAGGATTAAACTTTCACATCAAGAGCAACATATTGATAGCTCAGCCTGCCATGTTGTTTAACGCTGGGAGTTGGCAGCCATTGTGGAACGGGAGCACAAAGCTTCCAGTAGAGACAGTGAGAAGTATGGTGGACAAAAGCCTGGTTGGAAAGGGAAGATACATGCCACACCATTGAAGTTTGCCAGGCCATAGAAGCCAGCTCCAAGAAACTTTAGAAGAAGAGAGAAGGAGAATACCCTATGCCTAACATGCCGCAAGTATCACCCCAGCAAGCCCTGCTACGTCTGTGAATGATGATGCTTCATCCGTGGTGATAAAGGTCACTTTCTAAGAGATTGCCCGAAGATAAGAAGGGATGAGCAGCCAAAGCAGAGATAGGTTTAGAGGAGCCAGGGAAGAGTATTTGCATTGATCACCAAGTAGGCATGTGCTTCAAATGCCGTAGTTGAAGGTACTCTTCAAATTTTTGACAGATTTGCTCATGTATTAATTTATCCCGGTTCCACACATTCATTTATATTATGTGACTTAGTATCATACATGGATTTTACAAAACACAAATTGGGCATTTGTTTAGAAGTCAGCACCTCAGTAGGGGAACCAATTCTAGCACATGAATTCTTATAAGAAGTACTAGTACATATATCAGAACAAGAACTTAGTGCAGACTTAATACTACTAAACATATCAAATTTCGATGTCATCTTAGGCATAGATTGGCTAGCAAACCATGAGGCAATGGTTGACTGTAGGAAGAAAAGAGTCACTTTTTGTAACCCTAGAGGGAAAACAACTACCCATCAAGGAAGGCTAGATGTTTCACATATGAGTAATATATTAATAGTGCAGGCATCATGACTCATAACTAGAGGATTGGTAGCCTATTAGCCAGTGTAATGACTCAGGAGTCAAGACCGGAGATTCAAGAGATAGAAGTGGTACGAGAATTCCAAGATGTCTTTCCAGAGGAATTGCCTGGGTTACTACCAAAAAGAGTGTTGGAGTTCACTATCGAACTAATACCAGGAATAGCTCTAATCTCCAAGGCACCTTATGTAACACCCCGGATTTTTAAGACAATTTTTTTTTTTTTTTTTTTGGCAATTTAAATAAGAACATTTGGGATCCCATGAGAAGAGATTTATTTAACATTTTACTAAACCTATCTTAAAACTCCGGGTGTTAATTTTTCCTTTCTCAAAATGACGTATACGTAATTTAAACATAAATAAATGATCCGCGTATAAATCAACGTCAAATAAATAGGCGCCTTTATTTTAAATCAAATAAACATCCAAAAGACAATAATAATATGGCCCAGGGTCTATCCATCATAACATCCCATATAAATGTCCAATATATGTCCAAAGATCTAAATCACATCCAAATATAAAGTATGCAGTCCATAATAAAATTCAAATGATAATCCACTCTAATGACTCACATTACTTTCTAAAACTATAGGGAAACTAGTCTTCGGCAGCACTCAAGGTTTATCAACCGCTTTTCCTTTCCTGGTGTCGCGCTCGAGATCTAAGGCATTGCAAAACAAAGCAATGCCTCAGCAAGCTATCGCTTGTGTAGGTACATAGACAATTAATGTAATAAATGCAAGAAATAATGAACAATACTGATGAAAAATCTAACATTTATGAAGATAGTGATATCATAATGCCATGTTCAATAAATGCCAATTTATTCCATATGCTAAAACATGAAATTCACGGAGTTAAAACATGACATGAATCAATAACATGGAGCATACAACAAGAATAAGGGCACCCTAAGGTAATGGGTCCCACCACATCGCACTAACATCCATGATCAGGAGTACACATAGTCAACCTCTGAGTGTCGTCACACCCAGGCATACCATTTATAACCATGCTCATCATACATGCACACATAACAAGAATATGGGCCATCATGCTGCAGTGGCAACCCTCCATGGGTATCAACCACCGCCGCTCCCCGTCGACACCATAACGGGAGACTTAACGTCTGTTCCCATGGAAAGGCTCAGACCGGTAGTGTGGACTATCCATGTTACCAAACCCCTACCGAATGCCATCTATGGGCAGGTGTCTATCATATCACAAACTCATCACATCATAATCTCGGAAGGTGGGTGGCCGGCCCTATCCCTCCTAGCATGACGCCCACCGGGCGAGAGCACCGTCATCAAATATAAAACACGGAAATCATATGTATATGCTAAAACTCAAGAGCACTTATAGCTTGAAATCCCCAAGACATGCCCCTCATCACAGGGTTAGCCTATAAAAGGACCAGCTACTAAGTCTCTATACTCATTTCCATGTAAATCCATGCATTTTCTATATATATAATAAGAATTAAATCTCTAATTAAGCATAACTAATTAACATCATGCTTGTAAAAGCAGTTTAAATAAGTTTATTTAGTAAAAGAATTCAATTTGGAATAACCATCCTGTACGCAATGTCGCATGAAATCCATGGTAAATAAAAATCGCAATTTAAAACACAATCACACATGATGCTATGTTTAAAACATGGTTTAAAATCAAGGCAAAACATTAGTTGTCGTCACCTACCTCAGTGTGAGATCACTAGCTTGCCAATAACTCCCTTTAATTGGTATATTCAAGTGCACCTGTACATGTCACATCACTATTTAAAAATTTTTCTAAATAAAAAGTGGTCATTTCTAAGTTTTTAAGTTAAAACTAGGTCCGCGTCGTCAATACGGTCACAACGCCTCTTCCGGATCGTGATTTGGACCTCTCTAGCTCCCAAAAATCAAGTTTTAATGAAAACTACGCAAAAAGGGGGCCTGCCGGACCACCATAAGGTGGTTTAAACCGGCGGCACCCTTTTCCGCCGGTTTATACCGACGTACTCTGGCGCACGAAGACGCACGGCGTCGCAGACGCCGCACGGGACGCGCGCCGCGTCCCGGTCCCACCGCGACAGCCAACGGCAGGGCGTCCGCACGCGCGCGTCGCCGCGCACGCGTGCGGCCGGACGTCATCCGGACGTCGTCTGGCTGTGCGTCCGGCCAGTGCGTCATGGCGTCGGCCGCCAAGGCGCCGACGCCGTTGACAACGCGGAGAAGACGGCCGGATTAGGTCGCCTCGGCGAGCTACTGAGCTCCGTTTTGCGCGATTTTTGCGCCATTTTCTTCGAAATTCTCTCTAGAATCCATTTATGCCCTCCTTTTGCACTAATTTTCTCAAAAACCATGGTTTTTAAATGATTTTTTCCAAGTTCCTAAAAACTTTCCTAGGTACTGGTTTGAGTTTTACGGGCAATTTCACCGTTGGATCACTCCCAAATTTAAAGGGTTTGCTCTTGGGTGTCTTGTGCACTAGTTGGACGGTGCGATTTCCAAACGGACAACGTTTGGTCTATGAAATCACGCTCCAACGATGGCGTGCACAAAACCCCAAAAATCCAATTTTTTTCCTAATTTTTAAATGGTTTTCTAATTAATTTTCTAATTAATAAATACATAAAAACATAGGTTTTGAGGCTTACCTTGCACTGGCCGGAGTTGCTCGTGTTGCTTGGCTCCACTCGCCAGGAAAATTCAAGTTTTTACGAGGCTAGGGTTTGGCGTAAATACTCGGAGAAAACGCTCAAAGTGGAGCGTTTTGGCAACTGGGGAGGGTAGATATAGGCACAGAGTCCCGGGGGAAGAGAACCTCTTCCATTCACGCCTCTTTCCACGTCTCTCCGGCGATTTTTCCGGCCTTTGGTAGAGACGTGTGGAAGACGAGGGTGCCGGTATCAATTTGGGCCCCTGTGTTACACGTTTACGTCAAAAGACCATTTTGCCCTTACAACTTTGACGGCTCATAACTCCCTCGTTTGAGCTCCGTTTCTCGCGTTCTTGGTGGCGTTGGATTCGTATCGACGAGCACTTTCTAATTATTATGTTTTCAGGAAATAATTTCATCCATAAATTTTTATTTTAATTTATTTAATAATTTCTTATTTTTATCTTAAAAATTAAGGATATTACATTCTTCCCTCCTTATAAAAATTTCGTCCTCGAAATTTAGCTACATACCTCTATGTAAATAACTGTGGATGGATCTTTCGCATATCCTCCTCAGTCTCCCAGGTAGTCTCCTGTACTGAATGATGCTGCCAAAGGACTTTGACCAAGGCAATGGTCTTATTCCTTAACTCCTTGACTCTGGTATCTAAGATGCGCACTGGTCTCTCCTCAAATGTCATGTCGACTGTAGATCTCCCGGGATCTGCTCCAATACATGTGAGGGATCCGCACGTATTTCCTCGGCATAGACACGTGAAAGACGTCATGCACATTTGCTACCGTGGTGGTAAGGCTAGCTGGTATGCCACTGACCCAACTCGTCGTAAGATCTCGAAAGGTCCAATATACCTGAGACTAAGCTTTCCTTTATTTCCAAACCTCAACACCCCTTTCATAGGAGAAACTTTCAAGAATACATGCTCGCCCTCAAAGAACTCTAAGTCCTTTCGCCTCTTGTCTGCATAACTTTTACTCGTCGACCGTGAGTATCGGTAACCTCTTAGAATGAGTTGGACTTTCTCTCGCACATTCTTCCACTAACTCGATTTCACCACGCGTCTTTCTCCTACATCACTCCAACATAAAGGTGGCCAGACAAGGTCTGCCATAAAGTGCCTCATATGGAGCCATCCCAATACTAGCGTGATGACTATTATTATAAGCAAATTCCACCAAAGGTAAATGATCTTCCCAGCTACCCTTCCAATCCATAACACAGGCTCGTAGCATATCCTCAATAGTCTGGATGGTCCTCTCGCTCCGTCCGTACGTCTGAGGATGGAATCTTTGTGCTAAATTTCGCCTACGACCCTAATGCCTCTTGCACGCTCTTCCCGGTATTTTGAGGTAAATCGCGTATCTCGATCCGATATAATTGTCGAGGAACGCCATGTAGACCGACGATCTCCTTAACATATAATTTCGCTAAGCTATCCACGGTACGATTTTTGTCGATAGGAAGGAAATGAGCGGAGACTTGGTCAACCTGTCCACAACGACCCATATCATGTCGTGGCCGCTAGCGGTCCTCGGAAGACCTAGAACGAAGTCCATGGTAATATGGTCCCACTTCCACTCTGGAAGGTCCAGTGTCTGAAGTAGTCCTGATGGACGCTGATGCTCAGCCTTGACCTGCTGACAGGTCAAACATCGTGCTACACACTCTCCAACATCCTTTTTCATACCATTCCACCAGAAATGTCTCTTGAGATCCTGATACATCTTCGTACCCCCAGGATGAATTGTGTAAGGGGATTGGTGTGCTTCTTGAAGTAACTCGCGCTTCAATTCGTCATCTGCTGGTACTACCAACCTTCCTTTAAATCTAACTCCTCCATCTGGTCCCCTTGAAAAATCTGTCTTATCTGTCAGATCCTGTGTTTCCTTGTCTTTGCCCTGTGCCTCTAAGATCCTGTCAAGGAACTTAGACCGAGTCGTCAAATTGGCAATCGTCACACCCGCCTTCCTACTCAGGGCATCTGCAACGACGTTAGCCTTTCCAGGATGGTACTGTATGGTGAAGTCGAAGTCCTTGAGATACTCCATCCATCTGCGCTGCCTCATATTCAATTCACTCTGAGTAAAGAAGTACTTGAGGCTCTTGTGATCAGTGAATACCTCAAATCTCTCACCATAAAGATAATGTCTCCAGGACTTCAACGCAAATACCACGGCTGCTAATTCCAGGTCATGTGTTGGGTAATTTACCTCATGTGTCTTCAGCTGTCTAGACGCATAGGCAATTACCTTCCCATGTTGCATCAACACTGCTCCTAATCCCTTGCCAGAGGCGTCACAATAAACTACATAACCGCCTGCCCCAGATGGTAAGGTCAATACCGGAGCAAGGTAGTAAGTCTCCTCTTGAGCTCTTGGAAGCTCTCCTCGCAAGCCTCGGTCCATACAAATTGAGTGTCTTTCCTAGTCAGGGTGGTCAATGGTAATGCGATCTTAGAGAATCCCTCTATAAATCGACGATAATACCCTGCCAAACCGAGAAAACTGCGTATCTCAGTCACTGTCTTGGGCCTCTCCCAGTGTAGTATAGCCTCTACCTTTGTTGTATCCAAGGCCACTCCATCTTTAGATATGACGTGGCCTAAGAAATGCACCTGGACTAGCCAAAAATCACACTTACTGAACTTGGCATACAACTGATGTCGACGAAGTGTGTCTAATACCGTGTGGAGATGCTCTCTGTGTGTCTCATGACTAGGCGAATAAATCAAGATGTCATCCACAAATACAATCACGAACTTATCCAAATAAGCTCGAAAAACACGGTTCATTAGATCCATGAACACTGCAAGTGCGTTCGTCAATCCAAACGGCATCACTAGGAACTCATAATGACCATAACGACTCCTAAAGGCGGTCTTCGAGATATCCTCTTCTCTAACCCATGGTGATGATACCACGACCTCAAATCAATCTTGGAGAACACTTGTCCGATTGGAGGCGATCAAATAAATCATCTATGCGTGGCAAAGGGTATCGGTTCTTTATAGTAACACCATTCAACAACCGATAGTCAATGCATAGTCTCAGTGATCCATCCTTTTTCTTCACGAACAGGACTGGTGCTCCCCATGGTGATCCACTCGGCCTGATAAAGCCCTTATCCAATAACTCTTGCAATTGTACCTGAAGTTCTCTCAACTCTGCTGGAGCCATCCTATATGGTGCCTTAGAGATAGGCGATGTACCCGGCACCAAGTCAATGGTGAAGTCAATCTCCCTACTTGGCGGCAATCCTGGTAATTCCTCAGGAAATACGTCAGCAAAATCACGGACAACATCAATCTCGTCAAGCTGTGGATGCTCCTTTTCCTCAACAGTCACATATGCAAGGAATGCGTTACACCCTCGTGCATAAAATCGTGCCGCCTTTATGGCAGAAATGATGCATGTACCGCACGATCTTTCCTACCCTGGAACACTATTTACGGTTGCCTGTATAAGAAAAGTGACTCGCTTCTTTCGGCAGTCTACCATAGCACCATAGTTGGCTAACCAATCCAACCCAAGAATAACATCATACCATACCATGTCTAATAAGATGAAGTACGTGTCCATACTCACGCACGATATCTCTACAGGTATATCTACAATATATTCTGTAGTCTCTCTTGTCTCTCCCACAGGTGTCATAATATCTAATCCAAATGCTAGTTTGTGTACACATACATCCAGACAAGATGCAAAAATATATGATATAAAAGAGTGTGTAGACCCTGTGTCAAAAAGAACTTTGGCATGTCTATCTGAGACTAGAAGAGTACCTTCTACGACCTGGTGTGATGCACATGCCTGTCCCGATGAGATGGCAAATACTCGTCCCACGGCTACGTGGCGCGTTAGTTGCCTCTGCTCCCATCTCTCACCGCCTCGCCCCTTAGGGCGGTCCTTAATGAAATGGCCAACGTCTCCACGGTTGAAACACACCGTATGGCTGTCTGCAGTAAGGTGTATAGGGCTGTCTCTGTGGTTGGGGCTACCTCTGTTGTTGTGGTCGGTCGAATCTATTACACCCTCGCCCAGGGTGCCAACCCTTGCACCTATCACATCTCTTCCTCTCAATGTCTCTCTTAAATTTGGCCTGTGGTGGATGACCTGATGCCCCATATGTCTGCATAGCACCAAATGGCCGCTTGCCCTTAAAGGGCTGGAACGCACTCCCTCTATTCCTGAGAGAGTTCTTCTCATGCATGGACGCCATATCAGCAGCATCTCGCACAGAAGTGGGTCGAGAAGAAATCACTCGATCTCTCAGCCAAGGAGTCAACCCATCCACAAATCTGTCAGTTGCCTCTGTGTCTGAGGCCAGTGCGTGAGGTGCAAATCTCCTCAGTCGTGTAAATCGGTTCGAGTGCACCGCTGAGCCGTCATATCTCTCTCGCTCCCGGTGGCAAACTCCTTCTTCATGGACTGCAATGCATGGGGTGGAAAATGCGAGTGTCAAAAGCCTGTTTAAAGGCTGCCCATGTCATCGTCTCGGTCGGATCTGGTCGGGTGAGTGTGAAAGTCTGCCACCAGAAGCCGGCCTCACCTTTCAGCAGGTAGGAGGCTACTCTAACTTGATCATCTGGTGAGATCTTCATAGCGTCGAATGTCCTCTCCGCCTCAAATAACCATCGCTCAGCCTCCTCTGTGTTACCATCACCATAAAAGGGTTTCACCATCTTTTGAAACCTTTCCAATAATTTGTCAGTCTTCTTAGAGTCACTCGTAGCATCGCCCTCCGTGGCTCTGAGTGCCGACGGTTCTCTGTATTGGTTGTGAGGACCGAACCGACGAAACCATGGGTGCCACTTTAGGTGGTGGAATAGGAGCTAGGGTTAGGCTGCGTCAACCTTGTCCTAACCTGTTCTTTGTATAAGTGGTACGAGTCCTGACATTAACCGATTCAATAACTCGGCATCTCGATCCCCTTGATCAGAGGACTCAGCAGGTGGAGCCACAGGTGTAGCAGGGGTAGACCTTGTCCTTCTCCGAGGAGCCATCTGTCAAAATTTTACATGTCACTAAGTGTAAGTTCCTCTCTCATAGTTTCTCTCTCTACAACTGTTATGGACTGTTATTCACATATAAATGGACATTCACAAGGATTATGATGGACTAGACTGGGCTCTGATACCAACTTTGTAACACCCCGGATTTTTAAGACAATTTTTTTTTTTTTTTTTTTTGGCAATTTAAATAAGAACATTTGGGATCCCATGAGAAGAGATTTATTTAACATTTTACTAAACCTATCTTAAAACTCCGGGTGTTAATTTTTCCTTTCTCAAAATGACGTATACGTAATTTAAACATAAATAAATGATCCGCGTATAAATCAATGTCAAATAAATAGGCGCCTTTATTTTAAATCAAATAAACATCCAAAAGACAATAATAATATGGCCCAGGGTCTATCCATCATAACATCCCATATAAATGTCCAATATATGTCCAAAGATCTAAATCACATCCAAATATAAAGTATGCAGTCCATAATAAAATTCAAATGATAATCCACTCTAATGACTCACATTACTTTCTAAAACTATAGGGAAACTAGTCTTCAGCAGCTCTCAAGGTTTATCAACCGCTTTTCCTTTCCTGGTGTCGCGCTCGAGATCTAAGGCATTGCAAAACAAAGCAATGTCTCAGCAAGCTATCGCTTGTGTAGGTACATAGACAATTAATGTAATAAATGCAAGAAATAATGAACAATGCGATGAAAAATCTAACATTTATGAAGATAGTGATATCATAATGCCATGTTCAATAAATGCCAATTTATTCCATATGCTAAAACATGAAATTCACAGAGTTAAAACATGACATGAATCAATAACATGGAGCATACAACAAGAATAAGGGCACCCTAAGGTAATGGGTCCCACCACATCGCACTAACATCCATGATCAGGAGTACACATAGTCAACCTCTGAGTGTCGTCACACCCGGAGCATACCATTTATAACCATGCTCATCATACATGCACACATAACAAGAATATGGGCCAACATGCTGCAGTGGCAACCCTCCATGGGTATCAACCACCGCCGCTCCCCGTCGACACCATACCGGGAGACTTAACGTCTGTTCCCATGGAAAGGCTCAGACCGTGGTGTGGACTATCCATGTTACCAAACCCCTACCGAATGCCATCTATGGGCGGTGTCTATCATATCACAAACTCATCACATCATAATCTCGGAAGGTGGGTGGCGGCCACTATCCCTCCTAGCATGGCCCACCGGCGAGAGCACCCGTCATCAAATATAAAACACGGAAATCATATGTATATGCTAAAACTCAAGAGCACTTATAGCTTGAAATCCCCAAGACATGCCCCTCATCACAGGGTTAGCCTATAAAAGGACCGGCCTACTAAGTCTCTATACTCATTTCCATGTAAATCCATGCATTTTCTATATATATAATAAGAATTAAATCTCTAATTAAGCATAACTAATTAACATCATGCTTGTAAAAGCAGTTTAAATAAGTTTATTTAGTAAAAGAATTCAATTTGGAATAACCATCACATGTACGCAATGTCGCATGAAATCCATGGTAAATAAAAATCGCAATTTAAAACACAATCACACATGATGCTATGTTTAAAACATGGTTTAAAATCAAGGCAAAACATTAGTTGTCGTCACCTACCTCAGTGTGAGATCACTAGCTTGCCAATAAGTCGCTTTAATTGGTATATTCAAGTGCACTGTACATGTCACATCACTATTTAAAAATTTTTCTAAATAAAAAGTGGTCATTTCTAAGTTTTTAAGTTAAAACTAGGTCCGCGTCGTCAATACGGTCACAACGCCTCTTAGGATCGTGATTTGGACCTCTCTAGCTCCCAAAATCAAGTTTTAATGAAAACTACGCAAAAAGGGGCTGTGGGACCACCATAAGGTGGTTTAAACCGGCGGCACCCTTTTCGCCGGTTTATACCGACGTACTGCGGCGCACGAAGACGCACGGCGTCGCGAGACGCCGCACGGACGCGTCCCGGTCCCCACCGCGACGGCCAACGGCGGGGGCGTCCGCACGCGCGCGCGTCGCCGCGCACGCGTGCGGCAGCCGACGTCGTCTGGCTGTGCGTCCCGGCGTGCGTCATGGCGTCGGCGCCAAGGCGCCGGCCGCCGTTGACAACGCGGGAGAAGACGGCCTGGGATTCGGTCGCCTCGGCTGACTCTGAGCTTCCGTTTTGCGCGATTTTTGCGCCATTTTCTTCGAATTCTCTCTAGAATCCATTTATGCCCTCCTTTTGCACTAATTTTCTCAAAAACCATCGTTTTTAAATGATTTTTTCCAAGTTCCTAAAAACTTTCCTAGGTCTTGGTTTTTGAGTTTTACGGGCAATTTCACCGTTGGATCACTCCCAAATTTAAAGGGTTTGCTCTTGGGTGTCTTGTGCACTAGTTGGACGGTGCGATTTCCAAACGGACAACGTTTGGTCTATGAAATCACGCTCCTACAGTAGCGTGCACAAAACCCCAAAAATCCAATTTTTTTCCTAATTTTTAAATGGTTTTCTAATTAATTTTCTAATTAATAAATACATAAAAACATAGGTTTTGAGGCTTACCTTGCACTGGCCGGAGTTGCTCGTGTTGCTTGGGGCTCCACTCGCCGAAAATTCAAGTTTTTACAGGCTAGGGTTTGGCGTAAATACTCGGAGAAAACGCTCAAAGTGGAGCGTTTTGGCAACTGGGGAGGGTAGATATAGGCCTAGAGTCCCAGGGGAAGAGAACCTCTTCCATTCACGCCTCTTTCCACGTCTCTCCGGCGATTTTTCCGGCACTGGTAGAGACGTGTGGAAGACGGGGTGCCGATATCAATTTGGGCCCCTGTGTTACACGTTTACGTCAAAAGACCATTTTGCCCTTACAACTTTGACGGCTCATAACTCCCTCGTTTGAGCTCCGTTTCTCGCGTTCTTGGTGGCGTTGGATTCGTATCGACGAGCACTTTCTAATTATTATGTTTTCAGAAATAATTTCATCCATAAATTTTTATTTTAATTTATTTAATAATTTCTTATTTTTATCTTAAAAATTAAGGATATTACATTCTTCTCTCCTTATAAAAATTTCGTCCTCGAAATTTAGCTACATACCTCTATGTAAATAACTCTGGATGGATCTTTCGCATATCCTCCTCAGTCTCCCAGGTAGTCTCCTGTACTGAATGATGCTGCCAAAGGACTTTGACCAAGGCAATGGTCTTATTCCTTAACTCCTTGACTCTGGTATCTAAGATGCGCACTGGTCTCTCCTCAAATGTCATGTCACTGTAGATCTCACGGGATCTGCTCCCAATACATGTGAGGGATCTGCACGTATTTCCTCAGCATAGACACGTGAAAGACGTCATGCACATTTGCTAGCTGTGGTGGTAAGGCTAGCTGGTATGCCACTGACCCAACTCGTCGTAAGATCTCGCAAGGTCCAATATACACGAGACTAAGCTTTCCTTTATTTCCAAACCTCAACACCCCTTTCATAGGAGAAACTTTCAAGAATACATGCTCGCCCTCAAAGAACTCTAAGTCCTTTCGCCTCTTGTACGCATAACTTTTACATCGACTGTGAGCTGTCAGTAACCTCTTCCGAATGAGTTGGACTTTCTCTGCACATTCTTCCACTAACTCAGATTTCACCACGCGTCTTTCTCCTACATCACTCCAACATAAAGGTGACCGACAAGGTCTGCCATAAAGTGCCTCATATGGAGCCATCCCAATACTAGCGTGATGACTATTATTATAAGCAAATTCCACCAAAGGTAAATGATCTTCCCAGCTACCCTTCCAATCCATAACACAGGCTCGTAGCATATCCTCAATAGTCTGGATGGTCCTCTCGCTCTGTCCGTTTGTCTGAGGATGGAATGCTGTGCTAAATTTCAGTCTCGACCCTAATGCCTCTTGCACGCTCTTCCAGTATTTTGAGGTAAATCGCGTATCTCGATCCGATATAATTGTCAAGGGAACGCCATGGTGTTTTACGATCTCCTTAACATATAATTTCGCTAAGCTATCCACGGTCTGATTTTGTCTGATAGGAAGGAAATGAGCAGACTTGGTCAACCTGTCCACAACGACCCATATCATGTCGTGGCCGCTAGCGGTCCTCGGAAGACCTAGAACGAAGTCCATGGTAATATGGTCCCACTTCCACTCTGGAAGGTCCAGTGTCTGAAGTAGTCCTGATGGACGCTGATGCTCGGACGTGACCTGCTGACAGGTCAAACATCGTGCTACACACTCTCCAACATCCTTTTTCATACCATTCCACCAGAAATGTCTCTTGAGATCCTGATACATCTTCGTACCCCCAGGATGAATTGTGTAAGGGGATTGGTGTGCTTCTTGAAGTAACTCGCGCTTCAATTCGTCATCTGCTGGTACTACCAACCTTCCTTTAAATCTAACTCCTCCATCTGGTCCCCTTGAAAAATCTGTCTTATCTGTCAGATCCTGTGTTTCCTTGTCTTTGCCCTGTGCCTCTAAGATCCTGTCAAGGAACTTAGACCGAGTCGTCAAATTGGCAATCGTCACACCCGCCTTCCTACTCAGGGCATCTGCAACGACGTTAGCCTTTCCAGGATGGTACTGTATGGTGAAGTCGAAGTCCTTGAGATACTCCATCCATCTGCGCTGCCTCATATTCAATTCACTCTGAGTAAAGAAGTACTTGAGGCTCTTGTGATCAGTGAATACCTCAAATCTCTCACCATAAAGATAATGTCTCCCGGGACTTCAACGCAAATACCACGGCTGCTAATTCCGGGTCATGTGTTGGGTAATTTACCTCATGTGTCTTCACTGTCTGACGCATGGCAATTACCTTCCCATGTTGCATCAACACTGCTCCTAATCCCTTGCCAGAGGCGTCACAATAAACTACATAACCGCCTGCCCCAGATGGTAAGGTCAATACCGGAGCATTAGTAAGTCTCCTCTTGAGCTCTTGGAAGCTCTCCTCGCAAGCCTCGGTCCATACAAATTGAGTGTCTTTCCTAGTCAGGGTGGTCAATGGTAATGCGATCTTAGAGAATCCCTCTATAAATCGACGATAATACCCTCGCCAAACCGAGAAAACTGCGTATCTCGATCACCTTGTCTTGGGCCTCTCCCGGTGTAGTACGCCTCTACCTTTGTTGAATCCACGGCCACTCCATCTTTAGATATGACGTGGCCTAAGAAATGCACTGGTCTAGCCAAAAATCACACTTACTGAACTTGGCATACAACTGATGTCGACGAAGTGTGTCTAATACCGTGTGGAGATGCTCTCTGTGTGTCTCATGACTAGGCGAATAAATCAAGATGTCATCCACAAATACAATCACGAACTTATCCAAATAAGCTCGAAAAACACGGTTCATTAGATCCATGAACACCGCAGTGCGTTCGTCAATCCAAACGGCATCACTAGGAACTCATAATGACCATAACGACTCCTAAAGGCGGTCTTCGAGATATCCTCTTCTCTAACCCGCGGTGATGATACCACGACCTCAAATCAATCTTGGAGAACACTTGTGCCGATTGGAGCTGATCAAATAAATCATCTATGCGTGGCAAAGGGTATCGGTTCTTTATAGTAACACCATTCAACAACCGATAGTCAATGCATAGTCTCAGTGATCCATCCTTTTTCTTCACGAACAGACGGGTGCTCCCCATGGTGATCCACTCGGCTACCGATAAAGCCCTTATCCAATAACTCTTGCAATTGTACACGAAGTTCTCTCAACTCTGCTGGAGCCATCCTATATGGTGCCTTAGAGATAGGCGATGTACCCGGCACCAAGTCAATGGTGAAGTCAATCTCCCTACTTGGCGGCAATCCTGGTAATTCCTCAGGAAATACGTCAGCAAAATCACGGACAACATCAATCTCGTCAAGCTGTGGATGCTCCTTTTCCTCAACAGTCACATATGCAAGGAATGCGTTACACCCTCGTGCATAAAATCGTGCCGCCTTCATGGCAGAAATGATGCATGTACCTGCCTGATCTTTCCTACCCTGGAACACTATTTCTGGTTGCCCAGGTATAAGAAAAGTGACTCGCTTCTTTCGGCAGTCTACCATAGCACCATAGTTGGCTAACCAATCCATCCCAAGAATAACATCATAGTCTACCATGTCTAATAAGATGAAGTACGTGTCCATACTCACGCGATATCTCTACAGGTATATCTCTAATATATTCTGTAGTCTCTACTGTCTCTCCCACAGGTGTCATAATATCTAATCCAAATGCTAGTTTGTGTACACATACATCCAGACAAGATGCAAAAATATATGATATAAAAGAGTGTGTAGACCCTGTGTCAAAAAGAACTTTGGCATGTCTATCTGAGACTAGAAGAGTACCTTCTACGACCCAGTGTGATGCCCGTGCTGTCCCGATGAGATGGCACATCCTCGTCCCTGGCTACGTGGCGCGTTAGTTGCCTCTGCTCCCATCTCTCACCGCCTGCGCCCCTTAGGGCAGTCCTTAATGAAATGGCCAACGTCTCCACAGTTGACACACCTGTATGGCTGTCTCTGGTAAGGTGTATAGGGCTGTCTCTGTGGTTGGGGCTGCCTCTGTTGCTGTGGTCGGTCGAATCTATTACACCCTCGCCCAGGGTGCCAACCCTTGCACCTATCACATCTCTTCCTCTCAATGTCTCTCTTAAATTTGGCCTGTGGTGGATGACCTGATGCCCCATATGTCTGCATAGCACCAAATGGCCGCTTGCCCTTAAAGGGCTGGATCGCACTCCCTCTATTCCTGAGAGAGTTCTTCTCATGCATGGACGCCATATCATCAGCATCTCGCACAGAAGTGGGTCGAGAAGAAATCACTCGATCTCTCGCCCAAGGAGTCAACCCATCCACAAATCATCGGTTGCCTGCGTGTCCGAGGCCGGTGCGTGAGGTGCAAATCTCCTCGGTCGTGTAAATCGGTTCGTGCTGGCTGAACCGTCATATCTCTCTCGCTCCAGGGTGGCAAACTCCTTCTTCATGGACCGCAATGCATGGGGTGGAAAATGCGAGTGTCAAAAGCTTTGTTTAAAGGCTGCCCATGTCATCGTCTCGGTCGGATCCGTCGGGTGAGTGTGAAAGTCTGCCACCGTGCGGCCTCACCTTTCGGCAGTAGGAGGCTACTCTAACTTGATCATCTCGGTGAGATCTTCATAGCGTTGAATGTCCTCTCCGCCTCAAATAACCATCGCTCAGCCTCCTCTGTGTTACCATCACCATAAAAGGGTTTCACCATCTTTTGAAACCTTTCCAATAATTTGTCGATCTTCTTAGAGTCACTCGTAGCATCGCCCTCCGTGGCTCTGTGCACCGACGGTTCTGTATTGGTTGTGAGGACTGAACTGACGAAACCATGGGTGCCACTTTAGGTGGTGGAATAGGGCTAGGGTTAGCTGCGTCACCGTTGTCTAACCTGCTGCTGTATAAGTGGTACGAGTCCTGACATTAACCGATTCAATAACTCGGCATCTCGATCCCCTTGATCAGAGGACTCAGCAGGTGGAGCCACAGGTGTAGCAGGGGTAGACCTTGTCCTTCTCCGAGGAGCCATCTGTCAAAATTTTACATGTCACTAAGTGTAAGTTCCTCTCTCATAGTTTCTCTCTCTACAACTGTTATGGACTGTTATTCACATATAAATGGACATTCACAAGGATTATGATGGACTAGACTGGGCTCTGATACCAACTTTGTAACACCCCGGATTTTTAAGACAATTTTTTTTTTTTTTTTTGGCAATTTAAATAAGAACATTTGGGATCCCATGA
The DNA here is from genome assembly GCA_035236585.1 of Warburgia ugandensis. Taxonomy (NCBI): domain Eukaryota; kingdom Viridiplantae; phylum Streptophyta; class Magnoliopsida; order Canellales; family Canellaceae; genus Warburgia; species Warburgia ugandensis. The sequence continues at coordinate 4,337,505 of CP141131.1, read as the reverse complement.
GAAGAGATTTATTTAACATTTTACTAAACCTATCTTAAAACTCCGGGTGTTAATTTTTCCTTTCTCAAAATGACGTATACGTAATTTAAACATAAATAAATGATCCGCGTATAAATCAACGTCAAATAAATAGGCGCCTTTATTTTAAATCAAATAAACATCCAAAAGACAATAATAATATGGCCCAGGGTCTATCCATCATAACATCCCATATAAATGTCCAATATATGTCCAAAGATCTAAATCACATCCAAATATAAAGTATGCAGTCCATAATAAAATTCAAATGATAATCCACTCTAATGACTCACATTACTTTCTAAAACTATAGGGAAACTAGTCTTCAGCAGCTCTCAAGGTTTATCAACCGCTTTTCCTTTCCTGGTGTCGCGCTCGAGATCTAAGGCATTGCAAAACAAAGCAATGCCTCAAAGAAGCTATCGCTTGTGTAGGTACATAGACAATTAATGTAATAAATGCAAGAAATAATGAACAATACTGATGAAAAATCTAACATTTATGAAGATAGTGATATCATAATGCCATGTTCAATAAATGCCAATTTATTCCATATGCTAAAACATGAAATTCACGGAGTTAAAACATGACATGAATCAATAACATGGAGCATACAACAAGAATAAGGGCACCCTAAGGTAATGGGTCCCACCACATCGCACTAACATCCATGATCAGGAGTACACATAGTCAACCTCTGAGTGTCGTCACACCTGTGCATACCATTTATAACCATGCTCATCATACATGCACACATAACAAGAATATGGGCCATCATGCTGCAGTGGCAACCCTCCATGGGTATCAACCACCGCCGCTCCCCGTCGACACCATAACGGGAGACTTAACGTCTGTCCCCATGGAAAGGCTCGAGGCAGTGTGGACTATCCATGTTACCAAACCCCTACCGAATGCCATCTATGGGCAGGTGTCTATCATATCACAAACTCATCACATCATAATCTCGGAAGGTGGGTGGCCGGCCCTATCCCTCCTAGCATGACGCCCACCGGGCGAGAGCACCCGTCATCAAATATAAAACACGGAAATCATATGTATATGCTAAAACTCAAGAGCACTTATAGCTTGAAATCCCCAAGACATGCCCCTCATCCTGGGGTTAGCCTATAAAAGGACCAGCTACTAAGTCTCTATACTCATTTCCATGTAAATCCATGCATTTTCTATATATATAATAAGAATTAAATCTCTAATTAAGCATAACTAATTAACATCATGCTTGTAAAAGCAGTTTAAATAAGTTTATTTAGTAAAAGAATTCAATTTGGAATAACCATCCTGTACGCAATGTCGCATGAAATCCATGGTAAATAAAAATCGCAATTTAAAACACAATCACACATGATGCTATGTTTAAAACATGGTTTAAAATCAAGGCAAAACATTAGTTGTCGTCACCTACCTCAGTGTGAGATCACTAGCTTGCCAATAACTCCCTTTAATTGGTATATTCAAGTGCACCTGTACATGTCACATCACTATTTAAAAATTTTTCTAAATAAAAAGTGGTCATTTCTAAGTTTTTAAGTTAAAACTAGGTCCGCGTCGTCAATACGGTCACAACGCCTCTTCCGGATCGTGATTTGGACCTCTCTAGCTCCCAAAAATCAAGTTTTAATGAAAACTACGCAAAAAGAGGGCCTGCTGGGACCACCATAAGGTGGTTTAAACCGGCGGCACCCTTTTCCGCCGGTTTATACCGACGTACTGCGGCGCACGAAGACGCACGGCGTCGCAGAGCCGCACGCACGGACGCGCGCCGCGTCCCGGTCCCACCGCGACAGCCCCAACGGCAGGGGCTCCGCACGCGCGCGTCGCCGCGCACGCGTGCGATGCCGGACGTCATCCGGACGTCGTCTGGCCGTGCGTCCCGGCGTGCGTCATGGCGTCGGCGCCAAGGCGCCGACGCGTTGACAACGCCGAGAAGACGACCGGATTCCTGGTCGCCTCGGCGAGCTCTGAGCTCCGTTTTGCGCGATTTTGCGCCATTTTCTTCGTAATTCTCTCTAGAATCCATTTATGCCCTCCTTTTGCACTAATTTTCTCAAAAACCATGGTTTTTAAATGATTTTTTCCAAGTTCCTAAAAACTTTCCTAGGTACTGGTTTTTGAGTTTTCTGGGCAATTTCACCGTTGGATCACTCCCAAATTTAAAGGGTTTGCTCTTGGGTGTCTTGTGCACTAGTTGGACGGTGCGATTTCCAAACGGACAACGTTTGGTCTATGAAATCACGCTCCAACAAGAGCGTGCTCTAAACCCCCAAAAATCCAATTTTTTTTCCTAATTTTTAAATGGTTTTCTAATTAATTTTCTAATTAATAAATACATAAAAACATAGGTTTTGAGGCTTACCTTGCACCTGGTAGGAGTTGCTCGTGTTGCTTGGGGGCTCCACTCGCCGGAAAATTCAAGTTTTTACGAGGCTAGGGTTTTGCGTAAATACTCGGAGAAAACGCTCAAAGTGGAGCGTTTTGGCAACCCGGGGAGGGTAGATATAGGCACAGAGTCCCAGGGGAAGAGAACCTCTTCCATTCACGCCTCTTTCCACGTCTCTCCGGCGATTTTTCCGGCACTGGTAGAGACGTGTGGAAGACGGGGGTGCCAGTATCAATTTGGGCCCCTGTGTTACACGTTTCTGTCAAAAGACCATTTTGCCCTTACAACTTTGACGGCTCATAACTCCCTCGTTTGAGCTCCGTTTCTCGCGTTCTTGGTGGCGTTGGATTCGTATCGACGAGCACTTTCTAATTATTATGTTTTCAGGAAATAATTTCATCCATAAATTTTTATTTTAATTTATTTAATAATTTCTTATTTTTATCTTAAAAATTAAGGATATTACACCTTACCACATGGCACCAGCCGAATAAAAAGAGTTAAAAGTGCAATTACAAGAGTTGATGGATCAGGGATTTATTCGACCAAGTGTCTCACTATGGGGATCTATGAGACTGTGTATAGACTATCGGTTGTTGAATGGGGTCACAATTAAGAATAAATACCCGTTACTATGTACTGATGACTTATTCGACTAGTTACAATCTACCAAAGTGTTCTCAAAGATAGATATGAGATCTAGTTATTATCAGCTGAGAATGAGGGATGAGGATATTGCGAAGACAGCATTCAGAATCAGGTATGGCCACTACGAATTCTTGATTATGCCTTTTGGACTAACAAATGCACCTGCAGTTTTTATGGATTTGATGAATCGAGTATTCTGGGAATATCTTGACAAGTTCGTCATTGTATTCGTCAATGGCATCCTAGTATACTCCAGTAGTAGAGATGAACATTGAGACCATTTGAAAATCATGGTAAGCACACTGCAGACTCATAAACCATAAGCAAAAATCTCACAGTGTAAATTTTGGCTTGACCAAGTACAGTTCCTTGGGCATATTATATCTGTAGACAATATTGTGGTTGATCCTAAGAAGATAGAAGCAATCACCAATTGGGAAAGACCAAAGACTGCATCAAAGATCTCTTGAACTAGTAGGGTATTACAAGAGATTCATTGAGGGATTTTCCCACATAGCACAACCCATGACCTAGTTGACTAGGAAGGAGAAAGGATTTGAATGGATTGATGAATGTGAAAGGAGTTTTGTGAAGCCTTGGCCGATGAGGGCGGGCCAAGAGGGCTGGCAGGCTTCTAGGCAAGGTGAAAGACTGAGAGTTAGTCCCACATCGCTAGGGGGAAAGTTACTGGGCTCTTGATAAGAGTGATGAGAACTTCCCTTGCAACGAGGCCTTTTCCCTGGGCAACTGGGGAAGAACAAAACCGTGCGGGGTGTATGAGCACTCCGGCACGGACAATATCGTTGCAGGGCGTGGGCCCTCGGGCTGTTACAAGTGGTATCAGAGCCAAACCCGAGCCAGGCCGGTGTGGGTGGCTAGCCGCACGTGGGTGCTCGTGTGTGGTAAGACACGCGGGGACGCGTGTCCTCTAAGGGGGAGAGGTTGTGAAGCCTTGGCCGATGAGGGCGGGCCAAGAGGGCTGGCAGGCTTCTAGGCAAGGTGAAAGACTGAGAGTTAGTCCCACATCGCTAGGGGAAAGTTGCTTGGGCTCTTGATAAGAGTGATGAGAACTTCCCTTGCAACGAGGCCTTTTCCACAGGCAACCGGGAAGAACAAAACCGTGCGGGGTGTATGAGCACTCCGGCACGGACAATATCGTTGCAGGGCGTGGGCCCTCGGGCTGTTACAAGTTTCCAAGAGTTGAAAAGGAGACTCACCACCACACCTATTCTGACCTTACTAGTAGGTAGTGGAGGATTCGTGGTATACAGTGATGCCTCAGGCAAGGGACTCGAATGTGTATTGCTGCAACACGGGAAGATAATCGCCTATGCATCTAGATAGTTAAAGAATCACGAACTAAACTATCCTACACACAATTTGGAGTTGGCTATTGTGGTCTTTGCTTTGAAGATCTGGAGACATTATTTGTACGGCGAAAAGTTTGAAGTCTTTAATGATCATAGAAGCCTTAAGTACATTTTGTCACAAAGCGATCTCAATATGAGGCAACGATGTTGGATGAAATACCTAAAGGACTATGACTTTATCATACAATACCACTCTGGTAAGGCCAATGTTGTGGCTGATGTTCTCAGTAGGAAAATGAAAGGAAATATAGCAAATGTCACTGTAAGTTCAGCCTTCACAGACTGTATATTGCTAGCTTAGAGGGAGTGTGAAGAAACTCAGGGTCTGAGTAGCAAGATTGGATTCTCAATGTGTACTGATGGAGGAATACGCTTCCAAGGTAAACTTGTAGTGCTAGTGGTAGTAGGGTTAAGACAGGAATTATTACAAAAGGCACATAACTTGAAGTTTACCATTTACCCTGGGGGTACAAAAACGTGTCAAGATTTGAAGAGGAATTTTTGGTGGCAGGGCATGAAACTAGACATTGGTGAGTGTGTGGTGAGAGCATCAGAGATCGGCAAGACTATTACAGACTTTAAAACTCCCAGAATGGAAGTGAGACCGCTTTACCATGGACTTTGTAGTGAGATTGCCCTAAACATTTAGTGGGCATGACATGATTTGGGTAATAGTGGACTTACTAAATCCGCCCATTTTCTTCCCATTCGACAGTATGGTGAAGTTATATATTAAGGAGATTGTAAGTTTATATGGAATGCCTTTGACCATTATATCTGATAGGGATAGTAGATTCATATCTCATTTCTGGCAGTGTACAGGAAGGACTTAGTACCTCGCAAAGATTTAGTACTGCTTTCCACCCGCAAGCTGATGGACAGTCTGATCGAACCATCCAAACATTAGAGGATATGCTCAGGGCTTATACATTAGAATGGAAAGGTAACCGGGATGAACATGTACCATTGATAGAGTTTGCATATAATAGCAGTTACCACTCTAGTATTGGCATGGCACTGTATGAGGCATTATATGGTAGACCATGTAAAATACCGTATTGTATATCTACTCCAGATGCTAGTTGTTGTGCGCCATGTGCAGTGGTTGAGTGCTACGTTTATAGCCATGAGTTAGAGGCCATGCATCGGGTGTTAATCATACCACCTGAGTGTTAGGTGCCATGCATGTTGTACAGCTAGGTGTCATCCGCAACATCTACGCATTAGGCGACAATTACGTGTAGCATGCATTGCATAGTGAATACATTTCCCATGCATTAGGTAGTAAACACACGTCAACCATGCCAACACTCGCTACCTTCCCATGCATTAGGTAGTGAACACACATCACTATGCAATATGTCATACACTTTACCTTCATATGCATTATGTAGTAACCACACACCAACCATGCCAACACATGTTACCTTCCCATGCAATATGTCATACAGTTTACCTTCCCATGCATTATGTAGTAAACATATTAACCTCGCAAGGTGGCATACACATTGCCTTTGCACTGGTGGTATCCGTACCCCCTCATACTTGTTGTTAAAGTATTCGTGACTTAGATTTTATGCAAATCAATAAACCATGCCATACTTAGGTCCATATTAAAACTAACATTACATGCAATAGGAACTAGAGATCAACGGTGGGCATAGCTTTGTAGATAGTACACATGTACCAAAAAGTTCAACCATTGGTGCACATTTAATCGGATTAGCAGTGCCCATGTAATACGATTGAGATCACTTAGTGTTTGCATAGTGAAAATAAATCAAGGACTGGAAGTGTCAAGTAAGTAAATCTACTAAGAACATGTGCACCTAGCGAGAACTTCTATAGGATTTACAAGCGTCAAATAAAAGATTCAATAAGAACTAGTGTGCATGATAATAACATGATGAGGATCATGGGCACATGGTGAAAATTAAACAAAATATATAGACGTATACCAAAAGATTGATAATAACATGTGTGCATGGAAATAAGATAACAAAGGTCATGTTCACCTAACAGGTAAATCAAATGATGGGTGTGCATGCATTGGATCCCTTGATCTGTTGTATGTATGATAGAATCTTAGCAGGGTTTACAAGGTTATATGTGCTATATAGTAGATAATTTAACAATGTGTATGTGGAGGAATCTTAGCATGGATTACAAAGCATCTAAGAGAGAATCCACGAGAACCTTTGTGTGTGGTGCAAATGAAATAGGAATCATGTGCACTTGGCATGAGTTACAGTAGGTTGATAGTACACATTTGCTAAAAGGTGGGATCAATAATACGTATGCCTTAAGGGCTAAGGATCACTAGTGTATAAGCATCAATAGATGGAAACAACAGTGTGCATACACTTGAGAACCATGTTCTGTTCGTGGGAATAAAATTCTTCAAATCAATGGTCTGGTGTGAACCAGTCTACACCGACCAATGTGCTTGTTTTTGAAACCTAGCGAACCTTGTCCACTAACTTGTTTCATAAGGATAAAGTCATTAGTAAAGAGATTGAAGCCTACTTAGTTCCGGCTATGTTAATTGGACCATAACAAACTTGCTTTGAGGCAAACAAAGCTACCTATTTATGAAAATCCCACTCTCCATGCAAGCAAAATTGTTATATTTTAAAAAAGAAAAGACCTAGGTCAGATTGACAAATTTGTATGTTACACCTTGGTTTGACAGGGAGTCAACTGATCCTTCCCTATAGGGAAGTGACTACCATGATATCTAGCCTCAAAGTCGTCAGGGTAGTTGTCTGTTCTTGCCATCAGTTGCTTGAATCTGAACTTCCAAGATTAATGTGCTAGGCCCGAGGTCTCATCATCTAATGTGTGTGTGTGTGCGTGTATGTGTGCGTGCTTTTACATGTGTGTGCCTTGTGATTCCTCCCAATAACATATAGGACGTTGTGCTGCTATGAATTTATGATTTTATAGATATGGTTGATTTCTGTTGTTGGTTGACTAGTGATTCCTTATGTTCTTTTATTTCCACACCATATTGACAGTTAATATGCATTGCATATTATAGAAAGTATATGACAGAAAGCTGGTCCTACCCCCATTTGTGGGTTCTTAAGGCAACTAGTGCACCACATACCAGGTTCACCCACTAACTGATTCTTGCCATCATGGAAGAATACAATCTTCTCCGGCTTGATCTTGTTGTATCTTGCTCTGAGGTTTAGGTAGAACGGGCAGAATACCAATTTCATAAAAGATAGATTGATTTTGGTTGCAAATAGGATTACGAGTTCCATATTCAGGTGCTCATGTAACTCTGTGCGGGCCTGGTGATCATCACTATCATGGGGAATCAAAATCTTTAGATCAGTTCCTTTATGCTGAAGGACTTAGCAAGGATTGTGAACTGTATCTCCTTGAGGATATTGGTCAAGCTTAAAACTTTAATTCTTGTGCTGTAGCCCTTTGCATAGGCTACTATATTAGTGTTTCAGAAGGCACATGTGTTATTTTCTTTTCTAGCTGATAACTTTGCATCCTTTGTTACCGAGGGTGAGCTGTTGAATAGGGAGAAGAGGAAGAGTTGAAAGTCTTGCAAGGATTGAAGTTAATAGTCAATCAATGGCTTGAAAATGGACCAATTCTAATTATGTGGTTGTGGGAGACAAACTTGACTGTGTAATTGTAGACCAATTGATGATTTGTCAATTCAATGGGTATGGTTAAATTTGTTGTAAGAGAATTATGAAAAGAAGATCCTGTATAATCATCTTCCTTAGTTAACATTCTTAGAGTAAAAAGGGATTTTCCTCTATGATTTGTCTCAAGAGGATGAATAGTGGGCAATATAGTTTTTTTGAACTGATAATTATAAAAGGGAGTACTTGGACAAGGATTGAGCTTAGAAGCTGAATGGCACAAGTTAAGCCCTTCTTGAAAAAGGAAGTTGTCAATTCTTATAACATTAAAGCAAGCAATGGACCTTGTTGAGGAGAAGTCAAGGTAGACTGGTTTATTGTTGAATAGAGACCAAGATCAAAATGGTTCTATGGAAAAAAAATTTAGTATCACATTATTCAAGGAGATGACTTGAGCAACCAACCAGTTGCAGAGTTCCTGTTAGCAATTTTCTTGAGGTGTGAGTCTGGTGAACTGCTTGAATGTCCTGTTGGCTAGATGTGATGATTTTTTAAGGAAGTTCTTGACTTCAGTTGTCTCCTTGTTGACTCTAATAATAAACCTCTGGGTGATTGATGCACATCTAGGGAATAACTGAACTAATCCAAATCCTTGAGTGTAAAAGAATAAGGATCAAAAGATATATGAAAAAAAAAAAAAAAATCGAAATCAGCTGTGATAGGCTGATGATGAAAATCCTGTTTTGTTCATAGTAATAAAAGTTCATCATATAATAGATTCTTCTCTTGTTCTTGTGTGTATGTGCACCCATGTGCGTGTGCTTGTAGGCATGATTATGTGTCGATCTGTGTGTATCTGTGTATGCATATGAATAGTGTGTTGGCATGCTTGTGTCTGCATATGCGTGTGCTTGGATACAGCTAATCATTGGGATGCATAGCCTATCTGTGGAAACCCCTTGGCTGTACTTGGCGTCTTTATGAATCTTGGATCATTCATATTGAGGTTTCCTTAGCCACATAACCACATGCTTTTGGTTAGCCTACTTTGATTTTCTGTCAGCATCTCTCCTTTCAAGGTATTGTCAACTTGGCTTGTTATGTACTAATTGGCGTAACCAGTCGCTATTATAAATAAAGAAATTTCTATACAAGTATCTGCTTTAAAGATGTAAAAGGTCATCTGCTACAAAGGTAGACCTTGAGAAGTGGACTTGTTTAAAAATTAAAAATATTCGAGAAGCATGATTTGCTTATCCATATTTAGACTAGAATCTCTTGACTTCATTTAGAGTAGATGTTTTGATTATCTGAATTGGACTCCCTGATGTCAACAACAATTGCCATGCCATCTTCAAGGGGGTTGACATGGACAGTGGAAGCAGATAGAACACATTGAACCTATTGAGCAGCTCTATCTGCTCATTATCATTTTTCTTCCATAAACCACTATCTTAGTAGGTTCTATGTGACCATAACCTGGAAAACTATATAAACTCTTCCTGGAACTCACAGCAAGGTCAAACTGGTGAGATTATGTTCTTTTAGAATAATGTCAATGAAGCCAAATCATAATTCTCAATGACAAACCTGCAGGCCTTAAGCTGTTCATGTCAGGTGGGTACTCATAGACCAGATCCTGTGGGTGCATAGGTGAATCCACATCTGTTCTCTCTATAACAAATAATATCGGTGCTGTACTGAGAATGTTTTGCCCAAACAGTTGTCCAGATTAGAATACCATATGATGGGTGAATTCATGAGCATTATGGGTGTTGGGTATAGGTAGCTGACTCCCTGTCATATGCTCTTGGACGAGATGTGATCTATCCAAACATATGTTATAGCTATGAGACATCTGCTACAGGTTCTTATTTGTCGCATCAAGGTGCTTTCTCTTTTGATCTTCTATATGTAGATCCTCCATGTTTATTACACAAATGTTGAATTCAATAAACTTTAATTTATACCACGGTTTTTAGGGTGCCATGCTTGTGAGTTTTTTTTGAAGGGACTGATTTGCTATCCCACTTCTTGCAACTTTGAAACAGCTCTTCTGGTATTTCACATATGAAAATATTGCTCGCATCAAATCTACCAATTCCTGTTGTTAGTCTTTGAGCTTTTCCCTTGGTTTTTGCGTAGTACATATGCACTCAATTGAAAGCCCTAGGACAATATGCATCTTCAAATTGCTTAATTCATCTTTCTCAACATCCAAGGCCTTGGTTGGTCCTTTGTGGAGTTGTCTTTTTCTGAGGCTCATGTAATTGTATCTGCCACACATTGTTCTATATGGATTCTTGATGCTTTTCTGAATTTGAAACGTTTACTTGTAGCATTTAAAATGCAGATTTTTAACTCTGGTGGAAGTCTACTTGCTAAACAGTTGTCGCTTCTGCATTACTTGACGTGGTATATCTTGAGGCCACTTAAATGTAAACTAAGTTTTGACCCTCTTAATGCAGATATGTTAAACCACCTATTTTCACACTCTGTGTTGGTAATGCTTGGGGAGAGGCAGCCTTGCTTTTGGCTTCTGGTGCAAGAGGAAACCGTGCTGCTTTGCCATCATCAACAATCATGATGAAGCAGGTTTTTTTTTTCTTGACCAACTTTTTTTTATTATGTGATGCATTTCCATACTTGCTATAGACATTAAGATTTGGTTTCGTTGAGCAGCTCTCCTTCCGCTTTCAGGCAATTAACTTTTCCCAAGTTCTTTGCTTGTATATGATTATTAAGCTTTTAACTTATCTTCTGGCCTCTTCCCCAATCCACAGCCAATTGCAAGGTTTCAAGGTCAAGCATCAGATATTGAAATTGCCAGAAAAGAAGTGAAAAATGTGAAAGCGGAGTTGGTAAGAAATAACAATCTTGATGCATCTTTTGTCCTTGTAATGTTTGATCAGCATAAAAGACAGAGGAGTTAACTTTTACACATTAACAGTTATTGCTAATTTTGACATTAAAAAAAGTTACTTGAGCCTGCGTCACAGTGACTAACCTCTGATCTGTAGTACTTTAACTGATCATCTTTGGGTGAAACTTGGCTAATGGATGACAGTTGGTTTATTTGTGCTAAAATATACATCTAGCTACACCCACTAAAATGCTTGGTCTTGACATCACTGGATAAACACATGGTACCTTCAGGCTTCGACAGAATTATATTAAAGGATGATAATTGGTTTTTTCATGCTAAAGTATATATCTAGCTATACCCACTACAATGCTCAGTTTTGACATCACTGGATAAGCAGATGGTACCTTCAGGCTTCAACAGAATTATATAAAAGGGCAGCCTGGTGTGCAAAGCTCCCTCATATATGGGGTTCGGGGAAGGGGCAGACCACAAAGGGCCTAGAGTATGTAGCCTTACCTTACATTTCTGTAAGAGGCTGTTTTCATGCCTCAAACCCGAGTTTACACGATGACAATTCTACTGTTGCACCAAGGCTCCCCTTCCTTCAACAGAATTATATATGGAAACTTAATGGAGGTACAGCAAACATTGATAAGCTATTTAAGAATAAACACTGCAGGTTTAGGCCCGCTTTATCTATGGTTTCTGCTGGCAAGTAGGTGTACCCCATGAATATTTTTGTCATGGTTATTTCTCTCTCTGCCAAACAGCCACGCTGGGGTTGATGTGTTGTTGGTTCATCTCCACACTTAGCTAGGATGAACTGCACTTGCGATGTGAAAAAGCAGTGTCCCGTAGACATTATAAAGGAGAATTTTATGCAACCTTCTTTTTTTCTTTTTTGTGCTTTTGCATGGCGAACTGTTAATCACCCATGATTTATCAAGTAAAGAACTGTTGAGAATCCTGATGTCTCATCGGCCGAATTTTAACCACTGTTTTGCATTTGCACATGGATGTCGTCACTGATTTTCGGTTGTCAACTTTAGCAAATATCTTATGCAGAATTTTGTGACTGATTTTGACTATGGTTTTGCTTATGCAAATGGATATTATGACTGATTTTCAGTTATCAACTTCAGCAAATGTGCCACAGATTAGTTTGTAAGGATTTCCATACTCTTGCAGCCTATTTGACTGACGTGGACTATATGCTTCAAACTTCCGGACATAAATTATGTACAGTGCTCTTGTACTTTCAATAGTAGGATTTTTTATTTTTTTTCACTTTATTGCACGTCTGAATAAACCGATTCCACTGAATTGTAACACCTTTACCTACAAATTGGAAATGTAAGAGAAAGCCGGTAATGGCATCTTTGGAACTTGAAATGATTTCTCATCTTTTACCATTAAGTTTCCTTTTATCTGTCACATTTGATAACTTGTTACTGACTTGGTTTGCATCTAAACCCTGGACATCAACTTTGCCATACTGATATTGGCTTGAACTCGGACTTGTAGAAACTAATTTAAGTAATTATTTTCCAGGTTAAACTCTATGCCAGGCATATAGGAAAACCACCCGAGCAGATTGAGGAGGATATCAGGCGGCCGAAATATTTCAGCCCCAGTGAAGCTGTCGAATATGGTATCATTGACAAGGTACTCCATAAACAGAAAATCAGACAAGCCATTTTAAGAGAAATCTAGAAAAATAGACGAATTTGAAACTCATTTTTTCTGTTGGGTCTTCTTCAAACACTAACGTGGGCATAATTCTTTGCAGGTCTTGTACAATGAAAGAGGCAAAGAGGATCGTGGCGTTGTTTCCGATTTGAAAAGAGCCCAACTTATATAGGTTTCAGAATTTTGCTCTTACTGTATTTACAATTGAAGCAATGAGAAGGCTGATTCTTTGCTGTTGCCTTCATCCTGCAGGCGAAAAGTAATTTAGCGACTCTAAGAGCCAATGGGTGCTATACACCATGTTATACGTAGATTAATTGAATTTCTAGGGTTTTGTGATCATAATTGTGATTTCTTGCAGTGATTCTATAGCGATGATGGTATGTTTCGCCTCTGTACCTCTCCTTCCATCTGTAACATGTCTTGTTTGAGTAGAAATATTTACGGGGTCTAATCCGGGGACTAATTGGACACTCATTAGACTACAGTGTTGGACCTTTGGTATATGCATTTGGCGAGGAGGATGGTTTAATCTGAACCTTTGAGCACTTCCCTGTGCTTAGAGTCAATCTGCGACAGTATATTTTAACCAAGAACAAAATTAAGTGAAGGAAAAGAGCCTCGTACCCAAAAAAAAAGATTGAGAGCAATCACAGTTATGGGGATTTATCTTCCCCTAGCATCATCCATCGAAGTTAATAGTAAAATGTACGATGTAAAGTTTTTCCAAACCTTCATATAGTCATGAGAGGAAGCAAGAGAGGCAAGTAGATCAGCAGATCGATTTCCTTCCCTAAAGACTTGCTTTATCATTCTTGTCGTCTCCCAGCATGTCTCTTTTGTCTTCCGCCTTTATCCTCTTCGTCAAAAGAGACCGGGGAAGCCTTGGCGCAACCGTAAAATTGTTGCGTGACCTTGAAGTTACAGGTTTAAGGCATGGAAATAGATTTTTACAAAATACAAGATAAGGTTACTTAATATTGACTCTTGTGGTCCGCCACCAGTCATCTGATGACCACAAGAGAGTTCCTTTCACTTGTACCTACTGCAAGCCCATATCACAAATAAATTAACATTCAAAGATCAGAGCAAATTATTTGTCTTTTTTCCCAAAGACAGTGTAACCTGTCACCAAGTTGTCGTCACGATCACGAGTCAGGTCTCCAGCACAATAGAGTAAGCTTCGGTTTCAATCTAACCTCATTCCATTTTCTAGAAGAAAAAAAAAGACTTGAACTCGAATTAATTCCAAATAGTCTCTACCAAGGCTGAACAAGGCTGTTCTATCTTCTTCCTGAACACACAACGGACGCCAATGGTGGACTGCATCTGGGCCTGAGGATCCAAGTGGGCAGATGATCTCTAGCGTAAAGCCAGAGAAAATATTTAACTTTTGGTTACATCTTAGTGTTCCCAATGAGTTTCCACACGTGAGAGATTGACAAGAGAAGATTGGCCCCACCAGCATACAGTAACTGACAAATGTCTATTTTTGCTCGAAACCCAGATCATCGTAACACGTGGGGTTTATATTCCTCTCATCAAGGATTAGATCCGTATCTTGTTGTGGCAAGTGGTTAATGAGATCCAAATTGTAATGATTTAATTCATTATAATGTCCTTAACAGTCATAGACAAATCCACAGATGCAAGGAATTTTCATCAACCACATTGATCAAATGAGATGACTCCACCCATGTATCCTTCCACAGAAATGTGAATCTTAATTGTTTTCCCGATGACTTTTTGACAAGCCAATGAGATTTTTTCCAAGAAAGTCAATGGAGGATTTGCCTCGATTTGCTTTAAGACCCAATTTTTTGCCGAACGGTTTGATGATGTCTTTAATAGCAAGAATATCATTCATGGTGGTGGACGCATAAACGAGAAGATTCACGAAACAGCTTTCGGGGTAAGAAATTCCTTGTTAATGGTCGCTTCGTAAAAGCAAAAACGTAAGGATAATATTTCAACACAAAGTATGAGAAGGTATGGGGGAGAGAGGATCACCCTGTCTCAGAATTTGGTTAGGTTGGAAAAGGGGGTAGGTTTTACATTAACCAGGCCTCAGAAGGTGACAGTAGAGATACTCAAGGATAAGATTGCTACCCTTCTGCTTCTTCCTAAGCCCAAAATGGGTAAGAATTTTATGGGCTAGTAGAATATTATCCTGAATATTTCTTCCACTGAAAAAAGCTGCTTAGTTGGGGCTAACAAGTTTCCCCAGCAGCAGTCTTAGTCTATTTGCATTTTGCTAAGATCTTTGCTAGGAGCAGCATTCTTAATAAATATGCGAGGATCTTTGTGAGTGTACAGACGACGCTACACAAACTAATGCATCTGTATTTAGATATATAAGCTGCTCCATGCTCTTTATTAATCAGAACGAGAGAGGTCTGATTAATCTGTTAGTGGAGGGGCCTTTGTCTCCAGGCCCCTATCCGATCCAGCACTGCTTTGTAAAAGGCAGCGAAACAATTCAGCCCAGGAGCTTTATTCAACTTAATGAAAAAAAGAGCTAACCTACATTCTTGGAGGTCAGCTGGAGCAATGAGTGCCCAAGGGGATGAGTTTAGTGGTGAAAGTTGTATAGATTTGTCAGGTCCTAAAATTAAGGGAGAGCTTATTAAGCTTTTATAGGTGTCTGCAGTTGTAAATTAGCACAAATTTGGTAGTTCTTATATAATGAACGGACATATTCTTTAATGATGATCGAAACCATCTTTCAAGTAGGCCTGAAGTTCAGCTTTTGGATCTGCTAAGTTTTTCCTGAACTTTCTGAGCCATCCATCTTTTGGTGGATCGCCCACTAAGATGTGGCCTGAAGTTGAGCAGTTTGGATCACCGGATACTGGGTTTAGAAATACTTTTAACGTGCAGATCCATGCGTTTAATATGCACCTGTAAACACCATGTGATAACTTGTGGAAATATTTCCTTCATGAAAAGTATGACTGGTTGAACAACTGGTCTCGCTTGTTTCATGATCCAATCCTTTAGTTCGTTAACAGATGTTCTATATTAGCCATACCGTAAAATTCTCCATTACGAGACTTGCAAGTCCAAGCCTTTAAACCGTTGAGGCTTGCTGATGAATGTAGACCGTCGCTTCTTTATTTTTCAGGTGCCCACTTAAAGTTTACGATGAGTGGTTAATTAGGAGTCTAGGATTATTGTTTTGGGATCATCCAAAAGTCCACCCTGCTTGTACCTCTATCCGCTCTCGTTTTTACCAAGGGTAAATTATGGCGATTCCACAGTTTAACAATCCATTGACTTTAGTCTTCAGAATTTTAAGTCAGGCAGCAGCCTACTTAGTGATTTTCTGCCAAACACGCTATTTGAGAATTGTACTCTCTCTCTCTCTCTCTCTCTGGTATATGGAAAGGGGACATGAGAATGTCCTTCTGCTTTGTGTTCAATAAGAGGGATTAATTAATGGGCCAATAGCTGTGTCTTCTTTAGAAACATGTTCCATAGGACTTCCAGTGGAAAACTGGATTCTTCCTGAACTCCCCACCTTCAACTATAAATATGACAAGGGTTATAACCTCCCATCTCACTATACTTCCATCTTCTCCTCTATTTTGCTTAATTTTTTCTATCCTCTATCATTATTTTTAGAAATTAAGGTGGTAATATCAGCCCTACATTACACTCGTCTCCTCTCTCTCTCTCTCTCTCTCTCCAGGCATTTTTGCAAGTATTACTTTGCACCCGGTCGTTAAAAGTTACTGAGATTAAGATGCACTGACTGATGCTCTAGTTGGATCAGGAGAAACATGTGGATTTGGCGAATTTGGACGAAATGTCAAAGATGGCGGTGTTGCAGCCCTTGCCAAGCTATATAGAAATCGTACCGGATGCAGTGCATGTTACCAGATGAGGTGCCCCCAACCACAGTTCTGCAATGAAGATGGGGTGAAAATCGTGGTTACTGATCATGGTCAAGGCCATAATTCTGACTTTATCCTAAGCCCTCGTGGCTTCATAAAGTTGGATCGGCCAAACATGACCGAGCAGTTGATGGGACAAGGCGTAATCGGCATCGAATGTAAAAGATAACGAACATTCACATATTGTGGTCCTCGTGCAAAACTGCGCCATGAAGTTTATCTTGTGTGTTATACTCGTTACTGATTTGATCATGCCAATTGTGGACAGTTTCAGGACAATACCCAGGATATAACCTCATGGTCAAGGTCCACGAGCACAGCAAGTTCCCAAACTACATAGCTATCATCATCTTGTACCAAGCTGGCCAAAAGGATATCGTAGCCATGGAATTATGGCAGGAAAATGGGTTATCACAACTTCAATATGTAACAGGGCAGCTCGGGTGCA
Source organism: Warburgia ugandensis (assembly GCA_035236585.1). Taxonomy (NCBI): domain Eukaryota; kingdom Viridiplantae; phylum Streptophyta; class Magnoliopsida; order Canellales; family Canellaceae; genus Warburgia; species Warburgia ugandensis. The sequence continues at coordinate 4,320,561 of CP141131.1, read as the reverse complement.
CGAAGCTCCCGCCAATGCAGGGTCTAAGAAAGTGGCAGACTATAAGGGTTTATAGTATGCAGCCTTATCTTACACTTTTACAAGAGGCTGTTTTTACTCCTTGAACCTGTGACCTCAAGGTCACACGATGACAACTTTACCATTACGCCAAGCCTCCCCTTCAATCTGTAGCGACATTAATTTTCATGGGTCTAGATTTGCCATGGTCATTTTATGTGGATAATCACTCTTATTCAAACTTAAACTAACTTTTGTCATGTGTTTGATGGATACGGTGGGGTATGGGACATGGCTATGCCTCCAAAAGGTGCCCTAAACCTAAGGTTTCTAACGAGCGGAGATGAGTCCAACTGAGGAATGTGATCCCTAGTGACTGGAAGGCTGGAGTAGTATATGGTAAGGACCAGCGGGATCCTTGTTGTAATATATAATATATATCTTGACACGCACATTCTTCACTGAGATTGAATAATGGGAATTATTTCCTTGTTTTAATTTTTAGCATATGGCCTATCACAATGGACTCAAATCATTAACTACTAACAGATCTTTGGAGATGGACAGTGGAGTCTGAAAGAGCGAACATGTGGGGAGTTTCCATTAGCCAATAACTTATCTTAAAAGTGGTTAAAGTTTAACATTTCGCTTCAATCAGCACCGTACAGTATCAAATCATATCTAGCTAGATTTACTTGAATTAGCGGGTAGCTATGAAAAAGGATAAAAATATGACATCAACAAGCAATAAGTATATGCAGTGTCAAACCACTCTCTTCATTCAATATTCCTTCGCTAGCTGTGGAGATCTGTTCCTGATCAAGCGGTCCAATCTCTTTGATTTGTAGAGAACTGTAAGTTTCGATAAATGTGATTAGTTGCTTGACTTGTTCTTGACCTCTAGACCTCAACGTATCACTATATCTCTGCAGTAAGCATACTTATGCACCCTTAACCTTTAAAATATCTACTATATACTAAAACAATATATCTTTTCACCCAACTCTTTATTATTCTTCCATGGAACACTTTTATCATTTATCTTTATCCTTCCTCTTTTGAGTTTATAAAGGTTTTTTTCACTTTAGTCTACTGTGTACTAAAACAATATAGTGTTTCACCCTACTCTTTGTTCTTTCAACATGTGTCTATTTTGTTATTACCTTTTTTCTCTTTTCTTTAGCCAGTAAATTATTTTTTTTTTAATTTTTAATTATATTTTATTCTATCTTATCAGTTAGATAAATGGGCCCTAAAGGATTTGCCTCTTTTTCCAACTACATGTCAATTTTTAAAATCTCTCGCTCATCTCTGACCTTACCTAAAATCTCTTTGTAGATTATCTTTTCTTATTTGCCAAGTACTTTTTCTAAATTATCTTTATATTATATCACTTTCAAATTGACATTCAAACCTCATCTTAACAATCAAAGCCATTTATCTATTCTATATAAATGTAAACAAAGACTCTATTTATGTATTAAACAAATTATGTTTTTCTTTAAGCACTTAGAATCCTATTTTTCTCATTTCTTATCAATAATATTTGAAAATTTTCAATTACTTTTAATTTATTTTATCTAGATTTGTTCGTTAGATAAGTGGCCCCTAAAGGATTTGCCTTTCCTTTTTAGTATCAATTACTTAAATCTCTCCCTTATCTCTAAACTTTCATAAGATCTACTCTATCTCTTTGTTTTCCTAAGCACTTTTCCTTTTCAAATTGGCAAGCAAACATAATCTTAGTGATCAAAATAGTTTCTTAATATAAACAAATAAATCCTTATATTTATGTAACTAAATCTCATCTTAATAATCAAAACCATTGATCTAATAGTAATAAGTAATACCTCTTTCCTAAGACATGTTTTTTTAGCAATGAAAAGCCTATTTTTTCCAGTGATATGATAGCATATTTAAAATTTTAAGTATTTTTATTTTATCATGCCTTATTAGTTAGATAAATGGGACTCTAGAAGATTTGCCTATCTTTTTCAGCACATGTTTGTTCCTTAAAACTCTCTATCATCTCTAACCATTCTTAAAATCTCTTTCAAGACTATATTTTTTATTTTCTAAGAATCTGTTCTAATATTTTTTATAAACCTCATCCATTAATGTAAATAAAGGTGAGGATGATACATATATATGAGATAAAAAGGGGTATTTGAACCAGTACCTTTGTACCCAATACAAACACGAGAGAGAGAGAGAGAGAGAGAGAGAGAGAGAGAGAGAGAGAGAGAGAGAGAGAGAGAGAGAGAGAGAGAGAGAGAGAGAGAGAGAGAGAGAGTATTGACAGGATAACCTAAGTACATAGCAGAAAAATTAATTACAATAGCGAGCTTCAAATGGCTGTGAGGAACAGTAGTGTCCTTGTTGTAATATATAATATATAGCCTAACACTCACATTCTTCATTGAGATTGAGTGGGAATAATTTTCTCGATATTATTTTAGCATATGGCTTATCATTGGGTTCATATCTTGTCTACTTACAAATCTTCGGACATGGATAGTGGAATCTGAAAGAGCCAACATTTGAGGACATCAGCCAAATAACCTTTCTCGATGATGGTTAAAGTTTACTATTTCGCTACCATCAGCACCAAACATTATCTAATCATCTCGCCTAAAGGGTAGCTAAATTTTACTCAGTTTAGGTAGTAATAAAAGAAAAAGATAACAAAACAAATCACCAAAAAGCATAAATACAGAGTGAAACCACTCCATTCATTCAATATTCCCTCAATTGCTGTAGAGACTGTCCTTGATCATTGATCCAATTTCTTTGGATTAGTAGATAATTTTAAGACGTAGGAAATTTAAGATCGTTTCGATCTCCAGACCTCTAAGTCATTATACCTCTCCAGTAAACATATCTATGCACCCTCTCTCTCTCTCTCTCTCTCTCTCTCTCTCTCTCTCTCTCTCTCTCTCTCTCTCTCTCTCTCTCTCTCTCTCTCTCTCTCTCTCTCTCTCTCTCTCTCTCTCTCTCTCTCTCTCTCTCCATGCTTCTATTTGTTCCGTATCCTCAACCTAGAATTTGTGATGTTTGCAATAAGGAGACAAAACAATGTGGTTAGAGAAAGTTTTAAGCCATGAACAGGAGATCACCCATCCATATATGTATATCCAAGTTTTCTCTTTTCCCTTCTATTTTGCATCTTGACATTGTTCTTGCCATTTTGGATGGACAAATCATCCAAATCACAAAACAGAAAGCTAGGTCTTTGCCTATCTTTGAACAAGTAAATTCTACACTAATATTCCAAGATATTGGCTGAAAAGCTCCATGTTTTAGTTGAAGTACATACCCAAGAGAAGTCACCTGTTTGGTGATCCAATATTCTTCCTGTGCACATAATTGGACCATGAACAAACATTAGAGCAATTAACAATCCAAGATATGACTCCTAAGACAGCAGTAATTTACATTCATAAGAAAAGTTGTCAAAATTAAAATTGGTTCAGCTGATCCGATGAGTGCTATGGACTGGTTCCATTTTCCTTATGTGCTACTTCCTCTAGTTGTATTCAAAGGTGATACGTGCCATTTTACTAGAATTACCAAGGTCACCAATTCAACGTTCCATGAACGTTCCGCCATGTGTTCTAGACCCGATCTTCATCTTTTCAGGATTGAAGGGAATAGAGTGCATGTATGGGTGCACTCTCAACAAAGCAATCCATTTAGGTAGTTCACCAGGCCACATTTCCAGTACAGGTGTTCCACTTTGGTTTCGACTAATCTTGGATCCTGAAGGGGTCACATCGGCACGTAGTGCACAATGTGCTGGCTCAAAGCACCTAGAACAAGAATGCGTGTGGCGCTGTGGTGGAAGAGTGAGTCTCAATTGGGAATGTCATTGTTCAAGACTCCTCCAGTGTGTCTGTATGTGAATGCGTATGTCCACCATTCATTCAAAAAATCACCTAGAACAACTTCAGCAGGAATGCCCAAGAAATGTGGCAAATTAGGGGCATTTTTTATGTCAAATGTGGCATTTCTTAACTAAAACTGGTGTTACAAACGCACCTTAATTTCCTCCACAAATGTCGATTCAGTTTCAAACCAACCATGTAAAACATTGCCACTTCTGTTTGTTCTCCATTTTCTTCCCACCATCGATGTCTTTCATTTTTTGCTACAATGTCATAATCATCTGATAATAATACACGAAGATATTATCATTGTCGACAAACAGACAATAATCTCCACCTGAAACTTCAATGAACTCTGGTCCAGTCTCACCCACAACCACTACTCCAAAGCTAACTACATCAACACACATGGGGAACAGGTGCTTCTTGAAGTTTCATATTTGGGTTTCTAATTGCCAGGTCCCAGCTAGCACTGTTAATGAAAACTAAATCCAGAAAGTGTAAATCATCGTGCCCTCTTTCTTCTCAATCATCATTCATTTTGCCATCCTAACCAGCGCTGGATAGTTCTTTTCCTTTGATGGGTGACACTTTGTGCCCGTCTGAATGTGAACATCTCAAACAAAATGGACAAGAGGCTTTTCATAGCTTTACACCTTGCTGATTATATATTGTGCTGAGAATGATTGCAAGCAAATTCTCCACAAGTTTAGTTAGTTTACAACTGTTCACTAGCCCTAGCCCATTTTTTTATCTTTCCCAAGTGTAGGACTGGGATATGGAATAGTAAGACAATGCAAATGTGCTCCATACGCGTATTTGAACCCAAGCATTTGGTTTGGTATGGTGGGAGTCATTTTCAACTTGTAAGGGCTCTCGTTTATTTTCTTTTCCCTTAAGTTTTCACTTGGAATCTAACAGGCATTTGACACAAATTAGGCACCTTTTTACCATGCCAGTTTATAATATATGCTAAAAGGTAATATGTTGGAATAGGTGCAAGTCAAATAGGTCATCTTGTTCCTTTACATATGGGGGCCTTTTCTTCTATACTAGTGGGTTGCTCCATTTGGATGATTCCAGACTTATTCTGTAGTGCTTGTGGCTCACAAATCAGTATATTTAACTAAATGAAGTGCAAAACAACCTATTTTCACTAATCGGAGCAATTGTGTCGGCAGGGATACGGATGGCTAAAATTAGTAGATTGGACCAGGATCTTCAGGAGCAGGACAATTAAGGGAGCTTTCAGTCTGTGATTAGCAAGGTCACAAGTTATGTTTGGATTAAGATAACTGGATGTGCTATAACTTCAGCTAACATGGCGACATGTGTGTGCATTTATACGACCGTTTCATCACGTAGAACATCAAACGTGATACAGATTATAGGTTTCTAGTCCCTTGCCGAAGGGTATTTCGGCCTTAAGATGGAGTCCAGCAAAAATCAATGGTTTAGGTTTCTCTCTGAAAACCACGAACAAGGGTTGATCGATTATGGGGATAGGACTATCTGATCAAGATACATAACATCAATGCCACATTCTTTCTACCATTTGGCACTTCGGAAAATACCATATATTATCATGAAATTAAGATATTTCGAAAGGTCAGCCTAAACTGTTCCTCAAAGGTAAGGAAACAGATATCTCATTAAGAAATATCTTATAGCATTATAGAACATGCACTAACTGCAGTCTACACTTTTCTAACTTGATAATGTTTTATTGAGCCGTCCTAGCAAGACAAATTGAACAGCTATCGTTGAGTTCTCCCACGATTTCTTCCTTCTTTTCGTTTATACATGGACGGTGAAGGTAAACTAAGCATTCCACCCCATTAATTTGTCTTATACGAAAGTGAAAGTATATCCAGCTCTAGTGCCTAAACAACTGAAATGCCTGCCCAAGCTAGCGTTAGTGCCGGGCACAGTGAGAAGGCACAAAATCTGCAAAGACATAAAATAACGCAGGAAGTCTCCCTTTTTAGTGCATGCCTTTCCTCCTAATTCAGTTCCAGGACTCAGCTTGCGTCTTTGACATGAGGAAATATCAGATAGCACTAACAAAAAATGGGCCCTTCTTGAGGCAACACTCATCTTCCCAAATTCACCATTTGTAATCCAATAACAAGCCTCTCTGGCTGAGCCTCAGTGAATTTTACCAAACTCTCTGAAGAGGAGTCCAGGTGTTGCTGGTCATAGCTTTGATCTTTGACTCCTTTACACACACGGAAACAGCAAAACAAGAGGATGTGGAAAGGAGAAGACCTTAAAGTACATTGTACTAATTCTAAAAAGAGTAAAAGGATTAGGCTGCCACTTATCTTAGTCATTTTTCTTCTACGAGTAGTCTTATGGGTCGACAACGGTGTCTCCTCAGGCGCATGTCATACATACCCCATTTGAACTTGCAGTGGGAAAAGGGTTTGTGGTTACCACCTTTTTTGCCTACCCTCAAGTATAAATATAGGATCGGTTTACCACCCATGTCGCAGCCAGCCCTTCCTCTTCTTCTAATTTAGTTTCCTTTCTTTGCTAGAGCTTTGGAAAGAAAGTTGAAAAGGTCATTGCTTAGACATGGCCCTGACTACTAGAATCTCCTGCCTCCTCCCCGTTCTGCTTCTCTTACCTGCATTATGCAGTTCTCAGAGCGCGTATATTGCTTCTAGGGCTACTTTCTATGGTAGTCCAGATTGCTTAGGAACTCCAAGTATATACTCTCTCTCTCTCTCTCTCTTTCTCTCTCTCTCTCTCTCTCTCACGCGCACACTTGATTTTTGTGTACATATACATTATTTAGCCTAAGTTAATGGATTGATGAAACTTTTTGGTCTCTTTTAGACGTAAGTTTTGCTTTAGTAAGTCCATAACTGGTTTTCTTGTTCTTATTTTAATCTTTTCATTATAAAAACTAACCATGTTTAAACTCCTGATTCGAGTTAAGTTAACTTGGAGTTTCCCTCAAGTTCTTTACTACAAAGACAGTAAACTTAAAAATTGACTAATTTTTTCTTCCAACATGAGTAATCAGGTCTAGCATTTAGAACTCACCTACCTACATTACACTGTTGCAAGCTCTCTCTCTCTCTCAGAGTGTGCACAACTTGTTTTCAAAGTTATTAACACATGCTTAACGTTTTAATGAATCAGCTGGAGCATGTGGATATGGTGAATATGGCCGGAACATCAACGGTGGCGAAGTAGGTGCTGTTTCCAAGCTATACAAGAATGGCACAGGATGTGGTGCTTGCTACCAAGTGAGGTGCACCAACCCACTCGTCTGCAACAAAGACGGGCTCAAGATTGCAGTTACTGACCATGGTGAAGGTGACAACACTGACTTTATCCTTAGCCTTCGTGCCTACACAAAGCTCGCTCTCCCAAACATGGCTGCCAAATTAATCGCTTATGGCGTCGTAGACGTAGAATATAAAAGGTAAATCATCACCTTAAGGGGTTAACAAATCATGACTTAAGTTATCATTGGATGATGAGTTTCTATCCTGCTACATAAATAAGCTATTGAATCACTTCTGGTGCAGGATTTCATGCCAGTACCCAGGCTACAATCTGAAGTTCAAGGTCCATGAACATAGTAGGTTCCCAGACTACCTAGCTATTGTCATCTTGTACCAAGCTGGGATGAAGGAAATTGTTGCACTCGAGTTGTGGCAGGTAGGACCTACTTACCCATCATAGAGGGGCTTGCAAGCCCTAAGAATAGAAAAGCCGCAGGTGGACGCAGATGTGTAGTCTTGAGGATCCGTCTGTGCTTATTTGATTTTACAAGTAGTAGCATCACTTCGAGAGCGAAATTAACATGTGTCATCGTGGTGTATGGCTGCAGGAGGATTGCCAAAAATGGAGGGGAATGCGTATGGCCTATGGTGCGGTGTGGGATATGTCTAATCCTCCAAGGGGATCACTTGATTTAAGGTTCCTAGTGACCGGAGATGATGGGCAGAAGTGGATCCAGCTGAGGAGTGTGATCTCTAGCGAATGGAAGGCAGGGGCAGTGTTTGATTCATCCATTCAACTCTCTTAAACCTATATATTAGGAGATGACGTGTACTACTATTTGTTTTGTTACGAATAATAAGTCATCAGATTATGTTTGTCACTGTGGTTTTAGCTAGTCGTCTTGGTTTTCAGAATAAGATAGATGATGATGTACTTTGATTAGTGGGCTATTAATAATACAGTCCCGTATCCCTATTATGAATGATTCATGCATACTCTCTCTCTCTCTCTCTCTCTCTCTCTCTCTCTCTCTCTCTCTCTCTCTCTCTCTCTCTCTCTCTCTCTCTCTCTCTCTCTCTCTCTCATGTTTCCACCATTCTCTCTGTTCATATACTTTCTTGGGATATTTGCATTATTTATTCTGGAAATTTTCTTCCACTAGTTCTTAGTGTATCTATCTAATTAGATTACTATAAAAGCAACTTGCTTTGTTCTTTTAGACTTCTTCATGGTTCTTTCTTGGCCTAATCATTGAAATAGTGGGCTGCCTTATGTATAAACTATGCTAATATCTTAATGGAAGGCTCACTAAGTTACAAGCATCCAATTGGTCACAGGATGGAACTTCGGATGGGTCCACTAGGTCGATGGTTCTAGTCATTGTACACCTACCATATGTATGGTCAAGATTGAGGCGACCCGCCAACTAAGGTGGTAAAGTTCTTTCACCCACTTTTATCCGCATCTTTGATTTAGGAAGGCAAAAATATTACGAAGAAAATTGCGGCCAGATACAGCGGCTTTGCTGCTGAGACCCGTTTCTACGATGGGTCACCTTGACAAGACTTTAAATCCGTCATCAACTAGGTTATCTTGTAAGTCATATGCCAAAAACAAAACCCCGTCGGATAATTCTACGCCCCAAACTTCAGGCCTTTAAAGGGTTGGTTTCAGTCCTAGCCTTTCACCGCAGTGGTGCAAGAACGGACTTTCTGGGTCGATGGTTCAAGTCGATTGTTAGTTTAGAGTTATGCCAATTGCCTAACAAAAAATAGGGACTGGTTCAAATTAAAGAACTAAAGAAGTGTTCTGCATTCAACAGCAAAGCTTCAATGAATTGGACCTTACAATTTCACAGGAGCCGAAAGCTTTCAGTACAGTTTCTCTAGAGCAAGCCTTGTAATAAATGATTTGGATCACCGAACAGGGGTGCAACGGCTCCTCTAGTAATGTATGTGTCCGGACGGACGCTGGGAGGATGCAAATATAAGTTAACTACTTGTCAGATCGTAATCTACATGATAGACTTGCTCAAACAGAAGGCAATTGCTGTGTTTTCTACAAGCTAATTCCCAAATTATCAATTAAAAATAACCTATAATATCTTCCGTGTTATAGATCATTGTTCTGATCATAATCAGCCATTTCCTTTTTCTTATATTTTCCAAGTGGTATTGAAAAATATCCTTGATGGGTAAGAACTGCCAAATGAGTAAATGATCCGAACCAGTTAAATTTTCAAGTTTTTGCTCATCGAATCTAGCCTTCAGATAATCAGCTTTGAATCTCCCTCTTCGCCAAAGTGATCATTCCTCCGGCCACTAAAAGACCAACCTGTAAGCGTCTAACACCGAAAGTGGAATTTTACTTCTAATCATTCCTGAACTCACCGTTTCTTTTTTGACCGAGTTGACACTGGTTCGCCAGAAACCACAGCAAGAATTCTTGCCATGACATAACGTTCTGGTGGACAGTGCTGATTCAAACGACTCGTCTTTTGGGGCAGTTCTTAGATTGCCGATGCACGAAAATCTCCACCGTCTGATAACCCGAAGTGAAAGATTGTACTTGACAGAAAGATAACTAAAAACTATAATAAGATCACGCTGCGCTAATACTCTTTCTGCTGTGCTACCATTCAGATTGAAAGGATCCCAGTGCATCGAATGATGGTAGGTTGTTGTGGAGTAGTATCTATAAATCCCTATGATCTTCAACAAACAATCCTAGACCATGAACGAAAATATATAACACAACTAAATCAACTAAGCACATAAATAAGAAACTGGTGACAACACTACAAAGTAGAACGCACAGATTCTCATAACAAAAACACCATCAGCTCATACACAATACATTGTTTCCAATCCACGGAATTAGCGAAGTGAATGCGCTGATGTGATTGTCACTGGTTGAGGACCAAAACGGGCAAAGGTCCATCTCCAGAACTTTACAGGGCTACAGTACATATGCATTGTTCTTCTAAAGAGAAACCAACCTAGTAAAGTCAAGAGGGCAGTTGTAACAGAGAAATCAGATGTGTTGTGTTGCTGTTTAAAGCCTGTAGCTGCCAAATCCTCCTACTCCTGAGGACCCATATCCACCTAGCGATGATTGTGTTGTCAACGATGACGATGGGTACGAGGTATTTCCCAATTGAGAGTATGATGACCTCAAACCAGTATCAAGTTTTCCATAGCTGCTGGTGATTGGTTCTTTATGCCCCGCAATGAAATCCTGGAGAAAAATTGGTGAAGTAAAAGATAAATACTTTTTTGCTGTGACTGTTGAATAGAAGCAATACCAACTCGGGATTTTGGTGAAGAGTTTTCTATCCTAATCAAATCTCTACCAATACGTGAAGAAGAATATGAGCATTCTTTACCTGAATAAGCTGTTGAGCTGTCTGGACCTGTGTGGAGGTACCCTTAATCTCCACTGTGATTTCATCAGGCAAGCCCCTACTCTCTTGAACGGTAAGGATCGCTCCACTGGTGCGCCTAATATAAGCAATGTTAGCTCCGCCAACACCAATGATGTCCTCTGCATATGATAGAGGAATTTGCATTGTCTGTGTCATCTGATCCACAAGCATACAAACAATGTCAGGCAAGATTGAAGGCATGGAAAAGAAGCAATTGGTTAGTAACACTGAACAATTTTAACTCTTCACCACCAATGCAAGGATCAGAAAACAATCTTATTATCAGGAGGAAAATGTTTAACCAGTGAAAATATATACTTGAAATTTAAACGTACATATAGGAGAGAAATGGGAAAAGACAAACCTGGGTAACTAAGGCAGTAGTAGAACGCCCAAGTCCTGAAGAGCGCAATCCACCAATAGCAGGATCTTGTCCATATAGAGACAGTCCACTGTGTGGAATTTGTGGCTCCAGTGCCATTTCACGGTCGAGAAACAAAGGATCCCTCTTTATTGAAAGAGGATAATCATTGCCGAGCCCACTTTGTGAAGTTGTACGGATCAAGGATTGTGATTTATCAGTCCAGCTGTCCACAGCATGTTCCTGAGGACCTGGTTGACTGTACTGCAAAATGTATAAAAGCAAATGTAAGAACACGATGATAATCAAATATGAATAACTAAATTCAATTAGTATGATGACAACTTACAGCCTTTTCGAATAAAGGAATAACACTATGATCAACCAAAAACTTCCGCAGATGTCCAACAACTAATTCAAGGGCTTTGAGAACCTTCAACGACTCTCCCTGTATCTCCACAATTCTTTCATCTGAGGTAGCATAAAATGGCACCTCCTCTGGAACAAAAATCAAGTGTCACGTGCATCATCAGCCAAAATAAATTTCTTGGCAGAAAGAAGATAAGAAGATAACAAAAGAAAATACTGGACTTGAATTTGGCAAAGTACAAGATGCATTCACTAAAGGGTGAGGTTTTAACAATGTACTTTTACAATGTTTTTAACCTTCCTTGCAAGGTCAAGGTGACTTAACTCCATTTTAATGTGCTTGGGGAAGTGAGTTTTGTGGTCAACATAGGGTGAGCAGAGTGAAGGTTATTAAAAATGTTTCAGGACTTGAGTTATGTTGGGTAGCTTGATACTCGGGCTTCGACTTAAACCTTGTAGTTGAACGGCTGGACTTAAGTTCATTTTTGAGAAACAACAAGGGACAAGACAGAGCCATTACACCTTTAGGTGCACTGTCACTTATAATTTATCTGTTTTCAAGAATTCTAATTCCATTGTAAATTGCAAATAGAATCAGAGCTAGAATTAAGAGACAGAAAGAAGAGTAAGATAGGTTCAATGGGAACAGCAGATGCCAAAAGAAATAAGATTGGGAGAAACTATATAGACATGTGGATACGGTGATATAACTATGTCAAATGCACAATCAGCAACAAGGTGAGAGCAAAGAGATCAAAAGAAAAAGGGAAAATACTTTTGTGTTGAGAGGGCTGGACAGAAATAAAACAACCATAACAAAAACCACTGATAGACCCCTATTGCATTGGAATTAGATGCCCATGTTTTGACTGTTGTCAACTAATCTCTTCAATGTTCAATTATAATCTATATTAGAACATTTCTATGAATAATATTGCAATCTAAGGGGTCTTATTCCATGTCCCGTGCTAGGAAGCATTACTCCAAAGAAAATTGAAGTAATTTTTGCCAAAGGAGCCATTGAAGTAGGAGAAAATCCCTAACAAGTCAAAAGCCCCCATAAGCCATAAAAGCAAGTGGAAGTAAATTAGCAAGCCAAGAATGAGCCTTTTCAGATAGGAAGCAAGCCATCCGCCTCCATTTACTTCCTAGTAATACGAGCCAAATGAAAGAATACTATTTACACCACTGGTGTAGAATTGGCATCTACAATTTGCATTGCCCACTCGTATTATCAATTGAAAGTCAGCTTGCAAAAAACTGCTTCCCATAATCAATTGATCACTATCAGTGCCTACCATAGCTAAAGAGTGCACCATGTCAATAGCACTTCCATGTAAGAATATAAATAATATAAGGAACAAGCTCTCTTCCCTTCCGAAATCAAAATCTCTTAACTCACAAAAAACCACAAATATAACCTAAATTCACACTCAAGCAATCATAATAGAGGCCTTCAGCTCAAAGAGAATCTGGAGGGATCTGTATCCAATAGGAATGGTATGTGCTTCCTCTTTGGGAAGGGCAGAACCTGTATAACAACTAGAGGTACAAGACAGATTGAGTTTGAGGGGACCACGAGAGGCACAATCCATTTAAACATTATTCAGTCCCCACTAGAAAGCCAAAAGAGATATCCCTCCATCTCTGAAATAAGTGCTTTAACTAAGAAGCCTCAGAGTTCCCTTTTTCCCCTTTTTCTTTAAATGGTAAATGTAATACAGACAGCCCCAAAATGGTGCCAAAGTTCTTATTGGAAGAGCAAAAGCTAAAGGCAGCCCGGTGCACAAAGCTCCCGCATATGTGAGGGCTGGGGAAGGGCAGACCACAAAGGGTACTGTAAAAATCCAAAATGAAAACCATATTAGCTTTTTCATTCCATAATGCCCATGTGATTGACTGTCATTGCCAAACAGTTACCCATCCAAGAAATTCCCAGAATAGCACTAGTAAGGCCCAACAAATGCTAGAGCTCTTAGGAGAGAAAAATGACCACATTGAAGCCACCAGATGAAAAGGTGGTTCACAGATTCCTTTTCCTTCTCCCTCAGATGCACCATTGCTATCCAAGTACATTTCCCTTCGAAACAATCAAGCACCAAAGTCTCCATAAATAAGACAAAAGTTTCAAAGGAAATGGTTTCCCTGCACACAGGCAACAGGAGAAGAAGGATTGTTAAAACATATTAGAAATACTGAAAAAGACACCTTACCATAGTCAAACATGTACGAGAAAAGAAAAACACCTAACTCAACTCAAGCATATACAAGAAGACCAATACACTTCCACCATTCAAAAAACAAAAGAAGAAAATTTTTGCATCCACACTGAGATTTCTTCTTAGCAAGCATCTCAATCCAGTGCTTTTGGTCTCACTCTTTTGCCCTCGCAATCTTTTAATATATTTCCCACATCACTGCTTGCGATCATATGGAAACTTGTGATGGAGGGGCACGAGGGAGACTCATCTTTGTGCATGTCCTTCCAGTACAACTGCCTCCCCCAAACTCCTAGCTCTAATCCTAGACTTACAATCACTCAGAGAAAAGTGAGAACCAAAAATACAGAAGACAATTTCCTCATCCACTTCAAGCCTTCTTCTAAGTGCCCATTCTCAGTCTGACGCATACCTTACCACAATTCTAGCCCTATGATCTTTGATGCATCATCCAATCATTCCTTGCAATACAGAAACTTGGGATGGTCAAGCATGAAAAAACACAGCTATGCAAACATCATTTCAGTATCAAGTGCATTCCCTCAATTTTTAGATCTAATGCCCAACTTAAAATTCCTACATGGAGAGAAATTGACTATCATGCACCCTCATCACTGCTTCTAGGAAACTAAATCCCAACTGTCAATGATGATGACCCGATAAAAGGCTTTCCTCTCATTCTGAAATCTACAAAACCGCTTTCTTAAACAGCCCTATTCCTCAAATCTATTGTTGCAAAATCAAAGGTCTCCATCCATCTCCTTTCACTTACCTTATAAACCAACCTCCTCGACTCAACTAGGTACTTCATTTTCTTGTACACTATGGCCAAAGAACCGTGGAACTAAATCGACCTAGCAAATTACACACCATTACGTGATGAATTCCAGCAACTTTCATGATGCTATCAGAATTAGATCAAACCAATGGTGTTTAGCTTTTAGTTCACCATGTATCTCTAGGTCATCATTCTTTAAGTTGTTCATATGGTCAGTATTATCCTTCAGTACTCATCATCCCATGAACCACTTATGCTGAGAGATTACAAATGTAAGCCCACCAGCCACGTTACTGTAAATTCAGATGGGACAATAGTATTTAGAGACCAGGAAAATTTCTTTGTAGGGTGTAAGATAAAACATTCGGAACAATAAGTTGATCTTCTTTGGAATGGATTACTGGGACAACTAGAGAGGAAATTGCAAACATGTTGAGAAGAAACTTGCAAAATAATGCTCCATAGGTGTAGGGTCCAGAAGTTATGGCAAACTTGAGCTTAAGATTTTATGGAATACCTCGACTATCATTTTATGGAGGACCTCCACTGTCATTGTCAAATTAACAACATATAAAGGATTCTAGTAAAGTGAGACATTGTTCCCCTAAAGCCCACATTAATGAAAGAATCAACTAATTGAATGCATTAGCATCCAAGCCCTCTCCCCTCCCCAACTTTCAGGGGAAAGAAGAATATATTTCATAGACTAATGGAGGTGGTAATCTTTTCTTTTTCTGTCTAAACTGAAGGTAAACACATCTAGAGCTAGATTTCTTAAATGATAAACAAGATTAGCGGCAGTAAGAACCTTCTTTAGAGGCAAGTGGACTGTAGCAAGATTTGTTAGATCATATATCATGCACTAGAGTCCAATTCCTCTCTTCTCCCAACTTTTGGGTTAAAAAAGGAACATATTTCATGGATTAGAGGTGATTAATATTCTTCTTCTTTTCCCATCTTCCAATTCTCAAGTTTTCTACTTTGTTTAAACCATAAGCAGCAAATAAATAAATGCGGCTACTATCACAAGATCTCCCAGGAAATGTTTTGAAACCGAAATTTCAGAAGATTTTGTACCAGCAAGCAGTACTTGCTTCAACAAGAAATGTATTCTTACTAAAAAATATTATATGGAATATTCTTGATAGCAGACAAAATTAAGTCTAACAAATATATACATCTAATATCTGTCCAAATTAACTAGTTATCACATGATTTAAAGAGCATTAAAAGTTGTAGAAGAGTGGCAAGTTGTTTATAAAGATCAAGGAATTATACAGAAAACCAATGTCAGCTGTGATCATTAATCCCTTCATATGGCTCATTATGCAAACACTGAACGCAACAGAACAGTCCAATTCAGAAGAAATTTGGAAAAGCCATCAGAACAGGGTTGACAGCTAAGCTCCACATCTGATGGCAACAGCATAAAGCGCACAAACAAACTATCATAAGTAATGAAGGTTGTATTTTGAGATTTTAGTCTTAAAGGCATTGATCTTGGCTTAGAAGATATCAACACACTACTAGGCTTATATGCAATTGGACATGGAAACACAACTTAATCCCACTAGGAAAACACCTAGGGTAATTACAATGCAAACTTCGTATCTCAACATAGAAATTTTAACTATGACTCTATTGTTAGAGAACCCACATTAAATACAAAGTAAATTACATTTCGATGCTCATCACATCTTGACTTTCATCATCATCATCATCATGAAGACCTTCTCCCGATTAGGGGTCGGTCACATGAATCTTGTTCATCTATTCCCCTCTACTAAGTGTCATGACTTCATTTAGCCCAAAGTTTTTAAATCTTTTCTCAAAACTTATATCCACGTTCTTTTCAGCCTTCCCCTTGCCCTTTAAAACCCTTCAACTTGGATTGCCTTGCTCCTAACCGATGCCTTTTTGTCTCTGTTAGACAAGTAGAAACCATTTCTAATCTCCCTCATCTTGTTACCTATAAATGCTACTCCTAAGTTTCCTCTAATGTTTTCATTTCTAATTCCATCATTTCTTATCTTGCATATCATCCATCTCAACATCTATATTTCGACAACATATATTCTATGCACATGTTGTTCCTTAAATGCCCAACGCCTTGATCCATAAAGCATGGCTGGCCTTATAACCATCTTATAGAATTTTTCTTTCAGTTTGAGTTGCATTCACCAATCACACAAAATTCCAAAGGCACAATTTCATTTGTTCCAACCAACTTGGATCCTCTGGGTAACCTCCCCATCAATCTCTTTGCTCTCATGAATTATCAATCCCAAGTATCGGAAGTGTTCTTTTAAGGGAACATCTTGGTTATCAATCTTTAATAGTTCTCCACTCCCATTCCTCCCCTTGCTAAAATTGAATTCCATATACTTATCTTAATTCGGCTAATTTTAAATCCTTTAAATTTTAATGCATCTCTCCACAACTCTATCTTTGTGTTTACACCCTCCCTTGTCTTACCAATCAAAACTATATCATCTGTAAATAACATACACAATGAAATCTCCTCGTTAAGATGCTTTGTTAACTCATCCATAACCAAAGTGAAAAGGTACAAACTCAATACCAATCCTTGGTGCAATCCTATAATGATAGGAAAATCACTACTCTCCAGTAGTGGTCTCAATGCACTCCCTCATACATACCCTTAATTATGTCTATATACCCCATAAAATCCCTTTCTTACCAACACCCACCATATTAACTCTCCAGGGACCTACTATAAGCTTTTTCTAAGTCAATAAAGACTATGTGGAAGTCCTTCCTCATCTCCCTATACTTCTCTATCAATTGTCCAGTCAAGAAAATAGCTACCATGGAAGACCTCCTAGTTATAAAACCAAACTAGTTCTCTGGTACACTTGTCTATGCCATAGCCTCTTCTCAACTACTCTTTCAAAAAGTTTCATGGCATGGCTCATAAGTACAATCTCCCAATAATTTGTGTAACTTTGTACATCTCATTTTTTCTTATAAATTGATACAATAGAACTCTTCCTCCATTCATCCGACATTTTCTTCAATTTTACAAACTTGTTAGACAACCTTGTTAACCAAACTACTCTAGTATCTCCCATATACTTCCAAACCTCTATTGGTATACCATCGGGGAATTAAGGCCTTTCCTAATTTCATCCTTTTCAAGGCCTCTTTCACTTTAAGTATTCTAATCCTACAGTCATATAAATAATGTCCAACGTCACTTGGGTTTTACAGTACTTCCAATCCCTATATTCTTAGGGTAATTATCATTTAGCAATTATTAAAAGTAACTTGCCCATGTTTGTTTGATCTTGTTATCTTTGACTAGTACCCTTTGGTCACCACTTCTAATACACTTAATGTGATCTAAGTCCTTACTCTTCTTTTCTTTTACTTTTGCAAGTTTAAATGCATCTTTCTCACCTTCTCTTGATCCTAGTCTATCATAGAGATCATCATATGCTTTGAGTTTAGCCTCACTATTCTCTTAACAACTTTTTTAGCATTCTTACAACTTTTTTAGCATTCTTATATTGCTCAAAGTTTCATTATTTTTAGTCCTCTGTCATGCTTTAAAACACACTCGCTTCTCTTTAATAACTTTTGAACTTTTTCACTCTACCACCATGTTTTCTTTACTGGTTGCCTTTTACCTTTACATATTCCCAAGGTATCTTCTGCCACTTACTTAATAGACTTGGCCATATTAGTCTATATAGTGTTTATTTTTGTTTCATTGTTCCAATTTCCTTCTATCGTCAACCTATTTGTAAATGATGCTATCCTCTCTCCTTTTAAATTTCACAACTTAGTCTTTGAACATTTATTAAGTTCATTTTCTTTCATTCATATTTTAATGTAAATATCCATAACCATTAACCTATGAAGTGAGATTAGACCCTCACTAGGTATTACCTTACAATCCTTATACATTGATCTTTTGGTATTTCTAAGTAGAAAAAAGTTTATTTGGCTTTCATATGATCCACTTTTAAAGGTTAGTAAGTGTTCGTCCCTCTTTTTAAAGTATGTGTTTGTTATAGTCAAGTTATATGCTAAAGCAAAATCGAGTATAGCTTCCCACATCTCATTTCTTTCTCCCATACCATAACCTCCATGTATCCCACATCTCATTTTTTTCTCCCATACAATACCCTCAATGTACCTTATCATATCCTTCATTTTCTTTTCTACATTACCATTGCAGTCTTCTCCTATAAATATTCCCTTTGTGTCGGAAATTTTGTACATTACTACCTTCATATCTTCCCAAAACTATCTCTTGACTCTATCTTCTAACTCTACTCATCCCTATGTCATTTCTATTATTGTCCTTTCCTACATACCAAAGCTTATATCCATCAATTTCTCTAGTTTTAACCCCTTTCCACTTGATTTTTTGAATACAAGCGATGTTGACTCTCCTACATTTTATTGTATCTACTAACTCCAAACTCTTACATGCTTATATTCTATGTGGCGATACTAGTCTTATTCTCCTGCCCTAATCTATTTACCCGTGCACTTCTCGAACAGCACAGGAACCCATGCATACCTTCCTTTGCACATGGATTCTGATGCAGCACGTTGCTTCCGAGGGAGCACTCTATGTGAAAATTCTTAACAACCAGAATTCTTTCATGTAAGTGAAAATTCTTTCTAACAACCAAAATCTTCTAACTTAAACTTTTAAATCCTGAATTCTGAATGCATCTTAAACTGCCTAGGTAATCAAAATCTGCTATTTGGAAAAAATTAAAACATTCCTAGTTTTGCCCCCAAAAATCACTTTGTTTTCCTTTGCCAACAAGAACATACTAAATCAGACCAGAACTCAACTAAAATAATTGAAGAGCCTTCAAAAAATAGTGGCCAGTACTGCAAACTGGAACAAAACAGACCACAAGTTGGAAGCACATATTAATTTATCAGAAATCCCCTGATTTGGCATCTTTGCTTTTTCCTTTGTTCTCTTCAGCACATGAATAACTGATTCCTGCTTCAGACACTCCAAATAGTAAATAGCCTCAAGTTTTTAACACTGCTAACTCTGTTGTTCTTGCTGGCTGGATCCCTTCAAATGCAGTAAGTAGTTGGAGAAGTAAACTAGATCTTCACGTATTTTTCACCTGGGCCTTTGGCTATAAAACTGCCACCTTAACTCTTTTCAATTCTTTATCTTCTATCTTGTCATTTTCACACTAGTCAGATTCTTCTGCCTCACAAACAATTTGTAGAATTCAATTCTCTAAGGCTATCCCATCTTTGTCTCCATCCATATGGTCCTCAATTAGACAACCTAGAAGTACACTTGAAATATTGACTTATCTTTTGTCGCATCGTGTTTTTTTTTGTGTTTCTTCTCCAGCAATCAACCAACTGGAATCTCAAGTGCGGGTCTAATTTATCATCCAAATTATAATCTAAGTTGATCTATTTTTGAATCATGTTAAATAATTAACACTTACCCAATACTAACTGACTTTCCTTATTTGACCTATACATCACATTACATCATCCATCGGTGTCATTAGACCTGAATCTCATACCTAACACTTTGAGTCATTCCACCCCAAGGAAGTCAAAATCACCTAATGTCAAACAGCATGGAAAGTGGATTGAAGTAAATCATAAGAATGTTAGCAATACATGCTCAACCAAACTGTAATTTGACTTCTGAAAAACTCTTAATTCAATCTTTGCCTCATATCATCATACATACCCAAACAAAATCTTACAAACTGCTTTAGCTGGAATAGCTCTGAGTTTTATGATGAATGAATCATTATTCAGGTTTGTACCTTAAAATTTTGTATGGAAAAACCACGTTGCAAGTTGCATCATTATTCATATTGAGTTGCAACTGAAATACTGACACATCTTCAATTTGTCCAGCAAGGGACATTTCTCAGGTTCTGTGTGAAGGATTTATGAGTTGACCCATTTACTTGAGCTGTATGTGAAAATCAAACCTGAAATACTAGGGACCTCAATCACTGTTCAGATTTGTGTCTGACAGATATATGTAATATACAACTGCAACTCATGGTGTGGATCTCTTATTTAGGCTTCCATCCAAACCAAGTGATCTACACTATATGCTCCCACAGAGGCGACACTTCCAAAAATGAAATGAGGGCTTATAATAAGCCAAAAGTGAATAGAGAGGCAAGAAGCAAAGAGTCATGTAATCCAACCTTAATGATCCGCATTCCACATTCACAAACAGGTTGGCCAGCACCTTTGTAGCATCACCATCTACTAGGCCTGTATACATTACAATCTGCTCCATTACCAACACGTACAACTCAAACTGCACCACCTCTGTGGCTAACAAAGGAAATAACATTGAATCAGAGCACCATGCTCCACTACTCGTCAAGATTTCCCAATCCATGTCAGAGGCCCCAGTCCCTATATTCAGTTTCTAAAAATAATTCTCAATTCACGTATCAGCCAATTAGTTAGCCAAATTTGTATACAAAGTAGGTCAAATAGATCTTGTGATTTTTACACAAAGTAGGTTAAACGGATCTTGTTCTTGTAATGAAAGAAGAAAACAAAAGAATGCAGAAATTATTAATTTCAGGACACCAGTCTTTGGGAATTAGTTGAAGCATACCTCCAGATAGAACCCGTACAGAAGCACCACTACCCTCTTGGATTGATTTGATAAGGGTGCCTTGTTTTCCAATTAAGTTGATGGCTTGCGATGATGCCACCAATAATCGCACCGAACACGCTGCACTTCCAGCAGTAGCATCAACTTCACCCTCAGGCAGTCCGTTAACACGTCTGAACACCCTTAGTGCAGCACTCATTGCTGGGGATATCTCTGCATCGGGTTCTTCTTTTGCAGATATCAAAACCTGAAAGAAAGGACAGAGACCAAAGAGGCAAAGTTATTTACAATTGGAGAGTAAACTCGGCTGCTGCCACACCAAAACACAAGGGTCTAATGCATGCAACCAATGGACCAGTGACTATTAACCTTGATAACCAGAAGGAAGAACAGGTCAAAGGAATTTTACATATTGATATAGAAAAGGATTGTTAAAGTGAACAGAAGTTTGCAACATATTTGCAGGCTAAAACGGACAAAACCAACCAACTCTTTTTTTCAATAACCAGATTTCAAGTCTAGTGCTTGCTCAATCTAAACCACAACAGGCACACTAATTCCAAGCATAAAAAATGAGAAGTATCAGAACCGTCAATAATAAAAATGAAATGGCACTACCAGCTAATGGGAAGAGGAACAAAGTTCCAAGTGATTGAACTGAAAACCTAAGTGGAAGGATCAGTTCTGACTGTATTATACATAAAACATATCAAAAGAATAGACCCAAAAAAGGAAAGATTTTTATCAGCTTTTACATTCAACACCTCAGCGACAGAGAGAAAATTTTAGAATAATCAAGGATGACAAACAAGGTCCCAAATTTATGACTTTTTCTTACATTGTGCCTTCTACAATATTCACGCCTAGTCTGCTTATATGCAGAACATAATCATCAACCCACAAGACTGAACACAAAGCATCATTTATGGATTAGTTCCAGCATTTTCCTTTGATAGAATCTATCAGCAATATGATGTTCTGCTACACAATTATATACCTTCAGGCCTAAGCATAGCTTGTATTGAAGCAGGAAAGACATGATTTTATAAACAAAATTCTCGAACTCGCATTTAAGGAACCAAAACCCTGTCCTAGCTTCATTTAGCAATCACAACCAGTCATAAAGACTTGATTTTTCTGCTACAATGCTGCAAAGTACATTTGAATGAACCAGGCCCTAATCTTAACAAAAAGTTCAAGAAATAAAGCCAAAACCCTAGAAACACAAGCGGAGAAAACTCACAATCCGATCGGCGGTTCCAAGAGCGCCTTCAAGAACCCGAATGCGAGCCTTTGTTTCCTCACACATCTTTTTAATAAGTTCACCCTTCCTCCCGATTATGCTTCCCACCTTAAGAACCGGAACAAACATTCGGAAAACAGTATCCCCGGGCCATCCCGGCCATTTCTTCTCTGCCGGGGTCGCCTGTGCTGGTGTTGGCGCCGGAACTGCTGCTGCGGCTGCGAGACCTGTTGTTTCTGGAGCTGAAGTAGCCGGAGGCGCACTAGATGTATCAGATGCTTGGGTTTCGTTAGTTTCAGTAGTCTCAGGGGTTGTTGTGGTGACCGTAGGTGTGTCAGATTCCAGCACTGTTGCGGTGCCATTTCCGGCGTTTTCAGATGGGGCAGTGGTAGCCATCGCAGGGTTTCTAGAGAGAGGAAGAGGTTTAGGGAAGGACTGAGGGCTTAGGTCACACAGGGAGAGGGAATGGCTTTTGTGATTCTCTCTCCTCTTTTTTCAGAGAATTTGGATTGTTTTTGGGTTTTATAGTCAGAATTGAGGGTCAGTGTGTGCACGTGTGTTGGATAACTATGACTTTCGTAAGCCGTTGTACTCTCACGTGCTGGGTTTTGAAGGGGAGTTTTTGTGGTCGGACGACTAGTGGCATTTTGTGGCTTTTCCATTCTAATGAGGGGGAATGCTATTATGGAGGAGGATGACCACAAGGTAAGTTGTCATATGACCCTCATTTTACATTATTGGCCCCACGCTTGGGTGATCCGAACCATTTATCTGATTTCTTCAGAATTATCTTGTAGCTTAAAATTTACTATGATTAAAAGATTTTTGAATTTAAAAAATGCATTCTTGCTCATAAGGCCGCATAATATAAGCTCTCTGTGATCGGCCTCTTTCTCAGATCCAGCATAAATAGGAGCTTCGTGCATTGGCTGCCTTTTTGTAGTTAAGATCTTATGAACAGGGCAGATCACATGAGATAAGCCTCGGTTTGTTTTGGGTAGCAATATGAGAAATGAGTGGAGTCCAAATGAGATCCATCCAATTTATTGTAATCCCATGATTTTATAGATGTCATCTAAGGCCAGTGATTGGTCCAATTTTTTGCCACAAAACAAGTGCAACCAAAGATTACAAAGCAAATTACTGACACTAACTCTCATAAATGTAATCCCCAACCAAAAAGAAAGCCACAACTCAAAACCTAAGATTAAGTATTTCTAGAGCAACGCCTGAGTTGTCTGCAACCAATTATACTCGACGTTGTCTATTGTCTTCTCAGTTCATTCAAGTGTCAATTGGAAAGCAACAACTGAAACCTGAGACCTAGCAAATTCCAGGGGAGATGCCAAGTTGTCCCTCGACCAACTGCAGTAGACATTGTATACATTCTATTGCAATTCGTTCGAGTGTCAACTGAAAAGCAGTAACTCAAACATACAAATGAGCATACTCCAAAGAAGATGCCAAATTGTCTACAACAAACTACACCAGAAACCGTTTGCGTTGAAGGCGCTCACAGGTTTGGACTCGTTCATAAGAATCCTCTTGCCTATAAAAAAAGTGCGAAAACCGTCCGTTTAATGACCTCGTCTTACAGTGTATATGGTAAAACTGCCTACACTCTGTAAATTTACCTTGACATATCCCTGCAAAGACATTTCTGACCAAGTGCTAGCTTCTTTTGGGTGCTTCAGTATGAGAGTTTTCACCTTCCATCAAACAGCTCCAAACATACGGTAACTTTGCCTGTTAAGGGAAAGCCAAGTCGTCTTGGATGCTTTTAGGACTGAGTTTTCATTGATACCATGCGGTTGCGCTCCTTGTACATTGAACAGGGCCTTTCCATTGTTTAATAATACACGAAGCAGAGTTCCATTAAGTTTTATGGATCAGAGTATTAGGCAGTTAAGGAACATCGTGCTCATAGGATGAGTGTCGCGGAAATGATAATGTTGAAATGGATGAGTGACAAAACAAGAAAGATAGAATTGGGAATGAAAATACTAGAGGAAACTTAGAGGTAACTCCAATAGGTAACAAGATTAGACCTAGATAGTTTCGACATATCCAAAGGAAACCGAAAAGGGCACCGGTTAGAATAAGTGAGGCAATACAAGTAGAAAGTTCTAAAAAGGCAAGGAGAAGGTGCAAAAGGACATAGATTAGTGAGAAAAGATTTAAAAACTTTAAGACTAAATGGCGCCATAGTACTTAATAAAGAGGAATGGATGAATAAGATTCATGTGGCCGACACCTAATTAGGATAAGGTCTCGACGACGATGACGATATATAGTGAAATTGCAATATATTAATTCCCTTGGGCTAAAGAATTTTTTATTAACTTAGTGAGATTTTATTTTATAAAAATATCTTCATAAACAAGTATTTTATGGGCACAATGTTGTTTATATTAATTCACTGAGAAAATCTTACGCTTTTCTCATTTTATCAAGAAAACTCTCAAATTTATCTGTCTGTCTTTGTTTCTTGCCTCCACGTAATGCAATCCATAGGCCTTTAAAAAAATTTCAAAAATTAAGTATCTTATAAGTTCAATGAAACCAAAGACATTATATTATCTTAGCACTATTATCAATTTATAAGATTTTTATTGTATAACTCAACTGTGTACTCTTATTATAAGATTTTTATCAATTTAAAGTATGCTTTATTTGAAAAACCTTAAGTAATAACAAGAGCATCAAGTTGTTGAAGTAACATATTTCTATTACTCATATGTATTGGTAATGTTATGTGGGAGATTTTTTCTAAAAGTTTCTCAAAGTCTTACACCTCACTTTGTTTGATAGTAGCATGCATAAGGGCAGCCCTGGTGTACGAAGCTTCCGCCTATGCGGGGTCTAAGGAGAGGTCATACCACAAGAGTCTATAGTAAGTAGCTTTACCTTGCATTTTTACAAGGAGCTGTTTCCAGACGTTGAACCCATGACCTCAAGGTCATTTAACGACAACTTTTACCATTGCACCAAAGCTCCCCTTCTGATAGTAGCATGCATATAAAGATAAAAGCCTTTCTAAAAAGCCCTAGCCTTACAAGGAAATAGGAGCATAGAGTTCCATCATCCCTTCTACAAGATTTGCTAAAATGTTATAACTTTCTCAACCAAAATATGAAGATTGAAGATTTAAGTTTGACATCAACATACTACTCAAGGCCAAAGATAAGTAGTGTATTTCATATTTCAAAGATTAAGTGAAATAAACAAATTTTATAATTTTTTATACAAGAGATTAATCCAGCAGCAAGAATCTAACTATCAGCCTATTAATGTTACAAGGTGAGCAAACTCGTAACCAAATTCTCCAAATCAAGCTACCATATTCACACAGTTAACCTTTAGCAGTTAATAAGAAGGATCTTTCTCAGTAATGAGGGATTAAGTAAACTCACGAAATGCTGATGTTTTCATCATGGTTTTCTTTGTACCGAAAACACAAAGGAACAGAGATTTAGCAGTTACAATCTGAGTTCCAATAAATACAAAAGGCAATGTACCTTTGAAGGCACTTCACAATGCTTATGTACAAGGCTATATACTATCAGCTGAAAGATGTGTCTAACAAGATCTTCTGGTTGATCTTAAGAGGCTAAGTGATGCAGAACAACTCAGTCGAAGGGATCAATCCTCGGATCATGCTCACTTGCCATTGCCATCCCAGTGCAGAGACACGTGGGACACATGACCTGTGGAACAAAAGCAGTAGCATGTTTAGTACCGACAGTTGCAAAGCTGAACTGCAAAGTGGACAACAAAGAGAAGGAACACACTATTCTTCCTGATTAAGAACCAATAAGAAATGCCATCAGCAACATCCATGGTAAGCCCCCTAAGAAAAGGAGTCCCTTGTTGGTTCCCCAACTTAAAACATGTCTTAATCACAAAAGCAAGTTGATTCTTCCAACATCACAAAGAATAAATGCACAGGATCTAGTGGTGCGTACATCTGATGGCTGTGGCATAAACAAGACATCAAGGGTCCGCAGAAATTTGGGCCAAATTTGCAGGAAGCCTACCTTTCCAGCCCCTGAACAGTTTGAACATCTTTCTGTTCTCGGTGATGATAGAGGCTGATCACCACCAGTGACTGTAGCAATTGGTTCAGCTAGAACAAGAGATCCTGTGCTTGAGCAACGAGCACAAGCAAGATATCCTGCATCAACAGATTAAAAGAAGTGATAAGGCATTTCAACTAAAACTGGTTTATTATTCTATACTATTGCCCCAAAAAAAAAAAAAGGTTTATACAGAAAGGTAGCTTCTATATCCCATACGATAGGCTGACAAACAATAGAGCATTCATAAGGACAAAGCTCTGACTTTGTAGATAGAATTCAAAAGCAAGAGAAGCAATCACAATCTGGACTCTTTCCTATGAGGAGTCACTACCTGATGGGACCTTCAGAACAATTAAGAGTTTTCTTAAAATCAAATACTTGTTGGAGCATTAAGTGTTTGCATCGTGAAACACCTATGGCAAAGTTTCTGAAGCATTGTACTCAAAGGAACTTACAGGCGCACATAAAAGAAAAAGGGGCAGCCTGGTGCACGAAGCTCCTGCATACCCCACATACAGTGCATATATTTCCACGAAACTTAACCATAGGATACTAGACAATGTTGAAGTAGACAGAGCGTTTCAAAGTTGCACATTCAGCATACTGGAAAGACTACATTGATAAATGTAATTCTCCTGTTCACCCTCACCAAGTCATACTTTCCAGTTGTTTTTCTTTCTTCATCAGTATTTCATAAAGGGCATCCCTGGCGAACGAAGCTCCCACCCATGCGGGGTCCGGAGAAGGGGCGGACCATAAGGGCCTAAAGTACACAGCCTTACCTTGAATTTTACAAGAAGCTGTTTCCACGCCTTGAACCTGTGACCTCAAGCCCACATGACGACAACTTTTATACCGTTGTGCCAAGGCTCTCCTTCTTCATCAATATTTCATAAGATGAACAAATTCCACATGACATTAAATGTTGAAAGTGTAACAGCTTGATAAATTAGTAGTAATTTGTTCTTTTAAGCAGAGAAACCAAGTATTGAGAATCTCCCTTTGCTTTCTGAAATCATGGTTTCATGATCATCTACCCGAAGCAAACATGCTTAGACAGTTGAATAATTCTTCCGGCCCATTTGGTACTCCTTCCAGACCAAGTATATGGAACTCTGATGAATCTTCTCGGCAAAGAGCTTAAATATGTAGATAGTAAAAGTTATGTTGAGCCAACTTTTCAAACTTCTTAGTCAACTTGAAATTGTTAAGAATCTCAAAGAGGCAGATGGTAAAGGTTAATTTCGAACAAATGCAGCTATCAGAGTATAAAATTAATTGCATCTGCAAACTCTCAAAAGTGAAAAAAGTCAACTTAGTTATTGCAGACATCTGCAACCTTTTCAAGCACAGTATCAGTCAAGAGTTTACCAACTCTTGTTTGGTTACTGGAGTAGGAGATTCGCAGCAATAGCATATTCATAGTTTCACCTCAGGTTGTCTTGCAACAAGAAAGGATCACAAGGAATAATGGAGAGATTAGCGTTCATGGGAAGATCAACAGCATCGTTGAAAGCTCTGACAGGAAGTAGGACAAAACAGGTCTGCTGTTGGAACTATGGGAAACATCCTACTTATTGCATAGTGGCTGCAAAGTGATTGACAATACCGACAAAGTAGAATATGTTAGCTACAAAATAAATTTGTTCTGGTCCTCAAGTTTCAGGTCAAGCAGATGAGTAAATCCCTTCATGCATTTATACAGACTCAAAATCTTAGCTGTATGAGATGATATTCTGGTGGCCATAGGACAACCACTCTTAAGAAAGCTCTAGCAGTTTATGAGACCATAAAATTTACGAAAACACCAAATAAGAGGATGCAACAAACAGGTTCTGTATTCGGGCTCAAGCCTGGTCTTGAATGCAGTCCTGTGACACTATTTTTTGCTAGACTAAAGGTAAACTGTATTACATACAAAACGTTCTTCATACTGTGCTTAAAAGGGAATTTGTCACACAAGGAGATCACAATGCCACTGGTCGCAAAGAGAACCAAGATAATGACATGCAAAGAAAGGAGATACAAAAGCAGAATCAAAAGAGAGTAAATGCTGAAACTCTCAGTACAAAAGAGGAAAATCAGTGTTGCAAAAAATTAGAAGCTGCTGCAAAATTGTGTCAACTCAGTGACACAAATGTTGGACGTGGCATTATATTTGTTTCTGAAAGCTACATAGCATTGGGTTACAAATCTCTTCCTTGAGATATTGTTACGAGTATGAAGATAATAAGCTCAACGCAATGTCTTAATAATTTAAGATCGCTAGTCTAAAGTATACATACTACTTCCAAGTAAATTAGTTTCTCTGCAATTTACAGATCTCAATTCAGTTTTAGATTTTAGGGTGTGAAATAAATGAAAAGCAGCATCCAGCGTCCAGACCCAGCCTGTCATGTTCATTAAGTAGTTGCAGTGAATTGTTCCTGACATTTCTAGAGAGCATTCAGTAGAGTGATACCACCGTAGCTAAGAGAGACTAAAAGATCACCTTTTAGATAAATGCCCCAAGCAGGCTGATATGACAAAGGAGACGGAAAATTTATGAATTTTAAGCTTTCAGTAAAAAGAAGCAAAGTTAATGAATTTAACATATGAAAACTTAACTAAAAACCTATTGTCTGAATTCTACAATAAGCAAAAAGGTTACATATAAGTACCAGTCCCAAGACAGTATTTGCACCGCTTATCTTCCTGCTGCTTGACATTGTTGATTTCAACCACCATCAACGCTGATATCACACCAACTGCTCCTCCTGAGAATGAGGCTACTATGGGATCAACCTGACTGCACATTTCCAGGAGATAAAGCTGGTAAGGAGAGGAAATCAGTAGTACACTACCATTAAACAATTTACAGTATAAGCAGATAATACTAGACCGCATATCTGAAAGAATAATGGACTGCTTGCCAATACTGATAATGAGGTTCTATATGGAAGTTATAGTCAAGCAAGAGAAACAAGTTTGAATTGATATATAGGATGCTACTGCATACCTCAATTGCATAGGCAGATGCATAGTACGGATAAAATCTTCATAAGATGTGCCTCCCAAACCCAATTTAAGCTCCAGCTGGAAAAAACAAAAAACATTAAATATTAGAGACTTCTGTTCTGATCTTTCCTGTTCTAGTTATCCTTGACCCGAAGTATTTTGAATTTAACAAAAATATGAGTGCAAATAACATCACATATAGAATCCATTTCCTATTAAAATTACAAGAAAGATTTTAAGTTAAACGACAGAAAAATGAAACATAGTGCCGTATGGAAATAAAATGCTTTAAAGTCTGCAGCAGACAATTCATAGATGTAGCGGCTTAAAGACAGAAAACTTACAGTAGGAGCTAGGAGGCCTCCAAAAATGATAATCCCAGCAATGAGAGAGAAACAAGTAGCATAGTACTGTTTAAGATTCCCAGAGTTCTGAAAGCAGACCACTGGTTAATAAACTTATGAGAAATCTTACCAAAAATAAGAAGAATTCCATTTCATGTGACATAGAGAAGAATGACAAAGAATGGGAGCCTTGGTGCAACGGTTGAGTTGTCACTGCATGACCTAGAGATCACGGGTTCGAGCCGTGAAAATAGCCTATTGCAAAATGCAAGGTAAGGCTGTATACTATAGGCCCTTTGTAGTCCACCCATTCCCCGGACCCTGTATATGCAGGGACTTCTAGGCTGCCCTTTTAGAAAAGAATGACAAAACAGCTATGAAAATTTACACAGAAACACAAAATCTACTCTAACTCAGGCTTGAAAACTGTAGAACAGAGCAAAAATTTGTCAAGAACCAGGAGGCTTACCAAAGGAGGCAAAAATGGGATGAAAGATGGAAAATCAGGAAGTTCATTTTCTTGCTTTTCATCTATCATTCCAAGTTCAGCGCTTTTAATTCTCTGTTGTATCCTTAGCCTCCGAACCTATATTAATAAAACAACAAAGACTATCAAAATGGATAATATGATTTGATACAATAGAAACTAAAACTTATCCCAAATGTTTCATTCAACTGGATATATTTGATCAGCATTTGAAGAGTATATGTGGATTATCACTGTAAACAAATATCCGATGCACAGGTAAGCCAAGGCGGTAAATCCATTAGGAGCAAACAATCTTATAGGAAAATGTTCTCTGTCCACACCCTAATATTGTTTTCTTAAGGGGAGACTTGGATACCCTCTAAAGTCCAGCTTTTGTTGCTCTGGATGCAAATATGTACATGTCAATATATCAGTCACTGCATTTTGGTATCACTATCTCATGCAGAACTCAATGCTCTAATGACACAGACAAATTAATTAGCCAGTCCAACCATTTCTTTAAGGGAAGCAGATAGCAGAGAATACAGTAGTATTTAATTACAAGGTACATGGCAGGCTAAAAAGTAGTGGAGCAGGTTGCCTAACAAAATTTGGATGTAACTAATATTAGGTAGATTCTACACTTATACAATCAATTACATGTTCATAAGTAATAGGTACTAACTTTTACGCAGTACCACAGGGCATACTCTCCTAATGGGGCAATGAATAACAGCATATAAAACTATACAAAGGGTCCATAAACCATTTATTACTGATTTTCCACACAGGTCAAACCAAAATCATAGTGATTCTATGCTTTAGACTGCAGCTTAAATTAGGAGTTTTTGAAACTTACCTCCTCCATATGAAGGAAAATTTTATTTCGCCGACTTCGAATATTGTCTTGAATCTCTTGCAATTGCATCTGCGCAAAGTCTTGCACCGTCTCAGGCCCTTCTATGATACAGAAGCTGCATTTGAGTTCAAATGAAAATGGATATCATATGGAAAAATTAAACAACTGGAAAACTCAACTGTTATACATAGACTTATGTTCTTCTTTGTTAATTCTTACCCTATTTCATGTGGTGCATATTTTTCCAACTTTGATAATAATACAATTATCTCGACTGAGGTTGGTAAAAATGAAGCAGTAAAACACAATATAAAAGTCTACGTCAACAGAAGACCATCCTGGGCTTCAGCAAATCATCATAACATTTTGCTCTGACATGTCGCCTAAATCCAGATGGGTCAAGGGAGTTCATGCACTGAGGTGTATCATCCACATAGTCAAAATATTTATAGGAAATAAGTGGTAGAACAACAGGAAAGGGATCCACAGGGGACCAAAAAGTGGCACACGCTCTCACCAACACTGGGCATTCATGCCAAATAAAGCAACATGCAATAAAGAGGGTATTTTCTGTTAGTAGACTTTGACACTAATTGCATTAAACCACAGTCTTTTAATCCATTAATTCCTCACACTCCATTACTGTTGAAAATCTATAACTTCTTTTACTTTTTGTGCAGATTTCAGTTATCATCCAGAATTTCAGTTCGATTAACTCATTTAACAAAACTTCAGAAGAAGACCCAAACTATTTTATCAGCTTCTGTACCAGCCACATTAGAACATGCCTTAACTCTACCAAACATAATACACAAAGGGCAGATAAAGATAACCAGATTACTGTGAAGAAGCAAAAGGGAGACCGAAGTTAGCAATGATAGTTGACAAAAAGGACCAAAGCGGACAGTAACCAACAGAATAAAAAGTTTTACCACAAAATCAAATGAAAAGAGACCAAAGAGATGCCATTGTCTCTTGCAATGAAGATATATAAGATCAAATATAAACAGAAAGGTGAGATGTGCAGACAAGAGGAAACATTATCCTTGTTTGCAAGTGGATAGAACATGCTCCGTTCAAAGCAAGTGTGATGGCGACAAGATTCAACATGAATCTCATATTGATTACAGGGATTCAACCAGGTAAATAAGCTGCCTGCCACCCTTATGTTTAAAGCTATAACTTTTTTGCAGGAATAAACTGACATGAGAAATACTCCCGCAGGATTATAGGTCACCATAGTTTCTAGAGCTAGAGAAAACACATATGTACCAAGAGCATGACCCAACTCTGAAACTGACTAGGTGAAATCCAAACATCAGCCATACACTAGTGTTCAATCTCCTCAACTTCTCATATAGTTTGACATATAATACACACACACACACACTTGAAAGATCACTAATACTCAATCACACTTTGCATAAGCCATACTATAAATTTGACTTAAATGTACACGCATGAGCTCATTTTCCAGCCTACATATCAGATTTTCAATCAACACTCTGCTACTGCACTTAATGTCATTTTATTGAATTTTTCAGTGTTCGACACAATACAAAGATCTGATACTCGTCCAATCAAGCAAGCTTACTACATAGCCGTGGCATCTACAATATAACAAGACTACGAAAAGACTGATCAAAATTCTACAAGAATAATATCCAAATCTACTAAGAAATTCATTAGATAAAGAGACAAATGAAGCACAATTACGTATGGTCCAAAAAACTAGATTGCTAAAACCACAGCAACTCTTAAAACCCATGCCGTTATCTTCAGCTGGTAATTTTCATCCACAAAACTCGGCGCCATCGCAACGATTACTTAATGTTCAAGAAAAATTTTAACTTTCAAAGCAACAATTGTCAACCAACAAGCTCAGACATATGATGGAGACATCAATAAATCGCTCAAAATTTACACTAGCAAGAACAGAACTGAACGTAGAAACAAGATTACCCGCCGGAATTTGTGTCACCAGAATCAGCACCTATAGGTGGTGCAAACGAAGACGCATCTGGCTCAATCGCCATCGACCGCCATTTCGATGTGGATTTGAGCTTTCTTTGCAGAAATCTGGAGTTCGAAACCGGAGAATTGTAAGGAAACAGCGGCGTTGATGAGAGTGAATATGTTAGAATCCGGCCGGAGTAGAGCATCTCGGAAGCCCTAGATTTCTGCCGGGCGAACAGAATTCGGAGGCAGCGGACTGTTGTCCCTGTTACTGAGTTAGTGGAACGAAGGAAAACGGGACGTAGTTTTTTAACTACTAAGGGAAAAATTATTGCTACGTGTTTGGAAAACAGAGCATGTCTCCTCTGTTGAGAAGTGCTAATTGCAAGCACCACTAAGGGGATGCTACAGAAGCGGCTCCTTTTGAGTGAACGGGGTCCACCTTAGTATGATCTCAACCGTTCACGTGATTTGTCTGGCTAGGGCATGTTTGCCAGAAAATATTGAGAGAATCTAGTTTCTGAGTGTTGGATTTATTCTAAGTAGAATTGTCTAATCCACGTGCTTTCATGATCTGTTAGCCATAGGAAATTGGATCAATTAGACGAACGAGCTGAATCATTCAAAGGAACCCCTCTTTGAGCATGGATCAGGCATGAAAATTTTTCAGATGATGAAATTATCTAGTCCGAATAATTATGAAATTGAAGTCTGAATCAATTGGATTAACGGGTTCGATCATCCAAAGGTGGGGACAAGGGGTGCTTACATTGCAGCGCCTTCGAGGGTGCTTGGCGCTTCCTATTTGGCTTTCGTCTTCTGTTTTAAAATGTATGTATGGGAAGTTGTGGAAGCCGCACCATACAGGTTCCACCTTCAAATTAGAGACCTTTCCCGAATTTTGTCCTATTATCCTGATTTTATGAGTGGTCGGCAGAGCAAAGGATGCAAGTTTACTCCGGGGAGGGAAAGTACAAGTCTCTGCTAATCAGTCATCTCAACCG
Organism: Warburgia ugandensis; assembly: GCA_035236585.1. Taxonomy (NCBI): domain Eukaryota; kingdom Viridiplantae; phylum Streptophyta; class Magnoliopsida; order Canellales; family Canellaceae; genus Warburgia; species Warburgia ugandensis. The sequence goes on along the minus strand of CP141131.1, from coordinate 4,286,719 downwards.
TCAAATTTCTTCTACATCTTAGGTCAGTTCTTATATCGTGGACATGCAGAAACAAGTAAAGGTCAGGCTCAGTCCTTTAACCAATCCAGACCGTCTATATCGTAAGCTATGCTATGGATGAGTCATGTACAAAATTCGAACTCGTTTGATCATTGTAAATCTTGAATTTGGGAACCTCAATCGGATTGTCACGGGATGAACATACACTTGATGTGGATGAACAATAAATCCTCACAAATCAACGTTTAGTATCATTCAAAGAGATAAATGTCTTCTGTGCTAGAACTCTGTTGGACAGCCGATGAACGGCTCAGATGGTTTAAAAATCTTGAGACATAAAAGTTGTGGGATGGGCTAATGCATGAGATATTCCCCGACCCTATATAAGGAGGAGCTTCGTGCACCAGGCTGCCCCTTTTTTATTTGATTACTGTATAAATTGATAAACATTGACGGCAAGCGTTTTGTCCATATTTTCAGATGGGTCTGATTATATGGGTTGTGGAAACTTGGAAATGTATTTACTGATGTTTTTAATATTTAAGTCCCAAGCAGCCTGATGCATGAAGTTTCTGTGTACATGGGATGGGCGGACTATAAGGATAATAGTATGTAATCTTATTTTGTATTTTTGCAATAAGCTGTTTTCGTGCCTTGAACTGGTGACCTCAAATTCTATTTTTACAGTAACTGCACCAAGTGAGGTGTGTGTCGTACTTGTCGTACATTCCGGCAATCAATCCATTTTGGTTACTAAAACGCAAGAGAATTTTATCAATTTCAAAAGAAAAAAATTGGTCGTTGATCTGAAAAATCCTTTTTGAAAGGCAAAAAAGAGAGCAATTTATCATAATTTTGGATTGGAATGACAAAAATGAAGTAGAATTGGATGAATGGACTGGATTTGACCAAAACTCTTAAGATCAGTTTTGTTCCCTTTTCATTCGAGAAGCAAATTTTTTTAAATTTCTAGCTAGAATGGAATTGAAGTGACAATTATGGGTTAGAGAGAGAGAGAGGTATGATTATCTAGGAGATCAAAATATATGTCAGGCACGAAGAAAAATACACGAGGGGGGCTAATATTTGTACTTCTTCAAGTATTCAAGTCATCCACAAGGAATTGATGAAATCAACTTTGCTATAGAGATAAATTATATTTGACTAAGAAGACATGTTTACATTTAACAGATGCCAATAATCATTTTAATTTTTTTAAATGAATTTTGTGTTAGATTTTAAATCCAACTCATAATATGACCCGCATTTCTTCATTATATTATATTATATTTTTGTTTTAGAAACCCATCCTATTTGAAAGCTGAAAAGAAGTAACGAGAGAATAAAAAAAAGAAGTAGAAGAGACTGATGATTAGGATTTCGTATCACAAGGTTTTACCAAAATAAAGGTAGCTTTGGTGCACAAAGCTCCTACCTATGTGGGGTTCAAGGAAAGGGTATACCACAAGGGTTTATAGTAAGCAGTCTTACCTTGTATTTTGCAAGAGGCTGATTCCACGTCTTGAACCTGTGACCTTATATGACGACAACTTTTACCGTTGCACCAAGTCTCCCCTTCATCATAAGGTTTTACAAAAGACTAAAAAACCTCTCCAATCAAAAGTTCAAATTAAAGATACAAGTCTCTTTCAACACTACATATACAATTATGAATGGACATAAGTAGTTATTTCATATTTTAGTATGAATAAATATGGTTAATAACTTGCCAGGAACTATTGTGCCATAACAGTTGTTTATTTCTTTTGATTATGATTCGTGGCTATAAAACTTGCCACATGGGTGAATGATTCCAGATTTTTTTTTCGCAGACAAATGGTGCAATCAATGTTGAAGATTATTTGAGAATTATAAAAGTAATTATTAAGTTTAATGTCGGCATCCTACCATGACCAAAGTAAGTAGTTGATTTCATATTTTAGATATTAAGTGAAATAGTTTATAATGGAAAAAAAAGCTGTTGAGAAAATATTTTACCATTTTTAACTGAAAAGACCCAAAATTTTTATAAAAAGCATAAATTAATATGAAACTGTAAAATGCTTTTAGTAGAGACTTCTTCTTTTATAAAAATTAATTTTCATGACTTTTCTATCAACCAAATAGCTGTTGGCACATGACAATGTCTATTTCAATAAGATACAACTAGAAGTACCACAGTGGTATGACCAACTTAGTGATGATGAGGTTATTAGATACTATGATGGTTACGAAAAGAAATAACAAGGGTTTGGGGCAGCGCTCTCGAGGAGTGGAGTCCAAGGCGGAAGCCCTGATAGGGATTCAAGGGGGCAACGCCCCCATAGCAATGGTATGCACTATCTAAAGGTTATAAATTGAGTTGCAATTCAAAAGTTGTCAAGTGTGAACATAAGAAGCTTCCAGCAACCACCCTTTGTGTGAACACAGGACGCTTCCAGCAGCTACTCCTTTGATCCATACTACAACAACCATATGGAAGGTGTGCTGAAAGTCTAATTCGTTGGGCTGGTTAATGAAGGGTTGGTGAAGACTCAAAAACTATAAATAGGCATATCACGAGCCTCTCAAACATAGACAAATTTTATTTATAAACTTGTAATTCTTCTTTCTTGTTAGTCCAAAAGCAATTGAAGTTCTATTAGATAGCACACGGTGAGACGATAATATGTAGTAAGTTATCATATTGAAAGTTTGAATAGTGTTGTCTTTCCTCCTAATTAATGTTTAGACGTTTCTGGTATAAGATCATTTCTTTACAATAAGCACTTAATGAAGTACAGTGTGATAAAAATATACAATTTTTTGTATCCTTTGTTATTATGTTCGCTATTTTAGATACTCCTTTTTATTGAATTGGAATTCATCTTGTGGTGTGACTCTACTTAGCCAGAACAAGATAATGTGGGGTAATGCCGGCATGGAATGGTAGGAAGAAAGGTCTCTTCCAATCCTCCTCTGCCTCTCATTTTGACAATAATAGAACCCTGATGCCTGTCCCTTTCCGCTCATTAAATGCTTACTTTATTCTGATTTCCCCTATCTGAAAGCATTATTGGAGGTTTAATCTCTTAGATTGTTACCCTTTGCTTCCATTACGTTTGATCTGCCATGCATTAAGAAGAAGAAAGCTCAGATAACCGTGGGTCGCCCAGCACGCAAAGGAGGGGCAGCCCACGAAGTCATAACCATTGGATGATTTGAGCTATGCCCTTTTTTGTTTCAGATCATGTCTATTAAATTTTTTAACAAAAAGCTAATATCTAGAAGCCTTTTGCGGGCATGGACAAGTTAACTCAGAAAAAAGGACAATCCAGTGCACGAAGCTCCCGTCTATACAGAGTTTGGGAAAGGGCCAGACTATAAGGGCCTAAAGTACACAGCCTTACCTTTCAAAAATCAAAAGTCGTTGGAATCAATCAGGATAAAATCAAAGATTGATTGAAACTTATTTAGAAATTCTAGAAAAATCAAGATTTGAAATTAAGGACACATTAGAGGAAAATGAGGATTTTTTATTCTTTGAACTCCTATAAATTGGCCCCAGAACCAATGTTGTTATCATCTCAATTCTTTCTTCTCAGAGTAAATTTATTCGTTCCCTCTTCCACAAAGATCAGATAACATGCACCAAGAAAGTCTCTCCCTGAATCAAACACTAGCTAGACAATCCATAATTGATGATTGCGCCCTTTCTCGAGAGCCTACTACTGGAATGGAGGATCCAACGAGTGCGAGATTTGTTTAAAGAGCCGTGCGTGTTCCTCCAGCAGCGTAACAATGACATCCATGTCCCCTCTATTTTTGGCATGCAAGGTCGGAATTAGTATGACCACCCCTTCTACAAACACCCAACCAGGCAGGAATCCACACAGGCCTCCGTCACAACCAAAATCCATCTCGTCCAAACGCAATCCTAGCCAACTATCGACTTCCAAATTAGGGCTCAAAACAAAGCCTTCTACATCTGTTATTGGAACAAGCACTTCTGTCTCGTTCATCGCTCCGAAATCAATGAAAGATCGAAGATAACCGTCTCCGATCCGACGGATAGAATCTCGTATCAGATCAGCTGCGTGGGCCAGGCTTCCTTCAAGTAGATCTTTTACTGTCGTCATGGCATGCGCGTTCGAAACCATGTTGCCAAAATACTCGGCCGGAACGTTCAATCTTGGCCGTCCGTTCACCGCCATCCTCATTTGGGTACGTTCGTTGGGGTGGAGCCCACGTGCTTCTGAAATCTTTTTCCAGAGGTGGGCCATGACCACCTCGAAAGTGGAGTACCTGCGTTTAAGTTGCGATCTGAGCTTCGACTGTATGAAATCCTCGGAATAACGGACTAATACGTTAACCACCTCATTATTTTCTAATGGAGGTAGGGTGTGGGGATCAAAATTCTGGGGTAAGAGGGATGGCTGTTCAAACTCGACCCCCCAGAATTGATAATCACACCTCAGAGGGTCCCGCGGTGCGATCCAGGTTCGATCATAGATTGGACGTGGTTCTGGTTCGAGGCCACGAACTGCCATCCCCCAAGCAGTGAAGAAGCAGCTCATCGATTGGCCATCGGCGACCCGGTGGTGTGCGGTTAACCCGATCACTAAGCCACCGCAGTCGAAGCGAGAGAGCTGGATTTGGAGCGACGTCTCTGCTCCCTCGGGCCGTGGGTGAAACTTTCTGTGATCCACGGATGGTTCAAGTGGGAGATAATCTACCAATTTCCCTGCCACTTTTGCTTCTACGAGTAGCACACCTTGGTGGCCTTCACCTAGGAATATGCATGGTAAACCTTCTTGGTTCTCCCCCAGCCGACCTGTGAGGGTGGGAAAGTGGGCCAGGGTCTTCAGCAGAGCTTGTTTCAAGGTGCGATTGGCTGCAGTTGGTGGAGCCAGGGCATAGATTACTGGGATGTGCATGTTCAGGGCAGATCTGTCAAAGATGGTGAGAGGAATTTGTGAAACTTTGGTGGGGCCATTGTTAGGGGAGATGACTGTAGAGCTTACAGTCTCTACTTCCATGTTTGAGTTTTGGTTTCTTCTTTTGAAGATGGTTTTCTTAAATCTCCTTATATAGTGGTTCTCATCTTCTATTTTTAGTTAGAAACAACTTCTGTTGACGTTCTGCAGAAAAGAACGAAAGGTGGTAGGTAGAGTTTCACGTGGAACCTGGGTGGTTGGTGATCGAAGCCGTTTATTCTCTTGATGATCACATTTTACATGCGTGGTTCGGTTGCTTCTATGCATTTTAAGCCGTCCAATTTCCATTAGATGAGGAGATATCGGGTCTGGGCCTGTGTAAGCTGTGGCACGCGTAATGTTTATCTTCTGTGTTCAGTGCCGCTACGTGCCACTTCTAAGCAAGCGGCCAATTGCCAAGTGTTGGACAGTGCACGTCTAAGAGGTGCTAAAATTTACGAGCCATGTCAACTTGACCAATCTAGTTTTACTTCAAGACAAAACAAAAAGGTGTCAAATGTAATTTTAAGGGCGCTTGCCGCTGCCCATCCATGAAAAATGGCAGCAACTTTCCCCAAGGAATATAAACTTTCGAGGGAGAGAAGAAGTCCACGCTTCTTTTTTTCTTTGTTTATTTTTTTAAGGACAGTGAGCTTTGTTCTATAGATCTGAGTAACTCATCACATTTGAATGCTTCAGATGAGTTAGAGATCAAATTTCACTTAATTTTATTATAAAATATTAATAACTTTATCTAATTCTATTAATTATTTCAAAGATCCAAAACAAGTAAATAAAATTTATCTATATACATTGAATTATATTGGGTTGCTTATTTTTTGCACGAAGAACACAGTGGGCAGCTTAGATTATTGAAACAGACAAGCTTAATAAGCAGGTTGCAGGGCCCAATGACTGCCAAGTGGACACGATCAAGTTCACTTGTCTGGCTTGATTTCTGAATGCTGATCAGCAACTACAAGCTCTCTCTATTGATGAATTTGTACCCGCAAATATAGGAGTAGGATAAAATCTACATGAAAAACCCTGGATTTTGGATTCGCCCCAAATTCATTTATCTTGTGGGCCGAAGCGCTTGAGCCTCCAGCAAAGCCTGTAAAATAAGAGAAGACGGGGGATTGAGCGACTAGGTTTTGTGCATGTTAAGCGGTTTCTTGATACATCAAGACAAGCAAGCATTTTAGGCAATTACTAGTGTTTCAGAAGCTTAGACAAAAGAGGCATGGAGAGAAGAGGCTGGGCCTACATCACTAAGATGTACGGTAAAGCAAGAGGTGGGACCCACAAACAATTTTAAATATAACCATAGGATGATAAAATCTTGTAGGCATGTGAGAATTTTCATCCAATAGACAATGTCACTTGATAAGTACTTTCAGTCACCCTAAATTTGCCAAATACTATTCCCCATGGTGCTTGTAGTGGTCTAAACTTCCGACCTACAACCAAGTGTAATGAGGAGAGGCACTTTATTATGTGCAACCAATTGCACTAGACGTTTTGAAGCAAAGAATTTAATAAATTGTAATGCACTTCTAACTATCCTTTTTAATTTATTTTTTAAATGTTGGACGGATTCACCAATGAGCCACTTCGAGCACGTGATTTAGCATCTTAGAGGCTCGTTCTTGCACTGCACCACCAGAAGGCCTGCCATGCACTTCTTACCATTGCATGAACTTTTTTATGAAGCATCATACCAATAAAGTGATTTTCAAGGTATAAAATATTATCTTCGTTAGAGTTTCTTTCTATAATTCCTCTTTCCAAAAGAAGAATTTGAATGTAACTTCTTCCACCTTCCACAATTTTCTTTGTTGGTTGAGAATAAATGCATTTTCTACTCGAAGAAATTTGAGATATTGGAGAAAACCAAGAGGAAAGGCCGTTTGCAACTCTTCGATGTAAGAATAACCTTGGTGCAGAAAGAACCCTGAGGATTAATGAGCAAATTGTATTGCAAATTTGAAGATATAGAAAATTAACTAGAGATTGGTTTCTAAGGGTATTTAAGAAAAACCTAGTAGCTGGTGCAATTCTCCTTCTTTAACATTGACTCCATGGAAGAGAATTGATGGAGTAGATGATCAACATAAGAAGTGGGGTTCGAGGAGAGGAGATTCTTTTGATCATGTGAACTGGCCTTGGAGAAGGGGAGAACTGGGCCTTAGAGGGAATTGAAAGAATTCAAGCAAATCAAGTAAAGACTATTTGAAGTATTTTCACAACTTAGGATTTCCCTTATAGAAAAGAGGCTCAATCTTTGTTGATGCATAACTAATGCTGCCTCAAAATTCCTCTGTTCCAGTGAGAAATCATTGGGACTATTAATCAATACGGTTTGGTTCATCTCTCAATTTCTTATAGTTATGTGAGACCGGCCAATGTGCGCATGAGAATTAATAACTATACAAATTACTTGTTGTTTGTCCGATGATCATAAATATTATTTTTTTCCTTGTCTTTGACACTAAACACTTCTTTTGTCCACCAATTTACATTTTTATTTTGATTTGTCTTATATAAAAGGATTCACTAAACTTTGATTTTTTGGTTCTTTGGGTAAATAGATTTTAGGAATTTTATTATTGCAAGTTAATACAGTCATATACGTGGATTCCACTACTTTTCATGAAAGGTAAGATTTGAAATTTAATATATTGATTAATAATAAACTATTTAATGTCGGAATTGAAAGTAGAGAGACACGTATAGTTTGATGTTCATGTTATTTTCCTTTTTTTTTTGTCCTTTCTTGGTGCAATGGGAAACTCCACTGTTGATATAGAGCAAGCAATCCAAATTACAAGTGGGGCCCAGCCAAAATACAAATGGGCCCAATTCTTTTCAATGACTGAAACCGGATACCCTAAAACATGACTCATTCTGTGCCTTTTCATTTGTTGCCTTCAAATGGACTAGCGGAAAAGCAAAAAATGAAGGTTTACAAAGTAAAGGGTTCTGTTTAGGAAACAGTAGATAACTTTTCCACTCATCTTTTGCAACTGTAATAACTAAAAAATTTTAGGTCATTTTTTATTATTTTAAATTATAATTTTAGTAGGAATAAAAAATTGAATTGAATTTTAAAAAATTTAAGTTTATAAAAATGACCTCTATTGGACTTAGGATCATCGAAATTGGAATGTACTTGCCGATATGATTGCAACGACACTAATTTTGAGTGAAACGAAGATGAGGAGTGAAAATTTCAAATATTTTACAAATTGATGAGAGTCAAAATTGATAATGGCACCCCCTTAGTTTGTCTACTGTGACATGGTGATTGAGAATAGGACAAGACGGGGTTGCAAAAGGGGGAAAAACCCTAGCGACTGCATCACCTGACCTTCCTCTTTCCGGCTCTGACATAGCCCCCCATGTCGCACTGCTGAAACGCGAAGGAAGAGGTGGTTGCTGAAAAAGCCAGCAACCCATAGCCCTCCTCTCCCTCTCTAATTTTCCATCTACCCTCCCTGGACCTCCTGCTTACCGGCGTGCCCACCAGAGCAGGCCTCCTCTCCCACCTGATCTCCCTCTCCAGCGTTGACCGAAACCCAAATTAAGTTTCCCTTCCGGCCACGCGACCCGAGTGTTTCCCCCAGGTGACTGACCAAAAACCCCCCATCTCCCCCTGTTGGTTTCCCTCTTTCCGACTACGAAGATACGCAGCCCCTCTCGATCTTCTCTCTCTTCGATGTTGACGAAAACCCAGAAAGGGTTTCCCTTCCGATTGCTTGACCTAGGCTTTCCCCCCTTTGCTTTCCCTTCCACCGGCACGGCTAGACCGTGGATGGGCTGGCATGCCAGGGTTTCATAAACCCTCTCCTCCGTCTGATCTCCCTCTTTCCTAGTCTGATTGGATGCCCTAGTAGTGCACAGCCCAACCATGGATAGGTCGGTGTGTGTTTAACCCTCTGCCGACGACCCCCTCCTTCCCAAATCTCCTTCCCAGCAGGTTCAAGCGGTGAACCAGCCAGCAACCACTAGCCACCGTCACCCCCTCCCGCTAGTTTCCCTTCTGGAGAGTTAGGGCTGAGTCCACTAGCCAAGTTGACTCGCAGGACTCGTTTTGAGGGGACTGAGTTGATCCAGTACGCCCCATTTAACCCTTGAACTTCACCCATCGATTCTGGTCAATCTAGGATGAACTTGGAGATTCGAGAGGACCATTGCGATTCTAGCAATGCGGGAAATAAAACCTGTATTTCCATTTCTTGATCAGAGAAGATCTAATTATTGACTTCACCAACCTTTGATCAAAAGTGAAATCGTCTAATCTATGATGATTTGACTTCGTTTTTTTTATTATTATCTAAGTAGTATGTAGTGATTCTCATGAAATATAGATCTTATACAAGAATGTTGAGTTTAATGTGTTATTTGAGCTGATTAGTCGATTGTGATCAACGGCTGAGATCAATTGAAGATTCATGTATGAAATTGGATCCAATTAGATGATCCGAACTGTTCAAATACTTATTTAGATTAATTGATTAGAATTACTAAGTTTTTATGTGATTTGGAGCCATCAGATGAGGATCTTTGATGAGATCAGGGTGGATAATTGATGGGATCGGGCAAAGTTAGATCGATGGGTGGATGATCCGACCAAGTAGATAGTTAGAGGTTATTTAGATTGACTTATTCAAGTTAAGATTGTTGTCTTAATCATTGATAGATTGATTTGATTTCAATTAAATATGATTGAGTATGAGATTCATATAAAAATGTCAGATTAGTTGATTTAAATGATGAAATAAACGAGATTGGTGAGATTTGAGCCTAATGGCTCTAAAATATACATGGATACGATTAAGGAACAGATGATTATAAGTAGGCTCTGCATTGAAATTCCATTGTGGAAAATTCTTGGAATGTCTTGAACATAATGTGAAAATATAATGTTGTGCGATTAAGAGTCTATATTAAATAAAGCGGATTCTGAGTATGACTGGATGTGTTGTGTATCCAAGTATGAGTGTTGAGGCGATTGAGTTAGATTTGAGTCTTGTTGAGACTTGAGAGGTACAGATGAGTGGTTCTTCGTTTAAGGTAGGTGATTACATTCGAGAATTTTCCTTGATTCATGATAATGATTTCTCAATTGAAATTTTTGAGGCAGGTGTTTTACGCTCTATTTGATTTATTAAAACATGTTTATTACTTCGCTTTTGATAGCACGACATTGATTATACAATTATCCATATTTTTACATGAGATGGTTTATATGTTATCATGTGTTTTGATTCAACCTATTGAGGTTTATTTCACTTGAAAGTTTTTTATATGATTTATAGCATGTGTTTGCTGTTTTATGATAGGTGCTTCTACCTAGTGGGTACTATGTTAGGAGGGTTGTAGGGTTGGCCACCCACCCTTTGACTTTTTGATGATGATGATTAGACACCGCCCTTGAGTGGTACAGGGCCAGGTACGTAGGTAGAGGTATCATGGGTAGTCCCCCATGCGGGTACGTTCCTCCTCATGGGAATGGAGAAAGTCTCTCGTTTATGTGTCGACGGGGAGCGGCAGTGGTTTAGATCCTATGCGGTTGCCATTGCAGCATAGTAGCCCATACTGTTGTTCTGTATGATCATGTGGATTTATATATGGGGTGAATCGAGGTGAGCTGGACCTTAGCTGTGAGAGATTCCGGGGGTTGATGCGGGCTGCACAGGAGGGACGTAGAGATTTGGTATGAGTACTCATTATCAGTGATTAAGTGTCGTGGAACACTCTTAGGGCTTGTTTTTTGTATTGTGCCCTATTTTATCATAGCATGCATTATGTTTCGATGTGGACATAGATTCGTATTGCTTTTAGTGGATGCTTCTCCATGTTTTGATCATGCCTTGCATGCCATGATATTTGACTCTAATATTGTATTGCCTTTGACGAAAAGCATGCTTTGATTGTGATGGTTCATTCAGATTTATGAGCTTTACATTATGAACGCGTGATGATTTCTTTTGCCGTATAAATGATTTACTCTATCAGTATTCTTCGCCAATGTTTATCGCATGTTTTTATTTCTTGTAATCACCTACACAAGCATAGCTTGTTGATGCATTGCTTTGTTTGCAATGCCTCAAATACAGAGAGTGACTACAGGTTGATGCGCTAACAAAGCAGTTAAAAATGATGGCAGTTCCCACTGAAGCATTAAGGATGTTCAAAGATGATAAGGTTTGTTCAAGACCTCACTTTGGGTTTTGTGTATAGACTGCACTTTAATTAAAATTGCAATGTGACCTAGATGTAAGAATGTGAATTCATGTTAGATGTGATGGCTGTATGGAGAGACCTGGATATTTTGTAATTAATTGATTTTCTTATTCATTGGAGTATATATTTCATGAAAAATAATGTTTGATTAATGTGGATGGGCATGGAGACTGAGTTTTTCATATGTCATGTTTTATATTAAGTTTATCAAGTTATTTTGTATTGCACTGGGCATGTGCAATGGTTCAAAATACAGGGAAAACTTTGCCAGATTTTCGGTAGAAATGATATTTCATTTCACTGTTAAATTTGTAGTTTTATGATTGTATGACTTTTTGGATTTTAAAAGAAATGCTTTTATTTAAGCTTGTCTTTTGGTCACTTTGAAAATAAAAGTTTTTAAAATAGGGATCCCAACTGTATTATTATTATTATTATTATATTGTTAAAAAAAAAATTCGGGGTGTCATAGCAACCCCATCAGATGAATGGTTTGGATCATCACACTAGTTGGTGCGACTTGTATTTTAGCCCGCAAATATATGGACTTATAAAATGAATGGTAAATGTTCTAGAATTAGCTAAATTAGAACCATTACCTGAATTTGAAGAGGAGCCTTGGCGCAATGGTAAAAGTTGTTGTAATGTGACCTTGCAGTCACAGGTTCAAGGCGTAGAAACAGCCTCTTGCAAAATGCAAGGTAAGGTTGTGTACTTTAGGCCCTTGTGGTCCGCCCCTTTCTCGGACCCTGCATAGGTGGGAGCTTTGTGCACCGGGGCTGCCCCCCCTTTAGTTCCATTACCTGAATTTCTATGCTGGAACAGCTAATTTTGATTGCGAGAGTTACTAAGCTATTAGGATTAGAGGAATGCGTTAATTAACCTGGCCTACTTTTGATGATGAACACTTGGATGATCCGACCCTTCAACGGATGGCTGCTTCTTGTGATGTCTCTTTAAATAAAAAAATCACAATGAATTGAATAATTCACGGATGTAGTGTCCTAAATTTTTTTTTGAGATTTGAATTTAGACCATTGTTTATACAAAGTTTTTAATTTATCTGCTTTGTATAAGCAAAGTATAACATCTAAGACGCTAGAATAATAAAATCTGCATGCTTTTGAACTACCAAATATCAAAATATGGAATAATCAGATGGACAGATGAATCATCCAAAGATGAGGCCTCATAATGCAAACTCTACATTGAGAATTAGGGTTATCATTATTCAAATCCATTTTTTTTTCTTTTGAAACATGACATTGTTACGTAAACACTTACACATTCTTACGACAAACTCGAACTCGAAGGCCAACAAGATTGAGACTCACTCTTGCACCACGGCGCCACTCTACCCTTACTATTCTGCAATGTTGCTGGTGTCATGCTGGAGATACTGTATACTGACTGCAGCAATGAGTATACTTCTGAGAATCCCTACTATTGTTCCATAAGGTCCTACCATTCCAGACTACCCATGAACCAGGCCATCTAAATTGGGTAACAAAAATATCTCAAATGGTCAGTCCCACTTCATCCAATTGCCACAGTCCGATGTTTACGTCCACTATCACATGCAATAACCGGGCATGTTCAGGCTTGAGCACTTAGCCAAGTTGGCTCGACCCTTTGTCTCATAACCAAGGGGTTCCAAGTTCAAGTCAACTAATGGACCAACAGTTGGACATGGCCGTCCATACACGTCACTTGCGAAGCCTAGGCCAAGGCCCATGCCTGCCACTGTCCGTGATTTCCCTTTGAGGTTGTTGGTGATGTTGGAACTCAAAATAGGCTAAGCATTCGAACCTGCCACAGCCTGGCTGATGTAGATCTTACTCTTAACGTTCGAAGATTACAACATAAAAGTCTTAAGCAATCAATGGTTATGATTGTCTGATCTAAGATATTGTCTGGTTTCTGTGGTCACCATTCCTTGTGGATTCTTTGATCATGCTAGAGCCAGGTAATGCTCCTGCATAGGAACAAGCTAACGTGCATTGTGTGAGAGAGATGATGGAGACAGGGTGGACAGTGGGGGTCACTTTCAGGAGGGGATGATCCATCCATATCCAAGTGAACCACCAAGTCAATGCTGCATCCACCTCACGCACCCGCATTTGGAAAAGCATTTTCTGGCCAACTTCCAACCAAAACCAACAATAAAAGGCAGCGGTGCTGTTTTAGATCAAATCTTACGTGGCCACGTGTCCTCCCTGTCCCGGCCGGAAAAAGCTAGTACGTCCATTACCGGCAGGCCCCAGCTGATGGTCCGTTGCATATATGCCTTAATGCGTAAACAAACGACCAATGTACAGTAATATAGATTACCCGTTCAAACGGGGACAGGAATCAGGGATTAGGCTGTTCTTGAATAGTAAAAATTTTCCTGCTATTTATAGCCTTAAAACTACACAAATGAAATAATCTCAGAAGCTTGGGGCATTTGTTTTGGAACAAATTTATCTATGTTTTTAGGCTGTAAATAGAAAGAGAAATTTTTACTGTTCCTGAATAGCTCAATCTGTTATTCCGATTCCGGTTACAGCCCATAGAGTATCTTGTATCCGGCTTAACTCGAGGAGTACTATCTTTGAATCATCTGATCCATTCATCTGATTGCTCTAGCTTTAAATATCTCATACACCAAAAATTTTAAAGATTCCGGGACCATGTTTTCAGACGTTGATACAAGATTGTTGTTCATATAAAGTTTCTTAACTGTTCATTTTTTGTGAAGTGTCCAATTCTCACTCCTTTTAAACTCTAGACATCCAAAGTTAGAGGAACAAGATGAATGGGTCAGATGATCCAATAGTGGAGCATTCGTGCAAGTTGGGAGCAATGTGGCATTCCTTGAAATCTCATAGCAATGCTGATTTCAAGTTTGAACCATAAATGCTAAATGAATAAGTAGGTTTACTTCAGTGATTCACAAATTATGGGTTTGTTCTAAAGGCTTCCAAATCACTAGGCACACTTGACTTGCACATTATTGATTACATGTAGCTGTCTCCTTCACAATCTGCCTCCATTAGGGCTAATATAATGGCAAATTGGTGTATCACTGTCTTCTACTAGATTATGTGACATCTAAGTGATTTCATTTGATGGGATAGTGTCCAAGTCATAAACTGTTCCACAATTTAAAGCAAAATCAAACAAAAAATTTCTAAACTTTTGTCCTTGAGAGATTCAACTGTGATTGACAGCTACTAAAGATTGCACTTGCTTTATGATTGGGATTGTCTCCTAAGATCAGCATTTGGTTTTATTCACCTAGAGCAGATGGGACCCAAGGGAAGATTGAATTCATCCATCACCGTCCATACTAGTTGCACCACAAAGATCCACACCGATCATTCCTCCATCTGGTTAAGAGTTGTAGAAATTATAAGGGCATGTTGTAACTTCATCAATAAACCGGTGCTAGTTGCTAGTTTCATCCATCTTCTTATCTTACCGTATGAAAAGTCTTGCAACTTTTATGGCAAGGGCGGTGGTGGAACTCCGGCGTGTTAGTCCAGTAATTCCTCTCCAGACAGGTGTGCAACCTGCTTTTCACATTTCAAGGGCCCCCATTTGATCTGGACGCCCCCCAATTCCATTAAATAGCCAACCCCCACTTCCAAAGAACACCAACATTAAACCAGACTTCACACACAAACCATGCACTTCAACAAAACCACCCAATTCATTATCCTCCTCTTCTCCTTCCTATTACTAGCCTACGCCTCCATGGCGTACGATGACGCCAACGGCCGGAAAGCGAATGCGCCGGAAGCCCCTGCAACTGCAACGCCGGGCGGTGGGGCTCGTAGTGGGTCTGGCCATGGTTCAAGTCCCGACGGTAGCTGGGACTATAGTTGGGGCTGGGGAGCAGGACCCGGAAGTGGCCATGGTTATGGTTCGGGTTTCGGTAGGTCGCCAAGTGGAACCGGTAAAGGATTCGGATTCGGATTCGGATCTGGATCTGGATCCGGCTCTGGTTCCGGATATGGTTATGGAAGTGGTAGTGGTGGCGCTCGCGGCGGTGGATACGGGTTTGGACGTGGATCCCGCGGAGCTGGCGGTGGCTCAGGTAGTGGTGGTGGAGGGTCCGGGAGTCAGAGAAGTCACTCGCCGTCTGTCTGCACTGGTGGTAACTAAATTGGTTTCATGTATACTGCCGGCGTGATGTATGATTACTGGTGTGGCTTTCCATAGAGAGGGAGTATGTAGAAGAACAGCTAAAATGGCTTTCAATACACATATTGAGTGTGTATGTGCCCTACTATAGGGAACAAAAGTCAAACTTTATATATAACTTTTTAGATACGTAGCGTAAGTACTATACTTGGGTGTATGGTTTATCAGCTACTGATGCCATGATCTTCTTAATTTCTTCTGCTTGCCTGGTTTTAGTAGCATGGGCTAAATTTATCCAACTTTCTTCCCAGGACTGACTCAATATTGAGACAAGCAAATGGTTATGTAATTCGGTTATTGGTTTATATGTCGGAAGAGGAATCTTGATGCAATGGTAAAGTTGTTGTCGTGTGACCTTGAGGTCCTGGGTTCCACCCGTAGAAACAACTTCTTGCAAGAATGCAAGATAAGGTTGCATATTATAGACCCTTGTGGTCCGTCCCTTCCCCGTACCCTTCATATGCGGGAATTTTGTGTACCACGGCTGCTCACCCACAACATGCTGGATAGTCCATATGAACTTTTAATGAAAGATCCAATTAATCCAATGAAGCAGATTAAATGAGCCTTGCCAATCGAGCCTATGCACTTGTAACCCCAAAAAAAGAGCTTTATTTTTACAAAAGAACAAGCATAAGTGAGGAGATAACGCACTGATGGAAGTAGCTGCTGTGATGGTGAATTACAGACCTCTTGTAGAACTGATGGCTAGAGATTTCTTTTAAAAATACCAGCCCCAGTTAGTTCATAATGAGAATATTTTAATCTTTTTTATTCCATGGATTATTCTCCTTATTACTATGCATAGACGTAACCTGCAAGCTAGACATTGATGGTGTAGCTTAATTTAGAATTTGGAACATTTAATTTCTTATTTTTCGTTTTATTTTGTCCTGAATTGCAGCATTTGAGAAGCAATTTTAATTAAATGCCCGTATTTCGAGTTTGTTCAAATTTTAGAGAAATATGTATATATATATATATATATGTATTTAAAACTTAGGTTCATCATTTAGTGAGTAGATCAGCGTAGTTTGAGTTTTCTCTTTCATTTATACAACTTAATGCTTGTTTGGTTGGTAGGAAATGGACGAAAATTTTTATTTTTGAAGAAAAAAGGAATTTTCCATGGATAGTGTTTTATGGCTTGAAATTGAGCCATGCCAAAGACACACAACTTTTATCCCATGAACATGTTCGAGTTATTTGGTATTATTCAATTTCAGACCATAAAATACTTTTCATGGAGAATTCCTTTTCCTGGAGAAATAAATTTCTGCTCATTTCCTGTCAACCAAAAATTGATCGATCAACCGTGGATGGAATGCCAAATTTCTTGTTATATAGCATGTTTGGAATCTAAGCTTGATTTCCTACTTTGCTTTTCTTTTAAAAAATTGAGCGTGCAGTTATTGAAGGCCATCATTATCGGGGCCAAAATGAGGAGTTAACACCAAACTGAACTTTTCTTTTTTCTCTTGGTAGAGTTGTCGTCATGTGACCTTCAGGTTACGGCTTAACATATACACTCATTTTTCCACATGCAAGGTAGAAGTTCTGTGGTAGATCCCTGTTTAGAATATCGAAAATAGGTAACGGAGGAAAGATCAATGTGTTTGGATAATCCTAATTATATGTTTTAGATATTTGAATAAATTAATAAAAAAATGAATGGTCATGATTTTTACCTAGGTTAAAATTGATTTCTGCCCTATCTATGGTATTTCTAATATAATGCACTGCTTACATTTGCCGTAAAAGTTCAACCTTGCATGAAAAAGTGGGCGGGTACACCTTCCTCCCCTCCCTTAGAGGGTATATGCTTAGTACAGGGACTTTAAGCTTTGAATTTAAAATTTCAACTAAATTTGCAGTCAATGTTCGAGTATTTAAGATATTACTTATGAAATTTAAATTTTACCAGCTAAATTCATGTTATTTCTTATGGATTTGAAAATTGTAAAGAAATTATGCATTGCTTTGGAAAAGTCGGCCTTTTATTTTTACCTGCCAAAAGATATCAAATTCCACACTTTTCACTCCTTTCTTGGCGTATAAGCGAATTTTTTTACAAATATAACACTCATAACCCTCACCGACGTATCCCCCTCACCCCTTGGGCTGTTGATGCTTTTGCACTCAATCGGATCTCATTATGAGACAATTTGGCACTTGCAGTGAAATTTTATTCTCTCTTGTCACCCCTTGGGCACATTTAGTGGAGTTCCAAATGGCTAAAGAGTGGATAATACGCCAACTAGAAGAATCAACAAACAGACAGGACGTAGTGGGCAAACATATACCAATTGGAGTCTGAGGAATCCATTCAATTACGAGGAAGAGACATTAGTATGCATGTAATGTACATACAGAACCTCAACAACATCTTCTGAAACCTCCTTGCTCAAGTAATAAAATTTCTGGTGCAACTCTGTAACAGCCCGAAGGCCCCACCCAGCAATGATATTGTCCCCTTTGGGCTTTCAGCTTGCACGGTTTTGGTCTTCCCTCTCAGGGGAAAACACCTCATTGCAAGGAAAGTCCTCAGCACTCTTATCAACAGCCTAGTTTCCCTTCCCCAGGTGATGTGGGACTAACTCTTAGTACCACCCGTTTCGTCCTTCAGCCTATCTTGGGCTACCTCAACTTATCTTGGGGCATCCCCCTCAAGGCATCTTGGTGACGGTTGCCGTAGCCAAGATGCCTTGAGGGGGACACTTTAAGATAGGTTGAGGGACGAAGGCGGGAGGTACCAAGAGTTAGTCCCACATTGTTAGGGGAAAGAGTTGTGGGCTTTTAATAAGAGTCTGGGGTGACTCTACCAGTAACGACGCGTTTTATCTGGGCAATTGAGTAAGAACAAAGCCATGACTGCTGGTGGTGTATGGGCGCAGTCAATGGAAAGCGGACAATATTGTTACTGGGTGGGCCTTCCAGCTGTTACAAACTCTTAGCAGATCTGTTACTTTATCTTTATGCAGGGGAGAGTCTGCATGAAATATGAGGCACTAGAGAGGAAGTCCAAGAGAGCTACCAGACCAAAAGAGCAGTAATGCTAAGTAGGTTTATCCTTAGAACAATTTATGTATCTAGAAGTTATGCAGGAAAGGAAAATGATGAAACACCAAAGCCTTACTGGCGTAGTGGCACAAGGAGTTCCTCCCATGGGTGACCAAGGTCAAAGGCTGTGCATGGATGTGCGTGTCTAACCTCAAGAAAGATGATGGATAGAAAAGGAAAATTTGGGTGAATTGGGACTTCATTCAGTTCAATAAGTCATTATAATAACAAATACAGATGAAATCCTCTCATACAAAGTTGTCTATTATGCCTCAAAAGATGTTTACCTTAGTAACTCACTCCAAGAGTGATTTGAGGCAAGTCCCTTCGAGAAAATGTCTGCCGCAGTTGGTCCAGGACGGACTTGTACTGGGGTGTGATTTCTCCAGTCAATTTTCTCTGTAACAAAGTGATAATCAATTTCAATGTTTTTTTTTCTACTATGACATACCACATTTTGTGAAAATAGGAAACAGAAAAGAGATTGAGAAAGAGTTTGGGTTCATACTAGGAGATTGACGAATTGAAGAAAGTGAAAACAGAACTAGAGAAGCCAGAAGCAACTTTCTATGAGGGTGTACCTTTGCCTTGGGAGACACCCAAGTTGCTCCTAGACCAACAACTGATCATGCCTTGTGAATCACCCCCTGTGATCAAACTTAACTATCGCAGAAGAGCAGAAGCTGGAAGGAGCACAAGGTGATCAAATACAATCAGAGATGTCACTTCAACTTTCAACTAATACCAACTGCAAGGCAATAAAAGCAGTGACTTTCTACATAATGATTTCCGGGTAAATGATTCAGGGTGTTGGTTATTGTACTACAGGTATCAAGACATAACCATTAATCCATAATCAAGCTGTTAATAACATAGTCTAGATAACAGAAACAATAAAACAGCTGAAAAAATATGGTCAAGCAAAGGCTTTGTATAGTGGACAATTAAGAACATCAATAGCCATAAGACGTTAGTGCTATAAAATGTTTAGTAGTGAAATCTCTTATGTTGCATTCTGTCATGTATCAAACTGTATACAGTAATTTTAGAAGTTAAGATACCTTTGAATATTCTATCACGTAGCCAAGTAATATTATAAAAACTGAACCTTCACTAAGCTGTAAAACATAAGTAACAGGCATCAAACCCGCTAATAAGACATTTCAGAGGCTATTTGTAGAAGGTTTTTAAGTCCATGGCACAAGGAAATAATAACTGAAGTCAAATGGCACGCAACATCCTTAGAGATGAGCAGATCCTGGTCAGACGCAGAAACACTCATGAAACTGCAACCTGAAATTGCATACTGCAGCTCCAGTCAACAGCATAAATGATATGTGAAGGGCGCATCAAAACTGACATCTCTAAGAGCTGAATGCTATAAAGCTGTTTAAGACCAATAAAGAGATGAGGCAAGCATTGTTGTTAACAAACCAAACAGAAACCAGTGCTCCTATCAATAACACGGTAGCCAAAGAAGAAGGGCAGCAAAATTTAGAAACAAGGAGCTAAGTTTTCATCTTTGTGATCAGAACCAGAAAAAAAGAAAAAAGAAAAAAAAGAATAAGAAAACGATAGAGACAATATCGACTGTGGCTTGTCTACAGCATAATGTCATGGCTAGAAGTAATTGCGGTGGTGTAAGATTGAATCTGAACAGATACTCCATCAGTTCTATCCATAATACAAACAAATTTCTAATGCACAACCAAAGCAAGTTTCATACAAACAGGCAAAATAATTTCAATCAGTCTCAGTACAGCCTCCCACTGCACTCATGAGAACCACAGTAACAAATTTTCATTTTTATGTTGCCATCTGAGTCACGAACTGTGTCTATGGCATAATTGTAGTGGTATGTTAGCTCCTGTAAAGGGGGAATATTCTCAGCAGCAAAGAGCATTATGCAAGGCAGTCTCCTGTCATCATGATCATAGAGGACATTCTGTGCATAGAGGTTGGGGGAACAGCTGTGGTTGATAAATCTTCCCACATTCCCATACTCAGCAGCATCAATAGTGAAGCCCACATCCTCCACAACATCGCACAAAGCACTTGATTGCGGGTCAGGTATAAGGGTTGACAGTCCATCCCAAAGGGCATGGTCATTGTAATTATGCCCTATATCAAACAGATATTCATCATTTCCTGTCCTCTGTTCTGCTTCTTTATCCTCGAGCAGCTCTCCTATGTACTCACATACAAAACTGCCAGATGGAATTGATGTTAGGGATCTGACTCCCCAACCCATAGAGTTGGTCTTGAAGATCTCCAGTTGAAATTTAATCCCATGCTGGCTAACTCTGTTAGGGCAAGATGGAGGACACTTGCAAGAAGGACCACACTCATAAACAAGTGGTTTTGCTTCCACAATAGCACCATTATAGTTGAAAGGAATCTCCCCTCCATTTTTGAGCGCACATAAGCATTTCTCAGAATCTGAGCATCCATCAGTGCAGTCACAACCCTGAGGAGGAGTTGGGTTGTACCATGACGGATATATCACCTTGGTTATGTATTTAAATGGAAATGGGCGCTCATCGTCTATATTATTAAATGCAGGAATAGGCATCTTCTCCTTCCCTTCAGAAATATCATCCAAACAAAGGCCTGCACGCAGTCTCAACTTTTTAGCCTTCTTGATTTCTCTCACAGCAAGCTCTGGTTGGCCAGGCAGTCTTCTCAACATAAACTTAAAAACAGAACAACCATGATTTCCTATCTCTTTCCAGTACTTCTCAACTAAATATAACCCATCATATACATATGTTGCAATCATCTTTGCCCTTGTATCCTGGGACTCACTGGCTTTAGCTTCTTTATATCCACGAATGACCCTCACAGGTTCATTTGCTTCCATGCTGTTCTTCAGGGCCAAATTTCCACGCTCAAGTTTCTGATCCTCAGCTTTCTTACCTCCGGCAGGTATTCCTCCTTGACCTGAATATATCAATACATCAGAACTGTCCATTTCATCAGGATATCCCCCAGAAGCCACAATACTAGTAGCCAAAATTTTCCCCCCAACCTTTATATAATCTATACCAGCCTGAAATACACGATGCAGGCCAATAATAGCAAGCTCCACCCTATAGTGAAATTCATCACCTACCTCAACTCCTGGTACATTCCCCAAGATCTGCTTGCCAGTGTTTACCCATTTATTTTTCTCTTTGAGCATGTTAGAAGCTGCTAGATCTACCCTCTTATTCTTTGGTTCGTTCTTTGACTTTGCTTCCTCTTCCTGTAAAAGCTTTCTAGAAAGAGCCTGAAATAGACGAAGAGTCTCTCTGACTTTGTTGCGAGTGACGGCCTCATCGTGGTAATCACCTCTGCTGTTTGTATTAGGCAGACCAAAGGGAATCATAGTTGTGCTAAAGTCTGGTCGTCGGCTAACAACAAAAAATTTGCCTTCATCACCACCACTACCACTACCACCATCATCATCTTGTTCTTCTCCTTCTACTACATTTGGCAGAGAATCTTCCTGGTCCTCGACAAAGCTCTCATTCTTGATTTCAGAATCAGCCTTTTCCCTAGAGTGTGATTTCTTGTTTGGTGCTTTTCCTTCTTTGTTTGATGAGGAACCAATGCTATCCCCTTTTCTCAAAACAGATTTTTGTATATCACCCACAAAACATTCCTGCCCCTTTACCTTATTTTTACCCAAACTGGAGCCAGACTTAGTTGCATTTGACCTTGAAGGTCTCTTCCCCTGCCTCCATGGACAGTTTGGTGCAGCCATCAGAGCCTGCACGATGG
The DNA here is from genome assembly GCA_035236585.1 of Warburgia ugandensis. NCBI lineage: Eukaryota > Viridiplantae > Streptophyta > Magnoliopsida > Canellales > Canellaceae > Warburgia > Warburgia ugandensis. Next base: position 4,264,505 of record CP141131.1, on the reverse strand, counting down.
TCCTCTTACCAAAGGATTCCATATCCATATATTGAGCTTCATTTCTAACACTTGCCTCCTCTTCTAGATCTCCCATAGACTGCTTTATGAACCTTTTAGTTTTGTGTTTTACAGACTCTTTGCACACCATCCTCTTCGAACTTCCAAGATTGTCTTCAGCTCGAACTTCATTCCCAGTTCTCACAGAATTATTCTCCTCTGACTTGTACTCAGTCCCAGGCAATGGCAAGTTGGGTCCAGCAGATTTCACATCATCTGTTTGTAAAGAAGCCCTGATTTTCAAGCGTTCTTCTTTTGGACATAGCAGAGCATTTCTTCCACAACCTGGAGGAAAATCTCGAACGGCAGAGACTCTTTTCCGAGGAAAGTTTTTTGTCAGGGATTCTGTGGTAGCTTTAACAAGAGAAACAGGTCCTTGGGTTTGATCCAAAACCTTAGGTGGCCTGCATTGCTCTGCCTCAACAGGAGCATTCAGAATTTTAGTTTCACCCAAAGTACTTGGCATCTCTATCACTTCTGGTTGGTCTGCACTTCTAGGCACATTAGGCAAATCAGGCTTATCCAAACTATTCAATGACTCCACAGCTTCAGGTTTCAAAGCTCTTAAAGGCTCTACTACCAAACTCTCAGTATCCAAAGTATTTGGCAAATTGAGCATTTCGTTCTGACCCAAACTATTCAAGAATTCTGAAGTTTCAGACACCAACTTCCCTGAAACTTCAAGTAGTTCCGGCAGATCCAAAGTCTTGGAGGGCTCTACAACATTGTAGTCCAAAGCTATTGACAAACCAACCGATTCTATCTCATGCATAGTCTTCGAATACTCTACATCATTATCATTCAAGCCAGTCGACAGTCCAACCGTTTCTGAAGTCAAACCCTTTGGTTCTTCCACCAACTGAGGATTCGGAAAAAGTACCGATTCCGGCATTTCCTTCAACTCCGAAGTTTTCGACAACTCATGTGATTCTAAATCAACAGAAAAACCTAATGCATTCTCAGGTTCAGGTGCTACAGAAGTAACACCCTCCACTCGAACGGCTGACTTTTCAGCAGCATCAATCACCACAGTTTCTTGAGAAGGGCTTTTATCAATTCTAGCGGCAAAACGCCCACACCCAGGCGGAAAATCTCGACGTGCAGAGACTTTCCGCCGCTTAAACTTCTCAGGATAAACAGAAGAAACATTTCCATTCTCCAAAATCGTTTTCGTCGAATCGTAGTTCATTTCAGCCATTTTCTTACAGAATACAACAAAAAGAACAGAGAAAAGCTAAGATCTGAAGGAATCAAACGACCAACAGTTAGACTGAGACAGAAAACTTACAATAATCAACGAACCCAACTGCGGAAACCCTAGATTGAATAGATTACAGCCATTTTTGATCCATACGTCATGCTTCCAAGCTCAAAAGGGTGCTGGAAATCAATCGCTAAGTTCTAAAACAGAGAGAAGGAATGAAAAAACACTGGATTGGGGAAGCTGCTCTGTGTAGTTGGATAATTTCCCTCCAGTTTGCAGATTTTCCCGGCGTTTTGTGGGAAATGCTGCCTTGCTACCCCTGCAGACAACAGGGCTCTAATGTAAACGGAAGGTCTTCTTAAATGTCATTCGCACCCCAATTTTGCATTATTGCCGCACCCTCACTTTCGTACATTTCCTCTCGGGCCCACCATTTGATATCTTAACTATTCATCCTAGCGGTCTATATATAGATGAGCCGGAGCCTGGTGTTGATCTTACCGTTGCTTTTTCTGAGATTGTTTTGATATGTAGAATGGATGGTAACATAAATGACGGCATCTTGAGGAGCTCCAAAAAATCAGTGGCAGGATCATCCAAAGTGCTCACTGATCGAGCGCTCTTGCGCCGAAGATGAACGGGGCTAAGCGATCTGCCGAAGCTGTGGGATGTCAAAATGCATTGGTAGGGGAGCGTTCCGCTTCGATGGAAGCTCCCGCGCGAGCGGATGTGGACGAAGCGGAAGTGAGAATGTCGGCTTGAGTAACGCAAACATTGGTGAGAATCCAATGCCCTGAAAACCTAAGGTTCCTCCGCAAGGTTCGTCTATATTTGGAGACATGATCTCTTTGAGACAAGATGGCCAAGATGAACAGTTTAGATCTTTTCAATAGGTGCCCTCGCTTGGTAAATTATGTTCGTGTTATGTTGAAACTAACTCATTAGAATACATAGGTAGACATGAATACAACTAGATTAATAATCGTGTCAAGAACCCGTAACTCGAACATGATCCGATTATTAAATGAGCCGACATGATACTACTCATATAACAAATTAGAAGGATGTATGTATAGGATAGTTAAATATAAGGAGATTTTTAAAACAACCGTCCTATTTTTTTATTGTAATATTGGACACTTTATAAAAAACTGTCTTATATTTAGATATAATATATGACGGTTTTGAATACAATGGATTAGTAGGTCGCAAGTTAGATAGGTCAACGCAACAAGTTAATAGGTTGCGAGTTAAACAGATCAACACCACGGGTCAACATTATATTGAACACGAAGTGATTTTTTGTGTATCATTTTTGGGTTGACCCAAAATAACACGAACACAATGAGACTTAACCCTAACCTGCTAAATCCGTATCAACTTCAAGTTGTGTTATCGCTAACAAGGATAGAGTAGTCACGGTAAAGGGACACGGTGATCTAAAACTTGTGAGTTGGCTTGCTGAATAACGAAAATAATTTGTTTCAATGAGTCAAGTTTTAAAACTATGCTAAAGGGCAACCACGGTGCATAAAGCTCCCACCTATGCTATTGATGATTAATCATGCTGCAAAATTCAAATCCAAAGTTATATTGCATGCATTTTCTTTCTGGTTAAAAGGACCACAAATCCTTTACTAAGAAGAATGTTAACTGTAGGCATACCCTGTGGAGAAGACTTTTATGGTAACCAAGAGTTGCCTAAGAGATGCACGATTGAGATTAGCATCTATTTGGCTCTTTGCATGTGATTTTGATTGATTCTGTACTACAGGCTTACACGCCCATGTTATGTCACATTCCTATAAGGTCATGCACGACTAGATCAGGGCCCACATTTACACGTTGGGAAAGTACATGCGAAAATGCATATGGGACCCAGATAGCTTGGTCCTCCACATGTAGGCTATATCTTGCCGTCTACATTGGCAAGACCCACTTGATGATCAATTCAAACGGTGTTGATCCAGTTGGATATCTTGCGTGAACTTATTACAACACATTGTTGGTGTCCTCCAAATACTCACGATTGGGCTCCACATGGGTCTTTTTTCCCGCAGAATTTGGCCGTCCCTTTGGTCTGGAACCAAAATCTCATGGGTCGATTGTTGACAGACTACAAGATTAACGGTGCTGATAAAAGCATACATTTGCCGGAATCATGACTATAACTCTCTCGTAGTCTCTCTTTTCTATAAACTCATGGATTTAGCATCTGGCTGCTTTAGACTAGCGGCAGAAAGAGTCTCTCCCTGAACCTAAGCCACACCATTGGAGCTTTGATGGTTGGAACCATTCCTCCTATGTCAACACAATGGTCGCCTGAAAAGCAAACATTCCATTAGCGGAGACTGCAAATGAAAATCAACCCTTTTTTTGCTGTAGCAAACAGAACTGTTGCTACAACTGTGGTCTTATTTGCTTGCTTACGATATATCTGATGTCCTTCGGCCTTGTGGTTTGATATAATCTGAACGATCCCCTTGGTCGTTCTTTTGTGTCTTCCTTATTGAACATACAAACCACCATGAAAACAAAAATACAAGTGTTGATCCTCGAAGAGATTGATTAATGTCGGAACTTCAATCAGTTAAATGCGAATGACGACTTTAACACACTCGGGTTGCTTTACCAGTTCGAATGCGTGGTTTATGTCGTGTAAGCCAACCTCATGAGTCACAAGCGAGTCAAGATGGATCTCCTGCAAAGCAGGTGATTGTTAACTTTGTTAACATGAAACGGCAATGGAATTACTCTCCTTTGCGGAAAGAAGAAGGTAAAAATATAGGAAGTAACAGACCTTGCTTGCGCTGTTGTTTAGGATGCAAGGAAGGTCCGATGAAGGCCGGATTCCTCCGAGGAGACAACCCTTCAATGTCTTGCCATACATGAGGTCGAAAACATCGATCGGCCCTCCCATCCGATCGCCCACTCCGACTAAGACCGTCACTCCTCTTCCCTATCAGCCACCCAATATCCAGAAAAAGGTTAAAATGTATAAGAAACATGTCAGAGGATGATGCAATGAATTAGGACCTCCCATTTCAAGTCCCGGATCCATTCTTCTGGAGTCCGGGTGGTATTTTTACCAATAAAAATAAGGTTTTTTTTTGCAGATTTGCCATTTTATTTTTAAGTTTTTGCTAAAATATCCATAGTTTTTCTTCTTCCAGATTTGCCATTAAGTTTTGCAACACTTTGCAAATATGCCATTCCGTTAATTTTCCACCGTTATAATTTTTAAAATATCGAAAATACGCCTCTTCTCTTCTCCCACAGCTCTCTGTTTCTGCGTTTTACTGTTGTGGAAGAAGACCGACGACGTCGACAAAGAACGACACCGACATTCCTCAGGAAACGCCGTCCAGTGAAGCATTCCCACCCCACTCCCCCCCCCGCCGTTCTGCCTGCGACAAGCTTCCGTCCATGGAGCATGTTCTAGCGCAAACCAGATAAAAGGCTGCAAAACTCCACATCCATGGAGCACGTCCTCCAGAAAGCTCAAAATTTGTTTTTATTTTCTCATCTTTCATATTTTCCTTCGCATCTAGACTATAGCTGTGATAATGTTGCAACAGCTACGATTCAACTCGGAAGAAGTACTCAATGACTTCTCTGTGAAAAACAACTGAAACCCCCAAAGGAAACCACCATACCCTGGTACCACCAAATTGAACCTTGATGGCTCTTCATTAGGAAAGGCCAGGCATTGGAGGCAGCCATTTCTCAAGCTCCGATGGAATCCATCTTAGAATTCTCTGGTCCATTTGGTATTACAGAGACTTCTGAAGCTGAACACCAGGAAGCTTTCCCTGAAACAGAAATTGGAAGAGAGCTTCAATATATGCCACTGACCATCGAAGGAGAAATGAGATTAAAGAGAAAGTGATCCTACAACTACGACAGTAGGCGTCGTCCGATGCAAGATGTCCACTACAACGGCAAGGAGGAGTCGAACATCGACATCACGACCATCGGGTGCATGGGTTGAAAGTATCTGCTTCATCACGACACCATCGTGGGAAGACCAAAACAGGTTGCGGTCGCTCCTGATCATTTGCGTCTTTTGAGCGGGTGCTTGTGAAGGTTCTGATGCTAAGTTTGCCATAACAATGCTAAGAGGAACACTGGCAATGAGAGGGGGATGGGCTGGGGAGGTAGAAGGCATGTATTGAATTGTACGTTTATATTGCCAAAATGAAAGGAATAAAGCCAACTGAATCCACTTCTTTGCTTCACTCAAGGGTTTTACCTTTTCCCCGGAGATAGAGATAAATTCTCTACAGTCAGAAAGAGAATGCACTGGTGAATCTATGACTCAAATTTGAATGCCTTGGATCATAGTTAAGTTTTGATTTCTTACAACAGACATGAATGTTCGGAAAATGACCTTTTCGCTATAGTTATTTGACGGACTCCAGCATAATCGAACCAACTAGAAATGCAGAAACAGAGATCGGTTTTCTGTAATGTTTAAACAAAGAGAAGAAGAGGGGTATTTTTTATATTTTAAAAAAATATAAGGATGGAAAATTAACGGAATGGCATATTTGCAAAGTTTTGCAAAACTTGATGGCAAATCTGCAAAAAGTATAAAATTTTAGATATTTTAGTAAAAATGTACAAATGGAATGGCAAATCTGCAAAAAAACCCTTACATATAAGGAGAAGTGCACTTGCTTTCTTAGAAGGGAGTCTTGGCGCAACGATAAAATTGCCGTCATGTGACCTTGAAGTCAAGGATTCAAGGCGTGAAAACAGCCAATTGCAAAAATACAAGGTAAGGTTGGGTACGAAGGACCCTTTTGGTGTGCCCCTTTTTCTAGACTCGTTATAGGCAGGACTGCCCCTGCACTTACTTCCTTACAAGGGAAGTAAAGATCTATGAATATATTGGTTGCACAGGGTTCACCACATCCTAGGTTCTTATCATGTGAGCCCAACAAAGCAGTAGTTGGATATGGCTACTATACGAGGTGAAGGCCAAATGTGAGCGTGGACTCAGTCTAACATGATATTTAGGCACCTCCCATGTGTACCTACCAAAACAAATGGATAACTCTAAAAGGTCAAATTTCCTTAATGAACATACCGGTGCTGTGCATTCAAGGGCTTGGTTGAGTAAAGGATTCACTCCAGTGCACTCGAAACTGTAGTCGACGCCCTCTCCACCAGTCATCTCTTTAATCACCTCCGCAATGGATTTCTCGATGCGTTGGGAATTGATGAAATCGGTCACCCCACAAACGGTTCCCTTCTCTTTCTTTCTGTCATTCAAATCCACGCCGATAATCCTTGTGGCCCCCATTATTCGGGCCCCCTCTGCTGCCTGGAATACAGAACAGTTTGAACATATCATGCGACAGAAGAAGAAAAAACAACAGTGGTAGTCTATAGTCTAGACAATTCGGCTGAATGAGCAAGAACCAATAAATTCTAGTGGAAAATATTTGTCTAAGCTAGACCGGTTAGGATCATCTGAGATGGTCTCAAGGTGTTGTCAATCAGGATGTATGATCAATGAATCCCTCCATTATTAAGGGGGGGACTGAATGGTCCTTGGTAGGATTACTACTCAATAATCAATCAAGATTGGTGTATACTACACTGTAATTCAAATGCATACCCCTAGTCCAACTCCTCCAAGGCCGATAATAGCTACGCTTGATCCCTTCTTAACATTGGCTACTTTCCAAGCCGCACCAAATCCGGTACTGTAGCCGCAAGAGGCAAGGCTGGCGTGTGATAGAACTACCGAAGGATCGGCCTTCACTACGTAGTTGACGTTCACCACTATGTATTCTGACCATGTTGAGCAGGAAAACATGTGGTAGAGCTTTTGGCCTCTAACAGACATTCGTGAAGTCCCATCAAGCATGAGGCCGGTTATTGGAATAGGGTATTTCTCGCAAATGTTGCTCTCTCCGGATTTGCAGTTTACACATTGCTTGCACTCTCCCAGATAGACCGGGATGACCGTATCTCCTATGCTGAATTCTGTTACACCTGCACCAACGGCCTCCACCACTCTACACAAGCATTGAATTCTTAAGTTGTTGTGTGGCAATTACAGCTTTGCGATTTGGCAATCCACTTCAATTTGCTATCTAGTCAAGTAACTTGGATTAGTTCTTTAAGTCTGACTTGCAATTTGGTCAAGCAACTCAAGTCGCTACCAGTCAAGAAACTTGGACAAGTTCTCAAGTCTGACTTGCGAGTTTCAGAACTAAGGTATCAGTTGAAAATATAAGTAGCATGCATAGGTAGAGATAGGAGTCAGCATACACTGTTAAATGCGATAAAAATTCTACCACCCATTTTGATAAAGGCAGAAATTTACTAGAGTTAGAAATCTCAGGATAATCTAATGGATGAGACTTTTGGCTCTTAATCCAACCCAGAAGGTTTAACAAAGATGAACAACTTCCATGACACTAAAAGTTGGCCCCATATTTTATGGCCCGTATAGTTTACACTGCATTTGTATCATGGTGCACCATATAAAGGGCAGCTTAGGTGCAAGAAGCTCTCATATATGTAGGGTTTGGGGAAGGGACAGACCACAAGGGTCAATAGTACGCAACCTTATCTTGCATTTTACAAGAGGCTGTTTCCATGTCTTGAAATCGCCTCAAGATCCACGACAATAACTCTACTATTGTGCTAAGGCTCCCGTTCATCATGGTTCATGGTGCACCATATGCGTTGTAAAAATGCAGAGAGAGAGAGAGAGAGAGAGAGAGAGAGAGATTACCCAACTCCTTCGTGTCCCAAAACTCTTGGAAAGAGCGGCTGCGCATAAGAGAGAAGCTCAAGTTGGTGAATTTCCAAATGCATCCAAACATGGGAAACATAAGTGCGTGTTTGTCAACAATATATTTATTTGTTCGTTTTTCCTGAATTCAGAATGGATTATGGTATGTAGATTGAGCTCGAAACCTGTTTGGGCATTGTTGTGGCATTTTGTTTTGAAAACAATTTAAATATGATAAATTTCATCTCAGTAACGTCTCTCTTCCTTTATTTTCTATTTCCCCTCAGTAATTTCATCAAACATGCCAACTACAAACTGGCCAACTATTCCACTCCAGCGTGGTTCTGGGTCACAGATGTATATAGGGCTCAAATGATCATAAGATCCTAAGAGAGCATCACATAAATCCTACGTCATTGATCATTAGCCACAAAAAATATGATAAATTCATGCTTCCTGTACATTTTCCCCATTTTTATGCGTGGCTCACCCTTGTGGAGAGCTGTGAGTTTTTTCTGGGTCCTTAAGAAATAGATAGAAAAGGTTTTCGAGGAAAGTGGTGCCCTAGAAACACAGAAGACCTGCCGCTAAGTCTCATGTCTGTCATTCGAAATCAAACCAGAGAATAAAAGAAGCAGCTTCTGGGTCCTAGAGTTTGGCCGGGCTAGAAAAGGGAGAGGGCAACAAAGTTACCACCACTACCACGGAGAAGGTAGAGGAAGGAAGGCAGAGAAACAGTGCCGTTCACCGTTGTTTTTGCCGCTGCTGTTACGCTGGAGAAGAAGAAGAGAGGGTTGGAATGCGGAGTGAGCGGCGTTTTGACGGGTACTCCCACTGACAACAAGCTCAGCTGGAACTTTTCGTGCGGTAGACCAAGCGCCAAGAGACGGTAGTCCATTGCCACTAATTGGCACCCCTGGCCTACGGACCGCACACATTGAAAGGAAGGTTGATTACTAAAACAAGTAGCTAACGAATGTGAGCAATGTGAATGTCTATGAAAAGGAAACTCTAGAGAAGTGCATGGTTGAACACAGAGAGTTGTTTGAAAGGACTCCATATCTGAGAAAATGAGAGTTTTTGTTGTGACAATTTGAGTTTTCACTTTAGATTTTTAAACAATGACACGTGCCCCTTTGTTTTCCCTCACTGCTCACCATCCTCTTTCAGCTACATCTCTAAGTGGGCTCAGGTTTTCTAAGATTTAAACAGTTAATAATATTGCCCTTGGCTAGATTGGCTAGATCTTAGCAACTCTTGCTTTTATGAACAGTAAAATATTTTAATATTAATTTTACAATTAAAAAAAGTTTAAGATCCTCCAATAAATGAGAATTTCATAATTACTGCCATCTATATCAAAGGCAACAATTTTTGAACAATTTGAATCCTTAGAAATAGAGGCTCACATGGAGTTATGGCCTTTTCATAACATTTGGTGGAAGTCAGAAGAAAAACAAAGGGCACGTATATTACTATCCCAATTATCAAAGTTTGAAGAAAAAGTGCCTTACTTTTCGGTCAGGTGAAGGCATTTTTTCCTTCAAACTTCAATAAATAGTATACATATGCATTGAATTGAATTGGTAAACAAAAAAATTCATGATAAGCTTACTATGTGGAGTCCCTCTTTATAAGTTATGTCTGTGTGGCATAAGCTTGCGCAGAGCATCTTAATGCGAACTTCTTCAGTTTTTGGTGGTTCCACTTGGATATCTTCGATCACCAGTGGCTCCGATGGTGCCCAGCTAACAGCAGCTGAAACATAGCAAAAAGGTAAAACAGCATCATTTTTCTTTCTTCCTCTCTTGGATGAAATTTAGAAACTGGTAGAGACGGAGATGCCTTTCGTGAAGAATCCATTTCGATTCGAGCGCAAAATTAGTGCCCACGGACATGGACATTCGAAGTTCCTTACCTTTGCATGTTATCACCTCCGAGACCTTGGCCATTATCAGACAACAGTTTTCTCTCGTGTCCAGTCCTGGAGATAAGACTTGCTATGCTAGAAGGGCACCTGGCTTTGGATGTTTTGTTTAGTTATATGTAAATTATTGCTTACATAGAGCTTCTCATAGGACATGTCCTCTAGCGTAATAAAAAAAAGCCGGTGTTTTGTTTCAAATTATTGCTTATGTAGAACCTGTAGAAACATAAAGGAGCCATTTCTTGGATGCCAGAGACAACTTTTGACCTGGCATTGCACCAGTATTTATCCAAAGCTAGTCGAGTCATATGAAAGGGATGGATAAATGGCATCTAAATCCCACCGCCGACAATATGGAAAGTTTCTTTTGCGGCATCTTAAATCAAGGGAATTGCAGAAAAAACATTACGATCTTCGTCGTTCATTGTTCGGTTAATTTAGGGACGCTTAGAAAACTACAGAGAACGGGCTCACGAATGCTTAGGACCATGCCAAAGAAGATCAAGCAGATCAAATGACCCTAACTATCTAATTATATATCTGAAAATTCTAACCCTCCAATGTGAATTTTGGGTGGATGGTTTGAAACATTCATCGTCTAACCCTGCAGAATCGATGGCTTAGAAACGTCCAGAAACCAATTTCCCCTTCGATGTGATGGCCTACCAAATGTTCTGGATCATTGAAAGAGTCGGCCCCCTGCTCATATGTTTTTAAGTACCGCTATCCTTGTCTTTTCTTTTTTGATTGATTGATTGATAAAAGAAGAATCTTTCTAGGCCATGCTCAGTATATTATTTCTATTAGAGCTACTATTATACACGGCAAATCAAATGAGACAAAGGCGTCTGACAAAATATGCCTACTTTTGCTATCGGTTAGGCATCATCTAGCATTTTTTTTTATCCTTGTGCATATATTATACTAAACTATTAGCAATTTTCTTTTCTTTGTACACTTTAAACTTATTTTTCATGGGCTGCCTAGGCATTTTTAAACTTTTTAAATCACTATCACTTTTGTCTTATTTCAATAGTGGGATGAATAGGCCGCTGGAGGATATACCTTCTCTTATTCAACGATATGATTTTCCTATTAAATTCCTCAATTTCTAATTTTAATAGAATGGCTCTCAGTCAATAGTTCATTCTCCTAATTTTTAAAGTTTTTATTCCTTTTTTAATTTAATTTAGTTTTATATTCTATTAATTAGATACATAGACCTGTAGAGCAGGTACTAGCATATAGAGAGTTTGAACTAAAGAGACGTGGCCTAATTATAACTTGGCCTGCCAATAGAAATTTCAGATAAAAATAAGAACATGAACATCAGATAAAGAATGTCTTCTCTACTTTCCAATCCTAAATTGTCAGAGTCACAGTTATTAACAATCAAAACATTAAAATTCCTGGTCCAATATTTCACGAAAAAGTAGCAAAACCATGTGCATAACTCTAGCAGTCCAGCGATAAAAAAAAATTCTATAATCTAATTACCAGAAAAACTAAAATCCAAACTCAACTCTCCCATGGATGCGGATTGCTGTAAAGATCGGACACTATCGGATCCGACCCAAAAGGCTCGAATGTCTTCATCTCTGATGCAGCAGATGACAAATGACCCCTCGAAGTAAAAGAAGAAGAAGCCGAATTCCCATTCAGGCCATTGAAAGGATCTCCCCTTCTTGCAGCCCAATTTCCATGATCAAGAAGATCTCTTCTTGAAGCTGAATTGCCATATTCTAAAAGCTCTCCTCTTCTCAGAGCAGTATTCCCATAATCACAAGCGTCTCCCCTTCTCCAAGCCCAGTTCCTATGATCTAAACGCTCTCCTCTTCTCAAAGCCAAATTCCCATGCTGAGCATCAAAAAATTCTCTTCTCTGAAACATGCCAGCCTCCTGATTCTCCAACATAGGAGGTACATCAATCTTTCTTAACGGAGGAACTGGCAAAGGAGGATAATTGCAGCAATTGCCAAAGTTTTCATAAATCCCTTCAGAAGGCGTCACACTGTAAAAATAATCCAGAGACGGGTGAGACTGATCCATCAGCATGTAATCAAGAGAGAAAGGTTGACGCAATTCAACTCTATTCATGTCCAGCATGTTGTAACCATACGGGTTCTGATTTGACTCACTGAAAATCTCCAGTTCCTTTCCTTTTATGCTCCTTTCACCCTTAAACTCTTTTCTATTCTTCACTTCTTCCAATTTGGAATCCAATATGCCCAGTAATTCTCTAAGTTGTTCCGCCTGCAAGCCATCTAATCTCTTATCCCATGTAGGCCATAACTTCTCAGCATTTGCCTTTCTGGTTTTATCCAGCTCCATTTCTAATTTCTTTTTCTTGTTTTCTATGTAGCTTAAGACACCATATTTTCTTCGATCCTGATCTTCCCTGTTGAGGCTTCGATATCGCCTGATAATACCTTTGACTTCTTGAGGGTCTTTAGGCCAAGTTTCAACTTTTAGTTGATTGTCTTGCGGTCCGAAGCAGATCATGCACACTTCAACTCCGCATAGAGTTGCAAACTCGTAAGTCTTCTTGATGAGGCCTTTGCTTCTTTTCTTGAACGTCTCATTCCTGGACCTCTCACGGGATATTGGCTTCATTGGGAGTTTTGCACGTCCCATTTTGTCGGTGAAATCTATCTATGTGAGGAAGAAGAAATGAAAGTATTTAATCCACCTACAAATTTGACAATGATACTTCGATGCATAGTGAAAATCTATCTCTTGGAGAAAGAAGAAATAGAGGATACAATACATGACCAAACAAGATATGATTATGTAAGAGGACTTCTTCAGAGTTGCATGCTGACCATGTCGTGTTTGCATATGGCAACTTGATAGTGGAACATCTATATGCGTTAATTTCTGTTCAATACAATTAGGAAGTAAATCAATGTATTGCATGTACATTTATACAGTTACAGATCCCATAATCAAGGGATATGATAAGATTAGGAATTACAAATTAGGAAATAAATCTATGTGATGGAGATATCAATTGAGAGATTTGATTTTGGATAATTGTCCATTTCTGTGATGCCAAATCTTCTTGATTTTGGTTGACTTAGAATGTTTCCTAACAAATATGTTTCAATTTACTAAACCGCGATCTTACATCTGCAACCAAAAAGGCCTGATATAGGCAACATTTTAGATAGACCATCACTGGCAATCCTAATCACTGCTATATTCATAGTGCAAGATAGACAAATCCAGAATCTCAAAAACAACAATGGAATAATCTTAACCAAGTATGGGGGGAAACATATTCAACGCGCAGGTTGTTCAGGGAACTAACATTTTAGCAAGAGATGAACGTGCATCTAGAGCCCAAATGCAATTTTATGTGCCTATATTGATTGCAAAAGCAATACAGAGCAAATTACACTTTTGTGACCTAGAAAATCTCCCCAAACAGCATTAATCTCCTGTCCCCGTCCCTTCTAATACAAGTGCTCCCGTTAGCGAAAATGGGCCAGGCTTCTCTCAAATTCAGTTAACTCACACTAATTTGTTAACAAAGACTACATGGTAAACGGTACAAATGGGCCAACCCACAAACATTAAAAAAGAGGTCCGCATAAGTTAAAAAAAAGGGGGAAGGGCTAAGCAGAATCTTAGAGACGTGTACCCATCACCCTAGTTTGTGCTACGGTTAGAAGTCTCTAATTTGTTTCAATTGCCAGTTAAACTACTAAGAGAAAACTTTAAGGAAAAAGAAAATAAACAAGAGCCGTTACAAGCTGAAGATGACCCCACACCAACAAATGCATTGTGTTCAAGTACGTGTAATGTGGCCAAAAAGTCTAGTAGCCCAGTCATAGGCAGGTTGGGTTAGAGGTCAGCACCCTACATCCCATTACGGGATGGATATGAACAGGAGAGCGTGAGACTAGTTTCCTATACAATTCTTGGCATCTACCAAAAAAACAGTACTTCTATTTGCGTTATCTTATCCTTCATATCCCCGTCCTACACTAGGAAGGAAAAAAGTTAGGACTAGGGAGGAGCTGCAAACCGACAAGCTTTGGGGGAATAGCTTGCTATATAATCAAAAGGTGTAAAAAGCTACGAAGAACCCTCTTGTCCGCTGCAATACGTTTTGCCTACAGGCATGACCTGTGCAATTGATGCATAAAATCATAGCCAGGTGAGGGGGAAAAGGGGTGGATCATAAGGGTTTATAGTTTATAGTTTTATCTTGCATTTGTGCAAGAGGCTGTTTCCACGTTTTGAACCCGTGATCTCAAGGTCACACAATCTATAGTGAAAGTGTTTAGATGGAATTAATTAGAGGAGAGAGGAACTTACAAAGATGACTAAGGTGAAGAAAAAAAACTAGAAGGTACAAGGCTCAAGGAGAGGCAAGCTGTGCATCTGTACCTGTGACAACTTGAGTTTTTATAATGCAATTTAAAATAACAAGCTTTCACTCGCGAGATCAATCTCTAGTTAGAAATGATTTTTCAAATAAATGCAGTAGAACATTCTTTTATTTAAAATCTGCTCATGAAAACCCCAAGTGTGATTATTTAATTCCAACAACTAGATAATATTCTAACACCATTAACAAAAGAAACATGCCATGGCAATTAGAGAAATGTCAACAAAATATATAATTATTGTTCCCAAAATTGTTAGTCATAGCCCACGTTATTAATAATTACTTAAAGTCAATTTACATCAAATTTGAAAATGATCACTACTAGTTCTAGGACAACTACGTTCACACTTGTCTTTACCTTTACTCACTACATTGTAGCCCTAAAACTTTCTAGTGCTCCCAATCCTACTTGAGCTAATCTGAAAAATAATATATTTGGTTGAGTATTTGTCATACCTAATAGGTAATATGATACTACTAATTTGAATACACATCATACAACATACATATGTATAAGAAGGGCTTTCAGGTAATAAAGTCATACAATTATCTCATATAAATGTGGGTATTCATATATAAATCATTTGCACATTTATGCAATCAAGTAATAGAATTTTCAACCAAATCAATTCAATCAAGAAAATAAAACTTTACTAAATTTCTTAAAGCAATAATTGATCAAATCAGATGTTAGGATCTCAACCCTACAACAGATATCATGCAGGTGGGTATCTCAGCGAACACATTAGTCGACTGGTCACTAGCACTCGTCTATGACCATCTCAATGCACCATGTATGGTGATACCAAACAGAAATTATAAGGCCTACTATGCTCACAATCAAATCTATCTGAAATTGTGTGTCTTCAGTAGCTAGAGATTAGCCACCATAGCCTCCACGATGACTATATATATGTCTTGAAATGGGTGTCATGAACACCTCTAATGGTCATCTCGTTATCATAGCAGTCGAGAAAGGGACAAGTGTCATTTTAGACAATGATACCTACCATCTTTGGTGATTAGAGGCTGGGGGGCTAATCCCGTACTAGCAACCTCTTGGCATAGTGCCTACTTGGCTCATTAGCCTGAAAAAGAGATATGTGTATATACTTATATCCCAAAACTCAATCATCATAGATCATGCAATTTATGCAACTTGTTTCAAAATATGCAAGTAATATATATAGAATTTTGTCCATAAAAGATATTAGTAACATTTTTTATTGAAATCATGAATCAAGAGAATAATTTGCATGCTCATTATAAGAATATCACATCTCAATATCATTTTCAAAAGCATACTAAGTACGAAAATATTTTCAAGTAAATCATTTAGGTTCTGGAATTTAGTTGAAAACTTAGTAGCATTAGACTACCTATCTTAAGGATGTCACTTAGGTATTGTTCTTGTTTTTCTTCAGGTCAATCCTTCAGAGTCTTTACAAAATCCTGGGTATAATTTTAAGGGTAAGAATCTAACTATTTTTTCTCAATATCTATTGATCATCAATTAGATCAACGATCTAGATTATCGATCTAGACTCCTATCCTATCCATCAATGGTTAGATCTTTGATTGAAGGATTAATATCCTTAAATTAGGGTTTATATGAGTATATAGATCTTCTAAATTTTCCATTGGGTTACTTCTTAGGGTCTAATCATCTTTGATCTTACATATTTATGAAAATTTCATAGTTTTTAGGTAATGATCAGTTAAAATTGTTCTATTATCCTAAATTTTATTGTATAATTAGGTCTAAATCATTAAAATGAATCCAATGGACCTCTCCAATCGTAAATCAAACTTGTATAACCTCATGAATTAGAGATTTTGTGTTTCAGATTGGTTTAACAGTTTAGATTAAAATCCCAGAACGTGCCAGTGCATCTCAACTACTATAATGCACAAGCCTGCGTCTCAGTTCCAAGACGCAGATGCGTCCCAATCAAGCCATGATCGTGACCACATGTGTGGCACGGACGGAGACATCGAGCGCTGATGCATCTCCATTGCACGTCATTAGGGGACGTCCTAGTTGCTTGTTCCGCGACCAGCATGAGATGGTCCGATCTGGACAGTGAGATCTTTTCGCTCATCGATCAATGCCACAAACTCATCTAACGGTTCAAATCTCCCATCTAATCCATCCTTAAGTGGGCACCATCTTAGATCCATTGGTGATTCGCTAGTTAGTGAGACCAAATCTGGCTTGGATTTGAGGGGAAAATGCCGGGAAAACAAGAGAGAGAGAGAGAGAGAGAGAGAGAGAGAGAGAGAGAGAGAGAGAGAGAGAGAGAGAGAGAGAGAGAGAGAGGAGTAATTTTAGTGGGGTGTTTCCGGTGGATGTGGGTTGCCGGAAACTACTCCGATCAGGGAATAATTAGAGGGTTTTTTATCCTCTCTTCACGGAGAATCCAAATATGGTGTCAGATCATTGATCCATCATCGTTTCAGTGATTGTCGTCGAGATCTAGATAGTAAATGTAGTTACAATCGCCAATATTAATGGAGAAATAGGTGGCCGGAGGGAGATGGGGAAGAAGAGGGAGAGGGAAAGAGATGGTTCTGGGAAAAAAGAGAGAACCGCACTCCGGGGAGGGATGGGAGGTCTCTTTTATCATCAGTGATCTGCTGTTCTCACGGGCATGCTCGCAATCACCGGCTTGTTTCTTTGGCGGAGAAGTTGGAGACGAGGTGTTGCAGGGGGTGTGATTATCATAAATAGTACCCTCCAATTCTAGTCTTTCTTTTAACCCATATAATTGA
This sequence comes from Warburgia ugandensis, assembly GCA_035236585.1. NCBI lineage: Eukaryota > Viridiplantae > Streptophyta > Magnoliopsida > Canellales > Canellaceae > Warburgia > Warburgia ugandensis. The sequence goes on along the minus strand of CP141131.1, from coordinate 4,247,413 downwards.
AAATTACGTAACTTTCTCATCTGAAGTCCGTTTTCAGTGTTCTTAGTGTCATTGGATTCTAATTTTCAGGTAGAATCTAATTATTGAGGTAGTACCACTTGATTTGATTTTCATGAAAATTTCACTTCTAAGACTACAAATTTTTTAAAACTTTCATGTTCCCATTCCATGTAAATTTTTAAAAATACAATAAAAGAGCTTGGAAATTTAGGTTGTTACAGTCCCCAAAAAACAAAACGACAACTAGATGGACAAGAATTCACATATTATCGGTGGGCAAGTGAATGCCAATAAACAAAGAGTTGCAATGAACCCGTTCTTGGTGAGCTGGTGAGGGGCCGAATTGGCTGAGCGGTTGACAAGAGAGAAGCTAACATGGCACTTAGCGAGGTCACACCGAACGAAGGCCAGAGTTATATGGAAGGTGACTACAGCCTTATCTTGGACAAGGAAGCACGCTGACATTGTTGACTCGACTACAGCTCTCCATATCTTCATGCTCATACTAACACAACAGTGAATGAATTTAAACACGTCTATGTGGCTGTTAAATCCGTTATCTCATATTGGCTGCCGTCATTCTCATCACAATATAATCAACAAGCACTTTAAGCTAGCCCCTTGTCCATTTTGTTTGGGATGTTCACATTCAAATAAGCAAATAAGTGTGCCCATCATAGGAAAATAGCTGCCTATCACTGACTGAGAGGAAATACTGAATGATAATTGGGAAGAAAGCGAGAACGATGGTGCACACTTTTTGGCTTCCCTTTGTAGTAACACTGCCAGGGACCTGGCTATTAGAAACCCAAATTTTCATTCTTTAATTTTTTTTTTTTTTAATGTTCAAATCCAAATGTGTAGTAAAGATAGAGAGCGTTGGAGTGGCTGTGGGTGAGACTGGACTAGCAAGTTCATAGAAGTTTCAGAAGGAGATTACTACCTGTTTTATCAAAGGTGAGAATATCTTTGTTGTGACTTTCCATCAGCTGACTGTGAGATCATTGGAAGCAAAAATCAAAAGATATCTGTGATTGGAAGAAATGGAGAACAAACGCAAACATCGTACAGCATATACGTGTGTGCTTTGGCTTAGAACGGAAATAACATTTGTCAAAGAAAATGAGGAGAGAATTTGTTGGACATCCCTACTGGAGTAACTCTAGGTGTTCTGCCCTCCCGGGACATTGCGGACGACCACCCAAGGGTTTAAGAGTCAAGACTAAGTGAAACCAAATTTGAAACATCCATCTAGAATGGTCAAGTGGCCTCGATCATCTACATAAATGGATTTCATTGTTGCGAATGCACCCATTCTCATGAATCATGAAGTGATGAATATCGGGTTTATAACTCATAGGCCAACTTTAATCCATCAGTTTATATATTCTTTTTCACAATGCTAGAGCAAAAAGAAAGCCTGCCTCATATTTCTTTCTATGCAAAGCTAGCAAGGAAAATATAGTAAAACATGAGCAAAAAGGAAAGTAACCTATTCATTATAGATTGGGTCAGAGAGGATGAGCTGATTGATTTCTGGAGACTAGCGATGAGTGGGCATTACAGCTTCCTTAGGAGTGCATGAATTGGACACTAGACTATTGTCCCTGATGTTTGGAGTATTGGATCATCAAACAAGTAACTCCTTCCCTTGCATTATGTAGTTAAGCAATAACATGGAACTTTTTGCCCGCTATATGATTGTTTTTATTTCAGAGTTTGCTAGTTAGAAGATGTGGATTTTGTTGGGAAATTAGAAGATTTGAGAGCTTATTGTAAACATCACAAACTCGAGGTTTGGGAGAGGGAGCAAACAGTGCAAAAAAGGGAAAAGAAAATCAAGAAAAAGTGTAGAGAGAGAGAGACAGAGTTGCCATTCTATTTTGCATGCAATAAAGGATAAGAGGGGACAGGGTGATCTTATGGCAGTCAAGGCAGACATGAAAAAAGCTTGAGACTAACTCATTGGCATTCACTATTAATGTAACTGGAACTAAAACAAAAAATTGACAGGGGAGAGACGACATACCTTAGATTCTACCACTTTCTTTCTTCTACTCTTCCTTGCCCCTTCTCAAAACTGAAATAAAGATTTTTCGTCTATCTACTCAGTAATTTAAGCAAGACTCACATCCTGTTAAAGTCGGTAAATCTTCACGAAATGGAAACATGGGATCTTTATTACACTTATTGGAAGCTTGGTTGCACATTAAATTAATCTTAGAAAGGATTAGTTGTGAGAAAATCTTCATTAAAATGGAAATATTGAGGCTGTTTATTACTTTGATTAATTCTTCTTAAGTTACTTGATTGATTCTAGATCAATTAAATTGGATTTTTCATTTTTTGTACTTTGAATAACAAAATTAGTCCTACACATAAAAGTTCATAGTTTAACGATCATTCGAGTAACCCACAATTGTTTGGTCGTGATTTGAGAGACGTATTTGGATAATCTCTGCCCTTGATTTAGGTACCTGGAGTTCGTTGATGTATATAGGCCATTGGCTGCTTACTAGCTATGTCACTTTTGAGGGCTACGTGTGTGTCACTCAAAGGATTAAATTTGTTGGATGGACAACTCGGTGTACTGCCAACCATAGAGACAGCCCAGCCACCAGATGGACGGTTTGGATCACTAAAAATGAGGGCCCACAAGTACTCCATTTGCTCATATACTGAAGACATGCACATGCATAATCTTTCATTGATTATGTTGAACATCTCCCCTTTTGGAAGACTCAATCTAGTACAAATATGGCGTGGTTGTGCCAAGCATTCATGAGATTATACTCCTAGAAGGTACTTTAGGGAAGTATGGACAAAGCTTCCATGGAATCTGAGTTAATGGAAGATCCCCATTATAAATCTAAGTTTAAGATATAATAAAACTTAGGTTTCTCTCTCTCTCTCTCTCTCTCTCTCTCTCTCTCTCTCTCTCTCTCTCTCTCTCTCTCTCTCATATGCACATGCCACTTACTAGTGACTCTAAAAAGACCTCTTGAGCGCTCAACTTGGAACGAAGAGAGCCCACTTATGAATAGTCCAATCCTTGGAAAACTAGAGTAGTTCAATAAGTTCATGTTGGTTAATGGTAGCAACCTAAAAAGTGTATTTTATACCAGAACAAGAATTATTAGAATTTTTTTTTATAAACAACGGATTAATTCAACTCCCTAAAACATGATTTGGAGAGCAACCAACGAGATAAACGGGTGGGATCAACCAAAAGTAGGTCCTCTTCATGCTAAATAAGGGGCTCTTGTAGATGAGGTCCTTCTTGGGCCTTTGACATGGCATTCCTCGTGAAAAGATTAACCAAAACCGAAGTTTTGATTATGGCCCATCGATGCGGAAACTTGTCCAATTTACTGGGTCTGGATCCGCATGTATTTCGTCCCACCTAATAAGTTTTCTAGCTTACACCTTACAAACCGACCTAGCATTTGGCAGACATAAATGGCACATAGCTTTTCATAAGCAAGAGCCATTTCAGGCTTATGTCAAGTGCTACAAGTAAAGCACAACAAACTCATTTCTCACCTGTAAATGCGCCCTCAGAATATATCCTGTAGTTGATAATGAACACGACGACTCTCTTTTGCAAATTGAGATACAGTTTCCATAAATTAATCATCCGTAAAACAAAGATTTTGTATTAATCAAGCGAGGCATTGTTTTGTACAAAACCCCCCAACAAATTGATACTACGCCAGCACGTATGATTTGTATTCATTTAATAAGGTTCAACTTCAACAAATCATAATTGATACATTTTAATCAGGTTTGATAGAAGATTTTCATATTTGCTCTTGCTACCCTGGAATATTAATGTATGTAATTAGAGATATGTTGTTCGGATTGAGTTTCCCCAGCAAAGATCTACTTTTGGATGATCTGACCCAACTATCTTGTTTGAACCTCTTATTAGGCTAATCACAAAAAATCGTGGCCCTAAATGCTTCTAGCTACTAAATTTTCAGTAGAAATTTTGAATGGTTGTGATTTAAGAACTCAAAACACAAAGCTATAATCATCCAACAGTAATGTATTTTAGCATCTAAGAGGCCAAACAAGATGGATAGGTCGGATCATCCAAAAGTAAGGTTAGCTAGTAGGGTTTTGGAGTCAATCCTAAACCATAGTCTGGATAGCACTTCTCATGTAGATAATTGACCCACATGAAAATTTTAAAAAATTATTTCTCTTACAAATCTCATCGATCGATTATTTGTTATCCCCATTCTAAACATTGAATTTGCATGTAAATTCATCCGCTTCCTATTTGACATCACTCTCACTTGGATCATCGGAGAGGCCCTCTATCGTCGTTGTGCTTTGCTCCATGATATTGTTTCTGTTACGACAAACTGGACATTAGCTTCACCTGTGCGACCCAAAATCTGATCAATCCACACCACCCACAAAGTGGACCCACCTCTGATCTCCTAAATAATGCAAAGCAAATATGCTAAATATTGAGACAATGTGGTTAAGACACACGATACATATCATTTTCCGCCACATTTGATCCAAGTTGAACCCATCAAGTCGACAAACCGAAAGGCTTGCCCATCTGTGTCAAGAACGTGCAGCACACTACTGTTATTGACTCTCATTTCAAATGCCATGTGCGGCACCTTTTCACTCACGTCCAATGTCCCTACCAAAATAGATTGTAATCAACATAGACCCATGTCTTGGAAAATAAAAACAGCAATAAACCATGCAGTCCTCTGCGTATTTTGTCGTAGGGCCCATGGACCCCAGCATGTTACCATGTCAAGTGCAAGTTCTCCCCTCCTACTCCTGGACTCTCCCCGGCATTTAAATTTGTCTACAAAGCACCTCTTGGAAGTAAAATCTTAAGCGTGGAACTGAATCCTTGAATTACGTTCGACGGTTGTGCTCCTACAGTCACCTAGAATTGAATTCCTGACATAAGTAAATTCACCATCTTGTAACTAAAGCAGTCACAGGTAGGTGAGAATTGAAGTCTCGCCTATTTTCAGTTGGCTGTTTAAGTCTTGAACTGTTTTCAACTTTGACACAACCAGCAGAGTTCCTTTCACTGGTACAGGAACAATACAAAATTGGATTCCAGGAATTCATTTCTCCCTTAAGAATTAGATTCAACAGCCTCCACCCAAGTGTTATGAACCTCTTTAAAGTTAAAAAACAGAGGGGTATTCCTCTTTAGGACAAGCGTGGCTTCCCCACCCTCTAACTTCGTATAAGAACAACTAAAAAAAGGAGTGTTAAGAAACAAAATGAACATGGTCAGCTATAAGCTAGAAGTTGGACAATCTGTACATACCATTCCCTAAGCAAGAAGGGAAAACAGAACAGAGCAGGAAAGAAAAGACAATTGGGTTTCGTGCACAAGGGGTGTCATAGGCTTGAGTGAGTAAGTCGAGTGAGAAGCATCAGCCAATAAGGTCGGGGGTGGAAATATCTGATCTTCCCTCCCTTCAGACAGCTAGCTGTTGTTTTTGAGGGGTAGAATCATCATCAGAAAGACTGCAGTGTAGCTTCAGAGGTCTGCCAATGCTATGTGGAGAAGATTCAATGAGCATTGCTCTCTGAAGATAGATCACTAGGTGTGGAAGGTGGTGGGTGTTACGTTTAAGTGGAAGCTAAGTCTAAACAAGAAATCCACTTCGAGAAAGTTCATCTTTGTTGTGCTTATTCCCCCTACCTTGGGGTAGTACGCATTGTTGTTATGCCTGCATAAACAAAGATACAGAAGTACCCTTGCAAGTTGCTATTAAACCTTGATAAGTTGATATTTGGATAAATTAATGCCCATGCTTAGGGGATCACTTATCAGGAAAGTTCAGTGCACCTATAAGATAACGTGTTTTCAAAAAATTTATGAGGGCTCATCAATCACGTAAATTAATATTTCAAGCATCAGAGAAATATTAGAACTTCGAAAAAACTTACTGGAAATAAGGATGGAAAGCTCACAAAAATTTAATGGCAAATTTGCAAAATTCAAAAAATATTGGACTTTTTGCAAAAAAACCAAAATGTAATGGCATTTGTTCAAAACCCATAAACATATAAACATGCCTTGCACCAAACCTTGTAATTTATCAAAGGTATTTTATGATAATACCTTGCCGAATTAATGTGGCCTCAATTGCTGAGAATGCACTTATTCTCTTGAATCGTGAAGTGATGAATATCAGGGTTCTAACTCATGGGCCAACGTTAATCCATCAATTTACCAATGCTGTTTCATGATGCTAGGGCAAAAAGGAAACCTCATATTGCCTTTTATGTACAGCTAGTAAAGAAATATAGTAAAACATGTGCAAAAAAAGAAAGTAACCTATTCATTATAGATAGGGTTAGATAAGATGAGCTGATTGATTTCTGGAGACTTGTGACGAGTGTGCATGACAGCTTCTTTAGGACTGCACGAATCGGATGCTAGGCTGTCCACTGTCCCAGATGTTTAGGGTATTTAATCATCAAACAAGCAACCACTTCCCTTGCATTATGTAGTTAAACTATAAGATGGAACTTTTTGCCTGCTACATAGATCGTTTTTCTTTCAGAGTTTGCTTGTTAGAATATATGGAATTTTGTTAGGGATTTAGATGATTTGGGAGCTTGTTTGTAATGCGCCCACATGACCTGATTTGAAGGTTGAAAAGATGCAGAGAGAGGGAAAAAGGAGAGACTTATTTGCATCTGTTGATATGATGCCTTTTTGGGTTAAAACTATCTCAACCCACATCCTTTGGTCTCCTTATTACAAACACCACAAACTCAAGGTTTGGGAGAGGGAGTAAACAGTGTAAAAAAGGGAGAAGAAAAGCAAGAAAATGTGTAGAGAGCAAGAGAGAGCAACAGGCCGTGCAATATATCACTACTACTGTTAAAGCATAAAAAGAAAACCGAAGTCAATATTTCCAAAGAGTTCATAAAGACTAACTTATTCTCATTACCTATTCATGGAACTGGAACTGAAATAAACAATGGAAAGAGGAGGGGAAACATACCTTAGATTCTACCACTTCCTTTGTTCAACTCTTCCTTTCCCCCTCTTAAAACAGAAATAAGGATTTTTCATCCCCATCATGGCCTTAGTGTAACTTCTTTTAACCTATTCACAGTAATTTAAGCAAGTTACAGCTCATTCAATTCGGTAAATCTTCCCGAAATGGAAATATTGTATCTTTATTACACTAACAAGACGCTTGCCTGTACGGTAAATTAATTTTAGACAAGATTAGTAGTGAGAACATAGTTTGGACATGTTCAAAGGAGACCAACAACGGCACCAGTTAGAAGGAGTGAGGCAATACAAGTAGAAGGTTTTAAAAGGGCAAGGGGAAGGCCCAAAAGAACATGGATAGAAGTGGTGAGGAAAGATTTAAAAACTTTGGAACTAAATGAAGCCATGGTATTTAATAGAGTAGAATGGAGGAATAAGATTCATGTGGCCGACCCCTAATTGGGATAAGGTCTTGATGATGATGATGATTAGTTGTGAGAACATCTTCATTGAAATGAAAATATTGAGGTAGTTTATGAGACGATCCGGGTTTTTATAATGCAATTTAAAATAACAAGCTTTCACTTGCAAGATCGATCTTTATTTAAAATTGATTTTTCAAAATAAATGTAACAAAAAATTCATTCATGAATACCCCAAGTGTCATTAATTACTTTACACAATTAGATAATGGTCTAATATCATTAATAAATGAAACATGCCATGGCAATTTGAAAAATATCTAAAACTATATAATTGATATTCCCAAGATTGTTAATCAGAGCCCAAGTTAAGAATAACTACTTAAAATCAATTTACATCAAAAACTAAAATGATCACTACTAGGTACATTCACACTTATCCTTAACTTCACTCACTTGATCATAGCACTAAAACTTCCTAATGCTTCTTCTAATTCTGCTTGGATTGATGTGAAAAATACTATATTTGGTTGAGTATTTATCATACTCAGTAGGTGATCTGATACTATTAATTTGAAAACACAACACACAACATGCAAAATTGTAAGAAGGGGTTTTCAGGTAATAAAATCATGCATCCATCATATGTAAACATTGGTATTCATGCATAAATCATTTGTACATCCATATACTCAAGTAATAGAATTTTCAACAAAATCAATCAATCAATAATATAACATTATTAAATTCTTAAAGTAGTAATCGATTAAACCAGATACTATGAATCTCAACCATATAGCAATTTTTATGCACGTAGGTATCTCAGCGAACACATCAGCTAACTGGCCACAAGTGCTCACCTAAGACTATCTCAATGCATTATCCATAGGGATACAAAACAGAAATCATAGGGACTACTATGCTCACGACCAACTCTCTGAAATCATGTGTCTCTGATATCTAGAGACTACCCACCACAACCTCCACGACAACTGTGGATACGTCTCCAAAAGGGTATCGTGAACACCTCCAGTAGTCATTCCTCACCACAGCAATCAAGAAAAATAGGTGCCTCTTTGGGCATGTATACCCATCACCTTTTGTGGTTAGAGGCTGGGAGGCCAACGCCATGCAATCTCTTAGCATAGCGCCCACCAAGCTCACTAGCTTGAAAAGATAAATTCATACATGTATTCTGATTTTAAGCAATATAGAATTATGCAAGGTTTATCACATGCTAAATCATGCAATTTATGTAACCTATTTCAAAACATGTATCTAATGCATATATGAAATTGTTCCAACATTTTAAGAATAAAAATGGCTATGAAAGATATAAGTAATATCATTTTCAATTGAGATCATGAATCATGAAAATAATTTGCATGCTGTTTATAAGAATACCATATCTCATTATCATTTCAAAAACATACTAAACCTGGAAATAGTTTCACGTAAATTGTTGAAATTTTTGGCATTCAGTTAAAAACTTAGTAGCATCAAACGACCTACCTCAAGGATATCGCTTAAGTATTGTTTGCATTTTTCTTTAGTTCAAATCTTGGATCTCCTTCAAGATCTTTGTAGGGTCTTGGGTATAACTAAAGATTAAGAATCCAAATATTATTTCTCATTCTCTATTGATCATCAGTTAGGTTCACAGATCAATGACCTAAATCATCGATCTAGGCTCTGATCCTATCTATCAATGGTCAATTCTATGATCCAAGGATTAATGTCCTTAATTTAGGATTGATCTGGGTATATAGATCTGCTAGATTATTCAATTAATCATTTCTTAGAGTCTGGTCATCTTTGATCTTATAGATCTATGAGACTTTCATAGTTTCTAGGTCATGATCAATTAAAATTGTTCGCTAATGCTAAATTTTATTATATAATTAGGTCCACATTATCAATACAAATCCAAAGGACCTTTCTGATCATAAATTATACTTTTATAGCCTTTTGAATTAGAGATTTTGTATTTCATATCTGTTTAACGGTCTAGATTAAAATTCTAAATCAAAACGCAGCAAAACAAGGTTATTGGGACCCAACTGAATGGGAAGAGCATTTGGAATGCACCAATGTGTCTTAGAGACTATAACGCACCAAAATGTGTCTTGGTTTCCAAGATGCATATGCATCCCCATCAAACTGCAACTTCACCTGCACGTGTCGCACGCACAAAGACATGTCAACTGGATGTGTCTCTGTTGTACATCAGCAAGAGGTGTCCTTGTTGCCTGTTGGTCAACTAGGATGAGCAGTCCAATATGGACCATTAGATCTTTTTTATCCTTGATTAACACCTAAGATGTTCCTATAATCCACTATTTTTGGGGTTTCTAGGGTTTTGGGGTCCCACAAACTCATCGGACAGCTCAAATCTTCCATCTGAGCTGTCCTTGAGTAGGTTTCATCCTAGATCCACCCAGTTCTGGTTTCACCGATGATTTGTCGGCCAATGAGACTAGATCCAGCCTAGATCTAAGGGAAAAATGCCAGAAAAAGGAGGGGAATGGAGAGGGAGTGGAGGGGTTTTACCTGGGCTTTGATGGGTTCTTTCTGGTGCATTTAGACGCCTCCTGAGCTTGTTGGTCGTTTGGGTTTGCTAGAAACCAGTGAGAAACAAGGGAGCTGGAGGGAAAATGGAGAGGGAAAGAGATGGATCTGGAGAAAAGGGAGAACACACCGCTAGGAAGGGTAAGGTATCATTTTATCGCTGGTGGTCCGCCCTTCTTGTAGGCAGGCATGCGATCACCCCCTTATTTCTCTGGCGAAGAAGTTGGAGACATGGGAATGCAAGGGGTGCCATTACAAAAAATGGCCTCCTATAATTCTGACCTTTCTATTTTTAAAATGTATAAATGGGTTATTTATGAAATTATCAAAATACTCTTATAGTAAAAAATTATGTAACTTTCTTGTTTGAACTCCTTTCTCAGTATTTTTAGTGTCATTAGATTTAATTTTTAAAGTAGAATCTAATTATTAGGGTATTTTTTACTAAATTTGATTTCTATAGAAATCTCACTTCTAGGATTCGAAAATCTTAGTGTTGTTGATTTCTATAAATCTCACTTCTAGGATTTGAAATTTGGGTCGTTACAGTTTACTATTTGAATTAATTCTTCTTCCCATCATATATGTAGTTAGTTATTTGATTGATTCTATATCAATTAAATCAAATTTTTTATTTTTTGCACTTTGAGTGACAAAAAGAGCCCCGACTTCTTTCACAAAGGCAGAATTCGATTTGATGGTAAAAATAGTGGTTTTTACATAATAGAAGGGATATAACTTTACAAGTAGCTTTTGACTCCGACAGAGCATTATTCTTCACCATTACGGACTCGTTATTCTTGGTTTTCTTCATTATCTCAAATTTCTTCAAGTAGAGCTGCAAAACCATTCTTTAACCACAAAGAAATTGTAAGATAGGGAACTTAAACAATTATTTACGTTTCTTTTGACCAACGCAAGAAGAGAAAACCATGTAACGTCCTTCTTGTCCACTTAGCTTTCCAACAACACACTACTTTTCAAGCTTATACAAAGTCACGAGATTTCAGCTCTATCCCTTGAAAACCGCTTCTTTCGTATGATTGTTCATACTTTGCCATTCATAGGCTATGTATTCCAAATGGTTAGACGTACATAACACATTATTCAATTTATTCTTTTTAAAAAATTTAAAATTCCATTCTCAAATACTACTACAAGGGCTCAGAAGTGTATCGAAGGAGTCAAATTTTAATAGTAATATTAAATTGAAAAAAATAATAGCTAAGATCATCCACTAGATGAGAATTTTAAAATATCACCATCTCTGTCAAAAGCAGTATTTTTGAATGATTTGGATCTTTAAACATAGGAGTTCACATGAAGTGATAGCCTAGTAAGGTTTGAGGAGGAAATTAGAAGAAAAACAAGGGTCTCATATATTATTATCCTATTTATCTCTGAAGAAGAAATACCTTCCAGGCATTTTTTCTTAAAACTTCAATAAATAATATATATATATATATATATATATATAATTCTTAAACAAAAAATTCGTCATAAGCTTCCTATGTGGAGTTCTTTTTTATAAGTTATGTCTGTGTGGCATAAGCTTGCTCACAGCATCTTAATGCGAACTTCCGAAAACAACATCATTTTTCTTTCTATTAGATGAAATTTAAGACTGGTGGAGATGGAGATGCCTTTCCCGAAGAATCCATTTCGATTCGAGCCCAAAATTAATGCCCACAGACATGGAGATTCGATGTTCATTACCTTTGCATGTTATCAACTATGAGACCTTGGCCATTATCGGACAACGGTTTTCTCCGGAGTCCGGTCCTGGAGATAAGGGCTGCTAAAATAGAGGACAGATTGAATCGGGGCTCTCATTCCTCGTTAAATAGGATATCACCACCTGATGTTGACGACGGCGAAATTAAATTGAACGACGTTAATGCAAGACACTAACAGTTGTCATAACTTCACATTTTCCTTTTTCTTTTTTGGATGGTGGAGGTTGGCTTTCACATACACACCCATGAGTAGTGTGAACTCGTTACCTTCACGATTGGCCTCACTCTTTCAGTTCTATGTAGTTTGATGGGAACTAAATACCATAGATCCATTCAGTTTATCTCACTCACTTAGCTTTGGATGTTTATTGGCCCAAAAATCATGCAAAAACAATAAAAGTCGTCGTTTTATTTCGTTATATATAAACTGTTGCTTATGAGAGCTTCTTATTGGCCATGTCTTGTTAGTCAGAAGGACACCTCTAGCGTAACAAAGAGGCGGTGTTTTGTTCCGTTGCATGTAAATTATTGCATATCTTAAACCTCCGTCACTTCTGCACCAATGTATGTCCAAAGCTAGTCAAGTCAGATGAAAGGTATGGATCAATGGCAGAACGGAAAAACCCTGTACGATCCTCGTCGTCGGATTGTTCAGTTAATTTAGGGACGTTTAGAAGACTGCGCTCCCACGAATGCTCATGACCATGCTAAGGAAGATGCAGCGGATCATTTCTAACCCTCTCCTGGAATTTTGTATGGATGGTTTGAAACACGAAAGCAAGTATCTACTTTCATCATTCAATCCTTGAGAATCGATGGCTCAGAAAAGTCCAAAAAAACGTATTTTACTTTGATGTTATGGCCTACTAAATGTCATCGATCATTGAAAGACTCGGCCCCTTGCTCATAATTTTTTAGTACACCCATCCTGTCTTTTCGCCTTGATTGATTGTGAAAGTTCATATAGAGAGATGGCCTAATTGTACCTACGCCTGGCAATAGAATTTTCAGATAAAAAGAACATGAACATGAGATAAAGAATGTCTTCTCTACTTTCCAATCCGACATTGTCAGACTCACAGTCACTAACAATCAAAACAGTGAAATTCCTAACCAAACCTTCACGAAAAACTAGCAAAACCGGGTGCACAACTCTAGCAGCCCAGCGATAAAAAATTTCTGAAATATAATTACCAGAAAAACTAAAATCCAAACTCCACTCTACCATGGATGCAGAATATTGTAAACATCGCACACCATCGGATCCGACCCAAAAGGCTCGAATGTCTTCGTGTCTGATGCAGCAGACGACAAATGGATCTCTTCTTGAAGCTGAATTGCCATTTTCAAAAAGCTCTCCTCTTCTCAGAGTGGTATTCCCATGATCAAAAGCGTCTCCCCTTCTTCCAGCCCAGTTCACATGATCTAAAGGTTCCCCTCTTCTTAGAGCCAAATTCCCATGCTGGCCATAAAAAACATGCTAGCCTCCTGATTCTCCAACGTATGAGGTCCATCGATCCTTCTTAAAGGAGGAACTGACAAAAGAGGATTATTGAACAAGTAAAGCACAACAAATTCATTTCCCCTACGTAAATGTCCCCTCAAAATATCCTGTCATTGATAATAGAACTCGAGGACTCTCTTTTGCATATTTAGATACAGTTTTCATAAATTAATAATGTGTAAAACAAAGATCTTGTATTAATCAAGCAAGGTATTATTTTATACAAAACCCCCACTATACCGGCACCTATGATTTGTATTCATTTAACGAGGTTCAACTTCAACAAGTCATCATTAAAGGGCACTCCCAGTGCACGAAGCTCCTGCCTATGCGGGGTTCAGGGAAAGGGCAAACTACAAGGGCCTAAAGTACACAGCCTTACCTTGTATTTTGCAAGAGACTGTTTCCACGCTTTGAACCCGTGACCTCAAGGTCACATGATGACAACTTTTACCGTTGCGCCAAGGCTCTCCTTCCAACAAGTCATCATTAATATCTTTTAATCAGGTTTGATAGAAGATTTTCATATTTGCTCATGCTGCCCTAGAATATTAATGCATATATTTAGAAATATGCTGCCCAGACTGAGTTTGGGATGAACTCTAAAACCCTACCTAACTAAGCTCCACTTTTGGATGATCTGACCCAACTGTCTTGTTTGGTGTCTCTTATTAGGCTACTTATAAAAAACCATGCCTGCTAAATGGTTCTAGCTACTCAAGTTTTTCAGTTGAAAATTTGAATGCTTGTGACTTATGAACTCAAGACACAAAGCTAAAATCATCCAACGTAATGAATTTTAGTGGCTAACCACTTTAGGGCATAAGTCAGATCCCTCAAAGGTAGGGTTAGCAAGTGGGATTTTGAAGTCCGTCCTAAAACTCAATATAGATATCATTTCTCATTTAAATAATTGAACCACATGAAAATTTAAAGAAAATATTTCTCTTATAAATCTTACCCATTGATTATTTTCTTCGTGCATATTTATCCCTATGCCAAACACTGAATTTGCACAGTGAATTCGTCTGCTTCCTGTTTGACATCGCTTGTACTTGATCATCAGAGAGGCCCCAAATCCCAGTTGTGCTTTGCTCCATGATATTATTTCTGTTACGACTAACTGGACATGAGCTTCACCTGTGGTACCCAAATCTGATCAAACCAGACCACCCACCAAGTGGAACCAGCTCGGATCTCTTAAATAATGCCAACCAATTATGCTAAATGTCGAGTCAATATGACATCTGATATCTACAATCCGCATCATTTTGGGCCACAGTTGATCCAAGTTGAACCCATCAAGTCCACAAATCTGAAAAAGGTTGCCCATCTATGTCAAAAACATGCAGCAAACTACTGCCATCGACTCTCAATTCAAATGCCATGTGCAGCACCATTTTCACTCACGTGCAATGTCGCTAGCAAAATAGACTTGCAATTAACAAAGACGTATGTCTTGGCAAATATAAATATCCATAAAACAAGCAGTCACGTTACCATGTCATGTGTAATTGTATCACCTCCTACTCCTACACTCTCCCCAGCATTTAAATCTCTCTACAAAGCACCTCTTCAAAGTAAATTCTTAGGTGGAGAATTGAATCCTCGAATTAGACTCGATGGTTGTGCCTTTACAGTCTCTTAGAGTTGAATTCCCGGCATGATTCACCATCTTGTAACTAAAACAATCACCTGTAGGTGAGAATTGAAGTCTCTCCTGTTTTCAGTTGGCTGTTTCAACTTGAATTCTTATCTGTTTTTAAATTCGACACAACCAGCAGAGTTACTTTCGCTGGTAAAAGAACTATAAAGAATTGGCTAACAGGAATTCTTTTTTTCTCCCTTAAGATTCAAGTTTTATGATCCTCTTGAAACTTAAAGGACAAATGGGTATTGCTCTTTGGGACAAGAGTAGCTTCTGCATTCTTTGACTTTGTATAAGAACAGCTAGAAAAGGCCAGGAGAAGTGTTAGGAAACAAAATGAACATGGCCAGCTGTAAACCAGAAGATGGACAATCTGTACATACCATTCTTTAAGCAAAAAGAGAAAACAAAAGAGTGGGAAAGAAAAGACAATTGGGTTTAGTGCACAAGGGGTGTCACAGGCTTGAGAGAGAAAGTAGAGTGGGAAGCAGCCGGCAGGAAGACCAGTGGTGGAAATATCCGATCTTCCCTTCAAACAGCAAGCTGTTGTTTCTGAGGTGTAGAATCGTCATCAGAAAAACTGCAGTGTAGCTTTAGAGGTCTGCCAATGCTATTTAGAGGAGATTCAATGAGCATTTCTCTCTGAAGATAGATGCAGTAGGTGTGGAAGGTAGTGGGTGTTACGTTTAAGTGGAAGCTCAGTCCGAACAAGAAATCCACTTCGAGAAAGTTCATCTCCCTTGTGCTTATTCCCCCTACCTTGGCGTAGTATGCATTGTTGTAATACCTGCACAAACAAAGAAACAAAAGTATACTTGTAAGTTAGAATTAAACATTGATAAGTTGATATTTGGATAAATTAATACCTATGCTTATGGAATCACTGAATATTCCATAAGTTCAGTGCACCTATAAGACAATGTGTTTTCAAAAAAATTTATAAGGGCTCATCGATCACACAATTAATATTTTGAGCTTGAGAGTAAAACATATAAACACGCCTTGCACCAAACCTTGTTAATTTGTTGAGGGTTTTGGATAACAGTACCTTGCTGAACTAATAGAAGGGAAGCCTTGGTGCAATTGTAGAGTTATTGTCTTGTCACTTTGATGTCATGCGAAAACAATCTCTTGCAAAATATAAAATAAAGCTACCACCCTTTCAAAGATCCTGCATATGTGAGAGCTCAGAGCTCTGTGTAGTGAGCTGTCCTTTTTTACCCTTTACCCTAGGAATATTAATTTTTTAAGGTTTAAGCCTACTTGGACTCTCATATTTTATAATATTATCTAAGTCTATATTTACACTAATAAAATTAGCCTTCCAAGGGTGCAATGATCCACACTGAGCAGTGTGCGTATCATTATCCTATACTAGGTGGTGTTTTAATCATTTCTTGGAATGTTTAAAAGTCTTTAGGCAGTAGCTACATGGTAGATTATAATTGTAGCCTTTGTTATTTTCCATCAAACTAGCCAAATGAGATCAGTGGAGGTGGCTCGTGCTAAGAAAAGAGCAGGTTAAATTGCCTAAAATGCCCTCGTGGATCATTTCAAGGAGTGTTTTGGGTAGTCCAGAAAAATGGATACAAAGCAAAGGAGTCAGATAAATGGAATATGAAGCCAGCCAAATAGGATAGAAAGTAATTAAGAAGCTGTTAACAGCTAATAGAGAAGCTTAAACCAAGCTGTCAACAGCGAATGCAACCGTAAGAACTTTCGCATTAGAAAGTGGTGTGTATCTATCAAAACAAGGGAGGGGAAGTAAATGCAGGCCATTTTTGCTGCTGGTATTCTAATTTTTCGTATGACCAAATTGCCCTTCACAGATAATCTTAGCTAAACCGCGGGGTCAGCTGACAAAAGCCAAACCAACCCCCCACATGGGCACCCTTTTTTTGGTGACAAAAACTCCTAGTGCACGTTAGTAAGCTACGTGCACTTAGCAATTTCGGGTAGAATCGTGATTCTCACGGCCAACTGAGCTGCAGTAGTCCAGCAAAATATTTCATGTAAATGTGTCATAAAACACAAATAAGTCACGAGAAAAACCCAATTGGCGCCTAGTTTTGATACTTGCACCCATCTCCTACATCTGAATTTTCTTCACAGGTTTGTTCAACTTGCAATGAAGTGCACCCGGAGATCGTAGCCGTAATTGTATGAGAAACTTCTAAATATGAAGAGTGGTGGGAAAGAACCAAAAGGGGTGTGTAAAACTAGTATAAGTAGTTTGAATATCCTGTTCAAAGGTAGAATCAGTGAGTTACTAATCTCACAATGGTAGTTAACGTGAAAGAAGAAACAGAGGGAACGAAACCAGGAATAGAAGTTATCCATTGTTACGATGTTATCGTTTAGAAACAGAAGGAGGAGGAAGAAGACAGCCTTTAATGGCTGTTTGGCATAGGGATTGATCCAACTGCTAGGATTCGGGTAGCTTTCCATGTATAGTTATCCCTGTACCAAGCAGCCCCTAAAAGTTCTGTTTCGACATAAAAACAGTAACTGAGAAGAACAAGACCTCAGTAGAGATCAATAACTCTCATTCATACGCTGCAAATAGAGAGAGAGATTGGGCGTCAATCAGTTCCTCTAAAATTCCATAAAAAACCAAGAAAATTCACTATCCCAAGTCAGAAAACGAAAAGAAAAGGACCCAGGAACTGAGATCGCCAAATACAAAGAAAGAAAAGGAAGAAAATTTTCTCATGCTTCAATTCTTCCGGCAACGCATGAAAAATTCACCAAAAAATAAACAAAGGAGACTATTATGTACCAATACTCACATATCATCCATGAATTTGGCTGCAACCATGATACTGGTAATGAGAAGCCGATGAATGTTAAAGGAATTAATCGGCAACGAGGGATGCCGTTGGACGAACCGATCAAGATAGACATAAGAAACCACGACGCAAGAAGGACTGCAATTGGCGTATTTGAAGATCCTCTCAAGATAGCTTTGAATAGAAATAGTGGGTCTGGTTAATCCGTGGAAAACAGAGATTCTTTGTGGCTCAAATCGACGGTTCAGATCATTTGTTTCTGTAACTCTCTGCAGCAAAGATGAAAGGAATGTGATGACCTTGGGGATTAGATGGGGTTTTTCGAGCTCCGCCATTGTTGCCTGCACATAAGCTCTTGGAGCTCTCAAACAAACGAAAAAGAGGCGAATATATAAGAACTGGTAGTTCTACGAAGGTCGTCTAACGGGAATTTTGTTTTCCATAAATACCCTTGAGAAGTTTGCTATTACGTATTTGGCCGCATTATTTTGATTCTCTACCTGCCGTACTGGTAAATTTGGTGGTATTTTGCTTCATTTTTCTCCCTTTTTTGGGAATGTAACGTTATGGCGAGAACTGATTAAAGGACCAATTTTTAAATCATGGGACCAACCTTCCGCTGATCGAGGCCGTTCATCTGCTTCTTCCACTTTGGATTATGTAGGATCCTTCATGTCACATCGATTAGATCGATGATTTCAGCATCTAAAAAACATTTCTCTTGATCTTAGCAGCAGTCTACATCATCGATCAAACTGACATTATCGGGCGAATGGTCTGGATCAACCAAATGGAGGTCCCATAGAGCATTCTTATTCTTATTTCAAAATTTGTGAAAATTACGAGAAATTTTTTTTTTGTGCATTTCTTATTTTCAGCTCCCATAAGTTGGCCCATTTAGTTGTAACTATTTGGTGGGTCCCCCAGTTTAAGATGACATAATCTGAAAATAACGCCATTGCATGACTTCTAAGCATTAATTTTTTATCCGATGAGTTGGTGATCAAACCATCCATCACTAGTTCCTACTTCCTACTTGGATAGGTCAGGTACTGAAAATCTATTTTATAGGTAACAAGTTGTGGTGATCTTCCCACCACATCCTCTTCTCACTTTATAGGCCCCAAGATCGAATGCATCGTACAAAATTTTTGGGCATGGCCTATCTAATAACTACCAATCAATGATCTGGATCGTCACCAAATTGGCCCACATGAATGCATTTTTGGAGGCTAAGTGTAAATCATTCGACAAAGATAAATCAAAGGACATAATTATCTTAATCGATAGATCTTTCCTGATGCAACGATGAGCACTATAAATGGTTTAGATCATTAATAAGTGGTCCCTACTTGTACTTTTGCCTGCCAATTAAGGTGGTTATGTTTTGGTCACTTTGGCAGCCAACCCAAACCTGTAAATGTTTTTTCGTGCTTAGGAAGAAATCATTAAAGAATGGACAAGGGTATTTTGGGCACACTTCGAAATCTGAAGAAAAAGACGAGGCTTTACAGCACGAAGGTTAATCTGCAGAAAGAGCCTAACATGCCGCTGGCAAGGTACGCGGTTTAATTAAAATATTTTAATTCCCAAATTACCCCTCTTACTGTAGCTCCACTTCCTTCCATCGCCTTACTCGGTAGCTGTTGTGCAGAAGTATTGCAGTAATTCCGCAACTGCATTTAGCAGGCTGAGTTTCAATGCCAAGACCTTCTTTTTGATCCAAACCATCCATTTACTCGATCGGCCTAGGAACGGACCGTGGATCCAAATCTTGATCTTAACCTCTTTTTGTTAAACAATCCGCTACATCAATTCTCGTCTTTCAAGTAGTCCTTAAATGGAAGGCAAGGTTCGACATTTGTGTGAAGTGAATCGATCAATCTGAGGGCTAGGATCTGAGGGGAACTGTCTGTAGACCTAGTGGGGTCGAGTAGATTAACGCTTTCGATCATCGGAAAGGCCAGCAACTAAGTGTGATTAGTATATACACTAATTGCATAAGAAAATGGGATGGTTTGGTCATTTCACTAAGTTGAAGAACATGCATAATCCCTTTGTCTTCAAAAGAGAGGCCTACATAGACTGTGATCATTGACGGCTTAAGTCTGAGGCAGTCTTTCTTTTTCCACCAATGATCCAATGCAGTTGCTTCCTCTTTACAATATGATTTTATATAGACCTAGATTAAAAGGCGAGATCCACCGTCAAATATATAATCTACAGTGTTCACTCTGCCGTGCCCACTTAGTGACTTGATAATCACGTTCTGAGGACAATTAATCCGACCTGTTTGATAAGCAACCGTCTACATTCATTAGCCTGAAAAGTTCACTAGCTTATAAAACTATGGATGGATCTTTCTCTCTCTCATCTTGGGTATAGAATAGATGCTCAGAGAAGTAACTGCTACCATCAAAATCTAGAGCAATGGGAGGGTTGGGATGATCTAATGCATGTTTTGGGGAGTATCCGGATTAACAAATGAAATGTCTGGATCAAACCCTCTGATCTTCTGAGCGTTTTATGTAACTGTTGATGCAGTGAAGTTGGAGATATCTCTAGGAAGGAATTTTTCTGTTGGTCTGGGAATTGAATTCTGAGATCTAAATCTAAGAATTCATCTTACGCTGTAACTCAACTGTGTCAATTGCGGCAAAGTTAAAATGGGAGAGTAATTACCCAAGCAAAAACATCCGAGAAGGGATGCCATCTGTCCCAAAGAATTCAATTCCAAGTGAATATAATTGTTCAACTTCTGAAGTAATGGCAATTCACTAAACAAAGTGTAGAAGCTACTAAGCTAATGCCTACCTGTTAACGTGCACGGATGAAAGCACGAGGAAGTTGGTGAGGCAAATTGAGAAAGATTACTTCAGTTGGAGAGCCCGTCTTGCGTGCACACAAATCCTTCATGTGGTCACCATGTGACCTCCCTTCCTTTATTTTCATTCTCATTTCATTGCCCTCCTATCACTCTGCTCAATGCATTCTCCATTCCATCATTTATTTCTCTAATTATAAATACAACACACATGCCCTTAACTTGATAAGTCCATCTGTTCCCACTTATCATCCAATCACGTCGCAACATGAGGCGATCGATCGCTCGTTGTGTCTCCTTCCTTTCCCTCAATCCTTGCACGTTTCTCCTCTTTGATCTTGCACATGCAGTGTCGATGCTTTCATGGATCTTGGTTTCACAATTCATGTGCTAGCTGGTGGGATAGCAAGATTAGTCTATGTTAGTATATATGAACACTGTTCAATAGGTGTTTCAGCACATTATCATGTTATTAGGATGAGGAGAGGCAGACACCTGCTTGTGGTAACTACTTATATCCCATCTGTGCTCCCAAGTCTGTTAAACCTCGATAAATTAATAACCAGGCTAGATTATACAGTATGTTTTGGTTCTAAGCGGGCTGTTGTGATAAATTAACAGCCCCAGTAAATTATCGGATGCCATAGTTTCAAATTTTTCAGACAGAATCATCAATTATAGCTTAGTTTGAAAGAAAAAAAAAAAGGTATGAAAATTTCTTACGCCAAATGTCAGTGGAATAATACAAATCCTAGGCCCAGTAGGATTGACAAGGAATGTTACGTTAGAAAACAGAACTCTGTTTAAGAAAATTACTGCCTTTAATCCTTAAAAGATGGTTTACTAAATTACATTCAAACATTTATTTCGTGATGATCCTAGAAAACACTGATAACATAATCCCGATTAATCTGCATGTCAAGCTGTATGCGTACTTTTACCCATTTTAGGAATCATAAAGTTGTACCTGGCCAACCACCATACAAAACTCATATTAAATGGGTTCAGTCAGAGAAGACAACCACTGAAAGTGATCTAATTGAGGTTGATAAACCAGAGATGACGGTAATCAATGATCATGAATTACGTGTTAGATCACATGGAGAAGTCCGTACTGCATTATTTTACTAAGAGAAAAAAAAAAAATGTAAGAGGAGAACCTCACCATGTTATTCATGTACAGTTTTTGGCACCATTTTGCAGGTATCCATGCAGCATATACTCTTCTGCTTTTGATGATAATAATCTGATGCATATTCAGTTGTAGCTTTGGTGTATTATTATATGCACTTAGCTTGTAATGGCATGTTTTGGGTGACCCAAATTCTGTCCATTACTGGTTATGGGCATGCTCCCATCCCTCTTTGAATGAACTTAATAATCTTGGGTTTGTCTCAAATTCAGGACTAAGGATGCACCAAAAGGTCCATCTGCAAGGGTTAGGATTTTGTATTTTGTTGTGCCCTTTACTCTTCTTAAGGGAGTAGAATTATAGCCGAACGACAAAGATGTTGGCTCCAGTGCACGTCTAATTGTTTTTAGTCGTCTCTTTTTCTTTTTTCTTTTTTTTGCTGTCAAACCTAATTTCTTGACTGTTGATAATATATTAAAAAATACAGATGGATCTTACCTGTTGTAGCAACCATTGTTAAACAAAGACAGAGAGTAAAAGATTAGTAATTCAATGACGAGTTGCAGTATGGCAATAAGGTATATAGAGAGACCTGCAACAACCCTGGCAGTATTCCGTAGACAGCCCAAAAGTTTCGGAACAAAAGATGTCACTCACTCAAGAAGCAGTACGAAGTCTGTGATTCATATTTTACAACTCAAAGTTGTCAATCATATGATTTGTGATCCATAAAAGAAAAAACCAAATATAAGATGGTTCAGATATAAAACTGAAGAAACTAAATGTTTAATGGCATAAGGTCCTTGATAGCTCCAGTCTTAGAGTGGTTAATGTGGAACCTACGCACATGAGCAACACCATTCCAGCAAAAAAGCTTAACGTATCGGCATGCACATGCATGGTGAGACCCACTGGATCTCATGTGTGCCTGGTACTTGTTGGATCTCAGTCATTTGGAGCTTCATTGTACCAAGCAATACGCTAGGAATTGCATGTTGATCGGCCGATTAGTGTCCTATTGTAAATGTGGTTCCATTTTCTGATGATGATCTAAACCACTTGTTTCTCTAGGCCCATCCCAGATAGGTTATGCAACAAGCATGTCATATCAGTCAATCCTAACCCTCAGGTTTTCTCCCATATCCTCCTCCTTTTATCCCTTTCCTTCTTCTTCTCCTTCCTCCCTCCTTTCTTCTCCCTTCTTTTCCATCTCTTCATCGTTTTCTCATCACGTTTTCCTGGTTTTCGTTTAAAACCAGAACCGTGAAAAGTTACAAGTCTGCCCCTGGCAGATGTCAGCAATTCCAACTCTATCCTTTATCTGAAATACCATCTGTGTCCTCAAATTAATTCCATCTGAGTCCCTATTTTAATTCCATCTGTGTCCCTGTGCTATTCTGATTTTACATTATTCACATTCTGACTATCCAGGGACAGGCTTATCCAGGACTGCTTATTTAGTTGCATTTTCTGTGTTTTTGGAATAAATAATTGTGTAAATTGCAACAATTGAATAAATTTAGATTTTATTTTATTGTTAGTTTAATTCTGGTATATTCTTTGTTTTAGTTCTTTTATTAATTAAATTTTATTAAAAATTCTATCATTTTAAATCAAGTCTCCGTGAGATCGACCCGTACTTGCATAAGCTACACTACAATAGCTCGTGCACTTGCGGTTAAACAATCAACAAGTTTTTGAAAGTTTTTATTATGTTACTTTGGAAGTTTCTTAGCAATCTATTTCACATCTTAACAAAGGCTAGGATCATCAAATGGAGGGAGAATAACTGGCTCAGATCATCTCAATGCTGGACCCACTTGTATTTTGGCTGCTGTTGTAAACTATATGGCGGTGGTCGGCTGACTACCATAAGAAAACTCATATTGGACCAGAGGAGATTCTGATTCTCTTAAGTGGAATTTCAATGACCAACATGGATATGGCACCAAAACTAACCCAATAGAAAAAGAATCCCATCACATGTTGGTATCTGGAATCAGTGGCTTTGGTTTCACATTTAGAGACAGCCAAAGAATATGACAAGTTTCCATGGTTTTGATGGATAAGCAATTTCATTTTCATGCCCCAACTCCCAAGCCATGAAAAAGCATATTAGCCATAACACAATGTACCTATATTTGCGGGTCAAGGTCACCACATCTGCAGGCTTCTGATCAATGTGGCTTCCTACGTAAACGACAGTATATAGGAAGCTGCAGCACTGCCTTCCGATCAATCATAGTCCAAGTCATGGGAGAATATGAGTCGGATCCATTTGGGTTGAACGATAACAAAACCAACCAGACAAGACAAGAAATACTAGCTCATGGAAGAATCTGGAACCCAATTGGATTAGTGGAGAATCGTTCAATTTTCATCATCCCTATCAGTCTCGTCTCTACTCGTGGATAAATCCAAACCATCAGTGGTCGTATCATCCATGGCATGCGAGACTCGATCAGCAGATTTGTGTGGTTCTGTCTCACGGAACCTTGCCTTTCTGAGGATCTCCAACCACCTCTAGACTTTCCATATCAGCTTGCTCCTTGCAGAGCTCCAACGAGAAGGCCACATTAGCAGGTTTTGTTGGCATATCTGTGTTCTCTTGATGGATGCCGCTTCCTTCAGACAAGACAGAGTCAGAAATTCACTTCTTCATATACTCTTCTGCTTGGATTTCCCACGTATTTGGGTTTGGCTTGCCCCCTATTTGGCGCACATGATCAAGAAAATCCTCAGCCTTCTTCAACAACCCTTCTCTAACATACCAATCCGTGAAAATGTTGCAGATTCTAGGATCATAGCTTGTTATAGGGGCAACCACTCTTCATAGAATTTTTCTGCTGCAGTGATATGTCCTACCCTGAAGGGAATTGTAGTCGTGTGACCTTGACGTCATGGATTCGAGGTGTCAAATAAGAAATTGTTGACTGATAGCCCAAATTCTGGGTGCTTGGGAAGGTTGACTAATAGATGTTGCATATTCAATAAACCTCTTCCTTCTTACCTGTGCTACCATAAAGACTGATGAGATAGTTTTAAGGTGTTCGATCTCGGCCAGTGAGTCTAAGCTCAACATCCTTCACGCAACTCTCAGCCTCCTCAAAATGCCCAAGTTTGAAATAGAAGGAAGCCAGGGTACCATATGTACTCCAGTTGGCAGTGATACTACGGTCACCTTTCATCATTTCCACAACCTGTTCCATCTTCTCTGTATCTCCCATTTCTCCATAAGTTATCCAGATAGTGTAGGATTAAATATCTAACTGTACATTTTTCTTCTTCATCTCAGAAATCCCTAAAATGAACTTTATGCTCCCCAATGTTCACATAGAGAGTCATCATTACGTTACAAGGTATTGCACACTTCGCATAACCTGTATTCATCATTTTGTCAAGAACGTCTTCTGCCTTCTCTTTCATCCTGGCTTGCACATAGCCATTTAGAAGAGCACCATATGAATGCATGTCCTATGAGGCTCAAGAAGCCCTGAGAAGAACTCATCAGCACTTGAAACACCATGCACTTTAGAGATCAGATCTAATTAGATTACAATGTCACCGGGTTTAAACTTGAATCTTTCTCCTTGATCATTCGTCCATTCATATACCTGAGAAATTGCATGAAACTTGATTACAATAACCATCTCGTATGCTATTACAAAAGGAAAAAATAAAAATAAAAAGTTGATCATCTCATATGCCAGTCAGCAAATGGAGGCTGATCAAAGCATGATAGTAAATTATTGGCTGAGAGAAGTATAAGTTGCAGTACCCCAGAATAAAACAAAATCAATAAAGGAAGAAGAAAAGAATAAGTTGCAGATTCTGTACTCTGCATCACATTCTGAGAGTTCTATTTTCTTTTTCTTCCCAAAATCCTCCACAGATTTTATGTTTGTTTCTACTGTTATGGATTCGACAATATCAGACCCACGAGCTTATAATCAATAGCAGTTGCTTCTTTGTTCATTAAATTGCCAATGGAAGTTTTACTGTTCAATACCTCATGCATCGGAAAGTGTTTCTCAACTCCTACATCAGGAGAGTAGTTCAGTGTGATTAACATAAAATAGCATCGGAGAACATAAAAGAGAAATCAGAGTATTACTAAAATGGAAGAAATGCCTGAGTAAAATATTAGAATAAGATCTTCATACCTACTCATTAAATCTCACCAAGTGGAGTATAATATGAATCAACCAGGACATATGCACTAACCTCACAGCAAACTAGTCAAATGAAAGAGAGCATGTGGACCATACCAATTCAACAGTTCTTTTTTGCTGCGGTTTTCATCTTTTTCATCAAATTTTCATTAAAGCAAAGAAATTTCAAAATAAGCAAAAAGTAGAAGACTGTAAATCCACCATCCAGAATCTGGCTAAGAACACTGTTGATCAAATGGAAATTATTCTAGGATGTATGGAACAAGAATTTACTAGAATGAATATATGCATATACACACATGTACACATTTTAAGAGCACTATAAGAATGCTCATGTCTAGGGTGATATGTGCACTAACTTAGACAAGGGTATGTATGTGCAAGTCACAGCACAGGCATAGACACATGGCCCTCATAAACTCCCGTGCGGCACTTAGTCTTGAAATGCACTCAAGGCACCAAGGCTAAGGTCAGCCTAAATTGCGGAAGCTCACAAGAAAATATGGGAAGATTATGAGGAAATAAAGGAAGAGAACTAGAGGCTTATAACAACGTACTCTTATGACTCAAAGTAGCTTACACCTTAATAGCATTAGCTTCTAAGCTCAATGCTTCCTTACAAGATGAGTTACAAATGAGGGAGCTCCTCTATTTATAAGAGTTCACCTCCTTTCCACTTCCTCAATGAATGGTGGAGATTATTACATGTGTATGGTTGAGATTGTTCTCCAGAACATTCTCTTAAAATATCTTAAGTCTACAAGATTCTAGATTCTAGATATTTCTAAGGACATTTCTAGAATCCGGGCCTTCTATATTATGGATCTTCCTCCACAAATTAATGGACCTAAGTCTCTTAAGTTAAGTCCATGAGCTAAGTAGGCCTCTTTTGGCGTCTGCAAGCATTGGTCACGGGCCTTGTAATGTAAGTCCGTGACATTCTATTGTATGGCAACCCTTATGTTGTCTACAATCTTATTAGGGATGATTTCTGTAATGTAGTTTAGCAGCATACCTGATTGAGCTACATCCTCTGGCTCGTCTTCCTCATCTTCTTCCTTGTGTAATGTCATGTCGTGTAGGGTCTTCCTCATTGGACAATCTCGCATGAGGTACGGTCCATTGCAAAAGTAGCATGGCCTTGATGGGGTAGTAACTTTCCATCTACTAGTATAGCTCATTGGATTCAAAATGTTAATATCAAGAGTTCTATGAAGGCTTACCTTCCTTATGGAGCACAATCCATCCTCCCCCTCACCCTTAAGCTCTTTCATCACAGCTTCAAGGGACACAGACCTTGGGTGCACTTCCTCTAGCATAGTGGAAATGCCACACGCAATTGCCTCCATCTTCGTAAACCTTTATTGCTAACCTTGCTTTGAAACCAACTTCGCTCAATCTCACTTAGCTACCAACCCTGTAAAACCTACTTTGATACTATTTGTCACAGGCTCAGATTTTCAGCCCGTGCAGCACTTAGTCTTGTAATGCACTCAAGGCACGAAGGCTAAGTTTAGCCTGAATTGCAGAAGTTTACAAGAAAATATGGGAAGAGAGCATAAAACCCAAAAAGAACCACTAACTTGCCCACTGATTCATTGATTGGTTCATTCCTTACAAGATGCCATACAAATGAGGGAGCTCCTTTATTTATAAGAGTTCACCCCCTTTGCACCTCCTCAAAGAATGTTGGAGATTATTACATGTGTATGATTGAGATTATTCTCTAGAACATTCTTATAAAATATCTTAAGTGTATAACATTCTAGATGCTAGATATTTCTAAAGACATTTCTAGAATCCAGGCCTTCTAGATTATGGATCTTCCTCCACAAATTAATAGACCTAAGTCTCTTCAGTTAAGTCCATGAGCTAAGCAGGCCTCCTTTCGGGTCTGCAGGCATTGGTCATGGGCCTTGCAATGTAAGTCCGTGACATTATCCCCCACCTGATAACATCAACGTCCTCGTGGACACATCTTCAATTGTGTTGAAAACTCTATCCTCTTGCGTGAGCTATGTGTGTGTACTTCAAACATTCCATGTTGCATCATGATCCTTTTGAGGCGCCTTGCTTTGCTTGTTCCTTCACGCATATGCATCGGGTTACTCTTGTGTTCTGTGGGGACCTTCTTTCTCCTCTTCATGTTGTGGGCATCCTTACCTCCATGTGTAGCTTTGTACGTACGTGAGTAGTTGCATCTTGTGCATCCTTGTATTGCAACCCTTTGACGTTGTGCCTCCTGCACATCAGTGTGACAGCTTCGAGTCCTTGTGTTCTCTGCATGTCCCCACTTAGTCTTGTCCATCATGGAATCCTCCCATTGTCACATATTCTCATTTGTGCTAAAAGTTGTGTCAACTATCTTGTTGATCACAATCTTCTCCTAGGATTCATCAAGCCTGAACAACCTTGTAACACATAGGCGTGATAAGCCTAACTATGCCATCTCCACATTCAGTGTGGAATTCATTGCTAGTTCTAAACCTTCCAACCCAGCCACTTCTACATGTGGATTGGTTATTTCGCTTTCCAAGCTCTGTTGTGTGGAAACCCTTACGTTGTCCACAATCTTATTAGGTTTGACTTCTGTAATGTAATTTAGCAACATACCTGATTGAGCTACATCCTCTGGCTCATCTTCTTCCTCTTCTTCCTTGTGTAATGTCATGTCATGTAGGGTCTTCCTCATTGGACAATCTCACATGAAGTGAGGTCCATCGCAAAAGTAGCATGACCTTGATGGGGTAGCAACTTTCCATCTACTAGTATAGCTCATTGGATTCAAAATGTTAATCGCAGATGTTCTATGAAGGCTTACCTTTTTTATGGAGTGCAATCCATCCTCCTCCTCGGCCTTAAGCTCTTTCATCACAGCTTCAAGGGACCCAAACCTTGGGTGCACTTTGTTGAGTCATTACTTTTGCCAAAAATAACCTTAGATTACTATTTTATTAGATCATTTAATAAGGTAATTTTGTGATTTTAAATCAATTTTAGCTATAATCAATCATCCAACCATTAATTTGAAAAGTTAACGATCGAATGATCATTATAGCTAATTATCCATATAAGATAATTCTAATATTGTATTTTGTTTTTGTAGATAAGCCAAAGTACGTTGGACGGTTCAGATTAGCTTATTTCGATGGGTCCCACGCCACAAAACATGCAAATCTGGGCAAATATGACTAATCATGGGCAGATCTGACTAAATCTAAGCAGATCTAACCAATTATAGAGAGATCTAACCAAATCTTGACCAATCATGCCAAATTTGATCAACCCCCTTACAAAGGAAGGAGGGGTTGGATTGGGGGGTCCCTTTTGTCTTTCTTCCTTCAAGGGTAGGAGCAAGCTGCTCCACTCTCTTCCTCTTCTTCTTCTTGCTTCTCCCTCATAGAGTAGAGGTGGAAGGACTGTTCCTCTCCACCTCTCTCTCTCTTCCTCTCCACCTCTCCCGTGTTCTCCTCTCACTCCCAGTCTCTCTCTTTCTCTCAGAATCCCTCTCTTTCATCCCATTCATTGGCCGTGCGTGACACACCAGGCCGAGCTTCAATCTCTCTCTTGTGCTCTCCTTCTTGTTCCCGTTCGTTTTCTCCTTTTGACAGAGAAGAGGTGGGAAGGACTGTTCCTTACCCATCTCTCTCAATCCCCCTCTCTCTCTTGTATTTTCTCCTCTCTGCTTCTCCCTTTGTCTGCCCTCTTCTCTCACCCTCGTTCTCTCTCCCGCTTATCTCTCTCTCCTTTGTTTCTCTCTCAAATCCCTCATCACTGGCGGTGTCCTCCAAAATCCAGCATCGCTGGAACCCTCTTCTCTCCGCTACTGCCTCTTCACCTGACCTAGACCAGACTCGCACCTAACCGGCCAGACCTCCTCAGCCAGGCTGGATCGCGTGCCCATTTCTCTCCTATCTCTCCATTTTCCGGAAAACCCAGCTTCCAAAACAGCTCCCTACTCCTCCCTTCCTTCTCTCCCCAGATCGCACCCTCTTCTACCCAGTCCAATTGCTCCGGTTCACCATCACCTTCTATCCAAACCAGTTGCACAGACCCAAGGGCGCATCAACTCGTCGCCCTCTGCGTTTACCCCCATCTGAAACGGACTGACCAAGCACCTTCCACCAGCACTCCCTCTCTTACAACCCATCTCAACCTTCTCTTCCTCACACTCTTCTTCACTCCACCCCAAAACCCAACTCCCAAACCAGGCCTTTTTCTCCAAACCGGCCCAGATTTCTCCTCTTCTTCCCCTTGCTTCTCTCCCCTCTGCTTTTCCTCTCTTCTCCTTTTCCCCCATCTCTTTCCTCTCCTTCTCTTCTTCCCCATCTTTCTTCTTCTTCTTCTCCCGCATCTTCTTCTCCATTTGATTTCACCGTATTACTGTTCATGAACAGTAACTTCGGTACTGTTTATGAATAGCATTGTACTATTCCTTTTTCACAAGTTCCATTTTTACCCATAACCTTTAGTTTTAATTTCAAATGTATCATGTTTTGTCTTTTATCCTATTTTGTCTTTATGTGTATACATGTTTTAATTTATCTAGAATAGTCTTGTTCTTAGATTAGTTTCTAGAAGACGGTTTTTCAGTTCTGATTAATTGCGTGACACAACGATCAGGATAGGGAATCTGTAATTAGATTATTATTGTATTTAATTTCATTTAAATTCAGAACAGTGCATTCAAGGATTAATCAATTTGAATGTTCTTTTTTTTTTTGGCAATTTATAATTAAAATTTATGTAAACTCCAACATTTAAGTCAAGTCCCTGTAAAAATAGACCCATATTTGCATAGCCATACTACAACAACCGTCCACCTGCGGAAAAACATCAACACACTTCCTCTAGAACCACTTGTAAACATGATCCTGCTTCTGCATGATCCTCCTTGTTGGGCTAAAGCATCTCCCTGCCCTTACTGGCAAAAGGCAAACAATTTTTAAAGGCAAATTACGTACTCAGCAACTTCATCTTCTAATAGTTTTACAACTCCTCTCAGTATACCAAACATGTTGCAGATGGCTTGTGGAGAATCATTGCCCCATAGGATATTCTAGCATTCCTAAAGGTTCTAGGATTATATCTGGGAAACAATTTCTTTAAAAAAAGGCAGCCCTGGTGCACGAAGCTCCCGCATATGCAGGGTCCAGGGAAGGGGTGGACCACAATTTCTTTCATTTCTAAAAATAGATAACCAAGGATTTCAGATTTTATAAGTTAGGGCCCATTAGAGTGAGATTCAAGAGAAGTGGAGAAAGAGCTTAGGTTTCTAACAAAAACGAATGAGATTGTCCATCTTAACTAGTTCACCAATTTCTAAAATGCCTCTGAGTACCAACATACACAAAAAAACAATCCTATGGAATATGTGGGTAGAACCATCACTACAATTTGAAAGAATCAACATAGTTACTTAATATACGAACAGAAAGCACAAAGTAATGAATCCCATATAGACTTTAAACCAAATTAATGGGATCTAGGAGCCCTCTAAAATCTAAAGAGAAGAATCTCAAATAACTTCCCTCCTTTTGCAAGAGAGTTTCCAGTGTCAGGGTTACGTTTGCAATCCTCACCTGGTTAAGCCACCACCTAGCACTAAGAACCTATAAGCACCTGAAACTCATGCTGAACTCAAATTTACTTGATTGAGAGAAGGATTAATTCCAAGGGAGAACTCAAGTTTCTTAAAAGCCAAAATGAGGAGGAGTTCAACCAAGATATTGAAGAGCTGAAAGCATGTGATTAACAATTCCAAAACCTCAGTCAAGTAACTGAAAGCCTACAATGAAGATTTATAAACTTGAAAGAAAAATGAGCAACAATGCAACCTAGTTAACTAGAACCCAATCACAAGTCAAGTATCACAATAGCTTTGCCAAGTTAAGGAACTCAAACCGATCAGAAGAATCTAGATTGCTTAAACTATTTCATGGTAACATGTAGCATAATTGGTAACAAAAGAGAAAGGGAAAAAGAAAAAGAAAAAGAAAAAGAGAGAGAAAATATGAGATGACCAATTTTCTTGGAACTTCTCCTAAAAACAAGTTCATTATTAAGAATCATAGTACAGGTTTCTTTGGTGTTTGCAAAGAGACCATATTCAAGATAATTAACTAATATTAGATAATAGACTGGTTAAAAAAGGGGCAACCCTGGTGCACGAAGCTCCCGCCTATGCGGGGTCCGGGGAAGGTGCAGACCACAAGGGCCTAAAGTACACAGCCTTACCTTGCATTTTGCAAGAAGCTGTTTCCACGCCTTGAACCCGTGACCTCAAGATCACATGACAACAACTTTTACCGTTGCGCCAAGGCTCCCCTTCAGATAATAGACTGGTTAGCATACAATTAAAAAGCAAGGGGAGAAGTTCTTTTTTCAGCAACATCACAGACTGTTATGATCTTAGTGTTATAGATACTACAAAAGACCAGCGAACAAAGTGCATAGAGAACTGAGGAAGGTAGAAACCTATCAAACAACCATCACACACAGCAAAACTTGATAAGAGAGGACCAGATCACATAGACCTCTCCAATTGTTTATTAGGTCACGCTATGCTCGTCATGTATTATAACCATATACAGAGACAGAGCAACAATTTTCTTCAACAGAGTACCATTCTTGTAACGAAATGTCCACGGAATTATGAGAAAGGCCTATTCTGAAAGTTGATGTCTGAAGGGGACTGGATAAGCAACTAAGGAAGATATTACTCCTCAAAGTTAAAACACAACGCAATTGAGAAGTTCTATTCTCATGAAACGCAAGAAAAACATGTCCTTCCACAACAGCTTCAACTAAACTACAAAGACACATGTGGCATAACTTCTCTATGCCATATATGAAGCCAAGTCCAGATCCAAACACAAGGTTGAAAGTATGGTTACATTTCCCCATAGTGAGTACTAACTTGAAATCCTAATTTGTCCTTCATTTCCCTCCAGCTACCCAGTTATACAGTCTCCCTTCCCCGTAAACTCTAGAATTCCTATAATGGTCCCAAATGAGGAATCAAACACAGATAATAACCACAAAACCCATCATGAAAACCCAAATCAAATTGCCTATTCAGCTGTCAAATGTACCTCTAAGCTTCTATCTAAAAGTAATTGAGCCAAAAAATCTAAACCGTTCGGCTGATACGGCATACCAACAAAGAGAAACAGAAAACAAATTAACCCACATAAGCAATCAGCGAAACAGAAAATGAACTCAAAAAGGTAGAAACACCACACCTCGAGAGCAAGCCTGTAACGTCGAAAATTTCCCAATTCCTTGATAACTCGACAGATATCCCATTTCACGAGCCTCCTACCTTCCTCTTCCTGCCGATTGAAAACAACTGAAGAACCCCAGCTAGGATCTTCCATCAACGAGATCCTACCGTAGAGTGAGCTCCATTTCAGGGTCGGATGCCGCTCGAGTCCAAAGTGCCATAGTTATGAACCTGGGAGATGGAACATACTATCCAAGAGCTTTTCGGGTTTCGATTCGTTCCAAGAGCTTCGATTGGGATAAGACGAAATTCCGGAAGGAGGGATTGACAGTAGAAGAAGGTTGAGGGGAGAGGAATTCGGGGTAAAAGGCAAGGAGAAGTGGAAGATTGGAGCTGAAATTTTAGGGTTTTGAGGGAGAAAACTAGGGTTTTGGGTGGAAAGGAAACAGATTTCTTGCTACTGCATCTCTCTGGTTTGGTACAGAGAAGGTAGAAAGACGTTCGTGGATAACAGTGTGGCCGAAAGACTTACTTCGCGGGAAGGGTAGGGCGGGCCTAAATTGGGCCTTTGTGGGCCTACATAGGTAATGTTGGGTAGGTAGGAAAAGGAAATAAGACGATAATCATCTATGACCTACATGATAAACGGCTCAGATGATAAATAGAACCCCACGTGAATTTATGCTCGTTTCGGTCCTTCAAAGGAAAATATGGGCATCCTATAACTTCTCAATCCAATAAAAGGACCAGCAAGATAGATGGTTGGGATCACAGAAATCTAGGCCCATACCCTGAATAAGATCCATGCTGCAGGCTACTATTTGAAGTAGAAGTCTTGAGGATGATGCAACTTCTAGTCACTTTCTATTCATCATAGGAGTCTGCTTTACTTTACATCTTGCAAGAGGTTTTTTCCACCCCTTAAATTCGTAATCTCAAGGTCATAGACGACAACTCTACCTTTGTGTCAAGGCTCCTCTTCAATTTCTTTTCTAAGTGAATCTCTTAAACTCCAAAGTCACCAATGCCCACTCTGCAACCCATCTGAAAACCCTGTCTTTAAGAAACTGGAATGCATGTTTCCCTTTAATGCAGATTGCATTTCTTTGAAACCAACACCAACTTGAAGCTGAAAAAGATAATTTCCAGAGTATTTTGAATTTTTCGGTACTACCTTATATATTCCATTGCACCCAAGATCCTCGAATGATTTAGAGAGTACCCCCACTTATCATTCGCGCATCTCGGCAGCCACTTAGAAGTTCTCACCTATGCGTGATTTTGGGAAGGAGCGGACCAAAAAGGCCTAAAGTACACAGCTTTACCTTGCATTTTGCAAGAGGCTGTTTTCGTGCCTTTAGTAAAACCTCGTTTGATTCTTTTAATGTTCGAATACCTGGGCCGCCAACTCTTTGGGTTTGCATAGACTCTCCCGTGGGACTAAGTTTGCCATTGATTATTTCAGAAGAACGAGTCTCTATCTGTAACACCCCGGATTTTTAAGACAATTTTTTTTTTTTAATAATGGCATTTTATATAAGAGCATTTGGGATCCCATGAGAAAAGATTTATTTAACATTTTACTAAACCTATCTTTAAAACTCCGGGTGTTAATTTTCCTTTCACAAAATGGCGTACATGTAATTTAAACATAAATAAATAATCCGCGTATAAATCAACGTCAAATAAATAGGCGCCTTTATTTTAAATCAAATAAACGTCGAAAAGACAATAATAATATGGCCCAGGATCTATCCATCATAACATCCCACATAAATGTCCAACATATGTCCAAAGATATAAATCACATCCCAATATAAAATATGCAGTCCATAATAAAAATCCAAATGATAATCATGTTTAATGACTCACATCACTGTCTAATACTATAGAAAAATGGTCTTCAAGAGCTCTCACGGCTTCTCAACAAATTCTCGCTTTTCTCATATCGCGTCGAGATCTAAGGCATTGCAAAACAAAGCAATGCCTCAAAGAAGCTATCGTCAGGTAGGTACATGTACAATTAATGTAATAAATGCAAGAAATAATGAACAATACTGATGAAAAATCTAACATTTATGAAGATAGTGATATCATAATGCATGTTCAATAAGTGCCAATTTATTCCATATGCTAAAACATGAAATTCAATGGGTTAAAACATGACATGAATCAATAAAATGGAGCATACATCCGTAATAAGGGCACCCTAAGGTAATGGGTCCCATCACATCGCACTAACATCCCCGATCGTAGAGTACACGTAGTCAACCTCCGAGTGTCGCTCACACCAGGCATATCATCAATAACCATGCTCATCATACATACACACATAATAAGAATATGGGCCATCATGTCGCGTGGCAACCCTCCATAGTATCAACCACCGCGCTCCCGTCGACACCATAATCTGAGACTTAGCGTCTGCTCCCATGGAAAGGCTCGACCCAGAGTGTGGACTATCCATGTTACCAAACCCCTACCGAATGCCATCTATGGGCAGTGTCTATCATATCACAAACTCATCACATCATAATCTTTAAGGTGGGTGGCCGACCCTATCCCTCCTCCTAAAGATGAGCACGCCCACCGGCGAGAGCACCCGTCATCAAATATAAAATACCTGGAATCATATGTATATGCTAAAACTCAAGAAGCACTTATAGCTTGCAATCCCCAAGACATGCCCATCATCCCTGGGTTAGCAAATACTTATCAAAGACCAACTAATAAGCCTCTATTCTCATTTCCATATAAATCCATGCATTTTCTATATATATAATAAGAAATAAGTCTCTAAGTAAGCATAACAAATTAACATCATACTTGTAAAAGCATTTGAAATAAGTTTATTCAATAAAAGATTTCAATTTGGAATAACCATCTTGTACGCAATGTAAAGCATGAAATCCACTTGCAAATAATAATTGCATTTTAAAACACAATCACACATGATGCTATGTTTAAACATGGTTTAAAAATCAAGGCAAAACATTAGTTGTCGTCACCTACCTCAGTGTGAGATCACTAGCTTGCTAATAACTCCCTTTAATTGGTATATTCAAGTGCACCTGTACATGTCACATCACTATTTTAAAATTTTCCTAAATAAAAAGTGGTCATTTCTAAGTTTTTAAGTTAAACCAGGTCCATGTCATTACCGATACCTGGCCACAACGCCTCTTCCTGATCGTGATTTGGACCTCTACAGCTCCCAAAAATCAAGTTTTGAAGTGAAAACTACACTAAAATGGCTGCCGACCACCATAAGGTGGTTTAAACCGGCGGCACCCTTTTTTGCCGGTTTACACCGACGTACACGGGCGCACGAAGACGCACGCCGACGTAGACGTCGTACGGGACGCGCGTCGTGCGTCTTCGGCACCGTGCGTCACGGTCGCCAGGACGTGCCACGTCCCGATCCCACCGCGACAGCCAACCGAGGCCGTCCCGCACGCGCGCGGCGCCGTGCGACGACGACGTCATACGGGCGTCACCAGTGCGCCCGGCGCGCCGCGCGCGCCGACGTTGGACAACGCCGGAGAAGACGACCGGATCGGCGCCCGGCGGGAGCTACGCAGCTCCGTTTTGCGTGATTTTTGCGCCATTTTCTTCAGAATTCTCTCTAGAATCCATTTATGCCCTCCTTTTGCACTAATTTTTCCAAAAACCATGGTTTTTAAACAATTTTTCCCAAGTTCCTAAAAACATCCCTAGGTAACTGCTTTTGAGTTTTTTTGGAGAATTCCACCGTTGGATCACTCCCAATTTTAAAGGGTATTCTCGGGTCTCTTGGCACTAGTTGGACTATGAGATTTTCAAACGGATAATGTTTGATCCGTGAAATCACGCTCCAACAAAGTAGCGTGCACAAAGCCCCCAAAAATCGATTTTTTCCTAATTTTTAAATACTTTCCTAATTAATTTTCTAATTAATAAATACATAAAAAACATGGATTTGAGGCTTACCTTGTGCCTGAGCCGGGTTTGCTCGTGTTGTCGGGCTCCACTCGCCTGAAACCGCATTTTTTGCAGTGTCTAGGGTTTTGCGTGAAGATTCATGGAAAACGCTCAAAGCGGAGCGTTTTGGCCCTGAGAGCATAGATATGTGGTTTTGAGTCTCTTGGGGAAGAGAAACTCTTCCCCACACGCCTCTTTCCATGTCTCTCCGGCGATTTTTCCGGCACTGGTAGAGACGTGTGGAAGGCGGGGTGCCGCATCAATTTGGACCCCCGTCTAATACGTCTCTACCAAATGACCAAATTGCCCTTCCAACTTTGGATCGCTCATAACTCCCTCGTTTGAGCTCCGTTTTCGCGTCTGGTGGCGTTGGATTCGTATCGACGAGCACTTTCTAATTATTATGTTTTCAGGAAAGAATTTCATCCATAAATTTTTATTTTTATTTATTTAATAATTTCCTATTTTTATCTTAAAAATTAAGGATATTACACTATCTTGGATAACACCGCTAAGAGAGTTTACTTTAGAACAAAAGTTTTCCATAATATGATAGTGATTTGAAACCCAAAAAACATAGGCTAAGATCTTCTAATTACCGTGATTTTGGTGTGTGCAGGTTCTCTAAGGAAAGCAGAACAAGATAAATGTCTTAGATCTTCAAAAAATCAAGCCTAAAGTCAAGAAAAGTAGGGTATACGTGCCCAAGCAAGGGAACCTTACTTACGGCTTCCAAGCCTGGTGCAAAACGAAGGGATTTGATTTCACTTATAATCAGATCAGTAAGCAACCATACTTTTTTTGTGGTGGTGTTGTTGACATTGACATCGAAAGTGAATTTTGAAATAGGCCTAGCTTGCTATTTAATCGTTTGGGAATACCATGAATTAGCTGGCAATGAAAGGACCTTCAAGATTCAAATAAACATGAAACGATCGTTTAACTACCAGGTTGAAGGTTTGTGTCCACTAATCACAATTTAAAAAGTGGAAGAAAAAAAAAAAAGAAAAAGGGTTCGATGAGATGAGATGAATAGTGATTATTTAACCACAATTATTCTACAGTGAAAATAATTCTCAATTACATGATCTTATCTCTTAGTCACTATTATCTATACTGTACATAGAAAACATCCCACTCTATATACAAATATAAAAGATTATATATTAATGTCTTTATGTAATCTTTTGTATATTTACGTCTAGGAAGCAGATTCACGGGAGGTATTTTGAAGAACAAAAAAAGGTAATTTTGACAGCCGATTATTATCATTCATCATCATCAAGACCTTATCTCAATTAGAGATCAGTCACATGAATTTTATTCCTTCATTCCTCTCTATTGAGTGTCATGGCTTCATTTAGTTCTAAAGTTTTAAAATTTTTCCTCACTACTTCTATCCACTTTCTTTGAGCCTTCTCCTTTACCCTTTTAGAACTTTCTACTTGTATTGCCTCACTCTTTCTAGCCACTGCCATTATTGGTCTCCTTTGAACATGTCCAAACCATCAAAGTCTAATTTCCCTTGTCTTGTTACCGATTATTACCACTGCTAGAGCAAAAATGCCATCTCAAAGTAACTATATACTGCTCTAATGGATTTTGGTGAAAGTTTTACTGCTGCCAAAAGTAAAAGAGTACCATTAAATATATACTATTCTAATCTCTTACCTGCTTGTGCATGTGTTCATGAAAGACTACAGACCAAACATAATTACTAATTAGATAATTTGATCACTATTTGTTCTCTAGTGAACAACCAAAGCAGGAACAAACATTAAAAGTAGTGATAGGAGCAAAGGGTTTACATCATAAGATAGAAAAAATTTATGTGGTGCGACGATCAAGGGTGTACTAAACTTGTTGTCCCCTTGTCTTTGTGTGTAAGCTTGCACGCATTATAGGAGATTGTCTACCTAGCCCTATTATTTAAGTAGATGTAAACACCAACGGGGGGCAACAACATCGATGATTCCGTACTTTTGACAATGGCGGGCAGCTCCGGTGCATGAAATTCCCACTTATGCAGGGTCTAAAGTAACTAGGCTTTATCAAATTCGTGTCGTCTTTTGCTGATTGTAACTAGGCTTTTGCTTCTGTTTGGGCCTGCGACTTGTCCTTCATATGATCATAGACTTGGCCATTGGGGTCCTGGGACAGCCGTTGCATGTCTTTTAATTCAGATAGTTGTTTATACAAAGGCAATCTAAGATGCAATACTCGGA
Organism: Warburgia ugandensis; assembly: GCA_035236585.1. Lineage (NCBI taxonomy): Eukaryota > Viridiplantae > Streptophyta > Magnoliopsida > Canellales > Canellaceae > Warburgia > Warburgia ugandensis. The sequence continues at coordinate 4,208,199 of CP141131.1, read as the reverse complement.
TGTTTCTTGAACCAATAAACATCCTGTGCCAGAGAATCAGATGAACGGTCTGGATTATCCAAAGCTGAGACCCATAACGCCAAATGGAGGCGCTTGCACATACACACCTTCTAAGGTGTGTTTGCTTGGCATTCCTCAAATCTAAAAAATCTTAGAACTTTGTTCTACTCTCTCTTCCGATAGGTGCGAAAATCGTCGATCTAGTCAGCCCCAACATAGACTTTTGGCTCAAAGGAGCCACTAAAGTCAAAGTGGAAAATAGTTTAGGTTTGAACCGCGAATACTGGACACGCGTTTGTGGGGCCTAGAAAACACAGGCAACAGAAGGGTCAAAAGTACATTGCTCGGATTAACTACAGTTTTCCAGGGTCCCTTTTTTTTTTATCTGAACTTTGCAATGAAAGAGAAAAAAATATTAAGTGGTTGAATCTCAAATAATTTGCTAAATCTGAAAAGGGTAGGCCTCAGTGCACAAAGCTCCTGCTATGCGAGGTTCAGGGAAGAGCCGGTAGGCAGTCTTACCTTGCATTTTTGTAAGAGACTGATTCCATGCCTTGAATCCATAACCTCAAAGTCACACGACGATAACTTTTACCATTACACCAAGACTCCCTTAAGATTGAATCTCAAACTTATGTTGCTCAATCTAATTATATTTTTTGTGCCATTAGGCAACACTGCATCTGAGTAGTTTCTCCATGAATAATAGTATGTATGAAGAAGGCATGCCCGTTATAAAGTGTGGAACCCACCCTTGATCAATTTGGACTGTCCATTTCTCCATGGCCCCAAGACTCCTGTCAATTCCAAACAGCTACCTCAAAGCGACAGATCACTGGCTCCATGTGGTTCTAAATCATCCATCAGCAACCTCTTCCTTCAACAGTCACGATCACAATCAAAATATTGGGTTTGAAACACTGCAGAAGATCACAATCAGAATACTGGGTTTGAAACACTGGAGAAACGAAGAGCCTATCGGGTGGTGGTATGGCCGACCAAAATACAAAAGCATCCATCGCAAAATCATCGTTCGTTGATCAATCCTTTGTTCCTGATCTGCAGAACCCAGAGTAGGAATTACGCCGAATTTAATTTCGTATCAAGAGTATAGAATAATATAGCATTATCTCTTGATACAATAATCCAGCATTATCGCATAAGCCAGATTATATAAGCCTTTGTAATCTGGCACTAAGTCCTTCTTGAGCGAGTCAAGGTTCAGTAATCTATGAACCAATCTTCTTATGTTCTTGTTGGAAAATGGCATTAAAACAGTTCAGTGCTGAACTTCCTGAGCATTTGAAGGTTCTGCAATCTAAAAACCTGTCTCCTAGTGCATTCGAAGTGTTCAGGCCCTGCATTTCTTGTTACTTTCAATGTACAGAAACATTGCCAATTCAACAAAAAGCTATTTGAATTACAAAACAGGTCCCAACCCGTCTCATCATCTGAAGCTGCTATAAAAGCCATCACAGGTTATCTAACATACCTCCTTTTGTTTTGGAAAGATCAGTTTATCTAACATACAAACAGTGTCAACTCCCTCTCTCAGCTGAAGCATGCTTTCTGTCGCATTTTTGAGCTACAATATAGCTTCTGTTTCCTCCTAAACCAAAACCAGTCACATTCATTCCTCACTTTGCCAGCTCATAACAGGTCAGCATATGCAAATGTATAAAGGAAAAACATACCCATTAAGAACATAGAGATAGGACCAAGTTGCACGATCACGTCTCAAACCCTCATTTACATAGACTTGTGCATTTGGTGTGGATTTAAACGGATAATAGATACCCAAATCATCAGTATTGTCGAGCTGAAATCTATCACTCATGTCACCATATCAGCATGAATAAGAATTTCATTGCATGATGAGTTGCAGGTATCCTATGCTGCTGCTGCTGCTTGGCTGTTGGCTGCTTAGAGTTGAAGAAGGTTGGTTGGATAGAGTCTCTTCTTTTATAACAGATTGAGTGTCTGCTGTTGAATTGCTTGTTGGGGTTTTCTGTTTCCAAAGATGGCAGTCTAGCAGCTCTGCCTGTGGGAAATAGGCATTTGAAGGTATATCAAACAACAAATCTTGGTCGGAACTGTCATCAGTGAACTGCAAAGAGTCCATCATGATGGAGCTCGTGTCTGGTGGGAAAGCAAACAGGCTTCTCGGACTGAAGCAAGACCCCTCATTATCCACGTCCTTGGTTTCATAGCTTGTCTTGGTTCCAACTTCACCAGAACTCACTTGAGGTGCTCTCATGGAAGGAAGATTCAAGCTCCCGTATCTGTTCACTCTTTTGGGGCTTTTAACCATGCTTTTTGTCCCTGAGTTTACAAAAGAAATGGAAATCAATCAATACACTATATTTGACAAAGGAAGTAGTGAAAATGCCATTGGGTATTCCACTGGAATGTAGATAGATATAGAAGGAAAGAACTGATACAAGTGATGGGCACAGCCACAATTTCAATCAATCTTATTAGTATTGCATAAAACTGGAAAATGACAAAACCTGGGAAGTTCTGGTTTTCGGTATCTCGTGTATTCTTGGCTGGTATGGCATTACCAGAACCAAGGTAACTCTGTCCATTTACAACTCTGCTCCCTCCTGTAATTTGTTTATGTTTTATATCCTGAAGGACATGAAACAAGAATCAGTGAAAATTCAGGCAAATTGGTAATTCAGTTCCAAGAAATCCAACCCAATTTAGCTGAATGTAGTGATGAGGTAAGTTTCCAAATAAAAACTTCGCAAGTACACAATAAGACAAAGCAGGTGATCAGTTCGTACCTTGAGACATTTATAATGTTCAACCCATTTGGATCTGGTCATGTTGGATAATGCAAGCCTCTTAACAGTCCGACATTCTTCAGCATTTACTCCTAGTAAAGATAGATCAAAGATGCCCTCCAGAAGTAGCTGTTGAAAGGAAGACAATGCCTCAAAAAATTGAGGACTATCGAACATGCTTTTAAGGCTGCACATGAGGAAAAAGTGGCATTACGTTCCAGGAAGTGATGATCAACTTCTGGGAGAATAAGACATGGTTAAGAACAAATCATGTTGTATATGCTTTTAGCACAGGTACCATACTAAATCATGGAAACATGGATAACAACCTGCCAGGAAGTTTTGTGGTATCAGTAGAAGGTAGATATTTCATCAACTGTTGTTGTTCTTCATTTGTAAAATGTCTCATAAACTCCTCAAAGCAAACGACATCCTACTCCAACATGGACTGAAACCATGTTAGCGACTAGGTATTGCCAGAAAATATTAACAGCAAACAAGCATACTCATTTCAACTATAAATCATAGATAATAAGAACAAGGATAGCCTCTGGATTTAAACAAAATTTTCTAGAGAATCATGTGCTATCAAATAAAAATAATAACCTAGCTGAGAACTTACTCTCAAATCTATGCAAGTCAGGGGTGAGTTGCTGTTCTGCAGCATGCGGAACTTATCATGGGAAGGCTTGTCCCTGCAAACTCAACAGTGGAAAATTTTAAATTTTTAAAAGCCTTAAAATGATAGTAAACTAGCCTGAAGAAACTAGTCCTCTCTTCAGTAAAGGGGGTACCCCAACATCACATATTATGACCAAGTAAATCAAAAAATGAAAAAAATGCATGGAAAGATGCAGAAAGCAATTCAATTCAATTCTAACATATTCATTTATTTTAGAAGTTACTTTGAACAGCAAAATACAATTTAGAAAGCACCTTTTAGTAGTCTCTTGTGCCCCTTGTTCTGCAATTTGCTTAACTTTTTCATTGCCAACACTTGAAAGGTGTATACCCTTGCTTTCTATATGTACAGGAAGGGATGATGATCCTGAGTAAGCATCTTTAGAGGCATATGTTTTGTTATCTACAGGAAAGGAGCTTGCCTCCGACTCCTCTTCTCGGACCGCTGCACTCGGATGCCTGATGAGAACACCTCCATGGCCTATCTCAACAGAAACCATTGGAGTCTCACTCTCAAAAAGCAAATCATCTTCTGAAGATCCTGAAAGGTAAGACTGTTGCTCATGTAAAATGGTACACAGATCCTTAGTGAGCTTTTCAACAGGAGAGGGCTTTGATCGACTGAAGCATGTCCTCTTCTTTGAAGGCACAAGTGAGTCCCAGACATTGGATTGTGATGAACCTAAATTAAAAGGGAAGAAAAGAAATACCAATTAATATAAAATCATAATGAATATCAGAGAACTAACAGCGGAATGCAATTCTATAAAATATAGGAGAAAGAAGGAGAAATGACACTCTATTTTTAAATAATATTAGCATGGAGAGACTCGTTGAGATTGTGTTTAAAATTTAGTGATAAAAAAGGCATTGCTTTCCAGCAAGAGTATTGTGTCACACTACAGTAACAGATTGCATGATATACTAAACAAACATTAATCATTCAAAGTTTTGTGAAGATAGCCCCAGCACAACCTTCTTGAACAAATACAGAGTTGAAAAAAGAATTGGAAGGAAAATACCAAAAGAAATCTAGTTGAGTATGGTAAGATCAAAGCTTTGATTGAATAACAGACCTGTCAAATCACTTGCATCTGTACTGTTAAAATGAGAACAGCTCTCAGAGTAGGATATTGCTGATCCAGAGCTAGATCTGTTGCTTGTATCCTCATCCAAGACTTTTCGAAAGTTCTGGTCAAAATCAGTTCCTTCACCTTCAATTTCCACATTATCATTGTACTGCTTTCTTTTGTTCAATTTTGGCTCTTTGGTCTTGACCGATATACTTCTCACTTTAGGAGCTTTGTACTCTTCTGCATCAAGATCTATGCGGGCATGCAGGGGAGTATAGTTTGTAAGAGTACCCTTTGTTCTCCACCTAGATCCACACGCATTGCACAAAACTGGCTTTTCTGGTGGCCCATTCCGCCAAAGAGGAGTACCTGTTGAAAAGTACTTATCTTCAGTAACCAATACTCTATATAAATCCCGAAGCATGGCACTTCAAATATAAGGGAAAGAAAAATGTAGAAGAGGAGAAAAGCTCAAGCTTGTTATGAAACACACTTTCCTCATCCAGTAAACAAATTTAACAAAGACACCAATTGTTTGCAATCTAAACAAATGAGAGAAAATTCCATGCTTATGTAGCAATAGCAAATAGACAAATTGCTCAGCTCTAATTCCTACATTAATGGTAAACTGAGGTACCTAATTTTACCTTTCAAGTATTTAACAATCTCAAAAGTAGAAAGTTCTTCAGCAATAAAATTGCAATATAAATCACAATTGTTCCAAGTACAAATCCTACCATATCAACAAAATTATTGCAGAGGTTTATGGGATTTGAAGAGCTTATCTAGACTAATGATCTCCAGAAACAGAGATTGGCTTCAGATAAAGAAGAAGCATGACATATCAACCATAATATGTGAACCCCATTCTTAGGCTTTTAAGTTGTTTCTTTATCTTAAGATCCAAATCCTAAACCCTGACCAACATAGGAATGTTCCATTATAAGGAAAAAGGAGTACAAGAAAACAAGAGATAGAAAAGAAAGAAGGGTGGGACCCAAAAGAAGTAGGTACCCACACATATATTCCTCAAATTTAAGATAGATGAAAAGGAAAATAGAAGGACACATAGCTGCATCACCAGTATTTATTTTGCATGCTTGGCCTTGAAGAGTGAAAAGCAAAATGAATACCCTAATTGTCAAAATTTCATCTTATGCTCCAAATTTCCACAGTTGTTGGACATAAAAAGGAAAATGTTCTAGCTCTGAATCATCTAAAGGAAGAACGAACAGCATTTGTGGACACTCAACAAGATTTTCGTGCTGAAGTTACAAAGAGTTTAGTAGTTATTCAGAAATGACTACCAGAACATAGAAACATTACCAAAAATGCTAAGACCCATTTAAATGAGGGAACTGATGATAGATTGAACAGGAATGACTGGAGTTGTGCAACTCCATGAGAATTAAAGAGTGGAAACCTAAGCTTCCAAGGAGAAGAGAGACTCAAGTTGTAGAACTGTATCACCACTCAAGGAGAAATATATCTGAGCTCTTCTTTATAGAAACCAACTCCCAGATATACAAACTAGGTTTAGAAGGTAGAATACATATCTATGAAGAACTCTAAAGTCTCCATATCAAACATCAGCATCAGCGACCAGGTGCATGGCACATTCATGAAGAGGAAACAAACCCATTACTTCAGACTTGTAAATCAAGCACCAAGAGATAGATCATAAAACCTTCCACGGGAACAAACAAATGGTGATGAGCATGTTAAAATATGTAGAATGGAAGAAATGTTTAGAACATCACAACAAGAAGAATATGCAATACTACTTTCAACTGACACACAGTGAATAGATCAGAAAAGGAATCAATCATGTGAGCATAGGCATTTGGATGCATGGGAACTAATCATTTTTCTATGAACATTCTGCTGAATGAACTGATAAGGCTTTCAAAGTGATTGATATACTCATGAAAGTTAGTCCCTGGAAACTATGCCATAGAACTGAACACTTGAAGTGAAGGGGAAAACAACAAGTTCTCAAACCAAGGGCATATGTTTACATTATCTTGCTGCAAGCAGAGGTCATCAGATTCAGACTACAAAATGGATTTGACCGTTTAATCTCCTACTCTTTCATGAGAAGAGAGAAGAGTCAAAACCCTGCAGTGGATTGAGGATGTTAAGGCAACCAACCTGGTTGGCATTAGATTAGGCAATATTATTTATTGGTGGTGAGTGAATGTCACAAAGGTGGCAGTTGGTCATGACCAAAATTTAGAAAGCCTGGTAAGTAATCATGCCGAGGATGAAATGGAGTAGCTAGGGACTTTCATGCAGTGACATGTAAGGGTTATTTGAAGATCGCAAGAGTATGCTAAGTATTTTTATTAAACAACTAGGATCTTTATATGTACTTTAAGATGAACTTTCTTATCTGCAGAAACTCAAAACCATGAGGCATCAAGGCAAGCTCAACACCTTGAGTGTTGTAAAAGCCACACAAGTCCACGTGAAACTCAAGTGAGAACCATGTTGTGTTGTATCAATGTCTTTACTCAGATCCAGGATTATCACTGATGATTAAGTAGAAGCCAAAATTACTGAATACCAGTTACGAACTTAGTTATGTGCCTGTTTGAGATACATTATGTGGCATCATCACCTTGTTATGTGATATTTCATATAAAAGGGAGAAAATTGTGAAGAAGGTTACCCTTTTGCGCAGAGTGATAGTCAATGAGGATCAACATGGTAGGCAGGCCTCGAGGGATTGCAGAGTTAGGAAGTTGGCAGGAGCACATACAAAGTTGGGAAGTGCATGACATGACGGGTGAGGTAGTGATATACAGGGAAAAGGAAGGCATGTTGCTTCCAAGGATCTAACGATATCTTAAGTCTTAAGTTTAGAGTTAAGACTTAGGCTAATCGGCAGAAGATAGATAAAAAATGCCTACAAAACAAATCACAAAGAATTGACAAATACCAAAAGAAAATGAAAGAACTTCAACAGCTGAATATGGCCAGTGGAGTAAAGCAGAAGTTTAGGATGTCTGGGACTTCCATATTAGATTTCAAACCATACTAGGAGAAAGGTTTCCCAAAGATTCACCATAACTTAGAGCTTTTCAGAAAGTTAGATTGAATGGAAATTGTTCTTTTTCAATCAAAGAATCTGTGTAACTTAGAGCTTTCCACAAAGATTGAGTGGAAATTATTCATCATAATTGATGTACGATAGGAGCTTTTACTATGTTTTGGTCTAGTGGTAGAATTAAGAGGCATCATTTAGGTTTTTGTGGTATGTTTGGCTTTCAGCAACCCATGGTTTTCTTTTCATGACACTTTGAAGCTTTCACTTCACATAGTTGGCCAAAGTAACATGAGAGTGCAATTCTGCGCTCTGGCAACATCTCCTCATCATTTGATGTCAATACTCTCGCCCTACATCAAAGGATCGTTCCATGTAGATGTAACAACAGAAGGCGAAATCCCTGCAAGACATCATATGAGATAAAAGAAACAATGAACCATGTTAGTAGTAACCAATTCATGAGGACAACCAACAGATATTAGCATATGACTTTTGATGGAGCTCTGGCTCATTCAATTGGAGTAGGAATAGAAGAGGCAAGTGACGCTTAAGTGGCTGAAGGAGTCATTGATATTTACCACAGAGCAAACACACCAACAGTGATTACAGCATTACAAATTAATGAGGTTACAAGAGTTGTGCAGGTCTTCGTCCATAAACAATCAATGACTAGCAAAATAAGGAACATTGTGGTCTCATTACAAGAGTTCTATAATAAAAACTTGTAGAGAGTGCATCACTGTGTTGTGATCACAAGGACATAATAATGATGGGGCTTGAAAGTACGAAAGCTTTGAATTTGTTGGATATGACATGATCACATTTCACTGAAGGCACCAAGAATGTGAAGATGTGGGAAAAGACACCTTAACTTCAACACCAGTAAGGTAGAACAGGTGCATGATATGAAACTCCAGAAGGAAGGCAGCAGACAAGTAAGGACTTTCCAGTTTAATAAGTAATTGGATTGCTCCAATGATTCAGTAAGCAAGCTGAAAGCAAACAATATCAAGCAAACACTATTTGCCAATCAATAATGCTGTAATACTGAGTGGAAGTACTACCATAAGGTCTCATGAAGTCCTGCAGAAAAACGAGCAAAAATGGGGAGGTTCTGAAGGAAAGCTGAAGACAGAGCCAAGTCTACTATTGAACCAGTTAAAACAAATGCTCAATAAGAACATTATTTGCATGCAACTAAGCTCAATCTTTCTCCCAAGCTGATTTAAGACACTGTTGGAACTAGAAATCCAAGTCTACCGCAATATGATGGAACAAAGTTCTGCAACAGGCATTCACTTAAGTGAAGTAACCACATTAACATCTGGTTCTCAGAATTCCCATCAGTCATTTCTGACTAATGTTTGGTATAACACTAGCTCCTTGTGCCTCCAACAAAGTCTTCCCAAGCACTGCAAAGATTGGTATACACATCAAGTCACAGCTAACTATGAAATTTTTAAGACTTTCACTTGGTAATCAACCAAGATTAAGACCAACTTATCCTTAACCAATGTTTTGCATTGATCCCGAAGCTACAGTCTCAGTTGCCTCTATTGACCAATAACAACTCCTAGAGACATAGCAAGGGCCATTAACTTATCACTACTAGATATTGGCTGTAGCAGCTCTAGTTGAACAGAGTCTATTCTTGCTAGCTAGATGGTTTTAGTTTAGTCTTGAATTTTGCAACTGAACCCATAGTCCATGGTTAGCTCTATCAGCAGAAGCACCAGTGCGTGGAATGTGGTAGAACATTGGTGCATACAGGATGCTTACAACTATTTGGTAGCAACAGCAGATTCTTTAGCTCAAAATGGATCCAACACTTCGAAATTAACTGACCAAAGTCAGCAAAGTAGGCCAAGACAATGATATAGGGTGAAGAACAAGTAGGTGATGCTAACAAGTTCGACATCATAAAATATGAGCAGAACGAAACAGTGGCAGAGTGTTTCATGTGAGGAAGCATACTACAACTATGATCATTTTCTTTGCAACAAACAAAGAATTGACTCAACCAGCTGAAACAACAAGAATTCCTCTAATGGGTATAAGAATAAAATTAGAAAAAGTGAATAAACAGTCTTCCAACTAAAGAAGCACAAGAAAGACAGATGACGGAAGGAAAAGGCAAAAGACTGCAAGATTACTCTAGGGCTATGAATTATCAGGAACAAGGACCTAGGCAAAATTTGACAAATCAGTGCACAAACTCCATATAGACGCAGTTCACCAGTCTACTAATTCAGTCAGAACATCAAACAACTAACCAGATATTCAAAAGAACATAATCACCTAACAACAAATACACAAAGTAGAAGAAGTAAATGAAGTCAAGGGGAATATAAGGGCTCTTTACAATCATCTCAGCCTCCAATAATCCCTCAATGAATCCATATAGAAATTCGAAAGAACTGAAAAGAACAAAGGACACAGCCAGTCAATTTATTCTGTACTTCTAGTTGGATTCATCCATTTATAATAAAAAAGCAGACCACGGAACTCGGTACCTTCTTCAAATACAACTATGTACTTTAACAAATAAGATACATTTACTTCAGCAAAAATTGAATCAAATAAAGAAAAATGAAGAACAGAAAACCATAAGCTTCCCTTAACATTCAAAACAAAACTAAGAAAAAATGAACAAAGACTCACTTGTAACTCCACAATGATGGCAAGGACCTTGCTTTCCCATCTCTCTCTTCCCTCCTTAACCTTCCACAAAAATTACAGAGAAGAAGAGAACTAAAAAAAAAAGAAAAAAAAAAGGGGAAAATGGAATAAACCCAGTAAAATTTTTTATAGAAATTCCACAAAAAAATCGAAAACTAGTAAGTTTATTTTATACAACCACTTTTAAGCAATATTCTGGGCTACAGAGGCTCCCTGCAAAACCCAGATAGAGTTGCAGAAATCGAAGCCAAGAACTCGAAGAAGTTATAAATTCTAGTCTTAGAAAAATTGCAGACAACAGAAGAATCAACCAAAATATATACAGAAAGAAATGGGTCTCAGCTGGGTCTACGCAGAATCCAGAAGGAGAAAATCCTTCAAGGAATCAAATAAATGGAAGGGAAATGAAGGTGAAAATGAAGGGCGTTCTGCTGTTTGTTCCATGGTATATATAGAGTAAAATGTTCAGCTTTCATTGCGCTTTTATGTAATGATATTATATTATTATATTATTTTCTTTTAAATTCTTTTTCTATAAATTTATTATTTTATTTTATATGTGATAGTAGGAAGGGTAGAGAAATATTATTGCATATATCCTATTGACCCTGACTTTTCTATGCTGATAATTTTAAATCAGAATTCAAGAAATTCAAGAAAAATATGAAGAAAATAGGAGAAAATGAAACACAATACAAAAGTCAAAATATAGACAAAGATGAGCATCCTCTAATATGCTGCCATGGGAGCACCCCATGATTTCATGACGGGCCTACCTTTGGATCATCCCACCCGTTTATCTGATTTTGTTCGAATCCGAATATCTCATAAGCAAGAACTAGGATGGTTGGACCGTTTTAGCATAAAAATTACTATCGGTTGAACTTAGACCATTGTTACGTAGTTTCTGCTTGCTATAATTTTTTCAAATGCTAGAGTCATCCAATCATCGTGCTTAAGTGATAGACATCCGAAGATGTACGGTCAGATCATACAAAGGTGGGCCTTTTCATATGACAGCGGGTTGCCTCTATAGCGGCACCTTAGTGGGTTTATCTGTCATGTTGTGGGACTCTCCAGCAAGTCACAGTGAGGTTCCTCAATTCCGCGTGACGGGCTCCACTTTTGGTTCATCAAAGCCGTTCATATGATTTCTCCTGGTTTAGATTTTGTTGCCCAAAGCACGTGCATCAAGGGTTTTTATCGCTATTAAAAAGAAAGAAGAAAATTGCAAATAAAAAGCCTTTCTTTTCCATTGCTTTTTCTTTTTTCCTTTTGCTTTCCTCACTTGTCTCTATACAAGTGGCACCCGGATAGTCAGTGATCTGGACCATTCATCTTCAGCCGTATCCCAAAATTCTTATACATCAACAATTCTGTCCCTCGTTTGGTTAACGTTTAATTACTGCTGGCTCTCAGATTACCTAGAGCTCCATAATACTAGTGGCTCGGATCATCCGATGGGGAAGATCTTTACTGAATGGCTTGTCAAAGATGGGTCCCGCTATATCTGATTGCCAAACAACTGGCCCCTTACACCTTGAGGTGTGTGCAGATGCATGCCCTGATCGCACCACAAAAAATTTGCATCTTGCTAGAGAGAGAGAGACAGCAGTAATTAAAGAGTATGAAATTTTAAGATAAACAAAATACAGGAAATTATTTTTTTTCATATTTTTTGGAAAAGTAAATCTTACCTAGTCAGACATGACAGTGGGCCCATAGAAATTCATAACTGCTTGGCTTTCGTCGACTTGTTCTCTGTCTACCTTTTATTAAAAAAGTAGCCTTCTATGCCCAAGAAACCACATTTCCGGTGCAAACAATGACCTCCTTCTGGAAATATAATTAAATAAATGAAATAAAAAAATATAGTTCCAAAATGGCACTGATCCATTAGACTACAAAGTGAATGGTCTAAGAAATGATCTTAGACCTCCATTTTGGACCCCACCTTGGAATTGATTTGGTCTACTCAGATAATCCTGACTGTTGAAATTTGGACTTTTAGCTCTTAGATTTTAATTATTTGATGTGATTGATCTTTGATCAAATGGTTGAGGTCTCCAGACCATAGTAATCCACAAACTGTGGGCTACAGAGAAAGAGGGCCCCACCAAGCAGGTTGTCTAAGGAGTTCAACTCATCCATTTGTCGTAGGTGCATAGGAATTTCCCACATTAATTTCTAATTTCACTGGGATTTTTTAAATTATTAATTTTGGCAGCTTGATTTGGACCTTGGGTTGGTAACATCAGGTGGGACTGAAGATAAGGAGATTCGACCTCCCGACCGCTTCCACTTCCCACCCAAATATGGGTCACAGCTGACGATACTTCTGAAATTGTGGTCCCCGTGCTCTCAGTGGTGGGAAAGAAACTGGGATCCAGTTACAGACGAACCAGAAGACTGGACGTATCCATGAACCGAAATAATCGTATCGGCCGTAATAAAGGCCACTGGCTCAAAGTATCGGCCGTATCAGCTATAAGTATCGGTCCAATGCGCCATGTCATCGTTACATACTGCCATGGCCACAGTTGTCACCGGCACGACCATTCAAAGGCGATTTCGATTGATATCCTCGGCTTGCCGGATGTATCGCCGATATATTGCAATGGGCTCGGTTGATGACCGATATTCATTATAATGATTTTATTTACCTAGGGTTTTCATATTAATTATGTAATATAGGAGAGAGGATTAGTTGCTAATGCTAATAAAAAAGAATGTCATGTTCCTTATTAGGTAAGAAATTAGGAGAGAAGGGAAAACCTAATCACACATCTAGTAAATAGTTAATTATTTCTTATAAATAGGATAAATATTAATAAGAAAGAAGAAGATAGACTTGCATTATGTGGAACACTTATCTCATAAAGGGTGACCCCAGTGCAAGAAGCTACCCCCTATGCGGTGGTTTGGGGAAGGGGCGGACCACAAGGAACACTTATCTCATGTGTTCCTTAAAAGTGGGACAAGTCTATTTCTTCAAATATTATTTTACTTCTCTAAATTTATAATATTAACCATAATATTTTTCTAACATATTGGGAATAATATTTTCTTGGTAAATAAGTATTTATTTCTTATTAATCTCTTGTCCTTTTGATACCCCAATTATTCTTTCAGAATGACATTATATGCATAAATATTTCATAAACGATACATATTTTAAGGAGAAGTATGTATGTGGTGCAATGGTAGAGTTGTCATTGTGTGACTTAGAGGTCACGGTTTTAAGGCATAAAAACAACCTCTTACAAAAATGAAAGATAAAATTACGTGAACAGAGACCCTTCCATCTGCATCTTTCCTACTCACACAAAGCCCCAAAATTGCACACCCCAATATGTTTTTGTGATATGGGTACTTATTTTTGTATTATTTTAGCGAGGTTCAACTTTAGCATGAGTTGGGACCAAATATATTGCATTAATATAGGGTAATTATTAATTTCTCAAGCTTCAATTGTAATACTTTATTAGGTGTTTCTTCAATCAGTTTATAATGTATGATTGATCTGCATGCACATAATTCTTGTATCACTTGATTGGATGAACAAAAAAATAATGCCTTATACTATGCCATTTTATTGTCTGGTTGTATTGCATTATTTTCCTACTGAAATTTTCTATTAACAAAGATGATTATGTACGTAAATATCAAGTATCTCATGATTATATCGAATGTTACAAATATTCTGTAAAAAATTTGATGAAGATCCATGGCTGTCAAGATCTTTTTGGATGAAAAATCCTGGAAACAAATGATGAAGAAACAAAATCTTCCTTCGTCCGATGATCCTAGTCAATTCAATTGATGGAGAAGGACAATTGATCCGTCGGATTTGTTTTATGGATAGATATAGATTTGGAGTGGGACCAGGACCACTTTTTTTGTTAGTGTACAAATTCAACGGTCTATATCACATACAAACTTCCTCCGATGGCTGGAAAGTTTACCGTCGGGCTAGATCACGACAGGACTGTCATGGTATTCGTATTTCGTACAATTTTGCGGAAGAGTTTGTACTTGTCCCTTTCCCGCCATACCGGAAACTGGAGAAGTAAAAAGACAGTAAGGGTATTTATGTAATTTCATAGCTCGTGAGTCCGGGACAGTCTCTTTGCCACGAGTGGAGACCCTGTTTTAACCCACTCGCCACAGGGAGAGGAAAGTTTCCCTCATTTTGCGGAGACACCCTTAAGCACAATACCATGACGGATATACCCTTACTAATTACTATTTCCAGAACACTCGTCATCTCTGTCCTCTTCGTTTCTTTCTTCTTTTTATTGGTGGAGGGGGTGACTCACCACATTGTGAGCCCTCTGACCTCGCCAAAGGTTGAAAGGGGAATGACCCCAGAGCCCTTCGAAGGATCACTGTCATCGTCATCGTTAAGACCTTATTCCGATCAGAAGTCAATCACATGAATCTTATTCCTCTACTTCTCTTCATCAAGTATTATAGTTTTATTTAGTTTTAAAGTTTTTAAATCTTTTTTCATCATTTTTATCTACCTTCTTTTGGGCCATTACGTTACCCTTTTAAAAGCCTTAACTTTGATCATCTCGCTCCTTTTAACTTATGTCATTTTCGGTCTCCGTTGAACATGTCCAAAACATCTAAGTCTAATCTATCTCATCTTGTTATATATTGGTGACACTCTTAAGTTTTATCTAATATTTTCATTTTCAATTCTATCCTTTTTTATTTTGCCAATCATCCATATCAACATTCTCATTTCAACTACGCTCATCTTATGTATATGTTGTTCTTTAACTGTCCAATATTCTGATCCATAGAACATGACTAGCCTTACAAACATCTTGTAGAATTTTTCTTTAAATTTGAGTGGCGTCAACTAATCACACAAAACTCCAAAAAAAGGAAAGGAATTAACAAAAATTTCTTTAGGCCTCGGTGGACCACCTAAGAAGTTGTCTGATTAGTTGACTCGTCATTGTAATGGCATTTTTGTGGCCATTTTATTCATGATACTTTACTTACCAACATATTATGGTATAAAAAGGTTTTAAGCCAGTTTTCTAATATAAGATAATAGACACCATTTTTTACACAGTTAATGAAGATGTAAAGATGCAGTGAGAATCGATAGTATTACGAAAAAAGTCCGGGCTTTTGCATCAAATATAGACGGCTAATTGTTTTTTACTACACCACATGAGTCTGCATCAAGATGAGTTTGAAAAACTGCATCCGATAAACCCATTAACCTTATCTTAATGGTGCAGTTGGATGGATTATTACTCCTTTGGAAATGGAATCGTTTACGGCTAAGACTACTAGGGTATCTAATCTCATTCGCTTCCGTAGCTTTTGTCTCTTAGTGTTAGTGTTGGCTTAATAGAGTGCTTTTATCGTTGGTGTTCTTTCTGATCTCTACGCATTTTACTACTTCATTGAAAATTTTCTCTACCCCTACCATACCCTAGCTTGATAGTTTTCATTGCTTGTCTAGGGTTGAGCCCTGGTATTTGACGGCAGACTTGAAAAGCCACCTACAGATACTTTACACCCTAATTATTCCAAATAATGCCTGCATCCTCTATCTTACCATGGCTATTGGCATAGAGTTTGCGAATTTAAGGAGAAGGTTTACTTAGGTTACCTCCCAAGTCTTGGTTGCGTCTTCAATCACTATGGTTCTCCTTCCTATCTTTGATACCCTTATAAAATAATATGTATGTATGTATGTATGTATGTATGTATGTATGTATGTATGTATGTATGTATAAAAAGAAATACACAAATTTATGTTAAAAAAAAAAATTATCAACTACATTAAGAAGAGAAGGCGATTTTGAGACTTGAGATACTTTCACGGAGAATTAAAAATCAAATTTCGTCCATTTTCTGCCAACCAAACAGGCTATTAAGATTTTAATATAATTTTTTAATTTAATTTTCATTTGCGCATTTGATTTTTCTAACAACAAAGTACCAATCGTGGGGTGAAGTACAGTTTATTTTATATTCTAAACATTTCTTTCTCCCCAGCTATGTGTAAGAATGCCAAATTGGGTGTCCGTGTCATAATCAATCCAAAATGATCAACCCCCCAACTAATCTTTTTGTTCCACTAATCTACCACCGTCCAAAATATCCCCATCTCTCTCTCTCATGACCTCATTTTTTGTCCACCATGCCAGTGTCGTGGTTATTACTTTAGTTTCTAATGTGGGACTTTTAGAGTTAATCTAATTCTAAATTCCATCTGAGTCTCGCGTGGCTTGATAATTGGGGTTTTAAATAGGATAACTTTTTATTTATTTTTAATTAAATAATTAAGTAATAAGAAGAAGAGGTGTTAAGCTTTTTATCGTCTTGGCTTCGAGCTATTTTTTTGCAATATCCTCGCTGCAGTAGATACCTAATCTTTATAGTAATGCTTCTACTTTGGGTAATTAAGGTAGAATCCGGCCCTTAATTAAGAATTAGGAGAGTAGCACCTTCAATGGAGCTAGAAGACTTGCTGAGATGGGCCCACTAAATATGTTGTTTAATGTGATAAATATAAGAAATTTCATTGGTTGGAATTCCATGAAGGTCCACTTTTGAACATGTGACCTACTGCCGCTTGCTTGAAAACTAAGGAAATGCTGCCACACCTAGACAAAGGTGGTGGAAATGGTCTAAAGACTCACTTTCAAGGATTTATTACAAGCTCATCCAATCAGGAGTTGCCAATTCGGTGGTGGGTCTCGGTCAAAAGTTGTGGCAGCACATTGAATCCACATCAACTCGGGATAAGTAAATTACATTTGGTGATAAATGCTACGGTGGGGTCAATCAGGTCACATGTAGCTCTTGATTAGAAGGCGATTTCTTCCTTAATTATCCATTCCATAAGTAATCTTTCTTTCTGTTGAGGTGGGCCCTGCCGGAGTGCCATGTTTCACGGATGGCACTTTCAGATGGCGTCACGGATTCAACACAGCTCAGCCATGGACAGGAGTAAAGGGTCCTTCACACACTTGGTCGTGGTTCCCTTGGCTAGTCATCAATGAACCTGGGCTCCACCCCAATTCACTAATTGCTTCAATTTTCTTTTGGGAGAGCTGATATTTGTGCCCCTTATCTATTTCTCCGCGTGGGAACCTCCTAAATCTAACCCTAAACTTGTTCACATTCATGCTTACAAAATTCTCCCAAGAATTAGAAGTAAATTTGAGGCAATTAACATGGATTTATCTAATAAATTTTAATATATAATTAAAAAATTTGTTGAGCTTTCAAACTAAAAGCTTAAACTCACACGCAAAAGCCAATATAGCTCGGCGGTTAGGTTGAGACATTTCTCTGGTAAGTAGGTCGTGGGTTTGTCTTGGTGCATCATATCCCTCCAAGGGATATAGGTAAGGGTATTTGGAGACGAGAGGGTGTCCTAAGAAATATATAAAGACTTATAGGGTGTGGGAGTTACCAGTTCAATATTTACTTAGCTAATTTATTTAATAATCCAAGAATTTAGTCCGCGTCCATAAAGACTTATAGGGTGTGTGAGTTACTTGGGGGTACTAATTTGGAACGTATTATTTGCTATAGAAATCAAATCAATTTGAACAGATAGAATATGGAACGGAAAATCCTATGTATAGATAGATATGAACTTGACCGTCGGCAAATTTTTTCAAATGAATATGAAACGAGGGCTACTATCCGCAGATTATTTGATCTAAAATATATTTTTATAAAATAAAAATACTTTTTCTCCCTTCTAAAGAAGAAATTACTATAAGTCAATAGCACTTCATCTAGCCGATGAGTTAGTCAAGTAAGAGAATAATCGAACAGTGTTATCCCATTCTCAACCTGGGTACAAATAACTAAATGGCCTTTATTTATGTTTTCGAAAGGAGAATCCGAGGCTTTCTACCTTGGAATGACTTGAGCAGCTACTTGATGTAAATTTATATACATTTATGAAATTAGAACAAAAAATTTATACTAAAAAAAGAAGAGAATGAAGAAGAAAATGACTACTTTGAGGGATCAAACTCTAGCACAGCTAGTCACAGACAACTCAACATTTCCCTTCAATTACGCTTGATAGCGGATTTGGACTGTGGGCCACCACTAGTCAGGCACATTGCCTCCCGTTCAACTATGACAGGTTGGTCATCAATACGTTCATTAAGAGAGTAGGTTTACGCACGTGATTCAACATCTGGGCCCTATCTTAGATAAGGGCATGCCTCAAGCGATCCTAACCCTCCAGTTGGTCCGGATTTAAATTGCTGTTTTTCTTAATCTTTGTGAACTGTATAATTCATCCATTTTGCCCGATGGGGTTATAAAGTTGGAATTTAGGAGAAAGTCGGGAACGGAAAAGTCAATAAGTTTGGGAAAAACTTGGGGCAAAGACGTCAAAATATATTAAAATTAAAAAAAATTAAAAAAGAAAAGAAAGGAATGACAACCCATTAAACAACTTTTTAAATATAAAATTGTATTATTATAGACAAATTGAAAGAAGAATTATATTATTGTAAGCAAATTTAAAGCTTAAAAATTTATGAAAAATAAAAGTCTATTTTAAAAAAAGACGGGTTTTAAACGAAAAAAGAAATGAAGGATCCTAATTTGAATCATATTCTCAATATCCAAAACCTATCCATTTCGATTTGGTTTCGGATAATTTTTTAAAAAAACTCTAATTAATAAAAAATAAAGAGTATTAATATATGCACCTCTTATTTTCTTGTATGAGCACCTCACAAAATGATACAAACAACTATAATTGTAGATGGGCTCAGATCTTGGAAGATCTGAACCGACCATAATATTGGCCTTAGTTTAGATGAGCCATGATCTAAAATTCTTATCCATTAGATCATCCTATGTACGGTACACCTGGAATTATAGTTGTTTGTAACATCTAGTGAAGGGCTTAGGAGAAAAACTAAAAAGCATATATGTCACTATCCAAAATAAAATATACATATTTTATTTAGAAAATTAGGTTTTAAGAGGAAAAAGAAAATATAAGATAAGTATCTTATCCTTTTTTCAACCTAATTTTGATCAAAATTGTATCTAAAATTGAGTTAAAAAATTATTTATATGGTGGGGATTCACTTATCCATATATATATATGAAAATTCGGGTTTGGCCAAATTGGATTTTCGGATAATCTGAAGCCATTGACAACCTCAATCTTGAATTGGGCTCAGAAGATGAATGATGAGGATCACTAAGAATATCGCGAGCCAATCGGGGTCGTTGATTTTACAGCCAATCATGATCCATGACAATGCTGATTAAGCATCTAGTTTGTCAGATTACAACCTGCGAAAACCAAATTTGAACATGTATTAGTGGTGCTTGAGATGAGATATACAGGACATATTACTGTTACTAGTGATTGAGATGAGATGAGAATCTCAATTTCGTCTATCTCCTCCCATTTCTAGCGTAAACGAGAGCAATGTTTTCTTATCCCAAAATTCATCCTCACCCATGTATTTTGCTTGAGATGGAAACGATTCATAGCATGTCATCTCAACCCAGCTCAGGCGACATCTTCAGTCACCTTCATCTCGTGCCAAAGTTAGCTCATCTTAACCCAGCTCAAGTCATCTTAAAGTTAACTCACCGCTAACACGACTGAAAGTATAGCAAAGTTTTAAATAGATTTGATGGATCAAGGACAAGGATCGTTTGATTAAGCCCAAGTCCGTGCATTTAGTCGGACAGTCGGGTATCCGCTCACCCTCGGATCAAGTCCATGTGGCACAAGATGGCCCCACTGATTAGCTGTTTGGAAACAGCCTAACCGAGTAACCGGCCGCCCCACTTCTCCTCATTAGGTATCCCCATAATGACTTCATGAATTTAAAACAGTCAAAAGATGCGTTCACAAGTGATAAGGACACCCCTTTGCTCCCGACAAAAGGCTCCCTACATTATCCTCACAAGTAGCCGGGGCGTCGTTAGTCGACAGTGGAGTTGGGAAAATGAGACAAAGTACTCCCCTCCATTGTCAGCCAGACTCTCTCACCTGCATGCCGTGGCACACATATTTTGACTCCTAAACATGTTTGATTTTGTGGGCCACAGTGTAGCTGTAGGCCATACACATCTCCAAGTTCAACATTTTAAATAATCTCGGCCTCTAGATTTGGTTGCATGCCAATAATTGTTAAAATGAAACAAAGATGATCAAGGTTAGAATCTTGATCCTTTCAGTCCTGAGACTGCAATAATTTGGCCGAAAATCCAAGTTCATTCTAATCAGAAGATAAGCTCATATCCCGCCTGCCTATCTGGCCCCTTGGCATTGTAACAACTTTAAAAGGACAGACATATGCAGGGTTCAAAGAAGTGAGCAGACTGTAAAAAGTCTATAGTATGCAATCTTACCTTGTATTTTGTAAGAGGCTGTTTCTACCTTTAAATTCGTGACTTTCAAGTTACATGGCGACAACCCATCATCCCTAATTGAAAAAAATCACTGTCCACGGATGGCTGAATCTTCCAGGTAAATGAAATCCTGGTGAACTTAAAGCATGGCCACATGCTCTTAATCTTGTTCTTTATCTTCTTATTTAGCTGGTAATAAAGATTAGGATGAACATTACAGCTATCAAAGGTAAGGCCTTCACGTTCCTTGTCCTAAAGGTTGTATTAAAATACCATTTATTGAAGGAATGAGAAGGTTGGTATTATTCAACAGGGCCCACTTACAAGACCAACCAACATGACCAAATTTGTTCATGGGAGACCAATACAGGTAGGTGCCGTTGCTTGACATCTGCCGAGTGAATTGTCGCCGTACGATCATGTTCACGTCCACTGCTGTGGTTCAGTTTTCAAAAGGAGGAAATGGTATTTTGACGATAATTTATGGTTAACAGAAAGTGATGATACAGACAAGGAAACTGATTTGCCGTGTGGGACCAATCTACATTATGTGGAGTCAATATCCTTGCTCGTTTCTACATGTACATTTACAGCTAAATGTACGTGTAGGCCCCAAGATTCTTGGCGATTTAGGACCATTAATCTTCTGAGCCAGATCTTGATAGGAGAAAAATTCTCCATTGTGCGATCTTAGCCCTGCAATTAGTAAGATTTCATCTTCATATGGTATTGAGTAGGGACATCTTCTCTAATGGTCCGCTTGGATGGGTTTATATAATCAGGTTTATGCGATTATGTTGGACCATTGCTTACTTATTATGCATAATAATAGGGCCCTCTTTTTTTTCTTTTTCTTTTTTTCTGATCTTTTCTATAATTATAAGGCAGCCAGTCATTATCAAGGACGCTCAATATCAACGTTCTCAATCGGTTGATTCTCTATTAGTTCTCCCTTTCTAATCAGGGTTTTATTTAGTCACACCTAAACACCTAAATCTAAACCTGTGACTCAAACTTGATGACCAAGCATATTCCAACGACGATGTCTGAGTTGTCTGAGACCAACAATGCTAGACATTGTTACCTTCTAATCTTTCTTATTCTTCTTATTCTTTGTTTGATTACAAGCGAAGAATTACAAAGTAAGTCCCTTCCTCTTAAATCTAATCCCAAGCTATAGGAGAAAGCAGTGACTTAAACCTGCAATCAAGTTTCTTCTTTTTCTTTGTTTGGTTACAAGCGAAGAATTACAAAGTAAGTCACTTAATACTCTTAAATCAAACCCCAAGCTACGGGGAAAGCAGTGACTTCAACCTGTGATCAAGTGTATTCTCAAGACTCTCCCACCAAGTACAGAGCTAGACACTGTTGGCTTCTTAGTTTTCATCTTCAATTTTTCTCAAGTAATTTTTTTTTTGATAACTAACAGTCCTTTTGATTGGCAGGAAAGCGCTTTACACTGAAAATGCATTTCCACATAAATTAGATTTCACTATCAAACAGGGAAAATCATGATCATGGAAAGCTAGAAACCGACTTCCATGTCCATCAGTCTCCATACTAATATCATGTGAAAGAGGAGATGCATTGGTGATATAAAGTCCTTTGATTCAGTCTCTTCTTAGAAAAAATTTACTCACACTCTCACAGACATTTTGAGCACTTTTCACCTTTCACTCTCCTTTTGCACCTAGACAGACACAGAACGGGGAGCTTCTTCATGGATGCCGCATACTCCTATCAAGAAGATATGAGCGATCAGGGATATAAATGAGGCTAGTTTTCTTGTAATCTGAGCCGTTGCTCTTTTAGGATGTAAAATAGATGAGCTAAAGGACAAAAAAAGTAAATAAAGAAGCTCCATTCAGAATCTACTTTCTGGCTTAGAAAAGGATGTTCTGAGATGACAATTTGACTACTCTTCACGCTTGTCATAAATTAAAGGCCTAAGAGTAGTTGTAGGGCCGAGATGTTCAACGGCTGTGATCATAGAGTAAGTGCAAGCAACCTATACTCTCAGCTGCTCAAATCTTTGCCTCTCTTGATCTCTTTAGTCAAAAAGAAGCCTAAAAAGAGATTCGTAATCTAGAAGGCCAATTTATCCCTCCCGTGAAGAATGGGAAGACTTTCGGGCATTCAATGGGAGGGGGTCATCCACAGTGCTTAAAGTAGAAAATTGGACTTCTTCCAAATGCAAAGGACCAAATTTATTGTTCCTATAACAACACATCCTACACGGCGTCTCCCAACGTGTATCCAACCCCTTCTCCATATCAATTTCCAAAATTTTATGCGTCACGCAACAAGAATCTTGACGCTCATCTTAACCAACTGGAGGGTTAACATCAACCGATGCAGAAAGTTGCGTGTGCTCCAGGACCCAGATATGCGTGTGCCTACGATCCCAGGAATCGGACCGAAATGGTCCAATTCGACAAATTTGAACGAGCAAAAACAGAAGAACAAGAAAGGACAAAGAAAGAAAGAATCTGCGTCATGGGAACGTCAAATTTGAGTTTATAATGTTCATAATTAAAAGCTACGATAAGTAATATTGGTGATGGAACCTACCTTACAAGTTACAAGAAGTTGATAACTTCTTCGTGCAATTCATTACCTCTTTGGGCTAATACCAGTGTCTGCTCACTTTACAAAACTGGGAGGAAATCCTGTAAGTCAAGGGCACCCTGGCCAAGCTGAATTTGCAATACACCCATCATGCATATTTCCATGAACAAATACTTTGGGCTCCTTCGACTGTTAGCCATGACAATGTCAATAGTCAGTTAAAAGTTGAAACAGCACACACTTTGTTTCGTCGGCCTGAATTGCCGGTATTACCTTTCAAGAGCACGATGATGAAGATAAACAGTCTTACCAGTATGATTGGAGGGATGTTGATTTGAAGACGAGCCCTTGAAAATCCATTTACAGCAAATAAACACTTGAACCCATCAATATTAGAATACTCACTGTCACATAATAGAAGAAAAGATCAGATGATTAGTTACATAAATGGTGCTGAATTAACATAATTTGTCTGTTTTCTTTTATTGTTTCTTCTCTTTTATATATATATATATATATATTGAGAAGGAACATGAATAATCCAAAGCAAGTACGCATATGAAACCAACCCAGTATCAGCCATCTTGGCTTTGGGTTAAACTTTGGAGCATTCTTCTGTGCTCAACAAGCTTTCAGTTTGGAAAGGACATCATTGTTCTGGTGCTTATACCTATTGTCCAAATACTCCAAGCAAAAGTGACACCAGGACAAGTCATCTGACATACTGATTTTATCAGGCTGAATAAAACTACACGATGTTTCGAGAATTCCAATTGAAGAAATCCTGGAAGTTCCAAAACTAGTATTTGGTTCAAATCTGAAAAGCCCAACGAGGCAAGATTTTGAACTTCGCAGATAAATACACAAGCAACGGTAAAAGTTGTCGTCATGTGACCTTGAGGTCACGGGTTCAAGGCGTGGAATCAGCCTCTTGCAAAAATACAAGGTAAGGCTGCCTACTTTAGGCCATTGTGGCCCGCCCCTTCCCCGGACCCCGCATAGGCGGGAGCTTCGTGCACCGGGGCTGCCCTTTTAGATAAATACACAAGCAAAGCAAGGGGAACTCACTCCCATACCTATAATAAACTGCCTACACTAGGCTGGCTTTTCCCAATATATGCCAATATCCAGATTATCCCATGTAAACATAGTATGTCATATGCTCTAGTATTGTTTATGATGTAACAATTTTATAAATTATTTTCCTCCAGCCTTCATACATTTATTTACTTTTTAGTTTCCAAGCTTTTGGGTGATTAAAGAACAGAAGTCCTCAGACCAGGAGGCAATTCCACCTCAACTCCTCAGGCTTCAACTTGTTACATAAATAGGCGGCCATCAAAATATGTTATACAAGCATGAATAGTTAATTGATATTGGCTAGGTCACTGATAAGAATTATGTTTTTTCGAACAATTCGTAATGCCCAGTTACCTTCACAATTTATTGTCCTTGATACATACAACTAGTCAAAATGGGCAGGGTACACTTACTTCAGAAGGTAGGTGAAATTTCTGTAGCGAAATTCTTTCACTGAAATTCCCTCTTCTTTAGAGTACCTGAATTAACAGAAGAAGTTCCTGAACTTAATAGGGAATACAGTAAGCAACTGGTAGTAATAAAAAAACAACAACAAAAAAAATAGTATTAACAGTATGTATTTTAACTTGACAAAGTGATGTGGTTTTCTTTCATACTGTCAAGAGTATCTATAACTTGTCACAACACAATAGAGCAAACAGAAAAAACACGACCCAGTAAATCACTAATCTGCAAGTCCACAATCTATGCCATGGAATCTAGGTGCTTGGTCTACACAGGAATCCACAGAACAAGTAAAATGCTTTTTTTCCCTCTTCATTTGAGAGTTAAAGAGGACAGTATAAAGAAAAGGAGAAGACTGCAGCATAGATAGAGACTGCATTATGTAAAAAGAGGAACACAGGTTCCCCTCTTTGCATGGGGGTACACCAAAACATCAGTACGTCTACAAACATGTGCAAACAAATAAGAATTACAGATAGAAATAACCCTGATCTCATTTAACAAAAAAAATGAAACCTACTAACACAACTACTGCCAGCTTTCTTTTGCTTCATATTGTTTTTGTGAAACAGGGAACCATGATTTCAGCTAAGCTAGGCAGTAAACTAAATCATCATCATCATCAAGGCCTTATCCCGATTAGTGGTCAGCTATATGAATCTTATTCCTCCATTCACCTCTATCAAGGGTCATTGTTTCATTAAACTCAAGAGTTTTTAAATCTTTTCTCACTACTTCTAACCAAGTCCTTTTGAGCCTTCCCCTTGCCCATTTAAAGCCTTCAACTTGCATTGACTCGCTCTTTCTAATCAGCACTGTTTTTAGTCTTTGTTGGACATTTCCAAACCATCTAAATCTACCCTCCCTCATCTAGTTACCTATTGGTGCTACTCCTAAGTTTTCTCTAATGTTTTCATTTCTAATTCTATCCTTTCTTGTCTTGACACTCATCCATCCCAACATCCTCATTTCAGCTACACTCATCCTATGTACATTTTGTTCCCTAACAATCCAAAACTCTGATCGATAGAGCATGACCAGCCTTACTTTGATCTATAGAATTTTTCTTCTAGTTAGACTGGCACTCGCCAATCACACAAAACTCCAGAGGCACATCTCCATCTGTTCCAACTCGCTTGGATTCCTTGGGTAACATCCCTCTCAATATCTCCTCTCTCAAGACTTTATTTGGGGAACCAAATATTATATCAAGATAAATGGTCATCAAGTCTTTCTGCTGCACTGCATGTTTGAGCTATAAGTTTTGGTATTTTAGGTGTCTATCTTAATTGATGAACAAATAATGGGTCAGAGTGGTGGTCTCTACTTCATGGTCTTCACTTGGCCACAAACCAACATATCACGAACCTACAAATTGTCAGGGACCCACAACTAGTTGCGGAGGCGATGATAAGAAAGTCAAAGGTGAATTTGACGTGGAAGAACAGGAGGATCATGCAAGTGTGTATCCAGACCTTAAGTAGCTTTAGTTGTTTTCAATTTAAACATGCCTATGGGGAGGCCAACTGTGGAGCAGATGTTCTTGCTAACAAGGTCTCTAGGTCTAGGACATGGGCAACCTTGTTTGATGTTGGACCTAGTTCATTGCTGATGCACTTGGGTAAGATTATCAGGTGTAGCTAGGAAAGTTTAGGGGTTTTCATTTTTTATTTTTTTGTTCTCCATTTAATGTACTGCTTCTTTTGTTCAACAAATTAATACATTCAAAATAAATAAATAAGGTGTTTGATATAACTTCTGCTGTCCTTCACAGGCCCTTACAGTAATGGGAACACCATATAAATTCTCATATAGATAAAACTTGCTCAGGTATTTAGACATCCAAAGTAAACTCTATTGTATATATAAAACTCTCTCAGGTATTTAGACATCCAATACCAGGAACATTTAGCATGGACATCTCTAAGTGAACCGAACATCTCATTACGGTCTTTGCAACCAATGTTCCACTAAATCTTTGAGATGGATATAGATGCAGGGAGGGGAATTTTCAGACTAAAAGATGAGAAGACTGATGAATTAAGTGCAGCAATAGTTGCTATAACAAGAAAAGAAAAGCTCCAGGAAGATTTACAGCCACACTTGCAAGCTATATCATCTTTGAAACAGCAGTTGAAATGTACCTCCATGGGGAGCTCTTTTCACAGAAACGGGAAATTCCATTCATTGCTGCAAAGGAGTCGATGTGAACCAACCGATCTGCCATGTTGCGTGAGTTGCATCCTATATAAATGACCATCATCCACAAAGTTATCCAGCCATCCCTAACAAATTCCTCTTCTTTAAGAACTATTGTAAAGAGATAATATTCAGTCTGTGAATAAGATGCATTATCAAAGGAATGACAACCTGAACCTGTCCGAAATCAATTATCAGACTCAGGTTTCTGCATACACTGAAAAATGAGACAGGATCCCTTTTTTCTCTGTTTGATAGTGAATTTAACATGTTGTTGAAAGACAATTCCACTCACATTTCAAACCTGAAACTATGAAACTTAAACTTCCGAAGAGAAAACAAGAGAGAAAACGTGCACACAAACAGTTAACGTTAATTCTTTCCTTGGAACTTCATGTGGCTTATATGTGACAGTCATCTCAAACAAATCTTAGGAAAATGATGGAACTACTGCACTGATTTTAGTATATAAAATTAGTATGTTATGACAGAAACTAGATTGAAAAGGTTAACATAAAGAACATGGAGCCAGGTTAATTTCTTCGACGTGTGAAGTTAAATACAATTATAATCTTTAATCAGAGGTTCCAAGTCAAACCCCCAAAACCCTTCACAACTTTTAATGTTTGAATTTGAAGTTAAAGTCCAGGCAAAACTTTGTGATAATCCTGTGATCCAGTCCTCTTTTGTTTGTTTATGTAAGGTCAACTTATGGTGTTATGTTTTATTACCCACATATTCAAAATCACTATAGATAATTTCTTGTGAATGGATAACCAGTTAGTGAAACAGTGCCTTATGTTTACCATGGGAAAAAACCCATCTGAAGCTCAAGTGCTCATTTTAGACGACTTGTTGCACAAGTCTTTGTTAGGGTATGCTAGTGCTTCAGAACTAGAACTATGAAGTAAAGAACGTGCAGACAAAAAGATAATAAACTTACCTATTTGATGTAAAACTTTTAAAGCGTAAGCACCTGGATAGTTGTCATAAGATGCCATGAATGTAATTGCTGAACATCCTACACTACAATCATCAAAGCATAAGTGTATGACTATATGAAAAGTCTCTTGTTGAAAGACAATGATGATTAATCTAACCTGACCAGAAGAGACCCGATCACAAGGACATAAAGCCAATTCCAAATACTCTTCTTCCGATTGTTGTAGCTGAAAAAATTACAGTGAGTACTAGATATAATAAGATCTGCATTCATCTATGAAAATAATCTTTAAAATATTAAAATTACCAAATAAACCATAGTGAGAAGTCTTACTTTACTTATGATATCTCCTAAAAGAAACTTAGAAATAATTACAACCAATTGGCATTAAAATATAAAACATACATTCTGCCAGCTGACACAGCTGCTGATAAGTTGAAGATAGGAATTGAACCAAATATGAAACGAAGTTCCTGTGGCATTTAACAGATGGATAAAGTGTACACAAGAACAAAATTCATCCCATCAAAACCAAGAACTGAATTTTGAATCACAAAACCTTGTGCGGAAGCTTTGAGTAAAGTAAAACAAATGTGAAAACTGGCAGAATGTACTGTATGGTCCTCCTATCCACCAATATTCCAAGCTGCAACAAAAAAGAAAATACTAAATTGCCAGATTTTTCTTGGTTGATATTTTACTATTATATCATTTGAATAATAGGCATTATTACAGAGCAAGTCATGGTAAAAGTTATAATTTCAAGTAAACAGAGACACATAAATTTATTCATTCATATAAAATACAACACAATATGCATGGAGCCAAGTGGGTCTACGTAAAATATAAGGGGCGAATCATGCCTATAAGATATAAAAAAATCACCAAACAAAGACATACATGTGAAGAGCTCCATTACGATTAAATCTCACGAAGAATATATCATTGCAGAGCATGAACCAGTTTGTGAAGTATATTCTACACTGGTTACAACATAGTGCCTATACGTGTGGATTACCTCGAACACACAAGACATTACATATTTGCTCTGTAAAACATAAGCTCATTTTCATTAATAATTGGACAGCAATGCATGAAATAACCAACAACAAAAACCCTTCAAGAATAGAAGAGTTATACAGAATTGTGGTTAAGTCTATTCTTATACTCACCATACACAAAGGATATGCTGCAAGCAATGACCGAGGAAGTGCCGAAGTGAAGTACCAATGAAAAGCATGTGTCTGGCATACAATAATGTTAAAGAAACACAAGTAAAATTTATTCTGCGCAAATAATCTACACACTAAAAAGTGTACACAGAAGTTTCAATAAACTCTGTAGTGGATACTCTAAAATGTCAAATGCCACATTAAGGAAATATAGCATGATCTACCAAAACTGCAACGTCCAGAATAAAAGGTAGAGTGGATATCTCTAAAGTGTCAAATGTCACACTAAGAAAAGATATCATGAGCTACCAAAACTGCAACATCCAGAATAATATGGAAAGATATAATGCGAGTTCTTAGAAGTCCTTGGAACTGGATTCTAGAAGTAAAGCTTGCAACAATGATGATTTCCCATACTGTACTGGAGAAGGAACATATCCTTGTAAGATGAGAAGTATGACCAACATTTTTGTTTGGTGAGTACAAGTTATGTACATGAAGATACAGGGAATCCGTTTAACTTTGTCAGAGCACAAGAGATAGCAATCTAAGATCCACATACATGGTTTGGCTACTAGAGAATAAGGGTTGATGCAAAAGAGGATGAGTTCCCATTAACATGTCAATTCAGGCACATCAAAAGTGAGGGAACACATCAAATGGACAAACGTTCAAGAAAACACCAACAAACACAATTGTGGACCCAGCAATATGCACAAGCATAAGCACCTATGCCATTTCATTTGCACAGCCTTCGAACAGCCAAGTCAGCATGCACAAACCACTAACCTCAATACAAGACGCCCACACTCTCACCAGACTCAAATGCATACATTGGCGCAAACATGGCCACCTGATGCACTAAAGCTGTTCTTGAAGTTGAGATCATACTTGCAGGAGGTAAACAAAGTTATGCAAAGTTAAGCTAACCTAAGGTTTTCTTGATTTGTAAAAGTCAAATGAGTTATTTTGGATTCAAGAGGAACAAAATCAAGTCAACTACGGTACATCTGATTGATTCAAAGAGTTTTAAGCAATCCAATAAACACAAGTTCATCGCACAAGACAATTTAGATTAATTAGTTATAGCATTTCAAGCATGTATGTATAGGATACACCCCATTCAGAACTTCGATTTTGAACAGAGTTAAACCACAAGACTTCAAATTCAGGCCACACTATCTTCTGCCACATAATTGTGTCTACGAGTAAAGAGAGACCTGTATTGATCCACATATTATTAGTAAATACTGGTTGAACATTGAAATGGTCAGATTATATATAATCCAAAACTTTATACTAGCATATCCAAAAACAAAGGAATGAAATGGACGAAACAGAAATCTCACCAATGCCTAAAAGAGTGGCACTGACACAGCATTTTATTGCTTCCCATAACGAAACTGATTTAGTCTGTCACAGAGAAATTCCACTGTTCAATAGCACAGATATTTGAAACAAGTATAAGATATGTATGTGTGAATGCGTAAGCCGTACTTGGGCCTATCACATAAAACAAAAGTAGAGAGCAACTTAAACCAATGGGTCTGGTGAGGTTTAAGTTGCTCTCTAAATGCAACAGCAAGCACAAATATTGTCCATATCCATGAAAAAGAAAATATAAATAGCTTACAAAATGTCAGTACCATAGAAAATCGCATGCATAATATTACCACATGGCTAACATTTGGTGACCACTGAACTTACAGAAAGCAATCACAAGGAATTTGTTTGGATATTCAATTGTCACAGTCTCAAACAGGTTCAAGAAAGTCTAGCAGCAAGATTTTATATAGGTATTAGCACATTAATGGTTGAGCGAACTCAAGTAGAAAAAACAGGAATTTCTCAGTATCTATAGACCAAAATGGAAAAAATTGACATATTGACAGACTTCTTCTGTTCTTATGCATTGCACCATGTATACCACTAAAACAAAGGCATGGCAGTTCACGCTCATCCTAGTGACAAAATGAGGTTAAGGATATTCACTCAACAAGACATGATGCGGAAAAAGTAATCCGAAGAAATATACACTAATGTTTATCATCCCTCATCTTGAAATCTAGAAACATGTCGAGAAATGTCAGCTAAATGTGGAGCTTTGGAGTTTTACTTGCTCAACTTTAGATAAAGTTAGCTCCTTGCTAAGTAAATGGTTTTGCTTTACAGTCTCCATCATAACAAACTCCAACACTGAAAGAAAAATCTTGTACCCTTGCTGCTGAATGAGTATAAAAAAGCCAAATGAACAGATTTAAACTGTCGTGGTGCTTGGAGTCTTCAGCAGCTTGAAAATGAGTAGTCTGTCATATCTTCGTGTAGGGTTTGAAACAGAAAAAGCATAACCTTCAAGACAGTTTTAGGCAACAGGGAGAAAAATGGAAAATTCAAAGCCATTTCATGTGTTACAGCTATCTATATGAAAAGAAAGAAAAAATTAGGGTTTTACTAATGACGTAAAAAATCCAAAATATTGAATCAAGCTTTGATTCATCAATTTGCACATGGGATTCTGTTTTTCATGATTGAACCTAGCAGACTTGTGTTAATTTAGATTCATGTCTCAGGATCTTTACCTGATCATGACGCAATGCAGAGAACACGCAGATGCATGTGCTTTGTGAACCAAGACACAGGAGACTCACATTAGAAAAAACAGAAGCCACATATAAGGAAATTTATCAATCAATATCTATCCATATTTTGAATGTGCTTTGGTTCAAACATGAAAGCACACATATCTGACAAAGCTTTTGCCCCTTTTGAGAGCCAGAACAACCTTCACAGTTCATGCATCTGTATGCACCAGCATAAGACATGTAGTGTCCTTTACCTCTGTAGTCTGAAACTGCACTGGCAATACGGTCTTAGTCTCTATATTTACAAATCCGTCACAACATTACCACTTGCTAAAACTAGGTTTGAGCTACAAGAAGAAACCTGATCTAACTGTTACATTTAGACAGCTTTGCTTGAGAGTACTTGCAGAACAGCAGAAGTCTCAAAGCAGCAGTCTATCTTAAAGAGTACAAAGTTAGAAAAGCTAGAACTAACGAAGCACAGATCATCAGATTTAAACTTGAGCTTACCATGTATTCATTGAAAATTCTACAAAAGAATATCTCACTATATTGTTGTTTGGGATACACACCAGCAGCAGGGCTAAGCCGATAGGCCCCAAGAGTAACATTGTATCGCATCGAAATACTACTGTAGCAAAGGTCTGTCATTCATAAAACAGAGAACTATGAGGAACTTCTAACACATAAATCAGAAAGCAGACTGATATATAAGCATACGACAATATGTCATACAATATCCACTTATTAAGACAAAAGAACATCACTGACATCAGCTAAATGAGTTCAGTCTTTTATGTAGAAATATAGAAAATGATCGAGATAACAAGTTGAGTGTGAAAACAGAATAAATGACAAAGAGAAGAAATATCTGCATCCCATATCTGATTATAGCAGTCAACTCAAGTTACACACCAAAATTAGCTTTAAGGCTGTTCTGATTCTTACAGAGCTATCACTACATGAACAAAAAATGTTCAGCAAAAATGGATAGTGTCATTATCAAATATGAGAATGGGAATATCATTTGTCGTGAAGTATGTGACATTTACACACATTTGACAAGCAACAAACCACACGGTTATCACATTACAAGTCATGATGCCTCCCCATCAACTACTAACATTATGTCATAAGCAGTACTTAAGTGAATAAGAGTAGTCGCTTGGATTAATTTCCTGATCTGATGTACTATACTGACTCATAAGCTGCTACTCAGTCAAGTCTGCTTCAGAACCAAAGACTATCAGGCAGCAAGTCCCATGTTTTTGTTCCAACAGTGATATCACAAAAACAGATGCTAATTGGGAGTAAAAAATGCCTATTTTAGAAATTGAGATTTCTATGATGAAGATTGGCATACCAGACATCTCAAAGTCCACAGAAAACTTCTCTTCAACCAAAAAGCATACGCCAAATTGACTGCACATAGATAAAAAGTATCAGTTGCAACTGCTGCTAACTGAAACACAACCTGGAATAATTTTTCTCACGGAAAGCAAACTGACGTAAGACCATGCAAAGAAGCATCACATCAAGATAGAAAGATTAACATATCATATTATTGGTGTCAGTGACTATAATGTACAGTTAAAAAAGATTAAATAATGTAGCATGCTCAAACAAGTACTCACCTAAACCCAAAGCCAGTATATTAGGAAGAGGCCGTGTGACGTAGAACAGCAAATGGAACTGAACTGCTGTTAGTATTACAAAGAAAGCCTCAACTTGATAGCCAAAGTTTTTTCTAACCTGGAAAAACATAACATGAATCTCAGCAGGATCCTCATCCAATGGATCAGTCACATTAAAAGTTTGCCAGAAAACCAAAATCCGATGAATGCAAATACAAAGATGCCTAACAGTCCTGATAAAACAGAAAAACTGGTTCATATTCTCCAACAACACTACTTCCAAGCTAAATTAAGCCAGCCCTCTAGCCAAAGGATTCGCCATGTCATTGGAAACTGACACTATAATATTAGTGCTCCATGTACATAAAACCTTGAAATATAAGAAATGCCAGGATTGTTGTTCTTCAGCAAAATGAATGGAGACTAAGAGAATAATTAGTTGAATTAGCACAATCATTGGACATTAAACTCCGAAAACAAAAAATTTAAATCCATACCTGAATGCGGAGGAGATGTAATGTAAACAATAGTAGACCACCCAACACAAAACGAACTAGACATGGAAAAAGTTACAAAAATTAGTTGCAGTGTTTGAAGGTAAGAAGTACTAGAAAGATGACATAAATGCATGTTAAGTGTACATCTGAAAATAAAATGAAATATGCTGCAATATACGTTAAACATTTAACACCAGCTGACACAGCAACAATCTTTTAATAGAAGGGACTGACCTGCATAAAGACCATAAAACTTTGGCAAATGTAAGAAATGCATTACTAATGCAGCTGGTGATGCCAACAATGAGATTATAATGGCACCTGCAAGGGACCACAGTTATGCAGCCTTATGAAACCATCAATTCTGAATGAAGCAATCTCCTCATAAAATCTACTTATATGAGGTCCTCAGAATTATCAGTGACAGAGCAAGCAAGTTGAAACTGAGACATATCCACTGATCATAGCCAACAAAAAATAGTAGAGTAATCTTGAAGCGCATAAATTTATTTTAGTTTTGAATGGCATAGGCATAAGCAGAAGCCGTTGGTCGCTCAGTGTCTGTCAACCTACCTACCCAAACTAACTTAACTTTGTCATGATTTCCCTCCATCTATACCACATGTTTGGTCATAATAGACGCAAGTCCTTCCTAACTCCAAAGCACTGCAGAAGGATTCAACAGAGGAGAAAAGCACAGAGAAAAAGGATATGAGATAACAACTTTTCCATTTTCTTGGGGTTAATGTAGTTGGTGGCAAGAACTCGGTCCAATTATCCACCCTGTTAATGAGCCCAATCCAGAGAACTAAGCAACATACAAATTACATTAATAAATGACAAAAGGCTTTAATGTCAGGAAAGGCATGTGAAGGCAAAACATCATCCAGTAGCATATAGACATAAATAAGTTCATTAAAGGCCATCCATTTTCATTTCTCACTGCTTAGGACAAATAATATCCAATATAAAGAAAATCATTATGGCTATCCACCAGCTACTGCATATAAGAATACCTTCATGAGGACTTCTTTAATTAAAAACTCCCCACCAAAAAAAAAACAGAAAAAAAAGAAGAAGTCCCTCTCCTGGAGTGTTTTTAGCCATAAGTCTATGGAAGTGGCAAGAAGAAGAAGAAGAATAACAAACTTCAATAGAAATGGTTTGATCTGTAAAATAGGCACTAATGCATTTACTATGTTGAGTAATCTCTGAAATAAGTGGAAGTAGAATATGGATAATATAGATCCCAAACAGACATAGAATTCATAATGAGCAAATGAAAGCACACAATGGACATGTACGAAGCACTGCTATATTTTCATTAAATGAACATCAATCTTACCTATGAAAGTGCGCGGAACAACACCTGGAAACTCCAAATGGTCATACTGTGCAGAAAACAAAACTATAAGTAACCAATCCAAGGGGGAAAAAAAATCTGATATCTTAACACCATATATATTTTGCTAAACAAAAAGAAAGCAACCAAGAGGCGTAGAGCTGAACTTGCCTTCTGTAGGTGATGCCGATGATAAAGAACATCATGCATTGCCTTCAGTGACCACCAACATTGACAAAATAAAAATGTTAAAAACACAAGTTAGTTGTAGGAATAAATTTGGATGTACGAAATCCAAAGCAGAATTACGAGCACTTCCACATCGCCCTCCTACCAATTTTAGCCCATGAACAGCACCTTATAAATGACATATTTATGAATTGATTAGCAACGTTGATCCACTTGGGTGCCAAGAGATTTACATCATTCATATATCCCATTTCAAACAATTTGATCCAAAGAAACTTCTAAGGATTAGGTCCATAATCACTGGTAGACCACTACAAAACGCTAGTCCCATACAGTTGGTATGGAACCCACCAGTTATCAACAATCTCAATGTGGCCCACCAGTTCCATATACATGCGCAGCGGATGTAAATGCAAAACCTTGGTAAGTAGAAGTGACAATCTACAAGAGAAAACTGAAATTCTGAAACGAATTGCTCTAACAACAGGGATTCAATAATGAGAGATGGAAAATCAAATTTGACAGAATCCGATTCCTAATTCAATTAGGATCAGTTGAAAATTGAATTTCACCCCAATGGAATTCTTCTCTGGAGGTTCTTGCCCTAACAAGAACAAGTAAATTAACCAGAAGGAAAAGCATAGAACTATGGCAAAGAGATTTTCTTTTACAGCATAAAACCTGAATATTGAAGCTCTCTTCTACTTTGGTGTAGGGAACCATGAGAAGGTAAAAGGCAGCAATCGATCCCAGCAGCAAATCCCAACCTGGAAAGTGTATCAGAAACCACGGAATTAGACGAGATTTTGAACTCCAGAAGATGGATTCAACAATGAGAAGCTGCAGAGGGAGATCAGGGACAGAACTCAACCGTAATGCTCGAGAAATTTCGAGGACTTCTTGTTGATACTAGTCGAGGGTTCTGGGTTTTCCGCAGCCATGACTGCCCAGAGAAAGAGAGTTCCGCAGCACCCCTTCTCCTGGAGCTTATACAAGGTGGCGTCCGGGCGCGTAAAATGCAAGGCAGAAAGTACATGTGGGCCCATATCCTTTTAGGTGCTTTATAAACCGTACGATGGTTCTTTTTTCTTTGTGGACCGCATGACAAAGATGGAATTCAATTCTATAGATGTGTAATATCCTATAGAATCCAATTCCATTTTATGATCTGTGATTCGGGGCATAGTTACAAGATTCGGACTCAGAAATAGGTAGGCAAGGAAAAAGAAAAAATCGCAAAAGTTGAAAAACATTTGGAAAAAATCCTGAAAAAAGTTAGAAAAAAATAATTAAGTTTAACCTTTCAATTTGCAATTTTTTTTTATGAGACCAACGACTGGTATTTGTAAATTTGATAAATTATAAACTTAAACTCAAATTTGAGATATGAAATAGACATGATCTTTCATACCAGGCTACCTGTGATGGGATGAATTAGATGAATGAGTTGGATAACAAAAAAAATAACCTTGAAAAAGTGGAATTGTGCCCACTTTTAAGGATGCCTATGATGCAACCATATTGAAGCCGATTGCTTCCTATAATTGCTCGAGAGAGAGAGAGACACAGAGATGAGTAATTATTATGATCCAATAGGTCTCGCCATTGTTGAATCATAGGCAATACCAAAAAGGGCAGGTGTACTCACTTTCTTTGAACCTTTTCATGATCCATAATGTTCATTGAATTTATCTTATCTCAGATGGCTTAGATACCAAATCTCACATGTATCCGATGTCTTAAGGTTTTTCATTTCCTTCCCTTTTGAATAAAAGAAAATAAACAAGATCTTGTAATTTGAGGCTTTTCTGTAGGAATAGTCTATTTTTGCTTCAAAAGATCCAAAAGTGAAGAACCTAGAGACATCCAATACAATTGAGATTTGATATCATGGAATTTGAGACAAGGCTAATTTAGTAAACAATATGGATCATGTAAAGGTTCAAAATTTGTGGGCCCTCCAGGTCTTTTTTTGTATGCCTATGATGCAGTTGTTCAAGTTGCATCATGTAATTACTCCTCTCTCTCTCTCATGGCTTCACTAGTTTGGAAAAATAAAACACATTCACCCAAAAAGAGTTTTTTTTTTTTTGGGGACAGATTTAACACCTAAATAGCTCACAAATAGATATTTCAATACAATTGTTTTGGTAATTTCTTGCTAGAATACCCATATAAATTTTTTTTACCAGAATTCAAATTTTGTGCTATCAAATAGTTTTTGAAGGATATTTTGATTCAATAAACCTTGGAACATAAAATAGCAACCGAATGCCTTCTATTGAATTATTTTATTTGTTCATGTCACTCCTAAATCTCTCAAGTGAAGTTCTGGTAGTCTATGTCCATTTATTGCTCTAGTGGGAGTGAGTTTAGAAAAAGGATCTTACAGTGTCTACATTTATAGGTCCTTGTAGTCCGCCCCTTCCCCAAACCCTACATGGGCCTGAACTTACAGTGTCTACATAAGGGATTAGAGGAAAATGACTTTGAAATACAATTGGGAACTGCATGCTAACGTTGGGTGTGGCGACCCAGGTTTTAGAAAAGAATTTTTGAAAAAAAGAAAAGAAAAGAAAAGAAGAAAGAAATCATGTAGGAAAGTTTTATTTTCAAATTTTATTTCAAAAATTCTTTTCTAAAACTTGGGTCGCCACACTGGGAAGGATGAGCTGAGCTTAAAATTGGATCTATAGATACTTGCCATATTAGTTCTTTTTTAGTGCAAAAATTCGTTAATCAGTCAACGCAATACATTCAATATACCAAAGGAACTAAGAAAGCTTTCTAATCATAGGCATAGCAAAAGGGTTATCCAAAGCAAATCCATTAATTGCTAATTGGAAAATTCCTGATGGAGATTTCTCATCCACAACATTAACCTCTCTAATGGAAGCTTTCATTAAATTCCTTTGATGCCATCTATTTATTAGATCTTATTCATCATCATCGTTGTCATCAAGACTTTATCCAAATTAGGGGTCGACCATATGAATCTTGTTCCTCTATTTTCCTCTATTAAGTATCATGGCTTTATTTAGTTTTAAAGTTTTAAAATTTTTTCTCACAACTTCTATCCACGTTCTTTTGAGTATTTTTCTTGCCCTTTTAGAATCTTCTACCTGCATTGCCTCACTCCTTCTAACCGGTGTCATTTTGATTATCCTTTGGTCATGTTCAAACTATTTATTTCTAATCTTCCTCGTCTTTGTACCTATTTGTGTTACTCTTAAGTTTTCTTTAATATTTTCATCTCTAATTCTATCCTTTCACGTCTTACCACTCATTCATCTCAACATCCTTATTTCCGTAACACTTATTCTATGAACATTGTGTTCCTTAGTTGTCCAACACTCTAATCCATAGCATGGTTGGCCTTATGCTTACCTTATAGAATTTTCTTTTTAGTTTGAGTAACACCGCAGATCATACAAAACTCCAGATGCACATCTTAATTTCTTCTAACCCATTTGGATTCTCTGGATAACCTTCCTCTCAATCTCTCACCTCTCATGAATCATTAATCCTAAGTACCAAAAGTAGTCTTTCACGGACTTCTTTAGGTAGTTACAATCAATGATTCATGAGAGTTGAGAGATTGAGAAGGAGGTTACAAAGACCAATCCACAAGAGTTTGCAAACTCAGTTAGTCTAGCAATCTACGAATTAGAAGTCAAATTTCATTCCACTGTTCTCCCAAGCCCTGAAAGCATGTGCCACTGGTAGAAGAATGGATGCTTGAAAGCTAGGCTTCCCTGGTTTGATCTTTGCTGCAGTAGCCTCCTCAAGTTTTCCATTGTCCTGATAGTCAAATCCACACGAGTTTGCAAGGATAATCTACCCTCTCCATGCTAGTTTGATTGTGGGTATGAATATTTACTTCCAATTCTATGGCCCAGCCATATAAAAGGGCAGCCTCGGTGTACAAAGCTCCCTCCTATGCGGGGTTTGGGAAGGGGCAGACCACAAGGACCTAAAGTACACAGTCTGATCTTGCATTTTGCAAGAGGCTGTTTTCACGCCTTAAACCCATGACATTAAGGTCACACAATGACAACTTTTACCGTAGCGCCAAGGCTCCCCTTCTATGGCCCAGCCATATCCATATACTAAATATGTAATAGTATTGGTTTGGACCAACCACAGAGAGTTAATTATGTTGTTGCATAGTCTACCTAAGATGTGGCTAGCAAATGAGGGATGTGATCTACCGAGGTTGGGGCCCTATATGCACTTTAATTTGTATGCAAATCCATGCACCAACCTTCACATGTAAACATACACGATTTAAGAACTCTATTTTATGTCTATGCACAAGTCACAACCACTTTAATGCTGCCATGAACTTTCATTCGGAAGGCAGGAGGATGTAATATCATTTTATGTCTGGCTAGATTAGTTTTCAAACATGATTGGATCCAGCTAATCTATTCAATTAAAGGCCAAACAAAGAAAGAGAGAGAATAGATTAAGGTTTATCTTGTGGTTTCTATTGTATAGTCACCAAAAGGGCAGTTCCAGTGCACAAAGCTTCTGCATATGCAGGATCTGGGAGAGGAGCAAACTAGAAGGGTCAATAGTATAACTACAACAAGAATAAACTATATAATGCGTGTCTTACAGCAATCTACCGGTATTGAGATATGTGAGTATTTCTAATGCTATATTCTTCTGATGATGCAAAGAGTTAATAATGAGGAGAACATTTCAAGCAACCTGAATATTAATCTTGGGATCTAGATAGCTTTGTAGGCTGGATTAAGGATTGCGTGGTAAAGTTTCTGTCACGTGATCTTGAGGTCACAGGTTCAAGGCATGAAAACAGCCTCTTGCAAAATATAAAATAAAGCTGTGTACTAGTGACTCTTGTAATCTGCCCATTTCCTGAACCCTGAATATGCAGGAGCTTTGTGCAGCAGGGCTGCCCTCTTATGAATTTCTCTCTTGGGTATTCAAAGGGCTCTCTGATCCAAGGTCACGAGCAGCTTCCTAGCATTTGGGCCTCTTTATTTCAGTAAAATTTCTATGGCTTTCAGGAATGGTGCGTTTTGCGTGGCCTTGGGTCAGCTTATGTGAAGATGGATTTGATGCCCAGAAAAGTGGCAAGTGAGGAACTTTCGGTGCATGACTTTGAAGCCCAGAATAATCACATGGCAACGAAAGTCTGCAGAGAAGTCAATTGAAGATCAGTGCAAGATTGCATGCTTTGTTGAAGCACTGGGTAATCCTGGGTTTATAATGGAATTTGCAAAATAGTGCTTGTGCTTTGGCACATAATATATCTCTGTTAGGGCCTCTACATGAAGGATTAATGGACACGCCCAGCCAACTTTGCAGGCCCACTTGTTCCATGATCAATCATTTGTTTGACATTCCTTGATATGGACAAACTTTTCAATGAGATCTTCCCTATCTTGTAAAATTATTTCATATTTGACTAGGCGAATCCGGTTTTGATTTTCTCTCCGTCCATTTAGAGGCTATAAACACAGAAGCTTAGAATTATTAAACAGGTAGTCTGCTTGGCGTTCTTCTACAGAAAAAGCAGGGGACATCCATTATATAACAACCTCTATCTGTTTAGACTTGGACCAAGCCCTACATCGTGTAGTATTGTTGACTTGTAGTAGCAATTTCCAATCTGGTCAGCGTACAGATTCCATGGGTACTGTATACCAGCTGCCGATTTAACTCTTTCATGCTGTTCCAAGGTAGATTTGTTGTCGTTCGACTTTGAGGTCACGGGCTCAAAGTGTGAAAACAGCCTGTTACAAAATGCAAGGTAATGCTGCATACTATTGATCATTGTGGTCTGCCCCTTATACGGACCCTGCATGCATAGGAGCTTCGTGCACCAGGGCTGCCCTTAATGCTGTTCCAAAGTGGGGCCCACTACAGTAAAGTAGAAGAGTTGCACCATTGTTTGGGTGTTGTTGAGCTCCCTACTAGCATTTCTCGTGTACTAGAGAAATGCTAAATCAAAGTGCTGATAAGTGCTTGGAGTCAAAGCACTCCAATTATTTGCAAGATAGGATCCACCTATAGATGATGTAACTAGTTCACTGGGGATTGACATGTCAAGATAATACTTTTTATTTTTTTAATATAGACCATTATTTGCAAAGTTTATAGTCGTTCATGAAAAGAAGAACTCTTTAATTAGATGCTAGAATCATCCAATGCGCATGATTTTTGGATTAATATACGTTCAAAGTAAATATATATATATATATATATATTTGATGAATTAGTTAGATTATCTATGGATTGCCCCCTTCATGCCAAAAATTGGAGCATTTTGACTCGAAGCGCTTATCAGCACTTTAATTTAGCATTCTCTATATACTAATATTGGCTTTTGAAGACTTCTATTGCTCTATTATTCATAAGGAAGTCTAGCTGAAGCATGTTTTCCTACATTTCCTACTTCGACCTGATGCAAGTATTGACCCCAAGTTTTCCACCCATCTAAAGCAAGCCAGAAAGAAATTCAAACTTACATTTTCATTGTGAACTATCTGGAGATGTTCTTTTGATCCGGCCTCAATCACTTATTCTTCGTACCAGAATTCACATCTAGTGGGAAAATCCATGGCCTTCATTTATAAGACTGTTACGGTCATAAAATGGATGGTCTAAAACAAAGTGCCTCTTACTGTATTTTACGACCATATGTGGCCTAAAAATGAAGGCTTTAGAGATTTCCATTAAATATATTGAATTTTCTTAGCAAGGATGAACATCTTGGACCCGTGAAAAATAAAAAAAAGTGAGCTCATGTCTCATTTCCTCAAATACATGCCAAATACATGACTACGTATCATAGAACATAGAGAGAGAGAGAGAGAGAGAGAGAGAGAGAGAGAGAGAGAGAGAGAGAGAGAGAGAGAGAGAGAGAGAGGGGGAGCTTTCATAACGATAATTGGAATTCTCTAGCAAGGAAAAT
Organism: Warburgia ugandensis; assembly: GCA_035236585.1. Classification (NCBI taxonomy): domain Eukaryota; kingdom Viridiplantae; phylum Streptophyta; class Magnoliopsida; order Canellales; family Canellaceae; genus Warburgia; species Warburgia ugandensis. Next base: position 4,165,919 of record CP141131.1, on the reverse strand, counting down.
TATTCACTATTTTACAAAGACGGAGTCAATGGTGTGCTTCTGTCTAAGAGCTAAGCATTGACTCCTCAAAGATGTTAGAACTCTTGCAACCGAAGAATCCCATCAGACAACTTATTGATAAGTTGGATCTCCTCTTACATCCTGAATGAATTGATTTCAGCTACCTCCAAGCAATGGATGCAACAAAGTACTTGGCGAGTGGATTAACAAGGTTCTACACACATAAATCCTACCTCTGAATGCTGTTATCTGAGTACCCTTCTACCATGCTATCTTTTCGCATCTCGCAGCCTAACTAATTCATGACAGACTACAGTGTCATTCGTGTTGTCGGAGTAAGACTTCAGAATGAGTTGAAGCATTCATGTTCCGATGAATTTGTATCTTCACATGGAGAATGTGTGTGTCTGCCTTCATAAGTTGTTATCACCATCCGGCAATCCTCCGATAATCTTTCCACTCGTTTCTTCACCCGGCAGTTGTTGTGGGTGCAACGGTAGTAACTTCTGGTAGCAGAGCCGGTAAACAATTTAGTAATGCAACGACGACAGATATACGTTACATTGTATCAAATAAAGCAATTGCAGAGAAGTTCAACACGGGCAGCCCCAGCGCATGAAGGTCTAGTGTATGCAGGTTCTGGGGAAGGGGCGGATCACAAGGGTCTATAATATGCAGCCTTGCATTTTTGCAAGAGGCTGTTTACACGCCTTGAACCCACAACCTCAAAGTCATACAACGACAACATTTACCACTGCATCAAGACTCCCCTTCAAAAGTTCGACTAGTCATGCATGATAATCCAGTGTTTAATCTGGGATAACCAGTGATTGATCAACACTGTGTCAGTTGGTTCTTTTAGTCACTGTTAACAGTTCCACATTTACAAACAAAAATGAAGAGCTTGATGTTTGCAACCCAGACAGAATGATAGATAAAACTTTTACGTGGATAATAATGCAATCCGTTGCTACCAGTATTTGTACAACGAGGATAAAATTATTAAATATAGTAGATGAAATAGCTTCAACCCTATGAGGATATTTGTTTTTGGATATTTTTATCAATTTTTGTAAGAATGTAAGTAATAGTGCTGCAGAAATGACTGTCCATGGAAATCTCAATATAGTACAACTAGTCTAACTTACTATTGCCTAATCTATTAATTTCAATATTTAATATAAACCCTTGATCACCACCTTGGGTCCATCTAAAAAATAATAAACCTTCATATTTTCAGAATTAAATAATTTCTCTTGGTCCTTTGGTCTTGAGTAATTTGATAACCCTTTAAAGGCCTATAAAAAACCTAGTCAAAACCTGTTGGAGAGCATAAAAGCGCAGGCAAATAAGAATGGATGGCAATGCACAGAAATAGATAGAAAAGCACATAAATATATGAAAAAAATAGTAGTAAAAACCAGAAAAGAATGCAACTAGTCTCTCTAGTGATGACCTCTGACCTGTATAAATTAATGATGAACCCCGGTCCCATCAATATTAAATTAGATAATTTTTACTTTAAAGGATGTTATCCCTCTAAGTTAGCCCCAGTATGAATCCAATAATGGCAGTATGATCCATGTATCAAACAATAATATGTGGTTAGGTCAGATGGAGAAATCAAGCATTGGTTAAGCAGTAAATGTCCTACGGATGGGCTGACCAAAAATAGTTGAACAAACAAGGAGCTGTACTCAAAATTGATAAAAAGAGTAAATGATTTTTCAATCAGTGTCCATCAGTGAACCAACTGTATGAGAATTTCATACACGTACCAAGAGCAATTAATGCTTCAGACCGATTTCACTGGAATAAAATACAGTGAGCCCACTACAAAGGATGGATTGGTCGATACCACCATCTGCTAACCTTTTAGTTGGATCTTTAAGGCCACCAAAAATTAATGTCGTTGGATATATAATTCCAGCATGCAATTTTGCACAATCTTCTACTTTCAGTTTTCTACTTCTTTTTTTTCTTTGAAAAGAAGAAGTTTTCCACTATTGATATTTGACAACCTACGCCACTGGGAGAAGGCTTTGTTGCGGAACAAAAAAAAAGAAAAATGGACACATTATGATTGTAATTAGTGTGTCTTGTGTATTGAAAAAAAAAAAGAAGGTTAGTGTTTCGTAGAGAATTGAGAAACAATATGGTGAATGACCATGAATGATCTGCTGTATTCTTGCATACTTTTTGGATACATTTACTACGTAATAAGGATTGACTGACTGTAGAGGATTATCCTCCATAAATTGCACAAGAAACCAATGAAAAAATAGCAATTATGTCAATCAACTAACATGTTTGACTGTGAGCTTTCATGTTCTAATTGTCTTACAGTGAGGTCCTGCTCCCTAAAGCCTTCCTTAAGTAATAAAGCGCATGACTAATCTAGTTTATTTTTTGCTAGGCAAGTGGGATGGTTCATGGATAAGATAACCCCAAACTCAAAAGCGACTCGAACCCGTGATTTACAACAGGAGATGCCCTTTTTGCAACGTTAATCACAGTAATCTGCTTCATATATATTAGTCTTCTGATTTCTGATTTGATCCTATGGCCAAGTCAGAAGCACTTTCAAGTGATTTAGGATTAATTATGTGTTTAGTAGATATGAATGAATACGTTCAGCACTTCCCGATGGCTCTTCCAAGAAAGCCCACAAGTAAAACACATCTTTTAGACCATTCACTGATGTATACTCCCTTTAGTCATTTTTGTCATAGTTCAATATTTGAAGAATTTATTTAACTAGAGATGGCCACATTAGGCATAGTGTGTGACTCTAACACGTTGTTAAGAAAACATAATGAAACCTATATCCTTTAACTAAATCTATAGTGACTGAAGGAAAAATACACGTAAATAATAGAAAATAAAGTTTCTTTTCTTTTCTTTTTTTGTTGTGGGTGGGAGGGGGGGTGATAGACGTCCAAAATTCTATTCATAATGTCAAATTTGTACGCAAATTGGCATGTAGCATATATCAGAAATACATTATTGAAGAAAAAGAAATGTAAAAATAAGCTAGAATTACTAAGAAAATAATAAAGAAAATGATTGTGTGTGTGTGTGTGTGTGTGTGTGTGTGTGTGTGTGTGAGAGAGAGAGAGAGAGAGAGAGAGAGAGAGAGAGAGAGAGAACTGGCCCAATCATTCAAATATAACTGCAGTTCGGAATGCAGCAATGGATAATTTGGCTCCTAATCAAAGTAGCGAACCAAACACCTCGTAATGATGGTCGTGCAGCAAAGAAAGAAAGGGTGCATGTCATGAAACAGAAATCATGAAAAATCATGCATGAATGTTGTACGTTCAGAGCCTGATAGAATCATATAGGCTTAATTTTTCCAAATAAGAAGAGCCAAAAAACATTCAAGCTTAAGCTAGCAAAGCAGGTTGAGGAAAATTAATTAGCTATCTTCTTAATGCAGTCTAAAAATCTTAATCAAACCTTACAGAAACATTCAGCCATCTAGAACCGAGGATGGTGTGGAGAGTGCTTAGAAAAAGACATCAAAGGAAAACATGCTTCTCTTAGAAAACTACCTGGGATGGAGGCTGTTCTTCACAACCTTCTGACCATATTTTCTCCATTTATAACCATCATCTAACACATCAACATCGCTCCGAGTTTGGAAACAAAATCTTGGTTCTCTAAGTTTCCTTCTCACCTTCACTTTGGTCTTCTCTGAAGAAGAACTTCTCCACCTACAGAACAACATTATTTGGGTTCTTAAGCAATTCTATTATTGTCGATAGTAATTTAGAGAGAAAATGGTGTTGTTGCTTATAAGCCTGAGGAGAGAGAGAGAGAGAGAGAGAGAGAGAGAGAGAGAGAGAGAGAGAGAGAGAGAGAGAGAGAGAGGACCAGCTGCAACTCTTAAGAAAAGAAGTGTGGCAGGTGGATTCCTTTCGTGGAAAAATCCTTTACCAGAAAAGAAAGGTATATCGAATTTGAAGCTAACAGCAACAACAAATGAGAAAAAAAAAAATGAAACTGATAAAATACGGGTACCATGGCTTTTGCAAGAGGAACTTCGAACTCACTGAACTTAACCACAAACCAGTCAGAACTCATAAACTAGAAGCATTTCACCTCACTTGCTAACACAAAACTTCACTTTAAGTGATTATAGAAGCATTAAATTTGGCTTGTGATCCATCACCTTGACAAATATTGGACCGTTTAAGTCATTAAGATTACTACTTTAGGAAACCCACATATAAAAAATGTAGAAAAAGAACAACTGGAAAGATTAGGGTGTGGCAAGAAAAGCGATAATCGCATACCATGAATTACCACTATCATTGCTGGTGCAGTTCGGTTCGTTGCTTAGTTTCGGATCCAAAGTCTCAATCTGAATGAAATCAAAATTATACAAAAAAATAGACCCATCTTAGGGAAGAAGCCAAGAGATCAGATCATGCAAGTCTTGTTTATGTGAAAAATTACCGGAACTTTCACCGGCACTCACCTGGCCTTGATTCCATGCTTTGGACGTAGAACCATCATTAAATGCCATAGGACTGTTGAAGGTCATAGCAACCTGGTGAGGAAAGGGACTACTATGGGAGGGGACAATGAAGCCTAGGCCTTGATTTTCTTCTAACTGAACAAAACCCATGTCATGCATTGCCTGTGAACCAGAAAATGAGACCTCTAATTCGTAGCACCGCGGAGCTCCTCTCTCTCCTTCCATGGCTGCTTATCTTGGACGATCTTTCTCCTCCTCTCCCCGTTTTGTTCACGCATTCGGGCCGCTATGTGAAACACATGGGCAGGTAGAGGCTTTTTGGATCAAGCTAGTTTCGTTGGCCAACAGATGGACATCGGAGTCGGTCTAGAGAAGAATGGTGCCGGTGGTTGTTGCTATCAGATCCCTATTGATTTGATTCTTCTTTCTTAGTGAGAGATTTTTGTGTTAGACTAGTTAATATACTTGTTGGTAGATGTAATTATGTTATTTTGAATAAAATACAAAGTATATGATGGAGTTCTAGTCATGGTTAGAAATGATTTTACTGATTTCGTGATACATTTTTTCTCAATAAAGCACACTGCCATTTCCAAAAAAAAAAACTGTGATACATTTTGACTCCTTACCCAATTAAAACCGTGTATAGATGTGTTGAGATCCTTATGGCTATTCTGCTTGGGGATAGCAAATCGTGGACAAAATTCATCTATGAATCAAACAAAATTATTTAAAGCAAGTACTTCACAGTTTTAGGTTGTTTACTCTCACTCACACACTCTCCTAATTCTAATCACCACCTACAAGGGAAGGGGGAACTTAAACCTACAACCACACATATTTCAAGGGAGATACCGAGTTGGCTGCAATAAGATATGGATATATAAGAGTAGTAATTTTAGCAGGGAGTTGCCGGTGTAAAGTGTAGGTGACATGTGATAAGTTGGGAAAAAGTTTATTACTGCCATTTCATCTAACTTTTTCTACTTTTTTTTTTTAGGCAATCAAATGTCACCTACTCCTTGTACCTGCATGAAATAGCTGAAATTAACACACACACATATATATAGGAGAGCAGTAATTTCAACAAAGAGTTGCAAGTGTTGAGTGAAGGTGACATTTGATAGGCGAGGGAAAAACACCTAGTAGGTCTTGTATATAAAATATTCTTTATATTTTGCTTAATTTGTTATTAGAATTTTTGTTATTCATGGTTGTGACTTGGTATGGTTAATTTTTGTTACCATTTGCTGTTATTTCTCATGTACATAAGTCATATGGACCATGATGCAAGTGGATCCATCAAGTTGAAGTGGGCCATCTTTCCCTTCTTATCTATTACCTCTTCAGCGAAATCATGAGACTCTCAAATCCATCTAAATCGTATTCCCATCCATGCTTCTCCACTCGACCACCCTGCAAAAGCAACTATCATAACTTCCACTTTTGAACCCCCTTTCCACTCACCTTCACTAGCAGCTTCACCTACAGATCCTTCTCCCCTCACCTCTCTGATAAGACCCTACCAACACATATGTTCCTGTTGGAGGTAAAAGTCAATCTCTAATCATAATTTCTTGCTTGTACCACTCTATTATTGATCAGTCTTATGACCAATGGCCCTGAGCCATTGATCAAAGTCTTAGTTCACAAGCGATTAAGGATCATTACTCTAAAAATCTGGCTCAATTATTACAAGAACCTTCTTAATATAGCCACAAATTGGGGTCCAAGAATTTGGCTTGATTATATAAACAACAAAGTCAAGGAAAATGTTTGGGAAATCTGTGGGAAGCAGGTGAGAAAAACTTTTGGTTGGAAATCATGATTAGGATAGGAATCAATCTTTATGTTGAATTTGTGACTTCATGAAGACATTATTTGAGAACATGATGAATTTTTTTATGAAATGGATTATAATTCACTAAATTTGTGTTTATTTCCATTAACACAAACAATTGTAGAGATTTCGAATTATTCATGATTTTTCCTGGCAGACGACAATGGAGAACTCATGGGCTGCAGGTAATATATGATGCCGTAAACCATTACAGTCTGTGCTTGCTGCATGTCCTTGTAAGGGGCCCAAGTTAAGCTTCTCTGTATGGTTCAAAACTCGGCAGGCAATGTATGCAACTGTAAGCCATTACAGTCTGTGCTTGCTGCATGTCCTTGTAAGGGACCCATGTTTAGCTTCTCTATATGATTCAAAACTTCAACTTCCCCACAATAATTGTTATCTGATGGTAGGCCATCCAAAGTGTTTACACAGGGAGCAAAATATAAAAGCTGGACCCGGCTATCTGGCAATCCAGACCTTTCGTTTACTAGACCGATTCTTACCTAGAACATCCCCTAAAATCTTCTCCAATGGATTATCCTAGCCTTTACAGCCTTGACTAGCATAATGAACAGCAGAAAAGGTTCACTACCATCATTTAAAAAAAATCTCTAGCAGTCACAGGATTAAATTTCCGTTAGATCCTTGAGAGCATTATCTGAGGTAGGACCCAGCAGATTAATGATTTGGAGGCTCCCGCGTGCACTTTTAGGATGTGAGACCACCACCTTAGAAGAATTGCCATTCCTTGAAGCATTTTATAGCCTAATTTGTGCCAATATGTCATCCTTTAACCGGCCTCGTGAATCTCCCTCTTGGGTGTTTCAACATTTATAAACAATTTCAGCACCTTTTCCTGTTGATCTTTAGCATTTCTCTTTGTAAAGTCAACCTAACCTCAGCTCATTTTAGGGAAAAAATTGCCAGAGAGAGAGAGAAAGAGAGAGCAAGTTCTATGCCGGGTCCAAGGAAGGAGCGGACCACAAGAGCCTATAGTACACGGCCTTATCTTGTATTTTTATAAGAGGTTGTTTTCACGTCTTGAATTCGTAACCTCAAAGTCATATGAGGATAACTTTTACCGTTGAACCAAGACTCCCTTTTCTAAAAAGATGTTACCTAATAAAATAAAGGCACCCATTAAAAAAAAAAAGAGAAAAAGGAAATTGACAATAAATTATTGATATCTACAGTCCCTTTCTATGTATTGGCACACTGTAAAAACCAAGTGGGATAGTACTCAATTCCCCACTCCAGTCAGTAGAACAAGCATTTATTTTTACTTTAGATGCAGTATATTTTACTGCTAATTTCTATAGAATTTTTTCTCTCCAAAACACCCTTCTACGTTTCTCTTCTTGCCTGTAAACATAAACAGAGTACAGAAAAAGATAGATAGATAGATATATAAATTTATGTATGCAATATATAAAGTAAACGCCCTCCATGTAATGATCGACGGATTTATCAAGCAGGTGTTTGCTAGACAAAAACAACAAAGCAAAATAGCAACTACAGTAACAAAGTCTTCTTTTTTTCGTTTTAAAAAAAAATACCCACATTTTTTGTGAGCCCCGTCATACTTTAAAAAGACCCATCTTTTTAAATTTTAATTTTTTTTAAAAACCCATCTTTTTACTAAATACTGATTTTTCAACTTCTATTTTAAAGTTTTTTTATTTTTCATTTATAAATGTATGCTTTTATGATTTCTTTCTTTTACAAATTTTTATCTTTTGACTTTTTTTAAGTTCATCCCTAAGCTTCAAGTCTCTTATATCTTCAAATACCTCACATGCCCTTTGTTTCTCCTTTCTATATTTTACTTCTTTTTTTAACTTTTTTCGGCTATAATTGTTTTAAGTTCTACTTTTTGTAACTCTGAACTTTGTAATCTTGTTTGGGAGTTTTGACATCATATCTAACTTGTCTATAAAATTATCTTTTTTTGTTTAAGTATTTGTTAAAAAAGATAGTAAATTCACTTTTTTATTTATATAATTTAAAAAAATCTCCAACTTTTACCATTTCTTTTATGAATTACCTTCGCCACCCTTTCTCAAAAAATTTCCATCTCTTGTTCATATATTTAAAATTTTTTGAATTTGACAACTTTTTTCAAATCCAGACTTTGTGACTATGGTAGCAGCGAAAGACCACCATGACCCCTTGTGGGCTTTCTTCTCATATTTTTCTGATATTTTGAACCATGCCTGCAGTAAGAACTTGCATGACGAGGATCTGGTTTCATCTGCCCATTATTCTCATTCTTTATTCAAGCAGAACATCAAAAAGTTGAAAAAGAAAAAAAGAAAGAAATATTTACAAACAAGTGGGGGGCGCATTATAAAACTCATCCACGCTCGTCCCTCGTGAGTCTTGTCCGCCTCCGCCATCGCAGGCATTCGGTCGCATATAGCGTGAGCCACGCACACCGTGGTGCACACCGCCCGACGTCCACCACAAGCGGGGTTGCCGATTGGCTGGATCTGGCAATTATTATCTAAAACAAGCTGGTCAGATTTCAGTTTTTAATTTTTCAGCCGTACCTTTAAGCTGAACTCAACGTAATGGTAAAGTTGTCATCATGCTCTTGCAAAAATAGAAGATAAAGCTGCATATTATAAACCCTTGTCCGCTCCTTCTTCAAACCTCGCATAAGTGAGAGCTTCATGCACTGACGCTGCCTTTTTTTACCCTTTAACCAAACAAAGTGATGACCCTGATTTTAGTTCAGATTACCTGATCATAGGTATCACTTGCCGGAGCTATTTCCATTCAAATATAACAAACAAATGGTAAATTTGCCCAGGTAATTATTTCATATTTTTCTAGAAGATATATAAAAAAAATAAAAATTAATGGGTTGCATTTAGGAAAAGCACCACCTTATATTGAAGAAATGGATTCGGCATTTCATGATTTCATTCTTTTGTTTCTACCATATAATCATGTAGATGGGGCCCTTCTGCACCCTCGAAAGAGAGAAATGCTAAGTAATATGAGAAACATGCAGCTCTATTATAAAAAGCATGGCTTGATGTCGCTCTCGCAGAATTCCATGCCAACAACAACAATGATGGCCCTTTCCGTTCAATAATCTCCAAATTCAAATCCAGCTCCGGAATTTCATGATGATGCAGGAATGGACAGTAGATACGTGGTGTGGGGCCCTTTTTTGCCCTTTTATTTGTCTTATTTTCATGTGAAACGGTAGAAAAATCATGGCATTTGTATGGTCGAGAGTAGCAGTCATAACCAACTCTTCTGAAAGCATCGCATAGACAGGTAAATCCTAACCTCTGCGTAGCCCCCCATGAATGATCCCAATGGTTCATCCGGATGCCTAGCTGTAACAGTCAGATTCTAGCATTTTTCCCACCTTTGCTAAATAAGGGCAGGCTCATCTACCTTGGATATGCTTTGATACCTCATTGAATTATCATTCAACCTAAAAACTTAAGACGATAGAAAGTCGACCGACAATATTTGTCTCTTAATCCTCAGACCACAGTTGCTAGTAGGGTGGCTTAGCAGGAGAGATGGCTATCTGAATGAAACCATCACCTATCACACGTGAAATGCTCACGTAACTTGGTAAAAATGCAAAGCTGGGCCTTGTGGAGGAGTCGGGAATTGGCTGGAGCAAATGGCAAGCACCGCTGATGCAGGACCTGCCATTTGTGTTCCTGCAGTCTGCGTCCTTAGCAGTGTCTAGCAAACTGACTTGGGCATTAGAAAGAGAGTCTTAGTGCAACAGTAAAAGTTGTCATCGTGTGATCTTGAAGTCACAGGTTCAAGCCGTAGAAACAGACTCTTATAAAACTACAAGAAAAATCTACATATTATAAGCTCTTGTAATCTGGCCTTTCCCTGAATCCCGTATATTGGAACGTTAAAGTATGAGTACAGCAGCCAGGGAAAACCAAGGCCAACCTTTTCTGGTTTTTGGAAAAAAAAAAAACGGCAGCTATCCCCTTCCAAGGTTGGCATTTCAACGCGAGATGCCTGGAAATAACTGCAGTAAGAACTTGCATAGTCGAACTACGTTTGGGTTCACCATGGCCTGAACCATGAGCTCGCTCGGCGAAATTCTTATTCCGATGAAGTTGTCGGATGTCCACCCAACACTTTCAGCTGCATCATCTGCACGTTATGTGCTTTCTTTAGGTGGACTATGCAAATCTAATTTCCTTGGCAAGTTGAAGATTGAAGCAGTCCAAAGTACCCAAAATCAGTCTAATCCACATAAATATAATTAATTACACAAGATTTTATCCTGGCACTTTAAAGTTATAATAAACATCTAAAAGAAGGGGTAGTCTAGTGCACGAAGCTCCTGCGTATGGGGTCTGAGGAAGGTGCAAATCACAAAGGATCTATAATATGCAGCCTTATCTTATATTTTTGCAAGAGGCTGTTTCAACACCTTGAACCTATGACTTCCAGGTCACAAGACGACAACTCAAACACTGCACCAAGGCTCCCCTTCTAAACATTTGAGAAAATGATTAAATAGTAATGTGATGGATAAACATTATAGAACTCTTCCACTCCTGCGAGTCATGTCTCCCTCCGATGTTAGTGAGCATTCGGTTGCACATAGAGTGAGTGTGGGCACACTACTGAATGTCCACCACACACAGAGCTGTGCAACATGCAATTGCCATCAATGACTTGCCCCACATAATTCTTGCATCATCATCATAAAGGCCTTATCCCAATTAGGAGTCGGCCACATGAATCTTGTTCCTCCATCCTCCTCTGTTAAGGAGCATCTCTTCGTTGCCAGACATAATTCTTGCATATTTTTTTTCAAACGAAGAAGATCAAAAAAGCAAATCAATTGGGTGGGATTCGCAAAAACCTTCCTGTGTCATTTGAGAACGTAGATTGGACATTTCATGATTTCCTGCTTTTGTTTCTACCATATAATCATGTAGATGGACCCCCTTTGCGCCCTCAAACGAAAGAAATGGCGAGTAATATGCGAAGCATGTACCTCTATTATAAAAACCACTGCTTGTTGTCGATCTTGAAGAATTCCATGGCAACAATCATGGCCTTTTCCCCTCAACATCCTCCAAATTCAACTTCAGCTTCCGAATTTCATGATGATGCAGGAATGGACGGTAGATACTCCGTACGGGTCCCCTATTTTTATTTTTTACTTTTATTTATTTCTCTCTCACGTGAAAGGGTATAAAAATCACAGCTCTTGTATGGTAGAGAGTAACAATCATCACCAACTCTCCTGAAAGCACAGTATAGATTACTAAATCTTAACCTTGGACCCCCCACCTTGAATGATCTCAATCGTTCATCCCTTGTAACAACTAGAGATTAAAGTTCCTCGCACGCTTAGATCAATCCTATACTATTTTTGTTCTTTTCTAAATATCTTTTTATTTTTGGTTCTGAACATTTAACAAACTCACCTGTAATTAAGCAGTCTCGAACTTCTGACCCACTGGGGAGGCTCCTTCTTGCACCATTGATAAATCTAGAATCAACCCAATTTTTAAATCTACTTGAAATCTTCTCAACAAGAGAGAGTATGCCACCTCGAACATCTGATGAAGTTAAAGGAGGAGCGCACCTTGTTGTCTATGACTCCCATCCTGCCCTAGACATCCAATAGCAAGCTGACTACCTGTTCCTGTGCCAAACTGCAGCCCCTTTTGCTTAGATATACTTCTATTTATGCAGTTCATGAGACCCGTGCCAGCAGCAGGAGGCTTGTGACTCCCACAACCTCATTTTCATGGTTTAGGCTGCTCCCATTCCCTCAATCTCTGCTACAAATTTGCTTTTGCTTTTCCTCTAGCTAGCCCTTATACATGATCTTCTCACGTGTAATAACAAGGTACTTTCACAGAGACGACAACATCTAACTGCTCAAATGTTCAAGTTCTAAACTGATAATGGATTTGTTTCTGTCTTTCGTTAAATCTTTTTCATGGCTTGATAGATAATTTGATGACCGATTTTTATTTTTTTTTCGTGTTTCAGAATACGGTTAACCAACATGTTAACTAATCAATTAAGATAATTTGGATTGAATTTTACAGTTTTTTCTTCTGCTATACCTCGATGTGACATGAGCACGAAAGAGATTCAAGAATCAGTTTTCTTTTTATAAGAGATAAAAACAAATAATTTATTTTGACTTTTTGACCCTTTATTATCAATAGTATAATAGGTGAGGGAGTTAGTGAAGATGCTTAAGCTAATAGATAAGAGAGCGTCGGTGCGTAGCCTTCGTTTTACTATGTTGCACTGGTCATGAAGTAACTTTTTAGTTAGTTTACCTTGCTGAGCATTGCTTGCATGATTTCTCAGAACTTGAACATTTCAACAGTTAGATGTTGTCAATTCTCTTTGGAAGTAGTAGGTTATTACATCAAATGTCTTGTATATTTGTTTGGGTCCTCCAACCCTGGTTATCCCTCACATGATACGGCTATTAAGATATGCAAATATACTGTGGGAATCACCAGATGAGCGCCATGAGGAGTGCTTGTGAGAAGTTTGTAACACTCTAATTGAAGAGTTGAGGCCAGATGTTTGGTGATCCAAACGGATTCGTCTTAATCAAAATATCAACCCCTAGACAGGCTTAAAGCTCCAATATGTTGAGATTTTAAACTAGAATTGTCTAATGGACCAAAAAGCATATGGATTGATTGATTCTAGGTCAAAACTTCAGACCATTGTTATCAAAAAGGGGCAGCCTCGGTGCACAAAGCTCCCGCCTATGAAGAGTCCAGGGAAGGGGCGGATCACAAGGGCATAAAGTACACAGCCTTACCTTGCATTTTGCAAGAAACTGTTTCCACACCTTAAACCCGTGACCTCAAAGTCACATGACAACAACTTTTAAGTGTGATGTTTGAGGGCAATCTCGTTAAACTGTAGAAGATTTCAGTTCCCATGCTCTTCAAAGCTTGACCCATTTTATATCCAAAAGTAGAAGCAAGGAGATGAACAAGTCGGTTCATGCAAAAGCTTCGATCAAAAAGCAAGTGGATAGGTTAATTGTAGGTCTAAAATTTAGACCTATGTTTACCAAAGTTCTCTAAACAATTCGTTTCAAGGTACAAATAATTAGACCTAGAATTCCAATCCTCATGCTCTTTGACCCATTAGGTATTGAAAGGCAGAGCAAGGAGATAAACAAGTCCAATTATGCAAAAGGTTGGCTCCATAAATGTGGCCCCCAGACACATCTCTCATTGTGGGGGTAAATCATGGCCTGATTTGACGTGTGAATCCATTTTCTTCAGTGCTGTTTGTAAGCATCCAAGATCATGCAAGACAAGAGACTTTGATTGTAATCTGTCCATTTGTCGGCTCACCGGATCAATTTGTTTGTACCTGTAGGGTGGACAATCTTTCAATACATACGAACCAAATAGTAGAACTGCCATGAAGTACCACCTGTGTAAGCCAAGAATTTCACAGATACAGGAGCATTTCATCCTCAAATTTCACATGAATAAAACTTCAAACGAAACAAAACAGAACCACAGACTGCATCATACCTTCCCTTGGAGCACAACACATAACAAGGATCATGTAACCATTTTTGTGATGCTCTACTATTTATAGCCTAGTTAGGAAGGCATCTACTGCTGCCTTTCCTGAAGATATGAAAGAGAGTAGACTGGTTCACCGCTGACAATTTCCTGCAGCGCCCCTATTTAAAGGGCAGCTCCAGTGTACAAAGCACCGGCATATGCAGAATCTGGAGAAGGGGTGGATTACAAGGGTCAATAGTATGTACTCTTATCTTGTATTTTGCAGGAGGCTGTTTGACCTCGAGGTCACACAACCAACAACTCTACCATTGCACCAAGGCTCCCTTCATACAGCACTCTCATCCATCGCAGCAAATGACCACCCCATCCTCCCTAAGAGGGCCTGATTCAATGCTTTCGAGACACTGACCAACTGACTGAATACCTGCAAATGTTGGATATTTATATCGGTAACTAGGCTACTGGTGTAAAAATCCAAAATGTGCTAGTGTCCCACGACTTGGTCTTGTCCTGAACGTTCTGAACTAGGCCCATCTAAGTAGAATTGGAGGTCATGTCGCCAGGAATAGAGGTGCTGTATGAAATTATCAACAGTGAACCAGTCTATCTTGTTCCATGCCTTCAAAGAAGGGGAATGAACCAAGTGATAGATGGCAAAACAACATCAACATGGTTACCCCGTCCTCTTTCCTTTCGTTAGATGTTTCGTAGAATTCCATGTATGGCCCTCCAAGGCCACCTACCGTGCAGTCTTTGAGTCTGTTCTATCTATATAAAGTTTTCTCCAACCCAAAAAATGACTTTTACATGTAAGAAAAGCACAATTGTAATATCAACATAACCAAAAATGAAAAAGAATACAAGAAGAATTCAATCCCATCTTTCTGGGTAGTAACTAATAATTCCCAATGCTTTGGTCGCATCAATTCGTGTTAGCCTGCGTAACTCCTATTTCTGTAGCAAAGAAGCTGATACGATGTTATTGGCAGCGGTCTGGGACTATCCAGCAATCCCACTCCTTTGAATAAGCCAAAATTTCAAGTATCTGCAGCCAGCCAACAATTGTCTTATTGATGAAGAATCCATTCGTCACCTAATCAATCACACATTATATTTTCCTTATTAGGTCTTGAAACATAGAGATAGATGACAGAGACTAAAATTGCATACGAATTTAATCATCTTCAGTTAACCTCTCTAAATTTTGAAAAATTATTAATGTTTAGGAGTCAGCTCCTGCAACAAACAATAGGAAATTTTGGAATCAAATAAGGAAAAAAACAAAATTGGTATATACAAACGCTATAAGTTTGTTTCAGGTCAGCCCTTGTAAAAAGTGGAAAAAAATGAATCGCTAGAACTACTGTAGCTTATCGGAGGAAGCTAGTAGTAGTTGTAGATTAATCCTCATGACTGGGAGAAATGCAAGATCTTGTAGCCTAAATATTCTTCCTTTTTTATTCATAAACATAATGAATGATTCATAGAACATGGAAAAGTGAACGACACTGAAAAGAGAACATGCAACAACTTAAGTTATTTTATTGAGGTGCAAAGATTAGCCTTATACGCTTAGTGTAACACGGAACAAGAACCTGACTTGTGCCATGAAAGCGAAATGATCAAAAAGGTTGGCTGGCTAAATCTAAAGAACTCCATAACATCCAACAATTATCAAATGCAGTCAATCAATTGTTTCTTCAAACTTCGGAAATCACATAAAAAGAGGAACCGAACTTTCTCTTCGGCTATAAGCAGATGTAGATTTCTTGTGAGAAACAAGAATGTATAGAAGACTATACCAAATTTCGAGTGAACACATGAAGACAAAACAAATAATTAACTTTTGCGAATAATAATTACAAATTTACTCGAAAGCAAAAACTAAATGAACTTGAAGCAATTATGTCCATTATGCTACACGGTATATTGAGTGCAGACGTCAAAGAAAAAGAAACTGAAGCTTTTCAAGCCTTCTCTCATGCAGAAAGCATATCTGCAACAAACGTTAAGCAGCAACATCAATTAAGGGCTTTGGCATAAGAGGCTAGAGGAGACACAAACAAAATCAACAGCAATATGGAATCTAACCTAGTTCCACAATCACTTCTTTTAGAAGAGATGAAAGGAAAACGCATGCCAAGACACTTTACATTTGAAATCAGCAACCACAAAGTTCCACATCATTCATTTAGCAGGAACATAGTTCAAGTAGGAAAGCCAGTTAGAGAAGTACAAAAACGATATATTAAGGTCATCATTCATTTTGAGATGACATAAGGGAATTATGTAAGCAGTTACTATAGATCCAAAATATGAGCTATGAAGAGCTCTATTATGAGCAAATACTGTAACATGACACCCTAGTCATTCAAGCAATTCCATGAACAGGTTGATTGTTAAATGAAGTGAGGCAAGACTGGCATATATCTCAAATGGCTCAAGTAGCTTGTGGTCGAATCATTGACCTGACAGCAGCCTGATTTAGAACTACACCAAATAACCTCTGATATTTGTACTTCCTACGGACTAGGTAGCCATGCAGTAGCCTTAGAAAGAGATAGTACCAGATAATTTATTAGCTTTCCATATATTTTAAAGTTATACTCAATTATCTTCACGGCGCCTTGTATGGTTTGATTAGACATTCATGACCAACATCAGATACAATGCTTGCATACATCCAGGTTTCTGCAAAACAACATAACCTACAAAAATTTGTGATCTCTGGAACAGTATCAGCACCTATGTATCATAATTCCAAAACCTAGTCCAACGTAATACAATCATGATCTCCTGTGCATGTTCAAGTTAGTCTGAACTTCACACCTACTGCTGGCACTCAATGCCATGAAAATTTGTGATGCAGAGTCCTAATTAAAAATTGAGGTAGGGCCTCATAAATCATAAGTTAGCTTACAACACAATCCAAACCACTGAGATCACAGGCTCAAACCTGGGTTACCACAGAATGGAATAAAATAACAAAGGTACTAGAATTCAGCAAAGAACAGATAATAGTCAAGCTTCAATGCTTAACAAGAGAAATCAATCAGCAACTGCAAGAGCTTCATCAGAAACATCTTGATATCAATGACTCATATGCCATGTTGTGTAATCAGACCAAAGCAACTAGGAGAACAGACACGAGCGCAAAACAGCTCTCTTGACAAATTTACACCAAGTGGAAGTAAGTATGCCAAAGAAAAATCAATAAAGGAAAAAAGACTTGGAAAACAGTCATTGAAAACCAGCAACTAGTAAATGAATTCCACTGCCTCCGCTTAATTCTTCCAATTCTGCTTTATGGAACACCACATGCAAGCAGGCAAGCAACTTCTTGGCAAAAAATAGAACTCTTATTTTAGTCCCAAACAAGCTTAGCTAGGTGTCTCTCTCTATATGGGACTCTACACATGTAGAGCACACAAAACAGCTTCGGATCACCAAGAACTAAATACTTCATCCGAGATAAGTTGGTCCAAATGAAAACTCCTAAAGAAACCAAACTAGATGTTATTGTTTTTCATTTTTTTCAATTGCACACGGCTAGCAAAAGAAAGACAAAAAGATATATGCCACAACAGGGTTAGAGAAAAGAAAGAAAATGGACAGATCCATTCCTTTCCCCAGCATTTGATGTTCATGTCCTCATTCAACAGTATGAATCAACTGCCATGTCTCACAGCCAAGGCAGTTGTGTTCAAAATTACTTGCCATTCAAAAGAAGAAAAAAAGAGAAACAAGTTGGGTCCCTTCAATTATACCACCTACCTTAATCCTTATGTATCTTCTATCACTGTACTCTCTTCTGTATCTCATAAATGAGTATAAATGGAGATGGTTTTTTTGTGAGTCAAACTGTACCCCAAATTTCATAGTTTTGTCAGACCTAAGATTATCAGGCAATCCATCATTTCTCCTCTTCTGTGGTTTATAATCTCTTTGTAGTTCATCAACTAAGTTGAATCAAGTTTCAGCAGCTGATTTCCTACCATGAAAGCGTTTTCCTTTAGCAGGACTCATAGTAAGGCCACTCCCACTATTCAAAGACATCTCTAAGGTCAAGTGTTTCACCTATTCCAGATCTAATTGGCACCCATCTAAATGTAAGCATTGAAATCTCGCCCACGTGGTTTATTGCACCAATTTCAGCACGCTCCACTTCACTGGAACCAGTTACAAGTTACACAGATGATCATAAATCCTATGCTGTTATAGCTTCCCAATCACCATACGACCAAAAACTCGCCATCCTTTTCATCAAAAACCTTCCTTGCTGTGATGCTCGACTCATGTCACAATATCGACAGCTAAAACTAGCTAAAAAATTGGAATAAATGAAATCATTTCTTCCTTTAGCGTTTCTTTTTAATTCCAGTAAATAAAAATTACAACTTTACAGCTTCCAGAGATATCCTGATTACTATTTTTTACTAACTTAAATCAGCATTCTTCGTAGAATCAATTGAGAAACTAAGATACTAATCTATCCAAAACCCAACAACTCAGGAATCGGTCCAAAACTGGAAGCTCATTTCTCGCAATTTCTGATGCCAACAGCAAAATAAACTCATACAGTTACGAATCAAACCGATTAAACCCAAAATGTTAAATAAACAAGTGGATAAAAGCATTTCGATTGTAATTCCAACCTATTTCGGCAACTGATCGGCCGATTTCTCCGTCGATGAAGTAGCCGATGTTGATTTTGCAGCGGATTCCTCCGCTTCAACGAGCTTTCGCAATCTCTCTTGCAGAACTCGAACCCTATCTTCCGTCTTCCTAAGCTTTCTCCAACGCCATGTCGTGTACACGGCGAGGCCACCGTATACGAGGATGTACGAAGCCCATACGTAGGGATACTTCTCTGCATGCTCTCTGATCTTCCGGTATTGATCTTCCATCTTCTCCTTCCATCCTATCGCCGGCTGGGATTGTTCGAGTTCTTCCTCGCCTGCCATCTTTTTGGCTTCTGAAGATGGGATAGGGAAGACGGAGAGGGTTTAGGACAAGAGATAGGGTTTTGGAAGGAAAATCGTGGGGTCCGCCCGAATGAGCTAGTGCAACTTATTGTTTCGGACGTGCGTCCTTTTTGACGTCCTGCCAGCAGGTTACTTGGTATGAGACCTCAGTATTAGTGCGCACATTTCCATCTAGAAAATATGAGCAGGTAAAACAGCAAATGGGCCCACTAGACAATGATCAATACCGTTATCCAATAATGCATGTGATGGATGAGTCATTAACAAAATTTCTCCCTTTGATCTGTGACGATTTTCGTAATCATGCCGTCCATTTCTAAGTTCAAAATCAGAACTTAGAATTGTCAAACTAGGCTCGGATTTTGGTTGACGAGTCATAACGATAGAACATTATCCTAAATGATTTAGATCATTGATGAGGGTGGGCCGGGCCACATGTGAGAAACTATCATGTATTGTGGGTCATGGGTACCCGTAAAAAATACCCGGATAAAAAGGGTGACGAAAATGCCAACCCGTCATCGCGGTAGATTTGCGGGTAAACGGGTTGTTCACTCATTTGGACTTTTGACAATTTTACCACAATTTTGTTGCCACATATTTGTACTACAAGAAAGGTCATGCAGGCTTATGGCCACAAACCAGTAATGTAATGGGCCCATTGATTGATTTGAAAGCATGTTAAGAAATTAAGCCATGATCCATTCGATCCCAACTTAGCAATAACTTTTTCTATTTTCTGCTTTTTCTCAGTCAATCAAATGTCATATGCTCCTTATATATGCATACAAATGTCGTGGAGCTAAAAAAGAGAGGATATATGAAGCAAATTTTTTGGTATCCATTCATCCAACAAATGTCATAGAATAAAAATAAAACAATTAAAATTTTTAAAAATGCCCACATGATATATTGTATAAGATTATAATATGGGGATAATTAAAATTATAAGAAGATAAATAAGAAAGATTAGAGGGATAGGTTTTAGGGATCTTAAAGAGAGAAAAAATTCAGCCCCTTATAAAAGCTTATGAGATTTAAGGCTTAAATCATTAAGGTGATATTAGATTGCCAGCTAGGAAGAGGTTGACACTTGCGATCATTAGGATGGGGTATTTGCTTGAGAAACCAAATAAAAAGAGAAACTCTGTACAAAGTAATTATATCTCTTAATTGCCTATTTGATCATTATTTTCTCTTAAGAAATTTTAGGAAACGTGGTTAGAGAATAGAATGAGATACAGTTTATAAAAACATTAACATGTGGCCGAAAAGGAGAGGCAAGTACCTTAGTGTAATGACTCAAAATTTTCAATATTATTATACCACTTTTATAACCACAATCAATCATGATGGTTTACATGTGCTAATTAGTCTTAGCTTGTTTATTTTGGAAAATTTTGGAGATTAATAGATATTTAATCATCTTAATAGGTAGTTGGATGTTTTACTTTAATTAACCTATGAAACAAAGGAATCTATGAGAAATATCTAATCATAGATTCTACACTCAAAATGGAATCTAAAGCCTCAAAAAATACTGAAAACGGAGTTCGTATGACGAAGTTATGGGCATTTGAAGTGAGGGGCAATTGTGTAATTTGGACTTAAAAACGAAAAAGACCCAGCAACGCAGGGGTTTGTTTTGATAACGACACCCCCTCCTCCATTGTCGTCTTCTTCCTTAGGTCAGGTGGTGCATAGCACTGCCATACCAGTACAGCACCACAAAAATGGCGGCACTGCCTTCACCCTCCATAAGAAACCCTCTTTCCCTTTTTCTCTGATCATCACCTCCCTCGTCTCCGGCAAGGGTTTCTCCTTCGTCGGAAAGTCTCCCCTCTCTGTTCTTCTTTTCTCTCATGGCACAGGCACCCACCGGAAGACGGGTTTGTTCTAGAACCCTTGAGGTAGAAGCGTCCCAGGGATGCCACATGCAACACGCGCCTGGAATGCGCCCTTGAGATGGACTTCAGGTGTGCACCGCGTACGGGCGCGGTCCCTGTTCGACCAGACACACGAGCGCCCCGGGAGCCATGACGCGCATGCACCCCGCCAAAGACACTTCCACCCAACGCTGTTCAGGACGCATGTCACGGGAACACCCTTTGAGCATGTGCAGGCATGTGAGCATGGTTGCGGTTTGACCGAGACGTGCACGCATCCTGGGAACCGTGACACACGGGGCCTACACGAATGATTATGGGTTGTCTATTGATGCAACATTAAAACGCAATTAAGGAGGCTATATAACTCTGATCGATGACGCGGACCTAATGAGACTATAAAAATTAGGATCAGAAAACTATTTTATATAACTATAGCCCAAAAACTATAAAAAAACTCATAGATCTACCATGTCAAAGATGATTAAAACTCATAGATTGATCCATTTAATATGTTAGGAGATCAATATACCTAGATCAACCCTAAATTACATATATCAACCATTAGAAACCCATAAATCAGAAATCTATAACTTATAGTATATATCGAGCCGTTAATCTGTAAATTTGAAAATAATATTTGGATTCTTTTTTCCAAATAATATCCAGGACTTCACCAATGTACGCTAGGACTCTCATTGAAAAGGGATGCGAGTTAAGTGAAAGCTAAGAGACAACAGTCGAGGTAGGTAGTTTGATACTACTAAGTTTTTAAATGCATCATAAACTCTGACTGACCTTTAGTACCTTATTAAGCATGCTTTTGAGATAATGATGTTCTTATACTAGTATGCGGATTTGTCTTTATATTTTGTGACTTTAAATGCAATATTAGCATGAACTGATTTTATGCACTGCTCGCATGGTTGAAAATAAATGCATAAATTGCATGATTTCGTTGATTGAGATTTGGATTCATCTATATATGCTTTTTGGGCTATTGAGCATGGTGGGCACTATGCCAAGTAAGTAGATCGCCGAATGAGGCAACCTATGGTAAAAACAAACCTTGAGTTCCAAGAGGGCAGATAGCTGAATGAGGCAGCTTATAGCGGGGACAAAACCCTTGAGTTTCAAATGGGTAGATTGTCGAATGAGGCAGCCTATAGTGGGAACAAAACATGGAATTCCAAATGGGTCGATCGCTGAATGAGGCAACCTACAGCGGGGACAAAACCCTTAAGTTCCAAGTGGGCAGATTGCCGAATGAGGCAGCCTACAGAAGAGCATAGTTGGCCCTATGATTTCAGTGTTATCGATATGCATATAGCATTGAGATGGTCGCATACGAGTACTCGTGACTAGCCGGCGTGATATGTTCACTAAGAGACAGACCGTGTGCATGATACTTATAGTGATGCCATCATTAGCTTTGAAAGATGATTATTTTAAGAGTTTCATACTTATTATATTTTACTCGTTGATTCGATATGTTGCCGAGATCTTCATCATCATCATCAAGACCTTATCCCAATTAGGGGTCGGCCATATGAATCTTATTCCTCCATTCTACTCTATTAAATACCATGGTTTCATTTAATCCTAAAGTTTTTAAATCTTTCCTCACCACTTCTATTCACGTTCTTTAGGCCTTCTCCTTGTCCTTTTAGAACCTTCTACTTGTATTGCCTCACTCCTTCTAACTAGCGCCATTGTTGGTCTCCTTTGAACATGTCCAAACCATCTAAGTCTAATCTCAATTATCTTATTACCTATTGGTGCTACCCCTAAATTTCTTCTAATATTTTCATTTCTAATTATGTCCTTTCTTGTCTTACCACTCATCCATCTCAACATCCTCATTTATGCGACGCTCATCCTATAAGTATCATGTTCCTTAACTGGCCAACACTCTGATCCATAGAGCATGGCCGGCCTTATAGCCATCCCATAGAACTTTCCTTTTAGTGAAGTGGCACTCGCTAATCACATAAAACTCCAGATGCACATTTTCATTTGTTCCAACCCGCTTGGATTCTCTGGGTAACCTTCCTCTCAATCTCTCCACTCTCATGGATCAATGATCCTAAGTACCCGAAAGAGGTCTTTCACGGGGATTTCTTGGTTATCAATCTTGACTGGCGTTCCACTCTTACTCTCCTTCCTAAATTACATTCCATATATTCTGTCTTAGTTCGGCTAATTTTAAATCCTTCAGATTCTAATGCTTCTCTCCATAACTATAGTTTTATGTTTACACCCTCCCTTGTCTCATCAAGTAAGGCTATATCATCTGCAAATAGCATGCACAAGGGAATCTCCTTGTGCAAATGTTTTGTTAACTCATCCATAACTAATGTGAAGAGGTATGGACTCAATGCCGGTCCTTGGTGCAATCCTAGAGTGACAGGAAAATCACTAGTCACGCCACTAATGGTCTTAACATTTGTTACCGCTCCCTCATATATATCTTTAATTATATCTATATACCCCTGAGAAACCCTTTTATCACCCAACACCCTCCATATTAATTCTCTAGGGACTCTATCATAATCTTTCTCTAAATCGATAAAGACTATATATAGGTCTTTCCTCCTCTCCCTATATTTCTCTACTAATTGTCTTAATAGGAAAATAGCTTTCATGGTAGACCTCCCAAGCATGAAACCAAACTGATTCTCCTATATACTTGTTTTATGTCGTAGCCTCTTATCAATCACTCTTTCAAAAAGTTTCATGGTGTGTCTCATAAGTTTGATCCCTCGATAATTAGTGCAACTTTAAATGTCACCTTTATTCTTATAGATTGGTACAATAGAGCTTTTCCTCCACTCATTAGGCATTTTCTTTGATTTTATAATCTTGTTAAACAACTTGGTCAAGCCAAACTACCCCAATATCTCCCATATGCTTCCAAACCTCTATTGGTACACCATCAAGCCCCATAGCCTTTCTTGATTTCATCTTTTTTAAAGCCTCTTTTACTTCAAGTATTCTAATCCTACATTCATATCTATAATATCCAATGTTATTTAGATTTATATTATTTTCAATCCCTATATTCTCAGAACTATTGCCATTTAATAATTTTTGAAAGTATGTTTCCCACCTTTGTTTGATCTCCTCTTTTTTGACTAATACCCTTTGATCATCGCTTTTAATACACCTAACATGATTTAAGTCCTTACTCTTCTGTTCTCTTACTTTTGCAACTTTAAACACATCTTTCTCACTTTCTTGCGTTCCTAATTTATTATAGAGCTCATCATATGCTTTAAGTTTAGCCTCACTATTCTCTGAGCAGCGTTTGTCGCATTCTTATATTGTTCATAGTTTTCATTATTTCTAATCTTTTGTCAAGCTTTAACACGCATCCATTTTTCTTTAATAGCTTTTTGCACTGTTTCACTCCACCACCATGTTTCCTTTGCTAATAGCCTTTTACCTTTAGATACTCCTACGACATCTTTTGCCACTTTCTTAATAGACTCAGCTATATTAGTCCACATGGTATTTACTTCTGTTTCATAGTTCCAATTTCCTTCTACCATTAACTTATTTTTGAATGAGGTTATTTTCTCTCCTTTTAAGTCCCACCACTTAGTTTTTGGATGTGTATTAAGTTCAGTTCTTTTACTCCATCTTTTAATATGTATATCCATAACCATTAACCTATGTTGTGAGGTTAAACTCTCACCAAGTATCACCTTACAATCCTTATATATAGATCGTTCATCATTCCTAAGTAGAAAAAAGTTTATTTGGCTTTTATGAAGTCCACTTTTAAAGGTTATTAAGTGCTCGTTCCCCTTCTTAGAGAGTGTATTTGCAATGGACAGGTTATATGACAAAGCAAAATCAAGGATATTCTCCCCCATCTCATTTCGTTCACCTATATCATACCCTCCGTGTATTTTATCATATCATTCCTTATCTTTTCCTACACGGCCATTTAAGTCTGCACCTATAAATATCCCCTCAGTGTTGGAAATTTCTTGTATGACTCCTTCCATCTCTTCCCAAAACTGTCTCTTCATTATATCTTGTAACCCTACTTGTGGTGTGCATGCACTTATAATATTAACAATTTGCTCTCCTAGAACAGTTATTATTATTATAATTCTATCACTGATTCTTTTAATGTTCACAACTTTATCCTTTAATTCCTTATCCACTATTATTCCTATGCCATTTCTGTTATTTTCCTTTCCTACGTACCATAATTTATACCCATCTATTTCTCTAGCTTTGGCCCCTTTCTACTTGGTTTCTTGAATACAGGCGACATTGACTCTCCTACATTTCATTGCATCTACTAACTCCAAACTCTTACCTGTTAATGTCTCTATATTCCATGTAGCGATGTGAATCTTATGTTCTAGAGATACCCTATTTACTACCGCCTTTCTCAACCTCCATGGTGTGAACCCATGTCCACTTTTCACTGCACATGGGTTCTGATGCAGAGTGTCACTTCCGAGGGGACCTCTAGCAGCCCTTGCCCACTTTTCACTACACCAAGGATCCGATGTAGCATGTCGCTTTTAGGAGAATGCCATAGCAACCCTTGCCTATTTTTCACAGCACCCGGGATCCGATGCACCACGTCGCTTATGGGGAACGCCCTAGCTTGAGGGAATGCCTATTTTCGATTCATGTCATGTTTGGGTTACTGTAGTTTTAAAAAGTTGAAGATGATTTTCATTTCTTTCTTACAAACTAATATACAAATGCATATTCATTTGCAAGCATAAAAGAAATAACAAAAATCATTTTCAGCTAAACCCTTGCCGGCTAGCAACCTGACGCAAGGGTGGCCGTATTTTAAGAAGTTGGAGATGATTTTCATTTCTTTCTCACAAACTAATATACAAATGCATATTCATTTGTAAGAAAGAAATAACAGAATCATCTTCAACTTCCCCCTTGCCGGTTGGCACCTAACGCAAGACCCTCATCCTTTTTCATTTAAGCTTGAGACTGACATTGGCAAAGTTATGTTGTCGAGATCTTATTATCCATTTATTTATATTATGTGATTTTATTCATGTTTAGAAGACTAGATTTGCGTACGAATTTCATGGTTGAAATTGCATCAATGAGCTTACGTTTTATGCACAAATATGCATGTTTACATGAAAAGGAACCACTAATGTTTTCCATGAAAAGCTCATTGAATTATGCATGTTGCATAATGAGTTTTCAAAATAGTAATATTAGATCACCTACTGGGTATGAGGAATACTCTCCCAAATATATTATTTTTACAGATTAGCTTCACACAAAATTAGAAGAAGCAATGGAAAATGTTAGTGATACGATCAAGTGAATGAAGAGAAGATAAGCATAAATGTAAGTAAAGACTCTACTATTTGGACATGTATCTGTACTTACTACAGTTGGGCTGTGAGCTGTGATTGGATAGACCTGAAAAATATTTATGATTTCTTCATTTTGCAAAATTTCCTTATTCATCTTGAAAGCAAATGAAACTTGGGGTTTTCAAAATGAATTTAAAATAAAAGATTTTCTGTTGCATTGCATTGTTTTTCTAAAAGTGTTTTTAAATAGGGATCGATCATGCCTTAGGAATTAGATATTGCCTTTAAAAATGCATGTGAAAACCTGGGTCGTCACACTTAGGGATCCATTTATTCAACTAATGTGATAGGGTGAAACAAATAATAAAAAATATTGACATGTTACAGGAAAATCTGCTCTTAATGCTCAAAGAAAAACAATAATTAGCTTAATATATAATGGATATTACCAACATTTATCTTGTCACAAAAAGCATCGAATTAAGAAAAAAAGAAAAGAAAAAGGGCTCTAAACAACACCCTAGTAAATTAGTCTCTAGTCAATTTTGTTCGAATAACATAAATAGAATAGATCTTGCAAGAATTATGCACTGGCTTGGCGTTTGAAACCCTAAATAGAAACTTATCCATATCTTCTTCTCCTTTAACCCCCTCACAAATTCCCACCTTCCCTCTAAATGGGTACATTAGCAAATTCATAGGTATGGCTGACTCAACCTGCAAATTAGCCGGTGGGGTAGGTAGATTTAAATGGGTTGTCAATCTACAACCATTTTGGCTATGGTTTAGATGATGGTGTCAATGGATCATGAGATGGGGTAAGATGAGCTGAGGTGGAGTGAGATGACATAAGTTTTAGGTTTCTCAAGCCATCTGCTTGTTGGTATTGATACCCCCTTACATGCTTCACCCTACTTTCTTAGCAATGAATCATTGATGCAACCAAAATTACTCATTAATCTAGTAGTGTAATGACCCTCAATTTTAGGTCATTTTTTCTATATTAAATCATAATTTGATGGATAGAAAAAATTAACTCTATCAAATAATGATTTACTATACTAACAATGACCCAAAATTGAGAGTCTTTACAAGTAGATACCAACAACTTACTCAAATTTATTCATCAATGTAACTTGATCTGACAGTCAGTCGGACAATATAATGAATCTAAGGGACTCAATTACAACTTCAACAATCCAGCATACATAAATGATCCAGCCATGTAATTTTAGACAACTAGCTCATTCAAACATCAATCTAAAACTCTCGAACAAACTGATTCCTGTCCTTACTGTATTCTGTAGTCCATGAAATGGTTCCATTGTGCACTTTTTCATCTATTTTATTTTATGGAACTCATAGATCAAGAGTAAGAGAAACAATTTCTTTCCTTCACAGAAAAACAAGACCAAGGGCAGCCCTAGTGCACGAAGCTCTTGCCTATGCGGGGTCCGGGTAAGGGGCGGACCACATGAGCCACAGAAAAACAAGACTAAGAGGAAGAATATCTTCTACTCTCTCTCTCTCTCTTGCTCTCCGGCTGTAGCTTTTGTCGCAAGTGCAAGTGGAAAGTGTTCCAAATTCTAATATAAAGATAGGAAAGATTTGCCAAATTGTCGAACTGAAACATATGATTGATGAAGGACAGAGACTATCCAATCTTCCTAGCCAACCAGGAATTCTAGTTGAAGTTCTGTTGTATGATATTTTGCATGTGCCTCCTAGCTTTTCTCATCACTATCTTGTGGCTCGGCCACTCTCTCCATGTCTTTATAAAGTAGACCCAGAGATTCTAGACTAGCATAAATTTCACAGATCCAAGTTGGACAAGATGTTGAAGCTTTTCAAGCACAAATTTCAGGATTTCATAGGTGGACTTGGCAACACTGGTTAACATCATCCAGTTGGTTGGACCATGACTCGCACGCGGTCGCTGCCTAGATAGACGATAGAGGAACTGCCGGGCCGTCCCCTTCTCGTACTGGATTTTTCTCTACTTCGTACAAAAATTTGGCGCTTTTCTAACAAATCCAACGTATTTTTTGAGGACTAGTAAATAATTGCTCATTCGAATGCTACTGTAGAGCGCGACGATGCGATCTAATTGCCATACACTTCCCCGCTTTTATCTGATGCGTTTCGCATTTGGTCGGTCGGGCCCGTTCATCTCATTTCTTTGGCTCCGGATGATACCATACGGCACACGCAGACAGTTGAAAGCGTTGTCTAAAAAAATGTCTAATTCAAAGACGGAAAGAACAGTTTCTCGCATGTTAGAACCGTCTAATTGCATATTGGCTCTTGGATAAGAGGCAAATGAGACGAGCGGTTACGATCAACTGACCAGCCAGATGTGGGGCAGTCATGTGTACGATATCATTCCACGTGGCTCATGAAAGGTCCACAAAACATGAAGGAAGCGGTCGAGCACTCCACCTACCACGTTAATCTCAAAGTGTACCAGTGAGCACCGATTCAGCTTTCACACGCGTTTAAGGAAATAAAGCCAAAGATACGGTGCGCACAACTCGTGGAGGCGTAAGTTAGAGAAGCTCCGAACGAATTGAGGAAGAGCAGAATGTAAACGTGGACGCGGGAGGAATAAGGGAAAAATATTCCGCCGTGGTATTTTGGGGCGTTTCAACTTCTTCTCGTATAAAACTGCCAACTCTCCTTGGCTCGCCGTCGTGACTCTGCTCTCTGAACCTAGGGTTTGGGAAGAAGGAGAACGGCCATGGAGCACTCTTTTGTCATGATCAAGCCTGATGGAGTCCAAAGAGGACTGGTATGTGGTCCTTTCTTCTTGTTCTGTTCTTCGTTCTCTCTCTCTCTCTCTCTCTTTTAAATGTTTCTCACTGGTAGTTGTTCTGGAACTCACGAAGTCATTGTTTTGATTTCCTTTCTGAAATTTCTGGTTTCGTTTAGGCCTCGTTTACGTTTTGCGGGATTTGTCAGCTCGACCTGTTGTGTTGCAAGTAGTTTCTGGTTTCGTATGCTCTGTTGCCGATCTTTTGTTAGTCTGTGGTTACTGGATGTTGGTTGAAGCGTTGTGTAGGTTATTGTTTGTTCTGTTTTTCCTTTTTGTGTATTTCTTCCTTCATTTTGATCCATGAGTGATCTAATTGGTGAAAATGCTGCCCCATACTTACTCTGCCTTTGAATGTTTTTCTATTGGATCTTTCCGTGTAATAGCAGGGCATTTGTGGTGTTTTCCTCCTGGCACTTATAGTTAGAAACCCATGAACCTTTGAAGAGTCTGTATCAACCGTTTGAACTTGTATTGACAATTTAATTGGTAGGCTGCCTATTTTTCCTTCACCTGGACATTGCCAAATTGCTGTTCGTATAAAAGCTTAGGTAGACCATAGAGATCGCTTTTGCAGTTATGAATCTGATATCATTAGGAATGCTCTGTTTTTGTGTGTTTAAAAGATCACTTTTATGTTTCAGGTTGGTGAGATTATCAGCAGATTTGAGAAGAAGGGTTTCTATCTCAAAGGTAACAAAGTTTGATCTTTATTCTTGTCAATCATTTATCTATGTCTTAGTTTCTTGGTGATTTTTGTTTTTGTTTTTGATTGCATATGGTTTGATATTGGATGGTTGGTATTTAGGTCTGAAGCTTATCACTGTGGATCGTGCCTTTGCCGAGAATCACTATGCTGATCTGTCTGCTGAACCTTTCTTCAGTGGACTTGTTGATCACATCACATCTGGCCCCGTGGTTGCGATGATCTGGGAGGGGCAGAATGTTATTGTGACAGGTCGCAAGCTCATTGGAGCTACAAACCCAGCAGCTTCTGAACCTGGCACCATTCGTGGAGACTTTGCTATTGATATTGGCAGGTAAATTATGCTATCCACCATTAACTTCATTTGAATCTCATGTTCTAGCAATAGCCTTTTCTTTAATACATGTATCACATGGCATGTTAGCTCAGCACTTGCTTGCGCTTCTTGTTACTATTGGATAGATTAGTGACATGCTGGTGATGCTAGCTAAGGCATCATTTGAAACAGAAATTGTAACAAATACTAATATGAAGGGGTTACGAACTCAAACAATCTGACATCAACTGAAAAATTGCGTGTTTGACCGCATTGTTGTTAAACCTGACATAATTCAGGTGTCTGCCATCGATATTTCCATCAAATGGTAGGGATCATTTCATGTCTGGCACCTGAAGAAAGGGAATGAAAGCTGATTGATAAGTTTTTCATCTTATCTCTCTTGAAAGGTTCCATTGTTGCTTGGTATTCTTTATTTTATGATTGTATGAGCTATATCTGGATTCTACATAGCTTAGCTCTTGTTTGTTCTTCGTGATACAACTGGATAGATTAACAACATGCCAGTGATACTATCAAAGAAATGAGAAGCATTAATCATAATTAATTGCCATATAAATTGGTTAAGGACTCAAATAGTACTTGAAATACAACTGGACAGATTAGCAACATGCTAGTGATAGTGTCACAGAAATCATGGGAAACAGTAATCGAAATAAATACTCATGTTAAGTGGATAAGGATCAAAGAATACTTGAAACATTATCCACTGAAATGCATGTTTGACTCAGTTGTTATTAAACCAGACATAAGTCAGGTGTCTACCCTAGATATTACTATCAAATGGTAGGGATCGTTACATGTCTGGCACATTAAGAGAGGGAATGAAAGCTGATTGATGAGTTTTTTGTCTTTCTGCTGGATCTCTCTTGAAAGTATCCATCGTTGCTTGATAATCTTTACTTTATGATTATATGAGCTACATCTGGATTCTACATCTCTTTGTTCAGCAGATCTATGTCGTTCAGAAAAAGGGACTCAATGTAAAAAAGATGGTATGATCTGATTCATGTGAAATAGAGCTCAGTTGTAAATTCATTAGTAAAGCAACGAAGACGAGAAAAATGAAAACAATGTAACATACTTGGATCATGTTCCATTGAAGTCCATTTTCACATGCAAATAGAAGCCATTAGTCTATTAGTGCTTTTTACTGTTTCATTTTAAGGGTAGGCATGGAGTTTTACATCTTGAATTCCTGACTAAGACTATGAATTCCATTTGAATTCGAAACGTGGGGCTAGAACTTGCTGAACTCCAAGTTCTAGGAACTTCATTGGAGTTCAGGTAGCTGATGAGTATTATTTTTATGATATATTTATAATGTAAAATTTGTTGTTATTATTTATGCCAGCAGTAAATAAATTCTGGTCCCTGCTTTACAAAACACATGTTAAAAATGTGAACCCTACTTATGAATTGTGGACTCTGCTTTATAAAAATATTGGAGGCCATCTAATAAAATAAACCTTAAAAAGTCCTAGTCTTTGGATGTACTTTTCTCAATTATCCAAAATCCAAATTGTCCATCTTGTAGATCATGTCATGGACATGTCATGCATTAAAATTTTGTACCCATCTATAAATTACATGCATCAATTTTTGGTCAATCAATGATCAGAGAGTCAAAATGCAACAGTGTGTACTATTAGGTGACAAGCTCCTCACAAATCAAAGGCCTAGAGCTATCTAGTAATGTAGTGGGTCCAATGATGTTTTACATGTTTAATTATATGTATTGAAAGATAGGTGTACCTTGTGGGCCCTGTCTGAAGGGTACACAATGTGACAGAATGTGTTAGATTCGCATATCATTCTTTTAGAAAGGGTCAAAAATAAGGAAAGGGATACGAGGTTACAGAATAGGATTAAATGGTTGCTTGTGGACCGGGAAGTGGATGTCCACAACGAATATCATCCTTTTGGAAAGGGTCAAATCAGAAGGAGATGGAATACAAGGCTACAGAAGAGGATTAGATGGTTTTGAATTAAGGAAAAAGAGCTTGAACATTGGGTTAATTTCAACTTGCAAGAACACAAGGCTAGAAGTCAAGATCAGATTTTGAATTATTAATTATAGTTAGATGGCGCGCTAATTGAAAATTGCACTGTGGATGTCATTTTCCTATAAGATTCTTGAAATCTATTGTTCTCAAAGGAAGTACAGTGATCCATTATTTTGAGTCTATAAACATGCTAAATATCAAATGCATAAGCATGGGTCAAAAAATAATCTGCTGCATCTCTTGTTTCGTTCTTGGAAGCTGAAACCATCATCTCTGAGGTTGTTCTAATGATTGTGAAAGGCTAACAAATGAGTTGGAAAATGAAACCAAAATGATTGAGGTTAAGAAGTTTTGGAGAAAGAGGCTCCCTTTATCTCCCTGAACACTAACCCAATAGCACGGTCAGTCTGCTTCTCACGGATAAACTGGTCCATTGTGGTTTACTGATTCAGCTTAACTGACACAGTTCATCTGTGAATAGTAACAATCCAATGCTTTTTCCTTGTATCTGAAGAGAGGGTAGTTTCTCTGCACAGGAACATCATCCATGGCAGTGATTCTGTTGAAAATGCAAGGAAAGAGATTGCTTTGTGGTTCCCTGATGGACCTGCAGAATGGCAGAGCACCCTCCACCCCTGGATCTACAAGTAAATGATCACTGAAGCAGCACTTCTTTTCCTGTACTTTTACCTCTGTTTATGGAATTTAAATTTTGATGGCAGTATGCACTTGTCTTGCTCTTTCTAGGGAGTGACATCACCAACTTAACTTTACATTTACACGTCTTTAGAATGATCTTCGTTATTGATAGCAATAAGTTGTTTCTTGCGTATGCAGTGTCTAAATCCAACTCCATTGTAGAGAGGCGAGATGTGGACCCAAAATGTGAATGACCCTGTAAAATAACTGCGACAAGATGACCGGAAGCATCCGACGCCTGCAAATGAGCAGTTAAATACCAAAAATAGTAGAGAGGAACCGAAACTGTTTGCTGTTCTGTTCTGGTCAGGGAGTTTGGTAGCATTGAGTTCTATTTTGCCTTTCAGGAAACTGGTTCTGTTGGGAAGAAAAGAATTGCCATGATCAAAGTAGCATGAAGAGGAAAGTTTCTCTACTAGATTTGGTGTAGAAAGAAATTCTGTTATCTGCTGTCGGAAATTGTTGAAAAGGTAGTATTTAACCAACCAGGCAGGCTGGTGTAGGTTGTGTGGTTCAAACCTGGTTACCGGGATGGGCTCACTTTCTTTCATAAGGTTGGAGGACGACACGTTTTAAGACTGAACTCTTTCAATTATCTGCCCTCTTTAATTACCTGAGTAACAAGAGGCATATTTGATCAAAGACTTACAAGACGCAACTGCAGCAATCTCAACAGCTCGTGAACGTGCTAGTTTCTTGCAATTTTTTAGGATCCTCACGAAGCATGTCGTTATAAACCTGGGGCCCTCCAAGTCGTTCAGAGTCGTTCGTCAATGACAAAGATGCAATCTTCACCAGATTAAAAAGAATTCTTGGACTTGGCAGCAAGTCCGGACGGTAAAGAAATTACATCAAAGCTTTTTCATAGTGTCACTTGCATACCATTCCCTCGCAGTACAAAAGGAAAATCACACTATATGCTTCGTATCCAAGAACTACATCGTTTCTCAGACAAGATATTCTGCCCGAGTACATTTCTTCATCGTATGTTAGGGACGCATTTCAGTACAACTTTGTGAAGGGATGTCCATCCAAAAGACTTGGCTTCTTACAAAATTAAGGCATCCATGCTCAATTGCACGTTTTGCGGCAATGGATTGCAAAATTGAGCTGGAAAATTGCGAAAACTTTCCTGGAATGAAATCGAAGATGAAGCAGCTTTGACTGAGAAATCTTCTTTTTCGGTTTGATAGTCCTAGTTTGTTTTGAATGCATTTAGCTGTAACTAGACACATGTCGTAATGAATCTCCTTTGGTCTGCTTCAAAAAGGAAAATGCCATTCGAGTAAGAAATGATACGAAGTACCCAACACAGTTTCAATAAACTGATCTTATATTTTTCCATATGAACCAACTTAGCTTTTCATTCAAGATTGTAATAAGAATGTATGGACTTGCAACTTGGATTGACTAAGAAAAATATTGGGAGTTTCAATAACCTAATATTGTATTTTCCATATGAATCAACTGAGCTTTTCATTCAAGATTGTAATAATAATGTATGGACTTGCAACTTGGACTGATTAAATAAAAGATGGGGAGTTGAAGACTCACCGGTTATCAAAACCAATCTCCATTGAGGCAGATAATACCAGCTGGCCTGCACCTTTTTGCCCAATTTGCAACTTCTTTTGAAAATTGCAAATCCCAAAGAAGAAATATTTGAGTAGAAAGCTGGGAAATAGAGAGAAGAAAAAGAAGAAGAGCACGCCCTGTCTTAACTTTGCACGTTTTGGAAGAGATCATAAAGGATCAAACGTATTACCCTCATCATCATCATCATTAAAACCTTATCCCAATTAGTGTTGGCCACGTGAATCTTGTTCATCCATTCTCCTCTATTAAGTGTCATAGTTTTATTTAGTTTCAAAGTTTTTAAATATTTTCTCACCACTTTTATCCACCTTCTTTTAGGCCTTCCCTTTGCTCTTTTAGAAACTTCAACTTGGATTGTCTCATTCCTTCTAACTAGTGCTGTTTTTTTATCTTCATTGGCATGTCCAAACCATCTAAGTCTAATCTCCCTCATCTTGTTAGCTATTTGTATTATTTCTAATTTTTTCTTTTTTATGTTTTCATTTATAATTATATCCTTTCTTTTCTTACCACTCATCCATCTCAACGTCCATATTTCAGCGATACTCATATTATATACATGTTGTTCTTAATTGCCCAACACTTTGATCATATAGAAATTTTCTTTTAGTTTGAGTGGCACTTGCCTATCATACAAAATTCCATAGGCACATCTTCATTTGTTTCAACTCACTTGGATTCTCTAGGTAACCTCTCTCTCAATCTCTTTGTTCTCATGAATTATCGATTTCAAATATTGAAAGTGGTCTCTTAAGGAGACTTCTTGGTTATCAATCTTTACTGGTGCTCCAATTTTGCTCCTCTCCTTGCTAAAATTGTATTTTATATATTCTATTTTAGTTCGGCTAATCTTAAATCCTTTGATTTTTAATGCATCTCTCCATAACTCTAGCTTTATGTTTACACTTTGTTTTATCAATCAAAACTATATTATCTACAAATCACATGCACCATTGAATCTCCTCGTATAAATGTTTTGTTAACTCATCCATAACCAACATTAAAAGGCACAGGTTCAATGCTGATCCTTAGTGTAAACCTAATAGCAATGGAAAAATCACCAATCTCTCTGCTAGTAGACCTCACTTTTGTTACCGTCCCCTTATACATATCTTCAATTATGTCCATATACACTTGTGAAATCCTTTCTTGGCCAATACCTACCATATTAACTCTCTACGAATCCTATAATAAGCTTTTTCTAAGTTTATAAAGACATGGTTCTCCAATATACTCGTCTCATGCCATAACCCTTTCTCAATCACTCTTTTAAAAAGTTTAATGGTATGTCTCATAAGTTTGATCTTCTGATAATTAGTGAAACTTTGTATGTCTCCTTCATTTTTATAAATTGGGATAATAAAGCCTTTCCTCCATTCATCTAACATTTTATTCGATTCTACAATATTGTTAGATAACTTTATCAATCAAATTACTATAATATTTTTTATATGCTTCCAAACCTTTATTAGTATACCATCAAGCCCCATAGCCTTTTCTAATTTCATCCTTTTCAAGGCCTCTTTTACTTCAGTTATTCTAATCATATGGTCATATCTATAATGTCTAACGTTATTTGGTTTACAGTACTTTCAATTCTTATATTTTTAGGATAGTTGTTATTCAGTAGTTTTTTAAAGTAACTTTTTTACCTTTGTTTGATCTCGTCATCTTTTACTAATACCCTTTGTTTATCGCTTTTAATGCACTTAGCGTGGTTTAAGTCCTTACTCTTTTGTTCTCTTATTATTGCAAGTTTAAATACATCTTTTTTCTTCTTTTTTTTTTATCTTCTCTTGATTCTAATATATTATAGAGATCATTATATACCTTGAGTTTAGCCTTACTTACTACTGCTCTTTTAGCAACCACTTAGTATTCTTATATTGCACAAAGTTTTCATTATTTTTAATTATTTGTCATACTTGGAAACGCACCCATTTCTCTTTAATAACTTTTTTACTTTTTCACTTCACTACCAAGTTTCCTTTATTAGTTATATTTTACCTTTAGATACTCTTAAGATTTTTATTTTTTTCTTAATATACTCCATTATATTAGTCCACATGGTGTTTACTTCTGTTTTATTGTTCTGTTTTCCTAAAACCATCAACTTGTTTGTAAATGATGTTATCTTCTCTTCTTTCAAGTTTCATTAGTTCGTTTTTGGACACATATTAAGTTCATTTCATTTCTTTTATGTTTTAATATAGATATCTATAACTATTAACTTATGTTATAAGGTTAGACTCTCATTGGGTATCACCTTACAGTTCTTACACATTGATCTTTCAGTAATCGTATGAACAAAAAAGTTTATTTAGCTTTTACATGGTCCATTTTTAAAGGTTTATAAGTGTCCATCCCTCTTCTGAAAGTATGAGTTTGCTATAGTTGAGTTATATGCCAAAGCAAAATCAAGAATAACTTCTCTCATCTCATTTCTTTCTCCAATACCACACCCTCTATATACCTATCATATGCTTCATTTTCTTTTTCTACATGACCATTAAAGTCTATTCCTACAAATATCCCTTTGTGTTGATAAATTTTTGCAGGACTCTATCAATATCTTTCCAAAACTGTCTCTTAATTCTATCATCTAATCCTACTTGTAGTGCGTAACCACTTATAACGTTTACGATTTTCTTTCTTAGAACAAGTTTTGTTGGTATAATTCTATCATTGGTTCATTTAGCGTCTACACATTTATTCTTTAATTTTTTTTATCTACAGCTATTCCTACACCGTTTCTATTATTATCATTTTCTACGTACAAACTTATGTCCAATGATTTCTCTAGTTTTAACCCTTTTTTCACTTAGTTTCTTGGATAAAATCGACGTTGACTTTCCTGCGTTTCATTGTATTTACTAATTCTAAACTCTTATATGTCAATGTATTTTATATTCCATGTGGTAATACAAATCTTATTCTTTGGAGTTAGCCTATTTACCAACACACTTCTAGAATGGTGTGGGAACCCATCCCTACTTTTCACTGCACTTGGGTTCTGATACACCAAGTCACTTCCGAGGAAATGCTCTAGCAGCTCTTGCCTATTTTTAACTTCACACAGGATCCAATGCAAAGTGTCGCTTTATGGGGAATACCATAGGAACCCTTGTCTATCTTCCACTGCATTTGGGATTCATTGTAGCACGCCGCTTATAGGGAATGCCCTAGCCTAAGGGAATGCCAAAAATCAATTCATGCAGGGGATTTGTCAAAAGTTTTACTTGTCGGGTGGCACTTGATGCAAAACCCTCCTCCTTTATCCAAACTTGGGATCGACTGTGGTAGACCCATATAGAAGTAATACGCACAGGCGGAGTTACCAAACATAATACTGTAAAAGAAAATTTTCATTTTCCCATAAACAAACTTAGCAACGAAAATAATTGTCATGGACAACCATGATTGTTACAATCAAAAGTTGGTTGATAATTGCCTACCAGGAAAAAGATTTGTCTTGCACGATCCATTTGCACCAACTGCCAAACATATTGTAAAACATTATGTCATTCTCAGATTCGTAAGAACCTGTTTAGCTCTTCTCTACTCAAAGCTAAATGTATGCCATGGAAGAATTGGATGGTTAGTCTAATATAGGATGTGCCTAATATCCTATATTATCTCTATCTTTCTTCTATTCTCGTGTTCATGGATTTTGGATACATCAATCATGGATTTTGGAACTTGTTTCCTTTCTCGTGTTTGTATCTTGGATCCTTCACCTTACATCTACGACTGGGACTACTTAAGAAGGGATCAGCAGAACTGCACAGAAGATCACTCTTCACTCCAAGCCTTCTCCTCATGACTACCAAAAATGACATGGGCAACTGACTTATGAATGGCACCACCTCCAACTTCTGCACAAGTATACCTTTCCATTTAGCTATATTATACACACTAAACTCTCAAGTGAGCATGATTCATTGAATATATACGTTTTGAAAGGCTTACATGATCCACTATGTGATTATGCTGGATTATTATTTTCTCACTGGTAGCAACTAATCCAGCATAATAGCATATAAGACGCTAGCTTCGAGTAAAAACCATTCTTCGTAGTTGGAGTGTAATAGTGCACTGTGTGGATGGTAAGGAATGATCAAACTATATAAACCAGATTTTGTAATCCTTTTTAACTGGGCCTTAATGAGATATAGATGGAGATAATAGGGTTTGAGATCGAAATAATGAATAAGAAGGAACTTTACATGCATCTATTATATGTATTAAGCAAATAGGATTAAATTTACCACCTCATATTTTTCTAAAAAGCAAGCCCCACTTCAATAATTATTTATTTTTCACTTGAATTAGTGTTTATGATTTAAAAAAATAGCCCGCTTGACCAGCAGTTTTATTTTATTTAGTTTGCTAAATAACTTTTTTATTAAAATAAGACAGCTGCATTATGGTTTCCTTGGCACCAGAGTGCCCACAAAATTGAGTACAAAAAGTGACCATGCCAAAAACGAAAGTTTAATGAATAAATAAGTCACCTCATGTATCACACCGGCAAAATGTACTTATAAACTTTTATATATATATATATATATGTATGTATGTATGTAATCTGGGCGTTTATTTAATATAGATATTTATATTTGCATGCTTGCTAAATGGTAACCCAGTGTACAATTCTTATACCAATGGTGACAACTACTTGTAAAAAGAAATCTGCACTACTTAGCTAAAAAATGGCACCTTAACCATCAATTGGCTCCTCCATTTGGTGGGGAAAAACCTATTGGCTATTGCCTTGTTTCTGCCACGACCTATCTTAACCCCTCATTTTACTAGCTTTTTCAAAGTTAAACTTCTGTATTTAGGAATTTGTATATCAAGCCCACGTGAAAATGATAAGGATAAGTGCACTTGCTTGTTCAACGAAGAACTACACGGCCATCTATACTATTTTGGTGTGATCCAATCTATTCATCTAGAGCTTAGGATATTGTCATAAAATATTTTCTGGTGAAATAATACTGAAATATTCATTTGACATGGGACCAAAGCCAACTAAATTATATATTGATGGCCCATAACCTTTTAGTACGGACCCCACATAAATAGTCTTGACTTTTATCAATTTTAATAATTGATTCGATGGGCTTCTATAGTGTCCCACGTAGATTAAAGATCTCTGATCCACTAGATTGAGGTTCTCATAATCAAATTAATCAATGGCCTGTGAATATAGATCCTAACAGAACGAAAGTTATGATCACCTTGATCAAAGGGTCAGAACCATCCACAAAAATTAGACCACCAGCAGTCGAACCGCCCTACCACGGACGATTAGCCGTGGATCCAGGCAGTACAAATACGAATATTCGTAAAAATAGTTTCCCTGATTTGCTAAGAAGTCGTAGAGATCTGTGCAACTACAAAATCCTAAGCACATCTCAGTTTCCTTGACAAAGTCGAGTGCTTTACGTACAACACTAAACCTCAATTTGGCCGCATATACACCAACAACTCATCTTGCTTTCTTCCTCTCTCTCTCTCCCACCAAGTCGCTGCTTTCAAGGTTTGCTCTCTCTCTCTCTCTCTCTCTCTCTCTCTCTCTCTCTCTCTCTCTCTCTCTCTCTCTCTCTCTCTCTCTCATGAAGCTTGGATGCTACCTTCTCAAAATAAAAAGAAAAAATTGGAAAAAAGAGAGATTGAAGTCCTTGGAAAATTTTGTATTTTAGTTTTTCGATCCGATTGTACAGCGATATGCCTAATTTACTAGTTCAGATGGATGCTTTCCGGTTCTTTTAATTTTTGTTCTTGAATGTCTGTTTCTAGCCGTCGATAAATCTAATATCATGATGGTTTCTTTGACGATCATGGTTTTCTGTTGCCATCTAATTAAGCAAGAGAAACAAGAAAATATGGACTGCCGTAACTTAGATCCTCTGGAGCATTTCCTTGTTTCCATCTTTCATGTTTTCTTCCAACCGAGTTAGTTCGAGTTTAGAGAATTGGGATCGTCGGAGACCAACCCAACACCATACCCACGATTTGCACGATGACCATTCTTTTACCTCCCGTTCCACAGACACCATGAAAGGTGCATGTGGGTGAGATGGGCTCAAGAAATCTGAATCAGGATCTGATTATCTGAACCATTGCATTAAAGATCAGCTCACTTGATGCTGGACGTCTACGATCATCGCAGCAATTTGATATAATTGCAGTCGTTCATCCGTCTGGAGCCACACCTAATGGCTAGTTCCAATAGCTGTACAAGTTAGGAGTTTGCCTGACCTCTTCCATTAATTACCAGTCCAAGCACTATCTTCTACTTCACTCTTCCAGTCTTCTCTCTTGAAAATTATTTTGCATGTCAATAGCAGCATAAAAAGCATGGCTCTGATTATTTTGATCTAAGCCGCCCACAAGGTTTAGCTGATGAGGTCCATTCTATATCTTATGGCTCTGATTCTTCTGATCTAAGCCACGCGCCGTAGGCTTCTACATGCTTAGTTGCTTCCACTATTTGTGGCCTCTATATGTTATGCCTAGACTTGCTGTTGTTGCAGGATAAACAAAGGAATCCTCCCATGGCCCGGGGAGAAAATCTCCAAGTGCTAACCGCACTCGACCTCGCCAAGACGCAATGGTACCACTTCACGGCAATCCTAATCGCCGGCATGGGCTTCTTAACCGATGCCTATGATCTCTTCTGCATCTCCCTAGTCACCAAACTGCTCGGTCGAATCTACTACCACGTGGACGGCCATCCTAAACCCGGTACTCTCCCCCCAAACATATCTGCAGCCGTTAATGGGGTAGCCTTCTGTGGGACCCTAGCAGGCCAGCTCTTTTTCGGTTGGCTCGGGGACAAGCTTGGCCGGAAGCGCGTATATGGCTTAACTTTAATGCTCATGGTGATCTGCTCCATCGGCTCGGGCCTTTCCTTTGGCAAGTCTCCCCAAACCGTTATGTCTACGCTATGCTTCTTTCGCTTCTGGCTCGGCTTCGGAATCGGCGGCGACTACCCCTTATCGGCTACGATTATGTCGGAGTATGCCAATAAGAAGACTCGCGGCGCGTTCATAGCTGCCGTATTCGCCATGCAGGGATTTGGAATTTTGACTGGCGGTGCCGTTGCAATCATAATCTCATCAATCTTCAAATCAGTATATCCCGCTAAATCCTACGCGCTAGATCCAGTGGGGTCCACAGTTCCAGAAGCAGATTACGCGTGGAGGATAATTCTAATGTTCGGCGCGATCCCGGCAGCATTAACGTATTACTGGCGGATGAAGATGCCGGAGACGGCTCGTTACACTGCACTAGTAGCCAAAAATGCGAAACAAGCCGCCGCCGATATGTCCAAAGTGTTACAGGTAATACAGTTAGAGGAGGAATGCTTCAGTGAGGCATGGTCATGGTTAACAAATATGCAGTTTAAAATTTAAATTTACATTCTAATTATGATTTATTAGCCAAAATTTTTGAGAATTTTCCAAATATTTTGGCTTACCAAGTTTTTTCTTGGAACTTTATAGGTGGAACTCCAACCGGAAAGGGAAAAGATTGAGAATCTAACATCAGCGCCGTCAAATACATTTGGATTATTCTCCAGAGAGTTTGCTCAACGGCACGGATTGCATCTACTTGGAACAGCCACTACATGGTTTTTGCTAGACATAGCTTACTATAGCCAGAATCTATTTCAGAAGGATATCTTCAGCGCCATAGGATGGATTCCAGCCCCACAGACGATGAACGCCATCGAAGAAGTTTACAAGATTGCGAGAGCACAAACTCTCATAGCTCTCTGTGGTACTGTGCCGGGCTATTGGTTTACCGTGGCCTTCATTGATCGTATGGGGAGGTTTACTATTCAGTTGATGGGTTTCCTGTTCATGACGGTCTTCATGCTTGCACTGGCAATCCCATACCACCATTGGACTGTGAAGGAGAACCAAATATGGTTTGTTGTTATGTACGGCTTGACGTTCTTCTTTGCCAATTTTGGGCCGAATAGCACGACATTTATCGTGCCGGCGGAGATTTTTCCGGCAAGGTTAAGGTCGACTTGTCATGGTATTTCGGCAGCTGCCGGAAAAGCTGGTGCAATTGTTGGAGCGTTTGGGTTTTTGTATGCTGCACAGAATAAGGATAAGGCGAAGGCTGATGCGGGGTATCCAGCTGGAATTGGGATGAAGAATTCGTTGCTTTTGCTTGCTGGGTGTAATATGTTGGGCGTTTTGTTTACGTTTCTGGTGCCAGAATCGAAGGGGAAGTCGCTTGAGGAGTTGTCGTTTGAGAATGAAGGAGATACGGAGGAAATGGGGAAGGATCAAACGCCCGGGCTTGGGACTATTCCTGTTTAGAATTTAGTTGTAGTTATCATGTTCAGATAGATAGAGAAAGAGAGAGAGAGAGAGAGGTTGTGTATGTTGTCCTTGGGCTGGCTTTTCATTTTCTTGTTGCATTGAGTTTTCATCTTTTACTGCATCAAAATGATAATTTAAATGTCTTCTAGAAGAAGATCCTATTGGTAAAATAGAGCCGAAATTTATTTCTATAGGCCCCTCGACATGGTATAAACAATATTGGACTGAATTGAGCAAAGGTGTTCTAGTGCAGTGGCACAAGGAGCCTCTCCAGTAATAGCTCACTGGTTCGGAACTGCTCATGGGAGTGTCCAACTGAACCGCATTTGGCAAGCCTGCAAGTTCTCGTTTGCCAAGAAAGAAGAATGGAGAATCCATACACATGTCAATATGGTACAACAGAATGGGAGAAGCCACGGGTTCGAAGGTATGCTTACAGTTGTTGGCCCTTTGTCAACCTGGAATCCATTCGCAGTTGTTGGTTTGATATTGCACGTTTGAGATTAAATGTTGTTACATTCAACTTCGCATATATCAGCCAGAAACCCAACCTACTTAAATCTTGGGTTGCAAATAGGAAGGGCCTCAAACAAAGCAACACAATGACGGCCGGCATCCCAGAAAAACCGTAGAACAGGAACACCAAGGAGACAACAGACCAAAAAGACAAGATATAGAACCAGAAAATGAATATCTAGTCTTCTTGAAACCATGACTTCTTCATCCTTTCGTTCGATTTTGACACCCTACTGAAGGAGAAGGCTGTAGGAAGGCATGTCTTCCAGGCGAGTTATTTCTTCAAGCAGCAGCTCCCATTCCAACTGACGCCGTGTGGATTTCATAACTGCCTGGGGGGAAAAGTCACCACGAAATTTATCAGAGTTCGATAAAAAGGTCGGAATAACAAAAAAAAAAAGGAATGTGCTTCAACGGGACTTGAGAGCATACATTGAAGTCCATGTATGACGCTCGCATGTCAAGCCATTGTTGATCCATCAGCTTGAATGTTATGCAGTAAAGAATATCAAATGCCATTTCATTTTCTGTGGCACAACCCCATGTTACAGTAAAGATCAACTTAGAAAATTGCAAGCAAGTAGCTTATTCTAATTCGCTTCGGAATTTTAATTGCAACCTGCATTTAATCAGGTGCGAAAACCATGACCATAAAGAAGGATGAAACTGAAAACACAGGGAATACCTGAAAGAAGCTTCAGAAAAACGGCCCCCATCATTGATCGCGGTTTGGCTGTCAGTTACCAAACTATCGTTGTTAAAGATAATTGATTGTCAGAAAATGGCAAAATGCTAAAGGTACCATTATTTCTGTGCAAACTAAAGAAAAGTAAATTTTGGATCTGAATGACAACATTCAGAAAAGGAGTCCTCGCTTTGGCCCACTCTATCAAGGCATCTTCGTAACTGAAGTGCAAGAATTATGTGACTTTCAAAATATAGAATACTTTAACTACATTCTCAACCATAGTTTTTTTATAACTTCCGTTAATTCTTTCAAAGAAATACCTAATTGAGCAAAACGGGAGGGCACAGGGAGGCTAACCAGCTTGGAGATCAAGCATCTGAATGAGCATGAATGTGATGTTCACGCCGGCTACAGCAAATGGATACTCCAACATGGCTCGATCCCCTACCTGCTTCTGGAGAAGATCCTGGAACGGTTTCTGCAGCGGTGGTGAACACAATCAGAATAAGAGGGAAATAAAGCAGGCTGATAAGTAAACAAATAAATAAAATTGCATGCCGTAAAAAAAAAAAATGAAGGTGTGCTAAAAAACGTAGATAAATAAATAAAGAAGGAACTTCTAATAATATTTCCATTTAGTTATCTCAAGAACAACATCTGGATATATCGAGACTTAATCTCATCTGTATTTGGTATTTACGCATCGTATAGTTGTTCAGAACTCGCAGAAGAAGAAACAGACTTGCTCTACAACTCACCCTAATTTCTTTTGAGAACATTTTATAGAGGAAATGCCAGCATCAGAATTAGTCTGCTTCACGAGGTGTCATCAAAGGCTACAAATTAGAAACTTCAAGATATCTGAGTTTTTCTAAACTGAATTGTTCAGGTTACATGCAGAAATACCTACC
Source organism: Warburgia ugandensis (assembly GCA_035236585.1). Classification (NCBI taxonomy): domain Eukaryota; kingdom Viridiplantae; phylum Streptophyta; class Magnoliopsida; order Canellales; family Canellaceae; genus Warburgia; species Warburgia ugandensis. The sequence continues at coordinate 4,121,247 of CP141131.1, read as the reverse complement.
ATAGATTCCGACTGTTGTGTCTCTCTTCCTTTGCCATGTACCATACAAACAACTGATGGTCACCAAACAAATGGTTCCACATCTATGAATGATTCCATATAAGCCATAAACATAATTCAATGCATCACAGCACGTTCTGTAATATTATATATAATAAGAGAACTGATATATTGATTTCATGTGAAACTTTATGTTCACTAAATGTGCTATCACCTTCTCTCATAATGTTACATGGTATGCATGTAGTTTTCATGTTCCTGCTTTTTCATTTTTGGCTCTTCTGAGATGATGAAACCAACAACCCTAAACAAAAGAAAACCCTTTCAATCCTTTAACAACTGAAAAAACTGTCTCATAAGCCTCTCTAAATAGATGCATGACATCAAAGCCCATACTGCTAGATCTATAGTTGAGATACTAGGTAGTCATAGGCGCAAGGGGTGCGACTAGTCGCGTGCCTTAGATCCAGGCGCAAAATTAATAAAAGGAAATGTTAAATGATTAAAAAAGAAAAATAAGTATATAATATATAAACATATGTTAGAATTTTTTTATAAAGGGGAGCCAGAGTTGATAATGGCATCCCCTTGTTAAAAATGACTTGATTTGACACTCAGTTTACAAAAGAAACCAGAAACCCAGAACCAGGGTGGGAGAGAGGAGAAGATGGAAGGAGAGGAAGAAGGACAAGAAGAGCGAGAGGGGAGAAGAGAGAGAAACCCGACTGTGATTGTTGGGTTGGTGTTCTTAGTACCCTCCCCATCAAATGCCAATTTGTATTAAAAAACACGTCAGTTACTTCTGCACTAAATGCAACCACATAACCCACACACGGAACCGTTTCTCATAAGGTTATATAATATATTTTGCTAGCTTTTTCTAGGTGTATGATACTCACCTGAGTCTATACCAGTTCGTTAAGCATTAGCAAACATTATGAGGCAAGGGAGAAGTATATTTGGCCATTCTTTTGTTGGAGAAAGCTTAGTCTGGTGACTGAGTTCCTTCTCTGTCTCCTGAGCTCTTTAGAGGATGTCAATATCTTCCTTTTATTCCCAGCAAGAGATTTTGTACTAAGGAACCCAAGCGACTCTTTTGATTAAGTAGTTTCTTCTTCAAATCTATTGTTTAGCTCTGTTTCCACTATGGTCAAATTTGCATCCACTAACTGAAGGCCTTTTGTTGGTCAGTGACATGGGGAAGTATCTCCTTTTCCCGTGTTTTACAAAGACTCTCAGGCCCAATTCCTCTACAGTGACTTTTGAGGGGATCTTCAAGCCATAGATATCAGTCCACTTACATTATTCTACCATCGCTGCTCTAGCTCTATCCTTCCTTGTTTCTCTGAGTTCTTCAATCATTTCAGTCATATTCTTGTTCCAGTTATTAACCACGTGTTTAGTTCCTTTCTGCCTTTGTTCAACAAGCCCCAGCCAAGAAGCTTTGATTGCTCAACTTACACAGAGATCCCTTCGACTGGTTTGTTTCAGGTTCCAGTAGTAACACAACCATTATATCCTGCTCCACTAACAGTTACTGAAGATATGGCTGGTGTATATTTTTCAATTTCAGTAAAACTGCAACTTTTGAGATCTGAGTATTTACGTTCAATATCCTAGAAATTTTCACAAACTCAAATCTCATTTCCCAGAGAGTCCTCTCTTAATAAACTGGCTCCTTACCTTAAGTTCTTTAAAACGTCAATGAATTAAATTTCTAAACATTAGCTTATAAATTTCTAAATTCAATTTATTGGTTGTGAAATTGTGGAGTGCCAGTTCCTTATCTTAATGCATGCAACACATCTTGTTCTCTCTTCTGAAATCTGTGTGTTTCCCCCTTGTTTTCCGGCAGTGTGACTTATCCAGAACTATAACAATCTTTCATGTTTCCTAGAACAATTTCCCTATAGCTTCCTCAAGTTAGTTTCTCATTACATTAAAGTCTTTGTTCATCCAACTTTAGAGTCATTGTTTAGCTTCTCATTACATTAAAGTCTTTGTTCATCCAACTTTAGAGTCATTGCTTATTATTGTGCAAGTCAAATTCTACATTGATTAGGTGGAATGTGAAAATAAAGTGCAAGTTTAGTTGACACTTCATAAGAAAAGATTCCATGGTAATGCTTGTTCAGATATTTACACTTAAAACATTCTGCAACATCACATTCAAGAAAGTGAGTGCAGATACTTGGTTACATAAAGCTCACAAGCACATGCCACTGCTCAGGACAGCTTGATAAGAGACTGCATGTGATATATATTAGTTCTTACAAGAACCATATAAAATAAGTTTACCTCACACAAACAACTGATGGAAACATCAAATGAAGATTTTGAACACCGAAAAAACAAAATGTTGCAGCTGAGTTCTAGATTGCTGTTAGATTGAACACTTTCTCCTTTCATGTAACAGTTAACTATATGACGTAAGGAAACATAATTATTAAATTCAGAAAGAAACTTCCTTCATAAAAAGCCCTTGGTGTCATTCTCAGGCAATAGCAAATTAATTACTGGAAAGGCATTGAATTCAGTGAGAAATATCAATTCAGAAATAAATTTTAAGAATCCAGAGAAGACTGGCATATGGTTTTTAAATCTCATTTCTGTCCTTATTGCTTGCAGAGAAGAAATGATAAAACCAAAGGCAAGATGACATTACCGGATATGTTTTTGCAAAGAACGATAAGTTCTCCAATGATATGAAACCACCACCTCTACAAGAAATAATTCAAAGATCACATGCAAAACCCAAAGGTATTGAGGCTTCACTTGAATATTTGCAAATCAAGGATCTTAGAAAACAGAAGGAAAAAGTAATTACCTGAAATCTGTGGACGGGTCCTTTCCCTGCCAACCCATTTCCTTCCACTGCTCAGAAATTAAACCACAAAGTTCTTCTCCAGGAAAGGCAGCATACCAGAGAGCCCTTAGAGCTTCCTAAAGCAATACAGCAACAAAAAATGATCATGGTGGAAAAGAAACCTCTCATCTCAAATTCTACACTAAAGTTTATTATATGAAGGATGCAAATGTTACTTGGTGCTCGGGCTTTGAGCTATCATAGGCAACTTCTGTACGACTTTGTAGCCTCTGCAAGCACTCCTCCTGAACCAGAAAGGCCAAAAAAGTTGTTCATCAATAGTTCTACTCACAAAGCATTTCCTGAAGGAAAAGGCATCCCATAAAATCAGTTACACCTCCTATATCTCAATTAAACTAGAAACAGTTCAGGAATAGATAGAAATAAAATGCAGGCACAGCCCCACAGTGACGCCTTTGGTAACAATAGGAAAAAGTTTAAAACTCTCTGCCTGATTGACACTATAGATACCAACAACGTGGAAGCTCATGCCTTCTTGCTGGTCTTTACTATTCCAAGAAAACAATTGGAGGATTCTTAAGTTTGAAAGTTTTTCCCATAATGTTATTAGTGGGCATTAAACCAGGACTTGGAGATTGACAAACACAAATTTCTATCGAAGCTTAAATTAGAGAGTTGAATCTACCTACAGTTAGAGTGTTGATGGCATCGTGGTGGCTAGGATAGAGAAAAAGCTGCAGGGAGATTGATGGGAATCCTTACATTTCAGCAATTTGTCACTTGTTCAGTTTTATTTTGCTAGTTTTCCGTGGAACTATCTCACCACATTAGTTTTCTTATGTCCTCTTTTTAATGCCAATGCTTGAAGAGGCAATTTGTATAATCAGACATCGCTAAGAAGGAAATTCATAAAACAGAATGGAAAATTTGAGTAGAACAGAAACTCAAAAATTTTATGTCAACGGAGTGACAAGAAAATTACCTGGCCAGGGGTTAAGTCAAATGATGGACGAGCATCACTTTCCCTTCTCTGAACACAAACACAAGAAAGACCTTTCCCAAGCCATGCTGCAGAACCTGCCGTAGCCTCAGTAAACAATACTGAAACTTTAGTGTTTAAATCTTCAAATCGCCATCTAGTGATTGTTTACTCATATTGGAAAACAAAGCAACAGTCCACAGAGGCCAGTGTGATATGTAGTCTCATCGAAAACCTTTCACAAACTCCAAATAATGTCCACACTAGCAATAGGTCAGAGGTGATGATGAATGACCAAAAAACAATCAAACACTCTACCACAGTGATCCCAGCTCAATATAAAAAGGTTGTTTTTTTTCCATATATGATTAAGTGTAAATACCCAATTGACCTCTGACCTGTCAAGATCTGATGGTACTATGGAGCATGTATTTAAGAAAAATATCAGAGTGAAATAATGACAACCACAACTGACTATCTACCGATGTTCATAAGATGGGTATTAATGACACATCTTAGAGTAACATTCAAACTATTAAGTAAAAAGAACAACTAAACCATTTTGTTGAAAATTGAATTTCACTAGTTAATGTAGAAGAAGTCAGACTTTGAGGTCCCTACACGGAACCTTACTCAACAAACTAGCCAGACATGCACATAAATTCATGTCGACTAAATCAGCCGATTAGAAAAACAATGGACAGATGTAATGCCTCAGCAAAATATCCTGCATGAGGAAATGACTTCACATAAACAAAACATAAGCGAAAAGCAGAGAACTAAGGGTTGAAATAAAAAATCATCACATGGTGATCAAGTATCAAAAAGCTCTTGAATATGCCAATTTATTCAAGATCTACAGGCAAGTTCATTGCATTGATCCAATACAGCAGTCTATGAATAGATGCCAGTATCAAGACCTTGGTGTCCAAATTCAAAACCGGAAAACAAACAAATGAGAAGTGTCTATTTCTAGTTCTGTAGCCACCTTAGCAAAATGCCATCAAGAGTTTTCTGAAAACAGGACCACGACACAAAGCAATAAAACTATCACGATTGGAATTAATCAAAACAATAATAGAAAAAGCAATAAAAACATTTCAGTCCATGAATCAGTAAAAGCGAATCTGCTGATTCAGGAACATATAAATTGACCTCATTTCCTATTGGACTTAATAGGGAGGAAAGCCGGCAAGCAAAGGGTAATTACTAGATGAACAAATACGAATGCAGTACTGCTCACCTAGCTACCTCATTGCTTTCCGTAATTCCAAATATTATCACGTCTCCTAGAAATCGAAGTTAGCACAATCGCACCATTCCAAACCAGAAAATGAAGAGCAAAAATGAAATAAAGAAAGATCGAAACAAAACATGATGAACATTCAACATAAAAAGGGAAAAAACGAAAAATAATGCATAAAAGGAAATGCTAATTGCATTCTCGAAAGTAAGATAATCGAGTCAATTACATACCAGAAGTGGAATGGCAAACACTGCTCCTCTCTAATCCATGCGAAATCCTCCTCGCCACAACAAAGGATCCACCACGTTCATCCATTTTACACTCCTAATGCCGACCCCACATCTCAATCTAAGACAACTCAAATTCTTCTACCAGCCAATACAATACAAATAAACCTTGTGAAATCCGGACTTTCCCCCTAAAGCAACTCATTCAAATCCAATCACATTTCACCATGACGAGCAAGAACCGATCAACTGTACAGATCATTTTTCCGCTGAGGAAATCACGAAAATCTTCTTCCAACATTCAAATACAGAACAAGAAAGAAACAAACTCGTCTGATTATAATCACGCCATAGCTTAAAACGTCCGCCTTCCAACGGAACAATGAAAACAAATTACAGCACACGAACACGCTTTCTTATCCAGAACACGTCGGAATCCGGCAAGAACCCATCCGCTGCACCAAAATTTCTGTATTCTCTAAACAAGTCAGAAAATGGAGAAAAGCTACGGTTTCTTCGACCGATTCGATCGGAAAAACAACTCAGAAGAAGTAGTTTGGATCAATTAAGCTCTATCAAGAACCAAAAAGACGCCATTTTGTCGCTGGTGAAGATTACAGAGGTCAAGAAATGGAAAAAGCTAGGGGTTGTTTGGAGGTCTGGGATTTCAAGATCTGCGAAAGACAGGCCTAGGAGTTGCTGCCTGCTCCTCGCCTCCAATTTTCCTTCTCTTGAGAAAAAAGGGCCTCTTACTGGCGGCCAAATTTCAGTAAAAGCCAGGAACTTTTGAGCTTTCACATAAACAACGCCTCTGGCTGGCGGCCAAAACCGGTTTATTCTTGCTAGGGTGTCATGCACACGTGGCGAGTTGACTTGCTGACATGGCAAGTTGACTAAGCCCAAATAAATGTTCAAAATATACAGGCTAATATTACTCACCGAGAATTATTCTTTCACCTAATTTTGCATTTTTATTTTTTTTCGAGAAGAAGATATAAAAAAACCTAAATCTTGGTAAACTCTTGATTTTTCTTTATTTTATGTTCCGTGCCAAGCTCAAGGAATTGACTTCTTCAAATAATCTAGACTTTTAACTTCTTCTTCTTCTTTTTTTCACATTATAGTTAATTAGACAAAGATAGTGTCATGGTTGGTTCCAACGAAGACGAAGCTCTAAGGTTGATGTGTTCTGAGAGCTGTAAGGAACTTAGACGAAGCTCTAAAGTTGACTAATTATTCAATCACATTATTATTTTTTATTATGCACTAATTCTTGGATATTTAATTATAGCAAAAATCATTCTTATAATCTTTGTTATTTTTATAGGGAACTAAATTCTTATCAAAGAAGCAATCCTCCGTTGGAAGAAGAAGAAGAAAAAGAAGAGTCAAATTACACAAGCATATATAAACAAGTATGGAATCTCCACAATGAAAAGATAAAAATACTCAGATCAAGAATTCTCAATAACATAATATGCTTCCCGATGAAGTTCTTATTATCTCAAAGGTCTAATCTAGTATGGTTTTCTTGCTGGTGCAATTATGGTAGTGGTGCTGCTTTTCTTCTAGACCCAAGAGGAAGGTGAATTGGGTGCTTTGAAAAATTTTGAAGAATAAAGAACTTAAAACTTTGAATGCAAAGTTTTTCAAAATCAAATTGATAATCAGCTCCGTTCATCTTGTAGATCAGTGAGTGTAATATGTACCTGCATAACTTTAGCTTAATCCAAGATAATATGAGAGAGATAAAAAATATTTACTCACGTACTATCAAAGCAGTCTATTAATACCGAACAGTCAATGGATGAATTTGACAGCAAGCATTTACTGCTACTTTTGTAAATCTACCGGCCAATGCTAGAATTATTCAAATGGCTGAAATTATGCCTAGGAAGCTGCTTAGAGAGTATAAAGAAAATGAACTGTGAACAACAGTCCGCTAATCCCATTAGTTAACCCAAAGAGGATCTGCCACATGATTCCAACCTAATCATCCTAGAATCACTAAAGGGCAGTCCGGCATACGAAATTTCAGCATATTTGGGGTTCGGGGAAGTGATGACCACGAGAATTTATAGTATGCAGCCTTACCATATAATTTGCAAGAGACTGTTTCTATAGCTTAAACCCTTAACCTCAAGGTCACACAACAAGAACTCTACCATTGCACCAAGCTCCGCTCATCATCTCAAAAATACTATTATCCATAAATTCCTCACAAATCAGGTTCTTAATTTTGATTTGGGAAACATAAACCTTCCCATCCATAATTAGCTAACATCGTGATTAATAAAGTGCATCTCCAAAGATTCCAAGGTGGTGTCCAAGATAAAATGGGTCACCTGGCCTAGGCAGTTGCTTATAGAGAATTCAATTCCATCATAATTTGCACATAAAAATATTCAAAAATATTTTTGTTACACCCACCCAACAAGGAGGAGCAATGTAACGCCCCGGGTTCGTTTCACATCCAATTATATTGTCCGCTTTGGGCCATGAACCCACACAACTTTGTTCTTACCCTTGACGCGGTAAAACGCGTAATTGGATTGAAAGTCCTCCGAACCCTTATCAACAGGCCATGAACTCTTCCCCTAGCCGATGTGGGACTAATTCTCAGTGCCTCACCTTGCCTAGAAGCCTGCCAGCCTTCCTGGCCTGCCCTCATCGGCCAAGGCTAACCCTCTCCCCTCCTTAGGGGCCACGCGACCTCGCGTGGGGTTAGCCTGCTACCCTCGGGGTCGGGGTCCCACTCTAATACCACTGTAACACCCCGGGTTTGTTTCACATCCAATTATATTGTCTGCTCTGGGCCATGGGCCCGCACGATTTTGTTCTTACCCGCGACGAAGTAAAATGTGTAATTGAATTGAAAGTCTTCCGAACCCTTATCAACAGGCCAGGAACTCTTTCCCTAGCTGATGTAGAACTAACTCTCAGTGCTTCACCTTGCCTAGAAGCCTGCCAGCCTTCCTGGCTTGCCCTCATCAGCCCGCCCTTATTGACCAAGGCTAGCCGTCTCCCTTCCTTAGGGGCCACACGACCTCGCGTGGGGTTAGCTTGCCACCCTTGGGGTCGCGGTCCCTCTCTGATACCACTGTAACGCCCTGGGTTCGTTTCACATTCAATTATATTGTCCGCTCTGGGCCATGGGCCCGCACGATTTTGTTCTTACCCACGACGGGGTAAAACGTGTAATTGGATTGAAAGTCCTTCGAACCCTTATCAACAGGCCAGGAACTCTTCCCCTAGTCGATGTGGGACTAACTCTCAGCGCCTCACCTTGCCTAGAAGCCTACCAGCCTTCCTGGCCCACCCTTATCAACTCACCCTCTCCCCTCCTTAGGGGCCATGGGACCTCGCATGGGGTTAGCCTGCCACCCTTAGGGTCGGGGTCTCGCTCTGATATTACTATAACGTCCTGGGCTCGTTTCATATCCAATTATATTGTCCGCTCTGGGCCATGGGCCTGCACAGTTTTGTTCTTACCCACAACAGGGTAAAACACGTAATTGGATTGAAAGTCCTCCGAACCCTTATCAACAGGCTAGGAACTCTTCCCCTAGCCGATGTGAGACTAACTCTCAGCGCCTCACATTGCCTAAAAGCTTGCCAGCCTTCCTGGTCCACCCTCATCAGCCCGCCTTCATCGGCCAACCCCAAGTTCGTTTCACATCCAATTATATTGTCCGCTCTAGGCCATGGGCCCGCACGATTTTGTTCTTACCCACGACGAGGTAAAACGCGTAATTGGATTGAAAGTCTTCCGAACCCTTATCAACAGGCCAGGAACTCTTTCCTTAGCCGATGTGGGACTAACTCTCAGTGCCTCACCTTGCTTAGAAGCCTGCCAGCCTTCCTGGCTCACCCTCATCGGCCAAGGCTAGCCCTCTCCCTTTCTTAGGGGCCACGCGACCTCGCGTGGGGTTAGCCTGCTACCCTCGGGGTCGGGGTCTTGCTTTGATACCACTGTAACGCCCTGGGTTCGTTTCACATCTAATTACGCGTTCCGCTGGAGGAAGCAAAACCCTGAGCCGCTCCCGTGGCCAATGGAGGGGCGGTGATGCAAAGGGGACAATATGATTCGCTACGTACTCTGATACCAAGAATTATGCGTTCCACTGGAGGCAGCAAAACCCTGAGCTGCTCTCGTGGCCGATGGAGGGACGGTGATGCAAAGGGGACAATATGATTCGCTGCATACTCTGATACCAGGAATTATGCGTTTTACCTTGTCGTGGGTAAGAACAAAACCGTGCGGGCTCATGGCTCAGAGCGGATAATATAATTGGATGTGAAACGAATCCAGGGCGTTACAAGCAAAGTTCAAACTAAGTCCATAGTTATTTAATGGAGTTAGTCAACAGTAGATGTGCCTAACACCCTTTTCTTGATGGGGCCCCCATATCAATGTTGCAACCACAACTATATTTATTTTCTTCAAGTGGGGTTGGAATTATTAAAATGATAATAGGGGAGATTTTCTATGGAGAGAATCATATGACATGGGCCGTGATGGAATTGAGAGATAAGGTTTGTATAGTTGGACTATCCTTTTTGAAAAAGATAGGACGAATTCTTCACCTACTTTGGTTGATCCAGACCATTCATCTGGCGACCCTGTCTTAGATGAGCCATGATCCGGAGGCTTCTCCATCGATGATGATCTGACCTGTATTATTACCAGGTGCAAAGTTGACGGAACAGAAGTTGTAGTCAAACGATTACAAAAAAATAAAATAAAAATTGAAGTTACAATCGATAGATCCCAGGGTTAGGATAGACTGATCTAGGAGCTCTTTTGGGTAGAACCTCAATCAAGAGAGGATCAGCACTAACTGATGTTTGAGATCTTCGGTCATAGCCTATGTAAGATATAACTAACAGATGAACGGTTTGGATTGAGAGATTACTGGACCTAATTGGACTTTGTGGCTACCAGCGTAAGCACTAGTAGGTGGTTGGAGGACCATCATATAACCTAATTTAATGGATTATACGTCGTCTTAAGGATATTTGTTTAACTAAATCCGCTACGTTGGTGGTTCAGCGGTATGTAGAGTTGGTGGCAGAGGACTGCCAAGCATGCTCGGATGTTCCAAGATTGAATCTGCCCAATCACAAATACGGATAAACCTGGTCAATGGTCCGCTTGGACTATGGACCATGGAATCATCAGGTCAGCCATTTTCCCTTGTGGGAAGTGGTGGCACCAACATTGCCTCCACCCGCAAAAGTGGGTACTGGCTAACCAAAAAGAGCTTTCTCGTGAAACTTTTATGCAGTGATTAGTCGACCAAACAATAGGAACAGTTGTGGGTTGGGTGGGTTTATGGCCACTTTAGGTGCTTTATTCCAGCCGAAATTTATTTGAAAAATGTTTGAGAATGTCAACGATCGATTCATGTCATAGTAGATTTGCAATAAGTAAACAAATTGAAAATGATTTTCATTATTTTCTCATCTTACTTGTAAATGAATGTACATATTTGTCAACCTGTAATTAACTCTCAAAAAAGCCCTACTGCTTGGCATCCCATCACCAAGAGTGGCAGGGAGGGATGAGAGTGACCGGAGGCAGCAGCTCCCTCAAATGGCTGCCTAATTTTTCTATTTTCTTCCCTTGTTTTTCTTAAGCTTTTCTTATGTAAGCTGTAACAGTGTACTATTTTTAGAGAATGAATCTGCCATCTGTGTTCCAGATCAACTTATTTTGTTAAATTCATCTTCTATCTCAAAGGATTGCATCAAGTTGGTATCAGAGGCTCACCATCTTCAATCTGTTAGCCGATAAATCCATAATTACCGGATTTATCTTAGAAAAGGAGCCTCAGCACCACAGTAGAGTTGTCATCCTGTGACCTTGAAGTCACGGGTTCGAGGTGTAGAAATAGTCTCTTACAATACAAAGAAAGTCTGCATACTATAGACCCTTGTGTTCTGCCTCTTTCTCAAACCCAGCATACACAGGAGTTTCATGCATAGGGCTACCCTATATTATCTTTGGCTGGCTAGCTGCCTAACGACCCTAGAGGCAATGCCCCTTAGCCTCTACGATAAAATCCCCATCCATGCAGAGTTTTACAGACATTTTTGTTAGACTATGCTAAGCAGTCCCTTTATCCCAGAATTTGGCTCTGCTGCGTGTGATGGAATCTGTTCTTAATGAAGATGAGTAACAAAGTTTAAAGAAGGAGAAGGTGAAAGGGAAGGCTTTACCTCTTTTAATGTAATTGACATGTAATCTACACTCTAGACAACCAGCAAAATTGTGGTTAGGCCTTGTACTGCTGTGGCGCTGCAAGGGCCTCTCTGGTGCTCGGGTGACGGGTCAGAGGTGCATATGGGTTATGGGTTATGCCTAAGAAACCCAGCTTGCCCACCAAAAAGAAGAAAAAGATAACCAGCAAATTTCAATGAATAAAATTATTTTGCCTAGCTAACATCTTGCTTGTGAATTTCTTTCCTCCGTTTGATAACAGGCAGTCAATCTCTAAGGCCTATCAGATCAGCAGTTCCGATCATCAAACAGCGCCCTGTACCTGAAATAATTAATGGCGTGGACTTACTTACCAGGACTAAATGGACAATGACCAAGCAGAGAGACACCTTTGCTACGTCAGACATTGAACAAAATGCAATCTTCACAAAGCAGTGGGACCATCTACCAGCCCAGGCTTGATTTGTCACCATTGGATCACGACCGAAAACTAGGATTAAGACATGCCAGACTCAAGCATGGATCATGATTCTGCACTCAGAGCAATCCTTATCCTTACAATTTTATGAAAGGCACCATGCCCAAAGAGTGGGATCCAGACGTACCGGAAATGCTTTGTTGCCATTACATCATCTAAACACTCGGATCGGGACATAGCAGCCTTGAAACGCCAAACATGACTCAGCAATCCAGAAATGTGTTTCTTCTCACCCTTACAACAAGAGTAGTGAACGATACTGAATGACCCAAGCTGCCCACGGTAGCTTTCTCTTTTAATTGCAATCAGCAAAACTACAACCATTTCTTATGATCTGGCTGGGTTCAGGTATCACCCCTTTTCTTGTTAAATGATGTTGACAACTGACAAATGGACTTTTCATTAGAAGTTCCCCTGACTTGTTCATAAATGTACCACAGCAGATGCCTATGGTAGTAGATGAGGCAGGTTAAGAACATATTAGAGGAAATGCACCAATATTCCTGCAAGTGTTTCTTGAAAGTTTCCAGCCACATAAATAGCTTCTGTCATGTGTTTTCCTGGTAGGAGAGACGAAAAAGTGAAGAAACAACAGGAGAACAAAAAAGACTACCCCTTTGCTGTTGATTGTAGTGAGAGAAGCTGACCAAAAAGAGTCTCGGCCACAACTCCTAGAAAGTTTTGTCCCAATCCAGACCAGGAACCCAACCATGGTTCACTTGTTGCGGTAGCGAATAACCAACACGCATGGAACAAGAATACATGGAACTGAAAGAGCAACCATGGCTCAGTTGCTGCAGCAGGCAATGAAAAACATGCCCGGAACAAGAATACATAGAACCGAAAGAGCAAACAAATAAGATATGCACATTAAGGCATTGCTTATATGAGTTGTTGAATACGTGAATTTATATAACACCACATATTACCGCCATTCATAACCAGATATAAATCAAGATCATAGATATTTCAGTTGGGGATAGAATGCACACAGCTTTGTCCAACTTCAGATACAAACCTCAAGATTATACAGACAAGTTATGCCTCAACCATAGCATCTAATAGGATCATTGCAGCCTTTCTCTGTGGACTGTTTGAAACCAAAACGCCCACCTTTCTCAAGATACTGCTGATGGTACTCCTCTGCCCGGTAGAACTTCTTTGCTGGCAGAATCTCCGTCACAATCTTCCTACCCAAGACCTGCTGGTGCTTCTCCAGGGATTCTTTTGCTGCTTTTTCCTGCTCAGGTGTGTAGTAGTATATTCCTGACCTGTACTGTGTCCCCACATCATTTCCCTGCCCAAAGTGAGAGTAAAGCAATCCATTTATCAGAAGAAAAGATGCGTGCAGCAGTGAATAACTAGTTAATTACTTGTCAACGGTAACTGGTAGAAGAGTGCACAGCTTCATTTCATGATGAGTGGATGATGTAAAGCATCTTTCTGTTTATCCAGTATTTCTTTCTTACACAACAACATCTTATGTTGTAAACTAATCCGATCCAACATGTTACCCATATGTCAAAATTCATCTTCATCAAATTAACCCGATACATTTTATTTTCCTGAGCAGGTTGGAATTGATCCACAACTAGGAACTTACCCAAGGGTTATGATTACTTCCAATGCAGTCTTTATCAGCTGCATCCAAATGATTGGAATGTCTGGGTCAAGGCATCAGCATGGTTGGTTGAGATTTGTGTTCTCTAGTGTTGTTTCAATTGTTTCCAAAGAAGTAGCTATAACATTTCCATCTTGGTATGAAAACAAATATATTCAGACACTTGCTGCCCCAATTTGAAAACTAAAAGAAATATCCAATTACAATGTTCTTTTTTCCATAGGGTCTGTGAAACAATTAACAGAGAAGGAACTCATCAACATTAAAAGATCAAGCTGTCAAAGATAAAATAAATGAGAATCCAACTACAATTATACCAAACAGCAACTCCTGAAATTGATTACTAATAACTAAAGACGGCTATCCACCCCACTCTTGGAAAGAGAATCAATGTCAATATTGCAAATTCTTCCCAGGATGCTTTAGGAGATCCAAAGGTTTGGGGTGATATCCTGACCTCCCACATACTTACTACTCTCCAGCGGCAAACTGTATCCATCTGCTCAGTTGGATATATACTCAGAGACTTCTTCCTTCAATAGCACAAATTCCTCAATGGTTTCTAACAATTCCTTGAACAGACAAGACAAAGATTTCCAAAACTAAAATCAACAAACTTAAGTTTGAAACGCTAGGAAAGGTGGACTTCAAACTATCTTTAGGCCTTTGAATTTAGCTTCCTATCTTCTCTTACTTTGAGAATTTAAAGCATAGCTAAAGAAACAAAGAATAAAATAATTTTTGCAAGGCTTCCAACTCATTTTCTTATACTTTACAAATTCTTCCATCATGTCCTCCCACCATAGCAAATGAATCAGCCTCCAATACCCAATCATGGCATATAGCGCAATATCCATTTCTTTTCCCAATCACCAAAAAGTCAAGGATTGTCAAGTTGACTCAAAGACGAGACTATATGCCAATGGCAGAAAGCTAACATGCAGTAAATGAGGTGATAACTCTTTTACTTCTGGCACACGTGTGCACACACACCTATGCAGAATTCTCCAAGTCCTATATAAATCATGGGTCAATTCTCTTTTTGTTTTTTTAATGGCAACCATGGTCAACTGTTAGCATCTTATCAACACAAATAGACCAATAAAATGCAGAGATCTTGGATGCCAAAGCCATAAGCTCATGGTCTCAGCAGGGTCACTATTATGATCCCTTGCCATTATGATTGAAGTTCAGAATCAAGCATTCCATGGGAAGAGAATCAGGATATCAGCAAATATCCTGGCTCACTCAAACCTGTCCAGTTCTTTCAGGAAGCAGAAAAGAACCAATCAAAATGCTTAAAATAGCATGGCATCACTGGCATTCGAAATCACAAGGCAAACAGAAAATCATCATCTAATAGAAGGTGCAAAATGGCCCACTTGGGACCATCTTTCTGGCAATTTTCAGCAGTTTTTCGACCATTTTTGTCTTCCATTGCCTAGATGTTTTGATATTCTTCTCTAGCAGGTCATAACAAACCGGAGTTTCAAACGGGTATCAATCAGCCACTGTTACAGTAAGTTCATGCAATAGATATCTTACTGTTGCCAAAAACGGATGAAACTTCTTTTCCTCTTTGGCTAAACCACTGTCCTTATAAGATCAGATAGTTATGGAAAAGCTCCCAAAAGTATGTCAAAACAAAAGCAGCCTGCAGATATTCTTCCACATCATAGGACTATTCCAATGAATGGTAACTGAGAACCATACAAATCAGTGAGACTAAAATTCACCCATTCAATGATATTTGAAAACCCACAACATAGAATGCCCAAGACAAATCCACTCGTGAACCACATCAAGTACATCCCCAGAAGAAAAGAGGAACAAACTCCGACTCCAACTAGAAGAGAATATAGAGGGAATAGAACTCTATTGTTTATGTTAAACTTAGTTTTCAAATCAAGAATAATCCTCAGATTATCAAGCATCACATACAGCTATAACTCCCAACTCAACCCTAATTTTGAGAATGACTTTTTTTTCTCATGACTTGCTTCATGTTTCTTCTCCTGTCATAACATTTAAACTAGCTCTTTCGCAAAGCAAAAGTTTCCAAGTTTAATGCCTCAATTGCAACATTGAACATTTTCCTACAGGTGGAAGACCAGAAAAAATCATCCACTAGTGTGGCTCGTCATGTAACTACTCCAACTCCACTGATACAACACACCTGAACTTTCCAGCCACAGCAGAAATGTCATATACACGGTCTATTCTCCAACTTCCCTCATTCGTACAAGTAGAGCAATCTCCTGAGTTTAACTGTGATTTCTTTTTTTCCTTTTTTAAAGAAATATCCGTCACAAGACATTCTTACAACTCATTATCTTAAAATTCTTTCTAAAGCAAGGGTTCTCCAGTCCATGATTCAAATTTCCCAGCAATCCTGCTAACTGTATAGTCACAGAATGTTCTTACCAAAATCCACAATCTTAATGATGCTATGAATATCTGCTACGTAACTAATACAAACTTATATAAATTTCTGACCATTTCAATAACAGCAACATACTAACAAAGAAACCGACAAACACATAAATCACCCAAATCAAATCACTTATCATAACTTTCTCATCCATGATAAGAGTGTTGGAAAATTACTCAGCACGCAAGAGATAGCTTTAAAAATTAATGACAGTTTCGTTGAAAAAGACCATATGTTAACTAAATAGACAGTCGTACATATTACACAATCGACATAACTTCTAAATAAACTCTTCATACACGATGACATAAATTAGCTAATCAAAGAAGTCAACACTCACATCAATTACCTAATCAAATCAATTACAATAACTTCTTCATCCATGAGATTAGTGTTCGATGACAATAGTGTTACAAAAGCTACATAAATTTATAATATTTTCCTTGTGAAAATGACCATAATCAACATATTTCTACTACTCTTCCTACATGATAACATAGTTTATAGAATTCTCTCATGCAACGAATAGATAGCTAAAAAAATTACAACTTTTCCGTAACAATAATGATCATATGCTAACAGAGAGTAGACAGTCATATAAGTTACCTAAAGGAAATCGAAAGCCAGCTTTTGAAGACTGTAATCAACCCAACGCAATGACCCCAAAAATGCAATTTCGACATACATCCCAACTATTACCAAATCAAAATCGACCTATACTAAATCAAATAAAAAAAGAGAGAAGATATACCTGGCGATTGAGCGTAGTAGGATCATGCCGAGCCCAGAAAACATCCAACAGATTCTCATAACTACACTCCTTCGGATCATACTGCACTCTCACAACTTCCGAATGATTAGTGGTTCCAGAACAAACATCTTCGTAAGTAGGATTATGCAAAAACCCCTGAGTATATCCAACTTCCGTCTTCGTCACTCCCGGAACTCTCTGAAACGACAATTCAACCCCCCAAAAGCATCCAGCCCCAAACTGAGCGAATTCCTCACCAGGCGCAGGGACGTCATCGTCAGGACCTTGAGCTATTGAAGAAGTGGATGCAGAATCCATGGAAGTTGCAGAACGAGTTCCAAACCCTAACCCGAGTTTACCAAGCCAGCTCATGGGAGGGGAAGACATAGAGTGGGTTCTGAGAGTATGGGGAAAGGTGGAGGCCTTGAATGGGATTTTGGCGAATGGGAGGAGGGAGGAAGAAAGGCGAGAGGAAATGAGGAGGGGGAAATTGGAAACTGCGGAAGCAGCAGAAGAAAGGGGCATTTTCAGGGCTTAGCTTCGATGGTTCGCGTGACGGAGGCTGGCTTAGGATATTATTATTATTTTTTTCAGGGGTGACGTGGCAAACGGGGAAGGAACCGAGAGGGAAGGAAACTTCAATGCGCAACGGTGCGCTATTTACACACCGACGCTATTATCAAGTGGGAATGTGGCACTCGCTTCTGCTTGTAGCGAGTTGCATTTGGTTGATCTAAACCGTTGATCTGATTTTCCAGCTTTGAAATCTGATATTGTACAGCATTGGAGAAGATGTCATTTTTATCGTTGAATGTGGACCGCTGACTGTAGGAAATTTCTAATACTCTGTTTTCATTGATCAATTGCATTGTTATGGATGCTCAAATCATCGGTTTCTGGGCTACTAGATCTCGAAAGGCGAAGATATTGAACGGGCGGGATCAACTGAAAGTAGGGAGGCGAAATGGGCTGCCAGTCCTGGAAAAGTAAGCACTTGGCGTATTTTAGCAGAATGGGATGTAAACTGTACCCATCATAGAACCTACGCCGGGTACGTAAGTTTAATAAATAATATATCCGTGAAGCGTAAGGACTACGTAACTATAATGCGCCTAGGCGACCTGTGCCCTGCTGCGCATCTTTCTCTATACTTGGTTTGAATGGAAAGAGGAAAACTCGAAGGGTCGCGTGGGTGGGGTAAGGGGGTGGCTGAGTGAAAAAGGCAGTCTCCATTGCACGAAGTTCCTATGTATTTAAGGTTCGAGAAAGGGATAAGTCACAAAAGTTAATAGCATGCAGTTTTATCTTACATTTTGTAAGAGGATATTTTCATACTTGAAACATGAAGACAACTTTGCCATTTCCCAAAAGCTCATTGAATCTATAAATAACAATTGGGCAATCAAGATCCCCTCTGATTGATCAGACCTGACATCTAACTTCTATAGCTCCGGATATACTTGTATACCAAATATCAAGGTGATTAGATAATTAAAAGAGCAGCCCAGTGCAGAAGCTCCCAAATAGGCGGGTCAAAGAAGGGATGAACCATAAAGATCTATAATATGCAATTTTACTTTACTTTTCTACAAGAGACTGTTTCCAAGCCTAGAATCTAAGACCTCAAGTCACGTGATGAAAACTCTACAATTGCACCAAAGCTACCGTTCTACAGTGATTGGATAACTACAACGTAAAAGTATTTCTAACCATCCATGTGTGTTGTGATGGAGAGCACAAATTTCCAAATTCCAAGCTCATTATTATCCTCACCGTTTACGGAGCAATAATAGCCATCCGATGTTGGAAGAATCCGATGGACGGGCTGATCAACAAACAGTAGGTTTGAACTTTCTACACTCTGTATTGCATGAATTGGATGAGTCTACCGAGTCGAGTCGAGTAGTCACCCGCATTAACCCTCATCTGACTCCTTTTCCGGCAGGGTCTGCATTGTTTCCACACTTGACACTAGGGTGGGCACGTATAGTGGTTTGATCATCGACTGTGTTACCAGTTGTTTGAGTAATCCTAACCCTTCATATGGATAGTTTTGATTGTCAAACATATCGATTTGCCGCTGCTTTATATCTTGCACAAGAGAGCGCCATAAAAAATTAGTTTACAATTGACTTTAACAGTTGCCATGGTCTCCAAAAATAAGCAAGCCACTTGAAATTCATTTTCATTTTAATGGGATGAACTCACTATCATGTGTTTCAAATGACTTATACCTGCATTTTTCTGTTATTGAATCACAGAAGCATGACTTGACATTGCTTCAGCATGCAAGCATTCATGTTGTAAAAGTCACCACACTTTAGTTGTGGTCTGCATGTGGCTTTGGTGCAGTGGTAGTGTTGTCATCATATGACTTTGAGATCACATGTTCAAAGTGTGAAAATAGTCTCTTGCAAAAATATAAGATAAAGCTGCTTACTATAGACCCTTATGGTCCGCCCCTTCCTTAAATCCTACATGTACGGGAGCTTCATACACCTGGCTACCCTTTTTATGTAGCCTCCCAACTTTCCAAGTAGTTCGTTCTTAATCCTTGTAGATGAAATTTCTTAGTAGTCACTGCTACGTGGAGGTAGTTTGGTCGTTTCAACTGCCTCTTCTTAGTCAATTTAAAGCTTTCAGATTGCAGGGCGATCAAAACTGATTAGCCAGTTATGTTATGCACGTCTCTTGCCACTTCCTATCTACAACTTTGACTAACTGTTATGCATTTTCTAACCTGATCTTCACACTGACCCACTGTTATGGATTGTATTGTCTATTACAGATGGATGGAGGGTCATCTATTGCAGATGGAACTTATTTCGCGGAAGGATCTTAAGTTGATGATGAGTTTTAACTCACATCTTGTGCCATAAAGCTTTTTTCCCAAGATATGATGGTGGTGTCCTCTTCGGAAGACTTCTCTGGATCGCACAGGATCATATGCTGGTGTATTCCTCTTGTGTTAGTCCTCGATTTATCGCTAGAGTCTTGCTGACGGAAAGCTGTAGCTCATGTTTCAATTTGACAAGATGGCTCTACAGGTGTTGCAACCATTCATCCGAATTCTAGCTCTGGGTGGCTACTAATCTAAAACAACGTGGATTGGTTGAATATCAAAACTGAAAAGATGGACTTAATGTGGATTGCTGAATACAGTCATCGCCAATGCTAATCGACCATGCTATGAGTTATTATTATTTCGGTCAAGCCGCCATGGTAAAATTGGTAGACTCGCTGGTCTTAGAAAGCACTGAGTGTTTTTAGTACGTGTGTTTTCAAAAACTTAAAACCTTGACTTAGCACAGGAAAGCCCCCTTTCGCCCAAAAAAGCCCAGAATTGAATGCATTATGTCTACTGTGCTAGAAGCTGAAGGTACTTTGGTCTCCAATCGATAAAAACAGGCAATAATAGAGGAGATTGCAAAAATGACAGCACTTTGGTCTCCAGGGTGAGACTCTCCACCGTAGTGCTAGAGATTTCTGTATAGCGCGCCTATCGAAACCCAAAAACGTACTTTTCAATTGCAGTATACGAGTAGAGGAATGCTAAATATTCCCATGACGAGGTGCAGTTACATTTTTCTGAGACCAACTTTACATGGTTCGGACTGTTCATCCATTGCTCCATCTTTATGTTTCCTGTAAGTCAAAAATTTGTGATATGGATGATATTAGCTTCTAAAAACAGTGTTTTTTATAAAAATTTTGAACTGCCGGGTTTGAAGAACACTGTTAAATCATATGCCTTTTTTATGTATAAAAAATATATATTTGAGGCTACGAGATAAACACACATCGTTTAAAATCAGCTTAATGGGCTTCAAATTTTGAGGTAGCCAAATTGGGGCAGCATTAGTCCTTACCGATCCATCCAATGAGATACAAGATACTTGAAGTTGGACATCAGACGACCACTTCTGATGTTAGAGTCGGGTGTGCTTGTGTACTAAAGACATGATCTCCTCAACTCTGGGGTTGATTATCCTTCTGTTGCGACTCGAGTTTTTGAAAAGGATTTTTGAAATAAAATTTCAAATTTTAAAACTTTCTTGCAGGATTTTTTTTTTTGAAATATATATTATGTATTTATTTTTCTCAATTTCACCTTCAACCTGGTATCACATTAAAACATTCACATATAATAGCAAAAATAAAATATACCATTATAGGATCCCCCTGGTCACAGCCCAAACAATAAGAAATTTAGGTTCAAATTAAATATATCAATATTGCCTATCTTATTACATTCATCCTCAAGTATTCATTATTTCAAAATGAAGATAATAAATAAAATGTCTAACTAACTACTCATTCATACTTCCTTTCTTCTTCTCCTCATTTAATCTGGCCTACTTAGTCCTCTTGAGCTTCACCTAAAATATTTTGTACGAGTGAGTACAACCACTCAATAGGAAAATGTCTAAACCAGCTGTTTGAAAACTACGGCAAAAGTATTGGCATAAATTAAGTAGTGCAAACAATTACATGCTTGATCATAAGTATGATATAAATATTATGAGACAATTATACTTTTGTAGAAATTTAGTGTTTCTGATAATTTTTAATATGTCATTTAAATCTCATACATAAAAGCCCATTAGGACTTTTATCAAAAAATAACTTATCACAATTTGTTATATCACTGAGTGATAGCGTCCTATCACAAACTCATCTGGCCAATGGTCAATATCCTCGAGGACGACCCACATGTCAATCCATGTCCAATAACTGTACAGCATACTATGCACGTAGAGGACTCACATCTAACTACGTTTGGATGTAGATACCACATGGGCTACACTAGTCCTCATGGGGGCATCGGATCATAAGAGAGCAATCTCCCCATGACACAATACTCTCGACAATAGGCCTTTTAGGGCAGGTAACTCATTTCAGAAGCCAGTGGCCAACTGGACTTCCTAGCATAGCAACCAGGTGAGGCTTACATTTTACCCTAGGTTAAGCTCAACTCACATGAGTCGCCTAATTTTAGGCTAGGCACAACTCTCTAGAGTCGCCTAATTTTTATTTATCAAATCATTTTACATTGTTCAATATATTATAATAAGCATTCACAAACTTTTTCATTCACGAGCCATATTTCAATTGGCATAAATTATCAACTATGCATACTACTCATCATGCTCATAATAATTGCTTTATTTCAAATATTTATCGACTAATAATTATCTTGATTACAAATCACACTTACTATAAATCAAACACTATACATGCATACAAACATTTATCCATGGATCAAACTTTCAAAATCATATGTACAATGAAAAGATATGTCCAACTCATGGAAAAAACTTGTCCATACGCATGCGAGAACGTGAAATGATCTAATCCATACAATTGTTTTATCATTCAAATACCATGACCCTGAGCATGTAAAATCTTACGAGTGCCCCTATCTTGCACATGCTCTTCCAAGAAAATCATGCGACAATTCAAGATTGATTATTATGAAATATCTTTATTCGACCAACTAATTCATGTCATGCTGGCTGCCCATACGCTAGATGTTAAAGGTGATGTCCAAGTTGTAGTTGTCATATATATATATATATATATATATATATTTATTTATTTATTTACCTTTATACCAAGTGTTGTGTATACAGCCCATGCGCTAGGTATTGTGTGCCATGAGCAAGTGTTTAGGTGCTTTGTAAGCTGCCCAAGTGATAAGTACCTTGAGTAATACCCATGCACTGGTTGTGCTTGACTTAGAACTATGTAATTTCGTGAAGCATATTTTACTTGGATCCAAAATGGACTACAAAACAAAAAATCCAGCAATTGAATTTATAGTGAGAACTGTGATCATACAGCATCATTAGGGAACCAACATAAAGCATAGCCAAAACCGAAATCCAGCATGTAACAACTATTGTTCAAATTCCAATATTATAATGGAAACATGAAATTTTAAATTGATGCAATTTCTTATTGTGTGCTATTCTTGTAAGGCATGTTTATTTATTAACCAAACCATCCTCCCACCAATTAGTTACCATTGTCCCACGTCATATTCATTTGGCTTAGCATGGCTTAAAGCCATTTATGAATATCTTTTGAAATTTGTTTAAGAATGATGATTAAAAGTTTGAAAGTCATCCAAATCATTATCAATCAATCATGACCTTCTTAAGTTATCAACGTCATCTTCAATCTTCCACCATGTGGAATGCATCATGCATAATAATACCTATAACCCATAATCCGATTTCAATATATTATTGTCTAACGCTCATTTTTAGATGATAATTAAACATAAAATATTTCAAAACCAAGCATACGTGCATGCCTATCAAGTATAAGATTATGCTTAAAATCCTAATCAAAGATGGCAACTCAACTATGTGCAGAAACTCATACTTAATATATATATATATATATATTAAGATTGTATAGAAAAACATTATTAGGATATGGATTAATCACATATCAAAGTGTTCCAATTCAACCAATGTTTTGATTACATCTTATATGCGTATCTCAACTATTGCTTGCATGATCGGTGCACAAGTCAATTAACCAAGAACTAAATAATAAAGGACCCATACATATACATGGATCATGCGCTTATATCGATAACAATGATCTTTAAAAAATTTCATAAAATAAAGAATCATGGGATCAATCATAAAATAAAGAATCATGGGATCAATCACAAAATATAAGATTTTTATTTAAAATCTAACCATATTAGACAAATTCCTATACCCCTACTTCGTAAACGAGATCATTCTTTTACAGTCTTATTTTCCAAAGATGCATGGTATGGCTAATCCTTGGTGTAGCCTACTCCTCTCTCTCTCTCTCTCTCTCTCTCTCTCTCTCTCTCTCTCTCTCTCTCTCTCACACGCATTCCTTCCTCGACATGGACATTTTTTGGCTTTGAATAGGGAATTTCTCAAAAAAGGTTATCTTTGAAAACTTAAACTCCAATTCTAGAGTTTTGCCTATTCATTCTATAGTTATTAGAACATTTAGCTTTTTGTTGTCAATTTCATGCAAATAATATATATTATGAAAATCAAAGTTATTACAGTTGTTAAGTGGCCTAGCAGATCTGAGAGTTAGTCTTATATCGCTAAGGAGAAAGTTACTAGGCTATTGATAAGAGTTATAAGAATTTTATATGCAACAAGGCCTAGCAAGGAAAGAACAAAGCGGCGAGAGGACTGGGTGATATAGGCCCCAATCTCCAAAGCAGACAATATTATTTATCAAAGCCAACCTCTGACCTGGTGTGGGCTGGCCAGCACGTGATTTTCTGGTACATATAGGCGCAACACGCAAAGACGCATATTCTCTAAAAATGGTAGGACTGCTATCTAGTAAATTTGAAAGTTAATTTCACATTGCTAAGAAAATATCTAGTAGATTTGAGAGTTAATTTCATATTACTAAGAAAAAAGTTACTAGGCTATTGATAAGAGTTATAAAATTTTTACATGAAACAAAGTTGTGAGAGAATTAGGTAATACGGGCTTTAGTCTAAAAAACAAACAATATTATTGTCTCTAAAACAGACAATATTGTAGAGGGAGAGACCCTCGAACTGTTACACCTTCAAACAAGACGCAGTCCTGCACTCGGACTGTTACACCTACCAGCAAGACGCAGTTGTGCACTCGGACTGACAGATAACCCGGGGTACCTCACGTTGCAATATACATGTAAGTGTGCTTCGATACAGGACCATATGAATTATTACGAGTTTGCCCCTAAGCCTCTGTTCGCCAAAATAATTTGTGCGTCCCGTCAGGAGCAAGAAAAACTTTTATCTTTTCGGCAGAATAAACTCTGCGCCTGCTCTGGCAGATAAAATCGTCCACGAGTTGCAAAAAGGCAAACATGGAAATCAACTTGTCCGGAATCAATGCTTTTGACGCAAAAAGAATAATCTCTCCAGATCTCTTCGAGAGAGAGAAACAGCCATCAAATATGCAAGGGCTTGGAAAGAGCTTAAAGATTAAAAGAACCCTACACTTATTAATAACGAAGAAGAAACCACGTAGTTCGATTGAATGAAGCACCGTATTGTCTACAAAATTTGCTTTATTTGCATTTCCCACCTTTCGCAAGATACGCCGGTTTATACAAATAGGGATACAAGCAAAATGTCTACATTCTTCACAAGCTGCATTGCTCGCGGACGTTTATAAGAGCGGTGATCCCAATTCATAAGCATTTTACAGAGGTCAGCATCAAACTGTGTCCAAATATTACAGAGTATACACTACACATTTATGTCCTTGTCCTGATCATAGAAAAGGGGGAAATCGTGCATCAAGATGCGGCAATTAGTACCTCCTTTTCCTCTTCTCCTTCTCCGCCTTCTCAGACGCGTTTTTCAACTGAGCACAAAAAGCACACATTTGTCACACAACCATAAAACACATTTTGCTAAAAGGAAAAAGGCACAGCCATCACACGGTATCCTACTTTTATTTAAGCCAGTGCGGATGATGGTTAAAACTCACCATTAGGATAAGAATTCGAACAAAGACAGCAACAAAGTCAGTGAAGAGAGTCAAAGAATGCTTAACATAATCCAAATCCCCAAGATGTGCCCTCTCGATGATTTCTTGTGTGTCCACCACCATATATCCCAAGAAAACCAGTAGACCGAAATAGAGCTGTAGATTCAAGAAAAGCAAGAGACCCGCGCATTAGCGAGCGACCAAAACAATTAACTGAACTGAAGTTTCTGACAGTAGAGCCTTTGTGCAAACATCTGCCAAACGAATTCAGAATAAAAGATGGGAAAGTACCTCAAACTTGAATATGGCAGTGGAGCCACCAAAGATGGAGGAGGCAAACTGCAACCAGAAAAGGATAGAGAGGCCAGAAGAGAGCAGACCTCCCAAGTACAGGTACTCCCGGCGCCTTGCCAAAGTGGCTGCTGCAGAGAAACATGCAAATGCCACTGCAGTTCCCACGAAAGCACTCACAAGGATTCTGCAAATTCAAATGCAAAACAGAAGAGTACATTATATTGGATAAAACAAAGGTCATATTAGAAACACTGGGAAGACAAAGTATAGAATCTAATTAGACTTCAAAACTAGCAGATGATGGAAGCAAAACCCGAACATAAATAACTGCCAACCCAAGCAAATTAGCCGAAAGGCAAAGCTTATAATCTGACTAGACTTCTAGGACTATAAATAACTGCTGATGGGACCAAAGCAAATTAGATAACAAATCGATCAACTACTATACGAGAATGACCTTAGATAAATAATTTAGACTTCTACATAAATATTATCGTTTGCTCCATGAGAGCAGAAACAGCATAAGAGTTGCACCACCAAGCATCACCGATTCACCAAGCAAGTCCCACCAACACGTGACAGTTCAAACATATGCAAAACTCAGCATCCTGCTCACTAGTGTGCCTGAGACGAAGAAAATAACTGGCACACAAATACATAATTATCTATTGCTTGAAGGTCTAACTCTTAAAGAGTTTGTAAAGAGCATGAAAAATGGATGGGAAACATTGACCTTCAGAAAACACGAAATGAACATTATAAACAGCAAGGATCGTAGACAAACAATATAGTGAAACAATGCTGAAATATGCAGATACCAAAATGACTACATCCTTAACTATGGGTTGTCATGAGGTCAGTTAAAGTTATGTATCAAGTATTAGGCGCAGCGAACCAGCCATCACTATAAAACTCACATATACATCTTTAGCTTTGAACATAGAAGAACTAGTGTACTGCTAGATGCAAGAAAGCCATTAGCATAAAACCCCATAATGCAACAAACTAAAGAGGTTGTGAATCAGTGGATTCCACATAATCAAGGATCAAACCAATCTAAATTGGAAGACCTCAAAACTTATTACAAGAAGCTGGAGGACCTAAAGGAAACACCCACTACATACTAACACAACAAGGGAACAATACCATCCACACAGAAAGCAGGACAAAGGCTTCACAAAATCTACGGTGAATTGATACCATCACATCTGTTACTGATGAGCAGTGCTCATTCAGTTGGTACATGTATCAAACCAGTGAGAAACTAATGTACTGGAGTAGACAAGTGTAGTTCTCAAAAATTTGTCACCTCGTGTCACTGTGCAAATACTGTTCTCAGTAGGAGCTGAAAGGAGCAGAAAGATCAGCCTAACCACAGGCTCATATTCTACGTAGATAAGCACCTAATTGCAGTTCTATACATGACATAGCTGTAAGAACACTTCACTGATAAATTGACAAAAAAACCAAGATCATATCTACAATTGGACATAAGTGTCGAGTCCTGTTATACAGTCACAAGTTTCACAGAGTGTAGGCTACATCGCCCTAATCCCTCAAGGATATTGATGGTACATTCTGTTGTGTATGAAATCACTTAATGAATATGTAATTTAATGTAAAATCAAACTGCTAGCTGAGCGTGCATCATGCACATGCAGATTTGTCAACCACCAAAGTGCTGGCGGACAATGTGTTGGCGGACAGCAACCATGTTACAATATACACACAATTACGAAGAAACAAGACTAAATAATCATTCCCAACGTCTAATTCATTACAAAAAGACCCTAAAAGATGAACTTAGATAACACCAAATGTCCATACCTTGGATCAAGCTGGATAACCACATCAATTAGAGGACCCACAGAAGCCCCTTCAAGAAGGGCAGCTCCCATCAATAGACCCACCCTCTTCCTCTGTTCCAAGAAACAATAAAGAAACATGTTACAACAACACTCATCATTTGAAACCTAAAAAACGGGGGCAAAACGAAGAAAATTTCAAAATCCAAGAACGAAGGTAATCAACAGACACAAAAGTAATTTACCTCTTCATATGGAGGAGTCGAAAGTAGCCACACCATGCAGCCCATGCATCCAATTACTGTGAGTAAGCCACCTATATTCCAAAGAATATGCAGATAGGCTCCAATACCTGACGCTACCAGAGCGCAACATAGCGTAAGATAAACCTGCAAAACGAAATAGGGAACCCAGATTCAAATTCTGCACCAAAATAACTCCCTCGGGAATTCCAATCTTATAAAAGTGCCGCCACTCGTCCAAAAAGATCACTGCAGTGCTTGTGCTCAGGAGAGAAAGATACAGAGTTGCATGGTAAAAGACCTATTAAAACCGGCACCGACCACAACAATTCATCCAATAAAATCATTTGTAGGAGCGTTCAAGAGACAGTGAAAGATCTACTTAGTCCTAAAGAAGACCACAAAACCGAGATCATCTTTGCAGAAAAGAAAACAGAAAAAGGATCAAATAAACTGCAGGAATCCAAAAATGCAGCAGAAACCACAGAAATCAACCAATGAGCACAAATAAACAGCAGATTTCGGCTATTTAATCATATCCAGGGCAAGAAACTGCAACAATGAAGCTATCAACCTACGAGATCAAGGCCGGCAGACAAGAAAAGGATCTGGAAAGCAAAAAATCATATAGGACCTAGGTTCAACCAAGAAAAACCGACATTTTCAGAGAAATTATACCTGTCTGAGATGATTCTGAACAACCGGAGAAATCTGCCGGAAATTCTTCAGAGAATCGGAGCTCCAACCCCTACCGGTAGAAGATTGAGCCTGGAAAAACGACGAAAAAGCCTCCATCGACTATTCAACGGGAAAGGCAGAACAGAAGCAGACGAGAAAATGAGGAAATTTGCGAAAGCTACGAACAGATCTATGCACAGACCACATGGATAACGGGGAGGAACATTATATAGGGTTTGGAATGGAGATATTTTCGCGGTAGGTTCTAGAGATTGCAAGGATTTCCTTACTCTCACTTTATACATTATTTACTTAAATGCCATTACTCTTTACTTTCTCAAGGAATATTTGTCCCTTTCAATTGGTGGGCAATGATTTCTTTTCTCCTCTATGTGGTTAACTTCACTTCTCCTTTTAATTTATAATTTTTAAACTTAAATACTCGTATAGCCATGGACAAGTCTTAAAATGAGAGACTTGCTAGCTAAAATTTTTTTTTATATTTTTTGGATTGAAATTATAAATGTTCTAGTAACAGATTCTAATTGTCTTGTCAAGACCAAACACATTATCACAATTTGGGTGTTTTCTTAGCCTTTTTTTTTTCAAAAATTTTTCAGCAGTGACATACATTTTATACTAGTTCAATGATGTTTGTTATAAAAAAAAATAATGCACATATTCATCACCATGGAGTAGCACAAACCTTGATATATAGTCACAGTTGGGAATAAATGAGAAAAAGAAAAAGAATGAATTAAAGCCTATTAATATATACAAGAATGAAATCATTACAAAGAAGAACTATATAACATTAAGAAAGGAATAAAAAGAGCAATGGCTTTTTAGCACAGTGACATAAACAAAGTGACTCTTTCGTGTAAGGTCGTAGGTTCAAGTTATGCTAATCACGGAGTTGTATGTGAGTTTGGTTTGGAATTATCATTGTTATCATCATTGAGACCTTATCCTAATTAGGAGTCAGCTACATGAATATTGTTATTCCATTTTCTTTTATTAAGTACCATGGTTTTATTTAGTTTCAAAGTTTTTAAATCTTTTCTATCTACTTCCATCCACGATTTTTTGGATCTTCTCTTTGCTATTTTAGAAACTTCTACTTGCATTGTCTCATTTCTCTCTAAATGGTGCCGCTTTGGGTCTCCTTTGAATATGTTAAAACCATCTAAGTACAAATTTTCTCATCTTGTTATCTATTTGTGCTATCCCTAAGTTTAAAAAGAAAAAAAAAAAATCTTTTGTCTACTAAAAAAAAGTAATTTTTCTATCAAAAACTGTATAATAAAATTGGTTGCAAGCAACAATGCATCTCTCTTTATTGTACTTGGGCAAAAGTTTGTGAAAAAAATATCTAATAGATCTAATTATGAAGATAACAGATTAGTAGATGGTTTATTTGGTAATTATTCTCTATATTCACAGAGAAAAAGGGAAATTTTGATACGTATAATGTTTGGAATGTACTAGAACTAGTTGGTGTCAACATTCACCTAATTATGGAAGATAATTTGGCATGACAAATTAATGCGACGAAGAGAAATTAGTTGGTGGGTATTTATTATCTCTATTCCTTTGAAAGATCGCATGGGGAAGTCGGGAACGTGGACGGACAACGCCCTTTTGGTAAATTGTTGCAAGTCGAAGGGTATTTTTTGAAGGGAAAGATGACGGCAACTTTCGGGAAAGTTCCTGTCAGGAATGGCCGACGAAGGAACCAGCAGACATCTTCGCTTCGTGACAACGGAATCGCATAAGGCTTTTCGCTCTAAAATAGATGCCATCTAGAACCGTTAGATGAGAGCGCTGAGATCAATCCGACGGTCTCAATCGCCAGAAACACGTGCTGCCACGATGCTTCTCCAGCTGCTACGTAAAGTCGTAGAAAATAGAATAGTCCGCGAAAGTAAGGAAGTTGAATGATTGGAAATTTTTATTCTTGGCAGCTTTTATTATGCAGAATCATTAAGATAAACCGTGCTGATTATTAGAAAAGTGGGCCAGCATAGAGTCTAATAAAGATCAACGGCTTAATGTAGCACTCCCCAGTTTCGTATGATGAGCCCCACATCTATCCGGTACATTAGATTCCCCGACCTTGATCTCATGATCAAGGATGCTGAAACAAATGTACTTTTGATCCCTGTACATGGACGGTCGAAAATATTTTCAGATGTTAAAACGCGGGACCCACAAAGCTAAAGCGGGCCCAGCTGGGCAACTGTAACTTAAATCAGGGGTAATAAGAGTGGACTCATCATTCTTTCGTTAGATTAACGGCTCCGATTATGGGACGTGTGCCCCAATCGTTAGAAAAATGCATAACAGTAACCGTCTTCCTTTTTTCTGCCCGCGCAATCTACAAAATTCTACACGGAGCTGCAGCTCGTTATCCACTTTTGCCTCTCAGAGTTTTAGTCGCTAAATAAAGGGAAAACCGCCGCTAATTCCCTAAGAAGGTTTTGAATGCTGACCATGCGAACCCAGTACCTCTACGCCTGCCATGATCTTAGAATTTTCCGGCCATTTCTAGGGTTTCGCCGCTGGAAACCCTCGCCATTGTCGAATTCTCTAAATCTGCACTTGGACAGAACGTATTCTAGGGTTTCCTGTAGCTTTAGTGGAGGTAAGAGAAGGTCAAGGAATGAAGACAGGGGGGAGAAGAGAACTCTGAATGTCAAAAAGAAGGAGAATGTATGGAGTGTCGATAATGAAATGGCGAGAGCGGCGGAGAAGGAGAATATGACTAGAAGGAGGAGGGGAAGGAGGGTGAAGAAAGGAGGGAATGGTAATAGGAATTCAAGGGTTTTGGTTTCTGCTGCTATGTTAATGGAAGTTGAGACTGTTTTACAGACGCAGGTATTCTGTTCTTTGATAGTTGGGGTTTCCTTTTAGTTGTAAATGATGAAAAATATGGATTTTGGTTAACTTCTGATAAGCACTTAATATGTGGAATTTCTGTTAAGCACATTGGTTTTCTGTGTTTCTTCGAATTTGATGAAGTCATGATGTAATTGAATGAATTTTTTCCTGCATAGTTATGAAATTTTTCTGGAAATATTGAAATATTTTTGGAAAAATTGCCAACTTTTGATGTCCTGGCTTAAACTTTACAGAATTTGGTAATTCAGTATTCGTGCAGTTTTATACTAAATGCGAATTTTTTAACTTCATGCATATTTCAAGAAATTTTTCATCAAAGTCTCATACATCACCAATAAGTGTTATTCGATTCTGATTTTCTAAGCAAAGAATATGAAACGAGATCTGAATGAAAGAACATGAAATGGGAATTGAATGCACACCATACTCATGTTTCTCCAAATTGTTTCCTAACTCTAATCAGGCGCTAACCAAATTGTGTCAATATTTATCATGACAATTTATTTCCGGATCTGAACTTATGTTAAAAAAAAAAAACTTTTAGTTCGAGCACAAAATGTGTTGTACAGCTATTATGTATAATCTCCAGAAATTCTGGTGCTTGACTGGATGATTATTTTCCAGGAACCAGTGATAATACCAGCGTGGAGTACATTTGCAAGTAGTGTTAGTGGGATATGGAAGGGAGTAGGAGCAGCTTTTTCGCCTTTCACTGCTGAGATGGAACCTATTGGAATTGGCAAGAAAAATGGGAATCTGTATGACTGCTATACTCTTTCTCGGGTTGAGCAGGTACCACGTACTTCTGGAGGTCTTAGCTCACAAATCCGAAGGAAAGTTAATTGGGTCGCTTTGAACCCTTATGGAGAGCTACAACTGAGAAATGGTGAGAGAAATAAAGAAGATGAAGATGGGGATGTCATTTCACGTGATAGGATTGATGCAATTCATAAATTGCCTAGTTATGAATCCTTTGACTTGCAAACAAGTGAAGTGCTGGAAGAAGATCTAATGGGCATGGAGCCTGGTCTTGTTTTCTTCGAGGTAGGACTGAACTGTCCTGTTTTAAAGTGGAAAGATGTTTTACATGTTTTCTTATATATTGCATTTCGTGATCTACCTTTGCAATTACAAATAACTTTTGCGTGTAAATCAATACTTAATGTGGTTGGTAAGTTTTGTATCTTTTTATTCTATCAACTATGGTCACCAGTTAACAGTAAGATATTTTGATTAAAATAACACAGATTCTGCTGGAAATGTGCTATTTCATGTTAAAGTGTAGGGTGTTCTTAGCTTAATGGAAGTGATGCTGCACATTCACTTTTATGACAGTTTTTTTTCTCTTTTCCATTCTGCAATAGTTTATATCCTTATAAATTTGATGCATGAGTATAACATGGTTTTTGATATATCTCTTGCTTATAATTTTGATTGTTAAGATGTACAGACCAAACACCGCCTTTTTCTATCAATTTTCAATTTAACCGATTCCTTATTTGAGTTGTGAAAAGGCTAATTTTTGTTTCTGAAGCTTCACTTTGCTATGTCTCTAGGAAGTGCTTACCCTACTGATTTCCAGCTAAATGTAATTTAAGCAGCTCTAGGTTGTATTTCAAGTCAGAGGGGAAGCTATGCCGTGTTTACAAAGGAGAGTGGTTATCTGTTGGTTGAGAGGAGGATTTTTGTACAAGTGGATCTTTTTAGAGATTCTGGTGGTAAAACTTCATCCTCTGGTAGGGTGTTTTATCGTCTCTTACTAAAGCTGACAAATTTTCATGTGTAAACATCTTAGTGCTAGTTGATTCCTGTGTAAACGAGTGGATATGAGAGTATGATGTGATAAGATGGAGATTGCACAAATCAAAACTGCTCGGCAATGAGATTTTCTCAACAAACTGAAGTATGTGCTGTTTGTTACATCCACGGGAGCTGTAGCCAGTAGGAGATCCTTATGAACACTTGCATTCTTTGCTGTGCTATGGTTTTTAAGGGCAATGGTGGAATAATGTATTATGAATAGATGATGATTGACAGTGAGGATGACAGATTGCTGATAGAGTCACAGTGTTTCCCTGCCTTTGGAGAGATGTAGATTTTTCTTCTTTTTCAGTAATGTCTAGTGTGGACATGTTTCTGGTGCTTCTCTGGATAAAATGATAAAAGATATATCCTGGAAGACAGTTGGAATCTGGGTCTTGTGACTGTAGGGTATTCATAAAAATGTAAATGCTTGTAGCTAATTCTCGGATCTTTTGTTCTGTTCTGAGTGTAAAGGCGCTATTAAGAAAGGTTGTCGTCTTCACTCTCTCCATATGAAGGACCAAAGATAAACTGAGGATGGGCATTTGTGTAGGTTGCACTAATTGTTAATTATGTGCTCCTGAAAGATAATTAAAGACGAGGTTATTATCTTAGTTCAGTAGTGTGTATGGTCATGGCTTCTGCATTTTTTCTTTTTTTCTTTCTCTCTCTTGGGCTGTAGCAGCATTGATTTGTAGGAACCAATGACATGGGATCAAAGCGGATGACTTGAATTGTTGGATCCCTGCAGTCTCCTGGAATAGTTGCATCCTAGGATGCTTTGCTGCTTTAATTCTGTGCTCCTGAAAGATTAGTTAATGACATTGTTATTATTTTGGTTCTATAGTTCTATGGTCGTTACTTCTGTTATTTATTTCTTCTCGCCTGGGCCATAGCAGTATTAATTTGTAGGAACCAAATGACATGGCACCAAAGCTGATGACTTGAATTGTTGGATCCCTGCAATTGTCTGGAATATATTGCATCTAAGGATGCTTTGCTGCTTTACTTTCATGTCTGTACTGTTTGTTACTTACCTTTGACAGAATAAACAATCTCTTCTTTGATTGAGCTTTATGTTTACTAGTCATGTGACATGGTTCCATTGATTTTACAGTCTTCTTGCTTTTCCTGTCACAGTGCGCCCATGACTTGTGCTGTTTATTTGCAGGATGGATCATATTCTAGAGGGCCTGTGGATATACCAGTTGGTGAGTATGATGAGTCAAAGTATTTCCTATCCCCAACTATCAAATTTGAACAGGTAAGCCTATCTTTTATTATCATAGCATGCCTTTCTTGCACAATTTTCAAATTTTGTGAGTCAACATATCAAGTCTACTTATAAGCCTTGGGTAGCAAAATGGAGGTCTTAATATTTCTCTTCTTCTTTGGATGAATTCAATTATATGTTGGTTTTTGAGAAAATTTTACTTCCTTTGTAGGCTGTAGGCGCTATAAATACATGTTTTGGATGGTGGCTAATGTTTAGTGGTTAAATAAAGAGTTTCAGATGTCAGCACTTCATATGATCATGAAGTGAAAAAATGCTTGACACATGATTAAACAATTCATCAGTTTTTCTCTCCAATTCTAATGTCTACATGTAATTCGACTTCATTGTTTAGCACGCTGAATTTCCCTTTTCTTTATTTTTTGGGGGAATGGTAGCATGAACACTTTCTTGAAGTGGTGAATATAGACATTTTTCATCTATTATATTG
Organism: Warburgia ugandensis; assembly: GCA_035236585.1. NCBI lineage: Eukaryota > Viridiplantae > Streptophyta > Magnoliopsida > Canellales > Canellaceae > Warburgia > Warburgia ugandensis. The sequence goes on along the minus strand of CP141131.1, from coordinate 4,086,514 downwards.
GTTTTGCTTAAAAGGGAGTCACATGTTCTCTTTCTTGGTTCAGTGTTTGGTGAAAGGTTGCCACAAAAGGCTGCGAATTGTACATACCATAGAGTTTAGCCAAGGGGGTTCTGATATACAGATAATCAGGGTAGCTGTATATGAAGAGGAGTGGGTCAGCCCAACTAATGTCAATGTCCAAAAGTAAGCCACTCAACTTGCTTCTTTTCTTGTATGGTTCTTTCTTTGTTTGTTCCTTTGGAGGAAACGAGAATTATAAATTTGGCTAATAACAATTTAGCTTTTAGTAATTGCCTTGTCAACATTTCTATTAAAATACACCCTAACCATAACTTGTTATGTCTATTTACATTTTTACTTCTCGTTATAGTTTCTATTATTTAGATAAATGTTTCTAGATGTTATGCTCTTAAGAAATCAATATGAATTAATGTATCTTTCAATCTTATCATATAATGGAGATTTATTTTGTTGGGTTTCCTCAGGTCGTGCATGACATTCTGTCATGTTCAAGATCAATGATACTTTTTTTGCCCTGTGCAATTAAGGTCATGATTGTTGACAAAAGAAACAAGATGAATGCAATCTGAGAAATGTCATTCTTAGAGGATAATCCTCGTTGAAGAGAATTTGCAGAGTAATGCCCTTCGTGAGTTAAAATGCTGTCGCAGCAAATTTTTTTTGACAGATAGCTGATTTCTTGCAATTTGAAGGGTAGTTTGCAACTCTTAGGTTATGGTGTTCTTTATTTGTTTGTCTTTCACTTGGTTGAGTTCCCCAAATTAAGTAAGAGGGGATAATGGAAGGAGTAGAAACTTTATTGTTTAGAAAGAAAGTAGAAATCAGGAAGCATATTTTAATATCCTTCGGACATTCTATTTCTCAGCTCTTATCTGACAGTTGCCTCTTTGTTGTGTCCACTGAAATCATATGCTGCCTGAATTATGTTTTTGAACAGTGATGTGGAGTTTGATCTGAAGCCATTTTCACAGCGCAAGCGAACTCGACCATCAGAGTTGACTGGGTCTTGGAAAGTATTCGAGGTAAGTGCAACTCCCATCTTCGGTGAGGAGAAAATGGACGAAGGCAGGCTGCCCTATGTGTATCTATGCACAGAGACCTTGAAGAAGAGGAGCTTGCAGGAGAACCCTGTTTATTTTGGCGAAGAAGAAATGTTGGACATGCAGGACGTGACTGTCCTTTGGCTGCCAGGTGGTGTCACTGGATACGTGGATGTAAAAAAGGATGGTATTCTTTGCATTGGAGTTGGGTGGTATTCAGATGAAGGGATCAACCTTGTGATGGAGAGGGACTATGGGATTGATGGAAAACTCAAGGAGGTCAGATGGAAATCTGAGGTAAAGAGAAGGTGGTCTAGCCCACTTCCTGTCTAGAAGTTTTCCTTCTGCTTTTGTTTCATTTCTGAAATCAGCAGAAGTGTATATATTCATCTTGTTTGTAAAAATGCTAACAGAGAAGATAAGAAATAAAAACGGGGCAGCCCATTAACTAAAAGATCCAAACATCAGGTTGTAAAGACTTGTTTCTATAGTTCTCTTGTTGTAGCAGTCTCTGGTTTCCTCATCATCTTCATCACCATTTACTTGGCTTACAAGTACTTTTACCGCATCATGTGATGATTTAACAAGACCAATAAAAAATTGATAGCAAGGAGGGATTAAGTGGTGTACTTCATTGCTTTTGTAGGAAACTATGTTAGTATTTGCTCAGAATCAGCTGGTATGTTATGGTTGATTACTGACAAAGACACTTTAAATTTGGTTGCTAACTGACCCGTAAACTCGATGCATCCTAAAGTTTCTTCGCCTCCATTTGTCCGATGATCTTAGCCATTTATCTGATCTGTTGCATGGATCAGCGTTGGCAACAAAATTCAACTCCGTCAGCAAAGATAAAGCATCTAATTTCTAGCTTTAGATTGAAAATCAAAAGACAGATCTCCACAAATCGAAGGCCTAGCATTGTCCAAGAAGTAAGCACTTTTCACATGAGGATGGAGGCAATGCTGGTATGCTGCATGGTAAGTCGCCATGTGGGGCCAACTTTTAGATGATGGGCAAACGTCTTCAATTGATCCATCAGCTCATCTGGTTTCTCCAATTTCGGACATCTAATAGTCGAAAGGTCTTGATTCGACAGTTGAAAACCAAAAGCAAAGCTTTCCAGACACAAGTATGGTGAGCAAATGGCATGCTTATTTTTTGTGTTTTTTGTATTAGAGCTTACCTTAGGAACTTTAGATGTAGGATCTGCCCTGTTTCTATTAGTAGGCACATTATAATAACGACTGTACTTTTGACTTTTGCTTCAAGGAGATGCACTTCTCATATCCTTTGAATTTCTCCAGCTGCTTTGGAGAGTTGATGAGCTTAGTTTCATTCTTTACTCTGATTTCTAGAGATAAGGCATCATTGTGTGATGGTTTTGGTTTATCAAATGATTTTCTTGCCAGCAATGTTGAATTGATGAAGCAAATCCAGGGAATTCCATGTTTTTAGCTTTTCTGCCTGTAGTTAAAGTTGCCGCATCGTGGGTCCTAATTGCCGAAGCTTCATCATTTCTTGATGGGCCACCCATTTCGTAAATATTATCTTCAAATAGTAATTCCTGCCTCCGGGACATTTCTCTCTTTCTGGAAATGAATCTCCACAATGGTTCCTGCATCTCCATCATTCCTTCGCTAGCTGCATCGCAACCATGGCTATCATTAAGTCGCACCTTTGCTGATGAACCGCCGTACTTATTGTCTGCCTTTAAGTAAACTCCTGCAGCCAAGCTTATTTTTTTCTTGTGCTCCAACTGAGCATTTATTCTGGTGGAATCCACATTTGTCTGATTACTGTGATGCATTAGTGGTTCTTCTACTGTATTTGTTAAGAGAGCAGCTTATATATCTGGTTCACATAGCTTCTTCCTTGGTCAGCCCTTGAGGAAATTTCGAGTCAAATTCAGTACTGAACAAACTATGCTGATAGTTTATTAGAGTTAAAGATTCAGGCAAGTTCTTGTGCAAAATCATCATGCTGTCTCCATCACTACATATAACCTCATTTTCATTTGCAACGTGGTCAATATCCTTCAACTTGTTGCTTGAGGACATAGCAGTGGAGTCAAGAAACATATATGGTACTGATGTCTCTGGTTTCAAAGTATCGGAGGCATATTCTATGACTGACAATGAATTCATATCATCATGAACATCAGTGTGTACCTGCATAATTCTTGGAACTTAGAAGAAGAACAATCATGAATAGTTAGTTAAAGCTTATGGGTAGCGTGACTTGTATGAGACAACAAATTTAAGGATACAATCCAAGTAGATGATGGGGGACCTAGAGAATTACACGAGGTGTTTGTAAGTGCAAGCACACTCCATTCGTAAGGGTTCACAAGTTTAGGCTTTTATCAACAATATAATTTTCATGGTACGGTCTACTTTCATGTGGACTATCTGCATGACATTAGTTACATTCCCAACACTTGGCTGAATTACACCAGAATAATGAATAATAGGATATTATACTCATTACAAGTATCCTTAAGCCACTAAAAGTCTAACATCTAACAAGTAGATGACATTGTAGGTTCCTAACTAACAAGGGAGGGCAGCCTCAGTGCATGAAGCTCCAGCCTATGCGGGGTTTGGAGAAGAGGCGGACCAAAAGGACCTATAGTAGGCAGCTTTACCTTGCATTTTGCAAGAGGCTGATTCCACGCCTTGAACCCGTGACTTCAAAGTCATATGACGACAACTTTTACCATTACGCCAAGGCTCCCCTTCACTGTAGGGTCGTTAACCAACAATTACAGTTACTCTGCAAAGAGACCAAATGTGATCCAGAAGTACCATACAAGAGGTGCTCCATATCTTGTTTGCTAGTGACAAGAAACGCAGATAGTTTTTATCTGTATTCAACTTATCGATGTCATTAACTACAAAGAGAAAATAACAAAAAAATATGCAACAAATGTCATCAAAACATAGAAATCGGCCTCTACCATTTTCGGCACGACACAACAATCTCCTTTGCGCAGTCGGCAACACAGTTGAACCAGAATTGAATCTCTTCCGCTTCCTAAAGTACGTTCTAACATGATCATGCCACAATCTCTTGGGTCCTGAAGATACTCCGATTCGCGATACAAACGGAACAATCATCTTCGACAAAAAGTCGCGGAAAGAAAAAAGAACAGCTAAAGAAATCGTAACAAATAGATGATCCGTCGAAAAAAGTGGCGAAGCAGGAATCGAACAAAGGAACTCAACGAAATCCGCCGAAACATGAAATGACGTGCATCTCGCAGCGAGTTCCGCTGGAAAGTTAGCGTTTGAGCTTCTCTGTGATTTGTTTTGAAGGAGTGGTGACTCTCTACGTTAAAATGAGGGAAGTTGGGGTTGAGCTCCATTGTTGGAGAAGAAATTAGGATTTGGGAGGAATCTAGGGGAGAGATTTGCAGATTTGGAAGTGATTTTGTGAGATCTTGAATAAGGGTCTTAGAAATGTGGCAAATTCTAGAGAGAAAGTGAGTACGATCTGCTGGAGAAGGAGGAAGTTCTAGAGAGAGGGAGGAGAGTAAAATTTTCAGACGAAATAGCATATGGGGGAAAGAAGGCGCGCAAATGGGATTCCGTGTGGAAGTTGAAAGTAAACACGTGCTAGCTTTGGTGCTCTTCTCATGGACCCGGGTTAAGCTGTTTGGAGTTTGGCTTTGGTGGGAATATTACACTCGGCTACGGAATGACGAAACTGACCCCTATTTCATGAAGCTTTTGTGGGATAGTCAGGGGCACTTTTGGATGATCCAATTTATTTATCTTATTTAAAGTTCTTTGAATATATAAAAATTCATGATTATTGGATGATTTGAGCTTTACTTTTTTGGATTTTTAAATTATTACCATTGAGCTTTTTAACTGAAAAATCTAATAGCTAAAAGCATTCAATGGGGCATGAAGGCCAAACAAGATAAATAAGTCCTAAGTTAGTAGAGTACCAAAATGAGTCCCTTTAGCATTTTCCGGGACCATAGTAATGATAGGTTAATTCCATGTAGCCCAAATTTGGAATCTCAAAACCATTCGTAGCATTGACCATAATATAAAAATCTCATACATTGAATGCTCTGGCATATGTTGCTCTTGTTACAGTCCATTAGTTGAGATTTTTGGATGATGGTCCATCTAAAGACGTGCCAACATTATGAAAGAATAAGCAGTAGGTTCAAAAATAAAAGAGAAGACATAGGCTTTTATGGCTATTTGATGTATGTTTGAATAATTCTATTCCTGCCGTGTGACAATCTAAGGAAGTGATATAGTAAGGCTCTTGAAGCTTCCTCTGGATACCACACGTGTCTCCTTTCACCTAAGTAATTAGTATATTCTGCCAGTCAAAGTAAGTTAACTAGAGCGGGACATGAGAAGGATTGAGAGAGAGCCTCACTTTGTAGCCAACTTAAAGAGCCTTCTTTTTATCATTATCCTTGAGTTAATTGAAATAGATATATTCACTACCTAGACGACAGGTGGGACTTAGCCAAAATGAGTTCACTTGGGCTTAATGAGGGAACATGTAAAAATATAATTACGTTACCAACATAATTTCCTCCTGGCAAAGAACATTTTTCCTCAACTCAAAAAACGAGGCAAGTCTGCCAAAAGCCATCTAGTGCAGGTGTCACAAACCCAGCTCCTCTTTTCTTTAGGCTTAATTGGAGGTAGAGGTGGCGTTCTGCCATTTTTTGGCAATTTGAAGTAGATTTAAGAATTATAATATGCTTCTTGCTTCATAACTCTTCGCCATGTAGAAAAAGATGAAAACTAAAAATAAAAATAAAAATTAGGCGAATCAAAGATAACAAAATACAAAAGTCTAAACCCACCTTGATCCTGCCCTGCTCCGAGTTGAGTCGCTGCTGTTTTATACCATGCGCCTGGCGAACGGCAAGGGATGCGATAACCCATTCGACATGCCAACCATTATGCACGTCCACAAGTTGGAGGACAACAACATGGTGCGCTTGCGTTGCATCCCCGCAAGCTGACTTTGCAATTCGCTAGTCATGTTTTGCTACGCTCCTTTTCAGCAACAAGTGAATTTTGATCACCAAGAAGAAAAGGTTAACCAGAAACTTTGGATCATCATGAATATGGGAACCAGACACTTGTTTAGGTCCCTGTGGATTTTTATTGATCTTCTACACCACCAAGTCAACCATCACATACAAACCCTATTCTGAAAATGTATACAATAACAAGTTTCCCAAAGTGCGATAAAGAAAGAGAAGAAAGCTCGTCTTTAGAAAGTAACAACAATATGATACTATTTGATGCACCTTCTTAAATGCAATATTTTCATTCAAAGTAGTATTATGTATAGAGACAAAACGGGTAACATAATGAGACTGGAAGGTATGGAAGGACCAGAAAACTGTATTACAGGATGTTCCTAGGACTGATTTACATGAGGAATTACAAAATACAAAAAAGAACAATAGTAACACAGAAGTCATATTTCTGAGGAAGGACTTGAAAACCCAACGTTCAGGGAAAAAAAATGGAGATAATCCTACTCTAACCAGGTGGAACGTATTTCTGAACACAGCTAACCTAGAAAAACCAGAAACTAAATGCAATTGGCATTACAAAAGGGAGAGCAGAAAACAGATTTCCATTTCTGGGTTATTAACAATACAAGGGAGTTGGACACGATGATTATCTTCATAGGACTTCTTCACGTATTGAAAAATTACTCGGTGGGTGACAATGCAATGTTTAGGAGGAAGCCAAGCATAACACCAATAAGCCCCACAAAGGCGGCAAACATTAAGGAGAAGCCTGCATCACTTTTGCGATTTCTAAACCTCTTGAGCGTCTCCTGAAATAATTGCACCAAGAAAGTGTCACAAAATATTCGTTACTAGGGATGAATTACTTACCTGCTCCAAAAGGATGATAAATCCAAAAAATAGAGATTTGGAAAGTCTACAGTATCTGATATAGAAAGCCCAGGAAACTCGATGTTCCATTTGCATGTCAGTTTTCAGTTACAAGTAGCTATACAGGTGAAGATCCATATGGCTTCCATCATTACCAGACAATATGATCCTCTTTACAGGAGTCATAAAATATACACAATGTCATTCATATGAAAATGGTCAACATGAGATCAATTCATACTTTGTTGTTATGCTGCTCACTACCTACTGGAGATAAGGTTCTTCTCAGTGATGCTGTTTCTCTATCATCTTGACTTACTGATGAAGCATGAGGATTCATACAAGGGCCTAAACGAGTCAATTGATATCTCACAAAATACAAGAGGGGGGGCTTATTTAATTGATGCCTAACGCAAGTACACCTATTACTGCAGTAAAGCCATATTGTTAACCAACAAAACATAAATTCATTATTTCTAACACGACCCCCTACTAGAGTTCTGCCAAATGATGATCATTTTGCCACAAGTGAAGATCCATGTTTAAGCAGTATGCTGGACTACTCTCATATATTTCCCATGAATCTCCTTGACATTAGGATAGTTGCATGGACATGTGGATGTCAGGATTTTACAGGGGATTGTGCTAACTGTTCTATAACAACATTACATGTGGTCTATATATAATCTATGAGATACATGGAGTCTTCCAAAGACATAATGCCACAAATACCTAATATCATCATCAAGACTTTATCCCAATTAGGGATCAGCCACATGACTCTTGTTCCTCCATTCTCCTCCATTAAGTACCATAGCTTCATTTAGTCCCAAAGTTTTTAAATCTTTTCTCACCACTTTTATCCACATTCTTTTGGGCCTTCCCCTCGCACTTTTAAAAACCTTCTACTGGCATTACCTCATTCCTTCTAACTAGTGCTGTTTTTGGTCTTCATTAGACATGTCCAAACCATCTAAGTCTAATCTCCTTCACCTTGTTACCTCTTGATGCTACCCCTAAGTTTCCTCTAATGTTTTCATTCCTAATTCTATCATTTCTTGTCTTGCCACTCATCCATCTCAACATCTTCATTTCTGCTACGCTAAACCTATGAACATGATGTTCTTTACTGCCCAATACTCAGATCCATAGAGCATGGCTGACCTTATAGTCATCTTATAGAATTTTTGTTTCAGTTTGAGTGACACCCACCTTTCACACAAAACTCTAGATGCACATTTTCATTTGTCTCAACTAGCTTGGATTCTCTCGGTAACCTCCCTCTCAATCTCTTCACTTTGAGACTGATCCTAAGTACCGAAAGTGGTCTTTTACGAGGATTTCTTGGTTATCAATCTTTACTGGTACTCTATTCCCACTCTTCTCCTTACTAAAATTGCATTCTATATACTTTGTCTTATTTCAGCTGAATTTAAATCCTTTAGGTTCTAATGCTTCTCTTCATAACTCTAGCTTTGTGTTTATACCCTTCTTTGTCTTTTCAATTAAAATAATATCATCTACAAATAGCACACACCATAGAATCTCCTCGTGCAAATATTTTGTTAACTCATCATAACCAGCGTGAAAAATATGGATTAAATACCCATCCCTAGTGCAATCCTATAGTGATAGGAAAATCACTGGTCTCTCCACTAGTGGTCTTAACATTTGTTACTGCTCCCTTATGCATATCTTTAATTATGTTTATAGCTTCGTGAAACCCCTATCTCACCCAACACCCCCTATATTAATTCTCTAAGGACCATATCATAAGCTTTTTCTAAAGACCATGTGGAGGTCCTTCCTCCACTCCCTCTATTTCTTTATCAATTGTCTTAGTAAGAAAATAGCTTCCATGGTAGACCTCCTCGGCATGAAACCAAACTGGTTCTCCATTACACTTGTCTAGCATCGTAGCCTCTTCTCAATCACTCTTTGAAAAGGTATCAGAATATGGCTCATAAGTTTGATCTCACGATAATTAGTACAGCTCTGTATGTCTCCTTTATTCTTATAAATTGATATAATAAAGCTCTTCCTCCATTCATCCGGCATTTTCTTTGATTTTATAATCTTGTTAAACAACTTAGTCAACCAAACTACTCCAGTATCTTCCGTATACTTCTAAACCTCCATTAGTATACCATCGGACCCCAGGGCCTTTCCTGATTTCATCTTTTTCAAAGGCCCCTTTCACTTCAGGTATTTTAATCTTACAGTCATACCTATAATGTCCAATGTTATTTAGGTTTAAAGAACTTTCAATCCCTATGTTCTTGGGGCAATTGTTATTTAGCAATTTTTGAAAGTAACTTTCCCACCTTTGTTTGATCTCAGCATCTTTGATTAGTATTCTTTAATTACCACTTCTAATGCACTTAACGTGGTTTAGTCCTTAGCCTTTTGTTGTCTTATTTTTGCAAGTTTAAACACATCTTTCTCACATTTTCTTGATCCTAATTATTATAGAGATCATAATATGCCCTAAGTTTAACCTCACTATTCTCCTAGCAACTTTTTTAGCATTCTTATATTATTCATAGTTTTCATAATTTCTAGTCTTCTAACATGCTTTAATACACACCAATTTTTGTTTAATAATTTTTTGCACTTTTTCACTCCACCACCAAGTTTCCTTTACTAATTGTCTTTTACCTTTAAATTCTCTTAAGACATCTTTTGTCACTTTCTAAATGAACTCGGCCATATTAATCCACATGGAGTTTACTTCTATTTTATTGTTCCAGTTTCCTGCTACCATCAACTTATTTGCGAGTGAGGTTATTTTCTACCCTTTTAAATTCCACCACTTAGTTTTTTTATACCTATTAAGTTTGTTTCCTTTCTTCCATCTTTTAATGTAGATATCCATTACCATTAAAACATGTTGTGAGGTTAAATTCTCACCAAATATCACCTTACAATCCTTACACATTGATTTTTTGGTATTCCTAAGTAACAAAAAGCCTATTTGGCTTTTATGAAGTTCACTTTTAAAGGTTATTAAGTGTTCATCCCTATTCTTAAATAATGTGTTTGTAAGGGCTAGGTTATATGCCAAAGCAAAATTGAGGATAGCTTCCCCCATCTCATTTCGTTCTCTGATACCATACCCTCCATGTATCTTGTTATATCCTTCCTTTTCTTTTCTTACATGACCATTTAAGTCTGCTCCTATAGATATCCCCTCTGTGTTGGGAATTTCTTGCATGACTCCCTCCATATCTTCCAAAAACTCTCTTGATATATCTTCTGGCCCTACTTGGGATGTGTATGCACTTATAACATTTATGATTTGCTCTGCCAAAACAAGTTTTATTATTATAATTCTATAACTGGTTCTTTTAGCATCTACAACTTTATATCCTTTAATTCTTTATCCACCACTATTCCTACGGCATTTCTGTTATTATCCTTTCCTACGTACCAGAGCTTATAGCTATCAATTTCTCTAGTTTTAGCCTCTTTCTACTTGGTTTCTTGGATATAAGTTATGTTGACCCTCATACGTTTTATCATATCTACTAAGTCTAAACTCTTACCTGTCAATGTTCCTAAATTTCATGTGGTAATGCGAATCTTATGCTCTTCAGATAGCCTATTTACCCATGTACTTCTCGACCCCCATGACATGAACCCATGTCTACTTTCCACTGCACTTGGGTTCTAATGCAGCGCTTTGCTTTTGAGGCAAAGCTCTAGCAACCTTTGCCCATTTTCCACTATACTCGGAATCCAATGTAGCACATCACAAGTATTTATAATAAGCATATATAATTGTGAAATCTTTTCAAATCTATTTTGACAAGTTTTGCCAGATTTTTCACCATTTTGAGCTCAACATGTGCACTAATGTTGATGATTTTAAATAGTGAAATTAACAATGGGCAGTTATCTTCATCAATGTCTCTAGGTGTTTCAATATGTTATAGCAAACAAAAATGTCATGCTTTTTGTTATTAAAACTCAACATTCAGATCTCAATGTTCAGACAGTTTCTTGATTATCCTAGCAAATAATTTCTCCATGTGATGAGCTATTCTAGTTATGTCCATTGTCCAGCACTTCAACATGATTACTTACCTTTATTTCCAGGGATCAAAAGAAAAAACAAACACTTCAAATACGAGTTTATAGAATGCATTACAGATAGCAATTTATTCACTTCATACTTTCTCAATGGACTAAAATCAGCTCACCACCAGAAAACTAAAATTCTCAACTAACCATGAGACATATAGATGTCAGTTGGCAGGAAACTTATATACACAAGCCCATATAAAGAAGAGACTCAATCAACTAGTTATTATGGTAGAAAACACATTAATAAGCGTAGACAGATTACTTTGTTTAGCTGATGAGTGCTTCTTGTTCAGTCCACTGCTTAATTCTTATTGTCACGGGTTCAAGGCATGGAATGTCAGTGGCAAGAAACTTATACACAGGCCCATATAAGGAATAGACTCAATCAACTAGTTATTATGGTAGAAAACACATTAATAAGCATAGACAGATTACTTTGTTTAGCTGATGAGCGCTTCTTGTTCAGTCCACTGCCTAATTCTTACTATCATGGGTTCGAGGCATGGAATGTCAGTGCCAGGAAACTTATACACAAGCCCATATAAGGAAGAGACTCAATCAACTAGTTATTATGGTAGAAAACACATTAATAAGCATATACAGATTACTTTGTTTAGCTGATGAGCGCTTCTTGTTCAGTCCACCTCTTAATTCTTATTATCACAGGTTCGAGGCATGGAAACAGCCTCTTGCAAAATACAAGGTAAGACTGTGTACCGTAGACTCCTTGTTGTCTGCCTCTTCCCCGGACCCCGCAATGCAGGAGCTTCGAGCACCTAGCTGCCCCTTATTGTCAAGTGTTAAAAATGTGCAACAAGCACTTGTGAGAACTTTTTCATGTAACTGCAAATGCAGCCAGGAGAATTTTATTCAATTATTTTTTGTATGAATTGGGTAAAGTACAATTAATTTGAACTTCCCTATTACTCTTTTATGAATTGGAATCTGTTTCAAAGGCCAGTACTGAAGGATCGTAATCTGCACTAGAAGCAACTAAATTCATTACTTTACAGTCTGGCAAAACACATCAATAATTATAGCATGAGATAACACGTGAATGTTGTCATCATGCTCTTGTAATAACAGAACATGCACTTTGCTGTAAGGTGATAGGAGAAGAGACACACTGACAAATAAAGCCCTGCAACTAATGTCTACAGTTGGAAATCAAATTATCATGATACAGAAAATTACAGATACTGCAGAGCATCCAACTGGAAGGTGCATGCGTCCAATTAGGGGAGAAAAGCAGACAGGTTGCAAATTAAGAAAGTAAAAACACAATGCATGTATACCAATTCCTGTTGCAATTGCTGATTTTCTTGAAGCACAGATTCCCTTTCCTCCTTTACTAGCTGCAATGCACGGACCTACAGCAGCAAAAGATAATTAAGAAGTGTAACAAAGACATGATACAATCCCAATCCAATAACAGGAAAATGAAGAACATTCAAGTTTAGTGCATGTGCTATATCTGTAGTACAAATTATTGAAGGCTACGACATGTTTCTAATACCACTTGCCAATTTGCAACCTAAAAGATATTCTGAACAATATATATCTGCAAATTGAACAGCCAGAAATTTTACCTGCTGCTAAAGTAAGTTGGGACAGATCTTGCAATTTGGGAACAATAAGCTGTGATATTACATGACAATATGAATAATAACAGGCGTGTTTCTGATATCTTTTGGGTAACTGAGGATTCAGGTGAGGGAGTGGTAGTAGTTCTTTACATGGAAGGGCCTGGTGAAAAGTAGCCTGTATACAATAATAAAGGGCACAGTGGTAGGTGACCATACATAATAGTTCTTCCTGCTTCGGGGATCACTTGACTTTATCAGTCATCCAATTTGATCCAACCACTGTTTCAACAAACACCAATGATAACTAGGTCATAATTCACCAACTGCAATGATAGTTCAGGAACTCAGCATGTTCACCCTTGTGAATTAATCTGCTACTAGGATTTTTCTTGGTGGCATCAAAGGAGGTTAAGGTAATAATTAGTACTTTTAACATAAACCAATATCATGTCAAAATATTAGCTATACAAATAGAGTTAAGATGGACCAACAGAAGCTTCTTCATAATTTCAAGATAAATGTCATGTCTCAATCCCAACAGTGCAAAACTGAAGGAGCAGTATGATGGCTCTAAAAGCATCTAACAACCTATAATATAAAATACCTCTCTATAAGAAAATAGAAAAAGAAACAACATTGAAAGGGCAAATATAAGCCCCATCCACAAAGTTCATAAAAACTAGAAGAATCTTATCAGCCTGCCAAAGGCTAGAACTCAAAGCACTAGTAATATTTACCACAAGAATCCAAATAATTGTGTACGAAGTAGTATAATTCAATTTACAAATTGAAAAGATTCTGAAGCCCAGTAAGCTGATGGACAACATGATTCAAGATACAATTTGATAAGATTTTGAAATCCAGTAATGCCCAAGCACCAGACCACCATGCAGGTTATGCATAACCTGCATGGTGGTCTGGTGCTTGGGCATTACTGGGTAGGATATAGATTACTCATGGGTGTTACGAGTTCAGACTAGTGAGAGGCCCAAACAGCTGATAAAGTATACTTTGGAAGCAACATTTGATTTCTAAATGGACAAATACCTAGAGCCACATACAAATGGATCTTGAATAAAAGGCAGTTTTAGGGCCTTTGAAGAAGCCTTCTTTTCATACCATTATGGATACGGAAAAAGTAGAAAAATTGGATTCAATTGTCAACTACTCCCATTGGAAATAATATTGACTACAAAAGGGTTTATAGTATTGTTGGTAGAAAAGATTGTTTCAGGATGGCATGGCTTTTAACTGTTTGACATGCTGAATTATAAAAGTGATGGGCTCTGAAATCACGTGTTGGGGAATTTGGAAAGCTTTGCTTGAATCAGGGCAGGGCAGCCCCGGTGCACAAAGCTCCTGCCTATGCAGGGTCTGGGGAAGGGGCGGGCCACAATAGCCTAAAGTAGGCAGCCTTGCCTTGCTTGAGTCAGAGCAACAATTACACAACAAAGTCATTACCTACTCTTCGGTCCCCTCATAGTTTCATCAACTTCCAAAGCTTTTTATAAGTTATACGAGGAAGGAAATTAGACGAAAAACATGGTAGTTGAACTAAGTCAACTGTATCAAAAGCCAGAGTATCAACTTAGACAAGCCACGAGGTAAGGGAATTTTTTAAAGATCTGTATACTTACTTCTTCAATGCTTGCATTGCTGGATATCTGCAGTTAGAACAAATAGAAGTTACATCCTCGAAAGATCATCCCAATTATAAAGGCTATGAGAAACACACAAGTAGCATTGATGATTGACACACGTGTCCACATCTAAGAAAGTAAGATACTGAATTCAATGATAGTAGGTAAGGATCTTACCGAGGTGGTACCAGAACTTTGTTTGAAGCTTATTAAAGATTCTGCTTCTGAATTTCTGCTCTCTGAGTTTCCAGCAGCTTTATAAACAACCCTAAGCTTGCGCTCCTCTATTAATTTATCTCCATCTTTACTGAACTGTACAACATAGGAATTTCATTTTCTATCAGTGAACTAGGGAAACAAGAAAAGAAGAAGATATCACTTAGCCAGTGGTTGTTTCCTTAGTAAAAGAATCATACCGTTTCTTGTGGGATCTCATCGATGTCTGTGCTTGGAGGTACTTTTGTACTCTGCAGAAGAAACTTATCTTTGCATTGCATATCAGGGGGATACTCCTTCTGTGCTTGGAGGGTGACTTTAAATCAAACAAGAAAACTAAAATTAAGAGCACTGTCAAAATGAAGAAAACATATACACCAGAAAATGGAATAGCAAGAAGAAAAGATACCTGTTACTGTACATGAATCCCAAGGTTGTACGATACCAGTATTGGGGCGAACAAAATACTTCCTAGGCGAAGTGGTTTTGACCTAGTCAAAGCAGAAGCACCAGAATCCGAATCCAACATCAATAAATTGTCTCTATAATGCCTGGCAAAAAACTCATCAAGAAATATAAGGGTCCGAGTTCAGGAGAGGAACTACCTTAAAGGCGACATGATGTTCGGTGTTGTTTATTACTTTGAGATCACAATAGCATTGTTTCTCCAACTCAACTGGACACATGCATTTGATCACGAGTCAAGGAATTTATCCAAAAATAAGCATAGCAAAGGAAGACGATATACACAAGAGCTTCACTCCTGGAAAATTTCCATGCCCTAGACTTGCCAGCATAGCAATCAAGATTAACTTTTGTTATAGACGCTGACTTTGGAATTTAAATCAAGATCAAGTTCTAAAAGCTAGCATTCATAAAGGCATGGTAAAAACTGAGCCATCAAATCAGCTGATTTATTTATGCCTTTAGATGTCTAAAGCCTGCCTAAACGATGATTAAATTGCATTCTGAATTTCCAAGTAATATAGGCGGATTTTTCAGCAAGGATGCAAAGGCATTCTTCAAACGTCCACCATACTTTTAGCATCACTTATTTCAAGATATTTAGATTCAACTTTCTCCACAAACCCATTTTCGAGGATCATCTCTGGCATTTTACATGCGATGGCAAGCTTATATTTGCTTCATAAATTTGGAATTTTAACTTAATTAGAGAGTAATTATCAGTAGCATTCTGACGCATTCTTCAAATTATAACCAAAAAAACCCAAGCAACCACCAAATCAGCATAGGAACCCAACGAATCCATCAATACAGTTCAATCTGTCTGAATTTGCATCAGTAACACAGCTATTCATACATTCAAAACCAAAAATGAATTATCAATCGCTTACACTGAAAAGTGAGCTCTTCCGGCTGAACAGTAATCAACTGGCCACTACTCATCGCTGTCACCAGACAAATCTCTTCAGAAAATCAACCCCTACACTTCCAAACCCTAGATCAAGAACAAATTCGGGTATAAAACCGAAAACAATAACACAACGACAATTCTGGATCACAAGAAGATGCATGTGGCAGGAGAACTTCCATCAACATACAGTTTAACAAACAGAGAAAAATCAGGAATTGCTCGGTCTAAATCCTCCTGAAGAATTGAATTCCAACTGTTTACCCCGCAAGAGAATCGGTTTTCAATGTCGATTTCCTCGTAGAAATCGGGCGATCACCGGCTCAGGGCTCATGAAACCCAAAATCTAGGGTTTCGGTCGAGACATTGAAAGAAAGAGAGGAGATGTGTTAATATGGTGGAGACACTGACTGTGTTTTCATTGATGTCTTTAGCTTTGAGCCTTTGAATGGGAGAGCAGAAGATTGTCGATGACAGCAGAGATTGGGGGAAACGAGCGCGTACGATTACGTGTCACTTAATGATTGGATTTTGAATTTGACTTCCTCCTGATTCATAAAAAGGTCAATAAAGAAAGAGATATTACTCATTCAAACGTGGGGCCTTGGCAGACTGGACGTGGGCCCACTGACATGGACTTGACACACCGAGGATGGGGCCCACTGACTTGGAGCGCGTACCTTTTGAAGTGGTTTCAGGTGGCTGCATCTACCTGGGCAGAATGGGAAATACGTGTATGATTATCTTTCCTCCGGAATGCCATTGTAAATTGCGACTGTAATGGAAAGTTGAGTTTGGCGCCGTTTTCTGCGTGATGGACCCCGTATATACTGAATCGCACCCGTTCATCTGATTTTTCGTACTTTGGAGTATATAGAACGGATTTTTCGTACTTTGGAGTATGTACTAGCTGAACTTCATGGGGATCAAAGTAGGCTCTATATCTTTGACAATATATTAAACTTTGAACCAACGGACATTGTTTCCACCATGAACTTAAAAAAATAGCCAAATTGGTCTTTGTCCAAGAATTTTCGGATAGTTGAACGGATAGTTTGGATCATTCAAAAAAGTAGGCCCCTCTAATACTTTTGCATGATTGCAATCTGCTTACTTTTTCATGTATTCTTGGCAAAATAACCAAGTGCCCAAGTCAAATGCAATTATAATGCCTAAAGTTTAGGTTGTCATGATGGAGTGCGGGGTACATTAAAGATGAAAAGGGCAGCTCAAGCTCCCGCCTATGTGAAGTCTATGGAAGGGGCGGACCATAAGGGCTTATAGTAGACAATCTTACCTTGTATTTTGTAAGAGACTGATTCCACGCCTTAAACCTGTGATATCAGGAGAACATTGTATAGACAGGACAAAGTATTCATCCAATGACTTCTTCCCTTGAGAGGAGGAAAATGATCAATCAAATGGTGGGTTCTTAGGTGATGGGCTCCTAGCCAAGTAAAACTGATCCAGACTGCTGGGGAGCTGTGGATCAGCCATACACAAAAGTATATCCCATGCTAACACTGTAATTTTGTAATTTGTGGCTTTTAAAGAGAAGGTAGCAAAGCAAATACCAACTAGTCCTAGTAAGAGTAGAAGCTCTACAGCGTGTGAAGTTGTCCCCCAGTATTTTTCCAACATGATTTTTATTTTTATCAATTATGAGAGAGCCCAGAAATCAAATTTCATGCTCATTAGATGTTTTTAGCTAAAAATCACGACTTATGAGTTTTTATTATTTTTTCAAAGATACGAAATGAGTCGTATGAATTATTGAAATGAATTAATTTTTTGTGGGTTCCGTAATTCTTATACACCCCAATAAGATAAGATGAACATCTCAAATCTTAAAAAAAAAAATACCAAGCAGCAAAAATCAGGCATCTACTTCTTCACACATTCTTGAGCATCTACGCCTGTCTAAACTCCATGTCAATTATCTGTATCCGTTATGATTTAGAGATTTCCCTGAAATCAAATAGAGTTTCCGAAACGCCATTAACAAAATAAAGAGGACTTTGGATGGTGTTAACTCGCTCTTTCAATCTCCAGTGGTCGGCTACACTAAAGCTGACACTCTCACAAGCGACGAGTGCTGTCAGATAGACCGAGATTTAGAACCTACCAGCCTCTGTTTGAGGGATCGATTGTTAGCTTTAACGATTTAGAAGATATAAGTGGAGGACATATATGTTTAAGGTTTTATTTGTATGCTTGGTAGAATCTGGCATTAAAAAAAGGCAGCTCGGTTGCACAAAGCTCCTGCCTATGCAGGATTCGGGGAAGGGGCGGACCACAAGGGTCTATAGTATGCAACCTTGTGACCTCAAGGTCACGTGATAACAACTTTACCACACCAAGGCTCCCCTTTCTGGTAAAATATGGCATATCTTAAATAAATAAATAAAAACCTTCCATGTTATCTGTAGATCTTCTCAATCTGTCAATAAAACTTTACCATTTCAACTGTGGTGATGAGGGTATCATTGCCAGACAACTTGGTCCCCAAGGGATAGTGTTTAACTATTTCTACCTACAACATTTATGCAGCAAGCTGCTAAACCATTACTAGCATTTAGCAAGTTTGCAGCGAATTAAAACTGTTCATGATATTGTAGGTATCATTCCCTGTCAATCTCGATGTCTGAAGCTGTAACACGTCTTTTCTCAATAATATGGTAAGGAATTGCAGGATCTAGAGAAGAAATTTTCTTAGAAAAACTTTCCCCTGGAAAACGAAATCTTCCTGTATTCAAATAAAGTGAGCTTATCTCTTTTGGGAAAATATTCAACAAATATGTTTTAAATAAAGAAATGTCAGGAAGGGACACAACCAATTACTCAAGGAGCAAATGGGGCCTAAGAAAACTATAAGTAGATCCATCATGCATTTGCAGTAGCCCCACAGGCTCCATGGTTTCAATCAAAGTTGAGTGTCACTAAAGGTCTTGAACTGCTTTCATTACTGCATCGAAGAAAGCTTTTCATTACTTGACACCAGAAATTAGAAAAGCAGGGCAGATAGTCCCACGGTATGATGGAGATAGGTGGTCCAGGCCTAGCTGGTGAAGCACACAATTTGGTACCCATCACATTATATCAAGGAGGAGCAGGCCTACTTACATTGCACCGAACTCTTATATAGCTTCTGCAGAAAAGGAAGAAGCTGATTTTCTGCCTCTACTTTAGGCTGGGATGAGATTTGTTTTACAGCCATTGAGAAAATGCAAAAATTGATAGGCTTGATGTTATCAAAACAAGGATTGACAATTCGGATCCCAAAAGAGTAGTGGATGGACTGATAATCTTGAGTTGAAGACTACAATCAATGTAAAGAAAAGAAGAGTTGAAAAAAAAGAACCAAACGTATCGATACAGAAATAGGAGGCCACTAGTGTTCATTGTAGGATTACTTGAAGGTAGAAAGCCTGGGGAGCTTGTCCCTCAAGTAGTACAACCTTGCCCTCCTAACCTTTCTGTGCTTAACAACTTTTATCTCCTTGATGTTGGGAGAATACCTGCAACAAAGTAATGGCCATAATCAGATCCCAATTATCATTTATCATGTGCAGTCTGTGTCAGAACCTGCAAATCTCCGACTAAAAGATGTATCCACTCCATGCTTCTAATCTAAAGTTTATGGCATACTTAGTCTTGACCTTTAGAATGTCTGCATGCAGAGGCTTGTTACCTATGCATTTGTGCAGCTAACAAATAATCCACAGACCTTGCTCTTTTCCATGAAATGTCATGGTAATCTAAACAGATTTCTTGAAGATCCAGTTCAGTTGCCTGGTTTTGTGATTAGAAATGCATTGAAGAGTAGACATTGAATCTACTTATTTCGTATGACCAAAGTTTCCATTGACTCTTTAAGGAACCCCTTCAATGCCCAGATGGTAGATCCAATTTTTTCCACCTTTGCAAAACAGGACCACGGCATCAAATTGTACCACTTTGCCTGGGTGATTCTGGTGAAGGTTCTGAGGATACCTAGAAAGCTCCCATAGCAGTATCAAATGAGTGAATGAGCAAGATATGCATAAGAGATAGACTTAATAAATTAACACCTTAGGAGAGGCCACTTTGATGGGCAGAGATTGATAAGAAATCAACAAAGTTACAGGGAGTATAAAGAACCCCTGGTCTAATGAGTGATGTGAGAGGCAAAGATTTACAGGGATCCAGTGGTCACACCTAACAAAAATCCCAAAATGGACACTAGAATGCCTCTGGAGTTAGGTGCTCAAGCTGATTACCAGAATGGACATGTGTGTTATTGTGATTCTTTAGCCTACAGTAAGGACATGGCACTGCTTAATAATTCCTTTTTCCGTTGGTCATTTAGCACCACATAGGTCATATCCTTCGAAAATGTGCATTGACTTCTTTTGATCAAGGAAAAAATAAGCCTTAAGAAGCTTCAGAATGCCACAGTTGAAATTGACACAAGCTTACTCACCTTAATTTGAGAGAAAGGAGAACTCATATGGGAATATTTTAACAGAAATAGACATGCTCTATGTTGTTGAAGTTTGCAGTGGATGTGGAAAAGAGCTTTATGATTGAAAGAGAAGTTCAGTGCAGAAAAATCTTAGATGCTAATGCAGTATCTATCTAAATGATATCAACTAAATAAAATGATAAACACGAATAAGATAGAAAATCCAGGTGTTCTAAAAATTAGGCTATGGTAGGATACCCAAGTTTAGATAGGTTACAGTTGTCTGTCACAGAAAGTTTAGAATGCTTTGGATGCTCATGTCAAGATAGCTACAGCTGTCTGTCACAGAAAGTTTGGATCACCTTGGATAATATGTAAAAAGGCACCTTTAATTACTCTCTGACATCAGATAACCACAGCATGGACTCTACAAACAGATATGATCATATGAAGTTCTGTCAGGAAATGTTATTGATCCACCAAATAGGTACAGTTTTACATGGCCAATCAAATTTCTAGTCAGTCCGGAGTTAAATGCTGATATTTTGCTTTTGTTTTCATTATATTTGGATTCTGCTACTCCCTAGGTAGTGCGAGTGAACCTCTACTACATTATCTTAAGGCATGATACAAAATGAATAAAATGGCAACCAGAAGAACAGCGAACTATATAGCATGCAAGAAACTAGATCTAAGGGCACAACTAAAAGCTTAGTTTGATGGTTATAAACTTATAAAACTAACCAAGAGCACATCACCAGCAACTTTCTATTGTATAATGGTCATATATATATATATATATATATATATATATATCATCATCATCATCATCATCATCATCAAGACCTTATCCCAATTAGGGGCCGGCCACATGAATCTTATTCCTCCATTCCACTCTATTAAATACTATAGTTTCATTTAGTCCCAAAGTTTTTAAATCTTTCCTCACCACTCCTATCCACGTTCTTTTGGGCCTTCCCCTTGCCCTTTTAGAACCTTCTACTTGTATTGCCTCACTCCTTCTAACTGGTGTTGTTGTTGATCTCCTTTGGACATGTTCAAACCATCTAAGTCTAATCTCCCTCATCTTATTACCTATTGGTGCTACCCCTAAATTTCCTCTAATATTTTCATTTCTAATTCTGTCCTTTCTTGTCTTACCACTCATCCATCTCAACATCCTCATTTCTGTGACACTCATCCTATGAGTATCATGTTCCTTAACTGGCCAACACTCTAATCCATAAAGCAAGGCCGGCCTTATAGTCATCCTATAAAACTTTCCTTTTAGTTTGAGTGGCACCCGCCGATCACATAAAACTCCAGACGCACATCTCCATTTGTTCCAACCAGCTTGGATTCTCTGGGCTTGGATTCTCTGGGTAACCTCCCTCTCAATCTCTCCACTCTCATAGTTCAATGATCTTAAGTACCAAAAGAGGTCTTTCACGGGGACTTCTTGGTTATCAATCTTGACTGGTGTTTCACTCCTATTCTCCTTACTACAATTACATTCCATATATTCTGTCTTAATTCGGCTAATTTTAAATCCTTCAGATTCTAATGCTTCTCTCCATAACTCCAGCTTTATGTTTACACTCTCCCTTGTCTTATCAAGTAAGACTATATCATCTGCAAATAGCATGCACCAAGGAATCTCCTCGCGCAAATGTTTTGTTAACTCATCCATAACTAATGTGAAGAGGTATGGACTCAATGTCGATCATTGGTGCAATCCTACAGTGACAGGAAAATCACCAGTCACGCCACTAGTGATCTTAACATTTGTCACCGCTCTCTCATACATATATTTAATTATATCGATATACCCTTGAGAAACCCCCTTACCACCCAACACCCTCCATATTGACTCTCTAGGGACTCTATCATAAGCTTTCTCTAAATCGATAAAGACCATATGTAGATCTTTCCTCCTCTCACTATATTTCTCTACTAATTGTCTTAGTAAGAAAATAGCTTCCATGATAAACCTCCCAAGCACGAAACCAAACTGATTCTCCGATACACTTGTTTCATGTCGTGCGTGCCTCTTCTCAATCACTCTTTCAAAAAGTTTCATGGTGTGGTTCATAAGTTTGATCCCTCAATAATTAGTGCAGCTCTGAATGTCACCTTTATTCTTATACATTGGTACAATAGAGCTTTTCCTCCACTCATCAGGCATTTTCTTTGATTTTATAATCTTGTTAAACAACTTGGTCAACCAAACTACCCCAATATCTCTCATATACTTCCAAACCTCTATTACTACACCATCAGGCCCCATGGCCTTTCCTGATTTCATCTTTTTCAAAGCCTCTTTTACTTCAGGTATTTTAATCCTACGTTCATATTTATAATATCCAATGTTATTTAGATTCATATTATTTTCAATCTCTATATTCTCAGAGCCATTGTCATTTAATAATTTTTGAAAGTATGTTTCCCACCTTTGTTTGATCTCCTCTTCTTTGACTAATACCCTTTGATCATCGCTTCTAATACACCTAACATGATCTAAGTCTTTACCCTTCTGTTCTCTTACTTTTGCAAGTTTAAACACATCTTTCTCACCTTCTTGTGTTCCTAATTTATTATAGAGCTCATCATATACTTTAAGTTTAGCCTCACTTACTATTCTCTTAGCAGCGTTTTTAGCATTCTTATATTGTTCATAGTTTTCATTATTTCTAATCTTTTGCCAAGCTTTAAAACGCATCTGTTTTTCTTTAATAACTTTTTGCACTGTTTCACTCCACTACCATCAACTTATTTTTGAATGAAGTTATTTTCTCTCCTTTTAAGTTCCACCACTTAGTTTTTGGATGTTTATTAAGTTCAGTTCTTTTACTCCATCTTTTAATATGGATATCCATAACCACTAACCTATGTTGTAAGGTTAAACTCTCACTAGGTATCACTTTACAATCCTTATATATAGATCGTTCATTATTCCTAAGTAGAAAAAAGTCTATTTGACTTTTATGAAGTCCACTTTTAAAGGTTATTAAGTGTTCATCCCTCTTCTTAAAGAGTGTATTTGCAATGGACAGGTTATATAACAAAACAAAATCGAGGATATTCTCCCCCATCTCATTTCATTCACCTATACCATACCCTCCATGTATTCTATCATATCCTTCCTTATCTTTTCCTACATGGCCATTTAAGTCTGCTACTATAAATATCCCCTCAGTGTTGGGAATTTCTTGTATGACTCCCTCCATATCTTTCCAAAACTATCTCTTGATTATATCTTGAAACCCTACTTGTGGTGCGTATGCACTTATAACATTTATAATCTACTCTCCTAGAACAGTTTTTATTATTATAATTCTATCACTGATTCTTTTAACGCCCACAACTTTATCCTTTAATTCCTTATCCACTATTATTCCTACGCCATTTCTGTTATTTTCCTTTCCTATGTACCATAATTTATACCCATTTATTTCTCTAGCTTTAGCCCCTTTCCACTTGGTTTCTTGAATACAAGTGATATTGACTCTCCTACGTTTCATTGCATCTACTAACTCTAAACTATTACCTGTCAATGTCCCTATATTTCATGTAGCGATGCGAATCTTATGTTCTGGAGATACCCTATTTACTACCGCCTTTCTCAACCTCCATGGTGTAAACCCATGTTCACTTTTCACTGCACCTGGGTTTTGATGCAGCGCGTCGCTTCCGAGGGGACGCTCTAGCAGCCCTTGCCCACTTTTCACTACACCCGGGATCCGATGTAGCACGTGGCTTCTAGGAGAACGCCCTAGCAACCCTTGCCTATTTTTTACCGCACCTGAGATCTGATGCAGCGCGTCGCTTATGGGGAACGCCCTAGCTTGAGGGAATGTCTGTTTTCGATTTGTGTCATGTTTGGGTTATTGTAGTTTTAAAAAGCTGAAGATGATTTTCATTTCTTCCTTACAAACTAATATACAAATGCATATTCATTTGCAAGCATAAAAGAAATAACAAAAATCATCTTCAGTGAAACCGTTGCCTGGCAACCTGACGCAAGGGTGACCATATTTTAAGAAGCTAGAGATGATTTTCATTTCTTCCTCACAAACTAATATACAAATGCATATTCATTTGTAAGAAAGAAATAACAGAATCATCTTCAACTTCCCCCTTGCCGGTTGGCACCTGACGCAAGACCCTCCTCCTTTTTTATCTGGGCTTGGGACCGGCATTGGCGGAGTTATATTTCCCTACTTCCTCTCAAGCATTTTCAGGTTTCGTTAGCTATATCTGATTTCTGCAACCATCAGCATTCATTTCAAAAGCTGTCAGCTTATCATTCAGGAGAAGACATTTTCTATAGATTTCCTTCAATAGCTCAGATTCTTTTCTCCTTAGTGTCAAAATAT
This sequence comes from Warburgia ugandensis, assembly GCA_035236585.1. Lineage (NCBI taxonomy): Eukaryota > Viridiplantae > Streptophyta > Magnoliopsida > Canellales > Canellaceae > Warburgia > Warburgia ugandensis. The sequence goes on along the minus strand of CP141131.1, from coordinate 4,061,834 downwards.
AGCAACCACAATCACTGGGCAGCATCAATACAGTTATACCGGTGTATCATCTTGGTCTCAATTCACACCACCAAGAAACATTATGTTTCATAAAAGTGGAATATGGTTGAATATGATAAGGAGGAAACACACCGTGCCTGTACTTGTAAGATCCAAAGGTTAAACAGGAAGGTAAAACTACATGCCAATTCGACCTTTTAGAAGGACCAAATAGTCCATCTGCTGGACACTATCTTAGATATGCCATCCCAAAAATCTATTTGATCACGATCTATAAGACAGTTACACTAGACTCTGAATATGAGAGCCAGAAAGTCTTAAACAATGATATTACAAAGCTGACTAACCAAAAGGTTTAGGATAGTAGAATGTGAAATTTGAGTGGAACCGCCTAGCTAAGATGGGGCATGAAAAATGGTTGGTCTGAATCTAACAACTCTGCGCTATTTAAAGATAGATGCTACATTCCTTAAGCTTGCACAGCTTATGCAATTCAATTCTTCAATTAGGCTAGCAGTCATGATTGCAAATGGTTTATCAACCTTTTTGTTCATTATTTACCAAACTTACTTGTTTTATATTTAAACTTCATAATAACCACACCAAGAAGCAACAACCCGTATGGTGAAAAAAGGCACAACCTAAAATAATGAAATTAATGCAATGTAGGAAATACTTACAGAGGAAAAACAATCTCAACACCAATACCCGCAATTATCCTCCTGATCCGAATAGTCGTGTGGATACCAGCATTCTGCTTTGAAATAACTATACCTTTGTAGATGGAAGCCCTACGCCTATTTTCCGGAACTTCCTGTATGAACCAACACAAAACAACATCACAATAAGCTCAGTGTAAAAACCAAAGATAATTTCCACCAAAATCATCCCCATTTACCAGTTTGATCTCTACAATATCCCCAGTTCTGATATCTGGCACTGGCCTTTCCTTCTCTGATGATTCAATTGCTCTCGTGTTCAAAATCTACCAATTCAAAGAATATTATAAGTAAATCCAAATTTCCACAAAACATAATGGGGCTGGTTCATCACAGTATAACAATGTGGATTATGTTATCAAAAGATAGTGATCTCTACAATATCCACTACAGTTGGCAGCTTCAAAACGCGATGAGTCAGATAAGCCACAAATAGATAAGAAAGCCATAAAACCATGAATTTGTTCTTAAACGGTTCTATACATGTTCTGGAGCTAGTTGGAAAGACAAGATCACTATCCCAGGATAATCTAATCCATGGATTGCTATCCCCTGCCATACCGCGAACTTACAGAAACCCCAAAAAAGGGAAATTTCTGCTACATTTCCACGGAAAAAACAAACAGCTTACCCCCATGATGTCTCCGAACTTCACTCGAGGCTTCCTCGGAGGTCTCTCCTCCACTTCAGAAACTTCAGCTTGAGAAGTCTCTCCTTCCGCATCTTCTGGTTCGGAATTCAATTCTTTGGCAACTACATTCTCATCTGCCATTTCCCCCTCGGAATTCGATTCCGCCCCTACAGAAATTCGCCGTTTGCCACTTTGAACGAGAATTGGTGCAGTCAGAGACTTCAATCCATTAAGGGACAGCGCAGAAATCGTAGTTCGGTTGGAATTGAAGGAAGAGATGCGAGAGGAGAGTCCAGAAAAACCTAGTTTTTCAGAAAAGAGGGAAGAAGTTCTTGGAATCGAAAGTAGAGCCTGAAAACGAAATACAGCTTAGAAATTATGAAGACAAATATAGAAATTGAAGAGGAAGGAATAGAAAGGGAAGGGAGAAGAGGATTTGGGAGAATTACCTGGGGTAGTATATTGCAGCCCATCACTGGAATTGGACGGCGAGCTCTCTTCTTCGAGACAAATGAGCAGAAACAGTGGAACTGGGGGTGAGAGAGAGAGAGAGAGAGAGAGAGAGAGAGAGAGAGAGAGTCCCTACCTTATCCGACTCAAGAGTGAGAAATAGGCGAACAGCGTGTCAGAAATGTAACTTCCGCTGTGCCATAAGGGGATGCATGCGCCCCGTTTTTTATTCATTAGCCCGTGAGGCCATAATTAAATTCAGGCCTTGATTTATTAAGATCGAATTTTTCACAATATTTATCCGACTTAAATGTCTTATGTTACCAAAATTCTCATTCCTAGGAAGACGATGACAACTGTTTTTTTAAGTTGTAAAATGAAGGGTATTTTGCCGATTTGCCACTGAGTTTTTGCACACTCTAGGCATCATCGCCAGCCTCCTACGCACACGAATCACGATAGTGGCTAAAGGTCACACGGGCATGAAATGTAGGGTTCGGGTTTGGTGCGAGATGGAAGCCACAGGCATCATCATTAAGCCACGCAATGTTTCCTTTCTATCATCCACGCCGTGTGTCATGTAACATGCACGCCTTCCTCCCATCGAAGCTTTGACCCAAAACCTTTCATTTGCTACCTTAGTGGCTTGACCACGACTTTTTTCCTCAAAATGGCGAAGATGCAATGCAATCAGATTATCACTTTACGTAGACAGAAATGGACGGACATGATTCTCTTAATATTTCCATCAATTGGTTTGTGGGCTTCAAATTCTTCATGCCAAGATAAATTATCTTAAGCCAACATGGGGGACCATCACTAATGTTCGACACTTGCACTAAAGTTCCATATTTTTCCAATACTGTATGATTATATATTATCACCTAGTGTTAATATTAAAATTAGTTTGAAAATAAAATATTATTAATGATATTAACTATATATTCATGATTTTTAATAGTTTTATTTATATATAGTATATACATATAATTCATACGATGAGTAAAGAATAAAATGGTTATCTAATTGTATAAATTGATTTATACCATGAATATAAAGAATTGTTGATTTTGAGATATATTGAATATATTTCTTAAATCCTCTACTAACCATAACTTGCTGAGATATTGTAAATGTTTTAATGATTACAATATCTCAGATACAGTTAAGAAAGATTGAAAGTTCAAAACTTGTGGATAATCACTGGATTAATCTTGATTTTAATAAAAGTATTTCTATTGTTATTCAATAAAAAATTTATTTTATACAAAAATTTATATATGATAAGTAATTTAAGATGACACTCGAATTTTTGATAAATTAATTTCAAAGAAAATATGCTTTCACTGTTTGTATTTTAAAAATTTTCAAAATCAAGGCCTTAACTTTGCAAATATTTTATAAAAATGTGTTTTAAAAATTTTGGTCATCACAGAAGGTGAGGAATGGGAAGGGCTGTGTGGTGCAAAAGGAGGGCAAGGGGTTTACCTTGCATCGTTGTGGGAGGATGGAGGGGGATGCCATGTAGCGATCCGGGTTTTCATAAGTATTTTTTTTTCAAATAAAATTTCAAAATTTAACTCTCCTGCAGGATTTTTTTTTTCAAAACATTTGAAATATATATAATGCATATTTATTTTTCTCAATTCCCCCTTCAACCCGGTGTCACAGTAAAACCTTCACATATAATAGCGGAATATAAATATACCATTACAGGATCTCCCTGGTCACAGCTCAAACAATGAGTAATTAAGGTTCAGATTAAATATATTAATGTCGCCTGTCTTATTACATTCATCCTCAAGTGTTCATTATTTCAAAATGAAATATAACAAATAAAATGTCTAACTAACTACTTATCCATACTTCTCTTCTAAATTCTCCTTAGTTACTTTGGTCAAGTCGACTGCTTAATCCTCTCGTGCTTCACCTGAAATGTTTTGTAAGGGTGAGTATGACGACTCAATAGGAAAATGCCTAAACCAGCCGTTTGAAAACCACGACAAAGGTGTTGGCATACCTTCAGTAGTGCAACCAATAAAATGTTCAATCATAAGTGTAATATGAATATTATACAACATTCATGCCTTTATAAAATTTTAGTGTTTTTAATAAATCCTAATAATCCTTCAAATATCATACATACACGCTCATTAGGACTTATCAAACAATGATGTATCATAATCTGTTATATCACTGTGTGGTAGCGTCCTACCCCAAACCCATCTGACAATTGTCAAATATCCTCGAGGATGACCGACATGTCAATCCATGTCTGAATAACTATATGGTATACTATGCACGTAGAGGACTCACATCCAACTACGTTCGGCCGTGGATACCACACGGGCTACACCAGTCCTCATGGGGGCACTGGATCACAAGAGAGCAGTCTCCCCATGATACAATACTCTCTAAAATAGGCCTCTTAGGGCAAGTATCAACTTTCAGAAGTCAGTGGCCAACTGATCTTCCTAGCATAGCAACCAGAGGGGTCTTAGAATTTTCCCCAGGTTAGGCTCAACTCTCACGAGTCGCCTAATTTTAGGCTAGGCACAACTCTTTTGAGTTGCCTATTTTTCATTAAGTCCTTCCACGTTTCTTAATACCTCTTATGAAAGTATTACTTTCATAACTTTTCAATTCTCAAGCAATAGGCATAAATCATCTACTAGCTTATTCTTGTGAAGTATTGGAATATCTATTGCTCAATACTTTCAAACTAGTACATTATACCCTACCAGGTATCAGGAAGAAAACAACTGTTTTGTTTCAAATATCACGATCATCATTTGGTAATTATTTAAGTTGTAAATAGTACTTACATAAATAAATTATTGGTGGATCGCCCTTCTAAAATCACATAATCTAAGATGATGGTAAGTAGTAAACTTATTATCCAAATAGCTAGTGCGACCCTTCATGGGCCGGTTGCCGAGCACCATGCCCAAGTGTTGGGCACCCTGCTTATTTTCCATGCGTCATCTGCTAAGCACATGATCCAAGCACCATCTATAATATGCGTGAACGTTGACGGAGGTGCCACACTAGGCGCTAGATGCTAGCCACCTCATCTTTAGTGTTATATTTCCACTCAAGTCAACAACTATAAGAGTCATGCAAACGTATCCACATTCTAAGTGGAATTCATGTGACCCACATTAAGTGTCATACATGCATACATATTAAAAGTTGTGCAGGACATAAAATACTAAATGATAGATAGATAACTATATTATATAATCCATGTGTCTAAGATGCCTCCCATGCAAAACTATCTTATGCAGTAGGTGTTGTACGCCTCAACCAATTGTATATTATATTTTATGTTGTTCAAGCAAAGACAACAAAGTAGCCATAGGACGATCAAGATGCAAGATAAAACATGCCAATACCATGCAGTCATAGAAACAAGTCATGCGCATGCATGAAACATAAAAGCCGTATCACCCATCAATGGTTCATGTAGAAATAAGAGAGGAATGTATTAGATTATTATTATTATTATTATTATTATTATTATTATTATTATTTATTTGCCCATTATGGTTGCGTGCTTATTCCCAAGAAGACCATGTATATCTAAGAACTCAAAACGAGATTTCCTATCTAAACATAGAAAAATCAGCTCATTCAAAAGTCATGCATAAGTCCATAGTAAAACCGTAGTTCATACATGCTTTGTTCCGAGTAAAATAAAATCCGCATGCTTATGTTTTCAACACAACAAAATCAAAACATAAAATACTCAAAATATCATCAGTCTAACGTTCAAATCGAACCGTGTGAAAATCTCACTCAACCACAAGTTATTCACATGCCCAATCATGCACCTATCTCAACGAGTTCGATTATACCAAAAGGAAAATATGGGATCAATATGTAGCGACAGATCATCATAAAAAGAACCAACTGATTTAGACTGTTTCCTATTCCCCTACCTCGTAGACGAGATGTTCTTCTTCAGTCTTCTTTTCCAAAATGCAAAATAGATAGCGCGGCTTGATTCTCCTTTGCTTCTTCCCTTTTCCTCTCTCTCTCTCTCTCTTTCTTTTTCCCTCTTCCTCTTTCTTTCTCTCCCTTTCTCTCTTTTCTTTTTCTCTTCCTCTTTCTTTGTGTTTCACGTATCCTTTCTTCTTCTCCCCTTCTTATCATAATTCCATTTGACTTTCCTTCTTTCCTATCCTATCTCCTATCTATCCAATCTAATTTGTTAAGTATTCTATCTTTTCCTAATTCTCTATATTTATTCTTATCTTCTTATCAAATTTATCCCATTCTAATTAGATGCTTATCTTCATCCTTTCCCAACTAACCAGAATTATCTAGGTTCATTGCACTTGGACACTTCCTGGCTTTTGGGTAGGGAATTTCTCCAAAAAGGTTATCTTTGGAGACTTGAACTCTAGTTCTAGAGTTTAACCTCTTCATTCCATAGCCATTAGGGCATTTAGCTTCTTATTGTCAATTCCATGCAAGAAATATATATACTATAAAATGCATGTTATTATATGCCATCATTGGCTCATGCCGGAAAAGAGAATCAGTTGGGAATTGTAATATCCTTAATTTTAAAGATAAAAATAGAAAATTATTAAATAAATTAAAATAAAAAATTTATGGATGAAATTATTTCCTGAAAACATAATAATTAGAAAGTGCTCGTCGATACGAATCCAACGCCACCAAGAACGTGAAAAACGGAGCTCAAACGAGGGAGTTATGAGCCGTCAAAGTTGTAAGGGCAAAATGGTCTTTTGACAGAAACGTGTTACACGGGGTCCAAATTGATAACGGCACCCCTGTCTACACACGTCTCTACCAGTCCGGCGAAATCGCCGGAGAGACGTGGGAAGAGCCGTGTGGGGAAGTTTCTCTTCCCCAAGACTCTAAAACCCTATGCTCCCATGCTCCTCACAGGAGCCAAAACGCTCCACTTTGAGCGTTTTCCATGAATGATACGCAAAACCCTAGACCTGCAAAAAATCTGAAGTTTCCGGCGAGTGGAGCCCCGGCAACACGAGCAACTCCGGCCAGGTGCAAGGTAAGCCTCAAATCCATGTTTTTCTGTATTTATTAATTAGAAAATTAATTAGAAAACCATTTAAAAATTAGGAAAAAAATCTGATTTTTGGGGGCTTTGTGCACGCTACTGTTGGAGCGTGATTTCATAGACCAAACGTTATCTGTTTGGAAATCACACCGTCCAACTAGTGCAAAAGACACCCAAGAGAAAACCATTTAAATTTGGGAGTGATCCAACGGTGGAATTTCCCAGAAAACTCAAAAACCGATTACCTGGAGGTTTTTAGGAACTTGGGAAAAATCGTTTAAAAACCATGGTTTTTGAGAAAATTAGTGAAAAAAGAGGGCATAAATGGATTCTAGAGAGAATTCTGAAGAAAATGGCGCAAAAATCAAGCAAAACGGAGCTGTAGCTCCGCCGGAGCGGCCGGAATCCGGTCGTCTTCTCCGGCATCGTCAGCGGCGTCGGCGCCTGCTGGGCCCCGGCCGGGGCCGCACTCCATGACGCCCGAGGGACGAGCGTCATGTGGCGTCGTGGTTGCATGCGTGCGCGGCGCCAGCGCGCGCGTGCGGGGCCGGCCTCGGTGGGAACATCGCGGTGGGGCCGGGACGCGGCGCGTCTGGCGGCCGTGACGCACGCGCGCGCGTGCGTCACGGTCTGCGAGAAAACGGCGGCGCGCGTCCGTGCGGCGTACGCGACGCCGTGCGTCTTCGTGCGCCAGAGTACGCCGGTGTAAACCGGCGGAAAAGAAGCGCCGCCGGTTTAAACCACCTTATGGTGGTCGGCGAACCCATTTGAGGGTAGTTTTCACTAAAACTTGATTTTTGGGAGCTAGAGAGGTCGAATCACGATCCGAAAGAGGCGTTGTGACCATATTGACGACACGGACCTAGTTTTAACTTAAAACTTAGAAATGACCACTTTTTATTTAGAAAAATTTTAAAATAGTGATGTGACATGTACAGTGCACTTGAATATACGATTAAAGGGAGTTATTGTGGCTAGTGATCTCACCTTGAGGTAGGTGACGATAACTAATGTTTTGCCTTGATTTTTAAACCATGTTTAAACATAGCATCATGTGTGATTGTGTTTTAAAATGCAATTATTATTCTAGTGGATTTCATGCTTTACATTGCGTACGGGATGGTTATTCCAAATTGAAATCTTTTCTTGAATAAACTTATTTCAAATGCTTTTACAAGTATGACGTTTATTTGTTATGCTTACTTAGAGACTTATTTCTTATTATATATATAGAAAATGCATGGATTTACATGGAAATGAGAATAGAGGCTTATTAGTGGTCCTTTGATAGGCTAACCCGGGATGAGGGCATGTCTTGGGGATTACAAGCTATAAGTGCTCTTGAGTTTTAGCATATACATATGATTTCGTGTTTTATATTTGATGACGAGTGCTCTCGCCGGTGGGCGTCATCTTTAGGAGGGATAGGCCCGAGCCACCCACCTTAGAAGATTATGATGTGATGAGTTTGTGATATGATAGACACCTGCCCATAGATGGCATTCGGTAGGGGTTTGGTAACATGGATAGTCCACACTCTAGGTCCCGAGCCTTTCCATGGGGACGGACGCTAAGTCTCTCCGTTATGGTGTCGACGGGAGAGCGGCGGTGGTTGATACCCATGGAGGGTTGCCCTGCGCATGATGGCCCATATTCTTGTTATGTGTGCATGTATGATGAGCATTGTTATAGATGGTATGCACAGGTGTGACGATACTCGGAGGTTGACTATGTGTACTCGATCGGGGATGTTCGTGCGATGTGGTGGGACCCATTACCTTAGGGTGCCCTTATTCTTGTTGTATGCTCCATTTATTGATTCATGTCATGTTTTAACTCCGTGAATTTCATGTTTTAGCATATGGAATAAATTGGCATTGAACATGGCATTATGATATCACTATTTCCATAAATGTTAGACTTTTCATCAATGCTGTTCATTATTTCTGCATTTATTACATTAATTGTCTATTACTACACAAGCGATAGCTTCTTTGAGGCATTGCTTTGTTTTGCAATGCCTTAGATCTCGACGCGACAGGGAAAGGAAAAAGCGGTTGATAAACCTTGAGAGGTCTTGAAGAAGTAGTTTCCTATAGTTTTAGAAAGTAATGTGAGTCATTAGAGTGGATTATTATTTGAATTTTATTATGGACTGCATACTTTATATTTGAATGTGATTTAGATCTTTGGACATATATTGGACATTTATATGGGATGTTATGATGGATAGACCCTGGGCCATATTATTACTGTCTTTTGGACGTTTATTTGATTTAAAATAAAGGCGCTATTTATTTGTGACGTTGATTTATACGCGGATCATTTATTTGTGTTTAAATTACATATGCCATTTGAGAAAGGAAAAATTAACACCCGGAGTTTTAAGATAGGTTTAGTAAAATGTTAAATAAATCTTTTCTCATGGGATCCCAAATGCTCTTATTTAAATTGTCAAAAAAAAAACAAAAAAAAATTGTCTTAAAAATCCGGGGTGTTACAGGAATGGACCCCTTTCCCGATTAATTGATGTGGGTAGGGGAGGAGTGAGGGGGCGGGAAGGGGACAGCTGAGTCCACGTGGTGAGTCTGTCTCCCACGCGTCAACTGCTTCCCAAAACTGTCTGGTTTGAAAGAGTTAGAACACAGGGGTGCTAATATCAATTTCAACCCCTCTTTTCATTCATAAAAATTGTGAATTTTTGGGTCCCAATCTCCATTTCACGTGTTCTTAGTGTCAATGGAAAGCTCTATTGAGCACAATATAAAAATTGACCTCTCATCATCAAATTTCAATGTTTTTAATTTATTTTTGAATTTCTTTCATAATCACTGATTAATGATAAAATTTTCATTTTAAAACAAAATTGCTCAAAAAAAATTCATGAATCTAAAATAGAATTTCAAATCATTAAATTCCTAGTAGGAAATATAATTCAACAAGGTTAGGATTTTCATTTCACCTGAATTTGAGCACGATGGAGACCTTGACTCCTGTAGGGCTCACTACTCAATCCAACCTTACTTGCCCTATTTCACTATTTTTTTAGAGAATCAATGAGTCAGTTACCTTTTTACCTTAATCTCAGGACATGTGTGTGACAAATAAATAAATATAAAGCTTCTAAATTGAAGAAAATGCTTTGAGAAGAATTTGAAGTATTGAAAGGGAAGCAAGCTTGGTTGCAACGTTTTGTAAATTAAATCCAATCCAATGATGTCTTGGAGAAAGTCTTAGGTGAATCTAGTTTCCAGTGGGCTCATATGCACTCTTAAACAATGAGAGCTAGTATTTCTCTTTTTCAAAATAGTAATTTGTAAGTGCTACTAAGGTTAGATTTGAAATTATGCATGCAGTAATTATTATAGAATTTTTTTTTTACTTTTAAGTACATTTTTTCAGCAATTTTTTTAACATGCAAAGAGTCATTAATTAAATTCTTAGCAAGTTTACTTGTTTAAAAGTCCTAGTTTAGTCCTAGTAGGACTACTAATATAATCACTAGCTTGATTAAGGAAGCTAAGTGCACTGTGGACTGACATAAGAAATTCTATTTGTCAATCCATACCGTTAAAGCTACAAACAATCCGTAGGAGGCATGAGGTTTTGGTGTCATGCCAAATGAATATTTGATCAAAATAAAGTCCAACAAAAGGCAATGGCCTAGCTCTTCTCAAAGAAACCCTACATAAGGCCTCCTGCATGAATAGGCATAGAGGCAACTAGTCAAGAAAAATCAGCATCGATGGGATAGGATTCTCATGATGTTTCAGATTAACAGATCCGATGAACTGGTTGGCTCTTATGGGCTCCAAAAGGTTTCTAGGTCGGCAAAAGTTTTTTCTTTTACACTATCTATTTATAACAAAAAGAGGCCCAAAAATAAAGGACTTAGAGATTCCCAATAGCAGTGAGATTTGGTATCAAAGACGTGTAATTGAAGCCAAATCAGATGAATGTCTTGGATCTAATAAAAATGCAAAAAAAAAAAAAGTAAGTCCATATCTCATTTTTCTCCAATATGTATCATAAATAATTATGTATGAAACTCCCATCCCTTTCCTCTCTCTCGACATTTTTAGTAATGTTCTTATGATTTTTCTCTTAGTTCTTCACTTGTTTACTTTACAACTCATTCTTATGTTGGTCCTTATTATAGAAAGGAAAAAATTATCTTGAGAATTAGGTAACTTCTAAAAGAAGAAGATTTACTAATTGAGGTCAAATATTAAAGTATTGTCTTTGAGTCTATAAAAGTGGAGGATATCAAGAGAAGAAGAAGAAGTTAACTTCCATTATATGCTAGGAGGATTATCAAGATGAATTTTTCTGGTTGCCGAGATCCTAGAAGAGGAGCTGGTATGGGTGGAATCACTGTAGATGAGAACGGTGCTAAGCTTCTTGAATTTTTGCGGTACATCGGTGAGCAGCTTCCTCTCGAGGCACAAATATGGGCAGCGAGAACAGGGATCCTGCTTATGGATGATCGTTTTAGAGAGAGATTTCGTTGTTCAGAGTGACTCCGACATCGTCATAGACTGTCTAAGCTCCGATATGTTATCGAATAAAATCTGTTAGAGAAATTTTGATGGAGTCGAAATGGGATTGCTCTGTCGCCGGTAAGATGTTTGTAGAAACTAAAAGGAGTTGCAGATGGATGAATTATCAGAAGCACTCCTTGTTTCACGAAGAGAATGATGGCCAGAAAAAAATACAGTGGAGAATTTTGGGCTCTGATGCCATGATAGAATGAGAGAAAAAACTTATTTTTTTTTTATCGAATTTGTGGAGTCATATATACAGGATATTACAGAAGTAAAGATGGAAAGATACAAATCATATCCTTGATTGAGGGATGATATATACAATGTAGATATGTTATCCAATGTTTCCTCACTAAATCTCATTGTGTGCTCGATTCAATTCACTATATTCCAAGCTTCTGTTTCTATCTTTACCAACTACTACAGCTTGGGAGGTTTTATTAGATAAGACATGCATTATCAGATGAGATAATTGCCGCAACATAGTGATCAATGTATTCTTTTGTTACAATGTCCTATGATTAGGCAGTTGCTGTTGTGTTGCGGTGTCCATTATTGAGCATTGTCGCATATTGATTTTTGGCAACACGCGTGTGATAGGTTCGTAGATACCCTGGCCACTAGGCATGACGATGTCTTGTATGATTTGAGATTTGATATATTCCTATTTACATGTTGAGAATTGATATGTTTGACATAAACTGTGGAAGACTTCCTTATATGTTGTTTAAATTGAGATTTTAGTACCTAATTATTTTATTGTCAATTTTGTGGACATGGTTACTGAATACTCTTTTGATGTCAACATATCATATTATTCTTACACTTGTATTATACTCAAATGATCTAAAACCTTGAATGGAATGTTTGAAAAGCATGTAAACGTTATACTACTTATAAGCCTTAGGAATGATACCTAAGGATGTTTCATTGTGTGCATGAGCACATGAAAGCGAGTTTGGATTTATTTATATTTGTGATCTTAGTTTTACCTATTGAGTATATTCCTTTATACTCACCCTATCAATTTTACAGATAAACACGAAGAAGGAAAAGGCAAGAGTGTTGAGACCAGGCGCACAGAATTGTCAGAAAGAGGGCATAGACAGTGTATGTATGTTCTGTACATTTTTGTAAATGTTTGTGAGATGACTGAGTGGCTATATGACTGTTATAAATAGTTAGACATGTATAAATATGTTTAATACATATGAGGCTATAGGCGGTAACTGGACAATTTTCTGGGAAATGACAAGTTTTTGACATGTCATATTTGAATGTAAAAAAAAGCTTGAATTTTGAATTCATGAATGTATTCTGATCGGTTTTATGACACTCGAGATTTTTTAAAAGGTCTTTTTAAAGAAAAAATTGTTTCTGCTATTTGTTTTTTAAATGAAAATTTTAGGGATCCTGCCTTTCGAAAATAATTCTCAAAGAGGCATTTGAAAACCCGGGTTTTCACAGGATTTGATTTGTATCTTTCCATCTTTACTTCTATAATCTCCTGTATATATGACTTGATAGATTCAATGAGAAATAAAGTTTTTTCTCTCATCTTATCAAGGGAAGGCAGCTGAATCTACGATTACTCGTAAATTTTGGCGTCAGTTTGAAGACATGTTTGATTGTTTGAGGGGGAGGAACGTCTTCTTTGTAAAAGTCCTACGTGAAGAAAATGTTGTTGCATATGATTTGGCCAAAGGAGGTACCTCTACCGAGGGGTTGTCTATTAAAACTTTTGAGGAGGAGACTCTGTGATTTTGGAGTAGTTGTTATTTGGCCAGTTTTAATATAAGAGCGAGATAAAAAAACTTTTTTTTTTCTTTCTATTTATTAGGTTTTCTTATAAAAGAGCAAAAGAAAAGTTATTTTTCTTTTTATTTTTTGGTATAAGCAGAAATTACGATGTACATCACTCACACACTTCCAAATCTAATTCCCCTCATAGGGAAAAGTAACCATTCAAACCTGTAAATCAGGATATTTCAGGCTAGATGTCAAGTTGTCTCTAGATGTATTATTGTTCTTTTCTATTATGGTTATTCTTTGTTGAGAAGATGGTGCCATTATTTCTTTATGCATTCTGAAAGAGCACTTCCTTATGGTTTAGTAACATAACAATAATGAAGAAACGAGCATGTGATTTTTGCGGTCATCCAAATACATATATATCATGCCAAAGATACATTTCTTCCCTATTACAAAATAGAAAACCCTCTACCTTTTTTCCACACCCAAGCTAATTACGCAGCTTGATCCTTGCGGGGGTTCCACCCTGAGCCCCCAATTCATAGTACAACATAATTCATACTCACAACAATGACAAATCTTAGATGGGCACTCCAACATTTGTAGCACTTGGTAGCTCTGTCTCTTGGGTTTAAGGCTTTGTAACGCATACCATCATTTTTTAAAATTTTTTATTAGGCATACCATGGTATTTTACCTTCAGTTTTCTAATGAACTTGGCACTGACTTAGATCTTGAGGAAAGGTAAAACCTGTAAAAACACAGTACTCTCAGTCTGGACTGGCCGCCCTAACTAATTCAGAGGCTTGCAATTTGGAGTCGCTAGCCTTTTGTCATAAATGCAGTGTTTCTTCCTGCTTAAAACAGCCATGGTGCACGAAGCTCCTGTCTATGCAGGGTCCAGAGAAGGGGTGGACCACAAAGGCATATATTAGGCAGCCTTACCTTACATTTTGTAAGAGGCTGATTTCACACTTTGAACCTGTGACCTCAAAATCACATGACGATAACTTTTACCGTTGTGCAAGGCTCCCCTTCAAGTCTTTAAATAGATGGCTGAAGAGTCAATCTCACTGCTAGGCCAAAGTTCTAAGGTCCAAGAGTTTCAGGTTGTGAAAACTGAACCCATCCATGTTGTAGCTATTAGGTCTTAAGTGCATAGTAAACATAGACTATGGCTAAGCAAACATGTCTTCCCTTCCAATGTAATAAACAAAAGAGTGGGCCCAGCAATGGCATTGAATCAAAATAATTCCTCTTCCTATTCTGTTCTAAGCTTTCCCAGTTTCTTTCCAGAACTTCCTATTTTTTCCTCCTAGGCCCGCAAGAAATAATCGGAAGTGTATAGATTCTTAGACTACAAGAGAGGAAATGCATGGACTTCGGGGAGGAACCTCCCCACCAAGTTGTTTAACTTCAATGGCTACTACGGCCATCGTCGAGTTGATTTTTGCTGGGTTATTCAGGTTTTACCAAACCTTTGTCAAAGAGCTGCTACGGATGGTGTCATTCCGGATGAGAATAGAGCTTGGGCAAGAAAAAGGATGGTCTCGGTGTACGATGGGACGTCTAGGGAAGGGGACTACAATGGTAAATAGTATACAGCCTTATTTTATATTTTGCAAGAAGTTATTTTCACGCCTTAAATTTATGACCTTAAAGTCACACAACAATTCTACCATTGCACCAAGGACTTGGGCAAAAAACATGCGCAAAATTAGCCATCTTGTGGAATTGGGGGTAAACAACACACAAAAATGAGGGTAGATTCCTATTAAAACATGCAAAATCACTTCTAAGGGCAGATTCCTTCCTCTTTTGGGTGATTGCTCATGAACTTGCCTACATTTCTATTAGGGTTGGTTTGGCTCAAGGTAGTGGGTAGGATAAGCTTTTCTACGGATTTGATTAGCTAAGGAGGAATCTTTTGCCAAAAATCATTAAAAAATTCATATTCTATTCTAGTTTTCGGATGTCAAATGCCATGTCGTAGGTTGACATCAAATTTTCATTCTTGTAACCACATTTTCTAGAGCTGACCTGATCTCATTCGTTGTCTCTTGCTGCATATTTATGTCTTTGCAGATTAATTAAAGAAACAAGGAATGCTGCGCACAAGGCCAATGAAAGTAGCACCCCTCATTTCTTCCACACGAAGGAGAGCACTTTGAGTGATGGGACTGCTGGTCCGATAGCTATTGTCCTAGTTACGTATTTCAAACAGTTAGGCAGGTAGGGGATATTAGCATCTCAAAAGGTGCAGCCTTTTTTACTAGTAATGATAAATTTTATATAAACAATGGCCCAAATTAAAGTCCTAAAGGCTTTTCTCGTGCTAAGGTCATGCATTTTGTTTATGAGATATTCATGACTAGACAAATAAGATAAACATTTCGACGATTTAAAGATCAATTTTTTTGTAAAAAAATGATTTAGATGATTCTACATCTAAAATACATCCTTCACAAAGAAAGGAATTTTGCTTAGAAATAGACAATTTAAAAAATATAAACAAACGATAATTTAAAATCTTTATAACAACTCTACATCTTAGAAACCAAAATTATCTATACCATAAAATTTTGACTATAAATAATTTAAAGGTGGATTGGATCGAAAAATAATTTCCATCGTGCAAAGGTAAATCTTAAAAAATATAATTGCTAGGCTGCACCTCGCAGCACAATCAGTTTAGCATTTCTTTGGAGGAATTGTAAGTAGACGTTTTAGAGGCATTTCTGGCTGTATATTATTGACTTCTCTTATCTGCTTCTGAACTCTGCATGCATACGTGGAGTTTCGTGCAGTGGAACTGTCCTTTTAGTTGAGATGGAGATAAATTAACACATGATAAAAGCAGAGGAATTTAAAATGCTTGTCCACGTCGTTCTATCGGAATCCGCTAGACTTTAGACTGTGGGTGTGCCATGGACCCGCCACAAAGATGGCGACAACCCAAATGTCAAAAGTAAACACTTGCTGCAGAGGCCTATTTAAATGACAAAAAGAAAGGCTAGGCCGAAGGTCACCTTGCTCTCTGCAAGCCACAAGCGGGCCAAATTCAAAATGATCGGATCCGTTCATCTTATTATTTTGACTTTTGATATCTAGTAAACAAAAAATAAATAATTCTATAGTTGAATTTAGACTATTGTTTATGAAAATTTTCTAGGAAGGCGTTTCTTATGATAAAATTTATAAGTTTTTAGATAAAAAAAATTATCAATGAAATAAAAGGATCAGATCATCTATAGGTAAAGCCCCTTTCATGCTAAAATCAGAATACTTCTAGGAAGGTAGACAAAGTGCCTTAAGGCTAGCATTCGTGAAAAAAATATTTGTACCTGGTTGTATCACTTTTTCTTTCAATAGAGAGAAGGGAAGCTACTATTGGCATTAAGGAATAAACCTCATATATTCTTTAAAGTAGAGCACTAATGGGTCCACTCGTTTGCTCATAGAAAATTGAAGAATTATATTCTAAGGTGTAAAGATGGCCTCTTATCATGCATAGGCAGACGCTTAGTGCACCGGGACTGCCCTTTTAGCCTATCTGGATCACACATTGGAAATCAGATAGACAGAAAATTCCAACCTTATGCTTTACTCAACTCATTTTTTTTCTACTTTCTCCGAATTTCTCAAGTATTCCCTTGATGACTCATGCGATCAATGGTTAGGATTGCCAGATAAAGCCCATATTGGACTCAGTTGAAGTGGGACATTCTAACTCTGACTCTGGCCATCCATCAGCAGTTCTGATTCCACGAATAAAAAAAGGCATCTTCTGCAAATGATCTCGTCAAATGTGACAAATCTATTACGCGTAGATTCTGACCGTCCGAATATTGACCCAAAAGCCCATTTTGGCAATCTGATGGACAAAAATCATTTTCTTAGGATCAAACTAGAGAGATCCGACCAGTACTCGTAGAAATCTTGACAGAAAAATAAAATAAAACAGAGCTATACTACTATTGGTGGAAATGACCCACTAGACTACATGGATCCCACATTGGAGATCTAAAATGCAGAACATCCAATCATCTCCTGCTATCAAGTAATTCAACGGTTGAGATTGGCGGAGAGGAGCCTTTATTATTATTTTCAAAAGTTAGGCCCCACTTTCAGCCGGCTAAATTGGATGATGTCACTTTCTTTTTTTCTGACGGTCTCAAACTCCGTGCTTTTCCACGCATCAGCAGTAGCGTGTCTCTGTAGGAAAAGCCAAGTTGGAGCTCGTCCTGTGCCACGTTGTTCTTCTCTTCGGTGGGAAATTGCCTCTTCAATTCTCTCTCTCTGTCTCTCTCTCTCTCTGACTCCGCCATTTTCGCTGCTCCTCTCGTTCTTCTACTCTACCGGCATTCGTCTCGCCCCGATCATCTCTCTCAAAGAAAAAGGATCGAACTTTGAAGGAATTTCCAGCTTTTGAACAACAATTTAGCCGAAACTCTTCGTTCTTGGGTGGTTGTTGAGTGTTCTGCTGCTAGCAGATCTTTGTCCGTAGTAAAATGCTATCCAATTGGACATAGACACCTGACACTTTGGTATTTCTTTCTTTGCGTATGATTTTTTGCTTCTCTGGCTACTTGCAGTGGAGTGAATGCTCTTTTATTGTGTATGAGCTTGATTTTGTGTTCCTGAAATGGTAGTGGAGAGTTGTGATTTTTTTCTCGAAAAGGATTTACGGCAGACGGAATTTGGTTCAGGAACGGTCCGAATCTGAGATTTCACTGGTTGAAGGTTTCGACAGGGGATTTTAATCGTATTCTGTGTGTTTTGGTTGTAGTTATTAAGTGGAATGATTATTGCCAGAAATCTGGTAACATTTACAGTTCTTGTGAAAGGTCAATCAGTGCGTTTCGATTTGAGCAGCTCTTCTTCCTAAAACCTTGTTTCTGGCATGATGATGGTTTTGATTTTAAGGAAATGCCTATAGGTTAGTGTTTGGGAAGGATCAGGGAGGTGATTGTCTTTAGTCAGGTGAAATATAAGCAGAGGTCAGGTTTCTTGATTTGGATATTGCGAGGTTTTGGTGAAGGAGTGGATTTTAGTTTGGAAGTAGCATTTCAAGGTTAAAATGCGAGGTCCTCCGCCAGGAATTAGAGTTATTCGGAGCTTGATTGGGAAGGAATTCAGCTTCAATACGTATAGATATCTTGTTCTTGTCCTTACATTTATAGCATATGCTTGTTACCATGCTTCTAGAAAGCCAACTAGTATTGTTAAGAGTATTTTGCATCCCGATCCTGTCACGGTTAGCCCTTCACATCCATGGCCTGTAGGCAACTTATTTGTAAGACACGAGGGTGTCACCAGGAACAACAGAACCAGACTGCAGGGAGAAGGGTGGCCTCCGTTTAATGATGAAGGCGGGACTGTGAAATTGGGAGAGCTTGATCTTGCATTTCTGTCTTGTTATTCTCTTGGAATGTATGTAGCAGGGCATCTTGGGGATACATTGGATCTTCGGCTATTTCTGGCGATTGGAATGATTGGAAGTGGACTTTTTGTTGGGCTTTCTGGAATGGGTTACTTTTGGAATATTCATTCGTTTGGATTCTATCTGGTGACACAAATGGTGGCTGGATTGTTTCAAGCCACTGGTTGGCCGTCCGTTGTTGCTGTTGTTGGTAATTGGTTCGGGAAGAGGAAGAGAGGTCTGATTATGGGTGTTTGGAATGCTCATACCTCTGTGGGGAATATAACTGGATCACTTATTGCTGCCGCTGTACTTCAGTATGGGTGGGGATGGTCTTTTATTCTGCCAGGCGCATTGATCTTTTCAGGAGGGATTCTGGTTTATTTATTCTTGGCTGCATATCCTGAGGATGTTGGGCATCCTTCCCCGCGTTTATGGGTTGCAGACGTTACCCCACATGCAGCTTCCAAAGACGAAGAAGCTCAGATACAGAAAGGTGGTGCAACTGAAGCAGAAACAAGCAGTGTTCGTCAAACAGGATCAACAGAAAGGGGTATTGCTGTTGGGCTTGTTGATGCTTTTCTCATACCAGGAGTGATACCATTTGCTTTGTGCCTCTTTTTCTCAAAGCTTGTGGCTTATACATTCTTATACTGGTTGCCATTTTATCTTAGCCAGACTGGTAATGCTCTTCCCTCCATTATTACCTGTTTCCTTTCTTTGATTGAATGACTACTAACTGTCGGAGCAAGTTGTTCTTAAAACTGAGGATTAGAATACTTCTGTTTATTTCTGTTAGTTTTTTGCATGCTTTCCAACTCTGTTGTATCCAAGAGGACGGTTCGTGATGAATTAAAAGAAGTCCTGAATTGTTCACTGAAAGTAGCAAGAATAATCTGATGCATAGCCTAAGAATATTCTTTGGTTGATAGGTCATACTGGATTAATTAATTTAAGCTAACATCTCAGTGTTTTATACCAGAAGAATTCAATCAGCTATATAGTGACAGAACTAGGGGAAACAAAGTCCATTTCATGTTCGTTTTCTGTACTGTTTCTAGGAAAGGTCAAACATATTGCCATTCTAGCCGAGTATTCATAACACAAGTGAAACCTGGTAGACATCCCTTCCAGATATAATGAAAGTGACACTTAGCTTAGTTGCTGAATAATTGCTGCCCAATTGTACATTTAATTACTATGTTGTTTGTTAACTTCTTTTTTTTATATACTTGAAGAACGACTTGTTTATTTGCCAACCTTGTAAAGCATTACGTGGATCAGTTCAGATCTTTCATGATACCCTATTTATCAATTTTACAATCAATAACTAGAATATTTCTACTAAGATAAAGCCCACGTCTTGATTACTTCTGCACTAAACTCACTTGCCTTGGAATATATGGGGAGTTTGGCACTTGGACAATAGTATTATCTACTCCAGCTCACTTAAATAATGTGCACTCAATTTTATCACTCAACACAACCTAGTGGTCTTATAGCTTTGAATGTTCATGCACTAGATCTCTCTTTTGTTGGCAGAACATTTGGTCTTTGTCCTTAAATTATTTACTAGTCATCTTTTATCAGGCAAATCATGGGTCATGATTCCACGATCTCTACCGTCCTTACTTTGTGGTCCTCTGTACAATATCCGATATGTGTGTGTGTGTGTGTGGGTGTGTGTGTGTGTGTTGAACACACACACCCACTAACAACTCAAACCCATGTTCTACTATCTTCTATGGGAGAGGCCCTTCTTGGGCCACTATGCTAAAAGGAATTTATTCCAGTCTGTGCTGTGTTTTTGAACTAGTCTTGTTGCTTCATTGGTTAAGATATGCTATCACAGTGAAGAACCAACTGCATTGAGCATGTATTGTGATAATCACCCACAAGGAATGCTGTATGACTTGTGATGCAAAATAGGACACATCTTCCCCTGGCATAGCCCAAACTAAGAAAAACTGTATTACTTTGCAAGACAATATTAGGGATTTGCATTACTGGATCAATGATCAGATATGGAGAATGATGAAAATGTGGCAAGTTTTACTGTGCCAATGTTTTATCTTTTTTGACATGTTCTTCATAATTCAAGCTGGATGGAGCACAGCAATAATCAAGGAGAATACAAAGTCAGAGACAGAGGTGTTTTCTCAATGCTGGCCTCAGTTAAGGGGATGCGGTTTTCTTAGTCAAATATTTCAGCAATTTGTTGTTGAAAGAGGATATATGATGCGTGAAGTGGCACGGAAATGGAGGACTTTTCTTCTTCTTCCTAGGTTTAAACTTTTTGCTGGATGACTATTCCAAGCAAGATTAGTACTTGGACAGATAGAGGAAAAGTGATTAAACTAGGTCAATTTTGCTTTGTACAACAAGGATGACAAATCACTTGATCACTTCTTTACTAAATAGAAGTTGGCTAGAAGAGTTCTGGTCAAGGTGTGTGTGGTTTAGTGGGAGTTGATAGAATGATGGAACTGCAGGTGGATTTTATTTTGGGCACTAACTGTTTGGTAGTTCCTCTTGCAGTGGTTCATTTATTTGCTTGAAGACTAATCAGAGGATGTTTAAAAATGATTATAGGCAAACAGAGAGAAATCTTTGGATAAGTAAAACTTTATCAGAAGTGAAACAGATCAATGCAGGAAAGTGGTCAGAAGGAAAACTGTAAGCTGGAAGCTGCTTTTATGGCCCAACCGTGCACCAACTTTACGGATGCTCACCATTCCAAAAGCAAAAAGAATCCCTATATGGATGTCACCTGGAACTTCAGTGCCCAAGGAAGTAGAAGGGTATTTCAAGTTGATCAAGGGAGGTCATGTACTCATGTATGGTAGGAGCATGACCGATGAGAATTCAGATATTCAAAGAAACATGGGAGATTAGGGGTTCATGGACTCTAGGATGCTATTGCTTGGACCAAGAGGCACTTCGTGGGAACCAGATTATGGGGAGGCAACACTGTGCAAATTTAGGAATGAAGACAAACCTACATGTTACTGAGCACACTTTTGATGAACTACTTGGACTGTGTTTCCTTTGGCACACTTTTGATGAACTACATGGATTATGTTTCCTTTCAGTGTAAAATTTGGAAATTCCAGTCATTCAAAAAACAAAAAAATTGGATATTCCATATACTCTTCTGTCCATGGCTATCTGTACAGATTGATACTTGGGCCTGGAAACAATTTAGGTGAAAACTGAAAACTACCTTAGCGTATGGAAGAGTTTCTCATGACACAGACATTAATTCTACTTCAAATATGAAGAAGCAAATTTGTAGAAAAATCAAGTACCGTGAGCATATATTGTTTTTCACCAGCTGATGAGAAAATCAAGTATTAGATCCAAAGCATTTGATTCACGAGCTTGTCCAATTTTACTTGTAATGGTGGAAGGTGGCGTTACATCATCTTTCTAAATAATATTCTTTATTACTGTTATTATTACTAACATTCACTATCATATCTGTGAGAATTGGATTTGAGGAGTTCTACAACATCCTCATGCATAACTTTCCAAGATTCTCTGAGCATTTCTTTGCCTTTTGGTCGATTTGCATCAAAGTTTGTTCTCTAAATCCCTGGTATCGACTTGCAGCCATTGGTGGAGAGTTTATTTCTGTCAAGTCAGCTGGAAATCTTTCCACCCTTTTTGATGTGGGAGGAATTGCCGGTGGGATCCTTGCTGGTTACATATCTGATAAACTGTCTGCTCGAGCTACTACAGCTGCTGGCTTCATGTGGGCAGCAATTCCTGCACTGCTTCTCTATTACTTATATGGGAGCGTCTCAAAGTCCATGAACATTATTCTGATGATGCTTGCTGGTTTGTTTGTGAATGGGCCTTATGCACTCATCACAACAGCAGTCTCTGCTGATCTTGGCACCCACAGTTCTCTCAAGGGGAACTCTCGGGCATTGGCAACTGTGACAGCTATTATTGATGGTACTGGGTCAGTTGGTGCTGCTATTGGACCTCTCCTTACTGGCTTTCTTTCGGAGAAGGGGTGGCATTTTGTTTTTGCGATGCTCATTTTTGGTGCTTTTGTTGCTGGTCTTCTCCTGTTTCGATTAGTTTGTGCTGAATTCCATGAAAAGTCCCTCAGGAAGAAATCTGCTTCTGATGGGCCAAGACAGCAAGGAATCAGAGGTAACCTTTTCCCTATTAGGATGTCTTTGTTACTGTTGAAGTTGCATACCGTCATCTCTGTAATATTTTCCCCCTTGGATGGAACAGCATGAGTAGCTGATTTGGAGTCCGTGATCTTTTTGCAGGTTCTGCTGGTGAACCTCTTCTGATAGCAGAAACATGATGCTTTTTCAGAGAATAATCAGGTGGGACTTCTGCAACCTTTGTGTAGTTCTGAAACTTTTAAAAGCTGAAGAATTATTTAGCCCAAATCAAGAAAAAGGAAAGTGCAGAACAAATGGTGAAAATAAAGAACACTGACCATGTCAAATTGTTGTTTAAAAGTTTATCACCAGTTTTGCAAAAATGACTTTGGTATATTTTACAGGAACCAGTGTACATTTTCATTTATTTTTTTTTTCTCCTGCTTCCGAGGGATTCCTGTCTAAGTTGTCTGTGTTAATCAGGATGCCACACTCCTGGAATGGCATAACTATAGAAAGAAATTCTCAAGACTCGTGCTTCTTGCTTGGCTTTACAAGTATTCATTGAAATGAAATTGAGTTTTAACTGATTAATCGGTTGATTCACGTCTCAAAATGTGATAAACTTCAATGTTAACAAGTAGTTTGTTAGAGAATGTGGATATTTCCTTATTCATGGTAAGAGATTCACAAAATCGGTTGCTGATTCCTTGGCTAAGAGTTGGTGTTAATTGTTCTGAACTGCCATTGCCGAGAACATTTATGTTGATGAAGTCTACAGATGTACTATCAAAGATAGAGCCTGATTATATGATGGCAAAATTTAGCTTATTTCTTGGATGGTAAGACAGGGCATTTAACCAAATTTAGCTTATGGTGCGAGTTTCAAGCATGCAAGCAAAGCGTTTATGCTGAATGCCAAAAGTAAAGCGTCCGAGTTTTGGACGATGGGGCCTCAACCTTGGCAACCAGTCCAGCTGATTGCTCCAGCTTTGGGAGTTGAACTTGGATCTCTATTTCTACGGAGATTTCTCTAAAACATACGTTCCTTGTGATCAAAAGTATGAATTTTCAGATGTTACAGATCCAATCCACATGCTTTTTCAACTATTGGGCACCCAAAGCTCGAGCAATTAGAGATCATCCAAAGCTGGGGTCTTCTTTTCATCATCCAAAACTGGTCGCTTTCAATGAACACCCATCCCACTTCTCGGCGACCTGCTGTGCATATGTTGCATTGTTTGGCTTCCATGCTCTCAAATGAAGGCGCCTGTATCTGCATTACACTTTTTAATAGCACACCGATTCCACTCCTTGGCAAGCTAGAACTTGAACCGAGCCTACATTATGGAAGATCTATTGACAATCTTGTTTGCGTCCTAGGTGATCCATGCACCGAAAATCTCTTCATTTGATAATTCTACAAGATGCTTCTCTAAGTTGAAATTGAACGGTGGAACCGTTTACCAACCATTAAAAAAGCCCAGGAAACAATGTCTAGATCATCTAATGGATGAGATTTTCGGTATGTTACTCATCTAGGGTGCAGGCAAAATTGTGCATGGTTTGGATCTGAAAAAAAGCTGGATCCAGCTGAAACCGAGAAGGGCGTTCAGGTATCAGGGCCTAAACGAAAAGGTTCATATATGCAGCAAAAGCAGCAGATGGGCCAAGCATATGGTGATCTAGACCTTCCAAACATGTAATATCAGATCACATCCTACCTCCTCCCAATGGCAATGAAATTGATTACAACTATTTCTGTATTATCCAAGCCGTTCTTCTCAAACCAGAAACGGTATGATCTCTAGTGTCATCCAATGGAGGACAGTTTGGGAACATGGCGTATCTAAGACGTGGGATCATTTTCTGGTCTTCCCACTGCCCTGTGTTAGAGCATAGTGCCAGTATTCTAAATCCACGTACTAACGCCATTGGCATTTATTCGGGAATTTCTGGTCGAATGTGCTTATAATGCGGCATTTGTTGCCGGAATTATGTGGTTGTTCGTCATAAAGAGATGATATAACGATTCTTAGTCATCTAACTCTATTGGATTCCTTTTCCTCCAATAGTTATTCTATCCTCACCCTTCAGATTCCACACTGGCTCAATTCTATAATGACTCACCAGAGGCCGGCCTGATGATCTTATAAATGGACGGCTAAAAATAATCTGGCCAATGGTCTATGTTTACGTAGGTGTATATATAGTTGTTTGATTGGAGACATATCTCGATTCACTGTGGCCCAACTGCAGCTGGGGCGACGGAATGAACGGCTCTTATCTTTGGACCACACGGCTCCATGGTCCAGTTGGTTGAAAATGGCTCGGCCTCTGATCGTCTAGACCATTGTTCTTGACACACACACTCTCTCTCTCGCCTAAGACACGAAGCCATCCCTCCTCCCCTAACTAGAAAATTCAATCTGGCCTTTGTGGGATGTTCAACATTGACGAAATTCGCCAGTTCGTATGGCTGTTGGTGCAGTTTTTGGTCCCTTAATAGACTCTCTCTCTCTCTCTCTCTCTCTCTCTCTCTCTCTCTCTCTCTCTCTCCCTGCGCTGCAGCAGTCCCCAATTCTATGACAAGAACCTTATCCGTGTTCAACTTATTCTATTGAGAATAAAATAAAAGCACAAAGATAAGCCAATCCGCTCGGAATATCGAAAAATGTGATCCACTCATGGGTCGGCGTTACGGCAACCGAGAGTTATGTCAAGGGAGAAAGACATTGATAGATATGGAGAGAGAGAGAGAGAGAGAGAGAGAGAGAGAGAGAGAGAGAGATGGTCACTTTGGGTATTCTGCTCTTTGCTACGTAACTTTCATAGGAATATACAAACTTTCAAAAAATGGTGTGCCACTGCACCAATCTATTGTGTAGACCACTGTCTAAACTATCACTAATATTCCACAACATGAAACCCTTTCACTAATATATCACCAATCTATTGTGTAGTCTTCTACGTTAAACAAATTAAAAGGAATGTAAGTCAATATTTTATCTTGTCTGTTCAGCATAGTCATAAGGCGCCACCACTTATGATAGGCAGGAAGGAGAACCTTTTTCCTTTGAATTCTCGGTAATGATATTTCGTGGGAAATTGAGAAGAAATTCATTCATTGGAATTCATCCTAATTATCATCGTCATCAAGATCTTACTTTGATTAGGGGCCGGCTACATGAATATTGTTCTTCCATTTCCCTCTATCAAGTATCATGATTTCATTTAGTTTCAAAGTTTTTAAATATTTTTTTACTACTTTTATTCATGTTCTTTTGGGCATTCCCCTCATCCTTTTAGAACTTTTGACTTGAGTTGCCTCACTCCTAATCAGTATTGTTTTCATTCTCATATTGTTACCTATTAGTGTTAGTTTCAAGTTTCCTCTAATGCTTTCATTCCTAATTCTATTCTTTCTTGTTATGCCACTTATTTATTTCAACATCGTCATTTTCGCTATGCTCATCCTATGAATATGTTCTTTAACTACCCAACATTGAGATCTATAGAGTATGGTAGGTTTTATAGTCATTCTATATATCTTTTCTTTTAGTTTGAGTAGTACCCGCGGATCACACAAAGTTCCAAAAGAGCATCTCCATTTGTTCCAACCTCCCTCTTAGTATCTCTACTCTCATGAATCATTTATCATAAGTATCGAAATTGGTCTCCTACAGGGGCTTCTTGGTTATCAATCTTTACTGGGGTTCCACTCTCACTCCTCTCTGTACTAAAATTGCATTCCATATACTCTATTTTAGTTTGGTTAATTTAAAATCCTTTAGGTTCTAATGCTTCTCTCCATAACTCTAGCTTTGTGTTTATGCCCTTTTTTGTCTTATCAATTAAAACTATTTCATCTGCAAATAGCATGCGCTGGGATCTCCTCGTGCAAATGTTTTGTTAACTTATTTATAACTAACGTAAAAAAGTACAAGCTCAATGCCTATCATTGCTGCAATCCTATAGTGATAGGAAATTCACTAGTCTCTTTACTAGTTGTCTTAACATTTGTTACTGCTCTATCATACATATATTTAATTATGTTTAACCTTTCTTGCCCAACACCCTCCATATTAACTATCTAGGAACTCTATAATAAACTCTCTAAGTCAATAAAGACTATATGGAGGTCCTTGCTCCTCTCTCTATATTTCTCTATTAATTGTCTTAGTAAGAGAATAGTTTTTGTGGTACACCTCTCAAGCATAAAATCAAACTGGTTCTCTAATATAGTTGTCTTATGCTATAGCCTATTCTCAATTACTCTTTCAAAATCTTTCATAATGTGGCTTATAAGTTTGATTCTCCGATAACTAATGCAGCTTTATATCTCTTTTATTCTTATAATTTAGTACAATAGAGCTCTTCCTCCATTCATCTAGTATTTTTTTATTTTATAATTTTATTAAACAACTTTGTCAACCAAACTACTCCAGTATCTCCTGTATACTTCCAAACCTCTATTGGTATACCATTAGGCCTCAGAGCCTTTCCTAATTTCATCTTTTTTAATGCTTCTTTTACTTCAGGTATTCTAATCCTATGGT
Organism: Warburgia ugandensis; assembly: GCA_035236585.1. Classification (NCBI taxonomy): domain Eukaryota; kingdom Viridiplantae; phylum Streptophyta; class Magnoliopsida; order Canellales; family Canellaceae; genus Warburgia; species Warburgia ugandensis. The sequence goes on along the minus strand of CP141131.1, from coordinate 4,034,577 downwards.
CATATCTATAATGCACACTATTATCTAGGTTTGCAGTACTTTCAATCCCTATATTCTCAAGGCAATTGTCAATTAGTAATTTTTAAAAGTAACTTTTTAACCTTTATTTGATCTTATCATCTTTGTCTACTACCCTTTGATCATCATTTGTAATGCACTTAATGTGGTCTAAGTCCTTACCATTCTTTTCTCTTATTTTTTGCAAGTTTAAATGCATCTTTCTTACCTTCTCTCGATCCTAGTCTATTATAAAGATCATCATATGCCTTAGTTTAGTATAACTTACTATTCTCTTAGTTTAAACACATCTTTCTCACCTTCTCATCTAATGCCTTAGTTTTAACATTCTTATACTATTATTGGAAGTATTACTTAAATATTCCATTATTGGGACTTATTATTGGAAGTATTACTTAAATATTCTATTATTGGGACTAATCTCTAAGGATGCACCACAATCATCAGTTAATTGTGCACCTAAGGATTCGTCTTGGTGGGAGGGGATCTGAACTTGAGCCGTGGGGAGCAACTGATTACTCCAATCAAACAGCCGAACTCATTCAGGTAAAATTAGAGGGGTGCGATTCGTTGATCTAAAGCATCTTTGGTGCGATTATGCAACAATCTCCATGCATCGTACAATCCTACCCCGAATTGATTCAAGACCTTTAAACCATCGATTAAGCTTTCTCAGCTGCCTACTGTACACACCAGATAAAGAAGGGCTGGATCATCAAACAATGAAGATTTTTAGCATGACCGGCCAATTTCAAGACGGAACAAGTAGTCGAATGATTTGGATAAAAATGCAGATGGATCCTACATATATTTGGCATCACATATATTTCCTTGGTGTTTACCAATATGAATACTATTGGAGATTTAACATAAACTATGAGACATACCTCATGAAAGGGTGTCCACAATGGCGATTGTTGGTCTGCTTCATTGTGATTGGAGGTGAGCACCTTTAGAACATTCATACTTGTGGCATTCTTCCTCTTCATTCACATTTAATGGATGAATTAATTTCTTTCAAATTGTCACAATATCTCGATAAACTTCTGATATTTCCCCTTTGTTGAGTAGAGTTGATCATGTGGACGAGTAAGTGGCAACGGTTTATACAGTTGTTCTCGGCAACTTTTGTCTGGTTTTATTTGTTGAGGTAATTATAATTTGATTTTCCTTTGCTTTCATAGAAGCACCCCTTTGTTTGTTTTTCCCCCAAATTTCCCCCATTTAGTTTCTATATATGCAGCTGGCAAATGGAGTTTACTTGCATAATCTTACAGCTAGAATGCTAGAAAGGACTAATTGTAACATTCTTGTAAGGAAATAAAAGAAATTTAATGGCAATGCAGACTATACCTATCAAATCTCTGAAGGCTAGTGAAGACACAATTGAACTCTATGGTGGATTTTATCTTTTGTGGAGTGCACAACTGAGTTCACCCACCATAGACTATGTTTCCCTGATATGGATCCTACTTGGAATCCAATCCAAAGTTTTTGTTCATATGGTGCATTTTTAGCTATTGGTGAACTCAGAAGTCATTCTAGGAAGGGTGAAATTCACCACAGAATTGAGTTCCTTCGTGAATTGTGGCCATTAAAAAAAAAAAAAAAACCTCTATTTCTATTAGAAAGACAGCATCCTTTTAGAAAAGAAGAAGAAAGAAAAGAAGAAAATACCCAGAATATCTCCATAGGAGGTCGTAAAAACACATCCCAGTGGCAACTTTGTCACTAAAAACTTGGCAGGGACCTCTCGTGCTTCTCATGGCAAGAACAAATCCCTTGCCTTGTACCCAGCGGTGGCGGTCGGACCGAAATACCCTTCATGAAAACCTACATTTACTTTTCCGCTATCAAATTAAACTGGTGATATCGGACAACACAAGGAAAGAGAAATCCGTGTTATCGTTTTCCTTTTCTTGAAAGCGAAACAACAAATTTCCCCATTTGTCGTGGGCGAAAACGTCTTCCATTGATGAGCTGACTGCTGCGCCGGATTTGCTAATATGGACCATACCTAAAGCAGGTCCAAAGATCTGTTGCCAGATGGAAGGCGTTGGGAAATCCTTGGCCTCATAACATAGGCTTAGAATTAGAACTTGATGTTAACGTCGTCTCTAAGAAAGGGGAGGGCTTATCAATGCCAACCGCCTTGTTTTTGAAGAAAGAATTATTGCTTCAAAATTCAAATACTTTATGTATTGCGGCCCAATTAATACATTTACGCTTTTACTTATGGATGGGTCATGACTCAAAATATTTGGCTGGCAAATTTGAGGGTCCAGATTGTCCGATGACCACGCCTATTCCCGGCTTAGCCAATTCGTTTTGAGTTTAGTTTTGACACCTTCCTTCCTGACCTCCATGGGCATTAGAAAATTGAACTTAGGATTGTGTAGAGTGTCTATGCTACATGCCCATTGATGGCTTTTTGAGGTTTCTTTACAAAAATGCCATTATATTTTTGTAATTTTATAAAAAAATCCAATATTTTCTTAATTTTATAAATCTACCATTAAGTTTTATATATCTTTGCAAAAATGCTATTCTTTTACTTTCTATCCTATTTCTCAGCCAAATTTTTCTAAATTTCATATTTACCATCTTCTGCCTCCGGCGGCAACTCCCCATTTTCGACGACATCCACCTTCCCATCTCTCTCGATCCCCACCTTTGGCGTCTCTGTTGCAGCTCCCGTCCCATCGGCAGCCAGTCAAACCCCCCCCCAGGCATCTCTGTCGCAGCCCCCTTACCCTCGCATTTTCGGTGCCTGGCCACCCCCATGCCATTGGCTAGCAAGCCTCCCCTCCCCTTGGGCAAAGCAAGTGCCCCTTGCCCCGGCGTTTTAGTGCTTCCGGCGGCAATTCCTCATTTTCGACGACATCCACCTTCCCATCTCTCTCGATCCCCACCTTTGGCGTCTCTGTTGCAGCTCCCGTCCCATCGGCAGCCAGTCAAACCCCCCCCAGGCATCTCTGTCGCAGCCCCCTTACCCGCGCATTTTCGGTGCCTGGCCACCCCCATGCCATTGGCTAGCAAGCCTCCCCTCCCCTTGGGCAAAGCAAGTGCCCCTTGCCCCGGAGTTTTAGTGCTTGGCCGCCCCACCCCATCGGCCGATAGACCCACAGCTCCCCCAACCCCACCCCCATTGTCCGGCTGACCTGCAGCTTCCCCTGGCTTATCCACCCATGCATTCCCTGATTTCCTCCCCCCCCCCATTGGACGCCAGTGTCCGTGAGGTAACTACTCTGTTATACAAGGGTCATCATCATCATCAAAATCTTCTCTCAATTAGGGGTCGGCCACATGAATCTTATTCTTCCATTCCACTCTATTAAATACCATGTTTTCATTTAGTCTCAAAGATTTTAAATCTTGCCTCACCACTTATATCCACATTCTTTTGAGCCTTTCCCTTGCTCTTTTAGAACCTTCTACTTTGTATTGAATTACTATTTCTAACTGGTGCCGTTGTTGGTCTCCTTTAGACATGTCTAAACCATCTAAGTCTAATCTCTCTTATCTTATTACCTATTGGTGATATCCTTAAATTTCTTTTAATATTTTCATTTCTAATTCTATCATTTCTTGTCTTACCATTTATTCATCTCAACATTTTCATTTCTACGACGCTCATCTTATGAGTATAATGTTTTTTAATTACCCAACACTCTGATCCATAGAGCATGACCGGCCTTATAACAATCCTATAGAATTTTTCTTTTAGTTTGAGGAGTACCCGCCGATCACATAAAACTCCAGATGCACATTTCCATTTGTTTCAACCTGCTTGGATTCTCTAGGTAACCTCTTTCTCAATCTCTTCACTCTCATGGATCAATGATCCTAAGTACTGAAAGTGGTCTTTCACGGGAATTTCTTAGTTATCAATCTTGACTAGTATTCCACTCATACTCTCCTTGCTAAAATTACATTTTATATATTCTGTCTTAGTTTAGCTAATTTACTCTGTTATACAAGGGTAATATTAGAAATTTATAAAAACTAATAGGAAAGGAGGATGAAAACTGAATGACATTTTTGCAAAGATATGTAAAATTTGATGGCAAATTTGTAAAATAAAAAATAGTGAATTTTTTTACAAAATTGTCAAAATATAATGGCATTTTTGTGAAAAAAAGCCTAGCTTTTTATGCTTTTGTTTTGCTTGTTGGCCAATCAGGTGCATCGCACGAATGTGATGATCGGGATTTTCACGCTTGCGTGGGACACCACAAAGGATGCCAGTGAGGCTATGAAAAACTAAATGATCTCATCCTTGATTTAACCAGCATGATCTTTTAAGATGATCCAAAGTAGTCCGTGCATCAGATCTCCATTGAAGCCAGTGATCATCACATGGTCATGTCTAGGATAGTGCAGCAGATTGACATTCCGCATCACCAAAAATGGAAGGGTCCACAACGAGAACAGGGTTGGCTACAGGGAAAGAAGTGTTCATTAACATAACTCTCCGAACCTCAATTAAGTATAGGTGAAGCGTCCAGAAAGCTAAGTAGAAAAGAAAGAGGAAAAAACGAAAGTGAAAGTAAAATGGAGAGAGAAACAGAAAGCGCGTGCTTGGAAGAAAGGGCAATGGGAGCACTTTTCTTTAATGTAACTAATAATACATCAAGTCAATCACCACCACAGAGCCTCTCAGCCCCAGCTCCCATTGTCTGGTTGTCACCTATTCATCCATCCCACATCTTTCCCCTCTTTTCACTCTATATATCATCTTCTCCTTGTTCATTTCAGAACACAAACCAACTTCAATCTCCCTCTGTCTCTCTCTCCCTCTCTGCCTCTAACCTTCAGAAGAACAGCCATGGCTTACGCACAGGCTATGCTCGCTCTCACTGCATTATTTGCACTGCTAGCCCCCTGCATTGCTCAGCCAACCATGGCCCCCACTACATCTCCACCATCTACAACGACAGCCCCACCCACTCCGACTGCAATGCCTCCGACCACTATGTCACCGCCTCCGACCACTATGACTCCACCACCTGTCTCAGCCCCACCCGTGGCAACTCCTCCAATGCCCATGACTCCACCACCAACCATGGTACCCACCATGGCCCCTACTGCTGCTTCTCCTTCTCCAAGCATGATGACCTCACCTCCTGCTGCTACTCCAAGCATGATCTCCATGTCGCCAGCTTCTACTCCTGGATCGATGGCCATGGCGCCTGGACCTGACCCCACCGGATCATCTGATAATTCCGGTGCATTCACATCGTGTGCTAGCATTGCTATGGGGGCATTGTTTGGAGGGGCTGCGCTGCTTTTCTAGAGCAGTGGTTACTGATCTGGAGTTTTACTTATTCTATGTAGATCACAAGGTAAATCATTTGCGTATTCATTTCTTTCTATTTCCTGTGATTTTTGGAGCTTCATTTGTAAGGAAGATTGGAGATTGATCGGATGTAGCTGTTCCCGTATCATTTTGACTTAGGATGAATAAAAAATTGTGATTTCTTGTTTCTGATTTAAGTGATTTACAATCTATATCATTCACTACCAAATTATATAATATTGTTAGAGGAGATTATTGTGGGGGAGTAAATCGCTTTGCTTAATCTGGTTAACATAAATTTTTTGCTACATCATTAAAGAGAGGAGTCTTTTCCTCAGAATATATGATCTACCAGCAGATTCGAAGTCAGGGCCAGTTATAAATTTCGTTTTATTTCTTTTAAGTCAAATCCATATAGTTAAAAATTTCTCTTGGGCAATGCATTTGTCATTTTCTCTTTCACCTTTACAAAAAAAAATCCTTTTCCTTTCTTTGGAAAATTCCAAATTACTGATGTGCTATTTTAAACTTCAACAAGTCCCAAATACTCTAAGTTTTTGTAATTTTCAAGCTATATATGAGTTTAACGGATGCTCATTTCTTTCTTTCTTTCTTTTGTTGGTTTTTTAGAAACGAGCTAACTTGAACCCATGGCCTCTTTTGAAGTGAGTCATTTAGCCAAGATGAAGAAGTGCTCAAACCCTGAATTTAGCTAATATATTGTATTAATTTACGGAACTTTACAATATACATGAAATTGAATAATTCATTAAATCTAGCTACATTTTCAAATTATGAAAATGAATTCATATTACGATCGTGCTTCCCAAAAATTGGCTTTGCCAATTTATTTCGAAGTGGAATTTTGTGAATATGAAGTTTACTCGAAATCACTGGCCAACATTACGAGGATCCATGGACAGGACACGGCAACTCATAATTGAGACTTGTATACGCGGCGGGCAATGGTAGGGCATAATTTTATCTCATCTAGACAGGCATTGTAATGCACGAGGAGGCCCATACCCATCTGCTTCCACACGTGCATGTGTCAATGGAAGAGAGAGAGAGAGGTAATCTTTTGGTGTTGGCGGAAGGTATTGGGGAAATGATTAGGTGATATCTGGAAGGTAGAATCATGTGGTAAGTATAGAGAGTGAAAAGAGGATTTATTTTTTTTTGGTTGGTGAAGTGGCGATCGCTTTTAGAAATAGCGGGTCTCTTTTGGTTCTTTTGTGTGTGAGGAATTGGGAGTGCTGGCAGCATTTGGAAGGGGTTAGTGTGTCAATCTTGAGACAAAGGAATCATGAACATGAAAACGAAAGCCACATGCTCCTAGCCCCACAACCTCAATAAATGCTGCCCACACCAGACAGAGCGAGAGAGGAATATCATTTTTTCTTGTTCTTTACCTCATCTTGTATTTTACATTTTACTCTTACCTAAGCATCGTTGTCTTCCTTCATTACAAAGGAAGCGTAATGGCAATAACGTACACTTTTCATTTTCAAAGGGAGCTATGTACATTGCGGTGGAACAGGAAGAGAGTTCGTTGTATCTCAAACTAACAAAAGCCAAAAGGCACAATGAGAAGTGGGCTAATTTCTCCTTTACATGCTCACCTGGTCTTCATGCTCTAACTTAAAGTTTACGCAGAGAAAACTGGACTTTACAAAGCAAACATACACCTCGTTAACCAAACGGGTTGTGGGGAGTTGGTCAGATACGACCCAAGTTCAATTCCCGCCCCGGACTTACACTGACGTGAGTGGTTTGTGGGTGATTGCTCTGCTTCCGAATGGATTAGTCCCTACTCCCTACTCCCTACTACATAACCTTATTTTTTTCATACATCGAGCTCGCGATGAACCTTCAAGTTCCTGTTATTGATGACCAACCGGCATCACTCTGATAAGTGAATGGTCGATAGCTGATATAATTTCCCACTCTGGAATGATGATGACCCTTCATGGGTAACAAACGTCCAAAGGGCGTGTTCAGTCACTCATAATGTCCTAGCCAACATACCAGTATCAACGCACCTGATTCCATCAGAACATATCTAATAATGTGATGGATGACACCTTCGATTGTGTAAGAATATGAGAGAAAACAGAAGAACAAGGGAGACCCACTTGCATGTTTAATGATCCGAACCATTTATCTTACATATATGGGATACTTGAGCTTTGCTTCAAGGTTCTATCCCTTCTCAAGATGAAGCTTTTAAATGCTTGAGCAATCCGATTTCTAGAAAATAAAATAACGATCCCAAGTTTTTCTTGCTGTAAAGTACATAACAAAACAAATAGAAGATATATTCTCACTAGTCTAAATTCGCATGATAATTAGCCCATAACAACACATAAATTGAGACGTAGGCATAAGTAAAACTTATCTTCATCAGCCAACTGAGTTTCCTCTAGAACTTTTTCTTTCAATCAACAATCTCTAGCCATATCCTAGGGAGCAGAACATTAAAGAGAGCAGTAATAACTTGTAGGCAAATAAAGGATATCACAGAATTTCCTGCTTAATCAACTTGCTCAAGCACGCAATAGGATCTAAATACTGCAACTCAAGGTTGGATCGATTAAAAACCTGATTGTCCAACTCTTTTTTCATCCACCAAAAATTGCACACCTAGAAGAAAAGTAGCACGAGAAAAAACAAAGTGGCCAAATTTTCCTCCCTTTCTCTATATATAAAACATTGTTTAAATTGCTTTGGTAGTTAGAACATGTTTCTAATTAGTTTGCCTATTAGACACGCACAAGGTGACTTGTAATCCTAGCCATGAAATGCTTATTAATTGATGTAGAGGTTCTTATTAAATAATAAGAAATAACGCAGGGCCCATTTATAAATAAACTTGAATGTGTAACTTTAACATCTACCATCTAGATCACCCAATAGGTTAATTTAAGCCAATTAAATGATTAGAACCATGATCTAGATTATTAACGTAAGCAAAAAACCATCTTGTGGTTTAAGTGACCACTAGGACCAACATCTACTACTTGGTGGATTAAATTTGGGAATACAAAAAATTGCTAGTTTCTCCTTAACCCCAGCGAGTGCCTATGTCTCAAAAACAAATACATAGATAAGGCTTAGTTAATGAATGAGTTAATATCTCAGAAGTAGGAGTATAAGTCACAGTCATTATCCTCTTTAGTAAAATGTTGAATACATATTGACTCATGCATCTTAATATGAGTGCTCTTTGAACTAACCTTGTTGCTCCTAAGCATGAACACTATTGCTAAAGTCTATAGGAATATTTTGGTACATATCTAACTTCAAATTCACTAGAAAATGTCGAGTTTAGATAGCTTATGAGGCAGTTAAACTATAAGCTATAGACTCTTCTTTCGTGGTGGACATGACAATAGACTTTTGCCTCTTGTTGCTCTATGAAACTGTAGTCTTGCCTAACATAAATATGTACTCTACTCTGAATTTTCTCTCATCCAAGTTATTCTCACAAGAAACTTGAGAGGTACAAGCTCATCTAACTGAAAGGTGAGCTTTAAACCCTAGTACCCACTAAGTAGCAAAATACTCGCTTCACTACATTCCAATAAGAAACACTAGGGTCACATTGAAACCTGCTCAAAGGCCAACCCCAAAGTCCACTATCTGGTCTAGTGCATTCATAATACACATTAAATTGTCTATAGCTTGAGCACGTGGCTTGGACCTTTTTACTAATCTATCTTCACTTGATGTTGTCATTTCATTACTTAACCGAGTATTCTTATAGATTGGTAAGTCCATGAGATTCCACCCAACTATATCAAATCTCTTGGGAGTTGATCTATATATGCTTCTTGAAAAAAGCTAAGCTTTCTAGCTTTCCTGTCTTTTTCTATCTAATGTCTAAGATATAAGAAACCTTGCCCAAATATTTTAATTTAAATTGAATTTTAAGCCACCTTGTTGTTTTAACAATCATATTAATATTGTTACCCATTAACAAGATGTCATCAACATACAATGACAAAAATTATTTTTAATGCTCCCACTGATAAAGGATTATACAAAGTGGTTATATTTATTGGGCTCAAACCCATTCTCCAAAATGACCTCATGAAAAGTATGATACCACTGCCTTAACGATTGTTTTAGTCTATAAAGACACTTAACCAACCTACATACTTTACTTTTAAGAGCTTCATCCTTAAAATCCTTAGGAACTTGCATAAGGATTTCTTCCTTTGTGTCACTATTGTTGAAGGCCATCATAACATCCATATGATGTAATTCTAGATCCAAGTGTAAAACTATCACCATTAGAATCCTAATCAAGGTATACCTAGATATTAAAGAGAAACTTTCATGAAAATCAATTCCTTTAATTTGAGAAAAGCTCTTGGCAACCAACGTAGATGTGTACTTCTCGATTGAACCATCTAATTTTAGATTTTTCTTGAAAACCCACTTATCACTAATGGCTTCTACCTATAGGTAGATCTTCATAAACCCAAACTTAGTTATTTATGATGGATTTTTTTTATTATTGAATAGAAGTTAACCATTTTTCACAGTCCTTAGTATTCATTGCTTCAGAATAACTTATTGGATCATCATCTACCAGAGGTTTATTGTTAACCACAACATCTTCATCAATCTCTCCTAACATCGCACAGTGATCTCTAAGAGAAGAAGGTCATGTCCTACCTCTCAAAATTCTAGAAACCGTATTAAACATAGAAGATGAATCTATGATCTGAACTAGATTACTAAATTTTTCCTTCTACTTTATTACATCGAATATTTTTACTTTCTTTATAAAGGAACTTTAGGGTTTGGATAACATTCCACAAAGTAAGTACCTCTACTTTTAATGACTCCCATTGTCCCATTGGAGTGATGTACTACAAACCTATACCCCTTAGACCCTATAAAGATATACCTTATTATCTTAAGGTCTAGTTTAGAAATATTCTAATTTAGTACTCTTATATAGGCACTAGCATTCCACACTCTAACATAACTTAAGTATGATTTTCTATCAGTCAATAACTCAGAGTGTTACTTTAACTTGCTTTAAGGGTATCTTATTAAGGATGTACATTACAATGGTGGGTGCCTCTACCCAAAACTAAGTTTCTGACTAGAAATAACTCAACGCACTTTGAACCATGTCCAACAAGGTTCAATTACATCTTTTAGCAATCCCACTTTGCCGAAGAGTATATGTAAAGTAAACATACTATACCCTAACTCTTAGAAAACTGGTCAAATACATCACCTGTGTATTCACCACCTGCATCACACTTTAGGATTTTAATAGTCTACTTAGTAGCTTTTTTACTTAGACTTTAAAATCTTGACAATTTTCTAGTACATTATATTTTTTTATTTTTTATTTTAATACTTAAAAGGTAAACATATCCAAACCTACAATAATCATCAATAAATGTGATGAAATGGGTCATTCTTTTGTAGGTCCTTATGTTCAATGGACCATAGATATCAAAGCGAATGACCTCAAGTGGCTCATTATCTATCTTTCCTTTAGTTGAAGGAGTCCTAGCCATCCTACAAACAGACAATGCTTATTATTTTATTTATTCTACAACTAAGTAATAGTCTATACCTAGACATCCTTTCCATCTTATTTTTATTAACATGCCCTAACATATGATGCCATAATAGAGAATCATCTTCACAGAGCCAAAAAGAGTAAGAAGAAGGACACCCTTTATCGGTATCAAAAGAGATAAGTTTTATATCAAGTTTCTAAAGTGTAACACCCCGGATTTTTAAGACAAATTTTTTTTTTTTCATAATAATGGCATTTTAAATAAGAGCATTTTGGGATTCCATGAGAAAAGATTTATTTAACATTTTACTAAACCTATCTTAAAACTCCAGGTGTTAATTTTTCCTTTCTCAAAATGGTGTACATGTAATTTAAACATAAATAAATAATTCGCGTATAAATCAACGTCAAATAAATAGGTGCCTTTATTTTAAATCAAATAAACGTTCAAAAGACAATAATAATATGGCCCAGGGTCTATCCATCATAACATCCCATATAAATGTCCAATATATGTCCAAAGATCTAAATCACATCCAAATATAAAGTATGCAGTCCATAATAAAATTCAAATGATAATACACTCTAATGACTCACATTACTGTCTAAAACTATAGGGAAACTAGTCTTCAGCAGCTCTCAAGGTTTATCAACCGCTTTTCCTTTCCTGGTGTCGCGCTCGAGATCTAAGGCATTGCAAAACAAAGCAATGCCTCAGCAAGCTATCGCTTGTGTAGGTACATAGACAATTAATGTAATAAATGCAAGAAATAATGAACAGCATTGATGAAAAGTCTAACATTTATGGAAATAGTGATATCATAATGCCATGTTCAAATAAATGCCAATTTATTCTAAATGCTAAAACATGAAGTTTACTGAGTTAAAACATGACATGAATCAATAACATGGAGCATACAACAAGAATAAGGGCACCCTAAGGCAATGGGTCCCACCACATCGCACTAACATCCCTGATCAGGAGTACATATAGTCAACCTCTGAGTGTCGTCACACCCAGGCATACCATCTATAACCATGCTCATCATACATGCACACATAACAAGAATATGGGCCATCATGCTGCAGTGGCAACCCTCCATGGGTATCAACCACCGCCGCTCTCCGTCGACACCACAACGGGAGACTTAATGTCTGTCCCCATGGAAAGGCTCAGACCGGTAGTGTGGACTATCCATGTTACCAAACACCTACCGAATGCCATCTATGGGCAGGTGTCTATCATATCACAAACTCATCACATCATAATCTCGGAAGGTGGGTGGCCGGCCCTATCCCTCCTAGCATGACGCCCACCGGGCGAGAGCACCCGTCATCAAATATAAAACACGGAAATCATATGTATATGCTAAAACTCAAGAGCACTTATAGCTTGAAATCCCCAAGACATGCCCCTCATCCTGGGGTTAGCCTATAAAAGGACCAGCTACTAAGCCTCTATACTCATTTCCATGTAAATCCATGCATTTTCTATATATATATATAATAAGAAATAAATCTCTAATTAAGCATAACTAATTAACATCATGCTTGTAAAAGCATTTTAAATAAGTTTATTCAGTAAAAGAATTCAATTTGGAATAACTATCCTGTACGCAATGTCGCATGAAATCCATGGTAAATAAAAATCGCAATTTAAAACACAATCACACATGATGCTATTGTTTAAACATGGTTTAATCTCAAGGCAAAACATTAGTTGTCGTCACCTACCTCAGTGTGAGATCACTAGCTTGCTAATAACTCCCTTTAATTGGTATATTCAAGTGCACCTGTACATGTCACATCACTATTTAAAAATTTTTCTAAATAAAAAGTGGTCATTTCTAAGTTTTTAAGTTAAAACTAGGTCCGCGTCGTCAATACGGTCACAACGCCTCTTCCGGATCGTGATTTGGACCTCTCTAGCTCCCAAAAATCAAGTTTTAGTGAAAACTACGCTAAAATGGGGCCTGCCGGACCACCATAAGGTGGTTTAAACCGGCGGTACCCTTTTCCGCCGGTTTACACCGGCGTATACCGGCGCACGAAGACGCACGCCGACGCAGACGCCGAACGGGACGCGCGCCGTGCTTCTTCGGCACCGTGACGCACGCGCGCGTGCGTCCCGGCCCCACAGCGCCCGCCAACTGCAGGGCATCCGCGCCCGCGCGTCGCCGCGCACGCGTGCGACGCCGATGTCATCCGACGTCATCCCCTGCACGTCCCGCTGTGCGTCCTGGCGTCGGCGCCCTGCCGGAGAAGACGACCGGATTCCGGTCACCTCCGGTGGAGCTACAGAGCTCCGTTTTGCGTGATTTTTGCACCATTTTCTTCAGAATTCTCTCTAGAATCCATTTATGCCCTCCTTTTGCACTAATTTTTCCAAAAACCATGCTTTTTAAACGATTTTTCTCAAGTTCCTAAAAACATCCCTAGATACTGGTTTTTGAGTTTTCTGGAGAATTCCACCGTTGGATCACTCCCAAATTTAAAGGGTATGCTCTGAAGTCTCTTGTGCACTAGTTGGACGGTGCGATTTTCAAATGGATAAGGTTTGATCCGTGAAATCACGCTCCAACAGTAGCGTGCACAAAGCCCCCAAAAATCTGATTTTTTTCCCTAATTTTTAAATACTTTCCTAATTAATTTTCTTATTAATAAATACAGAAAAAACACGGATTTGAGGCTTACCTTGTGCTTGGTCGGGTTTGCTCGTGTTGCCGGGGCTCCACTCACCAGAAACTTCAGATTTTTGCAGGTCTAGGGTTTTGCGTAGCATTCATGGAAAACGCTCAAAGTGGAGCGTTTTGGCTCCTAGAAGAGCATAGATATAGGGTTTTAGAGTCTTGGGGAAGAGAAACTCTTCTCCACACGCCTCTTTCCACGTCTCTCCGGCGATTTTTCCGGCACTGGTAGAGACGTGTGGAAGACGGGGGTGCCAGTATCAATTTGGACCCCTGTCTAATACGTCTCTACCAAATGACCAAATTGCCCTTCCAACTTTGACGACTCATAACTCCCTCGTTTGAGCTCCGTTTCTCGCGTTCTTGGTGGCGTTGGATTCGTATCAACGAGCACTTTCTAATTCTTATGTTTTCAGAAAAAAAATTTCATCCATAAATTTTTTTTATTAATTTCCTATTTTATCCTAAAAATTAAGGATATTACATAAAGTCTATCATATAAGACTCTAGAGAGAAAAACACTCTTCTTATGGGCAATTGTAGTTCTATTTCAGCAAACCTTGACTTCTGGACCTTATTGTTTGGTTCCTTGCCTCTACCCTTAGTTTTTCTAGGATTGTTAGTTTTAATATCTCCAATCTAAACATATATCTAGCAAGGGTTTATCCTCTTTCCCTTATCAAGTCCACTAACTATGGGTTCTTTACCTTTTTTAAAATTTCTTTTCTTACTATGGATTTGATTTCACTTACAAGTGAATTCTTGCCCTTTATCTTTAAACAGATTCACATGGTAAGTTTTTTCTTAATCCTTCTCTCTTTTCTTTAAGCTTCAACTCATCACATAAATGTAAGACCATCCATAGTCATTGTGGCTTCTAAAAAATTGCTTGCAACTAAGAAAAGATCTTAGGAAGTTGGCAGATTATTAAGAAACATAGACACCTACAATTTTCAGGTATCAGGTTCTCCAGACTTACCAATTCCTTAGCCACATCCAACATAGTATTAACATGTTCAATCACAATATCAAATTCTTTCATCCACATGCTATTTTATTTTTGACTTGAAGAGAGATAATATTTAGAGTACAAGCCATACTTAGTACCCACTTCATTAAACAAAGCACATGAGGTAGGTTGGGTCTTAAATAAGATTTTAATATCTAGTTCTATGAAAATCAATATAATAGACCTTGCCTTTCTATCATCTATGAGAAACTTTTGATATGCTTCACACTATTCTGTGGTAGCATTAGCAGATGGTTTTGCAACCACAACATCAAGTACATATTAAATAGTCTTGGAGAAATATATGATAAGTTCTCCTCTTTCGCGTCAAGTAATTTTTACCATTCAACTTCTCAGTTTTACTAAGTTTAGAGATGATCATTATGGAGGCTATTATTGATTATCACACTAGATGTTTACATATAAAAAGAAACCTTCTATGAGTTTAGTGTTCAACCAATGACAAATTACTTAGAATAGTAATTAAAAAAAACCTTGAGTCTCAAAACATACAACCAAAACAAAGTTCAACTACATTATGTAAAACTTTATAATTAACCCAATTCAACCAATTTTCAAAATTTACAGTGTATACCTTTATCTAAAGTTTATAACTTTTGAACTCTTTTTCATCTAGCTTTCAATATGAAAAATGAAGCAGCAGGAATAATTACATAACAATTATTTGAAATTTAAGCCAATTTGTTAATATTAAACATAAAACAAATTATGTTCTCAAACATTAGCTTGAAGAGTTTTATTTTACAAGTGACATTACTAGCCATTATTTGAGAACATCAACACAAGTTATAACATTTGGGTTAATTTCACATAATCACATTTTGAATAATTAATTTGCTTGAACGTGTAGTTTAATCATTAACAATAAATAACCATATAAACTATCTTCATAGTTATCTGGTCTTCATTTAAATTACAGCCACATTTATATTCTCATCAATACTTATTACCAAATAATAACATTAACACCACATTTAGCCTAAAAGAGAATGAGGGACTTATAGATACACACGTGCGCGCGTGCACGACCAGCTCAAGATCAATTACATCATTCTGTAAAAATTTATAATTAACCTAATTCAACCAATTTTTAGAATATATAGTGCATACATTTGTGGTTTTATGATCTCATAGTTGGTCCCAAGCTTTGATAAAGGAGGAAGGTTGTGTTATGTTGCCAGTCGATGTAAAATCTTTTGGCAAATCTTATAGCATGAATCTAAATAATAAACTTTTTTTTTAAAGCTAGGTGTTGATTTTTAACCATAAGTGCACGGGCTATTGTAGTGTAGCTTATGCAAGAACGGGTCGATCCTACGAGGACTTGATTTAAAATGATGGAGTTTTCAATAAAATTCAATTAATAAAAGAATAAAAATAAAGACTATACTAGAAATAAACTAAGAATAAATTAAAATCCAGATTTATTCAATTGTTACAATTTACACAATTATTCATTCAAAATAAAACAGAAAATGCAACTAAATAAGCTGTCCTGGATAAGCCTGTCCCTGGATTGCACTGTCACTAGACAGTCAAAATGATGATAATGTAAAACCAGAATAGCACAGGGACACAGAAGTAAATAAATTAGGGTCCCAGACGGTATTAAACTGAGGACATGGATGGTATTAAATGAAAAAGACTGAGGTGGAATTTCTGAGATCTGCCAGGGGCAGATTTGTAATTCTTCAGGGGTTCTGGTTTTTAACAAAAAACCAGGTGAAAACATGGGGAGGAAGAGGAGAAAAGAAAGGGGAAGAAGGGAGAAGGGAAGAGGAAGGAGAGAAAGGAAAGGAGAAGAGAAGAAAGTAAGGGGGAGAAGATGGGAGAAAACCCAATTTGGGTTTTCTCTCCTAGGACCATTCGACTCAGAGAAGAAGGGGATAAGCTGGCTGGAGAAGAAGAGGAAGAGGAGAAGAGAGTGGAAAAAACAAAACCCAATCTGGGTTTTTTTTCCAGTGGCCGACTGGACTGGAGAGAGAGAGAGAGAGAGAGAGAGAGAGAGAGAGAGAGAGAGAGAGAGAGAGAGAGAGAGAGAGAGAGATGTAGTAGGGGGTAATCCAGCCAGTGCGGTGCTGGGACGTTGGGTGCCTAGGCGTGCTGAAGATAAGAGACAGGATAGAAGCGGGAAACAAAGGAGAATGAGGGGAGCATGGAGATCAGAGAGGAGAGGGTTTGTGTGGAATGTAGAGAGGGGGAAATAGAGGAGTGCACTAGGCAGGGTTTAGGCAGAGGAGCTTGATGAAGGGTACTCTGTCTGCCTTGGGTAGACCTGGCTAGTGCGATGGGTGCCTAGGCTGTTGAGAGAGAGAGAGAGAGAGAGAGAGAGAGAGAGAGAGAGAGAGAGAGAGAGAGAGAGAGAGAGAGAGAGAGAGAGAGAGAGAGAGAGAGAGAGAGAGAGAGAGAGAGAGAGAGAGAGAGAGAGAGAAGGAGTTAGGCCAGCCACCACGGGCCTGCCCAGGAGGTCCAGTCCCAAGGAAAGAGAGGAGTGAGAAGAGGTGAAAGGAAAAGGGATTTGGAGGAGGAGGAGAAAGAAGAAGAAGGGATATGAGAGAGGAAAGGGAAGGAGAGGAGAGGGGGAAAGTTGGCCAGCCCCCAAGTGGAGAAAAACCTCCCTTTGAGGAGGGAAGAAGAGGATTTAAAAGAGAGAGAGACTGTGAGAGTGACTTGTGGGAGAGAGGGAGATAAGAGAGAAAAAGAGAAAAGAGAGGAGAGACATAAGAAAGAAAGTGGGGTCCACTAGAATTCTAAACTTGCTAGAACTCTAGTTTCAACTTTGTCCTGTCCTAGGACTCTTCAAATTCCATCTGATTTCCATGAAACTTCATCCTCTTCATTTGATATCCTTGATTCGATCTGGAGCATCCACGCCTGAGTTGATTAATCTGCAATGCACAGGACCCAATTAGAATCATCTGAACCGTTCAGTATTCCTCTGATTAACTTTAATGATCATCTGGCCACTAAATCTTTCAATTCAATGGTTGATGGCCAATTAAAGCTAAAATGAAACATTTTATGTAAAATCTTAAAATTAATAGCCTAGATGCTCTAATTGAACACTAAATTAGGGGTATTTTGACTAAAATTGAACACTTAACACTAGGGCATTCACCATATATGACATGCTGCATCAAAGCCTGAATGCAGCGGGAAATGGCAAGGACTACTATAGCATCACACAATAGGCAATGTACTGCATTGAATCCTTAGTGTAGTGGAAAATGGGCAATAGTTGATAAAGTGTTCCATCAAAAGTGACCCACTGCATCATAACTCAAGTGTGGTGGAAATTATGTAGGGGTTCCTGAGCCATTCTAGTTGTGGGAGCGTAAAGAGACTAGCTTAGGAGAGTAAGATTTGTATTGCTACATGAAATATAGGCACATTAACATGTAAGAGTACGGAGTTAATAGATACGATGAAATGTAATAGAGTTAACATAGCTTGTGTTCAAGAAACAAGGTGAAAATAGGTTAAAACTAAAGAAATCAATAGGATTAAGCTCTGGTATGTAGGAAATGATAATGATAGAAATGATTAATAAAACTTGTTCTAGGATAGAACATCATAAATGTTATAAATACATACACTCCACACGTGAGGTTCGAAGATAAAATCAAGAGACAATACTAAGAAGGTATGGAGGGAGTAATGCAAGAATTTCTCACATATGGAAGCAATATTTATATGAGCAGACTTAAATGATCATGTAGAAAAAGAAAAAGGAAGATAAGATAGGGTACATGAAGAGTTTGGTAAGTGAGATGGGGGAAGCTATCCTTAATTTTGCTTTAGCGTATAAACTAGCTTTAGCAAATATGTACTTTAAGAGGTGGGATGAATACTTACTAACCTTTAAAAGTGGATCATATAAAAGTGAACTAGACTTTTTTCTACTTTGGAATACTGAAAGATCAATGTGTAAGGATTGTAAGGTGATACCTATGAGAGTCTAATCATAAAATATAAGTTAATAATCACACACACACACACACACACACACACACACACACACACACACACACACACACACACACACACACACACACACACACACACACACACACACACACATTTAAAGAGATGTAAGAACTGAAATGAACTTAATCGGTGTCCAAGATTATGATAGGGTCCTTACGAAGTTAATATCGTGGGTGTTGGGAGAGAAAGGGGTTTCATGGGATATATATACATAATTAAAGATTTGTACAAAGTAGGGGTAATAAGTGTTAGGACTATTAGTGGAGAGACCAATGATTTCCCTACCAATATAGGATTGCACCAAGGACGAACAATAAGCCAATAACTTTTCACATTAGTTATGGATGAGTTAAAAAAAAATCTACATGAGAAGATTCCATGGTTTATGTTATTTGCAAATGACATATTTTTAATTAACAAGATAAGGTAGGATATGAACACAAAGATTGGGTTGTGGATAGATGCTATAAAGTCTAAACAATTTAAAATTAGCTGAACTAAGCATGGTATATGTAATGCAATTTTATCAAGGAGAGGAGTAAGAGTGAGGCAGGCATCGGTAAAGATTGATAAACAACAAGTTCCTTAAAAAGACCACTTTCAATACTTGGGATCAATAATTTATGAGAGCAAAGAGATTGAGAGGGATGCTACCTAGAGAATTCAACATGTACGAAGGAGATTTATGGTACTAGACAATCTCTCAGGAAATAATCTTTCTTATTTTTTGCCTTTCTTTCCCATGATGACTAAGAACGGGCAAATAAAAAGATTCACTTTGAATTCTGGACCTCAACATCTTGCTGTTCATGATGTTCCACGATCAGTATTGAAAATGAACGGAGAAGTGGTGGAACGTGCGGAACCATATATTAGATCACTTTAGTGTGGCATGAAGCCCTTGACACTAAGTCGACTCCTATGCTGCTAGCAATGTCTTGCTTGGTCCCCTAGCATGGTGGAGGTTCCATAGTGCATCATGAGCACCAGGAAAAAGGCTAGCAGTTGAGCAACTCAAGTGAACCGCTCTACCGTACTACTTGATAGGGATAGAAGGGAGAAGGTTGTGAAGGTTCTATAGGATAATTATAAGGCCAGCCATCTTCTATGGATTAGAGTATTGGATAGTCAAGGAACAAAATATACATAGGATGAGCATAGCCAAAATGAGGATGTTGATATGGATGAGTGGTAAGACAAGAAGGGATAGAAATAGAAATAAAAACATTAAAAGAAACTTGGGACTTGCACCAATATGTAACAAGATAAGAAAGGTATACTTAGATGGTTTGGACATGTCCAACTGAAATCGAAATGTCACTAGTTAGAAAAAGTGAGTCAATCAAAGTAGAAAGCTCTAAAGGGCAAGGGGAAGGCCACAAAGACATGGATAGAAATGGTAAGAAAACATTTGAAATTTATAGACTAAATGAAGCCATGATACTTGATAGAGGAAAATTAAGGGACACAATGCATGTAGCTAACACCAAATTGGGATAAGGCTTTAATGATGATATCTATGTGTACGTACATACGTATGTAAACCATTCAGTTAACAAAATTTGAAATAGAAAATGTCACATAACATAAAAATCAAGGACCAAAACTGGCCCATAAGAATCCCCAAAACATACTTAAATTCAATAACAAAATGAGTGATTTGATTAATCACTATTTTAGGTGCAAAAAATTTGACCTAATAACTTTTGAATTTTATACAAAGTTAAAAAAGAAAATAATAGGGTTTAAACTCATATAAGAGAGCATAAAATCAGAGTAAAATCTTTTGAAAATAAACAACATAAACATTCCTATATTTAAGCTTAAATTTTGTCTAAAACATTGTATGTGTTGTCCTAGAGTTTAAACTCATATAAGAGAGCATAAAATTAGAGTAAAATCTTTTGAAAATATAAACATTCCTATATTTAAGCGTAAATTCTATCTAAAACATTGTATATGTTGTCCTAGAGTTTAGGATTATTTTAAGACAACAAACAAAACCTCAATACCATCTCAATTTTAGTGATTTATGGATGATTAAAATCACTTAATAACAATCCTAACTATAGACTAAAATCCTCTATAATGGGGAGCAAAATAGTCCCAAAATTAGGACTAAAACATATCCAATATAGGATGCCTAAACCCAAGCAAACATGGCACCCACTTTAGGTGAGATATAGCAATCCTATGGGCTATTAAAAATGTGACTTTGGGTCGGAGAAAACTCAGCTCTGATATGAATGATAATCCCAAGTTTCTCTTTTTGCAAAGTACATGCAAAACAAATGAAAAATATACTCCCATTACAGCTTAAAATTGGATGATAATTAGCCCATAATAACATGTAAATTGAGATACAGGTAATATGTAAAACATACTATTATCAGCTGATGAAATTTCCCTTAGAACTCTTTCTTTTTATCAACAATCTATAACCATAGCCTATAGATCAAAACATAAAAGAGACTAGTGATAACTTATAGGCAAACAGAGAAAGTCTTGCAAAACATCCTTTCTAATTAACTTATTCAAGCATGCACTATGATCTAAATACTACAATACAAGGTTGGATTGATTAAAAACTAGATAACCTAACTCCTTTTGTGCTCCATAGAAAGCCATACACCTAAGAGAAAAGCTGCACAACAAAGAAAAACAAAGTGATTGTCTTTTCCTCCCTCTCTCTATGTATAAACCCCCATTTTTTGTTTCTTTCCCAATTATAAATTGTTTTCAATTATTTTACTTGTTAGATAAAAACTGTTTCTGTGATTTAATTTTCCACTACGACCAACATAAAAGACCAATAATTGACCACTATGACCAACATAAAAGATGACTGGTCTTCGTCCATCTAAAAAGCCTCCACAAAGCAAATGCCTAGAATCAGCCACGGTGTACGAGCTACCCATACCAAGATCTACAAGTCACTACCTTGGACCTCGTTTCCTAGCTGTTCATATTCCTTGGAAAGTTACGCATCTCCATAAAAGATAGAGGCTTTCTTTGCTAAAGTTCTTATTAGTCTAGTCCCATTTGACAACCACTGCCTTTCAACTCTGGCAGCTGTTGACGTCAATTGTGGTGGGCGCTGCCACTGATGTCAAGAAAGGCAGTTGCTGAATTCCACTGTGGCACCCCACCACTGTTGACTGCACTGTCAACTATTACGGCATCGCTCGAAGACTTTGAATAGGTTTTTGTTGAAAATAAAGCTCTGAAAACCTTATAAATAGGGAGGAACTGAAGATCGATATATCACACCATTCTCTGCATTTTTTTGTTGTTGTAAATACCCTATAATACTCCCTCTTTTAGTGAATTTGTTCTCATCCCATGGACATAGGCATATTGGCCGAACCACATAAAATTTGTGTATTTTGTATATGCTTGATCTTGGGTGGGGACTGTAAATCTCCAACAAGTAGTATTAGAGTGAGGTTCTACCACAAAACAAAGGTAGAAAACGGAGTTGCAGCACCGGCATGTGAGAGGGAGAAGAAAATTGTTTCTGCTATAGTCAACTACAGTTAAAAAAATCATCATCTTGCTATAGTGAAAGGTGACATCATTTTGCTACAATACAAAGCGTCATCATTACTGTCAGCTACAGTGTCTACTACAGTACTGAGTTGTAACAGTGCCTCAAAGGCAGTTTACAACAGTCCAAGTTTCAACAGGTACGAGTTACAATAGTGCAGAGTTGTAGCAGTACGAGTACGAACAGTAGCTTCTTTCACAGTAATTGAGTGCAATAGTGCAAAGTTGAAACAGTATGTGTTGCAGTAGTAGTAGAGTTAAAACAGTTCGAGTTCAATAGTAGTAGAGTTGTAATAGTGACAAGTTGTAATAGTGATCAGACTAAAGCATGCCTATTTTTGACTAGTTTTTGAGGGGAATAGAGTAGTTATTGGCTAAATTGAGCGTTTTGGACATAGTGATGCCCTTAGATTTGTGAGATCCTTTCCTAAAATTATTGTAAGTACTCTATCTTTAGCAATGGAGACTAATATGAGTAAAATGATTTGCTTAAATGGTACTAACTATCACAAGTGGAAGGGAAAGATGAAAGATCTTTTTTTTGTGAAGAAATTATGTCTACCTGTCTTTGCTACTAAAAAATTGGAGGATAAGTCCGAAGATGAGTGAGCTTTTGAATATGAACATGTATGTAGTTTCATTCGACAGTGGGTAGAAGATAATGTTTTGAATCATATTCAAAATGAAACACATGTTAGAACTCTACAGATCAAATTAGAAACCTTATACACATCGAGAATTGGGAATAATAAATTATTCCTACTTAATCAAACGATGCACCTGAGATATAAGGAAGTGAGTTCTATTTTCGACCACTTAAACGAGTTGACCGAATGCTTTCAACAACTATCAGACATTGGCGTCAGGTTTGATGATGATATCATGGGTTCATGCCTTTTAAATACTTTGCCTGACTCATGGGAAAATTTTCGTGTTTCTCTAGCCAATTCTGCTCTAGGTGGCACTGTGACGTAATAATCTGCGAAAAGCGCAGTTCTAAATGAAGAAATGAGGCGATAAGCTCAAGTTGCCACTACATCATAGTTTCATATTTTGATCTCAGAAAAGAGGGGGAGAATTAAGATCAAAGGTCAGGAGAAGAATAACAGGGGTAGGAGTAAATCTAAGTTCAGATATAAGAATCTAGAGTGCAATTATTGTGGCAAGAAAGGTCACATAAAAAAGTAGTGTTACAAGTGAAAAGATGAGAACAAGACAGAGAATACCAAGCAGGATAGAAGAAATGATGACGGGAATGATCATGTGACCACCACTACTTCAGGCCTTGTTGTGGTCTATGATGAAAATGAGATCAACCTAGCCTCCAATGAGATTGGATGGGTCATTGATGGTGGTGCCTCTTTTCACGTTACCTCTAGGAGGGAGTTTTTCACCTCCTACACTTTTGATGACTTTGGAGTGTTGAAGATGGGTAACAATGGGTTGTCAAAGGTTGTTGGTATTGGATCCGTTTGTTTGGACACCAACAATTGCACGAGGTTGATTCTCAAGGAAGTTCAACATGTACTAGATATCTGGTTGAACTTAATATCAGTTGAAAAGCTTGATGATGATGGGTACTGTAGTACCTTTTGCGATGGCCAATGGAAGCTCTCTAAGGGAGTGCTTGTGGTTGCTAGAGGGAAGAAATCATCTAGCTTATATGTGATGCAAGCTTTGATTTCTATTAACTCTGATGTTACGGGTTCTTCAGAGTTGTGGCATAGGCGACTCAGTCACATGAATGAGAAAGGACTAAATTGTCTAGTCAAGAAGAATTTGCTTTCAGGGCTCAAAGTTGCAAAGTTGAGCAAGTGTGCTCATTTTCTTTCCAAGAAGCAACAACGGGTTTCCTTCAAAAGTTATCCTTCTTCCAGGAAGCCAGGCGTGCTTGAATTGGTACATTCAGATGTATGCGGTCCTATAAAGGTACGAACACTTGGTGGTGCATTATATTTTATCACCTTTATTGATGATTATTCTAGAAAACTCTGGGTCTATATTTTGAAATTTAATGATCAAGTGCTTGATAAGTTTAAAGATTTTCAAGCTTCTATTGAGCGTCAAATAGGGAAGAAGCTGAAATGTATTTGCACAGAGAATGGTGGCAAGTACTGTGGACCATTTGATGGTTATTGTAAGCAACAGAGGATCAGACATCAAAGGACTCTTCCGAAGACTCCTCAGCTAAATGGTTTAATAGAGAGGATGAACAAGACATTGATGGAGAGGGTCATATGCTTTCTTTCTAAAGCTAAGCTACTCGATTCCTTCTGGGGTGAGGTGCTATACACAGCAGCCTATGCTATTAACCTATCTCCAATTGTTGCCTTGAATGCAGATGTTTCTGATAGGCTATGGTATGGAAAAGATGTCTCTTATGATCACTTGCGGGTATCTGGGTGCAAGGTGTTTGTACATATACCCAAAGATGAGAGGTCCAAACTAGACGTTAAGACCAAATAATGTATTTTCATTGGCTACGGGCAAGATGAGTTTGGCTACAGGTTATATGATCATATTGTAAAGAAGTTGGTTAGAAGTCGTAACGTGGTCTTTATGGAAGACCAAAGCATTAAACACATTGACAAAGCCGAAGGATTAGAAACTCAGAGTTCTGATACTCTAACCGATTTGGATCTAGTTCCTATTTCACCTACGCCAGGTGTAGATGGAGCTAATGACCATGGTGGTGCGCCAGTTAATGTTCAAGATGATCAGGTCAAGGGTGAGCATGAAGCTGCTGAAGACATGGATGTTTCGTTAGAGGCTGATGATGTTCAACAGGAGATTCTTGTTGAGAAGTCAGCAGTTTCATTGAGACAGAGTTACACAGAGGCACTTGAAAGTGAAGAGAATGTAGAGTGGATTGCAGCTATGAAGGATTAGATAAAATCCTTGCAAGACAACCACACTTTTGAGCCGGTAAGAATGCCTAAGGGCAGACAAGCTTTGAAGAATCAATGGATTTATAGGGTGCAGTATAAGGGTAACACTTCACTACCATGATATAAAGCTAGACTTGTGGTGAAAGGCTTTGGTTAAAGAAAAGGTATTGATTTTGAGGAGATATTTTCTCTTATAGTCAAAATGTCTTCAATCCGAGTTGTATTGAGTTTGGCTGCAAACCTTAATCTGGAGGTTGAATAGATAGATGTGAAGACAACGTTCCTCCATGGTGACTTAGAGGAGGAGATATATATGAAGTAGTTAGAAGGTTTTGTTGCTAAAAGTTAGGAGAAATATATCTGCAAGCTGAAGAAGAGTCTGTATGGCTTGAAACAAGCTCCTAAACACTGGTACAAGAAGTTTGAGCAATTATAGCCCAACAGGGTTATAGAAACACTACTTCAGATCACTGTGTGTTTGTGTAGAGATTCTCAAAGGATGATTTTGTCATCTTGCTACTCTATGTTGATGATATGCTTAATGTTGGAAGCAGCTTCTAGGAGCAGTTAGCTAAAGAAGGAGCTGAACAAAGTCTTTGCTATGAAAGACTTGGGACCTACGAGACAGATTCTTAGGATTTCTATCATTCATGACAAGAGGAATAAGCGGTTATGGCTGTCTCAGGAGAAGTACATAGAAAAGGTACTTCAGCGATTTCACATGGATAAAGCTAAAGTGGCTAATACACCTTTTGTTACTCACTTTAAGCTTAGTAAAAATCAAGTTCTAGTAGGTGATGTTGAGACGGAATACATGCAAGATGTTCCTCATGCTTCAGTTGTTCGTAATCTTATGTATGCCATGGTATGCATCAGAACAGACATTGCATATGCAATTAGTATAGTGAGCCGTTTTCTATTAAATCCAGGAAAAGAGCATTGAAATGCAGTGAAGTGGATATTGAGATATCTACGTGGTACTTCCAAGTTGCATTTGGGATTTGGCACTGGCAAGCCAGTACTTGAGGGCTACACTGATTCAGATATGGTTGGTGATATTGACACAAGGAAGTCTAATTTAGGCTACTTGATTACTTTTGCAGGGGAGCTGCGTTATGGTAGTCGAAGTTACAGAAGTGTGTTGCCTTGTCTACTACAGAGGTTGAGTTTATTGTTGTGATAGAGGCTTGCAAAGAGCTACTGTGGATGAAAAAGTTCGTGAACAAACTTGGCTTTATGTAGAAGAGGTATATGTTATTTTGCGATAATCAGAGTGCTATATACCTTAATAAGAATTTTACTTTTCACGGGAGTTCAAAGCACATTGATGTTCGGTATAATTGGATACATGATATTTTGGACTTGAAGACATTAGAGCTTGAGAAGGTTCAAACTGACAATAATAGTTCGGATGTGATGACAAAAGCATTACCTCAAAGCAAGTTCAAGATTTGCAGGGAATTGGACGGAATGGGCTTCTGCTAGAAGTCCATGCATGAAGAAACGTTCTTCAGTTAATGGGCCTGGAAGGGGAGATTTGTTAGTCTAGTCTCATTTGACAGCTACTGCCTTTCAACTCTGGTAGCTGTCGATGTCAATTGTGGTGGGCGCCGCCACCGATGTTAAGAAAGGCAACCGTTGAATTCCACTGTGGCGACCACCGCCGCTGCCACCGTCGTCAGCCGCGCAGTCAACTATTACGACACTTCCTGAAGACTTTGAATGGGTTTTTGTTGAAAATAAAGCTATGAAAACCCTATAAATAGGGAGGAACTGAAGATTGATGTATCACACCATTCCATGCATTTCCCGTTTTGTAAATACCAGGTAATACTCTCTCTTTTAGTGAATTTGTTCTCCTCCCATGGACGTAGGCATATTGGCAAACCATGTAAAATTTATGTATTTTGTGTATGCTTGATCTTGGGCGGGGACTGTAAATCCCCAACAGTTTTCTAAAATGAGCAACTGATCAAGTGCCCCAGCTATCATTTTCTTAAACGCTAGTGCTAGTCTTTGAGTTCCATGTTTATCACTTTGCTCCATGCACTCGATTGTTGGAGCATGTTACGGGACGCATTTTGCATCCTTGTGCATCCAAATTGCAACACGTAGACTTGTATGGTGGTTATGAAACATTAAGATAGTCATTGACAGTGTTATACAATATGTTTGTTGCACGTTTACCTTTTTCTATTCCTTATACTGCTTTTATTTTTAGAATCCTTTTCTTAAATTGCCGATGAAAAGACGTCGCTGATCAGAACCAACCAAATATCATCAGCATTTTGTTTCCTTAGGAACTACCTATTATGGCACTTGTTCAAAGAATTAATGTGAGTTCGTATAATGTGTTCCGCATCGAATCATAGAACTTCACGGACATGGGTCCCTTGATCCTTGTTAGTAATTATTCACGATTAAAACCACTTGAATTGATGGGGTATATGGACCACAAGAAGCCGGATTACCAGAACAAATTTCTGTCCAAGATGTGACCTTTCACCGGACACGGTGCCCCACATATTGTATGGTCCTAACGTTCACTATATCATGTAGAACAACTTCATGTTAAAGAGAAGCTTTGCTTACAATAATATCCGCAGGAATTCAAGCATGGTGGTACGTACTATTTGAGTATCATTATCTTACACTGAAAGAGAGGATCAGTTTAAAGTGTGACGCAAAGAAACTTCATGGCTATCTTAGATTTGACACCACTCGAATTTAATCTAGTTCCTTGATCAATCATGGATTGGCGAATATGTTTTTGACATGATTTTGTCGTTCTTTAGGTCAGTATCAGGAAAGCATTTCTTGGTCCCACAAACTTGTAACACCTAACCTGAGCATACCATCTCAATTTAGAACTTTATTCTTGGTAAGATGATTACTTCACAAAAGGCAGGTTATTGGTGCATCTGCAGTGATTATGGCTCGTAGCGAGGTGGAAAGCAAAATGTCCGGTGATAGGCCGACCGTAGTGAACTTTAAGTGGGTGAAGTGAATAGATTAAAATCTTAATTATAAGTTCTCCTATAGGGGTTAAGCAAAGTTTTTAGGCTTGAGTTACGGACATAATTCAGCTTTTATATGGTTTATGAGTGTTGAAGTTCAAAGATTTGCAAAGAAACTCCAAAAGAGACGTCATTCCCATATTGCGATAATCCGCAATGTTCATCTCCAGGTCCGATCGGTTTTGATGGGTGAAGGCCCGATTTTCATTGAATGATCTTAACCAATATTGTTGTGGTGCGTAAAATGGGCAATCTTATGACAGTAAGAATTTAAAAAATCTAACACTGATGGTATAGAATCTTGACCAGTTAGACAGGTTTGGCTAATGAATGAGAATTTCCGGTCGGGGCCTATCCAAGATGGTTTGCAGGAGATTAATGTTTTGGATCATCACGTACAGGGTCCCACGTGTACTTTTGCCAGAGTAAATATATTGACTTATAGTATGTGAAAGGAGAGGTCACTGTAGAATGTTTAAGTCCAATATGTGCCCCCTCCAAATGTCCTAAACTAGGTTGTGGGTGCTCTACATTCTTTTGTTTCTTCTTTTTTTTTGGAAAAAAGGTGGTTTTCTCATTAGAAAGTAGGGTCCGAGGTGAATCCTAACAGTGGGGAAGATAGAAGGCAGCCAGCCAGAAAACGAGTTACAAACAAAACCTGTTTTTGAAAATTTGTGAGAAAGCACAATTCGTGGAGACGTGAATGGTAGTGCTATTCACGCCCTTCTTTGCAAGGGGGTCCACCCTATCATTTGCACTTCTTGGTATCCGATTGAAAGAAATTTGCAATCCTTGAGTCTTCTCGGCTTCTAATCAAAGTTGTTCGCGAAGAAACAAGATGCATTGGCAGGGTTTTTAAGGCAAGATATCACCCTTCTAGAATTCCCCTCCAACATAAGGGGTTGTTCGGAGATTTTCTTCAATAGAAGAACGAGGGTGCACTACGTTGAAGTTTAATATGCAGTAGGCAGGACCTGACCACCCATCCTGCTTGAAAGGTTCTTTGTTTTGAACCATGAGGTTGGGTTCAAGTCTACTCCCATTCTGAAAAAGAGGGAAAAAAGCAGTGGACTCAGGATCTTAATTACACTGTAGGTCAGGATAAACAGGTTGCATAAGACGAGATCAATTAGTGGAAAAGTAATCTTCTGCTTTTCTTCATTACATAGTCACAAGCCATGTTCCATTAATACATACTAGCCACTTGGGCAATACAATGCACACTCAGCTACAAGTATTTACCAAGAACTTCTCCCAAAAGATGGCCTATACATTACTTTCACGGCAAAAGGTACACGAATGCGAAAAAATTGTGGCATATTCATACTGAAATCAACAGTACAAGGACTCCCAGAATACTAGTCCCAAAGGCAAGAACACAACCCGTAGCAGTGCGTGAAGAACCACTTCTGGGAACAGTAGGCAATGGGTTGTTGCTCTTCGATGAAGGGCGTGGAAGCGAAGGAGGAGACTGCTGTGGAGCTAGAACAGGTGCAGGAGCACGGGATGTTGCTTGATTTCCTTCGACATTAACTGGAAGCTTCATCCCTCCTAGACAATGTGATATGGTTCCACAAATGAAGTACTTTGGGCCTGGGCTCGTAAGAGGAATGGACGTGTTTCCTCCTCTGTTGCTCTGTATAACATTGTCTGTACTGCAACTATCGTAATCGTCTTTGTTCACAACCATCACGCTATGCAAGGAGGAATATTGGAAAACTGTGGTAGAAAGATTTTAGCCATTGTATTCGTTAGCGAATTCTCTCAATTCATTACTCTGAAATTCTCACATTCAAATGTTTTATAAGCCGCTTCTTGAATCCAAAACATAAAGGTCGTTAGTCAGAAGTGGAATTGAATTCTATGGTGGGTTCCACCGGTTGTGGAAAGCATTCTTGAGTTCACCTCTAGGTGAATCAACCGAATTAAATTGCAAATGTCATGTTTTACACCTGGAATCTCAAATCTTTGCCAATAAGCTAGATTCCACCTGCTGATGAATTGAGAAGTACATTAAACAAAAGGGTGGAATGAAAAAAAGGGCTGCTCCGGTACACGAAGCTCCCGGCTATGCAGGGTCCGGGGAAGGGGCAGATCACAAGGGCCTATAGTAGGCAGCCTTACCTTGTATTTTTGCAAGAGGCTGTTTTCACGCCTTGAACCCATGACCTCAAGGTCACACGACGACAACTTTTACCCTTACGCCAAGGCTCTCCTTCAAAAGGGTAGAATAAACCCCAGAATTAAATTCCGGCTTGACTAACAGCCTCATAAGTTGTAAAATCTTGGACCCAAATCCTGCTACTGTTTTTAAACAAATAAGAAGTTTTGATGACCATCTTCAACAACCTAGACCTACTCTCTCCTACTCTTCAAGCGGGATAATTAAATGGTAAACCTAATATTTTAAAAGGTTAATTGGTGACAATTCTTTCAGTTTATTTGTTTGTGTCTAATTATCGTTATTGTAGTCTTATCAATGCTCACTCGCTCGCTGGCTCCCTCTCACATTTCAAATCTAAGACTCCCTCCATTCTTTGTTTTCTCTCTCCCCATCTTTTCTTAGTGTTCTCTTCAACTCCCTAACCAGCAGCTCTCTTTCTCTCACTTCTCATCTTTTCCCCAACTTGTAGTTGCTAACTTTCTTGTAGAAGCCTCAGATTGTACATACTCTGACCTAAAAGGTCTCAAATTGCAATGTGGTAGTCCGTTGTATTTCACCATAATGTCTTACGCACATTATGATCAGATTAAATAAGTACAAAGTGCTCAATGAAAAAACAACTACATAAAAAAAAAAGAAAAAAAAAGAGAGGCTAGGCTTTAGAAATGGACGAACATTTACGTACCGAGAACATCGCCGACCTTGAAGGTCTTGCCACTAGCCCATGAATCATAGTCCTGACTGATTTCCCACCCCGCAGTGTCCCCCACTATGTACAGAGCAGCCTTGCATGTTAAAAAGAGGCTGCAAAGGCCTACAATCACCGAAATGTACAGGAAAACCTTGGCCATTATAACAAAATGAAATTAAAGAGATAGGCACAAAGATTGTCAGATAGAGAAATGGGAGTTGATACTTCTATTTATGCGGGCTACAGCTTTATAGTAGATCACCTAACTTCATAAACCAAATGAGAGCAAGTGGAGGAAATAGAGGGAGAGAGAGACTATGTCTTTGTTATCTGATATTCTTACGAAGTAGTTTGATTTTGATTAGGCTTACTTTAACCAGGGTTAAATCATTATGGTTGGTGAGGTTGTTAAATATAGGATGAAGCTCGTTGGTAGGGAAGTTAAGCAAATCATATCTACTTTCCTAGTTCTATATGAATCCTTCCTGTCCAAATAAGTTTTGATCTGGTGGCGGTCACTGTGCGGATGTGACTATCGCAGCCGTTCATCATATGGCCACCACAAAGGTGCCCTACTTTCTCGACGTCCATGGTGAATGAATCCAGTCTATTAGATGAATAAAACAAACAATCAGTGGTTAAACCCTTCTTTGACTAAAGTCCTTGCATGAGCTGAAGTTACACACGGGACCCAGAATGTTGGTGATTAGACAATTTGTATTCTAGGCTGCGTTAGATTGTAATCCTCCAGTCGGATGACTCTTAATCCTCTTCAGTTGGTTAAAGATTTTCCTAACAATTTTTTTTTTCTGCTCCATTTTCCGTCACTGAAATATTATTGTTGTCTGGAAGACCATAATTTGGGCCTCGAATGACATTTAGTGCGAGTTTAAGTCCATGTACTGGTTAACGCCCTATCCTCTGCCATTGGAAGTCCTATTTACTCATGCCGTTTATCCCCTGTCAAACAGCCGCAATAGCCACCTTTAGATCAAAGGTCTACAGCCATGTAATCGTGGATATGGATCATATTTATGACCGAATTAGTAGGCTGTGTTGAAGAGGGCTTAAAGAAAAAGTAAAAGAGGAGAAGAGGACGTTGGCAACACCTTCTGGGATCCTATACAGCACCAATCAAATTTATTTATTTATTTTATTTTTTTCCCGCATGCCATATAGGGCTGTTAATTGATCGGGTTCATGTCGGATCACCCCATCCGTTAAAATCTTATCGGGTTGGGTCGGGCTTAGGTTCAACTTCGAGTCCTATCCATCTATCCAAACCCAATCCATTAGTTTCGGATTAGTTTACAAGAAAAATGTCAAGTAATTCTCGATGGACAGGGAGTTTTGTGAATTACCTCCAGAGTAGGAAGATTATTTTCAGATCTTCATATATATTGGAGGGTTCAGTGTGACTATTATCATTCCGGCCAACACACAAAATGAGAGTTTACCACTATAGAGCTGCTTTTTGCAAAATGATAATGGGAAAACTTGGTAAAATATGAAAGCAAAATATAAGAGATCACAGACGGAAATTGCTTGCAGCTAAATATGAATTGAGACAAAAGCTTTATAAAGTCTTTTGTAAATATTTGAATCTTCCTAGTGAGATGTGGAACAAACATCGTTATAAGTGTCTAAGTTGCCAAGAAATAGTTTTTCTGTCTGTGCCAAAATACAGCTAAAAAATTCTGAAAAAATAAACTTCACGCTGTGTAGGTTTGATGCAATTAGATGAAGACTGACGGATGGGAGGTAGAAAAGAAAAGAGGTATAAGGGGATAACCAACAACAGCATGTCCAATCACACATCCTATAGAGGCAAATATATAAGCATAGCCAAGACTAGTAACGGTACAAGTAAACCCACACAAGCAGTGAATCTAGTGGGATAAAAGTTTGAGCCTTTCTATTCCAATAGCGAGAGACGTCCATCCCAACAGTGGGAGTGACACGCATGTGCAACGGTATGGGAGGGAGTAAAGCAGAATTTGAGCCTCCATGAACCTATATGACTAAATCATTGAGGAGACCGATCAGTCATTGCAAACAATAAACTGAATATCTTTTATGTTAGATTTATAAAGAAAAATAACAAAGAGAGCACACCTTTTGCTCAAGAAAACAGTGTACTTATTGGAGCCACACCTGCCACACCGGATGCTGATTCAATCTATTAATCTAGGAGATAACGAAAAGCCCATGACAGTGATTTTTTCTTGATTGGAAATTCTTAGACCATCCAAAAAGCGCTATTTGGGGTTTCACCAGAGACCGCGAACGATTTCTTTTTGGTGAATTGTAGTGTTTGGCAGGATCAAAGCCCTATGAGCTGGCTTCTTTTTTTTTGCTAACCTTATTAGTTAGCTATTGATGGTGCAAATTTATAGCTATAGATCACACATTGGTTTCCGATGTGCCCAGAAAGGGTACTTCTTTCTTGTACGAGACTTTGTACTTTTTAGTAGTCAGTACAAGCAAGCAGGATCATATGTTTGAAGAAAAAGAAGAAGAAGAAGAAAGCGTATGCCATTTATAAAGAGAAAATTCAACATAATTTAATGATCATTCGCCGTTGCCCGGAATCGGGCCCGCGTCACCGGCGTGACAGGCGGAAATACTCACCACTATACTACAACGACCTTCTTGACAAGGCGCTTCCACTCTTTATATATGATATATTAAACTAGTGACCGGAACCGAACTTCATTATTCAGTATTTTCCTTTCAAAGAATCAGGTGAATCATCTTGCATGGATTACATCTTTGGGTGAAGCCAACTCCTAGGGTGTGACGTACACTCTACGGGGCCCGGGTACATGTTCATTGTGGCATACTGATCCATAATTAAGAGCTTATCCAACTTCATGCTCCCAAGTTACAAAGAACAATATGAATTGAGGCAATCTTTTCAGATTTGCTCCAGCTCATAGCCTTACTTCTCATTGTCAATGCCATTCTAACATGTGTGGCCCAGTCCAGAAGGACCAGTCATATCTTGCTTGTATGGGCGAACCGCACCATCCCTTGGCATATACTACAGCCTTGGGTGGCAAGGAGCTGACATAGAGGTGCCAAACGTTCCCCGTCGCTGTGAATTCTAATAAAGGCTAATATGCTAAAGCAGTCAACAAGTTAATTACAGTGTTCCACATATCTAAGTATCAAATAAGCAATGCCATTATAAGAGAAAGAAATATGGACATCAAATCTTATTTCTAATCCTGATAAAATGGCATCCCATGCCGCCTAGCAGAAGCCTACCGATCCAATTAAACAAATCTCAACAGAGAAGTGAGAACTACTCCAATCACAAAATTCACTAAGTAACCAAGAACAAACACCAAATTATCTCATGAACATAACATGAAGCACTGTCACACAAGCACTGCCTCTTCTCTAGCCCATAAGTGCAACCGAAGTTCCTAGCACAAGCGCAACACCAAGAATCAAATTAGTTACAGGACGGAAACCGTCGTTGGTTCCGGCAGGAGGGCTTCCACTTCTTGGTGTTGATGGAGTGCTTGGAGTTGTAGGGGTACTGCCGGTCGCGTTGGCAACTGCGACTTCCAGCTTCATTCCCTGCGCGCAGTGGCCGGGAGTTTGACATATGAAGTAATGTGGGCCTCGACTCGTAAGTGTAATGTTGGTGGGACTGCTAGTCGCTGTGCTGATAGGGTTGCTCGCAGTGCAACTGTTATAGTCGGAGCTGCTCACCTCGTCGACGGTGTGGGATGGGCCATAGTTAAACACTGTAATTCCAGAAGAAATTCAGCTGTTGATTGAAAGATTACGTTGAAGTTCTTTATTAGTATCATTTTTAGCCGCAGAAGGCTTTGAAAAACTAAGAACAAGTGGAATTCCAGCTTGCTTTTGTGAACTGATCTTATCATGGGCTTGGAGTAGATCTGGAGTCCCTGGGATAGATCTTATCTTGGCTAATTTAAAACTAAAACTCACACCTTATTTCCGTTGTTTGGTACGGGGATAACACGGGATATTGATACTGTAATCTGTAAACCAATTCTACATGTTTACAGTAAATCAGAAACATATAATCAGCAGAAGCAAAACACATAGATCTAAGAAACTTACCTCCAACTATACCAATTGATCTGTAATAGTTTCTATAAGAGATCTTCTGATTCTCAGCAGTGTACAATGATGGAGATTCTAGCAACTGCTTGAATCAGGGACCCCTTTTTTTATAAACTTAAAGATGGTTAATGGCAGTTATCCTTCCATCACGGATAACTATTATGTGCAGTTACCACATGCATATATTAGATTTGAATATAATACAATGTTCTGGACCACTAAAATTCTAACATAATCAGCTGTTTGGGCACTACAATGTTATCCATGAACAGTGATAGTATCCCCTACCATTGTCAGCCGTCAAACACAAATAAACCCGCTAAATTTTGATGAAGTAAATTAGCCTTGAAACTGTGGCAGATTGCCTTATTTATCATATTCGAGGGCCGGGAATAGCAGGAAATAAGGTTGTAGGATAATTTTATCCAAGGTATGTTATTCCCATGCCACAGCCCCTAACGGTAAGTACAAGAAGAAGAGGGAATTTTGATATCCTTGACTAGATTTGGGCAAAGGCTTTTCCTTTGGTGTTGGTGTGGCTGTATGGGTCCCCAATTCAACGTGCAGGCACCAACTAACAGTTGGATTAGGGGACCTGGTTGTTGCACCAATAGCATTTACTGAAGTTTTCAGAATCCTGGTTGCAGACTTAGAAGATTAGCCAAGTAAAATATATTAGAAAGTAGCAAGCGTTACATGTTTGTTTAATTAATTAGGCGTGTAGTTCTACGTCAAGGCCAACCAAAGTGGTTGTTTGGGCATCATCCATTATAAACAAATTTTCATGCAGCAAAGTCAATGAAATACAAAACATAAATAGATCGATACTAACCATGAGTGAAAGTTTGGCGTATTTGGCTTGTCATTTGACCTTAACGGGCCATTCCTTTTATTCTTTTCTTATCTATACCTGATCTTTCCCTTTCTTTAAGAAAGAGAAAATACAAAAATACCGCTTACGTTTGTCATGAGCTGTTTAGGGCGTAAGAGGGTCGATTCTTGGAGTGATGTGGAGATATTCCAAGTAGATGGGCAATGAGCCTTACTGGAGAGGGGGCTTCTTCACTCATCCCTTGCTTGTTTAGATCAGCTGGGGTGCCCTTATCTTTTTAATAAGGTGCCTCTTTGGTCGAAGATCAAGGGAGCGACCTAGAATAGTTTGCCTCTTTGGATCAGGTCTTCCCTTGTTTTATAGAATTTCGTTTTTTTTTTTCTTTTTTATAATGAATGTTAAACATTCGCACCCATGAAATTTCACGACAGAGGATTCTTCTTGCACTGCTGCACGCTAGAAGGGCTTTTTCTTATTCATATAGATAAGCTAACTCAATTGCAGATTCATTCGCTCTCTGAAGCAACTTTTACCAATTCACTGTTTAGCATCTCTTATTTCCTCTAATCAATTATATTGCATTAGAAAAAGTAGGATATAAGCGGGTCAAGAGACTGATACGCGGATGGTCTGATGGGAAGAAGCAATGGATAGGGGGAAGAAGTCCATTATGTAGATAAAAAAGATATTCATTTTAACGTATTGATTATCATCAAAGCGTCCTTATCCGGATTAGTGGTCAGCCATTTTAATGAGTCAGGAAAAAGTTAATTTTTCTATCTTTTTTTTCAAAAGTTGGGAAAATGACCAAATATTCTAAAATTTAGAAAAAAAAATAGTAAGAAACTATTTAAGAACTTCTTGAGCATAAACTAATTTATATTATGACAGACAAAATGAAAAGAAATCCTAGACGAGAATTTATATTACTATAGACAGATTTGAACTTAAGATTGAAATATTGAAAACAAAATCCAAAAAATGGAAAGTCATAAAAAGGAAAAAAGTCGTAATATTGTTTTTAATAAAAATGAGTTTTAAAAGAAAAAAATAAAAGAACTCCGGAAAGAAGGGCCTTTTTAAATTTTTATACGAAGGTGCAGGAAAAAGATGCAATTTTTCAAACAAAAAATAAAAGTGGAGTTTTTTGTAACTATGTACCACTGTAGAATGGGACATATGTCAGGTGATTAGGCCAGTAGTTGTGGTAGTTCATAATATGAATGGGATACGTGATATAAAATTCAAACTATATTATCTCTAGATAACCCATTAGAAGAACACCTGTGGACCCCGAATTGTTGCTTAAGTGGGTAAACCATTTCGACCATTGGAGCCTCTTCTCAACCGTCTAATATTTTCTTTGGGACTAATAAAATTGGTAAATTACATTATCTTTACATAACCCATTAGAAGAACAGATGAGGACCCCTACTTATTGAGTAGGTAAACGTTACAACTAATTCTACCGGGGGGACCTCGTCTCAACCTTCTAATCCTTTCTTTGGAAATAATACAACTGTTGCCAACTGTTTAGTCTTGATCTGATGGTTTTAATGGTTGCTTTATTATATACGTGGACCCTTCTTCGGAAAAGAAGAACTATATTTTCCTTATTTGATATGTAAGAAAAACACTTTTTGTAGATAGATTTCTTGAAAAGTTTATTGTTGTAGCTAAGAAAAATATGTTTTTAGAAAAATGGGTTCCTTGTGACGTTATCTTCTAACGAAATTGTATTAAAAGTGTCAGCAACAAATTAAGACTAATAAGCAGCCAATAACACACCACTAGTTGATTCCTGCTTCCGTTCTGCAGGCACAAAAATGCCCCAGTGGGGTTGAAAAGGCTAGAACCACAGGCTGTAGTCTGAGATTTTGCATACAAATAACAAGCAAAACAGGGCTCTAGCTAGTATGTCACCTCCTTTGGCAGTTTGGGTTGCTTGGCACACAGACAACAAACGGTGAATAAGCTTATGGATGAATAATGATCTTACTCTCAAGTCTCTAGCACTGATAAATCACTCAAATATAGAAACCTGGGAGGCTCGCCCTAGGGGCTATCTATGTTTGAGGCTGCGAGTAGAGGAGATAAGATCTGGATATATGACTCATTCCATGAATTGTTACCCGTTCCCAACAGTCTATAATTAGTCTTCAGGACATATTGAGCTTAGCATCGATCATTCTGAAGTTTGGTGTCTTAGAATAAGAAAATAGAGGTAAAACTTACAGAGTGAATCGCCAACGTTGAAGGTCTTGCCCCGAGCCCAATTGTCATAGTTCACACCGGTCGTCCAGCCGTTGCTATCCCCGACGACATAGTTGGTGGCATAAGCTGCTGGAATAGCGAATACGAAAACCAGGACAGCAATTGCTCTGGCCATGTCTTTTGAGGCAAGATAAAAGAAGGAAACCAGCTGCTAAGAACAAAGTTATCCAAGATGGAGATGCATTGTGCCTTGTTATATAGACAGCTAGGAAGAGGACGTTGGAGTAGTTTATTAGGGGTAGGATGAAGTCGACCTGCAAATAGCCTTCGTTTTTGCTGCTTTGGCATGTTATATTTTATTCAGGTTCATTACGTCCATCCTTTTCTCGTCTACCTAATACTGTTGAAACTTTGATTCCTCGACGCACACAAACAAAAAGGAGCCGAGTTACTGCATGGAGCTCGCTTACATGATATTTAATTGGCTATCTGATCTGGATCAGCTACATAATATCAGCGTGATCCAGACCCTTCATTTGGTACGCTCCGTATCGGGTATGACTTAATCGGATGACCTCAACTATCTGATCATAGGCTTGCTAATGTTCCCCATTCAAGTTCTAGGTTTGGATGGTCGGACATGCATAATGGAAGCGACTTTCATGTTTGTCATCTACACTTAGGAGGCCCCTCAGATGAAGGATTCAGATTATTCCCAATCTAGTTCATGCATTACTGCCTCAAACTTACAGTACCACATGTTTAGAGACTATTGTAATATGCGCCATCGGAGAAGATACTGATTAACATAAGTGAATGGTAAACGAAAGATTCTAACCACTTGATTTATGTGATCTGTGGCTACTGATCGTTGATCAGTTCTGGCAAGCCTTCTTACACAAGCCAAACCACATGGTGTTTTGGTTAGGTATCAAATAAATAAGAAAGGAGGATCATACACATTACCTCGTTGAACCGAGTTGGTGATGAACGCACGTTCTATCTTTGATTCCTAATTCCTAATATCTACCGCGTTGCGTGTATTGTACCACGGTTTATTATCTAATGCCAAGTACCTAACATTATACACGAGGAAGTTTTTGATACATTGATCGATCTTGATCTCTCATCCGTTGGATATGTTGTGACAGGCCCTCAATTGAACGATCCTAACCATCTGATGTTACGGATCATTGAACAAAACGGAACATGTTTTATTTTTACCCCCTATTTGTGGTCAGTCATCGGAAGATCAAGATTCTGAGATCGAATTGCAGTTACTCGGCCATCGATAGAACAACATGCTAGGTATCAAAATGTACCCCACATGATAGTGGCTCCAGGTCTATTGATCAGCATTCAAATTTCTTATTTCACCTTTTCTATAAAGTATCAGTTTCGTGTTGTGCTGATCTGTGGAACCTTGACTTCGAATACAAGTGTCTGCTAAATAGAAAAATATGGACTTCTTTCCCCAGATACGGCCCGGACAGTTAGGATTAAAAGAGTTCCACCCTTCTTCTATTCTGTTGCTGGTTCAAGAGCTAGTATTGGTCCACTGCGTAGTTATCACTTCCGTTCCATTCCGGCCAAAATTTCCGAAACATATATTTTGGTCTCAAATAGAAAAACAGACTGGAATTGAGTTTGAAACTTCCAATCAATTTCAGCCCATTCCACATGTTTGGTCCTTTTGAACCGAATTTAATTTTTAAAAAGATTAAATTTATTGAAAGAGTGACCCAAATCTCGTTTCGAAGTTGGCGAAATCCAGGATCATTCTATTCACTAACTATAGATCATTTTATAGAAGTAGGTTGTAGCTTGGGTCATAAATCAGCTAGCTAAGATCTCTACTCTTATTGTTTCGTATTAAACAAAAGCCACGACCAAAGTCATCTAACAAACAAAATTGGTCTCTAGACCTAGCTTTTCTGCAGTTGTACCTAATTTTGATGCCTATATTGGTTCCCATCAAATAAAATGGTCAAGAAGTACGATCGTTATAACTAATGACAAAACTAAATGAAGCTGGTGAACCAAGAGCAGCATCTTGAAAGGCCCCAAAGGGTTGGACCACTCAGGTCATGCACAGCGGACCTAGAGTTTCGACATCTCGAAATATCTTCGTCCCCAAAGGATTCTTTCCATCGCAAAATTTTCTTTGGAAAAGAATTTTTCTAGAATTGAAATAATAATTTTTTATTTTTGTGAACGCTCTTCTATTAGAAATACTTCATCAACTGACAAATAGGTTGACATACCCATTAGATACTTCAAATCCACTCATTTAGTAGACCCTGTCATTGATAATTTTATCCTTAGTTTTGGGATTCCTCTACTAACAAGGGGATAAGTGTGGATAATAACTTGGTCCACCAATTCTTTATTCCTTATGCCAATGTCAGAGTTGATAGTTTTGGTAGCTTCAATTTTTAGGAAAGTAAGACCGCCGCGAATGTATCAGCCTTAAACTTAAGATACCATTAATCCAAGAAAAACCCATGGAGAACTCTTCCCAGTTTGTTGACCTTACGGCCTGTTTGCTGGGATAGCAAGTTGTGGACAAATATATCCACGTTCTTTTTCTTTGTTCCCAACATTATTTAAATTTTAAACGTTAAGCACATAAATAACGTCCAAAAAGCCTGGGCTGCTTGTTCCTAGGCAAAATTTCTACATTCCTACTTTAAATGCTGCAAATAACAGGAGGAAAACAATTATTCATCAATAGCTTTGTTCTTTATGTCACGGGTTCAAGACATAAAAATAGCTTCTTGCAAAAATACAAGGTAAGACTGTGTATTATAGACTCTTGTAATCTGCCCCTTCCCAAGCTCTGCATAAGCAGGAGCTTCGTGTTCCGGGATTACCTTTGCCTTCACCTTTCCTCTTGATTTGTTATTCCTCATTATCAAACAGCCCCCTTTTTTGGGTATACGTCTATTATTTTAGTTAATTTCTGTCACCTAACCTTGCAGAGGATTAGGTTGCCATGAGAATTGATCCATTTAATCTCTTATTCATAAACATCAATAAATAAAATGACAATATAATTTAACAAATTCCATGAAAATGTTTGTTGAGCGTTGAATTAAATAAAATAAGAGGAGTTTGGTCGGGGAAATAGACACCAATGACAATGTCAAGATTCAACCATTTGATACACGGCGCTTGCATTGAATGAATGCGTACCATTTTTGCTTACCCAAAGGAATGAAAAACGCGGACAACAAATCAAGCTTAGAACCATCCAATGGTGAATTACGTTCTCATGCCGTTCATCCAGTATAACGTCCAACGAGACAAATGATCTGGATCATTTAAGAGTGGATCTCTCTTTTAGCATCCATTTCGTATAAGGATTAACTAAATAAACAACACATTTGTATATTTTTTCCTCTATAAATGCATGGAAAATTTTACCCAAAAACAAATAATAGAGATGCATGTAAACAATTTCTAGAAGGTACAAGTGTCACCGTGCCGTTATAGGTTCGACCTATCTGGCCGACCAACACAGATAATAAACCAAAAGATGAAGCAAGATGATCAATTGTTACGATGATTAGACGAGTAATAGAGTGTGGGCAGCTCACTGAGATTCAACGCTAATTTCATTATCTATTTTAAATAAGATTTCTCACATGGTCAGACCTCTCCTACATTAACATATACCCGTTCAAATCTGACTGCACCAACCCCACTATAAGTATTTTGGAGTAATCGGGATTACAAGCAACCATTTGAACTGATTATTGGTTTAAATCCGCGCCATTTCATGCGAAACATGGGAACTTATATAGAGTGCTGTCAACGAATAGGATAGAGAAGAGGGTTGCCTAATCGAGCTGCAACTTGGCTATTTTTAGATGACAAAAAATGAGTCATGGATGGATCCGTTGAAATCAGAAGTGCCCCCACAATAAAAACCTTAGGAGGGAAAGGATGAAAGACTTGTCAATGACAATAGTTTGTTGATTGAAAAAAAGTGGCTGTTACCTTAAAGCATTATTACTCAATATAAATGGCCAGTTTTTCGATTAGATGTGAAATCTATCTTTTTATTTCAATTAAATGGCGAACTAGAAGAAGCTTATGTTGAACAACAGGATTGCTAGTCAAAGAAAAAGATAACAAAGTGTATAAGCTAAGAAAAGTTTTATATAGATTAAAACAAACACCCACCCTAGTGCTTTACTAATCCGACTTCCCCAGAGCCTCCAATAGCAAGTCTTCAGAATCCATGATGAGGTTACATCTCTCTAATTAATAATTATTCGTTGACCCCACCTTGATTAGTGACTGATTTTATATGGAGAAACACTTGGTAATGACCTGCACTTATATTATTATTTTTGTTTTGATTGCATCGATAAGTTTGGTCTGGAATTATTTATTGTCTTTTTATATACAATTATTAATTGTTAATATTAGGTCATAGGCTGTGTTGATTTTGTATCATTTGATTATATTGCTAAGTTGCAAAATGAAGGCCCTTTCAACCATGATAGGTGCTAAAGTCCAAATGAAATACAATTTGATAGAGATAGAAGGTACAGAGATGAAGGCATTGGGCAACTTCTAGGATGCTTATCCACCAATAGCACAGATACTTCCACGTTCCCGATTGAAGTGAAAACAAATTGAAAGAAATATGTTGGGTAAAATATACACGATCCACGCAGCAAGTGTCCAGAGAATGGAAGGACTGAATTTCTTCAGCGGCATAGAGACTCGAACAAAGCATAACACCCAAAAAAGCATAAAGAAAAAAAGAAAAAAGAAATTCTTCCGCGGCATCCTCCAGTTGCAACAATCCTGCCTACGAGGATGTGTATAACCGCTTCTTAGCCAAGAACACACTAACTTCAATTTTGGGAGGAACTCTTGCATGCAAACTGTAGGTGATAGAGGATGATGATCATCGTGCTGATTTTCTGTTTCTTCTACGGCATTCCAAACAATCAGAACAAGGGTTAATAAATTTAGTTCTGCTGCCGCTACTAGTTTGGAGCTTGCTAGGTAAAACTTTCAGGTCTTCTACGAGTACCCCACGCAGCCTGTCATTCTCCTCTATTAGCTCTTCAATGATTTGTTGGTGTTTCAACAACTGAAAGGATTGAGAAACTTCATTGAGAATAGATAATATCAGCACAAGTAGGCATTCAGTGCTTGCAATAGTTGAATCAAGCAGAAGAAGACAGTAAGCACATGCCCATGGTTGGCGATGCAGAATTCATGCAAAAAATGAAATGGAAAAAAGTACTTGCAGAATAAGTAATAGAAATTTAAGTCTTGGTCTATGAAGGTAGAATCAATTGCTGGAACTCATTGTTTCTTTTTCATCTCCTTTTTATTCCATTAATACACAAGTAGTAGCAAACTACAACCCTAAATTTGCAAACCGAGCCATAGAATTTGTTGATTCATGTTTGGTTGGACAGTGCAAGGAGTTCAAAGTACACAACAGTTAAAAGAACAAGGAGTTCTTAATACATGTGTGGCAAAATATCTTGTTTCCGTGAGTTGGGAGGTGAGCAGAAGTCGTAACCTTTTAGCTGAAGAATGCCATATCGTACCAACTAGGATAGGTGATTATGCTCATGTTTTGACAAGAAATCAGATACCAAACTTGGTCTAGATCATGAGACACAAGAGCTTGCAGTAAATGTCATGGACGCAAGCTTTCAGCAATATTAAAAATTTATACCAGTAAAGCATGCATTTCTGTGTGTCAACTGTCAAGCCACATAGGCATGGTGCCCCCAGAAAATGCATCATTATGGATGAAAAGAATCACCAGGAGCATATATCCCAATTAA
The DNA here is from genome assembly GCA_035236585.1 of Warburgia ugandensis. Taxonomy (NCBI): domain Eukaryota; kingdom Viridiplantae; phylum Streptophyta; class Magnoliopsida; order Canellales; family Canellaceae; genus Warburgia; species Warburgia ugandensis. The sequence continues at coordinate 3,990,724 of CP141131.1, read as the reverse complement.
GAACTAATACCAAATCTATTCTGGTAAAGACAAAAATGTAACAACCATAGAAAAATCTTACCATTTGAAGCACAGTCTTTTCCGACCACAACTGTCCCGCCTGCAAAATGGAAATTTTAAATGAGCATGTCATAGTCATATATTAATCAAGCCAGTCTACTGTGCCATGCAAAACACCAAACTAATCAACTAAAAAGTTGGCTTGGGTTCCAACTTTCTAAAAGTTACATATCATCTGAAACATTGTTTTAAAGAAACAAAGGGCAGCCTGGTGCACAAATTCCTGTGTACATGGGTTCAAGAGAAGAGCGAACCACAAAGGGTCTATACTATGCAGCCTTACCTTGCATTTCTGCAAGAGGCTGTTTCCATGATCTGAGACATTGTTTATAGAAAATTAAAGGGTGGCCCTACCACTGCCTACTGGAGTACATAAATTAGAAGCAAGTTAAAGAAAGCAGCAGGTTCTACAAGATATATTCCAGAACGAAAATAATCAGCGTCCAATCTAACAATGGAATCATGAAAATTTGAAGTTTAAGTCCTACTGTCAGTATCCCATAGTTCTCATCTAGAGCATGCAGCATTAGTATCCACATAAATATAGCCTTTGTTCCATGTTCTCGGTATCTTCTAGCATTACATGTAAATAAGTAGCTCTCTTTTTTACAAAATCTACATTCTTATGTCTACCAAACTAATTCATCTAGCACAAGTGGAGCTGACATCTGAAGACGATGAACTACTTATTTTGATAATGGGACTTGCCAATTTTTTTATTGGCTATTAAGACATTTTTGGGAACTATAACAGCTAATCAGGATAGTGTTAGAAAGAGGGTGCCATTATTTAGAAGGAAATGTCCTAGAGAACAAGATGCAAGATTAGATGATGTCCAGGTGAATATGGCTTAGGAAATGTATACCATTTCTTCTGTTTCATCCTAATGAACAGCTGTCCCAAAGATCATTGCAGAAACATTGTAGGACAAAGGCACTATGGCCAAGGAAACCTGGTTGGCATATTTCAGGACTTCATGCTAATAACCTGCAGCTTGAAGTCAGGCACTTACAGCATGTAGATGATGCAATTATTTCTTGTAGTCCTTCCGAATAGCAAGCCTGCAACTTGAAAGAGGTTGTTAGGTTCTACAAACTGAGACAGTTCAGAAAATTAACCTTACACATCAGCACTCAATATGGTATTTTGAGGGAAGTGGTTCATAGAGGAGTAGAATACTTATGGAAAGGGATGTGCAAACTGAAACCTATGCAGGGTAAAAAAAGGAGCTTGGTTTAGAATCTGCACATTTTTTTTCTTTTTTATTTTTTTCCCCCTAAATGGTAAAATATATATAGCTATTACAAAAGTAGATGAAAAACATCATAGGCATAAGATATGGAGGTTAAGCAAGGGGACAGAATCAACTTTTGAATTGATCAGCGAACATTGTCAAAGCTATCTCACCGGGATTTGCATCAGGTCACAATGACTCTTGAGAAGAAATAGGTGCCTAATAGGGGGAACACGGGGTTGGTGGGTGAGTTAGGGGATAAGACAATTGCAGACACTGACCATTGGATGGTGGATCTTGCTTATTTGTTGCATGGAGAGACAGTACAAGATCTTGATTGGTTCGAGGTCCTTCTTTAAGGTCTCAATTTTTTCAAAGCATCATTTTCAGATCCTTTCATCATAGAGTTAGAGGTTTCTAACTCAAATCAAATGGACTAAAGACAGATAATATTACATGGAAGAATTTTGATATTTTAAGGGAGAATCAAGTCATAGCCACTAAATTGCAGATTCCCTTCAGTCATGTGATATGGGGAGCAAACTCATACGCTGAATACCTTACCAGAAGTTGGCAAGAGTTGGTTACTAATAATATTTTCCAACAGCGGAGGGAGACGGAAGTACATATGCTGTTTTCTGCATATATCTACGAAATGGCCATCTTGTTCATAGGCTGGTTAATCTGATTTTATGATTTCATAGATCCATATTTTTCTCCATGAAAGAAAAAGACAAAGAAAAGGAATAACAGAATAAGAAAAGAAAGAATCCAACTGAAATCATGCTTCAAACATGAATTCCATTCAAATAGCAAGACAATCAGCCATACAGATATTACTTGTGGGTAATGTTAGGATGGAATTTAGAGATTAAGGGAAACAGAAGAATTTGCCTCTACAGCCTGATGTTCCACAAAACCACAAAACTAATATTATTGGGTTCTACTTTGCTTGAGAAGTTAACATGACAGTTAATAACAAGCCACCAGTTGCTGAACATACCAGTTTGTCAACCTTTGTTTCCTCTTCACCTTTCAACATTGGATTCTCCAAGAAACTGTTGATAACCTTTTCAGTACGACTTCCATAGGATGCCTCTGACGGGGCCCCTTTTGATGCAAAAGATTCAAATTTAGATTCCATTTGCAAAGTTCCACTTGTACTTGGACTATGAGATGCACTTCCTGTGGGTTTAGATTCCAACTGCATTATGCTTCCAATTGGGTTTTGTGCAGTCCTGTCAGGGCTTATCATTTGCAAGCCACCTTGCAAGGAGCTGGGGATGATACTCTTGGTACCAGACAAACCGGGCACAATTCCCAACTTCCACATCATCTTTGCCACAGCTTGCTAGAAATATGACAGATTAAGTTAGAGATATAATGAGAAAACCATGGTCGAGAGACTAAAACATGATGGCTGATCAAACTTACTCCAACACAAGATTGAATCTGATGCACCACTCCAGGCTTCACAGCAAGTCCTGTCATGAAAAGATAAATACTTTAGATCCCTAATAAAATTACTTATAGGTTTATGCATTTCATTTGCCTTATTGGCACATACAACTTTGCTATCCTGTACAAGTATTTAAAATGAATTAACAGGAATAATATGATGTGATCTCATTGCTGTCAGTAATGTAGTTACAGATATGTGTGGTATCGAACTGATTTACTTCTTATAGTGGTTTACAGCTCCCCAAGGATTCTGTTGGCCCCGGGGGGTGTCAATCTTAGCCTGCTGAATCGACAAAACTCCTTTTAGTCATCCGAGATTCTGAATTGATCACCAACCACTGCCTGAGTTAATGAAAATTTTGCTGTGTCAACCATAACCTTGCCTGACTTCACTCTTACCTTGACTAAGTTTTAATCCAAGTAGAAGTTTTTAATAACACTGACTTCATTTTATATAAATGTCTTTGTTTCAGTATTACTCAACATTCCAAGTAATTGCATGTGTGTGAATGTGTGAACTGGGCAACATATTGTTGTTAAGCATATTTGGGCAAGGGCAATATAGGCCTGTTGAATAATCAAAACTAAAGCTAAACCCATGTACAGCAGATGCCACACATACCAACTCCAAAACCATGGCCAAGACCAGCTCCACACCCAATGCCGGCTTCAATATTCTTCATACCCATTCTTCTTAGCTGAAGGACAAAATAGTAGAAGATGCAGAGACACTAGACATGGTGAGAACTGGGTGCAACAAGACTAAATAAGCAATAACATAAAAAAAAAGAGGCAAAAGCATACGAGGACAAACTTACAGAACCATTTAAATGCCTGCCTACACCAGAAAAAGCATCTGTTGCACCTCTTGTGGCAATGAGAATTTGTTGCATTGCTGGTATTCCACCTGTTTCACAACTGGTTATCAGTTGCTTGACAAATAACCATAAGATATCACAGCATGAAAAAAATGAATCTTAGAGTTCAAATTCCAAACTCTTTTTGCATGTGGATCTGCTGTCATAAAGCAAAGAAGAAGTATATAGCACTAAAGATAGTTATGATGTCTTAATATTCTCAGAAGAAGGTGCTATTTGGATCTATTCTCATCATATTCAATAACCAATTACCAGGAGAAATTGTTGTGAAAAATAAATTCACTCTCACAATATTGTCAAGTCAGAGGCTTTGAAACTTTAAACAAACTACAGATGACTTATATGTTACATATCCTAAGAACAACAGACATTGAAGTGTCTTCAAGTAACTAGGAAACATGATACTCCCTGTAATATATTTCTATAGTCATCTGGTGCACTTTCACTATGCTGGGTGTTAGCTGGATTATACTATTGACAAGATTGTATCCAATAATTCTATTCGAAGTATATGCATTAATAAGTCATTGATTGTGAAAGATTGACCAGTCTCCTATACCCTTTAGCCAAAGGAGATTGAAGTGCTCTGCTAGACTGTTCCTGGACGGTGCATGTGATGCCTGCATTTCCTTTTACTATCAAGTTTTCACTTATTTGTGATTTTTTGAAGGGAAGAAGCAATTACTTCTTCAGAGGCAATTGCCAAAGCAATGGTGTTATTCGAGGAGCTCTGGTTACTCTCTTTACTTCCCTGGATCTCTAGTCGCAAAGAGGAGACATCTTCATGTCATCAGATTCATCCCTGTTAAAAGGAATATCACAGAAGAAAGAATTGAAAAGCTTGTCTTTGTAGTCTCTTACCATCATTTCTATAGGAGACTAATGATATCATCTACTTACTAGGATGGAGTTTTGAGATTTCATATTGAATGGGGTGTTCCTCTTCTAGTAATTCTTTCTACTTGCTTTTATCCCTGTACTGCATCTGCATGCCATACTTTTGAATACGAAATATACTGTCTTGTATGTCTTACAAGAACCAACTAAGATAGTTCTTGAGTATTAAAGGGAATAAAACCAGGAACTCAAAACCCAATTATTGTACTTCTTTTTATTGGTAAGCGGGGTTTTAAAGGGGCAATCCAAACCAGTATTGTGGATGAAAATATAAGTCATTACAATCTAATGGACTCTCTTGCCTCCTTAACCTATCCTGTGTCATAGATATTAATCAGGGGGAATGGAAGAGAAATGGATATCTAGAGAAAGGAACATCTAACCATTTATAAATACAATCATGTTTAGAAAGAAAGTCAGCTACGAGTTAGCTTCTCTCTAAATGTGTGTGGCCTTCCAATACTCTAAACAGTTATCATCTTATCGTACTCTGGAACCGTATTCTTCTCTTTCACATCTTCTATTCTTGTGCGGACGACAAAAACAATCTATCACACTAAGACGGAATCAGCAAAACAGGACTTCAAATTCATGCATATGCAGTATTCAGATTAAAGAGTTCCTAGCAAAAAGCAAAGTTAAAAACCCAAGGAAAATGTAAACTACCAGAACAGCACATGCTGGTACTATAATATAATCGCCGCTGCCAGAGTGAGGAAACTGCAGCACTACCCATTTCAGAAATTCATCAAACAGAACAAAAGCAGCATTATCACTAGTAGACTAGTTGTACTATTAGTACTGAAAGCAGTAACAACAATGACAAACAATCAGCAATGGCAAATGAAAACTGAAGTGCATTGCATTTCCTGTTCTGGTACAATCTACCATGACTACATATTGCAAAACTTAACAAGTGCCAAGAGTTAAAATGACTAAGAAATACCCAACATCAGGTATATATCATGACATAAACCCGAATATAAACTGCCGAAAGAATCGATAATGAACTGGAAATTTACATGGGAAATGACCAACTCGTTTATCTGGGTTTTGACCATCCTTTCCTTTAAAAAAACCACGGAAATCCATGTTGTAGTGGAAAGAGACGAATTGAAGGGAGAGGTGTGAGTTACCCAAGTTTAAAGGGCGACCGACGCCGATACCAATCCCGCATCCAATGCCAAAGCCAGTAAATACTTGACCCATCTTCAAAGTAAAGGGGTTATTCTCCATCCCAAAAGCTACTCGTGGGTTCCGACCATTCTCCATCAGAACTAATCAAAATCACACCGGGCAACAGCTACGGGAGAAATAGTGGCCTTTTTCGGGCTGCCATGTCCGTCGCTCCGGAAGCTGAAAGTTCTAAGCGAAAATTTTCTCAGAGGGTAGAAGGCCCACTTACACAACTCGGGTTGCTTCTCTCTCGAAGGGAATTTACTTGAAAACATCCAAAAAATCGATTTTCAAGGAAACTATGTTTCAGAGAAAAGAACGAACGATGTCAGCACCCTCCCACGAATCCGCAACAGGAAGGGCAAGTGATCCTAGCCATTTCGGAGCCAAATCTAGCGCACGCTCATACAGATGGTTCATGCCCCAAACATCTTTTCCGCAAGATGATCTAACTATTCTTGTTCTGGGTCCATTTTCTATGGACGGTAGAGAAATCTTGACTAAGGGTGGGTTAACATTAGCTTTGATGAATGATCCATGCACGAAACTGGACCAATTATGCAACTGTAAGTCTTTAGTGTGTGGCATCAAATTGAATGGTATATGAGATTTGTGCACGGCTAATGCATCATACACCTAAGAGAATGGTTTGATCATTAAATAAGCAAACCTTACTAATAATTCTAAACTGCAAACCCTGCTCTTCCAAATGAAAAGATGCACATCTACCATGTGGGAACTACATCTCACAAGCTATCGTAAATGTGACACAAATATTTGGAGAGCCTTGGAGCACGGACCTAATTGAGTACCTCGCATAAAATGATTGCTACGTTCGCTAGGTCGCCAACATGTAGGGTTCGGTTCGGATACCACTAAGCCATGTATTCGTTAAAACTTATCAGTTTCACTTCAAGACGGTTCAACCTTTGGTTTCTAAAATGGAATGCGATCCAATGCAATCGGTTCTTTTTGGATTCTTGATTGTTTCAGGTTTGATTTAGTGAGGCCACAATCCAACATTACAAAACAATTCCAGGTCCATCACCATAAAATGTTGTTTACTCAATTTAGAAGGAAATATTAGCTGCCCTCTCATTATCTTGCACTTCTCTTATTGATAGCTACCTACTAAGTGCTTACCCTAAAAGGGAAAAAGAAAATAAATTCTCTTATGTGTTATAGATAGCTTGTTAGAAATTGCAGCAGCGGATAGTGAATGCTTACCAAAAAGAAAGGTTACACTTTCATGCAGGTAAGCATGAAACGAATTACTTCAATGAAAAGGGCATATGTGCCAAGGTGAGGGAGGTCAAACAAATCGTTTAGTTCTATAATAAAAAGGTAAAGACATGTCATGTTGGGGTTGCCATAGTTTTAAAAAGCTAAAGATGATTTTCATTAAAATCATCTTCAACTTCACCTTTGCCGGCTGGCTACCTGACACAAAGGTGGCCATATTTTAAGAAGCTGGATATGATTTTCATTTCTTCCTCACAAACTAATATACAAGTGCATATTCATTTGTAAGAAAGAAATAATAGAATCATTTTCAACTTTTCCCTTATCGGCTGGCTACCTGATGCAAGGGTGACCATATTTTAAGAAGTTGGAAATGATTTTCATTTCTTCCTCCAAACTAATATACAAATGCATATTCATTTGTAAGAAAGAAATAATAGAATCATCTTTAACTTCTCCCTTACCGGTTGGCACCTGACGCAAGACCCTCCTCTTTTTTTATCCGGGCTTGGGACCGGCATTGGCGGAGTTAAAAAGGTAAAGGCACCGTTAGTTAATTAATAAGGCTGCCTACTGCTTTTGTAAAAAAAATAAAATAAAAATAAAAAATAAAACCGCCTTCTTAAAAAACCTGTTTTTTTTTTTTTCTTTTCAAAGAGAGAGAAGAAAAATGTGCTACCAAATGACAATATTAAACAAGAAGGGAGAATTCACCTATTGATCAGTACAATGCTCTTAAATTAGCTCAATGTAAATCACCACCTAAGAGACCCCTTTAATGATTAAATTTACAAATACAACCTCTATAGCACTGCAATAATAAAATAGCTATCTAGCTGAACTTTGTCGGTTCTGCTTAGGAACTGTGACACTAACTGTTACAGCCGAAACGCCCTCTTCAGGAGGTGACATTATTAAAACAAGCCCTTTATTAGGGGAGCCTTCGATGTGATAAGAAACAAGAGCAGGCATGTTCCCTTTATGGAAAGATACCTCATTGATCCTTAAATCATTCCAACTAGCAGGACTTGGTGCATCTTCAGAGCCAGTCTCCGGCCAAGGGTGAGTCTCTTTGTCACAGCCTTCGATCTTCCAATCTCCCGACCGATGAATCACTATCAGGGTAAACTTGGAGCTTGTTTCGTCATTAAGGGTTCGGGTTGCTTCTCGGTAGCAGAAAGTTGCAAGCCCTTTACATGTTCCCCTCTGCTCGGAATCATTTAACAGCCTTTTCGGGTCGATGCTCGGGAGATTGAACACCATGGTTTTGTAGTAGTTGCATGGGGTGGAACCAAGTGTGACAGGCGATGGTTGCCCTGGTTTTTTGAAATTAGGGAGGTAAAATAAGGGCTTTCTGGGAATACAATCTCGAGCAAGTAATTCGTGGTGGACGTGGGCCCATGTCTTGATGAAGCTGGTCATGAGCAAGGGATCGGCCAGAAGGAGACTCCATGTGATCCCAATCGTGTAACTATCGCACTGGAAATGGGTCACCTGAATGTATAACAAGAGAGCCGGTCAACACGTGTTAGACTATCACATATGCATTTTGCTACAGTGAACCGTAAGCATTCTCCGGTTCACATCAAAACTCGGATCCCCTTTGATATTGATCTTGGTTGTCCTTCCAGTGAACCTGCCAATGATCACATTGATTGGGATGTACTTACAGTTTGTTTATCTTTCCATCATCCATTCGTAAGCCACCGATCAGATGGCCGGCCAGCATCACTGGATGATTGGTTTCTATCATCAATAAAGGGGTAGCCTCAGTGCACGAAGCTCCCGTATGTGAGGTCTAGGAAAGGGGCGGATCACAAGAGTTAATAGTAAGCAGCCTTACTTTGCATTTTGCAAGAGGTTATTTCCATGTCTTGAACTTGTGACCTCAAGATCACACGACAATGACTCTACCTTTGCGCCAAGGCTCCCCTTCTATTATCAATCTGTATGGAAATTGCAGGAAAGACTAAAAGCACATATGGGTCCATAAGGTTCCTAATCCAAACAGTTCATCTTCAGGGTTACTTCTTACATTGACAATACCCAAAAAGATCTTCTACAGTGGCTGATGTTAACTCTCCATCTGTAAGAATATTTCTACCATTTTTACACAGGGTGATGTTAACCCTCCATCGGTTAATATATTTGTGTTGGATTTGTTGTAACAATTCGTACCATCTTGAACTTTCCAGAACCGTAGATTTTTCAATTGCATTGGTTGGGATCATTCATTTTAGATGCTCTGTGATATAGGTCTCCTCGAAATTCAGTATCCTAAAAGATGAATGATTTGGATCACCTAGCATCTAGGCCCATGCACCTTTATCTCCTTTAAATCTATGTATTGATCTATTCATGCAGAATTATAAATAAAATGCAACGTGCAGAGACCATATAACTGCTACGTCTTTAAAAAATGGCTGCTATAAATGTCTTAATCTGCATTTCCATTGGTGAATCCGCTCGACCTTAAGCCGGTTCCACATTTTCAGCCAATGGGAACTTAAATCAGATCCAATTACTAACCATAACTCGAATTGGAGGCACTTATCCTTCAACCACGTCCTGCTACGAGGTGATGAAGGATAAGTCCATCAACTTCTCGCTAACATCAGGAAATTAAGCACCAATTTACTATAAACTCACCTGAACGTAACACAAGGCTGAAAACTGAGGATTTTCTTGGTCTATGTCCTTCCACAAGGCAAGCTGAAGTTCCCCATCTTCTTTCTCCTTCGAGTCCAAGAATTTCTTCAAAGTTGTCTCCTTCTGCGCCTGCACTATCCGAACGCCGGAATCATTAGAAATGATCACCAGTTCATCATCATTTTCGGACCAGGCTTGAAGCCTTCCGGCGAGAATCGGGTTCTCCGACAATGCTCCGTTTAGTGATTCCTTGATAACTCCAGCAACCACGAAGCCTGATTCTTCCTCGGATGATTTTTGGTAGTAGAGAATGATGTGAAGGTGCTTCTTGACAATTTCGTGGCGGAAATTGCTAGGGATTGGAATCCGTCGCAGTAGTCTCGGCTCTGTTACCTTCGCTGGAACAACGGTCTGTATTGCTTCAACGCGTATATCATTGGGGAGAGTAGGGGTAGTTTGGGGGATTTCCATGGCCGCTTTGAAGGGATGAGAGAGGGCTCGTTGAGAGAGTTGGTTCGAGGAATAGCGTTTTTGGGTTAACGCCCTTATTTATAGTTGCTGTAGAGACCGTGAACACGTAGCTCGCCTCTCAAGTGACCCAGAAAAGTAGCCTTCCTTATGGTTATAACTACTAAAATGCCAATCAATTTTATATAAGATCATCCGATTAATTCTGGGAAATTTGTAGCAAAAACATTAGGAAATAACTAGAAGGACCCATATTTCAAGTCTTGTGGGCTGGCTTGTGGCTTCCGGACTGTGCAGCAAAAGGATTTCATGTTTGGAGTATAGAAATTATTGTTTTGGAGAGTCTAATTATGCATATAAAACAGGTTTATTATAATCTTGTTGGAAATGTAAACTTGATTTGGGCCAAAGCTAACTAGGAAGTGGCCCATATTCTAGAAGGCTTACAATGAATAGATAAAAGCTCATCTTCTAGAAAGCCCACTTTCTAGAAAATGTGGCTACAAAAGTCAATTAGAAAGATCTGAATACTTTGAAAATAGAAGTTGATATTTTTTAAGAGTTATCTAGATAAAAAATTGTAACTAAAAGATTAAAGGGTGTGTGGCACAATCCTAACCATTGGTTAAAGAGGTGCTATTAGCATAAATAGGGGTGGTTAGTCATAAGTTGTATCAAACAAATTTTAAGAATCAATACAAGCTCTCTCTCATCATTTCAAGCCTCATAGTCCCTTCTTTATTTGTATATCCTTTTCTAGCCTCCAAAGCCTCCTCATACCTTTGTAAAATACCATCCTCTTCCAACAAAATGGTATCAGAGCTACAAGATCCTTTAAGAGTTATGGCTAGTAGTGGTATGGTTCCCTTCCAAGTTCCTATGCTCAACAAGAGCAACTATGATAATTGGAGCATCAAGATGAAGGCTCTCCTTGGAGCACAAGACGTATGGGACATTTTAGTAAAAGGCTACAATGAACCCGAAGATGATGCTACTCTATCCCATACCCAAAGGGATAGTTTGAAGGGTTCAAGAAAGAGAGACAAGAAGGCTCTCTACCTCATTTATCAAACTCTTGACGAAGATGGGTTCGAGAAGATTTCAAGTGCAGCATCGACGAAAAAAGCATGGGAAAAACTTGAGATATCTTATAGGGGAGTTGAGCAAGTAAAAAAGACATGTCTTCAAACATTAAGACGTGAATTTTTGCAAATGAAGAAAGGTGAGACTATTTCTAGTTACTTTTCTAGAGTTTTAGTCATTTCTAAAGAGTTAAAAAGAAATGATGAGAAGTTAGATGATGTGAGGATAATAGAGAAGATATTATGCTTCATAGATCCAAAGTTCATCCATATTGTTGTAACATATGAAGAAACAAAGAATTTAGAAGAAATAATTATAGAGCAACTCATGGGCTTATTATAAGCTCATGAAGAAAAACATAAAAAGCAAGAAGAAATTGAGGAGCAACTTCTCAAGATACAACTCAACTCAAAGCAAGAGAGTTTTGGAAATAGAAGAGGTGAACGAGGAAGAGGATGTGGCCACATGGAAGAGGAGGCTTTAGCAACAACAACAACTGTAATGAAGAGAGAAGAGAAAGCTTGAGAAGAGGTCATAGAAGAGGCAATTCAGAAATAAGGTATGACAAATTTCAAGTTAAGTATTATAATTGTTAAAAATTTGGACACTATGCCTCAAAATGCAGAGCTTCTAAAAGCAAAGTTAAAATAAACGTCAATTTCATGAAAGAGAAGAGTCAAGAAAAAGGCACCCTCCTATTAGTATACAAGAATAACGAAGGAAGTGAAGAAAATACATGGTACCTTGATACCGACATAAGTAACCACACATGCGCGAAAAAGGGCATGTTTGTGGACCTTGATGAGACAGTAAGTGGTAATGTCTCCTTCAATGATGAATCCAAGATAGCAGTATGTAACAACCCCAAAAATTTATATCCTTTTATAGAAGTATAATTTGGAACTAATAAAACCATTAGATAGTGCTCGAAAAACAGAATCCAACAAGCCAAAGAACGCTCAAAACAAAGCCCGTATGAAGAAGTTAGGGACCTTTGAAATCAAGGGCAATATGGTAATTAAAAGAAGAAAAAAAAACAAAGAACACAACTTAACGGGAGGGGGTCAAATTGATATTGGCACCCCCCCTCACGTTGCAAACCTGACATCTCTCTCTCTCTCTCTCTCTCTCTCTCTCTCTCTCTCTCTCTCTCTCTCTCTCGCAAAACCTAGGGCTTTTGCGCTGCTCGAATCTGCCATCAACATGGCGACCTTCCCCTTGCTCTAATCTCCCATCAGCGAGAGAACCTGTTCTTCTAGCCTTAAAAACTCTACCCTGGCAACCCCAAACGAATGCAAAACCCCCTTGATACGATTACCCTTCCATCTCCTATATAGCATGATCCAGTCGACTATGGAGATGCGAAACCGAATTTCTCCCCCTCATGTTTGGCGATCTCCATTCCCTCTGGTGAGCTCCCATTTCTGGTGACCAAGAAGAAACCTAGATCGGGTTTCCCTGGCAAAACCCCTATTCAATTCCCTTACTTTCTCATCTTTCTTTGGCAGGCATGGTAACCCAAATTGGGTTTCCCTCACCGGTGACGATGACACACCCCACCCACCGTGGGGTCCACAATAACAATATTGTCCGCTTTGGGCCGGGGCCTGCACGGCTTTGTTCTCCCCCCAGCTTCCCAGGGGAAAATACGTTGTTACTGTGAGAGACTGAAGTCTCGGGCACTCTCCTGGCCCATCACCTTCCCCCTAACAGTACCTCCCGTGTTCCTCCTCAGACCCTCACAAGGCCAACTCTCAAGCCATCTTGGCACGGTTCATTGTGTTGGGCTCCAGCTCTGATACCATTTGACACACCCCACCCACCTTGGGGTCCACAGTAACAATATTGTCTGCTTTGGGCCGGGGCCCGCACGGCTTTGTTCTCCCCCAGCTTCCTAGGGGAAAACGCGTTGTTACTGTAACAGACCGAAGTCTCGAGCACTCTCTTGGCCCATCACCTTCCCCCTAGCGGTACCTCCCGTGTTCCTCCTCAGACTATCTTGGGTCCCCTCACAAGGCCAACCCTCAACCCTCAAGCCATCTTGGCACAGTCTGAGGAGGAACATGGGAGGTACCGCTTGAGGGAAGGTGATGGGCCAGGAGAGTGCCCGAGACTTCAGTCTTTCACAGTAACAACGCATTTGACCCTGGGAAACCAGTGTGAAAACAAAGTCGTGCGGGCCCCGGCCCAAAGCGGACAATATTGTTACTGTGGACCCCACAGTGGGTGGGGTATGTCAGATGATGGGGGACCTTGGCAAAGCCCCTAGCAATTTTCCCCTCTACTTCTCCTCTTTCCTGAGCAGATCCCTAGGGGATCTGTGTTTTTTTTTGGTGCACAAGAGAACTCTAGTCGCCATTGTCTATGTGCCCCTCTTTGTTCCCCATCTTCAACATCCCCAAGAGACTCTAATCACCCCGATCTCTAGATTTTCGACAAACCCTCTTCGTGTTCCCCACCAGGGTGTCCTGATTCTACCCATCCCACCAGCGCGTGCACACCCCTGGAAAACCCTTTCCCTCTGGTTCTCTCCACCAGAAGGCACAGCTAGGCATGGGAAGGCCAGCATGCTTAGACCCACTAGGTTTTCTTCCTTGGTCATCTTTTCCCCTTAGATTTTCCAGTCACCAGCACAACCATTTTTAGGCATGTCGGCATTTCCAGATGCTTGTCATCATCAATCCTTCATCTAACGAGTGGGTCATCTTCCACGGAATGTTCTGAAGAACAAAAGCCCTTGGAGATTTCATGATCGAGGCATTTTCACAAGGGTTTTGTGGAGACTGATGACACAACAAACGGTTTGAGACCAGCGTTAAAAATGACGCTCAATAGGATCTATCCATTGAAGAATGAGGACTGGAAGCACGCATAGGAGTATAGATCGAAGCGCGCGGGGTCGATCGTGGAAAAGAGTACAACTAAAGCTAGTGCAATTCGGTGAATGCGTCACATGAGGTAGGTGGAAATTTAAGACAACATGTCTAAATTATAAGACACATGTTCTAACATGATCTTATTTCTGACTATATGATTGATATTCGGTATGCTTTAAATTGAAATAATGTTAATTAAAAGAATTGCATGTAATAATTTATGCTTATGCCTTGTACATCATGTATGTGAATTGTGAAATGATGTTTATAGTACATGAGTACCATGTTAATATTGATGATGTATGAGTCTAGGTTATATGATACATCCTTGGTGGGTTATCACTAAATAAGTGAGGATGTTATTCTTGTTATGAAATATATGAACAGGCGAATTACCTGCTATTATGATTATTTTACATCCGAGCATGGAGGCTTGAAAGTTGTGTTTTAGACAGGCATAGGCCTAGGGATGCTATGCTAGGAGAGTTATGAGGTTTGGCCACCCGCTCTCTGAAATTTATTATGTTATGGATACCATGCACTATGTGTTGCAAAAAGTCGGGTGGGGCAATCATGGGAAGGCCGCCACTGATACATCCTTGGTGGGTTATCACCAAATAAGTGAGGATCTTATTCTTGTTATGAAATATATGAACAGGCACGCTGTACAGATTCTGACTGCATGCATAGTAGTCCTTATATTTGGTGCACTATAGTGCATGTCCTTGAGGGTTACCAAAAGACACTGGTTAGGCAGTGTGAGGGACCCAAAGAGGACAATATTGTATCCGTTGTGCATTCTGCCCACGGGACATGCATATATGATCGCATTATGAGATGCTTTATATGATACAGCATGATGATATGCCTTGCATCGTTTTCCCAGCAATGGCTGGAGGATTGTGGACCCCGTATGGTGAGGGGCATGAGGATTATGTTGATATACCAGTAGAGGCTGGATAATTATAAACCCCACATGATGAAGGGTATGATTCTGAAACCCGGTATAGTCTGGGAATGCAAATTAGATGACGTTGATTATATTCATAATTTTGTATGTCCTTTAACAATTTTCATATATGTGTATTATTGTTATATTAATATGATTGAGGGAGTAGTTTTATATATGTTTTCATATGGGTTAGTGAATGGGTAGAATTGTATGCAGAGTATGGTTCATGGAATTGAAGTATTGTAAATATTTGGCTTACAAATGGGTTATTGAGATATGAAACATATTGTAAATTCAATTTAACCTAATTGCTATGGAAATGAATATTCTAATTACTATTGAATAATTAATATATCTTAAGATTTAGAATGCTTCTTAAAGTCCCCTACCAAGAATAGCTTGTTGAGATATTGTAAATGTTTTATGTTTACAATATCTCAGATATAGAAAGATAGGAGAAGATGTACACAACAAAAGGAATCCAACGACCATACTTCTATGCACATGTATACATTTTATTTAAAGCTTTTGTATTGTGTAGTTAGTCATTTGAATTGTGATATTGGACATTTAATATAATATTATAGGGGTTATACAAGTGAACCACTGGATGGGTCCTGTTTTCAGAAATAAAGTTTTATCTTCTAGAAAACTATATATATATATATATATGTATAGTGTAAGCATGAAGGTGACATCTGGGTTTTTGGAAAAATGAATTTCAAAGAAAAACTTTTCGCTGTTTTTTTTTTTGTATTTTAAAAAGTTAGAGGCGAGCCATCTTTTCAAATAATTGCAAAAAAATTTCATGAAAAAGACCTGGGGTGTCACACAGTAAAAGGCAAAGGTAACATTCTCGTTTGCTTAAAAAATGGAGGACATTAATTTATTTCAAATGTTTATTACGTGCCCAAAATGAAAAATAATATTTTGAGCTTAGGACAATTTTGAGAGAAAGGCTATAATATTCTCACAAAAGATTATAGTCTTTCTATAGAAGATAATAAAAATACTTTGATTGCCAAAGTACCTATGTCAAAAAATAGGATGTTCTTGTTGAACACTCAAAATGATGTTGCCAAGTTTCTTAACTCATGTTTTCAAGATCCATCTTAGCTTTGGCATTTAAGATTTGGGCACCTCAACTTTGGAGGACTTGAACTGCTGTCCAAGAAGGAGATGGTGAAAGGATAACCCTCTATCAATCATTCGGATCAATTCTGTGAAGGATGCTTGCTTGGGAAGCAATTTAGAAAGAGCTTCCCCAAGGAGTCACAGTCAGGAGCCCATAAGCCGCTCGAGCTCATACATACAGATGTGCGTGGTCCAATCAAACCAAACTCTTTAAGTAAAAGCAATTGCTTTGTTCTCATTATTGATGATTTTTCTAGAAAGACATGGGTCTACTTCTTGAAAGAAAAATCAGAAGTATTTGGAACATTTAAGAAGTTCAAAGCTACAGTGGAGAAAGAAAGTGGATGCAAGATCAAGGCCTTGAGATCTTATCGAGGAGAATTCACTTCAAAAGCATTTCAAGAATTCTGCGAGGAGAATGAAATTCGTCAACCATTAACGGTTCTAAGATCTCCCTAGCAAAATGGAGTTGCTAAAAGGAAGAATATAACTATTCTCAACATGGCTTGAAGCATGCTAAAAAGTAAGAAAATGCCAAAGGAGTTTTAGGTAGAAGTAGTAGCATGCGCCATCTACTTGTCCAATGGCTCACCAATGAGAAATGTACGAGGAAAGACACTGCAAGAAGCATGGAATGCAAGAAAGCCTAAGATATCTCATCTAAAGGTATTTAGAAGTATAGCCTATACGCATGTGCCAGGCGAAAGAAGAACCAAGCTCGATGATAAAAGTGAAAAGTTTGTCTTCATAGGCTATGATTCAAATTCAAAGGGCTTCAAATTATACAATCCAGCATACGAAAAGACTATTATCAGCCGAGATGTGGAATTTGATGAAGAAAGCTTGTGGGACTAGAACGTTCATGAAGAAAGTCAAAACTTCTTCCTTAAAAATGAAGATGAGCAAACAAGAGAAGATCAACAAAAGAACATTACACCACCAACCTCGCCAACTACAAGCAATCATAGAAACTCATCACCTTAAAGTTCAAGTTCAAGTTCAAGTTCAAGTCCAAGGACACCACGTACAAGAAAGTCTACAAGAGCTATATGAGGTAACCAAAAGGTAAGAAGATCTTACTCTACTTTGCCTCTTTGCTGATTACGAACCATTGAGTTTTCAAGAAGCTATGCAAAGTAAAAGGTAGAGAGATGCCATGGATGAGGATATCAAAGCAAAAATGAAGAATGATACATGGCAACTTGCTTCACTACCAAAAGGGCACGAGGCAATAGGTGTAAAGTCGGTATATAAGACAAAGAAGAATGCTAGAGGAGAAATTGAAAGATATAAGGCACGATTAGTTGCGAAGGGCTACCGTCAAAGAGCTGGGATCGATTATAACAAGGTATTTGCTCTTGTTGTTTGCTTAGAAACTATTATATTAATTATTTCTTTAGCTGCTCAAAATGGGTGGAAGGTTCATCTAATGGATGTGAAGTCTACCTTCCTAAATGGACACCTTAAAGAAGAAGTTTACATTGAACAACCACTAGGCTACAAAGTAAAGGTTCATGAAAATAAAGTCCTCAAGCTAAATAAGGCCCTTTATGGATTAAAGTAAGCACCAAGGGCATGGAATAGTCGAATAGATAAATATTGTTAAGAAAATGGTTTCACAAGATGCCCTCATGAGCATGCAGTGTATGTTAAGATCAAAGAAGGAGACATCTTGATTGTGTACATGGATGACTTAATCTTTACTAAAAGTAGTCCAAGGATGTTTGAAGAATTCAAGAAGGCAATGATCAAAGAGTTCAAGATGATTGATATTGGGCTCATGTCATACTATCTTGGAATTGAAGTAAAGCAAAAGGAAGACAACATCTTCATTACTCAAGAAGGTTAAGCAAAGGAGCTACTCAAGAAATTCAAAATGAATGATTGCAAGCCCATTAGTATGCCAATGGAGTGTGGAATCAAACTGTCTAAGCACGATGAAGGAGAACGAGTAGATGCAACAAATTTCAAAAGCTTAGTTGGAAGCTTGCGCTACTTGACTTGTACGAGGCCTAATATTTGTATATGCTATTGGATTAGTAAGTTGCTATATGGAAGCACCAACAATGACTCATCTCAAAACAACGAAAAGAATTCTTTGGTATATTAAAGGTACAATCGACTTTGGTTTGTTTAACTCTCATAGTAATGATTGTAGACTTGTTGGATATAGCGACATTGATTGGGCTGGAGAGTTAGATGAACGAAAAAGCACAACCGACTTTAGTTCTTCATGGGAGATACCGCTTTTACTTGGATGTCAAAGAAGCAGCCAATAGTCACCCTCTCTACTTGTGAAGCAGAGTATGTGGCTGCGTGGTTGCTACATCCTACATTTGTCACGCAATATGGTTAAGAGGGTTGCTAAAATAACTTAGCATGCATTAAGAAAAGCCAATAGAGGTCTATGTTGACAACAAATCGGCGATGACCTTAGCAAAGAATCCAGTCTTTTATGGCAGAAGCAAACACATTGATACGCTATCACTACATAAGAGAGTGTGTCATAAGAAAGAAAGTTAAATTAGAGTATGTGAAGTCTCAAGATCAAGCAGTCGATATTTTCACTAAGCTATTGAAGTTTGAAGACTTCATCAAGATGAGAAGCTTGCTTGGGATGACAAATCAAGGTTAAGGAGAGTGTTGGAAATGTAAACTTGATTTGGGCCAAAGTTAATTGGGAAATGGCCCACATTCTAGAAGGCTTACAATGAATAGATAAAAGCCCATTAACTAGAAAGTCCAGTTTCTAGAAAATGTGGCTATAAAAGTCAACTAGAAAGATCTACATACTTTGAAAATAGATAAAAGGGTGTGTTGGCACAATCCTAACCATTGGTTAAGGATGTGCTACTAGTATAAATGGGGCAGTTAGTCATCAGTTGTATCAAGCAAATTTTGAGAATCAATACAAGCTTTCTCTCCTCCTTTCAAGCCTCAAAGTCCCTTCTTCATTTGTACATCCTTTTTTAGCCTCCAAAGCCTTCCTCATACCTTTGTAAAATACCATCATCTTCCAACAAATCCAGTATGTCAATATGGTAGCCATATATAATGGTCATGGTGGTCCAGTCTGAATTCGATAACTGAAGTTTGATCATGTTTTGAGAATGATAAGTCAATGTTTTAAGAGCAAAAAACAGGATAAACCCTTAAGGGCTCCACTTATAATTGAACGAGTGGCAAGTCATGATTTAGTGGTGCACCACTATATCAACAGTCCTATCATCATCGACATGCAACATATACACTCCATCAAAGGGAGTGAGTCTTCTTGAATTCTTCTGCGACACTCAGACACTTAATAAAACGGAAGAACCTTATCACGAGAACTGTCTTAACCCCTGATTTTGATCCTTCACCAAAGGGTCATTTTGTAGATAAAAAGAATATGGAAATAACTGTGCTTCAACATTTCTAACCATTTGACCATAGACCCAAAAGTGGTCATGTATCTTTCCTCTTCACCGTCCTTTTCTACCGTTCCGTGGTTCATGGTAGGGATCCCGGATGAAATAAATATGGTAGACTTGTTACTTTTTCAAGACACAGGTTAATAATTCTCTGTGGTGTTCTCCTAACTTAATTTGTTTATGGAGGTTGGCTTTGTAATTCCAGTGAGACAGGTCAGGGCGGCAGGGTGCAAGAAATGCCGGATGGGCTGATACACCTAATAGCTTGTAAAAGATGAGACGTCTCTTAGGATTTGGTAATCGGATCTTAGCCCGCTGTCTTTCTTTCTCTCTCTCATATTTGTATCATAGACATAGTATATAATAAAGCAAACTCATGAAAGCAAGCTAATTGAAGGGACATTTATTACTTTTAAGAACATAACTTAGTGAGCAGTGATATTTTTTAGGCCATATAGCCCATAGTTTTAGGTTGTCACTTCTATTGTTTATACCTTTACCCGATCAATTCCAAGAAAAACTTCTTGCTTGTTGTATGGTACGATGACCAAGCTATTGATTTTTGTAGAATTGAGGAGGACATCCTAATTTTTTACCTGCCCCATCTTCCTTTGTACAAGTATGAGGTGGTTGGGGGTCGGAACCAATTGCATGGACCGTAATAGTAGACATAAAATGGTGCAAAGGTTGCAACAAACAATAAGCGACCCAAATATTCATAACCGTTTCATTATCATCAATAACTTGCAAGAAGGAAATTGTGACGAATTTGAGATCTTATGGTTAGAATTACGTTGACTCTATTACGTTGTTGTTGTGGGAGACTACCTTTTAACTCATTTTGTATTTGATGGCTATGATAAACCTGCATTTTAGGACGACAAAATCGATCGCGGACAGTTCATTGGTTCTATCTTGTAATAGTAAATGTCTTGGTTTCTTGTTAAAAACCACTGTCCGAAAATAGCTAGAACAATCGAAAGAGACAAGAAGTTTATGCACTTCAGTGGTGCCCAATTCGCATATGCGAATTCAACCGCTAACAGCAGCTAACTCGATCTTACAGTCCCGGTAGTCGTACATGCTCTTGGGCATGAGAAGAAGCCTAAATCCTATTTTTTGTACATGGTGAAGCCTTGTTTAATATCTAAGCCATTTGTCATGTTCAAAATAGCTTAGATAGGCTGTGATCAAATTCATGTTCACTGGATGCTTTTAGCCATGTTTTCTTAAGCAGAGACCATCCGTTTTTAATAAATTTTCAAATATCCAAAACAAGCAATGAGAATTATTCAAATGCATCGATTTCTAATGGGTTAATCATTTTTGGCACAGAGAGTATGATGAACAGTTTAGACCTTAAAACAAAAAAGAAGAAGGTCATCATATACAAAGAAAAAGAAAGGCGTGGATTTCTTCGTACGCCTAAGAATGTATATGCGACCGGGGACATCTATCTATACTTATTGCAGATAAAGAGAACTTCCCTTGGAGGACTAATTGAAAGACCCCTTATCATCATCATCATCACATCATCATCATCATCATTAGGATTATTATTTTGAGAAAAGGTAGCTTTATTGATAGGTACACAATAGCCTCCCGTGGCTTTACAAAAGTAGCTAAACTGAGATAGTCTTACGCTATGCTTATAACTTTCAACATACTCAAGCCACATAGCTACCAAAACATCTGAGAATAACGAGCCTACGAAAAAGCTATCATCCTTAAGTCTTCCAGAATAACTCCTCTAGCGAGCCTATTTCCTTGATTATTTGCAGATCTGTGAATATTTACCACCTTAACAGTAAAAACCATAAAGCTTCTTGTCAATATTGTCAAATGGAAGAAAATGATGTCTTGAGGTAAAAAAATAATGTCGTGGTGGCCTACCAATTCCAGAGGGAGAGAGAGAGATGTTGCATTGTTTTACATCCAAAAAAATGCATGCCAAGAGGTTAAAAAAAATGCAATGGTGACCTACCAATTCCAGAGATTGCTTAGAGAGAGAGAGAGGGAGAGAGATATATGTTGCATTGTTTTACACAGAAAAAAATGCATGCCAAGCCTACTTTTGTTAGTGATCTAACACACCTATATGATATCGCCTACTTTTGTTAGTGACCTAACACAATCATATGATATCGCCTCCTAATATGGCCTATGTACCAAAATACTCGTCTATTGAACACTTCTAAGACCTTTCTTGAACCTCCTGTGATTATAAATTGATGAATTTTAAGTTATCTTATGTCACACCATCTGTTTTATAACTAAAACATTCCAAAAGATAAAATCTCATAATCATCCAATGGAGCTAAAAAAAATCACAGACGAAGTTAGCCTTTGATTTGATTGTATTAATTTTTTCTTAGTGATTAGGAAGAAGGGTCATGGGTATGTTATAGAAAGGGGAGCCTTTGATTAGTAGGAGTAGCACTTTGAATGGCAAAGAGAGGCAACTCAGTAGGTAAGGAATTGGAAATTGTTAATGATGACTTCAAGTTGTAAAGCATTGACTGTTTGCATTGGAAAAAAAAAAAAAAAACATTCATGCTCGAACTTAACCCAACCACCCCCTTCCTTTTCACGTCGTAGAACTGGGATTGTCAACATTGCATTTTCAAGAGCTTCATATTAAATTGACTCCTATTTATACCAATAATAAAGTCTCCAGTCAAGTAGTGGAATACATTGCATCAATTTGAGAGTATTAACTTAAACTATTTTACATGGATAAGGCATAAGATTAGACAAAATACCATGATCACTAGAAATATGATGCATAGCACCCGTGTCCACAATCCAACTAAAATCTGAAAGGGTGTCAGAATGATGAGATGACTGGTGGGTTATGACTAAGGGTGTAACACCCTTGATTTTTATAACATTTTTATATCATAATAATAGTAATAATAAATATAGTTAGGATCCCTAAGTCAAAAAGATTTTATTTACTAATATATTAAAAATATTATTAAAAAAAACCTCGTGTATTATACCCTTTACAAAAAGATCATCCACATAATGTCAAAATTAATATAAGTATGTTGAGTTTAAACCAATACCAATATCAAACCCAATGTCAAAAACCAAATGCACCTTTATTTTAAACAATAAATATCCAGAAAATATAATAATGCGGCCCAAGGTCTATCCATCATAACGTTCCACTATATTCAATAACATGTCCGTAGTATATAAGACTTATAATCAAAATCAATTTTGTGTGTATATAGTCCATAAGATAAAACTAATTGGAGTCTATGTAACCACTTATATCGAATTACGTATCAATGACATAAAGATGATCTCCACTACTATCACAGTCCTTCCACGCCTTTGCCTTTCTTGCTGTATCGCTTGATATCTGAGGCATTGCAAAACAAAGTAATGCCTCAGCAAGCTATTGCTTGTGTATGTACATAAACATTTAATAACATGCAATTATATCTTAAAAAGAATAACTCAAATAATAAAAACTGATAAGAGCATAAAACGTAAAAGCCATGGAATACAAATGTCATGAATCATATCGTTATTGGTATCAAAGTATCATGCTCAATAAAACCTAAGTCACATGTATATAAAACATGAGTATGATGCAATCTCAATGAGCATACAATAAATAAGTAGGGCACACCAAGTACATGGGTCTCACGGGATTCCTTACACTTGTACAATAGGTCATGAGTACTCATACCAATCATCCGAGTGCTGTCACACTTAGGCACCAAAATGATATATCCAGTCTCATCACACACACACGCACACACACACAATAAGTGTATAGATAGTCAGACTGCAGTGGTAACCGTACATCCTGGGTCTACTGACCACTGCTCCCCATTGACACCATAACAGGAGACTCACCATTCGTCTCCATGGGTGGGCCCGGACTGGTAGTGTAGACTACCTATGTTACCAACCCCTACTAAATGTCATCTGTGGGCAGGTGTCTATTATCTCATAAAATCGAAGGGAGGTAGCCTGCCTTAATCTCTCCTAGCATAACATCCACCAGGTGAAAGCACCGGTCATAAGTCACAAAATACGAAAATCATAAATCTCATTAAAACCAGGAACACTCCTGGTTCAACATCCCAAGGCACCCCCCTCATCTTGGGGTTAGCCTCTCACGACCAAGCCACCAAGCCTCTATCCTCAGTTCTATGGAAATCATTCAATCTCAGTGATGCAATAAAGAGTAGATATTCGTAACCTATATACATTGTCCATAAGTATCAATACCATAAAACCCGATCAAATAAAATCCATTCAAGTATCATCAAGTCTCAAGTCAATCATAGCGTAAAACTTATAAATCACAAGGCATAAAATAAGAAATCATGCTACAACAATCCAAATCAATCAAGATGCTATGATATGGTGAGATTTTAGAAAAACAATGTGAAACATTAAATGTCATCACCTATTTCGACGAAGAAACAATCACCAAATCAGACACGTACTCCTCTCAAACTGCACGCTCTAATACACCTATCAGTTCCACATTACTTTTTCATGTTATTCAATTTCATCTATATACCCTTTTATCAATTTTACTCTTTATTTGTCCAATAATTCTCTTATCTAGCTTTTGATTTAGATCAACGATCTAGATTGCTTGAATTATCTTTATTATTTAATTTTTTTGACATTCAACACTCATCTACTTGATCTGATTATCAATCAAGTTGCGATTTGTTATTTTAAGATCTCCTAATTACTAAAGGGTTAACTTATTCCATGTTTATGGAAATTGAGACTATCCAATCGTTGGATCATTCTTAATCACCTTGATTTTTGGTTTGATTATGAATTCTATTTTTAATCATCAAAACCAATTCAATTTCATGTTTATCAAATTATTCTAGTGTATATTCAGGATTTATGCCTTGATCTAACGGTCTAATTACTCCCTAATTGGTAAGTTCTAAATCGTTAGTTAAATTGATGGTTTGGATCAATTTTTAAGATAAATACACATAATCCATTCATTAAATCCATCAATTCAACCCTTAGATCATCCAATTATTCAAGTTCTAAGGCATGATCGTCATCTGATTGGTCAGATCTAAGTAAATGGGTATTATTTCATAGATTTGACTAGATGTGCTCAGATCATGATTTAAAGATTAAAATCATATTTGTGTCATTGAGATGATTTCAGTGGACCTTTTGGATTGAAGATCGGTCTTTTATAGCCTTTAGAATCTCAAAAAACCCTTTCAAATCACTAATCAATGGTTCATATCAAAATTCGGGCCAGAATGGCAATATTTGACAGGCATAACCAAGATGCAAGTGTCTGAGATGTGTGATGTGGATGCACTGCATGTGTCCTAATCACTAGGATGCTCTAGTGTGCATCTCGGCTTCCAGGACGCTCTCGCTTCATGTGCAGTCGGCGATAGCTCAGTGCCCTTTTGCACGCTTGTGCAGTGCGCACGTGTTATGGGGCAGCTACATGCACTATTCTCGTTGGTGCGTCCCATGCCTGGTGTCCTGGGTACATCGTCCATCGGGGATGATGAACCAGAACCATTCACTTTGTTTTAATCAGATCGGGGTCCCAGATGACCCAATTTTTGTTATGTTTTCATGCTTTTTTGGGGTTTTGGGGTCCCACAAAGTCATAGAATTGGTTAGATCTATCATCTGAGCTGTCCTTGACTGTGTACCCAACCAGATCCATCGGATCTGTTTTCACCGTCAATTTCCTACCGGTGACAGGAAATCCGTCAGGAATCTGGGTTGTTCTTGGTGAAAATAGAGGGAAAACGAAGGGGGGATGAGTTTTACCTGGATCGCCAAAAGAGGGGTTTTCTAGGGCTTTTCCCCAGTGGCTGTAGCTCTGTCTGTGCTTGTCGGAACCCTAATCATAGGTAAGAAAAATAGTGGCAGGGAAGAAGAAAGCTAAAGGAAAAAGGGAGAAAAGAGAGATTTGGGAGAGAGAGATCGCGATGAGGGGGGAAAGAGGGTTTTTAACGCCGATGATCCACTTTCCCTGCAAAGGCATGATCACCACCTTTCTCCCCCGATGGCGACGAAGTCGGAGGGGGTATTGTTATCAAAACGACCCCCTCTGATTTAGTTCCCCCCTTCTTTTTCTTTTTCTTTCTTTTTTTAAATTGAGGATATTACAAAGGGGAATGGAATGTCAACCTCAGGATGAAATGATCTTAGAATATGAGGAAGAGTGATTGGTCAAGTCATGAAATGTAGTCATTTTGGTCAACACAGTTGTAAGTGGATTGGGTTTATGTGTTTGAACTGACTATGACTAAAGTAGGAAATGTTTGATACCTTGCTATATGGGACAAACCAAATCAAATGAACTGCTTAAATCATCATCATTATCATCAAGACTTTATCCAAATTAGGGATCAACCACAAGAATCTTATTCCTCCATTCCTCTCTATTAAGTACTATGACTTCATTTAGTCTTAAAATTTTTAAATCTTTTCTCACCACTTTTATCCCTGTTCTTTTGTGCCTTCTCCTTGCCCTTTTAGAACCTTCTACTTGCATTGCCTTACTCCTTCTAACTGGTGTCATTTTCGGTCTCTTTGGACATGTTCAAACCATTTAAGTCTGATCTCCCTCATCTTGTTACCTATTGGGTGATATCCCTAAGTTTCCTCTAATGTTTTCATTCCTAATTCTATCCTTTTTTGTCTTGATACTCATCTATCTTAACATCCTTATTTCCTTGACGCTCATCCTATGAATATGATGTTCCTTAGCTACCTAACACTCTGACCCATAGAGCATGGGAGGCCTTATAGCCTTCCTATAGAAATTTTCTTTTAGTTTGAGTGGCACCCCCGATCATACAAAATCTAAATGCACATTTCTATTTGTTTCAATCCGCTTGGATTCTAGGTAACGTCCCACTCAATCTCAAATGAACTGCTTAGATCACTAAAAAAAAATCCAAAGTGGGCCAAATTGCATTTTTTAACTCAAATTAATGCACCATTTTGCATCACACGATAAGAGGTGTTAGAAGAGTTTTAAGAGCAAATATTTGTTTATTAGTTACAAAGAGAATGGGAGAATTCAAAACTAAAATTTAAGACAATTAAGATGGAAAACATACGAATAAACAAAATAGAAAATTTATAAACATTTTTAAAGAGTCAAAAAATAGGAGAAAAAGAAGATAAATGGCAAAAAGTGACATGTGCCGATATAATAGAGAGTTGGGTGCAGGACCCTTTTGCTTTAGCACATAGTAGGTTGTGGAAAGCTAGTATAAAGCACAACAATGCCCAACAACGGTGAAGTGCCTGT
This sequence comes from Warburgia ugandensis, assembly GCA_035236585.1. Taxonomy (NCBI): domain Eukaryota; kingdom Viridiplantae; phylum Streptophyta; class Magnoliopsida; order Canellales; family Canellaceae; genus Warburgia; species Warburgia ugandensis. The sequence continues at coordinate 3,963,901 of CP141131.1, read as the reverse complement.
ATTTTTTCATGATGGGTCCCTCATACTATAGAAACAAGCTGTTCGTTAGACCCAACCGACTTTGGAAATCTCATGGCCGAAAATTCAGTCTAAAAGAAAGTCATTGACTTCCAACAAATTGTTTTTTAGATCATTGATGCAAATCGTTGCTTTTGGATAGCTTTTGACTGCCTTAATCTACCAAGATGAAGGCACCATTCTTTGAAAGTCAATGACTTTCTTTTGGAATGAATTTTTGGACCATGCAATATCCAAAGTCAGTTGGGATCAATGGTAAATGGGCCCATCTTGAAAAAGTAGAGGCACTTCATCCTTTTTGGAGACTTGTCACGCCTTATAACAGCATTCCTCTTGTAGATTAGTGTGTAAATGGATATTTCTTTTTGGGCACTTCGTTTGGCTTTGAGCCTGTGGATTTATGTTCTCAATTTCCTCTTAATTTCCTGGTGTGAATATAGGTTATATGGTTTAAAACTCGTAATTCACTTGAAACCACGTCCGAATGTACTTGACTCGTCCAGAATTTGAGTCGACTGGCTCAAGGTACTCGGGCAGTTCGACTAATTCCAAATTTATGTAAGTTCTATCGAGTTCTCGAAGCAACTAGTTCTGGTTGAGTTAACACGCACGAGTTTCGAGTTATATTAGCATGGACTTACGAATGCACAACTTTGGCGAATTTAATCGCAGGAGGATCTCTTACCGATCTTCCCATCTTGCAACCAAGAATGGTTAGATTAACCCCATTAACTATATAGGTTATATATTCACTTGTAGGCATCTCTTTTGTGATTTCTTCTCAAGATAGGTTTCCCACCGTAATTCGATGTACATTTCATTGTCACACTCTCTCGTGACCTCCAGCTACATAGGTTTGCTTAGAAGCAAGAGTTGACTGCATAAAAAAGCTATTGACCTCCTGCATCCTCTTGTAAGCAGACTATTTACGATTTCTTTTCTGTCTTGAACCTTATATCAACTAAACTCTATTAGTCATGAATGTGGAGATTAAAACAATATATAAAAAGCAGTTTTTTTACTTTTAGCGTCGGTAATATTTCATCAGTAAAAATCCATTCGAATAGCATATATTCACGATGAAATTGCACTTTCACTTTAAGAGAGGTGATTTTCTGCCAATAAAAATTAAACTTTCCTACGCGCATTTTTGTTCCTCGTATACCTTTCTACCAGTTCTCAAAATACCCTTCCATATATCCACTTCTTGCACATAAATACATAGAAAGTATAACGATTAATGAATATATGATATATTATATATGTATATACCATATATGAAGTAAATACCTCGCTTGGTAAATACTTCGACCGTTTGTACGAGGAACTTTTGCTTCTTATATAGTATAATAATGCATAGATGAGAGTGTGTTTACTTTGTATATAGTATAGTATAGTATAGGTGAGAGTAATTGAAGATATCTTAATTCACTTGTACAAAGCTCAAACACTAACAGTCCCAGTGCAGTGATAAAAAGTACATATTTTGGGATTCTTGTATTCTCCAATCAGATTAACGAAGTAGGGCTCCCTACTGAAGCATTCCTCTTTATTTATCTCCATGCATTCAAAATGTAAAAACTAAAGAGCCTCCTAAAACGCACTGTTTCGTTCATGCTACACTATTTGCAGTGTGCAACGAATCTCAGGTATGTCCCCTCTGAAGCATCGGTAGACGATACGAACTCAATAAAATCTTTGAAGCCGCTAGCTCAGCAGGCCACGGCATCGCCTTCATCCACAAGATCTGGTGCTGGCCTAACCTGCTTATCTCTAGTTAGACTATGAATGCTATTGAAAATCCCCAGCCGCGAGAGTTACAGAAGGCCCTACGGAGAACGCCTTTGTATCTACCATTGCTAAGAACCTCCAGCTGATCTCCCATGAGGACGGTAAAAGTTCCCGGAACTGCCAGAATTGGTGCCCAATTTTCTTCCTCATCCATCACCTCTGGCCCATCGGAGTCTTGCAATAAGATGGTCACTAATACGTAATCTGAATGGGTTGGGGCCCCAAATTTTGTGTTTGAATTTGCGGGGTAAAAATTCATAGTCAGCATTTGTGGGTTCTCTTTCATTTCCTCTTTTAAGCGATCTGGCTTTAAATCTAAGCTCTCGACGATCACTTCTATGAGATCAGTTGCCAGTTTTTGCACCGCTTTGGCGTACTTTCCCATGTATTTTGCCGAGTAGGAAGTATTAAAGATGTGTCATAATTTTTCGTCAGTATAATCAAGATTCTACCCTACTGATACGTAGATGGTAATATGGTGTGTACTGATAACTAAGACAATCTGTGGACAAATTATCCATCGATTTTTATGGCTGCAAATAGAGGGGAACCAGGGTTCGATACTGTGTAGGCTGTGTGTCTACCATTTTAAAGAAAAGGGGAAAAAAGAGGGGGATAAGGTATATTTCATAGATATTTTTGTTCACGGGTCCAAAGTCCAAGCAGTTCGAAAAGCAATAGCACTTTCTTGTATTTTGGTGGATTTGAAAGCCAGTAAATGATCCATTTGGACACATGATTTGAATAGTGTTCGAGGTAGTCCCTCTGCATTTGGAACCCGTCTTTCCCATGGTTGACACTTTGGTACCTCACGGGCTAGTTGAGATAATCGACAACAGCGACATTTTCTCCTCAACGGGTAATTCAAAGAACTTGGCTGCAGAATTCACTGCAGCTTCCATTAACAAGGGAGAAATGCCATGGTTGATGACCTGTAGAACAAAGCATTGAAGTTTAAAGCTACAGATTGTGAGATTTCGGTTTACATGTTCATGCTTCTTCGTACTTTCAACTTCCATGATACAATTTCGACTCTATGAGGGTATTTAGAAGCGGGATAACAAGCGGTACAAGAAATTATCCATAGTTGATTACGTTGCCCTTCTGCTATTGGAATTCTCAAGCGACTAAAGAATGGTTAAGTATCTACAGATATAAGATAAAATGACCCAAAATAATGGGCTTTATTTGTCCTTGAACATATCTATGTTGAAAAAGCTTCCTATAGCTATAAAATCATTATCCGTGGATAGTTTTGTCCTTGGTTCATTATGCCCCTGCTAAAGAGCCTTACACTTAAGGTTTTACCTGGAAAAAGCCCGTGTCGCTACAAGCATTGCCGATCTCTTAGATGACGTGGGACCTTTGAATTGAGTAGTGCAAGTAGGCGAGGTCTACTACGGGCATGTGGTAGGACTCTATCACACAGTGATATAACAGATTGTGATACTTAATTCTTTGATAAAAGTCCTAATAAGCTTGTATGTATATATTTGAAGGATATATTGAAATTTATTGGAAACAATAGATTTTTATAAAGGCATAAATGTTGTATAATATTCACATCATACTCATGATCAATCATTTAATTGTTTGCACTACTTAATTTATGCTAACACTTTTGTCGTGGTTTTCAAACTGCTGGTTTAGGCATTTTCCTATTGAGTCTTTGTACTCACCGTTACAAAATATTTCAAAAGAAGAGTAAGAGGACTGAGGGATCGGCTAGAAGAAGTTAAATAAGGAGAATAAGGAGGAAAGAAGTATGGATAAGTAGTTGGTTAGACATTTCAATTATTATTTTGAAACAATGAACATTTGAGATGAATGTAATAAGACAGGTGACATTGATAAATCTGAACTACGATTTGAACTTATATTCTTTATTGTTTGGACAATGACCAGAGAGATCCTGTAATAGTATATTTTATTCTGCTATTATATCTGAAGGTTTTAATGTGACACTGGGTTGAAGGTGGAATTGAGAAAAATAAATACGTAATATATATTTTAAATGTTTTTTTTTAAAGAAATCTTGCAGGAAAGTTTTATTTCCAAATTATATTTCAAAAATTCTTTTCTAAAACCCGGTTGCCAATAATATTGTAAAGTAAGACACAAAATGCTGCACATTTGTTCTAATAACAATACCCTTCCTCCTGTCGGTTTAGCCTATTATGTGGGTTGGAAGGAAAAAAGATTTGAGAAGCACAGTTTCATTGGACCCGCACAACATGCCTTTTGTCATTAGTAGTTTTGTTTATATTGTGGGTGCTATTATAAAAAAGAAAAGGAGATTTTGTTTTTGGGTTGGGTCTCCACAACTAGTTCAAATTCCATGTCTCGGTGGGGTCTTTTATCGCTGATTTCTGTCTTAGGTTCTCCCAATTGAAATGCCGTAGGACGTGTTTGAAAGAATTTTTGACCTAGATACTTGGAACACAATAATATCTCGATTTGTTTGGAACTGCAGTTGCCTTGCAAAAAATTCCTCTTTGAACAGATTAAGAAGCTGGAATCGATTGCTTGGAATGCAATGATATCTGGGTATTCTTACAACGGGGACATCGATTCTTCTGTTGTTTTCTATCCACCATGCTTTGAACAAGTGTCTAGGATTAACACTTTGGAACATAGGTGCATAAGCATCCTCCATACTTTGTGAAGATCTTGAAGCCATGGACTCTGAAAAAGACACGTGGAGGATGGTTCTGGCAGTTCTGAAATCCTTTCAAATTCTCACAGGAACCGTAGGTTGTGCAAGGGCATTATGCGCCAGGCCAAACTAGACTCGGAGAGGAACAGGGTGTCCATTTCCAATATTCAGCTTGGCCATGGATGAGATGATAATCGATCAGGTGGAGGATGGAAAACGGGGCAAAATTTCGTTGAGACTCTTGGCACATGATAATGTGTTATTGGAGCTGATAAGAAATGGTGCTTGTTTCGATCTCCAAACTTCTAATTGGTCGAAAGATGTAACGGATAATTTGTGGAACATCTTGGTTTGATTTTGCGTCATCTATTGCCATGACAAGCATTTTTTCAGTGCAAGAATTATCATACGGTCGTAGTCCATGCATTTTGGTACTTGTAGAAGTCATTTTCAACACTGAGGATTGGCAGATTTTGTCAGGAACTACGTAGGGGATGTTCTTCATGTGTTGGTAGAATTTATTCAAATTATGCAGTGGGAAAGCCCCTCTAATAGGATTCAAATTCTTTGTCTTTGGCCGGATACAAAATGTCGAGTAGAAAGCGATTCCTAAAATGTTATTGCTTGGACGCATTGTAGAAGTTCTGGTCCGGAGCATTTCACACAACACATCAGCAAAATAAAAGATTTTGCTAGCTCTGTTATTGTCTCTGTTTCTCATTTTTATAGGACTGCCAATTTTTTGCCAGATTCTCTCGCCAATAAAGGTACTGGCCATCCTTTCATGTACATAAGTAATCTACTTCTAAAAATACATCTGTCATTTCTTCTTGATAATAACATTTTATGTTGGTATTTCCAAAAAAGTAATAATAATAAAGTAAATATCAAATAGACCAATTAACACAAGAAATTTTTTCTTGGATGGCTAATGTTTATTTGGAGCAGTAATACCATTTTCCGCTACCTTGTTTGATTTAGCAGCACTTTGGTATTCTTTCATGGATTAGTTTATTATTTTTCTTGTACTTACGCTGTAATTATCTAAACCAACCCAAAGCAGCAAGGTGATTTATGCATAATTTGGGAAAGATTTGGAAGAAATCAGAAAAAGAAGAATAATTAGGACGTAAAATTCAAATTTGTCAACTTTGATCTATAATGTAGTACTTAGGAAATTTATGTAAAATTAGAACATTCACCTTTAATTCAATGTAATTATAGAGTTGTTGTTGTGTGATTTAGAGGTTGCAGGTTCGAAGGCTTGAAAACAGCCTCTTACAAAAATGCAAGATAAGACTGCATACTATAAATCCTTTGTGGTCTCCCCATTTCCTGGTATCCACTTATGCAAGAGCTTGTGTATCAGGCTGCCCTTTACTTTCAATTCAATGCAAAATTTGTTTATTCAGTTGGGAATGTTTTCTAGAAGTACCAGACATCAGCAGCTCGAGATTTTTTGAAAATTTTTAATTTACAATCCCGAAATGTCATGTTATACGTATTGGAATGGTGTATATCTTTCCGATATTTCAATTATATCAGCCATTTTGCACAATATAAGAATTTGAGGAATTTCAAATCAAATAGCTGTAGTGGCACGCGTAGAGTCTGAGAGCTCCACCTTTGTGATCACAGAAAAAAATGGATGCTTTAGAAACTTTGTGTGTACAACGGTCCTAATTCAACCAAGAAACTTGAAGTTCTATTATTGTAATCTAAAATTTGTAGTTAGGATGATTCCATCATCCAAGAAAACTGACATTTAATGTAGACCACTCTTTATAAAGAGCTTTTAATCATATATTTTCTGTATTAAAGAACTCCAATTTTTAAGATGCTATAGTCACCAAATCTCCGAGCAGTAGACGAAAGGTTCGGGTTATGCAAAGGTTCATGCAAAAGCGGGGTCTATACGGCAACCCTGGGCATGTTAAAATGCTTTTTTGATCACTGTTAAAAAGTTTAACTGATTGACGTCTTCCACTGATTACAGGCCTCCACGAACATGAAGTCAGTGGCTAGAATTCATCTTAGTTGGAGAAAGAGAGAGACAGAGAAATGCCCACCCCCCCCCCCCTCTTTTGAGAAGTAACAGATGTCCGTGCTATTCATTCAATAAACGTGGAAAACAGCATTTCATCCATTATCTGAGGTTGTTATTCAAAAAGTTCCCCGGATACAGATTTCTCTCTGTAACATCTTTTCACAGGGTAAGACAGAAAAAAGAAAAGAAAAGGCGATGAAAGTTGGTGCATGCGAAGCTTTTGAGTGTCGAACACCCACCAACTGCAGTGCAGGCCCCCTCTTCTCTTTCCATTGTCGGAGTTTGCAAGTTTAGCACTGCCAATTCAGGCTCCTTGCCTCCCAAGGTATCTCTCACCAACGCAATTCATCCATTTCTAATCAAATGAAAGACACCTAGATAGGGAAGTCCCAGAGAAAAGCGTAACCGAGGGCTAGCCGACGGCACTCGACTTGCCTCAACCGCGCTCCTCTGTTCCTTGAAGGAAACAAGTTCGGTGTAGTTGTCGTATTTATAGATGGCCAAGCATTCTCTATCTTTCTTAAAATCTTCAAGAAAGATACCGACTACAGAGACAAACACATTGCACGGATTAGGGAAGAAGCTCAACTTCAGGGTCCACATTGGATAGTCTCTGTGTCGATGTTGTTTTCTTTATTGCAATGAATCTGAGCAAGGTTACAACATCACTTTTACTATAAGCTGTATAGAAGCTGGGCATGCATTGTCGAATCGGTTATGCTTACCCTTTTCATAATAAGTGTGGTTGCACCGCTTATGCCCCGGATCGAGCCAAGCTGCATTCCTACCAAGAGAGAATTCGGTGCTTCATCTCATTGTCATCTATTAAGTTATTTGAAAGTATGTGGGCCCAACAAAAATTTGACGTGGGTACTAAGTTTTAGTACCACGAACAGAGAGAGAAGAGAGAGAGAGGTGCGTTTATTCATGGCCTAAAAATGCCGCCGCTTGAAAACCAAAAAGCGGCCAAGTGGCTCTGCTATGCACCTTCCGTTACACTTAACGAAATTAGGTACTATTGTACCTGGCTCAGGTATGCACCGTCCTTTTTGCGAGTTGCTGATTTTACTCATTTTTATATTTAAAAAGGTTATTTTAAATTATTACGAAAGAAAAAACTTGACCACAGCTTTTTTGCCTCAAGTCATATTCTTGCGGGCGTCCAAGTTGCCTTAACTAGTTTTGGAGAAAATCTTCATTGTGTCAGCATTTTGAGTTTTGACGCCTTCGATTTAGTATCACCGTTTTAACATGTGTAAATAAAGATGGTGCGTGCGCATACTATGTTCTTACACAGTGCAAGCATATATATGCCCGCCGTATTTACTCATTAGATTCGTCCTCTCTTTAGAATAAAAAATCTCATCCAATAAATACGTTTAAGGTTAGTCCCCCTTCCTTAAAGTGTGGACAATAAATAAAGACTTCACATTACTTGATGTTAGCACCATTCACACTTCAAGCAGAGGGTGACCATCTCAAGGATACTCGTTGAATAAGATTTTTTGTGTCTTCCCATCTTGATAGAGGGCAAATCCAATGAATAGATTAGGTCACGTGAAGAATGAATATAAGAGACCCATAAACCTGTTTGTAATTTCGGTAGAATATTACGTGCATGCAGCATATGGGAACCCATAAATGACAGCATAGTTCTCCTTATTATAGCAAGCTGTTGTGCAACACCAAATTTTTGCATGAATGTTCCCGCTGTCAGTTGATGGAACCTTCTATGTAACATGTTAGCGACTTCTGAACAGAAGGTGTGTAAAATCCAGTATACACTTAGAAAACCACGATATCAGACCACAGAACATACGACAGCTTTTGTTGGGTTGCGAAGTTCCTTAACTGAAGCAGTCAGTGCCGAGGAGAAGAATCAGTGGATCACCGTTGAGACAATTCCCAGCTTCTCTGCTACTCATAAAAAAATGGGATGTTGCGTCGTTCGCTGGGTTTATTGCATAGCTAGAAGTCATTTTAGAAACTAGAAGGCAGACCGTCCTTGGTTAAGGAAAGTGCGCCCAATGCACTGTTTGCTGTACGTGTGCTTTTACCCAACCACCACCCCCCTCGCTCTCTCGCTCTAGAGTAGAGATTTTTTTTCACACACATATAAATATATACTGGAAGCAGTAATTTTAGTAAATAGCTGCAGGTATAAAGTGCAACTGGCATTTAATTGGTCAGGAAAAAGTTTTTAACATATATTTTCTCTAATTTTTTCTTTTTTTTACTTTTTTTGGCCAATCGGTTGTCACCTGCTCCTTGCACCCACATAAAACAACTAAATTTATATATTATATATGTGTGTCTATATATATATATATATATATAATATAAAAAATTCTATATAAACTTTAGCCTAAAACCCTCTCGGGTTCAAGAGATTCTTTCCTATACGTACGTATCGTGTGTATTAAAGAAAAATAGGGTGCCAATCTTTTTCGTTTTTTGTATTTTTTATCCTAATCGGATGTCCTTCTTATAATTGTAACATGGAGGATGAGAGTGTTCTTTAGTTTATACCATTTATTTTACAATCATAAGAGGTCAAGAATGAAATGTTTTAGAGATTTTGAATAGATGTAAATTTTAATACCAAAGACATTTTTTAGAAACGCCACGAAGTCATATTATTTACAAGACAAATAAAACTTACAAGAAGAGATGCCTTAAGAAGGCTGGATACAGATTAAGATTATATCATCTGATGCTTTGTGCGTTGAAAATCTGTGTTTTAAGGTCGGCGCTGTACCTTCTTTTGAGAGTTGATCTGCCAAATTGTTTCCAGTGCTTCTACGGGGTTATCATCTTTTCTAGTGCCTAAGAGATTTCTAGTGCTAATGCGGCAGGACGAGAACCTACCGTACAATACCCCACTTTTAAATGGTGGGCTCCGGCTTCTCTCTTTAGTTACTTAGACCATCTGATTGGCGTAACTCTATATGACTGGCAATCATTTGGATGAGTGCCGAACCTTAAAAACATGTTTTCGTTTCTAAAATCATCCAATCGTAGTTAGAAAATTCTTAAAAATTAAAATGTAATACAAAAGGTTCCAACTTTGTGATAACTCTTACCTTTTCCAATAAATTTAAAGTTCATACAACTTTCAAATGTTTAATAAATTATTACAAACTTACTTAATAAAATTCAACTTCTATAAATAATTTGCCAAATTTTTAAATATTATATATAAATTTAGTTAAAAATTAAAAGAAAAGCTCAATCTCATATCTGAAAAATAATATTTCTCCAATCTTTTTCAAAATTTTCACAAATATTTGTCTTTGTCTATTTATTTCCGAATCCGTACTTTATGAATGTACATCAATTATCGTGATGTTCCAGATACAACGTATTGAGAGTAATGAAAATTAAGTAAACAGGTCTGGTCAACCAAAGAGGGGGCCGAGGTACCACTCCTTTTTTTCTTTAAACTCAAGTAATGCACGGAGAGAGAGAGAGAGAGAGAGAGAGAGAGAGAGAGAGAGAGAGAGAGAGAGAGAGAGAGAGAGAGAGAGAAAGAGAGAGAGCGTCCTTAAGTTAAACAGGCGACAATTATCCTACTTTTTTTTTTAAATAGCAACATTATTAGATAAATACCCACACCAGCTACGCCCTGTACAAGTCTTGACTCCATGACCTGCACAATATGAGACTGCCTCCTGCGCCACTGTTAATCACGGTTGCTACTGACGACATGTCTGCCTGCTGCAATTGCTAGAACTCCAAATGCATTGTAATCCGCCGAAGAGAGAGAGACCAATTTTGCATTTCTTTGCGTGATCTGAATGATTCATCATATTTGCCTCGTCTCAGATAGACTTCGTACAACATATCACATGTACTGAGCATATCGAAGCCCTGAAAATTAGACAAATAGTTTAAATCTTAAAAGAGATGTAAAAAATGAGCTCGCCAATATACGCCTGCGACGGTGCAACCACGATGAGATCCGGTGCGGCATATACTGCCTCGCTAGAGAGGGGTGGTCCGTGGGAGTACTAAACTTCGTCAAACAGCTTCATGACATTTGATCATTATTACAACAGTTCCCAAAGTACACATTTCCCTCTACGGCTAGCCACAAACGCTCTCTTCCCTGGCACTTGTTGAAAACGTGTAAAGTCTAATTGTCGTATTTATAGATAGTTAAAACTTTCTCTTCCTCGGTTGTTATTCTTGTTGTTGTGGTGAAAAATGCGGATATAAAGCGTGACAGCACCCTAAGAGCCTGCAACTTGTCCACGGTTGTATAATAGGACCGACTATACCATGGATCCATAACGTTCATCTAACTATCCCAGCCTTGGATATGTACGGGTACAAAACCCAGGCCAAAAGGAATCAAGTACCATACAAGAATGGAGGTTTGCTCTGTTGAAACTAAACCCCCGCGAGCGAAGAGCTTGTGACAATCCATATGTAACAACATAAAAACACAATTCTTGGTTAGTAGATTGCCCTTTTGACATGACTCTTAGCCCAGTAGGTGTCCAAGGTTGGGGTAGTGGACCCACCATACAAAAGTGGAGGAGCTGCATGCTCTTAGGACGTTGCGTGCTCTTTACCAGCAAGTCTTAAATGCTGAAGCGGCGGTTTCAAAATGACGCATGACATGATTTCTCATAAACCGGAAAAAAATGACGCATGACATGCCGGAGAATGGTCAATGTCTATTTAATAGTTTTGATGACCAAAATTGCCCGACCAAGTTGTATTTCTAGCGTTGTAAGCCTGACTTTGTGGGCCATTGACATTACAACAGCTCCGTGAAACAACAACAGCAAGGAAACCGCTTTCGAACTCCAAAGTCATATTAATGCATACACTTCTAAAACCACGTATGGTTTTTGTTGGGTTCCTAGGAGGAGAACCTTGGCTAGATTCACATGTATGGAGGTGCAGCAAACAGCTCAATTTGTTACAGAATGGAGTGAAAATAAGACCACCGATGGATTCAGTTAAGACAACACTCAGCTTTTATAGAAATCCTAACCAAAATCAATGTGATTTTTAACTTTCCAACAAACTTAGGAAAAGACAGTCAACTGAAATAAATACACCGACTCCGAATTCATAAAGGCGCTTTCTCGTTTCGGACCTGTAGAAGTGCGCTGAACGGCAGATCTGTTATGTAATGGATCCCATGAGCGCGTTGAATTGTAATTTGACTCAATTTTTAGCAGATCCAAAAAAAACTTAAGACGGTAGGCAATGCTATGCATGATTAATGACGAATGCTCTGGTAGGCATAACCTCATGCTAAGCGACTGTCGGCAGAGCAAAAGTACCAGCCTAGTGGTAATAATGTGTCCTTCACGGACATACTTCGCGGGTTGGAGTATGACTGACCACCAATTGTCAAAAGTAAAAATTGCCGTTTACACAAGATCTCAATAATTAGCAAGTGTATTTTTCTGGTGCTATAAACAGCTACAAACCCTAGTTTTCTATTTTATACGCAATTTAACTCACAAAAGAACAGAGAATTTCGGAGAACCTACCTCTGTGGGTGTCCAGAATGGCTGATTGTAGCCGGAGCTGATAGGTTGATGCTTTTTCGGCAACAATCACTGTGTACGCCGCTATCCCTTTCAATTCCAGCATTGTTTCTTCTTCGATGGTGGTGGAAGCAAAGGGGTTTTGTTCCCTAACTCTTGAAGAGGCGATCGGATGGTTGGATCTCCGATCAAGATCATCGTCATCGCCGGCTAACTCTATTTCACCGGTAACAAGGTTTTCTTCTCCACCGATGAAAAACTCTCTCTCTCTCTCTCTCTCTCTCTCTCTCTCTCTCTCTCTCTCTCTCTTAATTTTCTTTCTTTCGTTCAATTACGTCGGGCTCAGGAACATACTCAATGTCTATTTCTGTCCCACTTAGGTTTAGAGGGGTGCCGTTATCAAATTCGGCCCCTCCCTTTAATTACTTTAAAATTTTGTTCTTTTTCTTAATATAACTAAAGCTAGTGATGATGATGTTTTCGCCATCATCACACCACCATGGATCTAGTCAATGATCAGGATGGCTACTCATGGTGTCTTCTAAACCCCTTATCATCGGGCCCAGGTTCTTACATGTGGGGCCCATTAATTAATTTATAAAAATACCCTTTGTGAGAAAAATCACTGTTTATTCGTCCAAACTTGGATTTCAGTGAAATTAGTATTGTTGTAATTATTTTTTCGAGTACAATTCAATTATAAAGGTCTTAACACTCAATTTGATATTCATCAAAACTTTTACTTCTAAAACTCAAAATTTCAAATTCGTGCGTTTTCATTCCATTCAAAATTTCAAAAAAATACAATAAGAAAGCTTAAAAATTTAGGTTGTTACATTCTTATGCTAACAACCAATGCAATTTTAATCTATAATGTATAACCTAAACTAAAACTTTTAAGGAGTTTAAAAATTTCTCACAGCGGAGTTATGAAAAATGTCTTCTTGTACAAGGGTGGGACCATTTATATTCTACCTTCACTTTTCAGGTTATGATGGTCTACCCTTGACCTATATTATTACAGCCTTTTAAATGAATTGTAACAATAAAATAATTACATGAAATCCACACTACAATTCACTCGAAATTAAAGTACAATTATCCTAATTAAACTCCTTGAATTTCTCCTTTCTTTTCCACTTTTCCTGCAAAATAAAAATTATCAGTAAGTATAAAAAATTAGCAAAAATTGAATTTATGCACTAACAAAATTTTAAAATGCACCTAAAATGTTAAAACAATGCAACTCCTAAAATTTTTGAAATTTTGGATTTTTTGTGAGTTTTTAATTAAATTTCATGAAAACTCCATTGCGGGTTCCCGGCAACGGCGTCAAAAACTTGTTGAGTTTTTCGCAAGTGGTTGTAGTCTAGCTAATGCAAGTTCGAGTCAATTCCACGAGGACTCGACTTAAAAAGGTTAGAGTTTATACAAATTTTAATTATAAATTAACAAAAATAAGGTTCAAATTGATTAACCCTTGAATAAATTGCTCAGAATTTAAATGAAATTAAATACAACAACAATTCAAATGCAACTTCTATCTTGATTGTTGTGTCACGCAATGAACAAAGCTTAAAATTGCATAGTAAAGGGGTTAACCAAGAATAAGATAAAACAAGAATATGTAAAACATGATTAAGACAAAACAGATACATTTGGAATTAAAACTGAGAGACTATGGGCAAAAATGGAATTTGATGAGAAATAATAAAGTTCCTATTCTTTGAACGAAGTTACTGTTCATGAATAGTAACATCCGAAGAAACGAAGAAGACGAAGAACTAAGAAACGCAAGGAAAAAAGGAGGAAATTTGGGAGAAAAAGAGAGAACCCCATATTGGTTTTTTTTTGCAAAGAAGAGAAAGCTCCTAGAGGTGAAAACAGAGGGAAAACAAGTGAGATAGAGGCAAGGGAAACAAAAAGAGCGGGAAAGAAAAGCATAGAGGGAAGAAAAGCATAGAGGGGTGCGTGAGATTGTGGTCGCAGGTGTTGGGCGCGGCATTACTGGTTGAAAGGATACATGTCGGTAGCTACACCAGTGCCTACTGGTGATGAACAAGAGCGAGATGGAGAGAGTGACAGGTAGCAGAGAGAGAAAATAGGAGGGGTAGATGGTGCTGGTAGGAACAGAGGAAGCTGTGAAAGAGAGGGGAAACTAATGGTATGCAAAGATGGTTTGGGGTGGTGAAGAACAAGGAGTCCGAAAGAGGGAGAGAGTAGACGACGCTTGTGGCTACTGGTCTGTTGCCCCTGTGCTAGGATGGCATGCGACTGGTTCAAGTAGAGGGCAGACAGAGATGATAGACGGAGGGAAATGGAGAGATGGGAGAGAAGAGGAAAGAGAAACTGAGAGGAGAGGTGCGAGGTGAGAGAGGAAGAGTGATAGATGGGAAGCAGGAATAGCTTTGGAGAGAGAGAGAGAGAGAGAGAGAGAGAGAGAGAGAGAGAGAGAGAGAGAGAGAGAGAGAGAGAGGTTGAGTTGAGTTCAAGTCAGGGCTAGTAGGAAGGAAAGAGGCAAAGTAGATGATGAGGGGAATAGCTATAGTGCAGTGAGGACAGGGAAGATGGTAGGCGGAAAGAAAGAGAGAGAAACAGGGGGAGATGGAGCATGGGATAGAGATAGCTGAGAGGGGAGAAGAAGATAGAAAGGAGAGTACAAGAGAGAGAGCAAGGTGTAGAGAGATGAACGTGAAAAAGAGAAGTGGGAGGGGGAGAGCATGAGAGAGGTAAGAGAGGAACAGTCCTTCCACCTATCTCTGCTAGGAGGTAGAATGAAGAAAAAAGAAGAAGGCCCCATAGTTGCTTAAGTAATGCTATATAAAGAGCCATAATAACTTATAATTTTTTATTGGATTCCCCATGCTTGCTCCATACTATGCCCATCAACTTGTATAGCCTGGCTATGTGATGTCTGCCAATTGCCCATGCAATGCTGTCTCCCATGCACTTGAGGATGTACATACATGCCAGCATACTTCCATTAGAGGCTTGCTTTGTGACATGGGCCCCATCAAATTAGGCCAATCTGACTCTTCCAAAGTTAATTTGCAAAGTAAAAAAAAAACTAACTTAGAATCATCCATACCATAAATTACCTATTTAATTAGCTTTAATTATCATCTGACGTTAAATTTTCAAATCAATGGTTGGATGATCACTTAAAGCTAAAATCAATTTAAAATTACAAAATTAGTTAGTTGAATGATCTAATCAAATGCCAATTGAGGGTTATTTTGGAAAAATTGAACACTTAACAATAGCCACAATTCTTAATTTCAACAATGTTAGCCAATTAGGAATAATTGATAACTTTGTTTTTGTTTGTTTGAATTTCAATATCTAGTAGTCACTTAACTAGTGTGCTTGTTAGGAGTTTTGCAATAGTCGTTGCTTGCATCTAGATATGTCAATTTTCTATCAAGAATTGTTCCAATAATTATTTTTTTGAGATTTCTTCATGAATATTTTTTAGTATTTCTATAACCATATCTAGATAAGATGTTCTCAAATTTAGAGCCTATAGGACTTGCAATCTCAACCAATGAAAGAATAATCACTTATCCAATTTTACTTGTAATGTCACAAATGCAAGGTACCCTTACATTTTCAAAATTTACTAGAACAATACTTGTTTTAGTGTTTCAAATGTCTCTTGAATTCATACTTTACTATCTTGATTATTCATTTGTGAGGCATCAATATTCCAATCAATTCTTGATCAAATCTCAATATCTTGATCGACTTCTAATGTTTGGAATCTTTACATTTCATTCTCATATATTCTAGTTAGATGACATTTTTTTTGAACCCTTGAAAACTAAGTTAGTAGTACCATAGTTGAAGTTGGGTAACCAGAGTACAACCAACATGATCAATGAACCCATTTGATTATCCATTTGTAGCTTATTGATAATTAAGATCCATAATAATCTTTGTTTACCTATCTTCATATCGATAACAACAACCATCTCATAAAGTTTAAAGATCTCAAGTTAATGTGCCCTTTTGTTCGTAGAATGCTTGATTTAATAAACAAAATTGAATTTTTTTGTTTAAAATTGTTGATATCACACATCTATCACCATACTTAGTCTATATTTTGAGTAAGTTCTCAACTTAACTCATCAAATTGTGTTATGCATTTAATCATTTGTCAAGTCATTCCTTCTATAAATGCAATGGGCTTAAATATTCTATCATACTACAACAACATCAGTTTGTAAAGAATTCATCCTTTTACTAGATGAAGAAATTTCTTCAATTTTTATTTTGTCTAGTTTTGAAAGGAAACGAACTCTTGACAAAATTTTAAATTAAACATTTGTAGGCTTTGCTAGTCTGAAGTAGCCAAAAGATACAAATTGTTCCTCATTATCGCATCTTTGAAGCATTGTAGCCAAGTAAAGTGATATAAGCCACTTTACAATCCAAAAATAATACATAAAAGGTAATTATGTAGCTCTAAGAAAACCATTGTTAGCTTTACTGATTCATCATATGCAATTACCATATTAGCCTCTATTGCATAGATGTGTAGCTATGTCCTAGTTTTCACATTTAAATGATCTCCATCTAAAAATAGTAAAAATAAATATTGATACCAGAATCAAAACATGTTTTTATTCATATCAAGTTCATTGCCATTTTTTGAGAGGAGGACCTTAGGTTGTTCAGCCATCATAGATGTAATTTAGTACCTTCAAAAATTTCCTTAACAACACTGCAATTTTGACTCCATTGCTCTAGCATCATTAACTGTTCTTATTTGCAATCACAAATTCATGCTTTGTACAGCAATTTCAAGCCATAATCTCTCACCATAGAATGTGTTTAAAAACACTTGGTATATTGAATCATTTCAAGCCCACTATTGTTGAAGAATTTAACTTGGTACCATTCTCAATTTGACATTTTTAAATGTGTTTTGTGTCCCATTCCTTTTATCAAAAAGTTGGCAATCATGGTTCTTCAAAATCCCATAAATAAACTCTCTCATAAAATATTTCAATGCATACGAAGTCTTAGTCCTAAATGTATATTTTTCACATTAAAATTAGGTTTGATCATTAAATATGTCAAACTCTATTCATATCCAAATAATGAGAAAATAAATAATTATTACACAATTGAATCCATTCAATCACATACACGTTGTTGGTTTTAAAAAGTGCACGAACTATTGCAGTATAGTCTGTACAAGTATGGGTTGATCTCATGAGGACTCAACTTTAAAAGTAAGAGTTTAAATAAAATTTAAACTACTAAAATTAATAAAAAATTTTAAAAATTAACCAACAAAGCACTAAAAACTCAAGTTTATTGATTAAATAAAAATTACACTATTTTAAATTTAAATGAAAAGAAATTAAACAAAATAACAAACTAAAATAAACTTTCCTAGCTTGATCGCAATGAAATGTTCCAAATCTGATGACTTCCAAGTCAATCAACCCTTATCAATTAGTCACTAAGTCTTAAATTCAAAATTCAATAGTTTGATTATGCAATTTAAAAAAAAAAAAATCTAGATCAATGGATTAACTTATGAATCAAATAGGTGAGGTTGACTCTTTAGGATATAAATATAAGATGAAAGGGTAGGATCAACTAAGAATTTAATTCTAATCAAGACCTAAAATTTGATTTGAAATCAGGTAAGGAATCAAACAAAAATTAAGGTGAACTGTCGGTTAAGGTTAAACCATTGATTCGGATAAGCCTTAATCAAATAGGGATCGGAATGGCAAAGTTCATGATCTATTGGGAAAAAACCAAATATAAAAAGATAGAATAGACAAAAAGACAAAACTGAGGACACATATGGAATTAAATAAAAGGACTAAGGGTAATTTTGAAATTTTCACTAAAAGTTCCTTCTTTTAACCTCTTACCTAGAGGAAGACAATGATGTAGGGAACTGTGTTATTTCTCTGCATTTGCTTGAATAGCTGAAAACAAGGAAGAAAGTGTCACACCACTGGTTTTACGAAACATATCAATACCAATTTTTAAAAAGTCAGGATCCCTAATTAAAATTTTGAATTTTAAAATCGACAAAAAACATAAACTTTGAATAAAAAACACTAGTCTAAAAATCCCTGCGGTACATGCCTCATAAAACAAGGATTTAATGGTGAAATTATCTTCTCATTTTTATCAAAAATTCAACAGTCTCCTTTCTATTTTTGATGAACGCATTTAGGCATGCGATGCAACAATGCTTGATAAATACAATAAACATAAATATAAAAATTTAGGAGACCCGGTCTCCATATCTATCCATGCAGATCATTCACATTTTTTATAAAACCACATACCTCAACAGTAGAATATAAAAAAAAAAGAAATAATGATATTACCCAAAGGCTATCTATACATAGCCATCACATTCAATCAGATGATATCCACTCATCCATATCACAAAAGTGTAAACCATATACATATAAAGTCTACAAATAATATCCAAAGGTAGAGTTTTAACAAACCACATTAATAGTTGAAATCTTCTCTATGCATCGCCGAAGGCCATCATCCCCCTCACTTGCTCTCTGCCTACTTGCATTCTCTGCTCTCTCTGTATCTGAGGCATTTCAAAAACATCGTAATACCTCAACAAGCTATACTTGTATAGGTGATGACAATAATAATAATAATAATAATAATAATAATAATAATAATAATAATAATAATAATAATAATAATAATTTATAAATATTTAACACAGTATGCAACAGTCATGTATCAACCTCAAGGCATGTTATAAGTATCTTTCTCATGAAAATAGTTCTAGTATGATCTAAAATATGAGAATAAATCATTTTAAAGAAGAGCATAGTTGGCATCCGAAACTAACTAAATCGACGACAATAACCAAGGCATCAAAGCTCATAAAAGTGTGGAAAATAAGATAATGCATCCACACCACTTGCATGATCCAAAACATGATGAGTATACAAAGCCTCTCAGGCTTGTCAAAATGCTAATATCAAATTGATGTAACTCACACTAACTGTGTATTTGAAAATATGCTAAATCATCTGAGCTTCTAAGGACTCATAAATATGCTAAAACCATGTCAATACAGAGCTTCAAAAGCTTGGAGAATATATTAGTGAATGTGCAAGTCATCAACAAGGGTACCCTCACATATAGGTCCTAAGAGTGTCAAAAATCACATCTGTGCGATGCAATAAATCAACGAAGAATCCTCCATTTGGGGCACCCTAACATCAAGGTCCCATGAGTTTACCACACACTCATATATTAGGTCATGAGTACTTATACCAACCCTTTACACGTTGTCGTGCCATGGATACATAGGGAATATCCATCCTGAGGTATTCATTGTGCAATATGATAAAATCAATCATAAAAAAATACACAGATTGCTATGCTACAGCGATAACCAACTCTTGGGTCTATCAACTGTCACTCCCTATCGACACCATAACAGCAGACTAAATATGGGGGGGGATCGAGCCTATAGTGTTGACTACTCATGATACCGTTCCCTATAAATTTGCCCTCTTTTGGGGTGAGTGTCTAATCATCATCATCAAAATATCAGAGGGTGGGTAGCCAACCCTATCAGCCATCATAAATTCACAAAACACGAAAATCACCTGATAACTCAAAGTCAAGAAATAGAATAAAATCCTCTAATGAATAATGAAATCTAGGAGCACCTGTGTCTCACCATCCCAGCCCACTACCTCTCATCCTTGGGTTAGCATCTTAAGGACCAGCCACCAAGCCTCCTTCTCTTAAGTTTATGGTAAAACAAGCGATAAAACAAGGCATCCATGTTCCTCAATATGCATTAGTAAATCAAATCACTATTTAATGACTTCACAGGTCATGAAATCGTACAAAAATCATGTACTTCCACAGTCCTATAGAAAATATAACTCATCATAATCAAATCATGTTTCTGTGGAAAAATGATATTCAAGAATTCATGCGCATGCACATCAGTCACAAATAAGGTATGAAATTCATTTATAAATACCAAATATGAAATTTCAAAATAAAAGCATGCCCATTATTTGTTATCATCACCTACCTCAGATGAAGAACAACTTGTTTATACTTTTCAAATCATGATAAGAATCCAATCTAAATCAATCTGCCTCAGTCCCACTACTTGGATACATATCACATCTAGGTATAACTTAAAATCCAAGTTAACTAAGTTGGACTCTTAGTTACAAAGTAAACATTATATTTCTAGATCTTAATTTACTGTGTTTCAATACAATCCAATGGTTCGTGGCCATTGGATTTGAAGATGGGGTTTGCCTTGATTGGTTGATAATCCATATTATGCTGAACTAGTCCCACCAATTAATTATCAGATTCATTTCTTAATCATATCATAACATATTCTTAAGTTATTATACTCAGATAAGGTCACTTTTAGGTAATATATCATTTAATAACTAATTGGATACATTTAAATGCAAATCATACTCAACTTTGGCTAATTGCCACTAAATCAAAGAAATTAAGAGATTAAGATGATGATGCTACTTTGCGTAAGTCAATCTGAAGGACATTCAACTATATGTGTTGCTGAATCGTCAACTGAACGTCTCGAAGGTACCCGATGTGCATTGTCAGTTGTAATCTAGCCACGATCGTTTGTCTCATCATCCCAAATCAAAAAATAAATTAGTAACTCTAATAAAACAATGTCAATGAATTATTTGAATGGCATGGATTGTTGACTTTGATCCATTCTCATACCTATATACCTTGATTGATCTCAACCATTGATCAAGAATGGCTAGATTGGTTTAAAATATTTCATTTCAAATGTCTATGATATGAATCTTGATCTACGTGCCACAAGGACTGCAGTGGATGGTTCAGATCATAATGGATGGTTGGATCAATCACAGATCAAGTGATTTGGTGTTTGATCGATGGTTTGATTACGATAAATGGTTGGATATTCTTTAATCAATAAATAGGAAGATGAATATTGTTCCTCACATTATAAGAACCATGAGGGTTATTCCCAATCTATGAGAGCCATCCTGAATTGGGTAGAATAAGGGTTCAAAATGTAAGGGGGTAGTGGGTGCCCAGTGTGTCAACTTAGCTCACAAAGTGAGTAGGGAGTGAGCAACACATCGTTTTGGCCTGCGCTAACTCACCAGAGAAAAGTGTAACATGGGGAGGAGGAGATGGTGCTTGTCAATTTGGCACCTCTTGAACCTAATAGGGAAGAGAAAATAAAGAGTAAAAAGGGTGGGGGTAAGGTCAGGTGTGATTTCTGTCCTGCAACACTGTGCATCATGCCTTGGTTGCAATCGTGACAAATCCGTAAGGGTTACCAGGAAACAACAGGGGGGTGGGAGCAAGTGAAATGGTGATAGGAAGTGAAAAGGTAGCCCGTGGGGCTGGCTTGTGCACACTGACATGTTGAGTCGGCTATGCTGGGGAATAGAGTAGGGAGATCCCTACGCATCACCTGAGAGGGAGGGAAAAGGGTTTCGGCCTAGTTGGAGGAAGCAATCGACAGAGGGGGAGAAGGGGGTTTCTTGTGTGTGTCGTTAGTGCCTGAAAGATCCAAGTGGAATAGGGGGCTGTAAGCCCATACCAGAGAAGAAGGAAATGGCCAGAGGGCACCAGGGTTTTGCCCTTCCTAGCATTTTCCCCTCATTTTGTGCTATTTTCAATCACTACATCCCAGAGATAGACCAAATAAGGGGTGCCGTTCTCAATTTTGCCCCCCCTAAATTAGTAAAATTTTGAGTTTTTCTACCTCAATCTCGGTTTGGTGCAAAATTAGTGCCTTTGGAATAGCATTGACGCGTATGTTCCATTTTGATAATTTAATGTCCAAATTTATAGTTTTCAAAGGAGTCACATTCTTGACATTCAAATTTTCACAGAATTAAAAATTTGATTTGATTTTAATTAAAATATAACATAATACATAGAAAATAATCCAAAATTGAGGGTCATTACAAAAAAAGAGAGGGATAGAGGTGAAATCAAAGTGGGTTTTGCCCAAAACTAAGGAAGGTAGCAATAGGGAAGAAATCATAGTGAAAAAGAAGGAAAAAATGACGGAAGGAGGTAAAATATGTTGAAAAATATGGAATGATGTAAGTGAAATATATGACTGAGAATGAAGTGGAAGCTGGAAAGAAAAACCACAACTAGAGCAAAGAGAAAACACAAAAGGAAATAGAGGAAAATGACTGTTATAAAAGGGATACAAATACAAAAATGATGGGCAAATCCAGAATAGACAGGTGAGAATAAGAAAAGGCTAGAAACAAGAGAAATTGAGAATGAGAGGAAGCTGGGAGAGAGAGACTAGGAAAGATGAGTGCAGTTCTTCTTTTCTTCTGCTCTAAGTCAACTTCTCTATGCCACGTGTGATTCCTTATCCAAATTTAATTTCATGCTTAGAAAACTATTTTCAGATTATCTTCAACTCGATTTGAGTCATCTATTTCTATTCTAGTCAAATTGCAACATAGAAAATGTAATTAGAATCATCTTAATCATAATTTAATCATCTGATTACCTCTAGTGATCAAGCCATTGAAATTTGCGAATAATAGTTAGATGATCAATTGGGACTAAAATGCACATTTAATCTAAAAACTCAAAATTAATAGATTAAATGATCTATCCTGATGCTAATTTGATGGTATTTTAGCTAAAATTGAAGACTCAATACAAGTGTATCATGAAATAAAATAAACCTATGGAAAACTATTTAACATGTAAATTTGACCTATGCGTATCTAATTTCATCATATGAAATAAAAATATAAGAAATTCAATTTTCTAAAATTATCCAATCCTTGCCTAAAATGGTAAGAATTGAAGTTTTTTTTCCTCACAAATCACTAATCCAAAAACCATGAAAATTTAGAGGAAGACATGTTTTGATCATAGTTGGAAAATCAATATCTCAATTTTTTATTTTGTGCTTTAGAAAATAGAAAATCCCTAATTTCTTTCTTACCAAACAATTTTTTTTTTATTTATAAAAATAAGGCAAACCATAGAAATATACATTTATCTAAATTAAATTCATTAGATTTCTTTTAGAAAATTCTATTTTCCTCTAAAACATCATCATGAATTAACATATTGAAAGAGATCAACCATTGATCTTTAAAAACTATGATATATGAATCATTGGCTAATTAGAAATCACCATGATAAGGTTAAAAAAGTTATACCTTCACCGGTCACTAAGTTCAAAGAATCCATGGACAAAATATATCTTCAAATTTTTAGAAATATAGAAAATGTACATTGTATAAGAAGAGAAATTCAATGAACCTCAGGTTAAAGGCATGCGTCAAAATGTGCTTGAAGATAGCTGAAGCCTCTTATAAGTGCAAGGAATATGACAATTCTATCTTCGAGATTCAACCTTATATTTGTATTCATGATGAATGTAGTAAAAAAAACAAGTCTTCAAATCTTTCTTTAAATCACAATAAATTTCTTTAATTACAATAGTTACTCAAAGAAGTACTGCACAAGTTTGGGATTTTAGAAAAGAGTGATGCCAAAATAGGATAGCTCTGAACTTAGAGATATGTGCAAGTAAAAGAACCTCTAGAGGAACATATAATACGTAGAACTTCACAAGTTAGGAACCCTAAAACAAAGTGAAGCCAAAATAGAAGCAGAGATCTTCACAAGCAAAAGAACCTTGATGAGTGATACACCAATTGATAAACTTTAGGGGAGAGAATAAGAATATAGTTATGCAGTCACTCCTAAACTTTAAGAGAAAAGAGAGTATAGAATGGCTCAGTTCGGTAGACTCTACAAAGCTAGAATCAAAGAGCTCTCATTATCAAGAGGAGTCTTGCTTGGGCATCAAATAGTATTGCTTGGTGGTCAAGACAACCAACTTGGCTCTCAAGCTCTCAAAAATACGCTAGCACTTTTTATATCGGCGGGCCCACTAGAGAGAGTTGGACAGTTTAGTACTAGACTGTTTCTGCAGCAATGGCCTATGCGCATTAGATGAACCACATACATACATCGCTCCAACCGGGCTCCTCCATACTAAATTTATTTTTTGCACACAAAGCTAAAGGGAGGAAGGTTTTATATAGGGATGCCCATGCTCCCTCCCTTAAAGATAGTCGACGTGGGATTAACTTCCTTTAACTTTAAGAACCAAGACGACACAAGTTAGTCTAAAAACTGTTCATTATATTTACTTAGGAATGAAATATGTTTCACAAATACTACATAACCGTAGTAAGCTTTTGATCAAATACAGTTCCCACTGGTTGGTCAGTCATGTTATCGCAGCAACGGCTGCAAATTTCCCAACCAAGAGCCTGGTTACGTGGACTTCTGACATGGAATCAAACTCCTTCAGCATTTCCAAAATTTCCTGTGTAGACTGAAGAGGTACTACGTCAATGTCATTGGCTGGTTTGAGAAGCAGCAGGATATTTCATGGAGAATGGAGAATCTGATCCTAGAATCCAGCTCCATGCTTGAAAGGTTCTACTGTCACGTTTATCCTTTAAGTCAGTAAGTCAATGTGGATGCACACTTGATAGCTACAATATGCGGTGGGCAATGGATAATTAGCTTTGTTTGGCAGATGGTTTTGCTGTTGTCCTCTGCTTCCCTCGTTTTGCTCTTATGATCAGCGTTTCTTGAATTCTATACTATCTCGAACTTTCATTATATCTGAGCATGAATGTAATACTAGTATACTACCAGCCGATTGTAGGTTCCAGTACTAAAAGAAAACTGCCATAGAAGGCAAATTGTCAGCTTGGTATTTTGCTCTGTATCTTGTGACTCCGTCTACTAAAATGAAATTGAGGTTAGTTGGGTTAACTCGAGGCAACTTGCTAGGGACTGCAAAAAAAATGGGGTGAAATTGTTAAATGACGGTCATTATACAAATACCACCGATCCACACATTTCATTTAGAGAATGTCAGAGGCAAAAGCACAAGTGGACCCATTCCTTTCAATGATCCAAACCATCTCTTCACTAGGCCTTGGCATGGCGAATGCACGCGTATCAACAAATCCGGTACTAAGCAAAGGCTTCCATTCGTAACTTTCTCATCCTATGCATTGCCCTACTACATTAATGGTTTGGATAATTGAAAGAGTGGGATCTTGCTGTACTTTTGCCGCTCATATTGTCCCAAGTGAAAATATGTCAATCCATTGTATAACAGCTCATGTAAGCCCAAACAGTATAGAAACAAAGTGTAAAGCAGAATACTCTTATACACGAGATCTTTGGGAGTGCATTACACAATTTGAATCGGTAAATATAGCTGAAGTACAAGTGGAGACCACTGTTTCAGTGACCAACATCGTTCATCTACTAAAGCGTACTATGGATGACAGATGCAAGAAAATTTCCGTGACGATAATAAGCCTTTGACATGGGAAGGTTAATTCTTCATTTCCCTTCCAACACAGGTTAGAGTTTCGTTCCATGACTCATCCGTAGAGCTGACCAGGACGGCTTTGATAATTTAAAAAAATGAAAGACCCACCAACTCAACAGTCCTATCCAGAGATTCCATTAATCTGTTTGATTTACGACACAACTGCGTCACAGAAATGGAACCTCAAATCATCTCGAAGCCTCACTTCAGCGATGAGGGGACTCATTGTTTCTACCAAGTGGTATTTTTCTTTCTCTGAATGGGGTTTTTTTTTTTTTTTTTGAGAAAATGGCTGCTTTTTGACGAAGTTTAAATCCTAACCATTGTATAAGAAACGCGATTGATTGAACGAGCAAAATCAGCTGGACCATAGATCCTGTTTCTTTTTTGAATGGTGTAGATTTCGTTAGGAAAGGACCCTGAAGATCGTTGATCATATTATGCAGGAGTAGATTATTTTCTGGACGTAGTACTAGTAGCTTGTACGGCAATGATATTTGACTTATTGTGTGGGCTAGCAATTATTGGTGCAGATCGTTCAGATTGGGCCCACATTATGGGTTATCTAAAACTGATAGGTTTTAGACTCTAGTGCTATTCTTATTGCTGCCAGCTATTACATGGACATCATACGTCAACTATTTGTTGTTGGTCATTATCCTACTACCCAAAGTCGCGCTATCTGAGAATCATCTTTGCGGACCCAACTAAGAATCATACAAGTTGCTAAGTGTCTTCTCCCCTTCGAGTTATGGGTTGCAAGCAATAAAGTGGCTAATATTTTTAGAATCTTCACAATTTGGACGTCCAGAATCATATGACAAGGAAGATACGGGAAATTTAGGCATTGTACGGCAGGGATTGAGTGGTTAAGAAATTACATCTAGGCTATCTGGTTGGGGGAACAATGTGATGAACTGTTCCAAGGGTCACACGTTGCATGGTTGTAGTTGACCTCTCTTTATAGTATGTGGGGAATGGGTTCCTACTGGCTATAGGAATTATATCGAGGCGAAAACTTTGCCTTTCCTTCTGTACCTTAAAGAGTTGTTGTTCGATAATGGCTCGGAGGACTCCATTCTTGGTGGATGGGAATCCGGCTTGTTTCATTGCTTGGATGAAGAATTCTAAATCGGGGGCTTGTAGATAATGATGTCTACTTTGAAGGGGAGTAGCAATTCTGTCTGTCTACTTATGTTCTTGGATCAGCAAATGATCTTGTGAATGCTCTTTGCTAAAGAGGAGTCCATAATTCATCATCCTAGTTTGTACATAGGGCAAGCTTTGCTGACTTGTAGTTTATTTGCTTGCCAGTCTAATCTACCGGGCCATTGAGAAGAAAAACCAACCGTAGAATCGTAAGTCATACAAGCATATTCCGTCAATGCGGTTCCGAACTTCCGATGGTCCGGTGGCCATTTTGGCTATTGGAATGGAGAAATTCTGGTTTTTGTTTACTTTGGAAAGGAAATGAAATAAAATTTTGCAGAAAGAAAGATATTTTTTGAAACAAATACATACAAGAGAGTGTAACAATGGATTTTACTGGAACGAAGTGGGATAGGCTGAAGTCCACCAGAATGGCGGGAATTTACACGAGCAGACAAGAATATGGACCCAAACGACACGCGTGTTTTTCATGTTTTTCCAGATTGGATGAGAATGAACCGGCAATTTTGGCTAGGATGGAATTTACACGAGCAGACAAGAATATGGACCCAAACGACACGCGTGTTTTTCATGTTTTTCCAGATTGGATGAGAATGAACCGGCAATTGGATGAGAATGAACCGGAAATTGGGTGATATGCGTACAAGGAATTATGGGGTTCGGTAATGCCTCCATGAACATGCTAACTTTGCATCAGGCACCTTATTCACTTGATCTGAGCCAAAAGGCCAGAAGCCAAAGTTTTCTTTGTTTGTCTCAGTAGTATTTATAAACAACAAATGAAGTGTTTATACAGCCTTGAGATGACAAAAAAAGGAAACTTAAAAATGTAACAACCAGATGAGTTAATGATTATGGTTCATGGTTCGAGGACGACAAAGCTATGTTCACGTTAGTATTTTCTGGCAAGCATAAAGCTGAAAGTAGTAGTAGTTTCCATAACCAGTTCAATGGTAGGAAAGCTACATAAATTAGTCGTGTATCACATTCAAACAATTAACTCTCAAATTGTGTGAAGTGTGAACTAAGCCTTATGTTTGGGTTAGGAACAACTGGCACTTTTCTTTGCTTGCAAGCCAATAAGCCATGAACTATCTAGGAAACTCTCCCTTTGTTAAATCTTCAGTGTCTCAATGAATCGCCTTCCGTTTAAGAGATCTGCATTAGCAGACAGGAACTCGAGGAATTCTTTGAAGCTGCTTTCTCTGTAGGCCGTTGGGTGTTGTTGATCAACCAGCTCTGGTGCAGGGCCAACTTTTTCCTCTATAGCTAAGCAATGAAGGCTAGCTACAGAGAGTCTTCTACTCTTCGAGTTCACTGTTGCCCTGTGAACCACACTTTTGTATCTACCATTACTTAGAATCTCCAAATGGTCACCAACGTGCACTAAAAGAGCTCGCTCTATAAATGGGACTGATATCCAATTCCCTTTCTTGTCCGTTACATCCAACCCCTCGCAATTCTGCAATAAAATGGTTAAGCATCCATAATCGGAGTGTGGGGGCATTCCTAAAGCGAGTTCCGGCTCCGGGCACTGAGGGTAGCAATTCACAGCAATCACTTGCATCCCCTCTTCCACTTCATCATTTTTGTACTCTGACTCTAGTCCTAAGCTTTCAAAGATAGCCTGCATAAGTTCACTAGCTAGTTTTTGAACTGCCTGGGCGTACTTCCCCATCTTTTCCCTGTTGAAGGAAGCATATGATGTAGAAGTTGGCTGAGGGTAATTGTGAGTGTTATGATGATATTGGAAAATTATATATGCACTATAAAACTTACTTGTAATTAGGTGGATTTGAGGGCCATGAATCAATCCATTTGGGAAGTGGATGGGAGTAGTGTTTGAGGAAATCCCTCCAGAAATGGACCTGGTCAGTCTTGTGGTTGAGACTCGTTCCATACCTCACTGGTTTGTTGATATCACTAGACATTAGCGACATC
This sequence comes from Warburgia ugandensis, assembly GCA_035236585.1. Classification (NCBI taxonomy): domain Eukaryota; kingdom Viridiplantae; phylum Streptophyta; class Magnoliopsida; order Canellales; family Canellaceae; genus Warburgia; species Warburgia ugandensis. Next base: position 3,935,345 of record CP141131.1, on the reverse strand, counting down.
TTCTCTTCTACCGGCAAGTTGAAGAAGTCAGTGGCGGATTCAAATGCTCCGTCCATTAGCGAGGGAGGAATGTTGTGGTTAATGACCTACAAAACGTGAGTAACACTTCTTAAACGTGTAGAGTTTCTTTCAAATCATTCTCAAACTTCTACAATCCCTTTAAACTCAGCTTGACATCACTAATCAAATTTAACAAAACAAGAGAACCCATTGGCATGGAGATAACAAATTGCTGACAAAAGTATCCATTGGTAGTGGTTTCCGGCAATCCAAAAATCGGAAAAAATTATTCATTATCGATAAAGCTGCCTTAAAATTGTAAAATTATTTTCAAATAATTTTATTACCTCTTAGAGCCTCCAACAGCAAGGTCTACGATCATTATCCATAGAATAGATAAATTTGTCTTTGTTGCAGTTCTTACTAACAGCAACGATTTAGATCATTATCTACGAATATTTTTATCTAGAAATTGCACCCATAACAAAAATTCTGGGCACCGAAAACTATCATTTAACTAGGTGGATGTTCCACAGTGATAATATCTGCATCTGAGGTGCACATTAGCATACTATGGATATACTACTATTCCTTCGGAAGTTTACCTGGAATATCTACCAGAGCAAAAGGAAATATACCTGAAGAAAACCCAATTCACTGCAAGCAACTCCGATATCTTTGATCGTTTGAGATCTCTGTGTGGGATGATGCAATGAAGCCAAATCCACAACAGGCAAGGTGGCAGGACTGTGGAGGCTAAGGTTGGGAGTAGGGCGGTGGCAGGGAGGGAGAATATAACGTTTTGGAACACGAGAGATGCCCATGTCGGTCAAACTCACAGCACTCGTGAAAGGAATTGAACTCACTTGCTCTTGTTCCATTTCTCCCTCTCTTTGATTTTCAGATGTATATCTTTCTACGATGTTAGGAAACTAGATTGCCATGCTCATTATTTATAGGCTAATGGAAATGAATTTCTTACTTGTGTTACTTTAATGGTTACAATAGATGAAACAATGACAAGCGTCCCGAATGGCTTACAGTGCAGCAGCTTAGTAGGCATTTGTGGGTTGAAGCAGGAAGAGGAAATTGTGCATTTATGACCTAAGGAAATGGGCTTTTTTTTTCCTGGCTGTGATATATTAATGCTTTCAATAGTTGCACTGAATTGGGCTGCGATCGGGAAAGGGTCTCATTAGAACGACGGGCCCTTGACATCAAGTCTCAGGTATAAAGATGGCATGTTGAGCCAGGAAAAGGATATTTTTGATGATGACTTAAGAATGTCGCTTAGTTTCCATGCACTCGTAGAAACCGTTTCGTTCTTTAAACACAAGTCTTCATTCTCGGGAAAAAGAAACCCAAAAGTCCTCATGGCTTTTTTATATTATCTCTCCTCTCAATTGCGGTCGTTTAGACAAAAAGCACAGGTACAGATGAAAGAGTCGTTTTATGGTATTTGGCCGATCAAAAGGCACAAGCTCATTCAAAAAGCTGAAACTACAAAGTCTAGTGACCCACAATTTAAATAATCGAAACTAGGGATGGAAATGCGGCAGGCTGAACTGGGCCGTGCCTGTTGGTGACCCAATTGGTAGATTTGGGTCATTATGGGTTTCTCATCAGGTCGGTGTACGACTAATAGAAGGGGAACACGGCTGGGTTCGGCTAGGATCGTGTCAATGTTGGAATGGTCTGCCAATCGCAACCCACCTCCAATGTTAAGAGATCCAAACTGGAGATGGTAACAGGTTGAACCGGGCCTCGCCCTATTCTTGACCCTTCTGCCAGGGTTGGTATCAGTGTGTTTAGAATTAGGCTAAGTGCAAGGTAACACGTCATCGGTTCGGTTCGTTTCGGTTCGGGTTCATGTTGGAATGGTCTGATGCAGTCTAAAAATTGTAAGTCAACTTGGAAACTTTCCCTAGTCCAATCACCTCACTAGCCAAGGAAGTCACCATTAAGAGCTCGCCATGAGTCAGAATACCTAAAACTTGTAGGGGTTGCGATCTTAAGACCTCTCGTAATGCACAAAATCTCCTAATCTAATGGTTATATTCTAAAAGATACGTAATGAAAATTTTGTATACATATACTAAGGATAAAGTAATCCTTCTGAAAATTTTACTCAAATTTTTTCAAGGGACTGTTGATCACCTTAAGTTTTTTCTGTAACTCACATAGCCAATAGATCTTTATATACACATCCTTTCTATATGTATCCTTGGGATACATCTGCCCTCAATGTATAACCTTGCCAAATGTATCCTTGGGACAACTGCCTTAACGTACAAGCATCATACATTCCCTAAAGAGATGCGATCTACTACCTTATACTCGTGACTTACTCATAAAAGAGGCACCTTAGCCTAACGATTAGGCTATATTAGCTTATATGATCCACTTCAAGTTAAACAAAATATTTGGCAATTAATCGTATGATGAAATGTAATCTTTTCTATAATCATCACACATAATGTCATAGAATTTTCTTCTATTTTCATAAATGTTCTAAAAGATGACTGACATGCACAAAGTATCAACATTGCACAAGGTGCTTGCAATATGAAATCAATGATGCACATGCTTTATATAACGTAAAAGAGTGCGTGTTCATAAAAAGAAAACTAAAAATCAATGGAATGTATTCTTCAAATTGTGGAAAACAAGAGTGCACAGGCTTCAAAAGATGGATCCATGGTGTGCCTACTCTAAATAAAGGGGTCAATGGTGTGCAAGGCATTTTGATATATTACTCAATAATGCGTGCACTATTAGATCAACAACTCAAGAGTATGCACAGTAATTGTATTAATCGCTCAATGATGAACATAATATAGGAGATGTGAATGATGTTCTTAGATCATGAATCAATGGATGCCTGATGTGTGTGCGGATCATAATTCTAACCACTCAATAGACAATTGATCATTGTGTGCATAAGTTTGGATTAAACATCTAAATGTGTGCGCATGCTTTTAGGTGAATAAATAATATAGTGGGCATCAATGATTAGGCAAGGATCAAATGGATCGTGATGTTAATGAGTCTATTTTTAAATGGATCAATGCATGGCATGTAAATTAGTTACATATAGTGAGCATATAATGAGTGAATAATGTATTGAAACAATTAAGATTGGTAAGCATATAACATGGACATCAATGGTGTGATCCAAAACCAACTACTTGATATGAGTGAGCCCAAATCACGGATGATTCAAATCAATGGCAAGAAACTAATCTACCATGTATGCTTATATCAATATCCCAGCTCCGTGCTGGTTATATTTGAGAAAGCAATGTAATTTGCAAGCGAACTTTCTTAGCTATGCAACTTTTGCATTGGAAATAGGAACAGACTTCTCAGTAGCCAGATAACTAGGAAACATGATTAATCTATATTATTTCATAGGCGCCATAAGCATATATAAGCATTCAAGCTGATAAAGTTAATGCCTACATGTGGGAAGGTCATATTTGCTGTGGACCTCTCAATTTATTATACCAGGTTTGTCAATGGGTTTAATGTGAGTTGTGGTTGTGGAAACTAATGTACGCAATAGCAACATCGCATTATTCGTTTACGTACCTTAAGCTAATGACTATCCTTTAGTTGTATGGGGTAACAACATTGATATGGCAGCTCTTATAGGCCTTAGCAAAAGGTTAGCATACCCAGAACTTGTGGAAGCCCAACTACTAGACTATCTGCTGTTGGTGTTGCATACTTGCAAGTATATGTTTATGACTGGTAGTTATAGATCCTTTTCCAAGTGTATTGTCAATCCATATTTATTTTTTTTTTAAATTGAATCGAATTAAGTTTTATTGTAAATTTTGATACATGCTTATATCTTATCTCACAATATGTCTCATTACTACAAAAATTTGGGTTTTATAAGACAGCGAAAACAAGAAAGTTTAAGTACAATCGTCTTATATAAAATTTTATAAGATAGTTTTGAGAAATCGTCTTATATTGTCATGCAAAATATAAAACAGTTTTCAAAAGCCATCTTACAAAAATAGTTTATATGATGGTTCTGGAAAACTGTCTTATATTGTCAACAAAATGTAAGTTAGTTTTCAAAACTATCTTATAAACTATTTTTATAAGATGGGTTTTGAAAACAGTCTCATAATGTCATGTTTTATAAGACAATTTTTAAGAACCGTCCTTTAAATCTTCTTTCTAATACAACATGAAGTTCAACCTTTAATTTTTTTACTCTTGGCTGCTTCAACGAAAAACTCAACATTGATTTGGATTTACATACACTTGGTTCGGAACTTGTATTTTCTCAGTTAATATTGGGTAGTATTCATTATTGTTTTTATCATATATTTACTTTATTTGATGCTTATGGATATAAAATTCTTTTCTTAATCTTTTTTCATCTTCATGTATGAGATTATTCATGTGTATGGATTAGTCATGTTTTTGTGTCATTCTTACTTGTCCCTATCTTAGAGTTGAGGGAACATTTCTACTTCAATGTAGTTGATGAAAGCTATTGCTCCTGGATGTGGCATGGAGAGGGAATACCTCATCTGTCCTCAGTAAGGGCTAAACGTGTATGTGAAAGCTATCGCCCCTAGATCACTTTGTGTGTGATTTTTTGTTTCATTAATGAATAGATATCTTTCAAATTGATCATGCTAGATAGATGACATTGAGAATAAGAAGATCCAAGTATTAGATTTTCAATTTTCATTCAAATAGACATCCAACTATTGGCTTAAAATATGTTTCTTGTAGTTGTCTAAGTGAATAGTAACAGTACATTGCTTACCTTCTAGATAACTTTGAGTGTGATTTTTTGCTTCATTAATGAATGAAAATCATTCAAATTGATCATGCTAGATAGATGACATATAAGCACCCTTTTTTAGATGCATTCTCACGACACCTCTGACTCTTAACGTACACCCTTTTTAAATGTATCTCTAGAACCACCTCTCTCAACATGCAAGCATTCTATATCACCTAAAGAGATGTCATGCAGTACCTTGAACCTATGCTTATGGTAGAGGTGTCTCAGCCTAACTAGTGGGCTATATTGGTTTATCTGCGTCTAGCCAACTATCTTGATGATGGAAATAATAGCAAGTATACATCCACGTCATCTACTGCTAAAACGTGAACCCCTATGTTTAAGTGTTTTGATCATTGAACTCATTCCCAATCCCATATTGGCATCAATCTATTGATAATTTTTATTTCTGCTTTCATCAGTTATACTTTCACTTTTGGAACTGTACTATGAATTTCTTAGTGAAGAACCCTATAGCAATCTGACGCTGTATTAGTTAACGAATGTGTTTCTTCTTTATTGCAGGTTGTTAACCAAGGTAAAACCTCATCTGTTGCGGATGCACTTCATTCGGCTTCGGACTTCTTTGGATTACCAGGATAGGAGAAGATGGAATTCATGTCTGGCGATGTCCACTGACCGATGAGACATGGGAGGAACTTGAATCAAGTTACGAACTAGGTCCACTTTTGGAGGCTTTTTCTTAAAATATACGCTCATCCGCTGGTGGAATGGATCAGTTTGTGGCCATCTAAGCCATTCAACTTGCTGATTTTGAAGATCCATGTAGATCTTCTGTTTTGTTACCTGACAGTATGGCCTTTTCCCTAATTCTTCCAAACTCTGACATTTAAGGTTACACTGAGCATTTATATGCACCCGGTTATATATTGGTAACATAAAGACTAACCTGCTCTTTTCTTACGGGGAAATAATGGAAAGGTATGCTACCGAAGTAAGAAAAGTAGCACTTGAAGTAATGGATGCCATCATGGAGAGCTTTGGCTTGGGACCTCCGTACATGAGAGAAGATTGAGCAGGGCTTGCAACTTATGATAGTCAATTGCTATCCCCCATGTCCATAACCTGGATTAGCTCTTGGCTTACCCCCTCGCACAGACTTCTCCAACATTATCATCCTTCTCGAAAACCTCCAAGTCTTCCATATCAAAGACACTACTGCAAGTGATACGTCGACGGTGGTCCAGGAGGCTCCAGGATTCTTGCTTGTTCATGTAGGAGATCAGCTCGAAGTTCAGAGTAATGGTCGATGTAAAAGCGTTACTCATTGGGTGGCTTTGAATTCAGACGAAAGGAAACTCTCCATTGCTAGCCTTCATTGGCTGGACATGTATAAGAAGATTGGATCTGCAACAAAGAATGCCCGAGAGGATATAAGAAGAGTATCAGAGAATTCCTCAACTTCCTCTTCCCTATTGATGGTGTTACCAAAGGGAAGAGCTTCGTAGACACTTAGAATTGCTAGGGCTTGATGGGTCTTGGAGTGTGTGTTTCTTAGTTGATCTCTCTCTACGAGTTCGTTTAGTCGGAGGGGAGTTGTATGCCCCATGATCTTAAAGGTGTTCTGATCAAAAGCTTTTGAATTTGGAATCATGATATGTTAGCATCAAATATAGTATTAGCAGCTGAAGTATTTTATATTAAGAAGAGGAGTGATAAATCTAAGTGTGTTTTACTTTGCTCTTGTTTGCATTTTTCGTAGATCTAAGCCATTTACTGGGTTGTAATGACTTTAGTTATGGAATTTCATGCCCATTAGGTAATTTATCCTATGTTTCTACATTTCTCCTTCTTTCAAGTTTTCTAAGCCGTCCACTTTCAAATTGTGGAATTATAGAGGTTAGGATCGCCCGATGAAACCATGTAGACGATCAAAAACCTTGTACAAATTAAGGAACAATACTGTACGCCAATAAATTGAATTTGGTCGCAAGAAATTGAATTCGGTCGTTAATTTGTAACGGTTCTTGATCCATCACTGTCAAAGGAGGTACAGGCTCACATTGAGTTTGAGGTGCAACCAGCTGACTCCAGCCGGAGGTAGCAATCGTAGTCAATGAAGAAATCGACTCGTGTCAAATCAGAAACCTCTCTCTCTCTCTCTCGTACTTCATGAAAACGCTGATTATGCACCACTAATTTTCACGCCTTCTACATCACTGCGTATCAACGAATCAATAGCATATGCTCCTTTTATCCGAAGCCACTACGACTGCAGGCACAGAGAAGCCATGCGCAGAATTCTTCAACCCTTCTTCTACAGTCCCTTCTCTCTCTCTCTCCATCCCCTTTCTTCTTCCCAATCTCATCTTCGAACAAGAAGATTCAATTAGAAAAAGTCTTATTTCGCGTCTATAGGAGAAGAATACCCACTTCACTATTATTGAAGGGTGAGTCCAAGGAGAACTTTCGGAAGGAGGATGTTATCGTAGTTTGAGTTGGAATTGCGGGTCTTGCAGCGGCTTTTTCTCTTCACAGGTTAGAAGCCTCCACAACCTTCAAATTTTATTCTTCCTCAATAGCAATTTCCTTTGTTGTGCTGTTGGAAGTGAGATTTTCTGTACTGTCAGGCTTGGAATTGGGTCATTGGTGCTGGAGCAGGCGGAACCGCTTCGTACTGGTGGAAGCTCCTTCACCCATTTTTAAGAATGGTTGGCGAGTATTGGATGCCATGGGAGTAGGCCATCATCTGTTTCTGCTTATTGGAAGGGAATGTCGTTGAGCAGAATAGACCCTCTTGGTCTGGAAATGGCCGTTTCTAGCTTGCTTCTTTGATAGAAATGGAATAGCAGATAATACCCGAAATTGATGTATAGGAGTCCGGCAGACCCAATTGGGATAAACTAATGTCTTTCTCTAGGAAATTGTGGGACTTAGTGTATATTGTTTTGGTAGGCCTTAATCATGTTATGCATCATTTTCTCAACTTCTTGATGGCATCAGCTGCGTGCAGGATGGTCATAAAATCGGAGGATGGAAGGAAACTCCGCTCCTACATGCTCAAGGATGAATCTCCCGGGTTGTCATTTGTGCCCTTTCGCTATGTTTACCAACTTTCAGGCCTTCATTATGTTCCTTGCCTTTGCTGAAATTTGCACCTTGTTATGGGGCAGTCAAGAAGTTTGTGCCGCGGAAAGGAGAGGTTACTATTGGAGTCTCTTGCTAATCAGTTGCCGGATGATACAATTCATTTTTCATCAAAGTTATCAACCATCGGGCGCACTGAGACAGTTGGAACTCTACTTGAGCTTGATGATGGCACAAAGTTGCTTGCTGAGGTAGTTACTCATCTTTCGTTTTGTGTAGTAGTTGTTTTTGAACTCATACTGATTCTAAAGTTGATTTTCTGGTTTCACAGTTTCACTGGCAAGCTTCAAAGATTCATTGTTGAACGGAAATTGAGTATAGGCTTTCACGTGGCTGTAGTTGACGTTCCCCATTAGTCATCTTTGTTATATGCTCTTGCTGTTGTTATTATCATCATTACTATTTAAATTATAGACTATTTAGAGTCGAAACATCCATAATTAAAGAAAAAGGAAATCTGACGGGACTAAGGGATGTGAGGTGGAAAGTTGTGATTAGAGTCTCCGGTTGATCCATCCTAACTGCTTCAATACAGAGTATGCCGGCGGGGCACCTATGTCTGTTAGAATGAGCATTTGACTGAACCTCGGAAGTAGCTTCCATGAATATGGATCATGTGCTTGTGTTTCAGCTTCTAATCAAGTCAACGCATTTAATCTTATTAATATAAACTTCTTTCTTTCTCCAACGCCATTTACACATAGCGAGAAATCAAAAGATTTCTTGCTTAAAATATATTGTGGTGACCTCCGTTTTCAGAAAAGATTTTTTTTTTTTTGAAATATAATTTGGAACTAAACTCTAATGCAGGATATTTTTTTTAATATTTAAAATATATGATATATACTTAGTTTCTCAATTCCGCCTTCAACCTAGTGTCATGTTAAAACATTCGCATTTAATAGCAGAAAAAAAAATACCATTATAGGATTTGCTAGTTGCAGCCCAAACAATAAGAAATATAAGTTTAAGCCATAATTTAGATTAAGTATATCAGTATTACTTGTTTTATTACATTCATCCTCAAGTGTTCATTGTTTCGAAATCAAAATAATAATAGAAATGTCTAACTAACTACTTATCCATACTTCTCTTCTTCTTATCCTCTCATGCTTCACCTAAAATGTTTTGTAAAGGTGAGTACGATGACTCAGTAGGAAAATTCCTAAACCAGCAATTTGAAATATGTGGCAAACATATATATATATATATATAAACTCAATATAAAAACTTTATGGTTTCCAAATCATTTAAAAAATGATCTCGTACACTCTTAATGTGCAAAGACATATGAGAGCTTGTCATATCATGTTGTATTCAGTTATATCACATTTTATGAAATCATATCAGGTTGAATCACTTCATACCGTGTCATATCAATCCATAATCTTGTATATCACTATGTGACAGTGTCATGTCATAGGCCAGATTTGACCATGGTCAATATCCTCGAGGATGACTGACATGTAATTTCATGCCCTGTATCAATAGGGTCTGCTATGCACGTAGAGGACTATCCTCCCACACTGATTGATGGCAGATACCCAGCGGGTGACACCAATCCTCATGGGGGAATTGGATCAATTTGGGAGTAGTCTCCCCATGAAACATACTCATGACTAAGCCTCTTAGGGCAGGTATCTATATTAGAAGTCAAAGGTCAATTGATCTTTCTAGCATAACAACTATAGGAGTCATAATTTGTCCCAGGGTAGGCTCAACTCTCATAAGTTGCTGAATTTTAGGCTAGGCACAACTATCTAGAGTTACCTAATTTTCATTCATTAAAACATTTTACCTTGCTCATGGAATTCATACAAAGTCACAATTTTACATTCCATAATACATCATACAAAATCATTTACAAACTTTCATTTTACAAGCCATCTTTTAATTAGCATAAATCATTGACTAGCTAGTTGTGATGACTCAAGTTTTTGTAACACATTTTGTAATACATTTTTCAAAGGCAGAGCCCTTAATGGTAAATTTTTTTTTGCAAACAATACAGTAGAAATTCGTTTCTTTAAAATTCATTTGTAACAAAACCCAAACCTCACCTCAAAGTATACAATACACATAGACATTTTGTATAAAATAAAATTTTATTGAATAGCAAGAATCATCCAGCAGTTCACTCTTAAACAACCCATGTATTATAATTACAAACCATTGTCTAAATTACATAATCCAAATTTCAAATCTCACCTTGCATTAAAAACTCTCAATACGATACAATACACTCAAATAAAAAAATACATGTCTTCAAGGGTTATACCCTAAGTGATTATTCTCTTCAAGTCTTCTACCGTCTTGAGCTCCTAATTCTCCTTCTATGTTTATGAGATATTGTAAACATTCAAACATTTACAATATTTCAGCAAGCTATGCTTGGTAAGGGATACAAAAATATACTACTTCACTAATATAAGAATACATACCTCAATCATTATTCCATCATTGTTGTCTACTCATGAGTTATCTCAACATAGAGTACATACATTATTTATGTAGTGTTGGATAAATCCATTAAAATAGTAAAAATTGCTCAAAACTTGTTCCTTCCCCTGACTATACTTCCACTTAGGATATCAATATTTAGCCAATTCTTATATGAGTATTTTCTTTCCAGGAACTCATGTAGTGGCATCTCATCATGTCATGGCATTACACTGTACCTATCATATGTGCATCATAATATAAAATACTTAAGGACTACTATGCTACAGTCTAAATCCGAACATCGCACCCGAATAACTACATAATCATCTATTGATACCAACTGCAAAATAACAAAATCCATGTCTGCATGGGGAGGACCATGGCTATCACAGTGACGGCCTTCCCATGATTACCCCACCTGACTTTTAACCTCTCTTTGGGCATGATATCTATCATATAAGTTTCAGAACGCGCCTTCATAACTTCCATAGCATAGCATCCACAGTCCTAAGGTTGTGTAAAACAAAATCATAAGCCACCATGCTTGTATGTAAAATACATTGTCTATATCGGACGATGTATCTGTTTAACTAAGGCTGGAATAGTTTGTATGCTCTATTCTTAGGGTTTCCTTAGGCTACACATCTCATTGCTTTCACCTCATTTGATTAGATCATTAGATTGGATCAGTTGAATTGGATCACGGGGTTGGATCACTTAGTTGGATCATGTGATTGGATCATTATTATGCTAAAGTACCAAGTATACTTATATCATGAAGGTCTATAATTGCAGATAGAAGATCATGTATGTATACACATGAATCCTTAATACATTCTTGTACATTCACCTACCTCAAAGTGGTATCATGGTCTTGATTCATATATCTCAAGTGGTATTCACTCCATATTGTCCATTATGATCTTGATTCATATATCTGTCAAACCATACATAGAAAGTTATTCCTTTATACAAGTATTCTTTCTACATGTATTTGGGTTATCCTATGACGGATGCCCTAACTTTCCTTGAATCATATATGATCAAGGTTTTAAACCTTCTAAGTTCACAATCTACACTATAAGTAAAATCATAGAAAAATACTACAATCTACATTATATTTCTTTTCTTTTTGTTTGTGATCTTTCAAAATCTCTCTTGGATCTTGTTTGATCTTTCTTATCTTATTTATAATTTTTTTTAGGATTAGATAATTTATTAACCTTTTATGCTATTATTATTATTATTATTATTATTCAACCAGTTAATGTTTTACTGGTTGAGGATAGCTTATTCCATCTTAAGTCTAGATAGCTCCTCTTATGTCAAATTGGCTAAGGCTTACTAGCTGAATAGTTTAGCACAAAGTGATTACTTCAATCCTCATGTAAGGAGGTGTTTAGACCTCACAAACGTCAATGGAAGGTGGGGGAAGAGCGAGGCTCTATTAGAGAACCCCCTTAACCACCATATTCATCATCTACTAGGGTGACCTTAACTCAACCTTTCATAAGGTTCCTATGAGCATTTTAACCATAAGTACTCTTTCTAATTGATTTTAATTAAATCCATGAATATTTAAAATGTCATTCATAGAGTTTCAATATTCTCTTATTTTGGGCCAAAGAATTTATATTCCTTATATTATTCTACTAACTATGGCCCTTGCTATTATTAAGTCCATGTCATTCATTCCATGCAATTGTTCTTCAACTCTATTTTCATTTTATTACATTTTCAATGTAATTATCATAACATAAGCATTACATCATAAATAAATAAGTCTAACAATTTAAATATACTAAGCAATAAAGAAGACAATTATACTAGCATTCAATAATTTAAATAAAAATTTAATATGCCATAACTATTTATCATGATCCAACGGTCATAGTTGATTCTTATTCATCTCTTTTAGGGTTTAGATCTTGATATTTCATTCTCCTTTAGATCTAATACATTTTGTTAATGTGATTTCATTATTAGATCATTGATGCATCTTATCAAATGATTTGATCCTTCTTAATCCAACCGATCAAGAAGATCTTAAGTCCTTTTATCCAATTTAAGGGCATAGATCTTAATCTATCCCAAATCATCATCATCAAGTCTATCAATCTATATGATATTAACTTCATATCATCATCCAAATACATCCATGCTGTCCAATCTTCCTTGATCATCTTGATCAAGGAGATTACCATTCATTTTTATGGATTTTACTACTTTTAAGGCTAGATCTCTTAAGATATGCCAATTCAATTATATATAACCCATTTATTTAAGTTATTATATTATTAGATAATCATCCAACATGGTTTAAATAGTCTGATCATCCCAAATCTTGTAGATCAAGGATGTTAGTACACTTATCTACTTAAATTTAGAACATTTAATGAATTAAAATTATGGTTTTATTGGTTCATTAGGTTCTACTCATGAAGGGGAATCTAAAACAACTTTTCAATCTTAATTTGAGTTAAATTGAGATCATAATTGAGATTTTAAGATTTTAGACTGTTTTAAGGGCTAAAATTTGATCTTACTGTTTATGTTAATTTTCTTAATCTAGAAACCCAAAATTTTTACTATGATCATGGTATTTAAGGTTTTGAGGCCTCCTAAACCCATCTGTTAGTTCATATCTCAATTTTGAGATCATCTTGATTACGATCTAATACTGTTACTATGAATTTTAGTTATTATAATCAATAAATACAATTTAAAACATACATTTTCAAGGTTCAATACCTTAAACAAGTGATAAGGAATCTATAAAAGCTTTCAGATCTAAAATCAGAGCTATATTGAGCTCTTAATTGAAGACATAAGATCTCAGTTCAAAATTGAACGGCTAAGATCAAATCTGGGTGTACCGAGCTCAGATCTAATCAGTTCATGCCCCATCTGGCAGCTCACATGTGAGAGCACATGCTGGGGCTCACCCACAGGGAGTCTCTAGTGTGCTGGAACCCGATCTATTGAGATCAGTTGAGATGGTTTAATCTGGACCATCGGATCAACCTTTCTCCAGATCTCCTAAATTAGAAAAGTCAAGGGCTAAGATTTCTTACCTTAAAGTTTTTGGACCCCAGAAACTCATCCAATGGCTCAGAATTTGTATCTGAGCCGAAAAATGAGGAGATCTCAACCCTCCATGCCAGATCCATCATTCTGATGGATCAACGGCCAGGGAAGATCTCTGGAGGTTAAAAAGTATCCAATAGATGCCAGAATGAACAGAGGGGAGAAAAGTACAACTATCTATGCTGGTTCGATGAAGTGAAAATCACAGGAGAGAGATATTTCACCGGAAAAAGAGATAAGAAACCCTAGACACTGGCAATACACTTAGTCGTGAAATTCTCCATTGTCATTGCTAGAGAAGGTGGGGACCATAGGGCTTTGGTAGATCACCACGAAAAGAAGACATTTAACATTGTAAGATCACCGTTTAATGGCCAAATTGGCCAGAATAACTTGAAAACTTTGCCGGAGACGCTAACCAGTACCAGAGTGGTTCTTTATTTGGGATTTCCCGACAATCCATGAGGTGGATCATTATGAAACCAAAGGGCTTTTGTAGATCTCCTTATTTCGAACACATTTGACAATAAAGATCTGGTTTCAACGGTTGAAATGTGATGGCTAATTTAATTAGGGTTTTCGTAGCGGAAACCTTGGTTCATCGGGAATGACACGTCTATAGACACGCCCGATAGTTTAGGGAAATATTCTCCTAGCTGTGTTTGTGGATGTGATAACAGAAGGAAATAAATAGGGAAAAATAAGGAACAAAATAGAGAGAAGGGGGAGGAGTTTTAAGCTGAATTTCTAATGGAGACTAGGAAATTTCATGGTGAATTTTGTGAACATTTATTCTCACTACCACCTCCTTCTCCACTAGTAGGTGGTAGTGGTATGACTCATGATTATATGTTTTCTGACCATTAAATTCCTTTGTGCGTCCCTTGTGGCCCCCTTGTGGGCTCCACAGGTGTGAGAAAACCATTTTGCCCTTTTAATTTTAAAAATAGAGAAAAAGTGTTTATTCTTATGAACTCAGAATTGAGCGTACTTAGTGGGCATTGGATTCATATTTCTGAGTTCATTCCAAATTTTTATGTCTTAGGTCTTGGTTATGAGTAAAATTACCATTTTACCCTTTTGTTCATACAAATATAGAAAAATAAGGATTTTTCATCCAAATTTAGAATTTGTTGTGCTTACAATCATTCTAAAGGGTTCGTTGGGTATGTTTTCAATTATACATGTCATATCATTTTGATTGTACTTATATGGTAAGTGCATTTTTAATAATCCTAATATTCTAGCCTGATTTTCTCTTGAAATTCTCATTTTCATTATAAAAGTTAGGGGTGTTACACTAATTCTAATCTTAGCATTGGTACTTGTGTATCCATGACTCAACATTTCCAAATCATATACTGTACCATACATTCAGAAAGAAAAACAATAACTTCATTTCAATTATCAAAGTTATCAAATTAGCATTTATTTTTATCATGAATTATACTTACTATAGCTCAATTACAATGCACACTTATAGAACTTATATCCATGAGTCAAACTTTCAAAATCACATAATATCATACTATCAAAACCCTGTTTGCCTATTCGTCATTATGTGTACCTATCTATATTCAATACTAAGTGCTGTGTGCCATGCCTATGTGTCATGCACATGTCTAGTGCCATGTACATTGATCGGTGCATGTGTGTAGTGCCTGTAAGTGATACACTAGTGTAGTGTGCTAGGGCTAGCCTATGCACGGTGCACTGGAGTGATGCACCATACTTGATTGAGGAGTAGCGTGGTGAAGCAGTATACTATGTTTGATTAGAGCATAGTGTACTGGAGCAATGGAAGTGTTCTAGGTACTAAGCTTGTTACCAGGGGGCTGGGTGCTAAGCTGGTTACTCATGTGTTGGGTATGATGTGGGTTACTCATGCACTGGTTGCCAAGCACACCACCCATGTGCTAGCTGCCACGCAAACAGTCTAGACGCTAGGTGTTACATGCCATGTGCAAGCTTTGGGTTCCAAACACACTGTCACGCAAAAGGTGCTAATTATACTACCCAAGTGCCGGGTGCAATGCATGATGTGCAAGCTAGGCCTAGTGCAAAACATCCATGCACTAGGTGAACACATTTTCCTTGCACTAGGTAGCGAACAAGTTACTCATGCATACATGTTTCCACCTACTAGGTGCTAAAGAGCTTCATAACTTATATCTATGCAATTTAGTAAACTGTGCCCCACTTAGGTTCATAGTTAAACTAAGCTTTACGTGTTTAAATCCATAATAGTGGCTGGCGATACCTCAATGTCATAGTGAGACCAAAAGCAACTATAAAACCAACTTGAACTAAGTAAGATTCATTGTATAATCTCAAGCATATCACGTACAATCACAAAACATATTTAATTAAATCCAGGTTCATGTAAGATCAAAACCATGGTTTCCCAAGGGTTTTGAAAAAACAACTAATACATAGTTTTATAACATGTGCATGAGGTCTCAACCCCAAAGCATTGCTTTCTTGTTTTTGTACCTATGCCAAAAACAAATACATAATTTAAAAGCTATGCCAACAATAATGATAATATCTCATGCGTATCAACAATAAGAGAGTGATTGACATTCGATCAAAGCCAACCCTATAACTAGGCCCATAACCCTTATTTGTAAGATAATAAAATAAGATGAAGATGCGATTATATGTAAATAAAAGCATCTGACATTTACTAGAGATGCTAAACCATATGGGAACATGCGCACAATTCAAATAGCGCGATCACTCATTTTTCAAAGACAAAAAGAAAGTAACATATATTGACATGGAGCGATGAGTTCACATTTAAAAAGAAAAACCAACTAGTTTAGATAAATTCCTATACCCCTTCCTTACCTCTATGACAAGATTGTTCTTTTACTATCTTTTTGTCCAAATATGCAATGATTTGAAGGAAAAAAGGCCTCCTTCTGGTACTCCTCTCTCTCTCTCTCTCTCTCTCTCTCTCTCTCTCTCTCTCTCTCTCTCTCTCTCTCTCTCTCTCTCTCTCTCTCTCTCTCTGTTTTCATGTATTCTCTCCTTCCCCTCTTTTTATTTGACTCTCTTTCTTGTCCTATCTTATCTACCCTTTATTACTTATTCTTATTGTTTTCTATTTACTGTAGATTCATTGTATGTGGACATCCCCTGTTATTGAGAACTAAATTTTTGTCAAAAAAAAATAAAATCAAATTAATATGTCATTTCATTGGTTTGAGAACCTTGGTCTCAAGTTATTAGTACCCACTTTACAGCCAGTTGAGTTAGCTTGCTTCTCGTAATAGCTTTTGTAAAATTAAACATTTATATTGTAGAAATTTGGAGTGTTACACATGTTACTGTACAGCTAGTCATGGTGCCAAAATCTTAGCCTCACTAGTCTAAACTTCCCTGTCCTTCACCATTATCCAGATTTTACCATAATCAAGAGATTTCTAGCTTAGAATTTTTTTCCCTGTCCTGGTTTGTTCAATTGTCTGAGCTCTGAAGAACAGACAGATAGTTGTGGAAGTCTGAAGCTTATTGTTTTCAACTTGATACCTGCTAATAGATTGTAACTGGTTGCAATGGTATCCGCTCACCAGTAGTAAAATGGATGGGATTTCTGGAGCCTCTGTATGTTGGGCATTGTGCTTTTCATGGGCTTGCATTTTACCCAAATGGCCGGCATTTTTCGAATATCTCCTTCAAAAGTTTATAGGTTCATCTGCTACAACAGTCCATGACCAGGTTTTTTCATGAAGTGTACTTACGAAACTGATTTTAGAGAATGATTGAATACAAAATTACTGTATATCTCACTAAGAAATTATTAAACTGACAAATGAGTTTTGCTCATATTGGGAAAGAACTCAACTTATTTGCAATAGAACTACGTTTAGTTGTACATCCAGAAAGATGCAATACTGGCTAGATGGTGACAGGTAGATTAATGTAACTGATTAGCATTATTCATTCGGTCTATTTTTTCACCCCAGTTCTGTTGATTTGCTCGTGTTTCTTTCACTTAGTAGTTTAAGGAAACGAGGTACAGGTGCTTGGGAGAACAACTGTAGGGGGCATGGTATATCAGCAACTTGTTTTAGACATTGCTCCAGTTCTTTTTTCAGTTGAACTTCTCTAAATAGAGTATTGTCACTGGTCCAAAGATGCTATCAACAGCTAACAAGATAATGTTTAATAAAGAAACTAATTCTATTATCAAAACAAGTTGGTTGCAAAGATATGTTCTAATGAAACACTAATCCTAAGTAGCAATATCCTGAAAAGTTACCTTCCGTAGTACAGTTCAAGTTCTAGCTAGCTGACCTCTCTTTATCATTTTAATAAAAATCGTCTTATAAAACAAATAAGTTGACCTTTCTAGCCATGCAGTCGGAAACAGTCTGGACTTGTACTAGTTTTGATAAATCTAGTTTGTAGGCATTTCCAGCACATATGACTTCTAGTGATTTACATTCTTTGAGACCCAAAATAAAATCTACAAGAAATCCTAACAACAACTCGATAACCCCATAATAACCTTCCTAACACCATCTATCAAACAATCATCATCCTGTCTTTTTGATTGGTGCAAGTTTTCGTGTCAGCCACAGCGCACCTCCAAATTCTGCAAAAATAAAAATCCATTAGTTTAGTTGACCAGCTTCGAGTGAGTTATTATGCCATCTAATTAAGAGTATATGATATGGCAGGTCCAAAGATCACTCATCCTTCTTGAAGAAGGAAGCCAGGGACTAATAAGAAACTGGCCTCTGGAGCTGCTAGAAGTCATAGAGAGGACTCCAGATGACACTATCATTAGAACCCCTTTCTGGACCAATGGCCATGGACAGTCGTGAGCCACCAGCATCAGCCGGTAGGGTGGTTAATGCTTGTCATACAATGACCCCGAACCTTGGCTACGGCGCATGCGTTGCTCTGGAAGATGCCACAGTTCTGGCTAGAAAGTTTGGAGATGCAATGAAGAGAGATCAGGCACAAGTGGATGAAGCGCTCCAAGAATACACGAGACAAAGGCACGAGTCTTTCCGTTGACAATTCATGCAATCCTTGTGGGTTCGCTTTTACACTGGGGGAATCCGGAAGTGTGTACAGTCAGGAACAACATTGTCATCCCTAAGCTAGTCAAGCTGGTACCAATACTAGAACATGCAAATTTTGAATGTGAACTAGTGAAATAACAAGCAGGAAGAATCAGTCCAGGAAATGTTGATGAAGAAGATATCGAGCTTCGGACAAGCGGTACGATTTAAAGGTGAGATTTTCAGCCTAAATGTTACATAATTAGAAAGCTTTTCTTGCCTTCTGGGAATTAATAAATTAGCATTCGATGTCATTATCTGCAATAATAATATGATTAAATGTAAAATATAATTACCTCAGATGGCTTAGTAGTAATATTCAGAACCAATTCTTTCGACAAGGAAGAGAAATTTTTTGGTTAGCATCTTAAGAGTGATTGAGAAATTCCTTGTATTTCATAGACATGAAATTTATAGATATTAATTCATATATTTGAATTCCATCAAAAAGTAGAATTTGATTTGTGCCATCATTGGACAGATTGATTGAGAGATGGAGCGAGCTCAGTTCAGTCAAATTGTCACATCTCTAAAGAAGGTTCTCAAAAACAGATAGGGGAAGAGGATTGAATGAGCACTCAGATAAAGGCAAAGTGCTTTACTTGAACCTTCCATTGGGACTAACCCATCATTAGGACTTGGTGGCATCGAAAGACCTCACAGCCTTTGATAAAAGAGAACAGCATAGCACAGACTCATTGATAGGGGATGAAAGATGATGACCGAATCAAGGGCTGATGTATAAGATACCAAGGTCCCGTACAACTGATCATGATCATGCCTTTGGTGTTGGAAGCAAAAATCTTGCTTCTAGTGGTCGCAGTGACTAAAATGCCCTCAACCATTCCAAAATCTACAAACAAGAAACTCGGTCAAGGACCAAGGTCTCTACCTCACAAAGGAAAACCAACCTTGCCATGTCAGCTTCGACCCGCACCACATGAGCCACTGTTTCAGTTTACGCTTGTCCTGGTCCTCCTTTTCTTTATCCCTCTTCATTTCCCCCCTCGTCGCCTCATGCAAAACTCCATGAACAGATCACCATCCAGAACCAC
Organism: Warburgia ugandensis; assembly: GCA_035236585.1. NCBI lineage: Eukaryota > Viridiplantae > Streptophyta > Magnoliopsida > Canellales > Canellaceae > Warburgia > Warburgia ugandensis. The sequence goes on along the minus strand of CP141131.1, from coordinate 3,915,759 downwards.
CCGAATCCGGTGATGTCTACGGATTTTGTAGCCCATCCCTCACCGGAATCTTATGCATCACTGGATAATCAAAATTCCCTCCCGCTAATACTCGCCATCGTCATCCTCTCATTCTCCCTCCTTGGATTTGTGTCCTTATACCTCTGCCGTAACATCATGCTATACCTTACCAATGACAGGTCGCTGCGTCGAAGAGAAGCTTCCAGCGGGGACTCTCAACCTTGCCACAGCATTGATTGCCGCGGCCTTGATCCTTCACTCATTTCCTCCTTTCCGACGTTCCCATATTCTCGTGTCAAAGATCTCCAGCTTGGGAATCTAGATCAGGAATGCTCTGTTTGTCTGGGTGAATTCTCAGAAGATGATCTCATCCGTTTGATAACTGTCTGCAGACACGCGTTCCACTCAGAATGCATTGATCTCTGGTTCGAGTTACACACTAGCTGTCCAGTCTGCCGGCGGGAGCTTGTTTCCGCTGAGAAGTTGCCGGATTTTGATCTCCCAGGGCGCGAAAGTGAAGAAATTAGGGAGAGAGAGGAGTTGAGAGAAGAAGAAGAAGAGAGTCATAGGATTTCTTTCAAGGACGAGGAGCAGGGAGATCGAGTTCCCGCTGATTTGGCAGTTGTTAATAGGCTGATGAGATCATATTCGACGGGGCATGATAGGTATACGTTGAGACTGACTCAGAATGTTCAGGAACGGATGAGTTCTGGGACTTCAGGGTATTTCTCCGACCGCGAGTGTGCCCGGAGAAATGACGTAGCCGTTGACTTGTCAGCGTTCTCCGGCGGTGTCGCGGCGAGTGTTTAAACATCATTCCTTTCTCACAGTTCTTATTTATTCTTTGTTCATACCACATAAGCATTCGCCGTTGCTGCTCATGGTCATAAATTTGAGGATATCTGGTTCAGTTTGTCATGTTAGGAAGTTGAATTTAATGTGGAAAAGTACGTAAATTGGAGGTACTTCGGTGGAAATTACATCCTGAGATGGAAAACCTCCAAAGCCATAACTTGGGACCCAAGAACTAGTTTCATAGTTAGAAATGTTCTGAAGATGTTAGAGATGTACAGTACAACTTTTTTCGTTGAAATTATGAAATTTCATCATCATAGATGGTCTCGAACCGGAGTCCGCAAATGCGATTGAGTTGGTATCTCCTGGGGACTGTTTGGTTTCAACTGTATATCATTTTCTTTGTTTCACTTGACAAGGGAATTTAACTTGCATTTGGAAATCTACTGCTCTTTTTTAGGCAAATCGATTTCTCCGCTAAACATAAGTCTCATTTCCATGGAATTTAAGAAAGTATTTCAAAGTCGTGGAAATAGAACTTTCCTCAGAAATCCGTTTCTAGCCATCAGCGGTTCTTACCAACCAAAACGCGCGTTTGACACAGGTGGGTAAGTTGTGGATTGATTGATTCGTGAACAGTTATTTGAGAACAGACAAGGCAAGGTTTAACGGCTGTTTCAACTTCTATCTATGAGTAGGTGTGTACGTATTCGGGCTGCCAACAGCAAGGGATAAGATCAGTATCAATGAATAACTGTCAGTGTTCCCTTGCAATCGGGCCTTATGCTTTATTGGTTTCTTGATGGCTGGAACACAATTGATATGTTAAGCTCTGTCCTCAAATGAGCCTTATAGAATTATCTTCGAGATTCACACGGGCACAACAGATGCTGTGCCACCGATATAATCCGAAGAAATCAACATTTATTCTTCAGAAAGACACGAAATAGGGTTGTTGGATCAAAGGACTGACGCTATGTGGTCAAGGCAAAATGAAAAGCAGCAAGGCGCACTTGTGGTTGCCTAATGAACTAATGGAATCACATCGTCGTGAAGCATCTGGGTCCAGAAAGCAACACTATTGATGGCTATAAGCTATTATTTTGTTAACTGCCAGTCTAAATCAGTAGAACAGATTTATGCAACATCCGGAAGTCATAAAAGGTTCAGGGGAGGTCCGAAGTGCTCTTTCGAGCCACATCTTAGATTGGCATGCACATAAACCTTCTCCACTGGATTGTCTTAGCCGCTATTATTCTCTAGTCAAGAAGTGGACAGCCCAAATAGATCAGACAGAATAGTTGAGGAACGTAAACCAGTTAGAAGGTTTAATACCACAAAATAGAAAGATTTTCGTATTATCACATACCTAAGACAGATTGATTTCCAGGGGAACTGGAATTCTTCGTGGGAAGTATATTACACCAATATGAATTACACCAAAGACCCAAACTATTACATGGCTGAAAATTTTTGGGTCCCTGCGGAATTCAATTTGAAGGTGTGTTTTCTACTGAGAATTTTTCTCTCCGTACAATCAATTTCCGTCCATTTCTTGACAAACAAAAAGGGTTCCGATGCCGGTGAACAAAAAGTTCTTCTGAGTTTTGATGGCCTCGTACCACATGAGTATGCTAATAAATAGAGGTACGCCGAATCTCGTCATTTGTTCACTTGTGAAACATTTTGTTACCTTGTTCAACTCAGTGTGGTCAATGATTGGCTCAGCCAACTTGACTCAGAATCTGGATTTCTGGAAGAATTTAGTTTCAAGTTCAATTATTAAAACATCGATTGGTCATACAGACTTAGATGTTTCTAAGCATTGCATTCAACCAATCATCACAGGCGTGCGGCTGATAAATAGTAAGATAAGATTGATCAAGCATCTTCTGGACTGATCCAAGTGGTGGCCCATCTATCGGAGAGTTCGGATCCGCAGGTACTCATCACCCGGTAGAGCTGCTCTGTACACTCGGTTCCTATACACACTTTTTCATCTTAAAATGCCCACTGCCTTTCTTTCCTCCCATTTGCTTCTTTCTTTCATCTCCTGGAACATCTAAACATCCAGATGAAGTACCCATATAAGAATTTTAAATGAGAAAATCAGTTAACTTTGTAGTCGTTCACGAGTATTAGTCAGTAGCGTACCTGTGAGTATCATGGGAAAACCATTCGCACGGCTGGCCTTACTGTGATGAATTGGGTGGAAAGAATGTGCCTATTTGGACAAAATGAGCTTCAGGATCTTGGCTCCTGTAACCGGCAACGTTCTCGTTCCTTGAGCTGTATGCCATGCACAAGCTAGCACCTAAGGAACACGTATGGCTAATCTCAACAGCAAGGGTTATACGGTCTACTGTATAAACACAAGCAAATAACATAATCAAGTATGATATACGGTTTTCAAGAAATCCGTAAGTATCACCACCATAGGCCCGTGCAAGTTGTCCTTGTCGCAGACTTGTAGAAGCTAGTGACCTGCACATAAATATGTGAGATATTATAACACGTAGGAATTCCTCAACTTTCATAAATCACTGGATGGCCTTCCGAAGTAGTTGCCGAATTGACCAAAGACTTGTAGAAGCTCATGAATTTTGCAGTAAATTCTGTCAAGAATGGTGAAATAAACACGCTACAGAGGAAGATAGGCCATGAGAGTTTTGCATGAATCACCTTCGATCTTCATGAAATGCTGAAGGTTCCTCCTCACTGGATCACTATTTCTCTTAGCTGATTCTTCCTGTCTGCATACCACCACGAAAGATCCGTCCACAAGAAATCCACTATCACGCTGGATACCAGCAGCTGAAATGCTGTAACAGCATATTAGATAGTGCATAAGAAAGATATCAGGAGACTCACATTATATTCTAGGTACAAGACATCAATTTTGGGGCAGAAGTCCTCATCTAGGTGCTTCTTCAGCTCTCCCACCAGAGTCTGTAGTTAACAAAATGGTAATTGGACAGGATAATTATCTATCAAATTTGAGCTAGAGCCATCTAGTCTAGCAGCAGCAGGAGCTTCTCCCATGGTAGGTCCGTTCGAACAGCTTGCAATGTCTAACTTTCGAATGAAAAAGAAAAATCAGATAATGCCAATTGTGCCAAATTTAAGGGAGTCTTACACTGAATATGAAGCCCGGAGACACGTTGTTCTCTACAAGACTGAAGTTTACCACGGATAAGATATTATTTTCATTTAATACAGAAAGCTGGAAAACCGAACTCAAGATAAGTTCAGCCCACTAAGTGCATGTAAAAACACAGATGTGTGCCACTGCTACTATTTAAGGTAGGGCTTCACTGTTGTACAGAGGAACCTTTGAAGCTACAGAAAAAATGCATTTACACCTCCTCTAACATCGTAGCATATATAAATGCTTAAAATGGCAGCATGTGATCTCAGGAAGCTACTTAGTGCTTTAGGCTTTCCTCATCGATTTTATTCTTAGCAATAGTGGCAATGTCTTCTTCACATCCTGTCATAATAAGTTGGTCTTCTGCCAACTTGTGCTGCAGTTCTAGTTATGAACATGAAGTCAGTATTTCCTTCTTCTTTTTTAATGGTGGACACTCTCACACACACACCCTTCCTTTGATGAGTCTCAAACTTGAGACCTCCATAATTGAGACTCACTCTTGCACCACTGTGCCACGCACATGCACACGAAGTCAGTATTTCTTATAGCATTCCAAAAGAACATAGATTAACTAAGAATATACTGCTATCAGTAAAGCATCATCTAAAGGGTGTGTTAGTTGCTAGATAACCGATTTACATTTCTCATTGGGAACATATACTATAAATAAAGCATAAAGTTAAGATTTATACATATTACATTTGTTGAAATGCAAGTGGAACATGTGACTCCGTACAGACGAACTTAAGCTTTTGAAAATTATACAGGCAACATATATTAATTGGTACAATAACAGAACAGAAGATAAAAAAGGGCAGCCCCAGCCTCGGTGAACGAACAAAAGATCCTCTTGTAAAAAAGTAAGTACCTTTCTCCAATTCAGAAGACCCAAAGATTAGTATAAATGTATTTTAGCATCTCCTTGGAATAGGACCACAGATGGGAACAGAATGAAATAGGGTGGAGGATCTGTCTTTTGTCAATATAATTCAGATGCTTATGTACCAAACAATGCATAATCCAGGGAAAACTATTAACATAAAAGATTTTAGTGGAAGCAACAAACCGCAGCCACCACCAATGCAGATGAAAAGGAAAACAAAAGTTGTTTAAACTTCATAGTAAATTTAAGTAATGCAGTTAATGATCCCAATCCTAAAATTGAAGAAAGAAAAAAAAGAAGAAAATACAATAAAAAAATATATGCTTGCACAGATCACTTCAGAATCAGATTCTGAATTTTGAAGAAAAAAAAGAAAAAGAAAAAAAATGAAAAGATTGAGGATATAGTCTGCAAGGAAAGAGTGTGCTAATGAATGATTTGGAAATTTATATTCTTAAGGAGATATATGATTACTTTGACTGCCAGGAGGCTTCAATTGATCGTATACCCTGACAAAGGTTCTGTTGGGAGTTTCTACAATTCTAACTGCTAACTGGTGGGGTAACTCAATGCACTCTTGCTTTACAATGGTAAATAGCTTTGTAAGAGCACACACAGCCTTGCTAACCACCTAAATGAAAAAATTACTGGAAAATACAATTTTCATGAAGAACTGGATAGATGAGGAAAAACAGGAAATAAGAATGAAAAGTAAATGGGAGATTAGATTTCAGTCCCTATTTCAATATTTCTTGTTAAAAAGGTAATCCGATTTTTGCTTGATGTAAACAACATTAAGTAATATATTGACCAATATACTAACAAGGGACTAACTCACTGTTTGAAGCAGGTAGAAGTTGAACGAGCGTGCAAAGACTACTGATGGGCTGAAGCCTGGAGGCATCATAGCAGCAAAAAAGGATCTTACTACAGCCATTATGCCAATCCATAAATCAGCGGAGATAATGCTGGGTATCTGCAGAAACTTGTCTGCCCCACGTAGAATAATCACTGGAAAGAATCAAAATAGAAGAGTTTACAACTTAGCCTGTCCGTCCATCTTATATACACCATACTATATGAGAATATTGTACCTTGGCAATTAGTACGTTCACAATGCAGGCCTGTTACATGGGCTTCCTCTATCAACGGCACTATGATGTCCCTCTCATATCCACACAAGTCAGCTATATTGAACTCCACATGTCGCGGAGAGACTTTCAATTTTACTTTGGTTCTGTTCACAGCCTCTTCCTGGAATATAATTCAGGTATGAGTATACGAATTTTGACTGAAGCTCAAGAACAAAAAGGTCACTGCAGAGAAAATCTTAAAATATCACCTTCAAAGCAAATTCCTTGTACTCCTCTCTGTTCTGTTAAATAGAATTAAAAAATTCTTTAGCAACAGGTTTAGAGACCTCAGGTAGTGCTTTCTAGTGGATTGGTATTTACTGTCAAATTCTCAGGCCCAAAAGCTTCCTTCAGCAGTGCCCAGACCATCGTTTTCTTTCCAACCCCGGGAGGGCCTTCAAATATGAAATGGCCCCAATGTCCCTCTGCGACCTGAAGACAGCATCAGCATAATAATGTCACGTGTATTTAACTTGATCCCAATCGTGGAAAAATGATGATGAATTGATTTCATGGCGAAAATTCGACATCAAGGACAAAATATTTGAACTGCTTAAAAGACGATCCAGCATATTAAGTTACTCAAAATATATAAAAGAAATAAGCACCAGGTAAAACAACCCAAGACCTCTCATATTACTATAATCAGTGAATAAGTAGATATACTGCATAGAAAAACTGCCAAAAAAGGAAAACGAGGAAAGATTCGCATGAACCACAGAGCTCTGTGGTGAGCCATTTGTATCTACATTTGCATTTGGTGATGAGGAGTAGAATTCCTATAGAACGATTTACAGACCCGAGTGGCACCCATAACGACAAGTTGAAGTACATGCCTACAAATGCCCAGACATCCAATTTAATGGAATTCGGAAAAGAGGATGCTTACAGAGGGTAAGCAACTAAGCAACAGTTACGGTAGAATGGTTCGCAAAAGAAGTATATTGATCAAGTCAAAAACACAACAAGAGGGATAAACCGATGAATTTACTGTTTACTTTTGATTTTGCGGGTATGTGCAACATAAGAATGGTATAAATGGCTCACGTAACAACTTAGGCCATAAATTATAAACAGGTCAAATTTACTATAACTTGAATTGGGAGGTACGTCTCATATGCTTGTACGTATATAAGCATACAGGGCATGGTAATTGATACGGACACCCCCCCCCACTTAAAGAAAAAAAAAAAGAATAGACCTCATGGTCTGTTCTCCATGCGATTGAGAGAGGGAGAAGAAAAGAGGAAGAGAGAGTGGGAGAGAAGGAAAGAGGAGAGGAAACTACCCATCCTCCACCCTCCATTTCTCTCATCAACTAAGGGAGGAGGAGATCGACGGTGGCATTTCTCCCATTAACTAAGGGAGGAGGAGATCGATGGTGGAGAAGAGTTGACGGTCGCCAGAAAAGACAAAGTGAACGACGTCATTGATCAAAGATCGATGCCATTCATTGTCTTCTCCTTGCTATCACGAGCAAAAGTTCTATCTTTGCTCGTTGATTTAGCAAGTTTTAGTGGGGGCAAAAGGGGGAAAATAGTACCCACGACGGGATTTGCCGACGACGGGAAAATCAACGGCAATTTCGTTCTTCGGTGACGATTGGAAGTTGAAGACACTCCTTAAGGGTAAGATCTAGGATACCCATCTCTTGAATCTTGGTAGTTTGCAAAATTTATGTGTTTTTAACCTAGATCTATAATTAGGGATGATCCAACCGTCCAATCCCTAATCTAAGAGTAGGGATGAAAAATTAAAGAATTGTTGTAGTCTAAATCACACTAGATTGACAGATCTAGGCAGAAAATCGATCGGACAATCTCGGTCGTCCGATCGAGTACTGTTTGCACAATAAATCCTTGATGTCTGATTGATGATCAGACATCACCGATGAATCTTAAGACCTTAAATTAGCTAGGATATAACAAAAAATTGGGAATGGATGGATGAACTAGCTATCTTGATTTGGAAATGTGTAAATTTACTTGAAATTATGAATATATGGATTTGTATTGACAATGAATTCAAAATTTGATTTGGTTAGGTGATCGATAAGTGATTAAATGAAGGATATAGCAAAATTGTGGAGCACAAAAAGGGAGGTAGGTAGTTTGGACATCAACATGCTTGGAATTTACTTTAAACTTGAAACTTGAGATTTTGATCTTTTTAGTTTATGCAGCTATCAAAAGGGTATATTCATGCAATTTATTTAAAATGACAGGTTTACTTTACTATCAGATTGAAAAACCAATGTATGAAATTATATGGTTTTATCAGTTTTATAGGCATGGGATGCTACCTAGTATTATTATATTATAACAGACATATTGGGGCCGGTGAACTTTGTGCTAGGAAGATTGAGGACTGATCATCCTCTTTCTTCTGAATATATATATATATATGTATGTATGGTGGATACTTGGTCAGAGGGGCCTAATGCAAGCTCATGTCATCATGGACAGGTCATGGCTTGTGTGTCATGTTTTCCATGAACACGGTGCAAAGGAGTCTATCCATTTGGTATTGGCCTGATAGCCACGGATTTGATTGGTTCTTGTCCGTCGCACAGAGGTTCCATTATTTTCGGGTTTATATGTATATTGTGCAATAGCGCAGGTGCAGGGCACCATGGTATTTCAGGTCAATAATCAGTACTCATGACCAACGGCAGGTGGCCGGATTTGAGTGGTTTTATACTCGTAAAATCTTGATGAGATTTAGAGAGCGTGTGTGTGTGTGTATAGGTGTGCGTATACACTGGTTGAAATACTCTTTATTTACATTTAAGCATTTCTTGGTTTAAATGCATTTCTCTATTGGTTTTGAGGCATGTGAAGAGTCGTGACTATCTTCCATATCATCTGTTGATTGTTTAACCGCAAGTGCACGGGCTATTGTAGTATAGCTATGCAAATACGGGTCGATCCCACGAGGACTTGATTTAAAATTATGGAGTTTTAAATAAAATTCAACTAAAAAAATAAAATCCAGATTTATTCAATTGTTCCAATGTTCACAAATATTTATTCCAAGGAAGACAGAAAATAAAAATAAAATGCTTCTTGGATAAGCTTGTCCTTGGATGGCACTATCTCTGGATTAGTCTGTCCTGGATTGCACTGTCTTTGGATTAGTCTGTCCTTGAATAGTCTGTCCTGGATTGCACTGTCCCTGAATAGTCAGAATGAAGATAAGTTAAAACCAGAATAGCATAGGGACACAGTTGGAATTTCTGAAATATGACAGAATTGTAATTTCTGAGATCTTCAGGTGCAGATTTGTAATTTCTGAGATCTACAGGTGCAGATTTGTAATTTCTGAGATCTGCGGGTGCAGATTTGTAATTTCTGAGATCTGCGGGTGCAATTTTGTAATTCTGAGGGTTTCTGGTTTTTAACGAAAAAAAACCAGGAAAACGATGAAACCCGGTGAAGGTGGGAAGAAGGAAGAAGGAGGGAAGAAAAGAGGAAGGAGAAGAAGAAGAAAAGGAGGAGAGGAACGCGGGAGTGGAAACCCAACTTGGGTTTCCTCTCCTAGGACGTCCGATGCTTGGCAGGGAAGTAGAAGGAGAGAAATTGGTCAGAGAAGAAGAGGGGAAAGAGAAGAAAGGAGGAAGAAGAAGGATCTGGGGAAAAACCCGTTCTGGGTTTTCTTCCCCAGGACCGTCCGAATGGGTGCAGGCGGTGAATTTTTGGGCGGTCCGGTGCGGTGGAGGGTTCTTGGGGCCGAGCAACAGAGGATTTGGGGCCGTTGGGCGTGTGTTTGGTCCGGGCTCTGTCCGGTTACGCAAGTGGAGGCGTGATGGGGGTCGACCGGCTTCGGGCTGTGGACCGGCAGAGCGACGTACGGATAGGAAGAAGAGGAGGAAATAGGAAAGAGAGTGACGGGTAACGAGAGAGAGAGAGAGAGAGAGAGAGAGAGAGAGAGAGAGAGAGAGAGAGAGAGAGAGAGAGAGAGAGAGAGAGAGAGAGAGAGAGGTAGGGGTTGCTGTCTCCTACGGTGATCCGGACTGTGCGTTGTAGAGAGTAGAGAGAGGGGGCGGATGAGATGGGAAGTGAGAGAAGAGAAAGATGAGAGTTGGAGGAGAAAAGAGGGCGTGGTTGAGAGAGATGTGGGGGGCGCCTCCTACGTTCCAGCTGGGGAAGAAGAGAAGGAATGGAGAGAGATTGGGAGTAGGGAGAGAGGGTAGAAGAGAGAAGAATAATGGAAAGAGAGTGGAATAGGGTAGGTGAAAAGGAAGATCTGAGGGAGAGAGGTCCGGGCGTGGAGGAGAGAGCATGGGAGAGAAGGAAGAAATAGAGGGAGGGGATAGGAGAGGAGGAGTGAACCGTGGGAGAGAGGAGAGAAAGATAGCCCAGCCTGCACCTTCCTGAAAAGGGAAAAAAACTCCCTTTTGGAGAAGAAAGAAGGGTCTTTTAAAAGAGAGATAGGGAGAGACGTGTGAAAGAGAAGGAGAAAAAGAGATAGAAGAGAGAGAGAAAAGAAAGGAGAGGGATAAGAGAAAAAGAGAGAAGAGAGGAGAAAGAGAAGGAAGAGGAGATAGGTGGGGTCCACTAGCTTTCTTAGTTTTGCTAGAACTCTGCAAGTCTTCAAAGTCTTCAGTCTCTTTCCATGATTCAATCTGGAGCGTCCATGCCTGAGTTGGTGATCTGCAATGCACAAGACTCAATTAGCGAAATCTAAACCGTACATTAGCTTTAATAGTCATTTAACCACTAAATTTTACAATTCAACGGTTGGATGACCAATTAAAGCTAAAATGAAATATTTGATTTAAAATCTTAAAATTAATGGTCTAGATGCTCCAAGCAAATACTAAATTAGGGGTATTTTGACCAAATTTGAACACTTAACACACCCCCCAACCAAGATTTTTGCTAGTCCCCAAGCAAAAGATGCGAAGAATCGGCTCCAATTTTTATTTTTCAGGTCATCTCCATTTTTTCTGAGAGAATTATTTTAAATAAATCTTTCCACTTTAGCAAACTAATAAAGATGACTGAGGAATTCAAAACCCTACTCATATGGTAAAAATATTCCACTTAAGCTCAGATCTCAGAGTGAGTGTGTGCGTACAGTTTACACATAGAATAATCTTTATGTCTAAGTAGACTTTTAACTTTTGAACTCCATCTGAAATATGTTTTGACCTCAATCCTTACTAATGGCATACGCTCAGAAATAAAATCTCTCTGATAGAGGGTTCAAATCATATCTCTCTTGTAATTATGTGAGCAGAGTCAATAAAAACAAATTTAGCTCACATATACTCATGAAGAACGGGAGTTACTAAGGAATTTACTTGTATTGATCCCTTTGGAATGGATGCCATTACCTTTGAATATTTAGAAATACCATTCTTTTAATCCTATCCATTCATTTCCTCATTAAGACTATATTCATCCTAGAATCAATAGGTCTTTAATTGGGACGAAACATAGGCTTAGGACAGGGTACCAACGAAAGGGTATAAAGGTATTCAACGTTTCTTCAAAAAAATAAAAAATAAGTAGAGGTCTTCTACTAAAGTTGACAATGCTTCTTTTCTTTGCTGAAGTGAATATTCTTTTTCCATTTTTCTTTGTATTCTTCAAACTCTTTTTTTTTTTTTTTCTTTCTTTTCTTTTCACTTTTCTTTTTTTCATATTTTTGACTCACTTTGAAGAATATTTCTTTTCTTGATATCCACTTTTCTACTTTTGTTGCAACTAAAAGTTTTTTTTTTTTTTTTCTTCTTCTCTAACTTATTTTTCAAAGAAAAATGGGTAATGGATAATTTATACTGGGTTAATATGGGTAAATGGTAATTTGGGTGACAAAAGAAAATGGCTTTATATTCAAGGCTCAACTTGGCTAACTAGTGGTAAAAATACTTCTGGGTAGGCTTTATGTCTTTAGGTTAATAACAAGGATGGCCTAAATCATTTTCTAGGTTTCATATAATCTATCAAATTCAATGAACTTTCAGAATTTTAAAGGTAGTATTCTAATTATTCAGGTAATTAGCCAAATTTAAGAGTTTGGGATCAATTTTCTTTAAGCACGCTGAAGAAAATTTTGAACATTTATAACCTCTCAAAAAGGATGAATGGCTCTAAAACTCACTTGGGTTATAGATCTCCACTAAATTTCTTCAGGATATCTAAGTTATAGTTACTTATCAATCTAGACTATCTATATGCAACTGCGTGTACAGATGTGATCTAAGACTTTGCTTTCATGGAATACTTTAGAAAATGGGTAAAATGATGAATTAATCATATTCAATTCTATTAATAAGCTACAATTATCCAGATTATACGTTAGACAATCCAATTCTCATCATGGTATAGGAAATGACCTAAAATTTTTCTCTCTCTTTTTTTTTTTTTTTGAAAAAAACCAAGGAAAACACCTAAAAACTAAAAGAAAACTAGAATTTGCTAGAATTCGACACCCCCCAACCTGACGGAAACATTGTCCTCAATGTTTAAAAAGTAGGACCGAAAATGAATATGGGTGATGGAGAAAACAACAAAAATGAAAAACTCTGGGTTGCCTCCCAGTGAGCGCTAAGTTTAACATCTTCAGCCAGACATATATCCTCATTTATCTTTGAGTGTTCCTGATTCCAATAATGAAATGGCAAGATTTCTCACACCACTTCAAAATCTCACGATAGTCTATATAGTTCATCCACCCTGAAATTTTTGGTGATGGTATAATTATAACACAGTAGACTACCATGAATGTCCATTGAATGAGACCACTTTGATGATCTCCTATCTTCAAAATTTCACGGTAATCAATATAACTCCTCCACTTTGAAAATTTAGGTGGTGGAATCTCTATAACAATATGAACTACCGCGAATTCTTTTAAACCATGTGGAGGGTCCTCCTTTTCCCTTACATTTTCTTGACATTGAGAGATAAGCTGACTCTGCCCTTCCTTAAAAGATTGTTTTGATATTAACAGAGGAGGAAGCATGGTTTTGCTTACATCCTGATCATCTTCTAGTGTGTACCTTAGAGTTAGTTGATGTATGGACAGTAGATCAATGGACTCTTTCTTGTCCTGTTCTATTGGCACATGCAATACTTCAGGTGGGCCTAATTTATTTAATGATTTTTCAAACGAAGGCTGTAGGTCCCAATCAGGTACATATCCTACGTTAAAAGACTTATTTGGAATTTCAGGCTCTGCAAGTGGTTCTACTGATGATAGGAGGGAAGTGATCTCACTTAATGGAAGCTCCTCAAAATGAGGTTTCCATTTACCTGTATCCATCATAGGAACAGAATCAAGGAGGGCATTAACTTCCTCTATTAATGCATCCTCATTAAACTCATTAAAATGGGCCAAACAGGCCTCCATTGGGTCTGACAAGGAAGACAACTGAAATTGATCTTGCACAACTGAATTGATCATGTTAACACAGTGCAAATCATCAGTAGTTTCACCAGGTTGCTTACAGATATTGAAAATGTTAAGTTCTATTGTCATATTGCCAAAGGACAATTTCATCACACCATTTCTACGAGCTTGATTAAGGCATTGGACGTAGCCAAAAATGGTCGTCCCAGGATGACTGGTATTTCATTCTTCTCATTCACCACCGGGTGTGTATCTAGAACCAGAAAATCGACAGGGAAGCAAAATTGTTCTACCTGGACTAACACATCCTCTATTACCCCTCTCGGTATTTTTACAGAACGATCAGCTAGCTGGAGCGTAGTAGATGTAGGTTTCAATTCACCCAGACCTGCGTCGTATACCGAGTATGGTAATAAGTTTACACTAGATCCTAAATCAAGAAGAGCTTGATTTATCTGGTAGTTGCCAATAATGCAAGTAAGAGTGGGGCAACCAGGATCCTTGTACTTTGGTGGTGTATGGTGTTGAAGAATAGAACTAACCTGTTTAGTCAAAAATGCCTTCTTTTGGACATTTAATTTTCTCTTGATGGTGCATAAGTCTTTTAAGAATTTGGCATATGATGGGATTTGTTTTATAGCATCTAAGATCGGTATGTTGATCTTGACTTGTTTGAAAATCTCTAAAATCTCATCATTAGATGCAGACTTTGGGGCTTGGGGCAACCTTTGAGGGAATGGAGCGAGGACTGACATGGCACAACAGGTGAAACATGGTCCTTTTCTTTAGATTTTTCTTTAGGTTTTTCTACCTTTTTAATCTTTTTAGGCTCATCTTTCTCAATTATTTTACCACTCCTAAGAATGGTAACAGATTTAGTTTGTTCCATGGTAGAGCTAGATGTTTCATCAGATGCATTAATGCTAACCGCATGCACTCCCTTAGGGTTTGCTTGAGGTTGAGCTGGGAATTTTCCTTTTTCCATATTTTGCATCATTTGACTCATCATGTTTTTTAGTTCATTCACAGACTTTTCTAATTGAAAATTTTTCCTTTCCTGATTTTGATTAACTTGATTATCCTCTACATGCCTTTTAGGTGGGGGCAAGTGAAGTCCAGGAGAATGAGGTTGATGAGTTTGGTATGGTGGTGGAGCAAGTAGTCCTTGGTTTGGTTGTTGATGACTCTGGTATGGGCCTGATTGTGAGACATTTGCATTAGGTCCATTTCTCCAATTGAAATTTGGATGGTTTCTCCAGTTGGGATTATATGTCTCAGAATATGGGGAGAAAGGTCTTTTATAATTATTAAGTGCATTAGCTTGATCATGAAGTACATCTTGAAATGCAGGGATGGTAGGACATTCCTGAGTAAGATGTGATGTACTTTCACAAATGCTACACACTTGTTCATCATTAGTTAAGGTTTTTGTTCCCATTTCCATGGCTTCTACTTTTCTAGCTAGGGTTGCTACTTTGGCACTGATTTCATTTTTTCAGTCATGGCATACATGCCTCCCCTAGTAGATGTGGTAGTGGGCTTAGGTCCATCTGAATGTTCTACTCTTTCTGAGTCAGCCCAGGTCACTTTCAGCTAGCCATTCCAAATACTCCTCCGCCTCATCTGGTTGTTTATTCAAAAAGTTACCATTGCACATCATCTCTACAAACTGGCGCATGTCAGAATTAAGTCCTTCATAAAAGAAGCTGATAATGCTCCATGGTTCATAGCCATGATGTGGGCAAGTAAGCAATAGATCTTTGAACCTTTCCCAGCATTGGTAGAATGATTCTTTATCTTTTTGGGTAAAGTTCATTATCTTACGACGGAGTGTATTTGTTTTATGTGTAGGGAAAAACTTTTTCAAGAATTCCCTAGTCATTTCATTCCAAGTCCTTATGGAACCTGGTGGCAGTGCATTAAACCACATTTTTGCTTTTTCCTTTAAAGAGAAAGGAAATAGCTTAAGCTGACAAGTGTCTAGACCTATATTTTGGGTTCTTTGGGTACTACATACCTCATCAAATTCTTTAAGGTGCAAATAAGGACTCTCACTATCTAGCCCATGAAATTTGGGAAGTAATTGAATTACTCCCGTTTTTAATTCTAACGCACCAGCATTTTGAGGAAGAATGACACAAGAAGGTGTACTGGTGCGTGTAGGTTGAAGGTAGTCTCTTAAGGTTCGTCCATGAGGATTTTGATAAACATCATTTTCTCCATGGTCACTATGTTGGTCCCATTCCCTATTTTCATTCCTTCTCCAATTTCTTTGTTGATGATTATTCCTCCTTGGTGGAGGTTGATATTCATCATCAATTAGAGGTGGTGGGTCCTCATTCATGATGAGTGGAGCTTGATCACCTCTAATACTACCATGGGGTGAGTTACCCCTTGATCGTTGATCAGCCATTGTTGGTCTGTCTTTTTGGTCGTACGAGACTAACCTACCGGTTTCGTCGCGTATCCAAAAGGGCATACAATGAAAGATCTTTTTGATTTTTTTATGTTTTTATTTTTATTTTTATTATTTTTCTATCCTAAATGATGCAACCTAAATGCCTAAAATGATGCACAAAACAGGACACAATCAAGCAATCCCCTAAGGCTAGCAAGCATAGATATTTTGATTTTCTTGATTTTCTGTGGGGACAACGCTTTTAATTAGCCTACTCTAATGCTCCTATTCTCTTTAGGAGTTGACTACTGCTTACCAGTTAGGTTCTAACCAAAGCGGTTAATACAACCCTCGTGTAAGGAGGCGTTTAGACCTCAACAAACGTCGACAGGAGGTAGGGGAAGAGCGAGGCTCTATTAGACAACCCCCAATAACCACAGTGATCAAAAGCAACCGGAGTAACAGTAATTCGTGTCCTATTAAGAGGGTCCTACGAGCATGTGATAACCCTATAGGTCTCTTCTGATTGATTTTAAATTAATGTGAAAGGAGAGGTTGCGCGCTTGAGATGATTATCTTAGGTGGGCCAAGGAGTGGTGATGAAATCCACCCTTGATCTTGTGGGGTAGGGTGCCCTTACTAATTAAATTTCACACACCATGGCAATTCAATCAACATATAATCCACCTTAAAGCGTTAGACGTGTCCTAAAATGCAATTGAAAGCAATAAACTAATGCAAAACCCTAAGATGCAACAATTATAACATATGCTTTCTATATGCAATTAAGTACCAAACAATGCAAATTATTCTAAATGCAAACCCTAATCTAGAAAATAAATGAGTGAGAAGACTTACAGTGAGGTTTCTGATGAAGATCAAGTGTGGGCCACCGTGTCCCACACTTGCCCTGTATTATTACAACCCTTTAAAATTTGAAATTGAAAATGCAAATTACAAGGGGCCTCACTACAAGATTCACTCAAAAATAAAATTTCTAATCTAGGAAAGCAAGAAAAATCTATCAATTGATGATGCTCCACTCCAATTTCCTGAAAAAGAAAAATAACAATTAGTACCAAATTCAGGAAATAAAGTGATTATGCACTAAAAATGCCTAAAGATGCACCTAAGAATGCCTAAAATGCAATTCCTAATTTTTTTGTATTTTTCTGGATTTTTTTTTGAATTTTTTTTGGATTTTTAATTAAATTTTATAAAAACTCCATTTCAAGTCCCCGGCAACGGCGCCAAAAACTTGTTGATTGTTTAACCGCAAGTGCACGGGCTATTGTAGTATAGCTATGCAAATACGGGTCGATCCCACGAGGACTTGATTTAAAATTATGGAGTTTTAAATAAAATTCAACTAAAAAAATAAAATCCAGATTTATTCAATTGTTCCAATGTTCACAAATATTTATTCCAAGGAAGACAGAAAATAAAAATAAAATGCTTCTTGGATAAGCTTGTCCTTGGATGGCACTATCTCTAGATTAGTCTGTCCTTGAATAGTCTGTCCTGGATTGCACTGTCTCTGGATTAGTCTGTCCTTGAATAGTCTGTCCTGGATTGCACTGTCCCTGAATAGTCAGAATGAAGATAAGTTAAAACCAGAATAGCATAGGGACACAGTTGGAATTTCTGAAATATGACAGAATTGTAATTTCTGAGATCTTCAGGTGCAGATTTGTAATTTCTGAGATCTACAGGTGCAGATTTGTAATTTCTGAGATCTGCGGGTGCAGATTTGTAATTTCTGAGATCTGCGGGTGCAATTTTGTAATTCTGAGGGTTTCTGGTTTTTAACGAAAAAAAACCAGGAAAACGATGAAACCCGGTGAAGGTGGGAAGAAGGAAGAAGGATGGAAGAAAAGAGGAAGGAGAAGAAGAAGAAAAGGAGGAGAGGAACGCGGGAGTGGAAACCCAACTTGGGTTTCCTCTCCTAGGACGTCCGATGCTTAGCGAGGAAGCGAAGGAGAGAAATTGGTCAGAGAAGAAGAGGGGAAAGAGAAGAAAGGAGGAAGAAGAAGGATCTGGGGAAAAACCCGTTCTGGGTTTTCTTCCCCAGGACCGTCCGAATGGGTCTGGGCGGTGAATTTACGGGCGGTCCGGTGTGGTGGAGGGTTGCTTGGGGCCAGAGCAACGGAAGGATTTGGGGCATTGGGCGTGTGTTTGGTCTCGGGCTCTGTCCTGGTTACGCAAGTGGAGGCGTGATGGGGGTCGGCGGCACGGGTTGTGGGTGGCGCAGGCGACGTACGGAGAGGAAGAAGAGGAGGAAATAGGAAAGAGAGTGACGGGTAACAGAGAGAGAGAGAGAGAGAGAGAGAGAGAGAGAGAGAGAGAGAGAGAGAGAGAGAGAGAGAGAGAGAGAGAGAGAGAGAGAGAGAGAGAGAGAGAGAGAGAGAGAGAGAGAGAGAGAGAGAGAGGGGTTGCCCTGTCTCTACGGTGATCCGCACCGGGCGTTGTAGAGAGTAGAGAGAGGGGCAGATGAGATGGGAAGTGAGAGAAGAGAAAGATGAGAGTTGGAGGAGAAAAGAGGGCGTGGTTGAGAGAGATGTAGGGGGACTGCCTCCTACGTTCCAGCCTGGGGGAAGAAGAGAAGGAATGGAGAGAGATTGGGAGTAGGGAGAGAGGGTAGAAGAGAGAAGAATAATGGAAAGAGAGTGGAATAGGGTAGGTGAAAAGGAAGATCCGAGGGAGAGAGGTCCGGGCGTGGAGGAGAGAGCATGGGAGAGAAGGAAGAAATAGAGGGAGGGGATAGGAGAGGAGGAGTGAACCGTGGGAGAGAGGAGAGAAAGATAGCCCAGCCTGCACCTTCCTGAAAAGGGGAAAAAAACTCCCTTTTGGAGAAGAAAGAAGGGTCTTTTAAAAGAGAGATAGGGAGAGACGTGTGAAAGAGAAGGAGAAAAAGAGATAGAAGAGAGAGAGAAAAGAAAGGAGAGGGATAAGAGAAAAAGAGAGAAGAGAGGAGAAAGAGAAGGAAGAGGAGATAGGTGGGGTCCACTAGCTTTCTTAGTTTTGCTAGAACTCTGCAAGTCTTCAAAGTCTTCAGTCTCTTTCCATGATTCAATCTGGAGCGTCCATGCCTGAGTTGACTGATCTGCAATGCACAAGACTCAATTAGCGAAATCTAAACCGTACATTAGCTTTAATAGTCATTTAACCACTAAATTTTACAATTCAACGGTTGGATGACCAATTAAAGCTAAAATGAAATATATGATTTAAAATCTTAAAATTAATGGTCTAGATGCTCCAAGCAAATACTAAATTAGGGGTATTTTGACCAAATTTGAACACTTAACATCATCTAAATGTTTTACTAAGATTATTATCATTATTTGGAAACAGTAAGCATGGATGTTAAATTGACAATTCAAACTGATTGAACATGGAAACTATTTGAAATGGCATAGTATGAATTTCGGAATATATTATACTACTTATTTGGCATCAAATGACACAAAATTTCACAAAGTATGATAAATTGTTCCTTTTAAAGTTAGAATTGCATAAACTTGTGTGTTGATGATGAAACTACTTACACAAGCGAAGGCTTGCTGAGATATTGTACTTGTTTACGATATCTTAGGTTCGAAGGACTACAACAAAGGGAAAGGCACATAGCTTTGACTTGGAAGCTACAAGGAAGCTATTTTGAGTAAAGGTGAGGTATAGGTAAAGATTTCTGAAGGTTCTTACAACTCTTATGTAATAAAAATTGTTTCATGACTATTAGAAATGGACATGTGAATGTGTATTCATTACCGTTTGACACGAATGGCTATGACTGAAGTGATCCTAGGCATACAGGTCAATTACCTAGCCTCTTTGGCATTACCAAAATGTTTCATTTATTTAAATTAAACGAAAATGTGTATGTTGGTATTTGGAGGGAGACAGAGTCTCTATCATGGATATTTATATGTACATGATGATTATCAGGTGTCACAGTGTATGCGTTAAATGCACGAGGTCCGAAATACAAGGGAGACTCTGTCGGATTTTTAGTAGGAATGTGATGTTCATTCCTTTGAAAATCATTGTTTAAAAAAAAGAAAAAAAGAAAAGAGACACTTGGGATTTTTAAGGTATTCTTTTCAAAGTTATTCTTCTTCTATTTGGTTTTGAATAGTTTTATAAAAGTATTAGGGCCCGACAAATAGGGGTGGCAATTCGGGTTGGCGGGTCGTGTTTGTGGCGACACGAACACGACACGCTTAATAGTCGTGTCAAAAACCTATGACTCGTACACGACCCGGTTCTTAAAAAAATGACACGACACGACCTATGTAACACTATTAATTGATTGAGTCGTGTTGGATACACAACACGAAATGACACGACACGACACGACATATTAAAAAAACTGCCCTCTCAAGTCAAGTCCCAACTCCCAAGTGAATAGAAGTTATAGAACGGCTGCCAAGGCCCAAACGGGCCAAATCCCAAAACAACCACAATAAATTAAACTAACATATAGGACGGTTATTTCACAACCATTCTATAAAACCCTAACATATAGGACGGTTGTAACATAACCGTCCTATATATCATTGGTTTTATAGGACGACTGTGAAATAACTGTCCTATATATTACAGATTTTATAGAACGGTTGTGAAATAACCATCCTATATGTTATTTTATAGTACGGTTATTTCATAACCGTCCTATATGTTAGGTTTTATAGAACGGTTGTGAAATAACCATCCTATAGTTTACTTTTTATAATTTTATTCCACTCCACCGTTATGTCTGATCTTCGATTCTCGACCGAATCAGTATCTTTGAATCTTTGATCACCTGAAGCAATGACAATGAGGTTCTGGAGCAGAAAATCAGAATTGAATAGCATGGGTCTTTCAGTTATGAAGAACTAGACTTTCAACCCAAGTTACCAACCCCCACATAAATTGTTAGGAGGGAATTCATTTCTCCAACTCCTTTCATGCTCATTGTCACTGGTCATTGCTATATCCATTGAATTACTGGTGACTGATCCACCACACCACACGATAAGTACATAGACAACCAAATTACCAATAATGTTCCTGTAATATTTTATTATTTTATTTAGAAGCAACACAGTTCTTTATAGTTTAGTATTACACCACTCAGTCACTCACTGACTCACTTCACAAGTTCACAATTCACATGATATGTAAAAAAAAAGAGACTGAAATGAATTAAATAACCACAATAGTAGTAAATAAATATGGATTAAGTAGCACATGATGGAAATATACTTCCATCAATGTATTATGTATCAAACACAACAAATTAAAATAAGTCATGAAAATTATACAAATTAATCAAAATGAATTGATCTAGAGTCTTCAGTTGGTTGAAGTGATCCTGCAGTGCTACTTATGCTTACAATGTCCTCAATAAGCTCATCCATGGCAACTGTAATGGTAGAGTCTACAATCATATAGAATAAACAAGCATTAGTTATTACTAAGCTCATATAAAATATAATGTAAATATAGAATTATAAACTATTACCTTTCAATCCATATAGCTAATCTCTCACACAAATCAATGCTTGCACGGTTTCTGGCTTTAAAGTAGATCTATATTGGTCAAGAACCCGACCACCAACACTAAAAGCAGACTTCGATGCAACTGTAGATATAGGAATGCTCAAGACATCACGAGCCATGGCAGCAAGTTCAGGATACCTAAAATCAACATTTGAATCAAATATAAATGTAAATAAGATTACAGAAAATAGTGTTTACATGAGATTATTAGTCAAACAACCTGTATTGATTGCCTTTCCAGAATGCAAGAATGTCTAGCTTCGACTCTTGCAATCTTGGTTCATCTAAATAAAGCTCCAATTGTGATTTTTGCATAGCCAAAGTACCTCCTTCACTTTCACATGAATCAAATTCCTAATGCAAATGCAATTATATTATTCAACGTACTATAAGACAATTCATACTTCATAGCAAATTTTAATATGCTAAGTAGTAAGCGACATATAATGAAAGATACACTTATAAATAAAATCACCTTCATGACATCTAAAACCTCTTGACTATATGACATGTTCTGTCTATCATCAGCACCTGCACCTCTAGCCACTAGTGTAGATGAGGAGGAAGGAATAGGATAAATCTTAACCTTATATTCATTGAAGAGAGAGAATAACTTTTCCCTAACTTGAGCAAACTTCAAGCAGCCACTGCCAAACAATTTCTTGTACGAGAATTCCACAAAGGAGAGCTTATACCGAGGATCCAACACACATGCAATTGCCAAAATGGTGCTGAATTCAGACCAGTACTTTGAAAACTTGGCAAACATTTGGGTGGACATACGCTTCATATAGTCATCATCACTTCTCATGTATTGTGTTAAACTCAAATAAATTACAAATGCTGCACGAAAGTAGAGATTTGCAGTGGGATACTTGGATCCAGAGAACATGCAGGTGGCATCATAAAAAACTGCCGAAAACTTCGAAATTTTTGTAGCCTTTTCCCATTCAATGAAAGAAGGACAATGCTTATAATTTGAGTCACTTAGTTCTAAGTGACAAAATGCACGTTGGTAACAAAGAGCACTTTCAAGCATCAAATACGTTGAATTCCATCTTGTAGGACAATCTTGTCTTAAGCCCTTTTTTGTCTCAATTGACATGTGATTCACACACTCTAAAAAATTTTGTTTTTTACTTTGTGATGCTTTGACATACTTGATACTCTCTCTAATTTTTTGAATAGCATCATTAATTTCTTTCAAACCATCTTGCACAATCAAATTCAAAACATGATAACAACAACGTAGATGAAGGAAATCTCCACCACAAACAAGAGTGTTCCTGATGTTTAATTGATGCCTTAACAGCTCAACAGAAGAATCATTAGAAGAAGCATTGTCTAAAGTGATTGAAAAAATCTTTTTCTCAATCCCCCATTCTACCAATAATGAGTATAACTTTTTTGCTAATGATATTCCATTATGTGGAGGTGGTAGGAAACAAAAAATTAATATCCTCTTTTGTAAGACCCACTGACTATCTAGAAAATGTGCTGTGAGACTTATATAACCATCAGTAATACAAGAAGTCCACAAATTCGATGTCAAACTTATCCTGCTAGGTGCCAATTCTAACATCTCTTTTATCTTTCCTTTTTCTCTTTTATACATTCTCAGAACATCTGCTTTTACTGTATTTCTACTAATCAAGTGCAAATTTGCATGCAAATATTTCAGTAGAGTTCTAATTCCATCA
This sequence comes from Warburgia ugandensis, assembly GCA_035236585.1. Taxonomy (NCBI): domain Eukaryota; kingdom Viridiplantae; phylum Streptophyta; class Magnoliopsida; order Canellales; family Canellaceae; genus Warburgia; species Warburgia ugandensis. The sequence goes on along the minus strand of CP141131.1, from coordinate 3,892,793 downwards.
TACTCAACAAATTGGAAAGGCAAATCATGCATAACAACTGCAGCTGCTACTAACTCACAATAAACTTCAGGATCAAACTTATTATCTGAAGCTGCACTTAGTGACACTGACATACTCCCCTGACTTTGAGATAAAAGCAACTGGCCTATATCACGAGAAGAGCTCCGTTGACAAGTCTTTATATGACGTTTTAAGTTACCAGTACCAAATTTGCTATCGCAAATGTATATTGCAGAGCACTTCTTGCATTTACACCTTTGCCTTCCATCTTCTGATAGAGGAAGGTGTTCAAAAAAATTCCAAACTGGAGACATTAGTTTCTTAACCTCTATTGGATTTTGAAACTAACTCCACGTTCTCCAAATCAGCAAACTCATCATCATCGTTGTTGTGGTGTAGCATATTCAAGTTATCAGAAACATCAGTGCTCCCAACTTCAACTTGTGCCTATATTACAAAATGCAAATGACAAAAAAAATTTAATTCACACTGACAGTAAACTAAACACTTCAAACTTCACCAACAATTACTAATAAGTAATAAGGGAAGGGAGTGAGTGAGACACTAAGACTTGAGAGTTAAGACTCAAGAGTGAGGAAATTGAGAGGAATGAAAAGAGTCAGACTCATAATTTCATAGAGAAATAACAAAAAACAAACACATGACATACCTGTGGTGCTGTAGTAGAGTGCTTCTTTGCTCATCGTGTTAGAACTTAGAAGGGTTGATGTTTGAACTTGAAGAAGAAATCTGGATTCTGGTCCTCTGCAGTCTGGAAAGGGAAATATGAAACAGATGTAAAATTGTAAATTATAAAAGCAGCTGCAAACCTGCAAGCCTTCAACTTCAACCTTGGGTTGGTAACGTTGGTTATGTTACTTATATATTAACGGTCCTATATTTATAAAATATAGTACGGTTATGTATTAACCGTCCTATATTTTAAAAATATAGAACGGTTATGTGCTAACCGTCCTATATTTAGATAATATAGAACGGTTACTTACTAACCGTCTTATTTTTTGTAAGCTTTAACATATAGGATGGTTATACATTAACCGTTCTATATTTTCCAAATATAAAACGGTTATACACTAACCGTCCTATTTTTACATAATAATATAGGACGGTTACGGACTAACCGTCCTATTTTACATAATAATATAGGACGGTTACGGACTAACCGTCCTCTTTTACACATGGTTTATTCCTTCATTACCAATCTGTGAGTGTGACTGTGAAGTCTGTGATGTGCCAGATTTTCGCTATTCAAGTGACCAGTCTGCCTGACAAAGACTGATAGCCTTCTTTCCTCCAATTCCAAACTGGCAAGTGGCAAGTGGAGTTAATGAAAGTTGAAACTTACACTTCAATCATTTGTCAAATATTTTGATTTTTGAGTTATTGTCCTTAATGTTACTTAACTTACTTGTTAGATAACTTAGATAGTTAGATGTCATGAATCATGATAGATGATCCGAGGTGGGGGCCCCCCTTGTAGACTTGTAGTGGCGGGAAAACAAAATGAAAGTTGAAAACTGAAAAGAACATAAAGGTTTAACTTTAACTAATTAATAATTATCTAGGTATACTAACTACTAAGTCAATCTAGAGTCTAATCTAACTGTCTAAGGCAATTGTTTTGTCTTTTTGTATAATTGTATTGTATCATGTAAGTTAAGTAAGCCCAAATCCAATTATCCAATTGAATTTGAAGTCTTATCCCTAAACCTAAAGAGCCCTACCTAGCCTGGTTGGATGGTTCAGATTGTTTGCTATAACTATAAGCCTATAACTATAAGTTATAAATAATTGTATAACCTAATTTCTTATCAACCATTTTCAGTTTAGCTACACATTGTCACATGTCAATTGTTACAACTTACAAGTTACACGTAGTAGATAAGTTAACCAAGTTTTGTAAGTTGTACAAGTAAAAGTGAAGTGAGAGAGAGACTAACTAATTGTCATATATTGTTGTATAAAATTATAAATGTTAATGAATAATGATTTTCTTATGTTAATTTCACATGTCTCACTAACCAATTGATCTAATATATCTCTTTTCAATCAAATTCATGAATATCATGTATCCAACTCATATAACTCAATATTTGTTTCTCATTTCTAACTCCCAATTGATGATAATAAATTAGGAATAACTCATTTATGATTCATCCATGATCCTTTGATCCATCATTCATGTAGACATTGTAGAGTAAAATTTAGTAACTCCTTTAGTAATATCATTCAACATTTGTGTTAATTCAACACACAACTCCTATTCTCTGTTCACATTCTCACCTCACCTAATGAGTTAATTACAATGTTACATAACTAAATAACTAATAACTATTCCCTTGGGACCCTTCCTAGTTCCTATACTATACTCATTATCCTCTAATGAGATAATTACACAACTCTTTCTATACTCATTCTCAAGCTATTGAGTTAATTACATAACTGTTTCTATTCTAGTTCAGTTCAGTCATTCTTACCTAATGAGTTAATTACATGACTCTTTCTCTTTCTTTACTTATTATCATTTATCAATGTTATCATCAACATTCAACAACTTTTGAATTGAGTATGAGTTACTTACATAACTTTGCTTTTTTAAAATGATCCTCAAGTGAGATCATCAGATGAGTTAAATACATTATATACATAATTAACACCAACTTTACTCATCGTCCCCTGACCTCAACCTCAACAACTATGTTGAATTGAATATGATAGTATGAGTTACTTACATAACTTTGCTTTTAAGCTGATAGATACTCAAGTAACTCAACTCAACTGAGAAGTCTGAGCCTGAGATAGTGAGATGAACATAATACATATATGCCTATATGCTTTGTCTTTTTAAGCTCATCCAGTCATCCTTAACTTAAGGAAATTAAGATGAGTTAATTACATAACTCTTTCTCCACTCTATACTTAATAACTAGTTTTATTTAAGCACATCATCAACTAAGATTAATTAAATACATAACTCTTATAGCTTATACAACTCCTATATTTCAATATATAGATGGTTATAAACAAACCATCCTATATTTAAATATATTATAGGACGGTTATTTTAAAACTGTCCTATATTTAAATATATTATAGAACTGTTATTTGAAAACCGTCCTATATTTGATTATGTTATAGAACAGTTATTTTAAAACCGTCCTATATTTAAGTATATTATAGAACGGTTATTTGAAAACCGTCCTATATTTAAATATATTATAGAACGGTTATTTGAAAACCGTCCTATATTTAAGTATAATTATAGAACGGTTATTGAAAAACTGTCTTATATTTAAGTATATTATAGAACGGTTATTGAATAACCGTCCTATATTAGTATATTATATAGAACGGTTATTTTAAAACCGTCCTATATGGTTCTATACATATAATATATCGTTTTCACTTTTCACTTTTCACCTTGGTCATTCTCAGCCCTAATTTCAATCTTCCAAGTTCCAACCCAACGATCCAATCCAACCTATACTGAGAAGGTGAAAACGACCATTCCTCTTCAATCTTTCACAGATCTAAGCAAAGAAAGGTATGTATTTACGATTTTTTGCATCCTTAATGTAATTTCATATACAGTTCTGTTACTTCTGTAACCATAAAAAGTAATAAAAGAACACAATCTGATAAAAAAAAAAAAAAAAAAACCTCTGTCTGGTTTCTCTTATCCTTGCCTTGAACTTGTTCTGTCATTTCGTTGTCAAACACCTATTTCTTAGATTTTGATTTATGTTGTCTTTCATTTGAGTCTGGAAATGGGGTTTGTTGGGAAAAAGATGGATGAGCAAAAAAAAACGGAGCTGGAAGCCTGGAAGTGGAATGGGATTATGGGAGATATCAGATATGTATGTTCCTCTGACGAAAAAACCAAACATATAAATTATAAAGGTTCTGAGTCTTCTGACTTTGCCCATAGTGCATTAGTGCTGAATCAGTGAATCCTGATAGATAGGTTCTCAGAGAACTGCATCTACTGAAATAGTCTCCAGCTGAAATGTACAGCAGACTGAGCAGTAGAAGAAGCAGGATAGATGTCAGAAGATTGAGGGAGAGAGACATTAAACTAGTTCTTTCTTTTACAAAATGGAAAAAAACATTACATTTATCTAATTTATCACAAACTAGCTATAGCTTATATCCCAATTTGTTCTTTTCCTTAAGGGAGCCCTAGAAAAAAGAACCAAATCAAGAAAAATCTCTCAAAAACTAAAATTAACATATCTCATATCTGCATCAAACAATGTCAGATTTTCAACATTTTTGATGTGTTGGAACTGTTGAAACAAGAGGAATGATTAAGTGATAGTTGACCAAAATAAAAAATAAAGGATGAAGGAACATAACAGATTTTTTAAATTATTATTAGACTCGAATGAATGTTTTGAGATAGGAAACTTAATGAAATGGCCAAATCAAGCTACAAATAATGAATGTTATACAAAAACAAAATATCACCCTTTTTTTTTTCCACTCTGCATACTGGAATGGCATACTTTTGGGGCTATGGCACTATGCCAACATCACAAAAAATGAGAACATGCATAATTGCTTGTTTGAAGAGATAGAGGGAGCAACAATCTGACCTTGTAGGAGGCTTCCAGTATAGTCTCCACTGTCCAATGAAAAATTTGTGATGGTTTTCAAGGGTGCTACTGCTTATTATCCCTGTATAATTGTATTCCTCTTTTCTTGTAGTCATTTTTATTTTGAAGCAAACATGGAGCAAGTAGAAGAGGTAGGAGAGGTACAAGTAGAACAATTACAACACACAGAAGCAGAACAATCAAGGCTATCAAGCACATGTCCATCAGTAACACCACCGGTGGTCAGTGTCAAGAGAAAGGTCAGGGGGAGGGGCCCAACGCAAATGGAACATATAAATAAGAGAACCTCAGTTGGAATAAAAGAAACGGTACAATTCAACACTAAAGGCCAACCGATTGGTGGTGCTGCACATGCCTATGCTAGCTTCATATGTTGCACTGTTAGAAGACTTGTGCCGATATCGTTGGTCGATTGGAGACATGTATCGCCACAAGTCAAAGATTCAGTATGGGAAATGGTCAAGGTATGTAAATTCTTCCTACATATAACATAATATGTCCTTTATATTTATATGTTTTGTTTTTATTTGCATATGAATCACGATAAGATACACAAAGTTGCTGCAATACTCACTAGTTAGTCACTTTAACATGCTTCTTGTAGTCTGCCTTTGACGTATCTGATGAGTGCAAGAAGCAAGCCTTGCTAGGAGCTGGTGAAGCTTGGAGGAAATGGAAGAGTGAGCTTGCAAGGAAGTACATACTTCCAAATTCTCATGATCCTTCTACGCTTCACATGGTCCCTCAGTTGTATTCCTGCTTCATTAACTAGGAAGCATGGAATCAATTTGTACAGTATAGGCTATCTCCTGATTTTGAGGTAATCACAACTTGAACTAGCCAAGCTAAATTTTGAGTCTTGTAATTATTATAATTGATTGTATTTTAAATCTTTGATCACATTACTTTGATGTCCAGGCAAAGCGTATAAAAGGACAAAAGGCTCGTGCACAGAACCATACGCCGCACCACCTTTCAAAGGTTGGCTATGCACGATTAGAGGCAGATGTAGTAAGTATATCATGTCACATTCCATTTGTCTAATCATAGTAGATTTTTTTTTATTAACTCTGACTTAGTGTCTCTTATAATCTTATTACAGCAAAAGAAGGCTGGGACAACGGATCCCATCGACCGTGCTATTCTATGGAAAATGACACATTCGAAAGGGCGTAACTCCCAGACCTTTTCCAACGAGACAACTGCAACAATTGCTTCAAGAATTGTAAGTGGTTTAAGACTTTAAGTTTTATACTTTTACTTTATTTGCATACTGCCTAGTTAAATACTTTTATACTTTTATACCCTTGCATAGTATATTATTTAAATATTACATATATAATAGTGATTTTATCATGTTATGATCTTTATGTGTGCAGGAAGAGTTGACCCAAGAACAAGAAGAAAGTGCAACTACAGGGACTCTTAGCAGCACTGCTGCAAAGGGGGACATCCTGTATAGGGCAATGGGCAACAAGAATGAGCACCCTGGCCGGGTAAGGGGCCAAGGTCGGGGTGTTGTTCCTTCCAAATTCTTCCCCAAACAAAAGGCTCCTACGCTACAAGAATTGGAAGAATGGAAGAAGCAAATAGTTGTGGAGATATATAGCATGGTCAAAGATCAACTATTGAAGGAACTCCAAGGTGGCCGAAGAACCTCATGTGAGGATGTTGGCGGCCCTCAAGTTGAAGCTCAACCTCAAGTTCAACCAGCAAGAAATAATAATAGCTGCACTCCTACTCCTAGTCCTCTATTAGATGAAGAGGTGGCAGAACAAGTACTCCCAATCAGTGAGGTATGTATATTCACTTGTTTAGTTTTACAATGTTACTTATTTACTTTTGTTTTTAGTTTACACTTTACATTACATCACTAATTATTATATATATGTCATTTCTCAAATGCAGGTGGGTTAGTGCATGTTGCAGCTACATACATTTGAGAACCATGTGGCTGTGGCAACACTGTACGAGGTTCGGCCCATGACTTCCGCCACCTTGCATGGTAAGTTGATGCCTCCACACACTAAGCGTGTGTGCATCACTACTGCCATTCAACTAGATGCTCCCCTTCCATTTCCAGTCGAAGGGGATGATGTTGAAACTGTTGGGGATGCAATTGGATATCATGTGTGTTGGCCAGAGAAACACATAAAACCAATGATATCCAATTCCAAGGTACATATATACTAACTGTAGTCATGGCTTCATTTTCTCCTACCTTTTTTTAAGTCCTCCTAAACTGTTCATTGATTAATATTGTCTGCAACATGTCGGACAATCGGATCACCAAAAGCAGCACAAGGGGCAATTGAAGCAAACCTTCTTTGCCACAAATTACGGCATAGTGGCAAGTGTAGCCACATCCCAGCCTTCTCAGGTAGTACTAGTTCTATGTTTTTCCATAGTCACTACTCACAAGTCATAAGTCAGTAGTACTAGTTCTTTAGTTCAAAACACTTGTTAGGTGCTCACTAATCACTACTCACAAGTCACAAGTCAGTAGTCACAATGTTATTATTGTTATATTATAAAATATTCTAATTTTACCTCACTGGGTTTCTTCTTTTATATCTGCTAGTATATCAGTATATGTTGTATATATTCATTACTAATTTCTAAAATGTTACATGATTACATTTACAGTGTAGGGATCAGGTGGAGGTTCCACCTAACACACCTCCATTCCTAAGGGTACCTGCATGACTGGCCAATGAAGGCAACACAAATACAATGAACCCTGTAAGGATAGAGGCAGGTGTGCTTTCAAACGATGTGGTTGAGGTTCCACTCTTCAAGGAAGACCTCATAGCCATATGTAATATGGATCAATTGGAGTACATGCACATCATAGTCTATATAGGGTACGTTGTGTAACTGCTCTATTAGAGTTAAGACTTACCAATCAATGTAACATTACTTAATACTTGCTTTTTTAATAAAACTTAATAATTATTTGACATTAACCCAAATTTCAAATGCAGGTATTTGCATGATAGCTTGCATAGACTAGAGGTCAAGGACATTTACAAGTTCCTTGACCCTTCTCTTGTCTTTCAATTGGACCATTTGCGTAAGGACAAACAAAGTGAAGATATCATTCCTGGTCTCATGACTTGTGCGAAGGGGCAAGCATTACTGATTCCCTACAATAGCGGGTACGTTGTAACATAGGTTGTTTAATTATGCCATTTTAATTTCACAATTCATAGTTTCATACACATGAATACTACATCAGTTAAGATTAGAGAAAATTCAATTGAACTATTATTTTTATAGGTCCCATTGGATGTTGCTAGCTTTGGATGTGCATGGTGGCCATGCAATTTTTTTTTATTCATGTGGAGCACATATTCGGGAACACCTTATGGAAATTATAAACAAGTAAGTCTTTATTATTCTTTTTATTATAATATAACTACTCACCTGGCAACTATAATAATACTCATAATCTAATGCTTTTCAATTATATGTGTGTAGAGCTTGGTATAAATGGGCTGAGAGGGAAGGCATTCACCACCCACCAAAACTCAACTGGAAGAAGGCCAAGGTACAGTTTACTAATTATTGCTCTTTAGACTCTTGCATATAATTTTAAACCTGAACTTGTTGGAAATTATATTTTGAAACTTTTATGTTGTCTTTGGTGGCATTGTTTTGCAGTGCCCTAAACAAAAATCAGATTGGGAGTGTGGATATTATGTTCTTAGATACATGAGATTCCTCATTCGCAATGGAGTTTCAGTCTCACAATTGAGAAAGGTAACACTTAGACTTACTAACCAAAGTTGCACTTTTGATTTGTATATTTCCTGACTTAATTCAAGATTACATGTCTGATCTTTGAACTAAGTTATTATTTGTTTCTTGTAGGTGGATTTTGGAACCAAGAGTTACTCCCAGTTGGATCTAGATGATATTAGAATGGAATGGACAGATCATATTATGAATTTTAATTTGTAGTTCAGTGATGTAAAATTGTAAATGAATGTATATTATCATTCATGTATATACATTTTACTCAAATATAATACAAATATCAGTTCATTTCAATGAATGTGTTCTATTTTTCTTTTGATTGAAGTACACTGTATCAATGTATGTGCTTTCTTTGTTTCAAACTTTCAAATTTCAATGATGTGATTGTGAAGTTGGTGTTTTGATCAGCAGATGGGTTAATCATCAATTTTCAATGATGGCTTAGATCAACAGATGGGTTGTATTGTATCATGTATGTACATACAATCTACAGATCTGATATGGGTGGTTGATATCATATCATGTATTGGAGAGGGAGTCATATATGGAATGGAGGTTGATGATTGAAATTACTGATATATACTGAAGTTGTAGATATGATTCATATGAATATGATACCAAAACACTTTCAAATTTCAATGATGTGATTGTGAAGTTGGTGTTTTGAATGGAGACCTGATGGACATCCCACTTTATACAGGAAATTTCATTCATTTGCTGAGGAATGAGGATAAAATTAAAAATGCCAAAGTTTAGAATGATTGTCTGCATTGGTGCCTGCCTGGGCCTATTGACAATTGGAATGATATAGTCATGGAGATGGTGCTAAGTGATTGATATGTTGGGTAATTGTGACGATTGGAGCCCATGATTCTAAGCTACCAAGTTTCTGACAATCGGAACACAATTGTTTGTGTGAACAGAAAGAGGGATGAGGAAGTTCCACTAGTTGTAATTATATCATGTTTGCAAGCTTTCACTTATCTGTTGCTAATCAAATGTGTTTTATCAGAAGCTTACAAACTGGAAGGTGAAGTTGCTTCGGCTTACATTTCAGGAAATCCTGCTTCATTCAGATCTTGAATCACAGATTTCTGGATTATATTTTGTGAATTCCTGTTTATAGTTTGTCACTGTCATGTCTTTGCTTTCTTTTCATATTCTCTAAGATGCACCCGAACGAGAACCTAGAAGAAGCTGTTCCTCTGAGAATATCTTTATAGTATATGTGTGAGAATAACTCATTAACTCTTAACAGTGGCTCCAGAAGAACCCTCCATTCTCCAATATAACTTAGTAATATAGGACGGTTAGTGAATAGCCGTCCTATATAAATAGTAATATAGGACGGTTTGTGAATAGCTGTCCTATATATAACTAGTAATACTAATATAGGACGGTTTGTGAATAGCCGTCCTATATATAAGTTATAACTACTAATATAGGACGGTTTGTAAGTAATCGTCCTATATAATATAAATACTAATATAGGACGGTTACTCATGAACCATCCTATATTTTCAAATTGTGTCACGTGTCACTGTTAAAGTGTTAAGGTAATAAGGTCATGAGTGGGTCGCGTGTCAAATAGGTAGACACGACGGGTCAAATTCATTGACTCGAACACGACACGATTTTTGGAATGTCATTTTCGGGTCACACAAACATGATAAGACTCGACCCGAACCCGCTAAATTCGTGTCGGGTTCGAGTCGTGTTATCGTGTCATGTCATATTTTGCCGCCCCTACCGACAAAGCAAAAGATTTATGAAAAAGTGTTATAAAAATCCGGGATGTCACAGTTAGTATCAGAGCCCAGTCACTCTTCTCATAGCCAGTCAGATATGTCCTAAAGTCGTGAAATTTTATTATTATTATTAAATGATTAGAAAGAAAAAAATTAATGTCCATTGGGTAAATCTTGGATAGATGGCCCCTAAAAGGAGAACAAGGTCCACTCCTACTATACCTGCTGCTATATCTTCTGAGTCCTCAGGACAAGGAAATCAAGTGGCAGAGATCGTGGCCCAGGTGATTCAGGCTTTGTTGCCACATTTACCACAGAGGCCGACACCGACACCACCAGCTGTGTCATAGATACCAGCATCAGTAGCATCACAGATATCGCCACCAGCAGTATCACAGGCACCGCCACCAGTAGTATCACATGCACTGCCACCAACAGCATCACAGGCACCGCAACCAACAGCTATATAGAGCACTATTGGCGTTGGTCAAAAAGAGAGTCCAAAAAGGGCAGACAAACTTCTAGAGCGGTTCCAGTGTATGGTACCAGCATTCACTAGTGAGGGTGAAGTTGAGGTTGCAGAAAGATGGATTTTTGCAGTTGAAAAGGCCTTTAAGGCTATGGAAGTACCTACTAACAAACAGGTATGGGTTGCTACATATATACTGACAGAGGAAGCTGGGTTTTGGTGGCAGACAGTTGAGAGGACTCATTTTTCTGGAGATGTGATTTAATGGGAGGATTTTAAAAAAGTATTCAATGATAAGTATTTTCTACTTCATGTACAAAAGGAAAAGGAGATAGAATTTATAGAATTGAAACAAAGGAATCTCACAGTTCAGCAATACAAATAGCGGTTCACACGATTGAGAGGATTTGTTCTGAATACAGGCATGACTGACTCTCAGGTCGCAAATAGATTTGTTTATGGCTTGAATCCGACATTGAGAAATTTGGTATTATTGAAGCAGCCAACCACAGTGGCTAAGGCAATTGAGGTTGCTGCTACTATGGAACAAGATCTTATACGTGGTAGAGCAGAGAAGGAAAGTGAACAATATGCTAGTGGTTCTGGATACACTAACAAGAGAAAGAGGCCTTTCTCCTTTTCCCAGACTCAGATGCCCCATTCACAACAACAGCCCACAGGACATGGTAGAAGTCCAATTAAGAAGTTTTGTCGGAGGTGTAAGAAGACCCATTTTGGTGAGAATTGCTCAAGACTAGGACAAGGAACACCTCAACATCATCAACATCAATATCAAAGGCAGAGGTCACCTATACGATGCTACATATGCAATGAGCTTGGGCATATATCCAGAGACTGTCCCAAGAGGGTAGGAACACAGGTAGTTTGATAATGTGACAAAGCCAAATGAGGCCCTTTGCAGCCAAGGACGGGTTTATGCTATTACAACAAAGCAAGCACAATCAAGGTACAATTCTTGTTGTAAATCAACATGCAAATGTCTTATTTGATACAGGATCTACGCATTCTTTTATTTCTTGTGTGTTTGCTTCATGTGTGGAATTGCATGTACATACCATGGGGTTCGGGTTAGACGTGACAACTCCACTGGGAAAGTCGATACTAGCAGAACAGTTCATTCAGGAGGTGCCTATTGTTATCATAGCAAAATTGTGGGACACAAAAAGGGAGGTAGGTAGTTTGGACATCAACATGCTTGGAATTTACTTTAAACTTGAAACTTGAGATTTTGATCTTTTTAGTTTATGCAGCTATCAAAAGGGTATATTCATGCAATTTATTTAAAATGACAGGTTTACTTTACTATCAGATTGAAAAACCAATGCATGAAATTATATGGTTTTATCAGTTTTATAGGCATGAGATGCTGCCTAGTATTATTATATTATGACGGACATATTGGGGCCGGTGGACTCTGTGCTAGGAAGATTGAGGATTGATCATCCTCTTTCTTCTGAATATATATATATATGTATGTATGTATGTATGTTTCTATGGTGGATACTTGGTCAGAGAGGCCTAATGCAAGCTCATGTCATCATGGACAGGTCATGGCTTGTGTGTCGTGTTTTTCATGAACACGGTGCAAAGGAGTCTATCCGTTTGGTATCGGCGTGATAGCCACGAACTTGACTGGTTCTTGTCCGTCGTACAGAGGTTCCATTATTTTCGGGTTTATATGTATATTGCGCAATAGCGCAGGTGCAGGGCACCATGGTATTTCAGGTCAATAATGAGTACTCATGACCAATGGCAGGTGGCCGGATTTGAGTAGTTTTATACTTGTAAAATCTTAATAAGATTTAGAGCATGTGTGTGTGTGTCTATATATATATATATATGTATGTGTGTGTCTATACATACATATATATGTATGTGTGTGTGTGTGTCTATATATATATATATATATATAGGTATGCGTATACACTGGTTGAAATACTCTTTTTTTACATTTAAGCATTTCCTAGTTTAAATGCATTTCTTTATTGGTTTTGAGGCATGTGAAGAGTCGTGACTATCTTCCATATCATCTAAATGTTTTACTAAGGTTATTATCATTATTTGGAAACAATAAGTATGGATGTTAAATTGATGATTCAAATTGATTGGACATGAAAACTATTTGAAATGGCATGGTATGAATTTCGAAATATATTATACTACTTATTTGGCATCAAATGACATAAAATTTCACAAAGTATGATAAATTGTTCCTTTTAAAGTTAGAATTGCATAAACTTATGTGTTGATGATGAAACTACCTACACAAGCGAAGGCTTGCTGAGATATTGTACTTGTTTACAATATCTTAGGTTCGAAGGACTACAGCAAAGGGAAAGACACATAGTTTTGACTTGGAAGCTACAAGAAAGCTATTTTGAGTAAAGGTGAGGTATATGTAAAGATTTCTGAAGGTTCTTACAACTCTTATGTAATAAAAATTGTTTCATGACTATTAGAAATGGACATGTGAATGTGTATTTATTACCTTTTGACACGAATGGCTATGACTGGAGTGATCCTGGGTATACAGATCAATTACCTAGCCTCTTTGGCATTACCAAAATGTTTCATTTATTTAAATTAAACGGAAATGTGTATGTTGGTATTTGGAGGGAGACGGAGTCTCTATCATGGATATTTATATGTGCATGATGATTATCAGGTGTCGTATTGTATGCGTTAAATACACGAGGTCCGAAATATAGGGGAGACTTTGCCGGATTTTTGGTAGGAATGTGATGTTCATTTCTCTGAAAATCATTGTTTAAAAAAAAAAAAAAAAGAGAGACACTCGGGATTTTTAAGATATTCTTTTCAAAGTTATTATTCTGCTATTTGGTTTTAAACAGTTTTATAAAAGTATTGGGGCTTCACAAAGCAAAAGATTTATGAAAAAGTGTTATAAAAACCCGGGATGTCACAATGACTAAGCATGAATTGAAGGTACCACTTTTAGATATGATTTCAAAACCATTTTTCTTTAAGAGGAATACGATTTCAGAACTTGAAACAGGATAACATAAAACGATGATTGCCTTTTCCTCTGTTCATATTAGCTGTTGTAGGGCTATGCATAGTAGGAAAGAAACAAGAAGCCACAGAAGTGCCTACCATGTTTTGCAGAAACTGGGCTTTCTCTCCGTTACAAATGAAGTCTTTTAGCGCTTTCGGTCTATACTTGTCCGCCCACACAAATTTATTCTCCTTCACCATCTCCGTCGTAGAAGTAGCTCCATTAATAGTACTATTACCGAACCCCATCTCCTTTTCCATCTCTGTCGCCGCTGTGGTCCGCTAATCACTGCAACCGGGTCCACATGATAAGTCTCAGCCAAGATGAAAACTCCTAGAGGACTCATATTTGAGAAATCCAAGTTGTCTACATTTGGGCGCTCTCTTAGATGATCCTATCTACTGTTTCTCGTAGTTAAATTTGACGATAAAGAGTTTCACTAGGAAACTGACAGTCGGCATGAGATAGAGTCATAGAAAGGATGAGCTTTTTGTGCATGACCATCTAAGATAAGGCCTAGAATATAAACGGTTCGATCTCTTCCTAACCAAATAAGAAGGGGGTAAACGAAGCTCCCTCCCTTGTATGCGGGTCCAGGGAAGGATCAATAATATGCAGTTTTACCTTACATTTTTCAAGGGGCTGTTTTCTTGTCTTGAATCTGTGACTTTAAGATCACACGACGATAACTCTACCATTGCGCCAGGGCTCCTCTTTGAGCCGTCCTAACCAAATCAAGCTCCTAACCAAATGAAGTATTAAATTTGAACTCTTCGAGGGGTCCGTTTGTGCCTCAGCAGAACAAGCCGACGATCAGAAAGGAGAAAAGATTCATCTCTGGTACATCAGCATTACAGCGACTGTAGATGAATGAGTTGGATCAAAATCAAGCTGGATCCACTTGTATACGCAGTGACAGCCGCTGTAACCAATCACTCTATAAAAGCTAAAGAAAACAAATAAGATTGATCCCTGAGCTCTTATGTCCGTACTAAAACTACATGCGAGGGCCACATGTTTGGTGACCAGAACAGTTCATCTTGAGATAGAACCTTACTGAGCTAATATGTTGGCAGAGCCCAAGGAGAGTATAAAACATGAGTTCGCACGGGCAATTACGGCTGCAGTTCTCGTGTCAACGTCTTCTTCGAGAATCCCTTTTTTGGCATTCCTTTGGTGCCACTACGATGATCAAGGACTTCACCTTATAAACTCCATGCAGTCTTTACACTAAGATCTCACCGTTAGACCGATCTCACAGCTGAGAATCGAACATGTCTTGGCCATGATTGGATTGTAGCTACATTGAGCTAATGTTTCTGCTTTTGTGACAAAGCCAGGGATGAGTACAACCTATTAGGCATATATAAAATTTGTACTTCACTTAAGAACATAAATTCAATGAACTTTAACTTATAGGCACTCATCAAAATTCGCTTCTTAGAGATAGTTGAAGCCTCTCAATAAATACAAGAGATATGACAGTTCTATCTTCCTAGTTTCAACCAACTCGGACTCAATATGTAACTCAACTGATTTACATAATTAACGTCAGTTTGTACTTTGTCTCTAAGATAATTCCATGAATAAATTCTTTAAAATCTCTCTTCAAATCACAATAAAACTCTCACATATAAACAATATAAAAAAGGCAGCCCGGTGCACAAAGCTTCTGTGTATGCGGAGTCTAGGAAAGGCTTGGGGCATAAGGGTCTATAGTATAAAGCCTTAACTTACATTGCAAGAGATTGTTTTCATTCCTCGAACCCGTGACCTCAAGGTCACATGACGACAACTTTATCGTTGCACCAAGGCTCTTCTTCTTATATAAATAATATCAAAACTCTATTTACTTTAGAAATGAGATAAAAAAGATTAGGAATCTAAAGTTTTAAAAGAAACTTAAAAAAAAAGAAACATAAACTTCTCTAGTTCAAAAACTTCTAAAAAAGAGATACTCTTAGGTATTCTTCTAAGTTGAACTAGAGAATTTCATAAGAAGAACTCTTGGACTCAAGAAGTAGAGAATTTCACAAGAAGAAGAACTCTTAAAGAGTGATACCAAAGCAAGAGAGAGAGAGAGAGAGAGAGAGAGAGAGAGAGAGAGAGAGAGAGAGAGAGAGAGAGAGAGAGAGTAGTGCACCTCCTTATATAGGGGAGTGTTGGTTTGGTATCAAGTAGTCTTGCTTGGAGGACAAGACAATTACCTTGGCCCTTGGGCTTTTCAAAAACACCCCATCCCTCTCGCACCAGGGAATCACAATCGTACATCACTCCAACTGGGGCCCACTCATACAAACTTTATTTTCACACACAAACATAGAGGGAGAAAGACTTCACAGAGGGATGCCTATGCTTCCTTTCCTTTGAGATAATGGATTTGAGGCTAATGTCCTTTGACTTTAAAAAGCAAAGTCTAACACAACAAACCATGTGGAGTTCCTTTGGATCTTCTAGATTAATAAGAAATGCATTAAAATTGATGGAAATGAAAATTGATTCCAAGATTTTCATAATTCCCACTGTTTGATTGATATAGGAAACCTTGTTCGAGTTAGAGATCAAAGTCATTTGACTTTCTTAAGAGGTGCGCGTCCATGGATAGGGGCACCGGCACCCATGTTTGTTTCTTCTTACCCATCAACACATTCTCTGTATAAGTTTTCACCAAGAAACAACAAAGAGGATAAACAAATACTGTGCATCGTAACATTGTTTAATGTAGTGAAAGAACTATCTTAGCCGCTTGAAGGATATTAACAAAAGGATTATATGGTGTCTTTTTCCCTTGAAAGATCGGAAATTTACTGTCTGCAAAAGTACAAGCAAGGAACCAATGCTTGGTCATTATAACTCCTGTGCGTATCGATCAGCCATGGTGACCCAAAAGTATGTAAGAAGTTGGACAATCCAAACAAGCTACTTAATCATTAACCCGATGACCAAGGGCTACATGGTGGTGATCAAAGACTAGAATTAGAAAGTCTAGATGCAGATTTAACAACAAAATCCAATTAGATACCTCATATAAACTCTCAAACGATTCCGATCATTCCATCCATGAATCAATATTTTAGCCAGGTACCAAGCTCTCTCCTGGTTATGCTTGGTCGGAGTATCAAGTGACACTTTTCCATTGCTGAAGAGATTCCAAGTAGATTTAAGATTTAAGACAATAAGTTTTAAGTAATAATTCTTTGCTGTCAAAAAAAGAAGGAAACCAGTCCTTTACTCCATTTCTAACCAGACAGTCACACAATCTTAATTATTTCCCCTGCACTTATCACAACCATTCAACAATCATAAGAATAAGCCACTATATATTTTCCCATATTAGAGAGATATTGCAAAAGGAGAGACTAGCACTAAAATGATACATGTTATATGGCAAAATTTGTTTTGCTTTCGTTCTTTTTATAAGGCATTTAAGGGACGAAACCTACGTTAGGGTTTCCCCAATGGAGACAGAGAGTGAGAGGAAGAGTAAGGACAACAGTACTTCTTTTTGCACTTGTCCTTCAGTTGTAAGTGATGCATTGAAGCAGCTTTTTAACCTTCTTATATTTACATGTGAATAATCTCTGTTTTTCTTTTTCTTTCTTTTACTTAGATTTTTAATTTCTTTGCTTTTGTATTGAAGGTTGGTATTGCCGGTAGTGATTCTTCATGCCTCTAAAAGTCCCGCTTGAGGTTGTCTACTCTAGGCTAGTAGGTGTTCAGAATATTAGGCACAGATCTGTTTCAAGCCCCCGCCTACTAATTTTATTTAAGCTTACAAGCAAACTAGTTTAATAAAAAAATTCTCATTATGTATCTATTTTTTTAAGTTTTTACTTCTATTAAAATAACTTAAGGAAGAGATAAATTATCTGATCGAAATGAAATTTTGTACTTAACCTATTTTAGCCATTCCCATCAGATAATATATATATTTTAAAGTCTCTTACTTTATCCTATGTTTCTGTGAGTTAAAAATCACAGAAAAAGGAAATAAGACAAAGTATCTAACGGTGGACGCACCCCAAAGCCACTAGGCCCCTTGTTTACTATTTTGCTAGCTGGGTAAGATGTATAACCGGTGACCTAAACCATTCACCCCAGTGGAGATGTTTTGGCTGGGCGACATCCCATTGCATGTTATTTCTAATGCTTTTCTTAGATAAAACATTACATCCTCCCTTGATATGGGCCCACTTAGTGGGTCATATATCTCATGATCCAAGCCAATCTGTTCAATTTTTAGGAGGTCTACATCCATTATATGGCATAGGGTTACATCACGTAATCCGCATTCTAGGCTGTGAATGTAATGACATGCACTCAAAAGCTCTCCATCACATAACATTCTTTTGGAGTGTGCAACTGTGGCAAGTGGCGCAAGAGTGAGTTTTCATTGTGAAATTCATGAGTCCGAGCTAGGCTGCTCAAGAGTAAGTTTATGCATGTGTCCGGCATTTTAAAAAATAATAATAAAAGCATAAAAATATCGTATATACTTAATTTCGTTTCTATTGCCTTATTTATACGCTCTTAAAAACAGTTAGGATATTGTAAACAATTATAATTATGGGTCCAAAGCCATCTAGTGTAGTTGGTTGCTTGCATTATGCATTTTTCTTCGTTGACCTTAGTCTAGGTGGCACTTTTTCCTTATTAAGGAAATTTCAAGTAGATTTAAAAATTAGGATTTGCTTTGAATAATTTGTCTTATAACCATTGCTCTATAAAAATAAATAAGACATCTAAACTTTGTCTAAGTTTTTTTTTTTTTTTTCCTCCAATGTAAATATGTTGACCAATCTTTGCCATGAGTGGTAATAGACAACTGTTAAAATAGAGTTTTGTCTAGAATGCCCTTCATTAAGTTGTTATGTGGATTATATACTTTGTGTTGCATATCTAGATATGGGCCTCAGTTCTAGACGATCTCTTCCATTCATTTTTTGGGCCTCCCCCTGTTTAGTATAACCACAAAAATTCATGATCATCAGATTCTCCAAGTATAAGGTTTTTCAGTTAAAAATTTCAATGGCTATTATTTAAAAATTTAAAATGGTAGATCTAAAGTCATCTAATCATCATGCATTTTGGTTTGTAGCCAATATAAGGTAGGGCAAACATGTTAAATGGAATGGATCATTCGAAGGTAGGTCCTAGCTAACACTATTCAACACCATACCAGTGGCAAAAAAAAAAGCAGGGGCAAATAAGTCAAATTTCCAAAAAAGAACAAAAAGGCGGTCCATCACCGATCAGCAAAATCAGTTAACGTATCTGCATTTGGCAAAATGGAATGCAAAGCTCAAATATGTCATTTCCCAAAAAACAGAAGAAAAAGAAAGAACAGCTTAATCATGGACTGACACAATTTTAGTCATTTAATCTTTAATCTTTAGGTTGGCTTCGACTTTGGGAAAATAATCAAGCAATTTAGTTTGACCTCATCCCGAATAGGTAAAAGAGTGAAGCATTATCGTATCTTTATTGAAAATCAATTACAAAGTAAATTACTCACTCAAATATACTTCTAAATTTAATCTCCTAAAAATGAAAAGCCGCAACTGAAACCTGAGACCAAGTGCATTTAAGAGATGCCTTAATGGTCTACGACAAACTACGCATGACATTTTGGTCCAAGCGATTGAAATTAACCATTTAATGTGTCCACTGAGGCATTCTGAAAGTGCTGGGAGCCTGGGGCTGATGAATTTGGTCTTGGGTGACGTTGGAAAGGAGATTCACGTGATCGTCATGGAATTGAGCATCGACGACCGAGGGTTTTGACTCTTCGAGTTCTGGGACTGAGTTGGGGAATGCGCAACCTAGACCTGCGGTTCGTAGCTTGTTGGGCATGAGTGTGGCCTGGTTGGTTCATTTGCTGACTAGTTTTGAGGTTACCTAAACTAAATTCGCGTTACCTAACATCTTTTCATCTGTTTTTTAAGCTCCTATTTGGAGAGTCTCTCTCTCACGCACACACTTGATAGGCGCACGACTTTTATGGGCAGCGCCAGGCTTTGGGTGGTTTAGACACACACACTCTCTCTCCCAATGCACAGGAAGTCTCAACCATTTAATGATTTTTTACCACTGTTCCTTTGAATTGTTAAAAGGACAGTAAGTGTTACGACAGATCTCTTACGGTTCTGAGATCTGAAGGCCAGGATCGGATCGGATCAGATCAGATCATATGTACACATAAATAACACAGATTTACATACTTCGATCGCCAGATTTACATCCACGGGAGAGAGAAAAACATCATACACTATAGGTACCGACTAGGAGGAGAGCCTCCTCCCACATCCTTGAGCTAATACTGGAGGATACAGCCTCGCTGCCACATCCTATTACTATATCCTCTCTGTCTCTCTCAACTCTAAGACTTGTATTTATAAGTGTTTTCAACATGCATGGATATGAACCCAATGGGCCCACCCGACATTCTCCCTCGCATATCCATGAGAGGAGAAAATACTAAATCCCAAAGCACAAGCACAGCTTTGATTCAACTCCCACTCAAACACCCTCTGCTGAGTCAAAAGAGTCATCTCACCAATGGTCACCGAATCATCTTGCCAATAGTTACTCGAGTCCTCTTACTACTGTTCACCCGAGTCCTCTTGTCACATCGAGTCCACAACAGTCACCGAGTCCACTTGCCATTGGTTAGCCAAGTCCCCTTTCATCAATACTTTACCGCGTCATCTTGCTGCTGTTCACCCGAGTCCTTTCGCCAAACCGAGTCCACTCATCATTGGTCACCCGACTCCCCCCTTGCCAATGCTCTACTACGTCATCTTGCTATAACGAGTCCACTCATCATTGGTCACTTGAGTCCACTCTTGCCAATGCTGTACCAGGTCATCTCGATAGTGGTTCCAAAACAGAGGTGGCAATATCAATTTCAGGGGTTAGCAAATTTATTTCCCTCAGAGTCATTATCAATCAAACAGGTTGGCAGCTTCTTAGGGGTGTCAGAAACAAATTTTATGGTTGGCTACGTCTCTCCCTAGGGGTGCCGATATCAAAATGAAGGGGTGTAACTAAAAGTTTTTTTTCTTCCAGCTGTCACCTTCTACCAACAGCTCCTCTCCTCCTATCCGCTCCCATCGGAAAACTCCCAATTGGCATTCCCATTCCCATTCCCATTCCCATTGCCGGAATGCCGGTCCATCTCACGCCCATCACCACCACGGCCGCCTACACGGAGCCCACCAGCAACATCATTCTTGCTCCATCTTCACCGAGGAAGGGCGACGCAGCACCGTTGCTCGATCCCCTCTTTTCTTCTCCTTCAGCTGATTCTTCCTTTATAAGCTCCAGTCTGGCAGTGCCTCTTCCGCCGCAGATAGGCGGATGGCGCTCCCCTCTGTCGGTACTCGGCCACTGCCATCCTCACTGTTCTATAGGTGTTTTGAATGCACATGGGTATGGACCCAGCGGGCCCACCCAACAGTAAGCAGTTTACACCATCCGTTTTACAACTCAAAAAGGACCAAAGGCGAGCATTGTTGGGCCAGGAATAGACGCCATATAAACAGCTGCTTTTTTCTATCAGTTACTTTCCACTTGACAGTTGGGAGGTGTGAAGTACGACAGCAACAATTGTTGGACCATATATGCCAGATTGATCGCCTTGATATTATAGCGAGAGAAGGTAACTGTTGGATAAGCAATTATACTGCTGTAGACGAATTCCATCTTCTCCGATGTACACTGCTTTCCGCAGTTGAGGATACGCCTAGCTTTGAGAATGGCTCTCCAATTTGCTGCGGCTTTATGGGCTTGGGTTTCCATAAGTGTTGGTTCTCAGGCACTCTGCCTTCTCTCGTTTAATTAGAGAGAGAAGGCAGAGTGCCTGAGAACTGTAGAACCTGACATATAATATGAAAGAATTGGTGTTGGTTTTGATCAGTTTTTATATTACCCAGTGCCCCTTTCAGCTTCACAGACTTTAAGCGTCACTAAGCCATTGGTTCCTAAGTCCTCAAAATAGGGAAATCCGTCTTGGTAAACTGTAAACCTTAAGAAATCAAGAGCCCTCCACCAGAGCCAATAAATAAAACAATCCCATTAAGGATTTCCCCTGCTATATCCATCAAAGTTCATCCTAACGACTTCCAAAACACAATGAGAGGTTCCTAACGTGAAAGGCTGCAGCTGTAGGCTTTGTTCAATATGATTAGGTTAGAACAAAAACTGAAGGCCCAAAAGATGGAAAGAATGAACTTCGGCCACAGTGATATGATTATCATATTGATATTATTACCAAGGCCTCAAGTAGCAGAGAAACAACTAGGGTAGAATGACGAGTCTTTTCTCTCTGTTCATCAAATGCCACCAATACTCCAGAGGACTACTAAAATTAAGAGAATTAATGGGTGAAACAATCTATATTCAAGAAAATAAATAGAAAAAGGCAAACGGGTTTCACAATCACCAAAAGCGAAGAAAGACAGAAACATACATTACATGACTATTTACAATAATATGTATGTGCCTGTACAGGTCATTTGATACTTCCATAATCACGACTTCGATAAAAGACATTTAGACTTTGAGAGTCATCGTCAGGCAAAAAGATTAAGCCAATGGAAGATGTAGAAACTATACTATCCAGAGGTATGCCATTGCATCAAATGGAACAAGTCTTCAGACGACCGGATTGCCCGTTGAAGTTTCTGTCCGCAGCGCAATTCTAACTGCTGGATGTCGAGACAATGCAAATGTTTCTTTCTTCGCAATGTACTCCAGGACTTTGACAATCTAGAAAGAGCAAAATCCTCAATGATATATATATATATATATATATATATATATATATATATATATATATATCAGAAAAATCCTCTTATACAATTAATTGCATACTTAATAAAAGGAATAGCGTTCGCAGTAGTTATAATTGTAAATAGAGTTACTCAACAAACAGCCACTAATAAATCAGCACATTGATTTGATAAAATATAATTATGGAAGAGTGACCACAAAAATGCAGTAGCATTTTCTGGATTGAAAAGAGAAGTCATCATCATTTAAGTAGAAATATAAGAAAGAATAGGAGATGTAAATGAATAATATAATCCAAACTGGCATACCGACCTTTATGTATCCAGTTGATGGTTTTAAGTAGAAATGTGTACCAAAGTGGCTACTAGCAGGACTGCTTTATCTTTGTAGCATCCTTCGGAAGTGAACTTTTACCCACGGTTGAAGTGATCAAAGCTGCTCTCCCAATGACTAATCATTGGTTGATGTTTGGCACGGACAGGTCTACACGGATGAGTTTCTTGATTAATTAGCAGATTGGAAGGCCTAGCGCTAGAAGTGCCACTCCTGCGCTCAGGTCACGGGTTTGAGGCGCTTATAGTTTGTGGATTATCCATAAAAGCCAGCTTGCTAAAAAAAAGAAAAGATTAATCGGCATAGAGGATAAACTTTCCCTAAAAATGTTACTGTCTTTATATTCTGATCCTGTTTTGAAATAGCAAATGGCTAGTCTAGTACAGCTATTCAAGGTTAATAAGCTTATCCTTGGACATCTATCCGGCCACCATGCAACTTTATAAGAATGCTTGATGTCCAAGACAGAGGAAGTCTACCCAGCAGTTTTCTTCATATAAAGAAGGCTGTAAATACCAGTTCATGTGATAAATATTATATACATGTGTACGTGTATAAGCGCAAGAGCGATAATCATAGAAGTAATATTTTCTTCTGAGAGATAGTGAATAGTCTATTGAAAAATATAGTGACGAGAGACAACCTTAATAATTGAAGGAGGTCCAAGTTGAATGGTCGTGCAAAGTTTACTGATGGTCTGAAGCTTAAAGGCATCAGAGCAGAAAAAGGTGATCTGATTATATTCGATATGTCATTCCATATACACAGGTCGGATAACGTGTCCAACCTCAGAAAGCTTGTTTGTCCCGTGAATAATCTGTTATCCATCTCCCAGCGATAGATCCATTTATAATCTGGCCAACCTTAAACTCCAGCTGTTTGTTCTTGGATAAGATCGCTACGATGAGATGGTATACGTTTACCTCTACATTGGTAGCTTTGGAGGTCCATAAGATGGGGTTCGCTTATCAACTGCACTATCACATTATGCTCTTAATCGTCTTAACAGTTGAAAGGACTTTGCAGACAAGATCTTCAAGAAATGACCATGAACTTGAGCTCTTTACGCATCTCTTTGGTCTGTGTAGAAAATTGTGAAAAACATGAGAAATAGTTCTTTTGAGAATCTATAAAAGATCTTACTAAAATGAGCAATTGAGGAGATCGCATGAAGTACATAAATGCTCCAGCCTGGATTAATGGAAGACTCAAGGCATCGCAATTGAGAGCTAGTAAGAGATTCAAAGACTTAGGTGGCCGCTAGAAGCAATCCAAGAGCTCTCTTATCCAAACATTGGGAACAAAATGGGCGACAAGTTCTGTTCTAGTTGATTTACCATCATGTTTTTGGCCTCAAAATATTCCCTTAGCAAAGCCGAAGCCATGGATGTCATTCCAATCCCTTAAGGACCTTCAAGTATAAAATTTGTGGAACGGCCGTTGGCTACCTGAAGCTGAAAACCTCATGTAACAATGGACGCAGTAACATGATATTGTCTATATTCTACTAGTAATAATAATGTCAGCCATCTCCGATTTCTCATCATTCATCGCTATTGTCTCCATTGCTGCCGCAGTTGCCATCTGGGCAGTAATAGTCTATGGCAAATTATCAACCATGGGTGGAATCACCAGCATTATTTGTCGAAGGATTGCCTCCTTTCTTGGAGCGAGTAGTCCCCCAGGACTGAATTTTAATCAGGAGTTGGGATGGTTGTGGGCTTCGATCCCTCGGTCTTGATTCAGTTGAGATGGAGAGCGGAATCAGTGAGGCCTTTGTAGGGTGGACTTCTGTGGTGATGATGCCTTTTAGATTCTGTACTGTACGCGATTGACCTCATAGAGACTCTACGCTATGAGTTCATAGCTTTTGAAACTCCTGTTACTGTTGGATTTTGCTATTTTGCAGGGGATACAAGAAGAAGAAAATGTCACCCCATTGGATGAATGGCTTGATGCGGGTTTCTTCGGAGCCAGAGAGTGAAGGAGATCGGAGGGGCTCGGCATTTCAATTCGGAAGTGGAGACTACACGGTGGTTGAACTCCTTTGCTTGATTATTTTACAGAGTGTGGATCAAATCTTTCTCGTTCTTTCCTCTTCTTTCTTGTTTAGGTTTAGGCTGGCTCCATCAGTTTGATATCAAGCTTGTTTGCTTCTGTAACATCTTGGGTCTTTTGCTGTTCTCCCGTTCCAAATTGTCCATAGTGGAAGAAACAAGGAGAAGGTGAAATGGGAAGAACAGTATTGAGAAGGAAATAGACACAAAGTCACCCTAGACAGATGTTCCCTCATATTTCTTGTATGTTAGTAATGGCTCGTTCATGTCCATAACCTGTTCTTCAGAAGCATTAGTGTCATCCAGTAGGGCTGTTTACATGGGAACACTGTCTCCCGTGTTTCTTTTAGTGTTATTTCTGGAACATCTGTAGCATCGGATGAACAAAGAGAACAGACATTTCATATACTACATTTCTTTATTAGCCACTGTAGCCCTTGGTTATAACATCAAGAATACAATTAGATCACTCTGGTCTAATATGTGACACCTTTGTGCAGTTTACGTGGCAACCTATTCACATTAAATAGAGGGCATACAGTTAGATACTTGTCATTAAGTGAAAGACTTCTGGGAGTAGTTGGCATGAATTTTCATATATTTAGCATGGAAAATCCTAGAAATGTGGGACTGGGATGGCATGTGACCCCGAAAATCTCCTGCATCAGACAATTCAAACCTTCATGTTTTTTAGACTTTTATGCTGCTATTTTTTTAACTTTATGAGCGTCTAGATCCCCCAATGAGATAGATTGCAGATGAATTGTCATAATGATACAAAGCTGGCTCTGTTTAGCCTCTGGTGTAACCCATTTCGCACTTGTCGACCAATCGCCATATAAAAAATAATTAACATAACAAGAGAGACGGTGAAAACAAAATGCATCAATTTCAGTTCAAGATCTCTATAGAAAGTCAGATAAAATTTCAGCTATCGCTATGTTCAAGCCATCGATTAAACCATCATGAAGCCGCCACCAGTAGGATCTCTTAAATTCAATTTAGATCTCTTCTGAAATTCTGGTTTGGAGGGCATTGGAGGGATCTTCGTGGATCATTAAAGCAATTCAGTTCTGGCTTGCTCAGGATCTGCTGATTGCCAGGACTCTCTGGGGGTGGACCTGCTATGGTCCATGCCCATGTGAGTATAAACCAACATTCCAGAAACGTCAACACCACCAGAATTCAATATTAACGGCCAGCCGTGCTGTAGTTTGAAGACTTTACCTCCTCCAATTTTTGACATACGCACACTTGTAATTGTTATAAAAAGAACTGAGAGAGGTGAGAGATGTGAGGGAAGATCTAAACATGTAATCTGATCAGAAAGTATTCTCTCTCGTGGATGTAGGCCAAGATGGCCGAACCACGTAGATCTGCTCTCTCTTTGTGTATATGTTTGTGGTGTGATCCTCTAATCTAAAGATCCTAGCAGTCAAATCTGGGCCGATTGGTGATTTGACCCTTTCAGACTCGACCTCAGCAGAAGTTCAAGCATTACTTTTTTAAATTCAAAGATGGGCTCAATACATACTGACGGCAATAACTCAAATGTCATTGGATGGATTACAGGGGAAAAGAATTGGCCGTGCCTATTTGTATTAGAGTTATTTGTCTTCTGTTTGCTAAAATAAGAGAGGGAGAAACAATCTGCAATCTGCAACCACTCATGCAAGGAAATAAAATAGGAAACATAAATCGTTTTCATCGTACCCAAGCATGAAGAAAGAAGAACAAGAGGAACATACATTTTATGACAATTTACAATAATATATAGGTGCCTGTAAAATTACTTAATTACAAATTAAACGTAAAACATTTAGACTATGAGTGCTATAGTCACTACAGAAGATTAAGCTATATAGATATTGTACTCCCAAGAAGGAACCTAATTACTTCAGCTATAGAAGGCTTCAATGATCAGATTGCCTGCCCAACGTTCTGTCTAGAGTCTTCTGCAATTTAAACTGCTAGATGTTGAGACAATCCAATGTCTGTTCTCCTTGCAGTATACTCCAGGACTTTTGACAATCTGGAAAGTGAAAAATCTGTACCATAAATATCAGAAGAAATCTATGAGGGAGTAAGTCTAAAGCCATTAAAAATGAACAGTCAGATAATATTCTTGGTATTGTTATAACAGAAGATAGAGCCTTGCAGGAACCAACATATTGGTATGATAACATTTAATCATGGAAGAATTACCGCACAATACTGGATGAATAAGCGAAGTTGTGATAATGTAAGAAGAAATCTTAGATTTGAGCTCTTAGCCCTTGTTAAGTGCAGTGTTTCATAACCAAAGAGGTTTTAGCTTTGAATCCACTCACCATTCAAGAAAGAATAGGAAATACAAATTAACAAAACGCAGATAATAGGTAGTTTATTGAACAATTAGATGACAAGAGATCACATCGATAAGCGAATGTAGAAGCTAATGATCCGAAGCTTAGAGGCATCAGAGAAGAAACAGATGATCTGATTATTGCCCATATGGCGCCCCATAACCCATTTGAGGCAACATTGGCCTCTTGTTGAAAGCTTGTCTGCCCCGTGAATAATAAATATTGCAAAATTCAGGACGATCCATTAGAATTGCCAATCTCCCTTGGATAGATCAAATTGCTTTAAGTTAACTTGACAGTGGTCCCTCCGGTGTACCGTTCAGGTATGAGTTTCCAGATTTTAGTTGAATTTCAACACTTAAAAAGGACTTTGCGCACAAGACCTCCAACATTACCATGAATTTAAATGCCCTACATCTCTCTGGTCCGTGTAGAATGTTAAGAAAAAAGTCAGCAACATATAAATAGCAATTTAGCATATTGTTCTTTACTTGAATTACTTGTTAGGAAGATACCAAATGGAATAGGATAACCCAGCAGTCCTACTAATTCCGTTCAAGGTGCTATTCACCACCTTAAATTGAATAAAAATGTGGAAGTATGAATTATACATAGCTGCTAATAGCTAAATTGAAATTAGTATCCTGGATATTTCAATCCATGATGGATATCCTCCTGCCAAAGAGTACTACGAGGTTGTGAGTATATTCACATATGTATTTACCTCGACAAAATTATGATTACTTTGGTGGCTCATGAGATGCTATTTATTTAGGAACTGCACTATCACAAGACACTCATATCCCTCCAATCTAGTCAGATTGAACTCTACATCCCAAGAAGAGAATTTAAAATTCACATTGGCTCTGGGCAGATCCTCTCCCTAGAATGTAATCCAGGTATGATTTCTCAAAATTTCAGTTGAATCTCAACAACTAAGAGGGTTTCGAACAAGTCTCTAGTCTATGGACAATAATTATAAAAACTTTTCATTTTGAAGGGCAACAATAATTATAAAAACATTACGAACATTTTGTTTTCTTTCTTACTACCATTAGCATATGAATGGCAACTCCCTAAAATGGTATGGAGCTCTCACTCCCCACCTAAAGTGGCATTTTTCACTTGGACAATGCTACTTAATAAGGTGCTTAGTCTAGATAAACTAAATTCCAAAGTAATAGTAGGATCCTTATGGTGCTATTTTTGCAATTGTACTAGGGAATCCCTAAGTCATATAATGATTTAATATTTGACAGCTAAAGGAGTATGGAACCATATACTATAGAAGTTTGGCATGTTATGGGCTCTCCCAAATTCTAAACAAGACCTTTGTTATAAAAACTAGAAGTAAAAAGGAGACTTCAAAGGGAAAGGCAAACCTCTAACTCAATTGATGGATTCTATCTTAAAGTTAGCAATTTAATGAGTGGCAACCACTAAATGGTTTTCATTGTATTCATGTAGCTCCATTATCAAGGACTTGAATTATTCAAAACATCCTTGAAAAAGAGAAACAAAAACCCCTTGGGAGCCCTTGCCCTTGGGTTGGTATAACCTAGTGCCTAGAGGGATAGGAAGCCTCCTAATTGATCACAACATTCAAAGGATATTACATTTTGGGGTCTCTAGGTTTTAGGACTCAATTAAAGAAAAAGATGTTGTGTATGAATCACTCACATATTCTTCTGAATTATATGTACCCGTAGGATTAATTTGGAAAACTGGTAGAGATATGCAAGAACAAACCGTATTTGTTGGAAACATTCCTCTAATGAATTCCTTGGGAACCTCTATAGTAAATGGAATATACAGAATTGTGATCAATCAAATATTGCAAAGCCCCGGTATTTATTACTGTTCAAAATTGGACCATAACGGAATTTCTGTCTATACCGGTACCATAATATCATATTGGGGAGGAAGATCATAATTAGAGATTGATAGAAAAGCAAGGATCTGGGCCCGTGTGAGTAGGAAACAAAAAATATCTATTCTAGTTCCATCATCAGCTATGGGTTCGAATCTAAGAGAGATTCTAGATAATGTTAGCTATCCTGAAATTTTCTTGTCTTTCCCGAATGATAAGGAGAAAAAAAAGATTGGGTCAAGGGAAAATACCATTTTAGAGTTTTATCAACAATTTTCTTGTGTAGGCGGGGATCCGGTATTTTCTGAGTCCTTATGTAAGGAATTACAAAAGAAATTTTTTCAACAAAGATGTGAATTAGGAAGGATTGGTCGATGAAATATGAACTGGAGACTAAATCTTGATATACCTCAGGACAATATATTTTTGTTACCACGAGATGTATTGGCTACTGCGGATCATTTGATCGGAATGAAATTTGGAATGAGCGCCCTTGACGATATGAATCACTTGAAAAATAAAAGTATTCGTTCTATAGCAAATCTGTTACAAGATCAATTGATATTGGCTCAGGTTCGTTTAGAAAATGCGGTTCTAGGAACTATATGTGGAGCAATTAGGCATAAATTGATACTGACTCCTCATAATTTGGTAACTCCAACTCCATTAACAACTACTTATGAATCGTTTTTCGGCCTACACCCCTTATCTCAAGTTTTGGATTGAACGAATCCATTGACACAAAGAGTTCATGGGCAAAAATCGAGTTATTTGGGTCCTAGAGGATTGACAGGGTGAAATGCTAGTTTTCGGATACGAGATATCCATCCTAGTCACTATGGACGTATTTGTCCAATTGACACGTATGAAGGAATCAATGTTGGACTTATTGGGTCTTTAGCGATTCATGCGAGGATTGGTCATTTGGGGTCTATAGAGAGTCCATTTTATGAAATATCTGAGAGCTCTAAAGAGGTACCGACGGTTTATTTATCACCAAATAGAGATGAATATTATATGGTAGCGGCTAGAAATTATTTGGCATTGAATCAAGGTATTCAGGAAGAACAGGTTGTTCCTGCTCGACACCATCAATAATTCTTGACTATTGCATGGGAACAGATTCATCTTCGAAGCATTTTTCCTTTCCAATATTTTTCTATTGGAGCTTCCCTCATTCCTTTTATCAAGCATAATGATGTGAATCGGGCTTTAATGAGTTCTAATATGCAGCGTCAAGCAGTTCTGCTTTCTCAGCCTGAGAAATGCATTGTTGGAACTGGGTTGGAACGCTTTTAAGACCATAAGCTCTAGATTCAGGGGTTTTCGCTATAGCCGAACACGAAGGAAAGATCTTTTCTACCGATACTGACAAGATCGTTTTATCATGTAATGGAGACACTACTATAAGCATTCCATTGCTTATGTATCAACGTTCCAACAAAAATACCTGTATGCACCAAAAACCTCAGGTTTAACGGGGTAAATGCCTTAAAAAGGGACAAATTTTAGCGGACAGTGTGGCTACAATTGGCGGTGAACTCGCTTTGGGGAAAAATGTATTAGTAGTTTATATGCTATGGGAAGGCTACAGTTCTGAAGACGCGGTACTCATTAGTGAACGTCTAGTATATGGAGATATTTATACTTCTTTTCATATCCGTAAATATGAAATTCAGACTCATGTGACAAGTCAAGGCCCTAAAAGAATCACTAATGAAATACTGCATTTAGAAGCTCATTTACTCCGCAATTTAGACAAAAATGGAATTGTGAGGCTGGGATCTTGGATAGAAACAAGTGATATTTTAGTAGGTAAATTAATGCCTCAGGCAAAAGGATAGATTATTAAGAGCCATACTTGGAATTCAGGTATCCACTGCAAAGGAAACTTGTCTAAAACTACCTACAGGCAGAAGGGGGTGAGTTATTGATGTGAGATGGATCCAGAAAAAGGTGGGGTTCCAGTTATAATCCAGAAATGATTCGTGTATATATTTCACAGAAACGTGAAATCAAAGTAGGTGATAAAGTAGCTGGAAGACATGGGAATAAAGGTATCATTTCTCAAATTTTGCCTAGACAAGATATGCCTTATTTGCAAGATGGAACACTGGTTGATATGGTCTTCAACCCATTAGGAGTACCTTAGCGAATGAATGTGGGACAAATATTTGAATGCTTGCTCGGGTTAGCGGGGGACCTGCTGGACAGACATTATAGAATAGCACCCTTTGATGAGAGATATGAGCAAGAGGCTTCGAGAAAACTAGTGTTTCCTGAATTATATTCAGCTAGTAAGCAAACAGCAAATCCATGGGTATTTGAACCCGAGTATCCGAGAAAAAGCTGAATATTTGATGGAAGAACAGGAGATCCTTTTAAACAACCTGTTCTAATAGGAAAGTCCTATATCTTGAAATTAATTCATCAAGTTGATGATAAAATCCATGGACATTCTAGTGGACATTATGCACTTATTACACAACAACCCCTTAGAGGAAGGGCCAAGCAAGGGGGACAACGAGTAGGAGAAATGGAAGTTTGGGCTCTAGAGGGGTTTGGTGTTGCTCATATTTCACAAGAGATGCTTACTTATAAATCTGATCATATTAGAGCTCGTTAGGAAGTACTTGGTACTACAATCATTGGAGGAACAATACCTAACCCCGAGGATGCTCTAGAATCTTCTCGATTACTCATTTGAGAACTACGATCTTTGGCTCTGGAACTGAATCACTTCCTTGTATCTGAGAAGAACTTCCAGATTCATAGGAAGGAAGCTTGATCAGAATGAATCAGAATTTTTCTTCTATGATATGATCGACCGGTATAAACATCAACAACTTCGAATTGGATCAGTTTCTCCTCAACAAATAAGTGCTTGGGCCAACAAAATACTACCTAATGGAGAGATAGTTGGGGAGGTAACAAAACCCTATACTTTTCATTACAAAACCAATAAACCGAAAAAAGATGGATTGTTTTGTGAAAGAATTTCTGGACCTATAAAAAGTGGAATTTGTGCCTGTGGAAATTATCAAGTGATCGAAGATGAAAAAGAAGACTTGAAATTCTGTGAACAATGCAGAGTCGAATTTGTTGATTCTTGGATACGAAGATATCAAATGGGATACATCAAACTAGCATGTCCAGTGACTCATTGTCACGACCCGGGTTTTTTATATGATGCAATTTTGATAAAAGGCAAGATCTCTTGTTTTATAAATATGAGATGCATGAAAATTTTTCTCATTTGGAAAACAACCTTTCATAAAAATCCCGAGTGTGAAAACACATTCTCCAATAATTTAGCCATGGCAAAGTTTTAAATCACTATTGTTCCCAAGAAAGTGTTAGTCACAAATTTCTATTAGAGAGTAACTATAATCAAGTAACATTGAAAGATAAGATAGGGGTTTACTTACTTGTACTTAGTCTGTGTCTTCTAGTACAAACGTTCCTTGCACTTAAGTATTTACTTTGTATCTGAAAAAATGTTGAGGATTGGGTGAGTATATAATATACTCAGTAGGGCCCATCACTACTAGTTTTATAAATGCATGGGATGTTTCAAAATCATATGCTCATTCAAAACATGCATATGTTTGAATACTCGAGTTCAATATCAGTATAAGAATCCATAATCAACTGAAATTCAAAATATGCGTATGTTTGAATACTCGAGTTCAATATCAGTATAAGAATCCATAATCAAATGAAATTCAAAATATGCGTATGTTTGAATACTCCAGTTCAATATCAGTATAAGAATCCATAATCAACTGAAATTCTCATAACTTAAAAGATCACATAATCCAAAACTGAAAGTATCATATATATATGATAACATCATGATATGCAATAGATGCTTCATGGAGTCCAACTCATGGACCTCTAGTATGGTATGGTCGACCAACCTCATATCATGCTATATGAAATGGACATAAATCCAGGAAACCATAAGGTCTCACCGCCGTGTGGTCCTCGGGTACATAGGGACACAGGATCATATACCTCTATGGGGCATATGACACTTCGACCCAGTGCCGTGACACTAGTGGTAGCCCCTTGTACCACATGCAGTCGAAGTAGGGACATGCCCTTTTTGGGCGTGGTACCCATCCACCTGATAGTGGTAGAGGCTGAGTGGCCAACCCACACCCCTCGGCATAGCACCCACGAGCTCACTAGCCCAAATCATGTATGATCAAAAACCTTTGTTCAAAACCAGTCCTCTTTGGGTGCCTCACAACTGCCTGGCCCTCGGCACTCCAGCGTCTTTTGGCAACCCTCAAGGACATGCAATCTTTGCAAGTATTTAAATCATGTAGTGTATGCAATTGTTTGCAAAACATATGTGTGCATAATGTATATGCAATTCTTTTACGAAACATGTCTATGTACAAAACGTTTATCATATGCATGCTGAATCAAGTCATATACTTATAACATATGTTCTCAAAACAATAATAAATCTTTTAAAAGAATCTAATAGTGATAGAGCACCTACCTGACTAGGTCGCGTTAACCCCTTTGTCCTCGTACGCTCCTAAACATGGTTTGGGGACTCAAGGTTAGTTTAACCTATCTTTAATGGGTTTAGAGTAGTTGGGTCTTATTACTTAGACATTTAGGGTCGATCTCTATGCCTATGGGTGTCCTAAGGTCCTACTTGGGCCTTGTTATCCTCAGTTTTCCAAAGTTCTAGTGGTCACGCGCCACCATCCTATTATAAGGGTCATGCACTACTTTGATTGGGCCTTGATCAGGGATTTTATAGTTTGGATGTGTCCGCGTCGTCGATACGGACACAAAGCCTTTTGCGGCGCCTCCATCGGAGCTCTAGATCTCAAGTTATAAGCGTTTTAATATTGTATGTATATAGAGTCTTAAAGACAAAAAGAGAGGAATGCTAGGGCGCTGCGCGTCTGCGACGTGCGCCCAGCTTCCTTAAGTAACCAAAAAAACGACGGACGCTAGCGCGCTGCGCGTCTATGGTGCGCGCCTCAGCGGGCGTGTCTGCAGACACGTGCGGCAACGCCGCCCGTCTGTCCCTTTAGTGTTTTTCAAACAGGCGTCGACCTGCGTCGACGTGGGACGTTCCTATTGGATCGTCCTGCTTGTTAGTGACCTGGGTCGCCCTTAGGTCACCCTGGTTCAACCCTGTCGAACCAGTGCGGCCCTGGGGACATCCCAGGGTCCTTTGTGGAGCTCCCGGGCTCTGTTTTGCATGGTTTTTCATGCAAAAACTTAGGGGAATTGAGCCTAAGACTATGGGTGAGATGGGTTTGGGGAGTTTTTGAGCATACATGCTTCGTGGGTGGTTTTCTCTCCACGTTTTTCCCTCTTGGTCACTGCTCCGCGATGGGTTTTCTCCAAGGTTTTGGGCTGCCATTAGAGGCACCCAAGAGCTCTATTTATAGAGCTTTTAAAGAGGCTTCTGGAGGGGTTCTAACCACCTTTGAATGGCGGTGGGGAAACCTCTAGAATGGCGGTGGTTTCTCCTTGAAACACCGCCGTTCCAAAAGCCTCTAGGAGCTTGAAGACGACGGGGTGCCCGTATCAAAACGGGCACCTGTGTTTTTCAAGTTAAGTCGTTTTGTGAAATTTATAATTTTGCCCCTGAACTTCAAAGGGCCATATCTTGCTCATTTTAACTCCGTTTTTGGTGATTTTGGTCTCGTTGGATTCCTTTTTCCAAGACGCATCTAATGGAACCACTTTTAGTACCAAATTCCTGGGTTTAGTCAAGGCGACTAGTGAAATGACCAAAATGCCCTTTTCTTTAAAACTGAACTTTTCATTGCTAAACTTGGAATTTCAATATTACAAAATTGGAGTCATTACACTCATGTATGGCATATGAAGCTTCAAGTAGTTATTATTCAAGGTGACTCCTTATATATTACTAGATGGCTAGAACATAAGAGTAAGAGACCATGGAGATTTTGGGATTACTTTGATAGAATTGGCAGCACACTACTAAGAAGTTAATTTATATTTTTTCATATCCTTCGCTCTACTAATTCAATTGCAGCTGAGCCTCTGATTAATACCATTGCATATTTTTTGGTACTTTTTATTTGTCAAGTTTTGGGACCCAAATATTGCTTTAGTAGAGCTTGGGCCATGGTTATCATTTCTACCCCAAAAGGACCTTCTAGTAGTAAATGAGTAGAATGCCCCTTATTTGCACAAAAAGCTCATGAGTAAGAAACGTTAGACGCACTAATCGAGTCTAATTTGTTGAAAAGAACAATAAGAACAAGTTAATAACAAAATAAACAATATCAAATGCAGTGGCGCAAGAAGAGAGAGAGAGAGAGAGAGAGAGAGAGAGAGAGAGAGAGAGAGAGAGAGAGAGAGAGAGAGAGAGAGAGAGAGAGAGAGAGAGAGAGAGAGAGAGAGAGAGAGAGAGAGAGAGATTAATGGACTAATTTCATGAAAAAAATTGAATTATATGCCTAAGAAATCGGAAGGACTTCACTTTTACAAAAAGGGTCCTACCAGTGGTTGATTCATCCATTTATTTGATTTCTCAAATATTGAATATCTAATGTAACCCAATAGCTATGTAAGTTGGGCGATTATAACATCCAAAAGAATGAAAATATCTTGTAGAAAGGCTTATACTTGTGCCAAAAATTCAATACAAATTCAAACCTTTTGAGTGTTCAAAGTTGAGATTGTTTTTCACATAAGTCATTAACTCTACAAACACTACCTATATCTTGCTAGTGTGTCAATGCCCATATGGTGTTGACATTGCACATTAGCAAGTTGAATTCCCATGTGGGACAATAAAGATGTTAAAAGAATTAAGAAAACAAGGCCAAAATGTTGACTCTTCCTCTTCTTCCTCTTCTTTACTTCTAGATCAAATCCATCTTATTTATAGACCTTCAGTAGCTTTCTCTGTTTTTACCTACAAATTTATACAAAGAAAAACATATTGCTATTAGAGGAGTAAAAAGAACAAAATCATAGGAGATATTAGTCACTTTTTAGTTTCAAATGATGAAATCTTAGATACAAACATCTCCATTTCACGGCTACGGTCTCTCACAAACCCTAACTCATAGGCAATTATGGGAGGAAGAGCATGAACTTAAGAACAACTTTCACTATTATTTTTTCCTCTACTTTTCACCTTTTTATTGAATTTCACAATCAAGCATAGACTCATGTACATGAACTTTACTTAGAGTTGGCATAGCAAAGGAATTCTTTTTTTCTTTTCTTTTTTTCTGCTTTCAATATCCCACCTCACATACATTAGTAAAATGTGATTTTCATCGGTTTCCTCACAACTTACTATCATTAGCTCTTATACTTATCATTATCAAAGTCTAGAAAATTGATGCCTTGTTGGGAAAATGATATAGACTTATAACTGCGCTTTTGTGGTAGTTGAAAGAATCGGTCTCTTTAACTGGAAATCTAGAATAAAAATTCTTGATCCAAGCAAAAAAAAGCAAAAACTGAGCTACAAAACAATGTTTGCAACTTCCATTTGCCAAAAACAATTGCAAATGAAAATAAAATAATTGTTTCTTGTGAGAAATCAAGCAAAAAGGAAACTAAAATCAAGGAAATCTCTCATTTCTATAAAATCCTAACTAATCGTGAATTCTAGAAAAGGATATAGTGATATTGGAGCTTTATCTCTCTCCCTACACCATCCAAGCCACCATCTGAATTCTAGGACGATACTTTTTTATGCAGGGCCCAAGACATGCAAAGATGTAAATGTTGTCTTTCTCATTGATGGTGACAATGTTTTGTAGATGTAAGCCATTTATCATGTTTGTAATGAATTAGATGGTCTAGAGAACAAATTTCATTCCCATTTAATTCCTTTGGCATATATCCTTTGATAAAAATTGAAGAGCATCTATTTTTATTTCATTTTTCAAATGCCCAACAGTAGTAGTTAGAATCGTCCAATTGCATTAATTTCTCTTAATTACCTAACTTCAATAAGCCGAACATGATGAACACCTTAATCTTCAAAAGAAAAATCTCTAAGGGCAGCTTCAATTTACATTTATCAAGACTCGCCACTGTAATTTCATCAAAAAGTGACTCTTGTTTTTTTATTATGAAATAGGGCCCATCAGCTCTAAGTGCTTAATGGGTTGAAGAAAAAGTAACTTACGCATCATGGTGTCTGTGCTATTTTGCTTGGTATGCTAATCACCATGAAAGTCAACTTGCTAGCGTGTCAAATCAAGCACTGTGTGGCATAACAGGCAAATACAGGCAACATTTCTAGACTCAATGCTTTATAGGATTTGACAAACAATCTTCAACATAGGCCTTTCTTTGAAAAACTCTAAAAGTTTGTGGTTTTATTGAATATTTGGCATAGGTTTAGGCTTTTTTACAAGATTTTTGATCGTGTAAAGTGGATGGCTTAAAACTTTGTGTTAAAATAAGGAAAGATCCATTTCTGTTTTTGTGCTAAAATAACACAATTTTTCTGGACGTTAACATTTTCCAATCTCCCTGGTTTTGAAGATCTAGATATCCAATGTGGAAGATATCATATGAACAGGCCGGATAAACCGTAAATCAGGTTCATTGTGTAAAAGTGCGGTACCTCAACATTACTTACCATGAGGCGGAGCATTGTTCTAACTTTTCATGCATTCTTCTTAAAGTTCAAAACAACCCCACTTTTGCATCAAGCAAACTCCTTTTTTCCATATCTGATGGATTCATCTAATTGCTTCCGTTTGAGGGACTAGTAGTTGAAAATGAATTCAAATTGATATTTCTAGTATCTAAGAAGGTTGCAATTTTGAGCACAGGCAAGAGAGAGAGAGAGAGAGAGAGAGAGAGAGAGAGAGAGAGAGAGAGAGAGAGAGAGAGAGAGAGAGAGAGAGAGAGAGAAGCAGTCTATGATCAAGATCTTTTGTTTATGGAAGTCGGGCGCTTCATCACTATGAGTAAGCGCATTCGGAAGGATGCATCAAGTCATCCAAAGGTGCGTCTTTATGCAAAAGGGGTGCACTTCAACACTGTAAGTAAGCGCATTCCTCACCACATGGAGTAGAATTTCGAACAGATTAACAGACCATAGGACGAACTTTCATCCCAGCGGGTTACCAAACAAAAACTACTTTGGCTATCCTAAGCATTGGATGTAGAAAAACACGCATTCTCACCAGTGCTTGCAGGAACAGAGCTGATTTCCACTGCAACAAATGAAATCCTCAAGAGCTTTCGGCCGGAACTTGTCAACCCACTGCAATTTTTCGGTTCACTGCAGTTGTGTTGCTGTAATAATACTCGTTGGAGATGGCAATTGTTAGCCGTATATAGGTGGAAAACTGCCAGCATCATTTATGAAAGAATATCCTCCTCTTTTGAATCGAGAAATTGGCCATGGTAGGATTTGATTCTAGATCGTTGAGATGGTGCTGGAGTTCAATCCCATAGTCCTGATACGTTTGAGATTGAATTACCAAATCAGCGAGGTTGAGACTCTCCTCCGCGAGTTCTGAGCTTTTAGAGCTCCTGTTAGTGTTGGAATTGTCCATCTTGGGAGGGATGGAAGTACACCAAGATATGGGTATGGCGGACGAATGGTTGAATGTGGGCTTGGAGATGTCGGACGTGGTGGAGCCTTCGATTATCGGTTTTCGTCAGGCCAGATATTGGCGTTGGGAGGAATTAGGCATTGTACTTGCAGGCAGAGACTGCAAAACACTCGAGAGAGGGAGGTGCAGAATATGTGGCAGTGGATCGTCTTCTTGTTTTCATACACGCGGGCCCCGAGAGTTTGGTTGGTAAGCAAGCTTGTTCTTCTTCTAGGACATGTTCGGTTTTCTCAGGTGTGGTATGCTTTGTTTGTTTGTCCTTGCTGGCGAAACGAGCAAGAGATAGAGACGGAAGCAACGAGGTGAGACTTGAGTCAAAACGAAGAAATACTTGGAAGGAGCTAGGTATCAGACACTAACCTCTGCATTTCACAGATATTCTAGGTTCAAAGATGATTCAATACAGTTCAGGGATATTCCACTTGAGAAGTTACTTGTTTGTGGTCGTTCCTGTGCATCAACGATAAATGCTGATTTATTCGAAGAAGCATTGGCTCTGTCACCTTCTCTCAGATATTCCGTCTTCTCCATGCAGCATTTCGTCATTTCTTACGCCCTTCTAGACTTGATTCTCCACCATCGCCTATAAAAGAAAATTTAGACCGCCATTGTAGCTGCTCTAGCTACTACCAATTGGTAATCTCCGTATGTCATCAAACTCCAGCTTCCATACCTCTTCCGTTTCTCCCTCTTGTGAAATGGCGAAGCCTGTAACTCCGACCCAGAGCTCATACCTCACTGACGAAAGTCTCAAACACAATAACGACACTGAAACCCAGAAACATGGAATAGACAATAGGGGCCCGAGCCCCGGCCAAGAGAACCACAGGAGCACGGAAACTTCAAGCCTCTTCTCGACTACCTTGGTTAGGATTCACAAATTTGGCTTATCTTGCTTCAAAACAAGAAAAGATCCAACAAATAATGCTGCTTCATCCTGGACTCAAATGTCGTCTTGTTGTAAACCACAGGCGATCTCTCCTCCACACCCTTCATTTGTGGGAAGTTCAATGTTTTCTTTTGCTATGATACGAAATGCCATGGAGATGACTTCAAGGAGGAATGGGAATACTTCTTCAGTCGAGCAGTAGAACTCGATGGAGGAAAACAGGGTCAAGCATTATTGTTCTAATGCTTCACCCAGTCTTTGAGGGAGAGAGTTGTGCTGATTACTTGGGAAGGCAGCGGGTTGATATGGAATCTGCAATTGTGAAGGCCAAGGAATAAAAACCTTGACATCGGCGTGGGCCTCTTAGTGACTACATTACCATAGAGTGTCATTTTACGACATTCAATGGCACAAGCAATAATAACAGCCCGGGCCATTAGTATTATAGAAAATAAAATTGGACTGTGAGAACTACCTTGGCCAGTATGAAACAAAAATTAAGCATAACAGTGCTCGAGACAAACATCAATAGGATGGAGATTACCCATAAGGTTTAGAATTCGAGATCCAACATGCGAAGGACAACATTCCTGATAACGAGGGATTTCATTGCATCGATCAGCAAAGATTTATCCGTCATCAAATGCAGATTATAACATTTGGAAAGAATTCATCCTTCTGTCTGGTGGTTCCCGTAGTTGTTTATCATCTTTGGATTCTGTCTGTTTGATTAGCAGTTAAGGTGAAATCCTCACTGCGATGACATCTTATGCTTATAGGACTATTTTAGTTTAGTCTGTTTGTTACCCGACGTTGTTGAGATGATGTTGGCTATATATTTATGTTTCTCGTATTTTATTTTGAATGATTCTAGAGTAATTTCGTCCTGAGTATCGTGGTGTGAGAATAATTAGTTCGTCTTTTGTCCTTTCTTGATAGACGTGAAGAACAAAAGTAAGCCGCACTCATACATTCTCTTACCCCTATTACAAAACCCCTAATGGGATTGAAGCTGTGACATAGCATCAATGGGGAGGCATCAAATTTGTGCCAACTACTAGGCCAAAAGGCCTTTTGGATATTAGTTCATAGTTTGATAGCTTTGTTATTATCATCTCCGGGCCCTGTGAGAGTCCTTACAGAAGTGTGAGCTGATCTTCCCACTGGTCCATGTTCCAGTCCATCTCACGGAAGGGGTTCTCCTTTTGTGCAGTATTAGTTGGCATGTTATCCTTTTGTGCAGTATTAGTTGGTATGTTAGACCTTGATTAAGGACTGTATTATTTTAACTGGATATGGTTCAATCATTTATGAAACTTTTGGAAAAGAGTACTTAAGGGAGAACTAGAAATTGATAGTGCCACATGGCACTTCTCCTTGGATCTTGTGTTATCTTCCAATCGAACAAATTTTACTATGCTTTAAGAAACACAAAAGTTGTCAGAAGCACTCACTGATTTGCATTTCTCCCCTGAGCTAGCTAGTAACCCGTCTTCCTCATTTTTCATTTAGTCATGGTAGAAGTCCACCCTCAAAAAGTGTGGCAAGAGTTCACACCACTTATTAGGCCTCACTCCTTCACTTTTTGAGTGATCCAACCTGTTCATCATATTAGCAGCCCCTCAAGATGGGTGTGTAACAAAAATCTCATGCAAAATATGCATCTCTAGTAGATTCTTCATCTTAAAACATGAATGGTATTGTGTTTTTCTTAATATTGTTAATATGTCAGTTGAAGGGGCCTGCTAGAGAGGTTTCCATTAGTTGATAGTTTTGGTACACACCTATCTTGAGGGGTTACAAGTCCCATGAATAGGTTGGATCACTCAATAAATCTAGGGGTAAGGCCCAACAGGTGGTGTGCAGTCGCTCCACATTTTTTTAGTGTGGATTCTACCCGGACTCTTTTTCATCTGAAGAGAGTTTTGTTTTGTGTGTTCTGTCTCATCATCTTATAAAGAATCACTAAAGTCTATTAACGCTAAGGGTTGTGACTCGCTTTCTTTCTTTTTTAATGATTATTTTCTCAAGATAAACAGAACCAACAAACGACTTTGTTATAAGTTTCCTTAGTACCAATATAAAGAAACACACATTTCCTCGTGACCCAACTTGCTCAAGAGGTTTTGCCAACAGAAAAGAACAACGAACTTCCTGATGCTTCTTTCTCCGTATCTTTTGTGGATAGTACTATTATCCCACAGTCCATGAATATAAAATTGACAAATATAGGCATCTAGTTACTGCTCTTAGAGGGACCAAGAAGCGCTTCCAGTGGAAGCAGTATACTCTGTGAGCATTCTTATCGTTTTGACAAACACAAAAAGCATCCGACGTAGAAGTCTATTATAGAAGATGTGACCTACTAAATGAACAGCTTGGATCTCCAACCAGAGGAGCCCTACATGTACGATTTAGCGCCTGTAATTAAACTTGTAGCACATTCAACAGTCCTTGTACGTGGCATCCTCAATGTAGCATCACGTATCTTTGGAGTCATATGAGGGACCCGGGTTCGGGTAAGCGATAGTTCAAATGAACAAAGCTTTCTTTTCACCAGGAAACGAAAAGGAAAAAACAGAGTACATGATGTATGCACCATTAACGGAAACTTTACCATCTAGATTTTCTGTTAGATTACAATCTAATATAAACAATCTCGCCTGCAAAAATTTTACCATTGTTTTGATAATTTTGCTCGTTAGCTAAAATTCACCCAATTGATCAGAATAGTATAAACATAGAATCAGCATGTATTTCTGCCGCTGCTGATACAGGGTGATGTCAACCACCAAAGTAGATATTTGATCGACTATCCAGATACTGTATTCAGTAAATCAAAGACCATCCTCAGAATGGACTGTCGCAAGGTCTTCAGCTGGCTCAGGGACAGTCTGTTACTATTATTAAAGATACAGCTCACTTTACTAGCTGAATGCATTTAGGGCCATGTATGATGTAGCATTTAATTGAACCGAGCTTGTCCTGTTTTTCTAGATTGTACAAGTCTTGGAACACATCACAAAGGAAGAAGGCAAAGAATTCCCATCATCTACTGTTGAGTAGAAGGGACAGCACCAACCACAATCCGCAGCGGGCAGTTCGTTCATTTGAAACCAATTGGCAGTTGTAGTGATACAGAAGTATTGAAGTTAAAAATAATAACAGTACAAAAATCTTGAAGAGTGAAAAGTTGACTGATGCTCAATGTGAACACACTAAAGGATTAATGATATACAACGGAGAGACCAAATGATGCTGTTCATGTAATACTCTGCAGCTGAAGTACATGTGGCGCGGCCCCTAATGATACACCAGATCTGGCTTTGAACTTCTTCAGCATGCAAATATTAGCTTCAGGCTTGACCTCTCTTCTTCCGACCAAATGCTTGCTTTGCTACAGATAGCCAGTTGTTCATTGGTCTCTCAAACTGATGCTCTTTCAGGCAATAATTTCGGCAGGCAATAACTTATGTTCTCAATTTGATGAACTTGAACCTCCCATTGATCAGGAGCTAATTGCTCCAGTCAATTCTTGACAAAGGAAAACAATATCAGAACCATTTACAGTAGGCATCTTTGTTGCGGGCCAAAGAAGTAATACGTATGGCTGCCAATGAAGTAGTACACATTTCCTAGCTAATCTATTTAATAGAATCAGAAAAGGTAAAGGTTTCTGGGCAGCATCTTTTCTTCGTCATCTTACATGGTTGACGCACATATTTTCAATTGGAAAATAATGGCGACGCAAGCACACATGGGGCTCTCTCTTTCCAATTATCAAGACCATCTATTGCATAGGTTATGCTGTGAATGAGCTGAGCACCAAAATTTGACCCCTTATGCCTCAAATTTG
Source organism: Warburgia ugandensis (assembly GCA_035236585.1). Taxonomy (NCBI): domain Eukaryota; kingdom Viridiplantae; phylum Streptophyta; class Magnoliopsida; order Canellales; family Canellaceae; genus Warburgia; species Warburgia ugandensis. Next base: position 3,849,392 of record CP141131.1, on the reverse strand, counting down.
TAGCCTTTAAAGGACGAGTTAAGAGTATAAGGTTGATAATCATCAAGCACCACTGGAAAGTTTTATATATCACTCAACCATATCAGACTACCAGATAAATTGTTTAGATCCTCGAACGAACGGTCACCGATTAGTATTTTTGCAACTAATATTTCCAAGTCAGCTGCTCCAATCACCATATAGCAGCTCCATGTCTTTTGTGTTTGTAAGTAAATCAGCATGCTCCGTCTTTAATGAAAATATCACACCCCAATGGAGGTTTTCTTTTGAGAAACTGACAAGGTCGCCCTACATTGGCATTAGCAAAGAATGTTTTGACGATCTTGACAAACACGTGTCTTCGCGTCATTCTCCTGCGGACATCTATCTTCGACTTAGAAATCATCATGTGTACACAATTATCAAAGTAGTAACCGTCTGTGTTACCCCGTCTTCTTGTGGTCCCTAGTCAAGCATCACAGAGTGCTGGCACTCGCCGTCTTCCTCTCTCAAAACATTCCTTACCTCTCTTATGGCTCCCTTCTCCTTGTATCTACCGCTCTCCCGTTGTTTCTTCCTCCACCCCCTACAAAAAGAAAGCCACACACTAACCATCTAAACATGGCTTTGTAACTTCTTGCACATGCTTCTTCTCAATCTTTGCTGACTCTTGCCTACCATCACGATGGCAAAACCAACTTCACCTCCTGTAGCCTACATCTCCACACCGTCCACTGCCTCTTCTTTTACTTCTTTATCTCTTTATAGGGAAAGACCAAGTCTAGGGCTGGAACCAAGAGCTACAACCTCGCCGAGGAATACCTCGAGCAATTTGGTATCAGTGATGATGCTTCTTCCAGGAAGCGTCGCATTGAGAGCTCAGGTTCAAGCCCTGGGAGGGAAAGTAACGGAAGCGTGGCAACTTCGGGCTACCTCTCGACTATTCTTACTAGGATTCAGGAATTAAGTTTCTTGCTTTAGAGCAAAAAAGCATTCGAGAGATGATGCTTCTGTGCCTTACACTTCCAAAATGGCGCAAGAGGCAGGCGATTTCAGCAATGTAATGGGGAGAGACAAGCGGAAGAGCCCAATGACTGAAGGAAGGCCATTCCAAAGCAAGGTTATGAGGACCACAAATGGAAAGAACCTCAGCACTTATTTGTCTACTCCAACGAGTGGTAGACATAAGACCCAATCGTTGCAAAAGTTAGTAATGAGTCGTACTACTTCATCGTCCGATTGTTGTAGAGTGCAAACAACTCCTGCTCCTCCAGCCACTTTCGGGGGCTCTGTGGTCAGTATACCCATGATAATGAACACTATGGTAATGATATCAAGGATAAGACAAGGAGATAATCATCCTGATCGCGAGAAGCAAAAGAGTTCCATCATGGAGAACTCATTGAGTGAGGCAGTTGCTACGGTTTCGACAACTCCATCGCCAACAAATAAACCAAAAGCAAGGGAGCTCATATCATTGAGAGAAACAGTGAAAATGAGCCGCTCAATGACTTCACAACAACAGCTTGGAAAAGTTACGTTACATATACACATAGGGGCTGTTGGGAGCAGAGATATCTATCAGCAGATTAGCTTTTTGACGGATTTGAATTATCCGGGGATTACCTTTTCGTGGAAATATTTGTCCTATATTGAGACAACCAATAGCAAAGAAAAAAACTATCTATCCTTGGAAAAAGCTTAAACAACCCCAACTAAATAGATGCATGCATAAATATAGTAATCGTTGGTCTGTATCTCAGTATTTCGTTTTAAGAGTTTGTAGTTGGATCTTCCTACTAATTCTGTATGTTAGTTTCACAGGTTCTTAAGCAAGTCTGGCACAATGATCGTTTTATTTTCCAAATTGTCGAATTCTCTGACGATATAGAAGAGCAAGAAGGCATCAAATTACATCTCCATCTTGCTTTGCAGATTGCAGACAATGTGAACCGGAACCTTCGGCATGCAGGCCGGTTAATTGAAGCCAGATGGCTAGTAACTATTAGTGATTCAGAAGAGAAACAATTTTAGCTACTTCCTTTAGCTGGTCATAGTTTAAAAAAATTCCGAAGAGTTGATTTTTTTCTCTAGAAAACAGACCAACTTTTGGATGTCCTTAACAAGAGTTTCACTGATCATCAAATTGCTACGAATTATTTTCATCAAATCCAAGATGACCGACCCCTAATCGGAATAAGGTTTTGATGACGATGACATCACATTCACAATTGCTTTTGCTAGCTGGATGCTTTCTTTTAAGTTTTTCGGTGAACTTTCCTGACCATTCAAACATTTACCATGTCTGAATTATTCTTCACTTCAAATATCCAATTTTTTGAAACTTTCTTTCTTAGTACGAAAAATTTTCTCTACTTGCCATCCGAAAACAAGAAAAAACTAAAGTAAGACACAATAAAGAGTAGGCATACTCGACGTCAATTTGCCTGGACTTTGCTTTTCGAAGTGAGTCGATATTCTGAATTTTGGAACTATGATGTAAAAATACATTATCTATTAACTTGTGATTTTGCGTCTTGTGGATATTTATCTGAATAAGCGCAAGCAAATTTGTTCAGTACCTACTTATAGACTGGTGATGACATTTTTAGGGTAATATAATGCCCGATATTTAATTGCTCACTTGGTGAGGTCCTATGAGAGGAAGAGTAACTTCATGTTCATAACTTGAATCTCAGTTCATCAACAACAGATCAAGTTACTTCCGTGGAATCGGAAGGAGAGATCACCGAAGTAGCCAATAGTATCATCAACACTCAGAAATGAGAAGAATACATCTGCAATATAGCTAAAAGTATCATCAATGAACAGAGCCTAAAGCAGTAAGTACTTTGTTGATGGTACTTTTAATCTGCTCCGGAGATCGTTAGTTTTAAGTTGCTTCAATGTGCCTTAGCCAAAAAAGTAGGTAAAAAAGAAGACTCAACATGTATTTATTTATTTGTTTCAATGGTTATATGATGTTCGTAGGATACCTATAGATCTGACATAGAAAAATGTGGCTGTAGTCCGTATTCAGTGCAAGCCTACACCTTCTCAGTTTAATTATTTTTTCGTTCATAATTCGTCAAGTTCTAATGGGATCCGGTGCATTAGTGCTCACATGGTCGTACCTTCTTCTTAAATATGGCAACCCTTGTGTCAGGTAGCCAACCGGCAAGGGTGAAGCTGAAAATGGTTTTGTTATTTCTTTTTTGCTTGCAAATGAATATATATTAGTTTGTAAGGAAGAAATGAAAATCGTCTTCGGCTTTTAAGAAATATGGCAACCCAAATATGACATGAATCGAAAACAGACATTCCCTTAAGCTAGGGTGTTCCCCATAAGCGACGAGCTGCATCGGATCTCGAGTGCGGTGAAAAATAGGTAAGGGCTACTAGGGCGTTCTCCCAGAAGCGACGCGCTGCATCGGATCTCGGGTGCAGTGAAAAATAGGCAAGGGCTGCTAGGGCATTCTCCCAGAAGCGACGTGCTACATTGAATCCTGAGTGTAGTGAAAAATGGGCAAGGGCTGCTAGAGCGTCCCCTCGGAAGCGACGTGCTGCATCAAAACCCAAGTGCAATGAAAAGTGGACATGGGTTCATACCATCGCTTGTATCTAAGAAACTAAGTGGAAAGGGGCTAAAGCAAGAGAAATAGATGGGTATAAATTATGGTACGTAGGAAAGGAAAATAACAGAAATAGTGTAGGAATAATAGTGGATAAGAAATTAAAGGATAAAGTTGTGGATGTTAAAAGAATCAACGATAGAATTATAATAATAATAATTGTTCTAGGAGAGCAGATTATAAATGTTATAAGTGCATACGCACCACAAGTAGGGTTACAAGAGATAATCAAGAAACAGTTTTGGAAAGATATGGAGGGAGTCATGGAAGAAATTCCCAACACTGAGCGGATATTTATAAGTGCAGACTTAAACAGTCATGTAGGAAAAGATAAGGAAAGATATGATAGAATACACGGTGGATATGATAGAGGTGAACAAAATGAGATGGGGGAGAATATCCTTGATTTTGCTTTGTCATATAACCTATCCATTGCAAATACACTCTTTAAAAGAAGGATGAACATTTAATAACCATTAAAAGTGGACTTCATAAAAGCCAAATAGACTTTTTTCTACTTAGGAATAATGAACAATCTACATATAAGGATTGTAAGGTGATACCTGGTGAGAGTTTGACCTCACAACATAGGTTAATGGTTATGGATATCCATATCAAAAGATGGAGTAAAAGAACTAAACTTAATACACACCCAAAAACTAAGTGGTGGAACTTAAAAGGAGAGAAAATAACCTCCTTCAAAAATAAGTTGATGGTATAAGAAAAGTGAAACTATGAAACAGAAGTAAATACTATGTGGACTAATATGACTGAGTGCATTAAGAAAGTGACAAAAGATGTCTTAGGAGTATCTAAAGGTAAAAGGGTATTAGCAAAGGAAACATGGTGGTGGAGTGAAACAGTTCAAAAAGTTATTAAAAAAAACGGATGTGTTTTAAAGCATGGCAGAAGATTAGAAATAATGAAAACTATGAGCAATATAAGAATGCTAAAAACGTTGCTAAGAGAATAGTAAGTGAGGCTAAATTTAAAGCATATGGTGAGCTCTACAATAGACTAGGAACAAGAGAAGGTGAGAAAGATGTGTTTAAACTTGCAAAAGTAAGATAACAAAAGGGTAAGGACTTAGATCATGTTAGGTATATTAGAAGTGATGATCAAATGGTATTAGTCAAAGATGATGAGATCAAACAAAGGTGGGAAACATACTTTAAAAAATTGTTAAATGACAATGGCCCTGAGAATATAGGGATTGAAAATACTATAAATCAAAATAACATTGGATATTATAGGTATGAACGTATGATTAAAATACCTGAAGTAAAAGAGGCCTTGAAAAAGATCAAATCAGGAAAGGCCATGGGGCCTAATGGTATACCAATAGAGGTTTGAAAGCATATGGGAGACATTGGGGTAGTTTAGTTGACCAAGTTGTTTAACAAGATTATAAAATCAAAGAAAATGCTTGATGAGTGGAGGAAAAGCTCTATTGTACCAATTTATAAGAATAAAAGAGACATACAGAGCTGCACTAATTATAAAGGGATCAAATTTATGAGCCACACTATGAAACTTTTTGAAAGAGTGACTGAGAAGAGGCTGTGTCATGAAACAAGTGTATCGGAGAATCAGTTTGGTTTCATGCCTGGGAGGTCTACCATGGAGGCTATTTTCTTACTAAGACAATTAGTAGAGAAATATAGGGAGAGGAGGAAAGACCTCTACATGGTCTTTATCAATTTAGAGAAAGTTTATGATAGAGTCCATAGAGAGTTAATATGGAGAGTGTTTGGTGGTAAAGGGGTTTCGCAAGGATATATAGACATAATTAAAGATATATATGAGGGAGCGGTAACAAATATTAAGACCATTAGTGGCGTGACTGATGATTTTCCTGTCACTATAGGATTGGACCAAGGATCGGCATTGAGTCCATACCTTTTCACATTGGTTATGGATGAGCTAACAAAACATCTGTACCAGGAGATTCCCTAGTACATGTTATTTGCAGATGATATAGTCTTACCTGATGAGACAATGGAGGGTGTAAACATAAAGCTAGAATTATGGAGAGAAGCATTAGAATTTGTAGGATTTAAAATTAGTCGAACTAAGACAGAATATATGGATTGTAATTTTAGCAAGGAGAGTAGGAGTAGAACACTAGTCAAGATTGATAACCAAGAAGTCCTCGTCAAAGACTATTTTCGGTACTTATGATCAATAATTCATGAGAGTGGAGAGATTGAGAGGGAGGTTATCCAGAGAATTCAAGCGGGTTGGAACAAATGGAGATGTGCAGCTGGAGTTTTGTGTGATCGACGAGTGCCACTCAAACTAAAAGAAAAATTCTATAGGATGGCCATAAGACCGGCCATGCTCTATGGATCAGAATGTTGGGCAGTTAAGGAATATCATACTCATAGGATGAGCATCGCAGAAATGAGGATGCTGAGATAGATGAGTGGTAAGACAAGAAAAGATAGAATTCAAAATGAAAATATTCGAGAAAATTTAGGGATAATACCAGTAGGTAATAAGATGAGAGAGACTAGACTTAGATGGTTTGGACATGTTCAAAGGAGACCAACAACGGCACCGGTTAGAAGAAGTAAGGCAATACAGGTAGAAAGTTTTAAAAGGGTAAGGGGAAGGCCCAAAAGAAATTTGATAGAAGTGGTGAGAAAAGATTTAAAAACTTTGGGACTAAATGAAAACATAGTATTTAATAGAGTGGAATGGAGGAATAAGATTCATGTGGCCGATCCCTAATTGGGATAAGGTCTTGATGATGATGATGATGAATTCGTCAAGTTATTTGCAATTTTTTTTTAACCAAAGACACTGCTCATAGAACCAAAGAAGAACTTAAATGCCCACTTACATCCCTGTGGAATTTAACATGACTACACAATGTAATGCTAGCCGTTATATGAGGATTGAAGGTAAGTCATCAAGAACTCTGGAGGAATCATCTTCCTTTCCTGGAATGTTAGTTATAACAATGATAGCAACTTTTGACAGTTCATAGCGAAATTCATGAGCTTCTATAATAGCTCATCAAAAAGGACTGGCTCACCACTTTCTTATGGGCAAAAGTTTTGAGAGATTGAAGGAGAGAAGGTTTTCTTAGATCATTCTTTCTTTTCCATTCTTTGTTTCTTGATAATTACTTTTAAAGACTAAAATATATTGTCGAATTAGAGTAGAACTCTTCCAAGGTAAAAATATAGCCCACCCCGAGTTTTTATAAACCTTTTTCCTCATAATATGAGAAATAATCATATATTTTAAAGAAAATAAACGGGATCCCTGTAAATTAAAATTTTAAATTATAGAACTTTTAGTGTAGCTAAGAGAAAAAAAAACTAATTGAAAGCGAAAACCTCGGGGGTCAACCACATTCGAAAACTACAATCATAAATAACATTAAAACCTTGATACTCTGAGCATGCTCGATTAAAAACCACAATAAATACACTGGCTAATTAAAGATGATAATAAATCAAATCAAACGTCACCAGGTTCCATCCATAACCACCACACTATTTCCATCTAAACTTTAACAATCCTCCATACCATAATATGAGTCCAATCTATGAAAATGTATCCACATCTAAGAAAGTCTCAAAAGTCTAGTCCAAGTAACATACTCTAAGCTATGTCCGAATAAGGAAATGAGATGGACGGTCTTCAAGTCTTCTTCCAAATCCCCGCTACTCCACATGCTTTCCCTTCTTATTATCACATTCCAAATTAGAGGCATTGCAAAACAAGGCAATGCATTAGCAAGCTATGCTTATGTAGGTGATTACACTCAAATAAAGTTTAACCAAAATTTACAATAGGATTCTCATAAAGGAAGCATACTCAAGACATGTCAAATAATTGAATGCTTACAATTACAACTTTCACAAAACAGATGTCGAGTTAAATTAGTATAGCATGCAAGGCATGATCAAAATACAATGTAAGTACATCAAAACCATACTAGTATATATCCACGGGATAATATGCATGCAATTATGGATAACAAAACACTGTATCAAAACTATACCAAAATGCTCCAATATACTCAATCACCAGTGATGTGTACCCATACTAACTTTGGTCCCTCATGTGCAACCCGCATCAGCCCCCGAAATCTCTCACGGCCTACGCCTGGCTTGCCCTGGTTCACCCTACATATAAAGTCATATGAACATGCACAATAACTATATGGGTTACTAAGCGGCAGTGGCAACCCCATCAGGATCTGAACCATTACCGCTCCCCGTCGACACCAAACGAGAGACTTTCTCCATCCCCATGGGAAGGAACGAACCCGTAGGGGGGACTACCCATGATACCACCCTTACGTACCTGGCCTTGTATTACACTAAGGCGGTGTCTAATCATCGTCATCATCACAAAATCATAGGGCGGGTGGCCAACCGTACAACCCTCCTAACATAGTACCCACCGGGTGAAAGCACCCGTCAAGATATAAATCTTATAAACCATGTGAATGCGCTATAAATAATTCTAATAACGTGATTAAAGCCCAGCATACATTGTTATTACCAAATTGAAAAGTCATGCTATAACACGAAAATAGGGATCTAATTATGTGCATGAGAAGACATAAAGCACATGTCTCAAAGCTTTAAAAATCCACTCATGGTTACTGAAACCATGAAATAATTGAATGGAATCACCTATCTCAATAAATGTAGTGCTCCAATCAAGCGCGTGGAAGTATCATGTTGCAACGTACCTATTACATCATAGATTCTCCATTATTTGGCAATTCAATGATGTTTATCTCTCTAATCCCCTAGGTTATCTCACATTTGATGTATACTATCAAGATCTAAGGCTTAATTATCCATTCATTAGCTTGATTGAGATTATCTCACCACATTCAGTAGTTTAACTCTTAAAAAAGAATTTATATCTAGCTTTTCAAGTCAAATATAGGTCTGTGCCGTTAATACGGTCGCAACACCTCTTTCGGATCGCGATTTGGACCTTTGTAGCTTCTAAAAATCAAGTTTTTATAAATGGACGGGTCAAAGGACCCCAAAAATCCCAAAAATCATGTGTCGCACATGCGCGCCCATGCGGTTGATGCGTGTGCATGCACGCCTGCGTCGACTTCGTGTGGGTGCGTGCGCAGATGCACTGCGCGTGTATGCGCTGTCTTCATGTGTGCGCGTGTTGCCAGTGTGCGCTAGCGTGGCATGTCACGCGCGGGTGCAGTGCGTGTGAAGTCGCGTGGCGCGTGCGTGCCCTCTGCACGCATGGCGCCTACATGGCGTGTGATAGGGGTGACGTGTGTCACCTCTGGTTGCCGCCACAGGAGAAGACCGGACTCTAGTCGCCGCCAGCGATGCTCAGGTGTTCAAATGATGCGATTTTTGCACCGTTTTGCTCAATTTTTCTTGTAGATCCTATTTTTATGCCCCTTTTCAACCAACTTTGTCATTATCTAGTGTTTTTACATGATTTTTGTTACGTCCCTAAAATTTTTCATCTATTTTTTTATGAGTTTTTTTGGCATCCCTAGGTGTCCGATCACTATAAAAATTCGTGGGTTTGGTCTTCTTGTTACTATGCACAATATGAACGGTTCAGATCACAATCTGATGTTGTTTCATCGGTTTACTTTAACAAAAATAATAACGCATACTATTTCACTGAAAAACGGCAATCCACACCATTTTCCGACGTTAAAACTATGGAAACTATTGGAAAACAAGGGAACTGGTGGAGGGTGGCCTACCGTGGTTAGATCGTCAATGCGTGCGCCTGCTAGGGGAATTCCACGTCGTTGCCCTGCATCGTCAACATGAAATCCGAGGTGAATAGTTTAGCCATACAAAAGACAGGGCAGGTTTTTATAGCCTCATTGTGGTCTCACGCCCTGCCCACGTGTGTATATCAATTTACCTCTCTTATTATTATTATTTTATTATTTGGGTTATTACACACTGACTCTACTGATTGGCAACTAAGTCAAAGTAGATTGTAATCAACTCAGGCAAGTAATTATTGAACTGGGGAGTATTATTCAGTGGCTAAAAGAGGACTGGTTCTTATAAGTGATCGATCCTTCCTGAATATGTGTGCACAGTTGATAGATACATGTATTTCATGTACCTGAGATTGATGTGATCAGTTGATGTGCTCTTTATCTTCCTTCTAGTTTCTCCTTTTCTGAAGATGGATAAGATGTATTACAACGAAGCACGTATATATTTGCCATGTTCACTATACTACTTGTTTATATTTATCACTAGTTGTATGGTGGTAGGGCAGTTACCAAGTCACCTCCATGCGGTCCATACCAGGTATCCTCTAAAGACAAGTGAGCCGGATGCAGTGGGACTCCAAACATTGATCTGTTGCGCTCCCATCTTATATAGTCTATAGCCAAGAAGTTGTCGCCATTAATTGGATAATTCTAACTTCCTCTTCTGGGGCATAAAATGAAGGGTCATTATTAACGTTAATATACAAGTGTTAAAATCCAGAGCAATCAACGTGTAGTTCTCTTCCTGGTCCAATAAAAAGAGAAAAATCAATACAAGTTCCCTAATGAAATTTAATCAGGACAAAGATGTACGAAATCACTAAGACTTTCCACATGCGAAGCAAGAAATCATCTTATGAACAAACGACTCTTTCTCTCTGGACACAGCTGCCCTCTCCCTCTGAATTACGTCCACAATCACCGACTCATCGCTTCCATTCTTCCGACAGTTCTCACATTCATCTAGGAAGATCTTGAACGCGTCTTGCACATACTTGGTAGCATCTAAAACTGTCATGTTCTCAACAAGCTTATCTGGATAGGTGTCCTTCCTGTGATCCCCATTCAGTGCAGCTGCCATCAGCACCAATTCCACTTGAAATTCGGTTAGTTTTGAGTCTTCCTTAGCACCGGCAGGCCGTAACTTCTTTGGATCCGGCACGGTAACTGCAATTGAGATGTGTTCGAACAATGTTACTTTGTTGACAGCGACGGCGATGATAATGATGATTAATAAGAAAAGGAACAATGACGCTTTGTAATTTCACCTGGGCAATCTGTTCTAGGACTATTTCGTGTTATGACAGTCTCAAATGTGCCCGCCCATGCATCTCGCTTTGTCAAGAAGTTTTCTAGCTGAAAGATCTTCTTCACAGTAGCAGAAATGGAAGAATGCTCGAACTCCGATGAAGAATAGGGTCCTGAAGGCCCGTGGACAACTGCAATAGCATTTGCAAAACCTCAGAACACTTTGTGCTTAAGGAACGTTTAAAAGGTAGGCTAAAGACTTGAACAGGCAGAGTTTTTAGGTAAAGAATAGTTTGGCGAGACAAATGACCTGACCTACACTTTACGCGCGCTACATTTTAGACCACGTCCTGTATTTTGCATAGGTCCGCAAGATAGATCCGCCATTAATTTTCTGATGGTTGGCTATCCACATCCTAGGGGGACTCGCAAAACTTTCTTCACTGCGTAATCTTAACCCTCGGATCACTTCAGCTTTTACTATTTCAGGCAGAGAAGTTCATTATCTGCTCCAGTAGTGGTCAGGTTAATCCAGTGGAGAAGATTTTTGGTGCCTGCCCTATGTAAGATGTGAGACAAGATGAGTGGTTTGGATTGCCAGAGCCTTGTATTTTTATACCCGACGCAAAATGTAAAACATCTTTGGGTCATTTCATAATGAGCAGAGGCCATCAATTTGGAGATTCTTGAGTAAAGTAATTAACATCGCCCACTATATTCGATTTATTGAGCCATAGAGACCCAAGGTGAGGTCACAAGCGAATGGTTCTTATCAAATCCAAGACCAGACCACCCACAACTCCTTGCTGCAACTTCCTATATCATTCAACCTAAGGCTGTACCTTTATTTGTTCTCTTATCTCCTGAACACAGTAACTGAGATTTTCATGATATGTCACTAACCACTCTAGCGCTTACCTGTACCCCGTTCAATCCAAGGAGAAATCATCATGGTTGGGACCCGGACGCCTAATCGGTCGAACTTGAAGTAATATGGTTCAGGACCCACAATGTCATCTGGACTAGGAACTCCTGAAACAGGAGTCGGGACATGATCATAGAATCCACCATGCTCGTCATATGTGACTACGAACAACATCTCATTCCATTGAGGACTAGCCCTCAGAGCCTCGTACACCTCCTTCACAAACTTTTGCCCTTCCGAAACATCGTGGGATGGGTGATCGTCGTTGCCTGGTAATATCTTCAAGTCGAAATATCGTTGCTCGATCACCACATAGTTTGGCAGCTTGCCTTCCTTGCAGTGGCTCTTGAACGTCAAATCGTACTGGTGGAAGTTTTTCAATATGTATTTCAATTTTCTAAGGTTCCTGTCAGCGAGAAAAATTCAACGTTAGACAGAGGACAGTTGGGCGCCAAATCTTAAATCAAGCATTACAACTATATTTAGAAACTTACAATTGGGGCAGCCCCGGTGCACGAAGCTCCTACCTATTGGGGTCCGAGAAAGGGGCGGACCATAATGACTTATAGTACACAGTCTTACCTTGTATTTTTACAAGAGGCTGTTTCTACGCCTTAAACCCATGACCTCAAGGTCATATGACAACAACTTATACCGTTGCGCCAAGGCTTCCCTTCTACAATTTCAATACAATTAAGTGAGCAAAATCTTGAAAAGATTTGGGTATGGAGACATGGATTTGATGCCGACGAGCACATGATAGAGTAGACGCGGTCCTTTTTCAATCACGGTGATGACTGCTTTTATTTCTAAACCATTCGCTATGTTCAGAAAGACTTACATATCATCCTACCAAATTTCATTCCCATTGGATGCTTTTAATTTATGTTTCTCTAAGTTTAAAATTAATGACCCTCGGGTGTTCTAAAAATCCAAAACAGGTGATTAGGATTATCAAATGCATTGATTTCTCGTGTTACTTAATCTCTGTACACAGAACATAAAAAGACTCTGGGGGCAGCGCCTACTCCGTCTAGCGTTCATGAGTGTTTACTTCCACCTGGGGCTAGAAAAAAGAAAGCAAAATTAAGATGTAAATTAAGTTCCGAGTAACCTTTCAAAAATAAAAATGGATCCATAACTTGAAAAGGCTAAAGGAACAGAAAACACTTTTTCAGGGCTACATGTGCAACAGGAACATGATAGATCCAATGATCCTAAACCTTTGATCAGTGAAGATAATAATATGTGAACCAACTTATTTTTGTTAGAATGCATCTTACAGATGGGATATCTCCTCTGTAAGGGAGCAGAACAACTTGCGTAACATGTGACGGCTCACAAGTTCAACTGGTCTGGATCACATATCATTTGTAAACGGTGAACAATATTCTTTAGCAGCCACTTTCAGGGCCCACGTGAACCACATGAACACGGTTTGGTAAACCAGCCAATGTAACAGACAGAAGTGTATGCCATAGCGGCTAATTTTACCTTGATACCCTGATCCATTTTCAAATTTTTAAAATTTTAAATGGAAAAATGAAAAAAATCATATTTTCCAAGAACAAATTCGATTTTCCGAGACTTGCGTGACAAGGAGAAGTGGGCACCTCTCAAAAAAGAAAGAGTAGAAGTGGGACGTTACGAATGGGCCAATTTAATTTAACCTTTAAGAAGTTCAAACCAAACTCACCTGTAGAAAAGCGTGGCAGGAGGATACTGATAATAAATCCCGAACGTAAATCCAGCCTCATCCAACGACTCAAATATCGTTTTCTGTGGATATCCCATAATTAACTTCTTCCTATCATTACTGGTTGCACCATGAGAAGTAGCCGAATGTACAAACAACCGATTGGGCTGAGTCGAAGCCGGCATGGAAGCAAACCAGCGGTCGAACACCGCAAACTCGGATACCAACGTCTTATAAACAGGCACAGCATCCGGCTGAAACCCGTTCATCACAGCATCCGACATCCCCTTCTCTATACTCTCTGCTTGCTGAACAAACCCGTTCATCGTAGGGACTTGGTTAGGAGACGATTCTGCACTTTCGCCCGTTGGATATTGAGTCCCAAACACCTGTTCGTATATTGCCTGTATGGAATGACCAGGGTCCGGGTCAACATACTCAGACTGGTTTCCGAAAAAAACGCGATCGGATTGTGGATCAGTTGTTGATACCGGATTGAATTCTTTGCCGGTGACGCCGTTTATTTCCGGGTTTAGAGATTTCATCCATCCTAACATGTGATCGAAGGAACGGTTTTCTTGAACTAAAACCACCACAGTTTTGATGGGGTATGTGGAAGACATGGTTAGTGTTCGTGTTTGGGAAGTTGGATTGTGGAAATGGGTGGGTTTTTATGGAAGCTTTCGTGTGGGAGAAGGAAATGAAAAGGGGGGTTTGTGTGATGAGAGATGACAAAGAAAGGATAGTTGTGTAAGCTAAGATTAGTTCATTTGGATGCTATTTTTCGGTTATATGGATATTCACGAATCCTTATGTCCTCCAGGTGTTGTTGCAAGCAAAGGTGGGAACATAATCCAAACTAACTTAAAGATCGACAAACCAATTCAAAGTTTATTGCTGCTCAGTTTAACAGAAAAAGAAAAATACAACGGGAAGGGGAATGCTTTGAGTCCTCCGCGCAGCACAGAGAACCATTCCCCACATTTGGTTAGTCGGACCCGTTCATCTGATTTGTCCTATTGTGCTGACTATTAATCCTAAAACACTTTATACTAGATGAGTTTGGAAATTGCAAAGTGTACTTTCCATGATGTAAACATGCACGATCATAAACACAATCTAAAGATGGCCAAATTAATCCTGATATATTGTATTCCACAAAAAACAAAAAACAAAAACAAAATGGACGATCATAAACACTATTTAAAGAATTGTCCAAAATGAATGACCTGAAAGTACTTCTTTGGATGTTAAAAACATCAAATTATGGTGATAATTATTATATTAGATTAACAGTTTCGATCAACCAAATGCACGGTCAACTATTATAAAGCGGGACCACAGCAACCTTACTTGTATGCTGAATACTACCTAGAAGCAACCACATAGCAAGTTGCTCCATGGGGCTCCTACGTTTGCATGAAAGGTCCTACCTTTAGTTAATCTAACCGGTTCATCTGATCTCTAACTTTGAGTGTCTCTTAGACCAAAAATCATAAGGGAAATGATCATAATGGTTGGATGATTCATACATCCTAAAAGCTTTATTTTTTTTGTTGTTGAATGCAGATTCTTTGTTTATAGAAATCTTTTAAGTATCCATTTCGTGTGATCAAAAGTACAATTCTTCAGAATTTAGATGCTAGAATCATCCGATCTACACACTTTTCTGGAATGATAGACTTCCAAAGCCAGAGCAAATACTGAAAATCATCAAAAAGTGGAAACCCTTCGTGCAAAAGTTGGGTGCTACCCGTCAACTTGCCAGAGTGTCGTGCTCAATGATGCCATATGTCCAAGAAAAATGCTAGACTAGGGGCTACCACATTGCAAGTTGCCGTGTACGGCACATCTTTGGTTGATCAGACCGGCTCATACGATCTCAATGATTCGACGATTGGGGCATCAAGAAAACTGTATTTTGGTGTTCGAATGTGGACCATTGTTTATACATATCTTCGACGCCAGTTGCTTGCAATCAAAAGTAAAATTCTTCGGATGCTTCATCCAATGAATCGACAACTATCATTTTTGGATCACATCCGAACTTGGAGAGATCAAAGAAAGTCTGGGATCAACCAAAAGCGGGATCGTTGATGCAAATTGCATCTTGGTGTAGTGTACGTTCCTCGAGACACAAATGGTCCAGTAGCCGTATCATCCCGTTTGAGAAACTAAATTTTAGTTCCCCAGTCTGCTTCGCATCACACAATCTTTTGTGACGGTCTTCGTTTGTTGGGTTGTTATGTGTTGGATGCTCATATTTTACAGTAGAAGAATATGAGAGAGCAGGACAACAATTTGGCTTTGTTCTGATGATCCTTGCTATCTCTCCAGGAGGCTGAGCCGTGGATGAACTGCATGCACTGAAGCTCGACCTGATTGGATCATTCTAACAACTCCAATTTGTTGAATCTCCACAAATCAAATACCTGAATCACCCATTACAAGATACAACAAAATGATTTTAGACCATTGAACATTTGCGACATAATTACACATGTATCATAAGAGAAACCTTGTTACTTAGCTATATTGAAGTTGGGAAATTCTTTGATTCTAACCACCATATTATCTTGTTCATTTGTTTCTTTTGTCCCTACTACACGGAATCTTCAGCATGCAACAACACAAGATGGATGACAGAAGAAGAAACAGGTTGCTTTCTTGGCAGAGTAACCTGTTTTCAAGTTATGCAATACTTCATACCTACCAAGAATAAACTAATACCTAGTAACTGTGCATGTATTCCCTTGAAAATACGTTAATTAGTAAATGATGCATCTATGTCCTTGAAGATACATTTAGTGTGCGAAAGGGTAAATATATGGACTCACCGATTCGAAAATTGAAGCTTTTCATCTGAGGGGCTCAATTTCGATCAATTGCATTGCAACTCTCATGTTGGATTCTCCTCATCATTTAATTACTAGAGACTTTTTACACAATTATGGATCGCAATGTTTTATTTCAAACTCGCTCCTGCAAATGGGAGTGGTAGGATGGTTAAATATGCAGAATTTTTTGTGGTGAACCATCCACAACGAGGCCAATTGGTAAATGGCTCGTGATTAAGACGTGAATTCAAATTGAACTTTTCAATTGCTGGTTGTACAAATAATACATGAGACCTTATTAACTTGATCAGCACCCCGTCCTTGTATTTCGGTCTTTGTTGAATTCCAATCAACATTGAGAAAACAAAACCACCAATATTGAGAACTTGATGAACTATTCATCGAGTTCACAATTAATTAGTGGTAGATTGACTTTGATCTGAAATCCAAGAAATTGATTTATAGATTTTTAATGAAAGTTTGAAGGATGACTTGAAAAGGTTTGGAAATTTTAAAAATAAAATCAAAATTATCAGGGTAGAAATATGGTAACTAGTCTCCAAGGTGTATGAATTCTACCCATCCAAGTTGATGAAGGAACTCATATGTACAATTTTACGTGTAACTTTGTGACGACCCGGGTTTTTCCATGCATTTTTAAATGCAATATCTAATTCCTAAGGCGGGATGCATCCCTATTTGAAAACCATTTTATAAAAACAATGCAATGCAGCGGAAAATCTTTTCTTTTTAAACTCATTTTGAAAACCCCTAGTGTCATTTGCTTTCACAACAACCAAAGTAGTTTTTGAAAATTTCAGAAATCATAAATGTCTTCCTAGGTCTATCCAGTCACAGCCCAACTGTAAATAAATACAAATACATGTCCAAAAGGTAGAGTATTTACTTACATTCATACTTGTCTTCTCATCAGTCACTTGATCGTTGCTCTAACATGTTCCTGATGCTTCTTCTAATTCTGTGTGGAGCTAATCTAAAAAAATAATATATTAGGGTGAGTATTTATCATACTCAGTAGGTCATCTGATGCTACTATTTGGAAAACACGGTATGCTTCATGCATGGTTCAAAGAGCTTTTTATATAAAACATCAATGATTTATTTTGTGCAAGCATGCATAGTTATATATAAAACATAAGCTCATTGATGCGATTTCAATCATTGAATCTGTATACAAATCACGTTATATGAATATGACTAAAATAGAAATCAATAGGTCCATATACGAAGATTTCGACAAATGCATCAAACCAGCGAGTCACATAGAATACTTATGAAAATCTTAAAAATAGTCATCATTCAAACATATGCTAGTATCATGCACATGAGTCTCTCGGTGTACATGTCACGCCAATTAGTCACTAGTACTCGTATACGACTATCTCAATACTATATGCATATCAATCACACCGAAAACATAGGGTCACTATGCTCATGACTAGAACCACTCTGAATGGTGTGTCTCTGGTATCTAGAGACCAGTCCACCATAGCTTCCACGGCGACTATGAATATGTCCCCGAAAGGGTGCCATGAACACCTCCAGTGGTCGTCCCTGTTTACCACAGTAGTCAGGGAAGAGACAATGCCATTTTTGGTAGCGATACCATCCACCTTTTTTGGTGATAGAGGCCGGGAGGCCAAACCCATACCCCTCAGCATTGTGCCCACTAGGCTCAATAGCCCACAAACATACATAATCCAAATCTCAAATCAACATAAATCATGCAATTTATGCATTTATTTTCAAAGTATGTGAGCATGGCATGCAAAGTCATAACCCTACCTAGAAGCCTGTCAGCTCTCTCTGGCCCGCCCTCATTGGCCAAGGCTACACTTCTCAAAACATGCTTGTATAAAAACATCATAAAAGCATACTAAATGCAATGATAGGTTCAAATGCTTTAATGTCATAAATTATGCAGACAATTCCGTATGCTCGTATAAGAATATCATATTTCAAAAGCATCATAAAGGCAAGTAAATCACTTAAGAGTTTGGGATGTATTTAAAACGTAGCCGTATCAGATTACCAACAAATTAAGCATATTTGGAAAAACATAGCAGCATCAGACCACCTACCTCGATGATTTTTGGAGTCGCGTCCTTCATTACTCAACCCGACCCTGGGTCTCATTTATAGAATCTTGGATATGAATGGATAACAAGGAGTCCTTATCAATTTCGATCTATTTATAAATTACTATTTAGATCTCTAGATTAATGGCTAGATCTGCCTTTTAGTGTAATGACCTCAAATTTTTGTAACTTATTAAAGCAAATTAATAAAGTTTGAATTTTTAAAAATTCTGGGCTGGAATATTAGGTTATTAAAAATTCTTTTTTTATGAAGATTATATCATGAATTAAAACATAGAAATTATGGATGTACTCGGAAAAATGATCGAAACAATATTAAGTACGTTCAATTCTGAGTTAAAATGAAAATTTCTTAATTTTCTCCATTTATGGGTAAAATGGTAATTTTACCCATATTCCATATCCAAGAAATAAGACCTAAATATTCATGAAGTACTTAGAAATACGATTCCAACACCACTAAATACGCTTGATTCCGAGTTCAAACAAATATTGCCTATTATTATCCAATTTTGGAGTTCAAAGGGCAAAAACGTCTTTTCACATAAAAGTGGGGCCCACAAAGTGGGCCAACGTTCTAGAAGCAACAATAATTGCTCAGTGCATTATTTCTGGTAGTGGAGAATGGAGAATGCACTTGTAATAAAAAAAATTCTAAAGTAATAAAATATCTTATCAAAAGAAATGATAAAAAATTCAAATTTGGCTATAAATATGTCTCAAAAATTTTCAAAAATTTTCACAACCTTAACCACGAAATTTCTAAATCTTTCCTGGAGTTTCATCCCCAAATTCTCATTCATCCCTCTCCAATTTCTATTTTTCTTATTTCTCTCTCCTCTTTCTAAGTGGAACAAGAGACCTAAATTCAATTAGGCACTCCATTCCAAGTAGAATCTAATAAATTCCACCGTCCATAACCTCCTAGATTACAGTATATACAAAATCCCCAAATCAGTTTCAAGATCCAACGGTTCCAACAACAAAAAATCACAAAAAGGTGGACAATCGGGCTATATTATCATCAACCGGTAATTCTCTCAAATTGGGCATCAATTATATTGTTTTTCTCCAACCAGGTAGGTGGATTATTACATGAAGATACATGTCTAATACATGATCATGTGTTTTGAAATATTGACATGTATGATACCAATATATTAAGGTAAATACCTCAAATTGAAATATGATCCAACCAAATGATGAGAAAAATAAGTATTAAATGGTTAAGTTGAGAATTAAGAACAATCCTAAGTGAATAGGAAAGTAGAAAATATTCCAGCCCTAGATAAACAGACAGATAGTCTGATATGTATAAATATTATTTTACATACAAGCTTGGAGGCTTGCGGTTTTATTTTAAACAGGCATAGGCCTGGGGATGCTATGCTAGGAGAGTTAAGAGGGTTTGGCCACCCACTCTCTGAAACTTGATGATATTGAATACCAAGCCTAAGAAAGGCTAAAAGTAGGGTGGGGCAATTATGGGAAGGCCACCACTGTGACAGCCATGGTCCTCCTATATGGACATGGATATTATAATTTCCACTGAGAATGGTATAAGTGGATTATTGAACAGTTATCCGGGTACGGATTAAACTGCAAGCATAGTAGTCCTTGATTATTTTGCATTATGATGCATATGAAATTGGCATAGTGAAATGCCTTAAGGGATAGCATGATGAAATGCCAGGTAATTGTATATTACCAATATTTTTCCCAAGAAGGAAAAATCCCAGTATAGTAACTGGATGAAATACAAATCTCCTATAATGAAAGGAGTTGATCAGTTTTGTATGGAAATGATTATTGATTATTTTTATAATTTTAACGGATTTGTTCTTATATACTATGTATGTATAAAGGTGAACACAAATGATAAGGAAATTAGATGTTCATATAAATAATAGTGGTTTGTGAATGTGTTTATGATAGAATGAATTATGGGATAATTAAATATTGAGATTTTACTGTCAATAACTTACATTCTTATCCCCTACCAAGCATAGCTTGTTGAGATATTGTAAATGTTCAAATGTTTACAATATCTCAGATACAAAGAAGGAGACTTAGGAGCTCAAGACTTAAAGAACTAGTGAAGAATAAGTAATAAGGGCATATCCCTTGAAACATTGTATTGAGAGCATGTATTGTATTTAGAGCTTTGTAATTTGGATTGTGTACATAGACAAGTATTGTAAGGATACAATGGGTTGTGTACTGTGAACCACTGGATGGATCTTGGAAGTTTAATAAAATCATATTCCTTCAATGGAATTTTATTTTGTACACAAATTGTACTTATGTTATATATGAAGTGGTGACTTGGGTTTTCAAAACAAGTTTTAAAATAAAAGAATTTCCACTGCTTTGTTTTGTGAAAGTTTTTTACTGAGGGGACGCCCTTCCCTTTGAAAAATATATTATAAAATGTGTTTAAAAAACCCAGGTCGTCACATTTAGGGTCCATAGGTCCTTGCCTAATACAGTGTCAGGCTAGATCATATGATATGGATCTACTATTCAATGGTTAGACTCTATAATTTGTCCTCTGATCCTAATTTTATAGTCTCATTAGGTCCGCGTCGTTCATACAGACGCAATAGTTCTTTTGGATCGTCAATCGAAGTCCTACAGCTCCTGAAATTGCATTTTTAGCATTGCACGATCACAGACGAACCAAATTCGTCTTACGCGTAGGGCCCGCACATCATGGTTTACAAGACGTGTGCGCACCCTGGTTGAACCAAGACCCATGCCTGCACGTCATGCGTGCCCAAAGGCCGTGCCAGGGATCGCGTTCGCACGCGCACATGCATGCCCAAGCAACGCACTATGACGCATGTCCTGGATGGCATCGCGTGGACTCGTCTTTGGTGTAGCATGGCACGTCTCAGCTCCTAGGTCACCCTGTGCATCCTAGTCGAGCTAGGACCAGTGCCCCACATAGCGCACGCGAGGACCACCCTAGGGAGCGCGTCCTGCACGTGCGTCATGCGGTGCGTCCCTGTGACAATTTTGTTTTGACGGGTTTCCTCCCATGGTTTCCCCAGCCGAGAAAGCCCAGATCAGGCGTGGATCTGGACCGGAAAAAGGCAACTCGAGATGGAAAGGGTGGGGGCTCGCTACGGGCATGCATCACGCCCGTGTGTCTTAGGATGTGCCATCTGTGATGGGTTTTCAGCCCGTTTAGTTCGTTCCGGAAATCCGGCGATTTCTGACTGAAAAATGAACCAGATTCGGTCGGGATCTGGGGAAAAAGGAAGAGGGAGAGGGAGAAGAGAGGGGAAACAGAGGGGAGGTGTGAGGGCTTACCTGGGCAGTTCAGGAACATGCCCATCGCCGGAGATGCATTTTTCTCCACGTTGAAACCCTTGCTCGTTAGAATCCTTCCTTGACAGTCGGAGAAGGTGGAGGAGAAAGGGCTGTCTGAGGAGGGAAGAGGGCTTTTTATAGCCATACTATGGCGGTGCTGCCAATGGCGGTACAGTGGTGAAAACCTCTGGAAACTAGGGGTTTTTAGAGAAATCTAGAAGAAAAAGACAGGGGGTGCCGTTATCAAAACGGTCCCCTGTGTTTTCAGGCCATTCGCATTTTATTTAAATTACAAAAATGCCCCTTATCTTTAGACACCCGTAACTTCTTCACACGAACTCCGTTTTCGGCATTCTTTAAGGCATTGGATTCCATTTTTCAAGTAGAATCTAATGGTACCAAGTTTTCTTATAAATTCCTTCATTTAATATTTTAAATAAAGTAAAATATTTAACACAGTTCATTTCCTATAGAATGTCCAATTCATTTTTGTCAAATGGATGCAAAAATAACTTAAATTGCTTGGGGCATTACAAACTTCTTCTTGTATAAAAGGTTGGACATTTGCATATGCAAATGCGTGACAATCACCCATCTCTATTTCACCTGGCCTTATGTGGTTCTTACCAATTCAAGGATGGGGTCTTTAGAGTTTCATTATTAATAAATTTTTATGAGTAGGTATTGAAGCTGTGATTATTAAGTATTAAAACAAACTAAGCATTGGAAATTGCCCCATGCTTGATGATTTTCCAAGTTACGATAATGATACCCTAGTTTGAATTTATACAATAATTTTGGCTTTTTTTCTTTCCCACCTTTTTAACTGAATGGTGAGTTTATTGAGACTATGGTTTAAGAACTCAAATTTCAAGTCGACTTAAAAGGGAGGCGAGTTTAGTAAACTAAAAATAACTTATGAGTAACTCAAAAATACTAGGGTAGAAAATTTCTCACGCACAGCCTTAAACCTTGGTCACCCAAGCTGGAGATTCCTAGAGCCATTATAATAGAAGGCATTGGTTCAAATACTTGAGTAGAAATTTAATGATATTTTTATTGATGTATAACATTTTTACTTTAAATAAACAAATGAATGCTAGATAACATAGGATTTTATATCGTGGTTTTTGAAGGTTATGAGATGAAATCCCAACACAACCAAAGTGTTTTTGTTACGTAGCAAGTTGACTCGATTTGTTATTTCATTGATTAACTCTGACAAGATTTCCAAGTCAACCTGAGAGTTTTAGATCTGTAAATCAAACTAATAACCTCTAGGCTATGAGCCAAAGACCTAACCAACTCGGCCAAGTGCGCCAAACCCATATATTCTATCCTTATAGAGTCTGATAATTAGGAAATTAAAATCAATTTACAATTGGATTTGATTTTCCTTACTTGGTTTGACGTGAAGAGCGAAATCCAATTGAAATTTTGGTTTGCGTGAAAGCCAATTACCTTCTCTTAATTCTCGGGGAAGTCATTCTCATGCCAGGTTATCATAAAATGAATTGCCAGCACTACAGAACATGTTTAGAAATGATAGTATATTTTAGAAGGAGGGTTTATAGTCTGGTGTGATTAAGTCCATTTTCCATCACTGCGTAATGAAAGCAAAAGTAAGAGAGACCGATGGAGCAGTAGTGAGTCTAGTGACCGTATGTGCAGTAATGGCTTTATCAATACCGTAAGCTGTTTGTGTTTTAGGCTCTCCAATCACAAAGTACGTGACCCATAAGAAAAGTTTGTCTTGTCTTTGGTGAAAATTTGGTTGGGAGCAAGGAATCAAAAGGACGTTTAATAAGAGCTTTCTTATGTGCCCTGGTGGTCCTGCTGGATGCTTATTTTTTTAATGTGGAATTTAATAGTAGGATTGTGACGGGCCAAAGAAGTGGTCCTCCCTGTTTCAGTGATCGGGTAGTCTTTTGGAGCATATATTAGTAAAAGTCCAATAAATTAATAGCCTTGGTTCAAAAGGTTTCTATTAATTTAGTGAAATTTTATTTTATTAAAATTTAAAAAAATTAATATACAAGGAGAATTTATTGTTTGTGTTATTTTATCAAAAAATCTTAATCTTTTCCTTTTCTCTTTAAACTATCAAATTGATTATTTTTACTTTCTTGAGTCTATGTATATTTAGCCTTAGACCCTAGTTTTCCTCTAACTTTCTTTCAATAACTAAACAAATCTTCTCTCTCTCTCTCTCTCTCTCTCTCTCTCTCTCTCTCTCTCTCTCTCTCTCTCTCTCTCTCTCTCTCTCATGAAGTTATTAGGCACAATTGAGGATATAGGTACCTTCTCTCTCATGTGGGGCTCATTCTTCCCCTTTTTTGAGTGATCCATTCCATTCATTGGATTGGGCAACCCCATAGATGGGTGGGTGTAAACAATCTCATCTTTTGGAGACCTCTAAGAAGACCTCTTATGGTTGGAAAAATGACGATCTTTGAAGAAGAGAGAGTTTTATATTTCAATTGTCCATTCGTTGCTCCAAAAGATGAAAATTTTGACACTCACTTATCTTTGCAATTTGTAAATCCAACGAACAGAATGGATTATTAAAAAATGAGAAAAAAATTTATATGTTTAGTGAGCTCTTGAGAAAATTTTAAAATTCATTATCTTATAAATTTATTGAGATTATTAATTTACCATGATGACCTAAGTTGGAATCAGAGAAGCAGTATTATATTAGTGCAATTATCAATATGTTAGTCATTAATTTAGATTGGTTTTAGGCACACTATTGAAAATACGTGAAATACCATGTGACTCCCTATTTTAGGTTTTTTTTTTCCCAACAAGTAAACCGTTTAACATATCACTACCACATACTATTTTGTAGTTATCAAACCCCATGCATTCAATGTGGTTCCTATTGGGTACAATCAATTTAAATTATAAAAGCATACACAAATCCAATATTTAGTGATCCTAATTGTAAAGGCTATAACCCAAAAATAGTAAATTATATTGTCATCTTAAAATTATAGTTGAAGTTGTGGGGACCCGGCTTTTCATAAAAGGATTTTTGAAATATAATTTGGAAATGGAACTCTCTTGCAAGACATTTTTTTAAACTTTTAAATTATTTATTAAATGCTTATTTTTCTCAATTGTACCATCAACCCAGTGTCACATTAAAACCTTTACATATAATAACAGAACAAAAACATACCATTACAAAAAATTTCATGGTCATAGCCCAAACAATAAAGAATATAAGTTCAAGTCATAATTTAGATTAAATATATTAATGTCACCTATCTTATTACATTTATCCTCAAGTATTCATTATTTCAAAATCAAAGTAATAATGGAAATGTCCAACTAACTACTTATCTAAACTTTTCTTCTTCTTATTCTCCTAAGTTAATTTCTTCTAGTCGATTGCTTAGTCCTCTCATGCTTCACCTAAAATGTTTTGTAGATGTGAGGATAACGACTCAGTAGGAAAATGCTTAAATTAGCCATTTGAAAACCATGACATACAGGTTCACATAAATTAACTAATGCAAACCATTAAATGTTGAATCATAAGTGTAACATCTCAAAATTTTAAATCCCAATTTGAGGGAATTTTGAAAAATGTTGAGATAAAAAGAGAAAAGTGAAATTTTATACTTTGAAGGTTTATAAATGAAATTTTTTTATAAACATCAAATCAAGTATTGAAACTCTATAATTGAATAGTACTGGAAAAACAATTCCAACAACACAAATTTTGTTGGAATCAGAGTCTAGATTGTAAAGATGTGGAATTTTGAACATTGAGTATAAAATAAAATAAAAACTGAAAAGGGACTTTTTGTTTTGAAAATGTCACCTCCCAATGGCGTGAGCACTGACGACTCCGTGAAACAGAGAAAAAAAGGGGGAAAACTGATGTTTGTACATTGGCAAGATTTACAGGCATCATCGAAAAAAATATTGGCTCAGATTGATAATCCAAACCAATCATTTTATTCTTTATGATCTCACGATAAAAAATCCTTAAGAAGCACCACAATTGGGCAAATAACTAGGGACAATAGAGCCGTTGAAGATGACACCGGCGAGTGATAGAAATCTTGCGATTGGCAACTTTTCTTTGCATTTTCCAACATCAAATGACTTCAGATCGCAAACAAATTTCAAGAGAGTGAAGGTGAGGCTTTGATCTATAATCCCTTTTGAAGAATTTGAGATTCGACAAAAAATGGTCGACCATCGGTGATCGGGAAAGGTTAGATCTTTGATTGGGGTTCATCTAACCATCCAATGTGGATGTGAGTCAGATCAAAGATCCGTGAGATGAGATCATAAGATCTGAACCATCCATTATGATCTTTGTGATGCGTAGATCAAGATCCAAGTAAGGTATACTAGATCTGAGATTTATATGAGATATCTAGCCAATTTAATCAACAACTAAGATCGATGGATGACTTTGGTGTAGAATTGAATCCAATTTGATAATCCAAGCCGTTTAGAATTCTTAATTAGATTAATTAGTTAGAATTATTAAATTGTTATTTGATCTGGGGTAATCAAGTGGAGGATTTTGATGAGATCAGTAGGGATATTTGACGATCGGGCACAATTGACTCCATTGGTGGACGATCCGACTAAGTAGATAGCTGAGTGTCATTCAAATTAACTAGTATGAGGTAAGATTACTATCTTAATCACTTGATGGGTTGATTTGACAGTAATTAGATGTGATTGAGCATGAAATTTAAATAATAATGCCTGATTAATTGGCATGAATGATAAATTACCTAAGATCGATGTGATTTGAACCTAATAGCTCTAAAATATGTGTTAATATACTTAAAAAGAAGGACCAAATGGTTATGAGTGGGCTAGATTGAATATGATTTGAATTATTAGCTATTTAGGGCAGACCCCCACCTTGAGATTTCATGACTAGAAAACATTGGACAGTCTTAAATATAATGTATTGGGATACGAAAATATATTGTTGTGTAATTAAGAATCCAAGTTAGATAAAATTCGATTCCAAGTATGACTGGATGTGATATGTATCCAGGTGATGGAACTGTGGTGGACCGCGCTAGAGTTGAGTGTGACTGAATTGAGAGATACAGATGAGTAGTACATCATTTGAGGTAGGTGATTACATTTGAAAATTTTCATGATTTTATGAAGTATGGCATGCTATTTGAGAACCTTGAACCATTAGTTTTATGCAATCATGTTTTCATGAAAATGCTTTTATCATGTATGGTTGATATTATGACATCTTGATCTATATGATTATTCCATGCTTTAGCATATGAATGATTAGATATTACTATATTTTTGTTTGATATCATTGAGATTGTTTATACAATGTGGATCCTCTTTATTTATATAATTTTTGTTGCTATTTTATGACGGGTGTTTGTGCCCGATGAATGCTATGCTAGGAGAGTCATAGGGTTGGCCACCTGCTCGCTGAATTTACATATTATAGACATCGGCCCTAATATGTGCCAGCTACATACAGTTTGTGGTAATCATGAGCAGACCACACACACAAGTCCAACCGACTCCCTGCCTTAGCGAGCACTAGTCTCTCATTTCGGTGTCGATGGTGTGACGATCCTCTCGTTCCAATGACAAAGAGAATGGGTTTCTCCGACATGAAGTCCCCTTGTCCCCAGAAACCCCTCCTCTCTCTGTAGCTAATTAAAACCCAAGATTGGTTTTTCACTGGCAAGCGACGCCTTTCCCTTGCATTCATCGGCATGCACATCCCATTTTTCGGGTAGATCCTCCTGTCCATAGCGACCCAGAACCCTATTTCCCCTACTGGCGCATGAAGCCTCTTTCCCAATCGATCTTCCTGTTTTCCCTCTTCTCTCCCTCAACCCCAATGGGGTTTCCTCTGATGACCTGGAAACTCCTGCCGGCGTGCCCCGAGTACACTGATCCCACTCCCTTTCC
Organism: Warburgia ugandensis; assembly: GCA_035236585.1. Classification (NCBI taxonomy): domain Eukaryota; kingdom Viridiplantae; phylum Streptophyta; class Magnoliopsida; order Canellales; family Canellaceae; genus Warburgia; species Warburgia ugandensis. The sequence continues at coordinate 3,821,948 of CP141131.1, read as the reverse complement.
CCTCTCTTTCTTCTCCCCGGTCAAACCCTGTAGAGCAGAGGCCTGCCACACACAAGCCGGCCATGTACCCAAAACCCCCCATCTCCCCTATTTTGTCTATCACCGACATGGCCAGGGCGTTGGGTAGCTGGCATGCCGGGATCACCAATGTCACCTTCCCTGCATTTCCCTATTTTAGGCTAGTTAGGATTGAATCAACTCGCTAGGTCAACTCGCCCCGACTCGTTTTGAGGGAACTAAATTGACTTGAAACCCCCCAATTACCCTTAAACTTCAACCCTTGATTCTGGTCAATCTATGAAGAATTTCGGAGATCCAAGAGTACCCTCGTGATCCTCATGATGAGAGAAACAAAATCCATCTTCCCATTTCTTGATCAGGAAGATTTGACCGTTGATTTTTCATACCTTGAATCAAAGATCAAATCATCTGATTTGTCATGACTTGACTTCATTTTTCTAATCCAATTAGTTCGTAGTGACCCTCATGAAGTATAGATCAAGGATATATACAAGAATTTTGGATCTAAAGTGTTTATAGAGAGGATTTAGTTGATTTGATCAATGGTTAAGACCAACTGAATATCCATATATGAAATTTCATCCAATTGGATGATCTGAACCATTCAAAGTTCTTAATTAGATTAATCGATTAGAATTACTAAGTTTTTATGTGAACTGGGGTGATTAGGTGAGGATCTTTGATGAGATCAGGGGGGATGTTAGATGATTGGGCACAATTGAGGTGATTAGTGGATGATCTGACCAAGCAGATAGTTGGTTATTATTCATATTGACTAGTACGAGGTAAGATTTCTATCTTAATCATTTGAAGAGTTGATTTGACAGTAATTAGATATGATTAAGCATGAGATTTATATAATAATGCTCGATCAGTTGATTAAATGATAAATTATCTAAGATTGGTGTGATCTGAGCATAATAACTCTAAATATGTATTGATGTAATTAAGAAAAGAACTAAATGATTATGAGTGGGCCTGATTAAGTATGATTTGAATTAGTAGCTAATTAGCGCAGGCCCCGCCTTGAGATTCCAGGGCTGGTAATCATTGGAATGTCTTATATGCGATGAATTGAAAGACAAAAATATAATGTTGTATAATCAAGAATCCAAGTTAGATAAATTGGATTCTGAGTTTGACTTGGATGTGTTGTTTATCCAGGTACGAGTATTGAGGTGATTGAGCTAGACTGGAGTCTTATTGAGGCTTAAGAGGTACCGACGAGTGGTTCTTTGTCTGAGGTAGGTGATTACATTCAAAATTTTCCATGATTTCACTGATCCTGACCAGTTATTTGAAGTTCTTGGGGCATGTGTTTTATACCTCATCGTGTTTATTTAATTGTGTTCACTATTTCATGTTAAATAGCACGACATTGATTTTACAATTATCCATGTTTTACATGTGATAGATTATACCTTATCATGAGTTTTGAGCGAGCTTATTGAGATTATTGTACATTGGAATTTTTTGTGATTTGTAGCATATTTTGTTGCTTTATGACAAGTGCTTCTACCGGGAAGGTACTATGCTAGAAGAGTTGTACGGTTGGCCGCCCGCCCTCAGACTTTGTGATAATGATGATTAGACACTGCCCTTGAGTGGTACAAGGCCAGGTACATAGGTGGTAGTATCATGAGTAGTCCCTCTTATGGGTCCGTTCTCCCCTTAGGGATGGAGAAAGTCTCCCGTTTAAGTGTCGATGGGGAGCAGGTGGTTTAGATCCTAATGTGGTTGCCACTGCAGCATAGTAGCCCATACTCTTATTCTATATGCCCATGTAGTTTTTATATGTGGGGTGAACTGGGGTAAGTTGGGCCTAGGCCGTGAGTGACTCCAGGGGTTGATGCGAGTTGCACGGGAGGGACCCAAGGTTTGGTATGAGTACTCATTACCGATGATTGAGTGTCGTGGAACACTCTTAGGGCTTGTTTTTGAAAAGCATGTGTTTGAAACTGAGTGATCTGTTCAGATTTATGAGTTTCATGTGTTATCTAGTATGGATGCTTGATGATTTAAATTGCCTTTTAAATTATTTACTCTATTGACACTCACATGATATTAGTACTCCTTGTAAAGTGTTTTATCGCATGTTTTAAATAATTGTAATCACCTACACAAGCATAGATTGCTGAGGCATTGCTTTGTTTGTAATGCCTCAGATATAAAGAGTTGCAACAGGTGGACGCACTAATAAAGCAAGCAAAAGTGATTACGGTTCCCATTGAAGTATTGAAGACATTTCAGAGATGATAAGATTTGTTCAGGGCCTCGCTTTAGTCATTATTTATGGACTGTACTTTAATATAAATTACAATGTGACCTGAATGTGAGGATATAAATCATGTTGGATGTGATGGTTGTATGGAGGGACCTTGGGTATTTTGGTCATGACTTGATTTTCTTATACACTATTAGAGTATACATTTTTATTGAAAATTGTATTTGATTTGGAAGAACGGGTGTGGAGACTGAGTCTCCAAGTGTTGTGTCATATGTTGAGTTTATTAGGTGAATTTGTATTGAACGTGTAATATGCAATGGTCCAAAATACATAGGAAACTCTGCCGGATTTTTGGTAGAAATGGGATTTTATTTCACCTTTTAATCTGTGGTTTTGTGGTTATATGACTCTCGGGATTTTGAATTAAATGCTTCTATTTGAGTTATGTTTTTGGTTACTTTCAAAATCAAAGTCTTTAAAATAGGAATCCCGACTGTTTTTATAAATTGTTATTATATTGTTGTACAAAAACTGGGCTGTCACAGTTTGGTATCAGAGCCCAAGTCTACTCTATCATAGCCATTCCAATAAATTCAAATGTCACTTACAGTCCATGAAGTGAGGTGATTTCCTAAATATGAGTTACAGAGATAACTCATGTAAAGGATGTTGACGATTATGAAATAGATAAGGCTATGAAGGTTGGTAGATTTACTTAGAAAAATTGAGACTTTAAATCCTTGTATAAGCACAAGGAGGTACACTTTTATGAAAAGTGTATGATTCTCAGAGTGAAGAATCAGAATAAAGATTTTAAAGTAATTTCTCTTAGTGAGAACTTTAATGCATGATGGAATATATATTCACGTGGATTGTTTTTTATAGTCCAAGTTCTAACTTGGATTGTGTCTATAAACTCTTGGAAAAAGTCTAACAATTATTATAATAAAAATAGTATGACGAAAATGATGAAGGATTAGAAATGGTTACAACTATTGAGAACTTAAGAAAGTTGAGAGGAGTACGGTATTGGTTTAAACTTGAAGGAAATTTATTTGACAAATAAATTGTAATATGGGGAAATTCATTGAAAGTTTGATGAAATAAGATCCTAGTGTTCCCATGGATGAAATATCTGATTTGAGAAGAAAACTGGTGATTTTAGTGTATAAAGAGGTGTTGAAAGCTAGTCATCAATGAAAAGTAAATGCCTATAAATCATTCTGAGGATTTTCAATTATGATTGGAGACATATAGCATTTGAAGGATAAGACAACCACCTTACGATTATAGTTAGTATTAACGATATGAATCAAGTATGGAGAGGTACTTATTGAAGTAGGATGGAAAATGAATATTGTGTGAGAATAAGGTGAAATAAAAGTTAATGAGTTCTCGCACATACAAAAAAATTTAACATTAGACATTAGTGGGAAGTGAATAATCACAAATCATTCTTAGGGTTTTAATTATGATTTGAAGTGCATATTACATGGAGGACATGAAGACTAATTTGTGAGTATAGTTTTTGAATAGAAATGATTTTGTAATGAATCAACTAGGAAGAAAAACATATGAAGTGAATGAGGCGAGATGAAATTAATTATGATTGAATTACATCCAACACTGATAGAGATGATAATGTAGCTTCTGATGACTAAGGAAGTATTTTAAAGGGTAAATTTCATTGGCTATGAAGTTGATTAAGTTGTAAATTATTTGGATTAATATGACCATGAAATAATTCATTAGTTCAAGAAAGTGAAATAGTGAAAGTGAGGACATTGAAAATATAATTATGAGGATTCTAAAGATGATTATTTGAGAATATGTGTTCCTCTATCACTGAGGTTATTATCTAGAAGGCCCTTAAGAAGGCCTGTGATAATTAGTATTTGTGAAAACTAAGAGAGTTTGCCACTTAAAGCAAAGAATTAGATGGTTCAAGGGTATTGAACTAGTATACTCAGTTGAAAAGACTTGCCTTAACTCCTTAACCATGAAGAAGGAGATCGTGAATAGACTGTTATATGTTGACAATTGTATTGAGGAATCAGGTGATTGTGTTGCGTTCTACACTAGTTGCTAAGTTGCAAACATAACCTCTATGTAAAGAGGGATCCTTTTAAGTCAAGGCTGATCGTAGAAACTCGAACATGGGTAGTTCAAGTCAGCCTAATAAGGGCAAGAGACCTTTCATTGACATGATTACAGAGGCCATTGAGCTAGCGACATTTGATCATGTCGTGTTGGGATGCAGATGAGAGAAGGTGTACTAGTTGTAAGGACAGACACCTAGACAATTATTTTTTAGAGTTGTATGCCACCCCAATAGTGGTAATAGCATCAGCAGTCGCCATCACATGAAAAATCTTTTGAATGTTTTGATTGTGGAGAATCAAGATATTCCTTTAGAGACCGTCCCATTGGACAATGAGTCAGACAGACTGACATTAGGGACAGGGCAAAGATGGCTTCACATTATCAACAGGCCTCGAATCAGACGGTGGAAAATATGTTCTGATTGCTAGTAACTACGTTAAAATCCTCCTTGATCTAAGATTCAGTCATTTTAGTACTTTATGTATTGGCACCTTGACGAATACGCTTGTATATGTGGCAGTCTTGGAGTTGGATGTTATGACGCTGATGATGAGTGAGAGGAGGAATATTGATCTAATCTTACTTGATATGACTGATCATTATACCATCCTTGGAATGGATTTATTTATTGGGGGACAGTTGATTGCTATGGCGAAAAGGTCACTTTTAGTGTACTTGGACACTTAGTAACCTTGTTTCAGTGTAGGGAGAGCATCATTGAGGCTTGTGTTATTGTCTCGAAGGCAGTGTAGTGTTTTCCTGAGATGCCAAGTCCTCCTTGAGTGTGTGACAGTGGATGACAGAGAGTAGCCATAGATTGAGCACACATGTGACGTGCGAGGGTTCATAATCTTTCTTGAAGAGGTTTTGGAATTTTTATGTGCAAGAGATGGATTTTTATATTATTTTGGCATCAAACAGTGTCATTTTCTAAGGTGCCATATAGGACAATCCTAGTTAAGCTCGAAGGGTTCCAGCTATGGTAGTTAATTAACGAGGGTTTATTAGACTTGGTGGGTCTTCTTTGGGTGCATTGATCCTCTTTATGAGAAGAGAGTCATATCTTTATTGCTATGCACATATTATTAATTGTTTGATAGCACCACAGGGGAGAATTGATATTCTCTATCACTTATTAATGATCTATATGATCGACTTTGGGTGGTGCATGGTATTGGTGGATATGGATTTGAGGTTTAGTTATCACTGGCTGAGGATTGTGACTAAGATGTCTTTACAACAACTTTTAGAACTTGTTATGATTATTACAAGTTCAGAGTGATACCAATTGATGAAATTAGTACATTGACAGTATGTATAGATATGATTGGCTGAAATTCTAAAAGTTTCCTAGATGAGTCATGATTACGTGGTGGATGATGTTTTAGTGTATTCCATGACTTAGAGGAGTACAAGAAATCTTTGTGCATTATTCTAAATAATTGAAGGACTGAACTTTTGTTGTAAATGTATGTGAGTATGAATTATGGTCAAGAAGGTGAATCTCCTTGACCGCGATATCTCTATTGACAAAGAGACTATTTATCCAGACTATGATGAATTGGGACTAGCGAACTATTGATTAAGGTTGATAATCTCCTTAGTCTGGTGAACTGTTATCACTAGATGACTGAGTTCCCCAGGATAGCAGTGACATGGATGTCGTTTATATTACGTATATGAGCCTGATTTCTCATGAAGGTGAGAAGTGTGACAATAAAGTATGTTAGAATGAAAACATTTTCTTATGTGTAATCTGGTTCTAGATTATAGCTTCTACTTATGAGTAGCCAATGAGAGTGGGTGTGAGAGGCATTGGCAGGATTCTAGGTAGCAGGTTTCTAAGTACTCACAGTATGATCGTGCTATGGATCTGATATTGATTGACATATGATTGCCTGTTATTGAGCTGACATGCTCTAATTCTGATTGGCATGTGATTGCCTGTTATTGAGTCGACATGCTCTGATTCTGATTGGCATGTGATTGCTTGTTATTGAGCTGACATGCTCTGATTCTAATTGGCATGCGATTGCCTATTATTGAGCTAGCATGCTCTGATTCCGATTGGCATATGATTGCCTATTATTGAGTTGGCATACTCTGATTTTGATTGGCATGTGATTGCTTGTTAGTAAGCTGGTATGCTCTAATTTTGATTGGCGTGTGACTTCCTATTATTGAGCTGGTATTCTTCGATCTTGCTTGGCATAGATTATCAGTTGATTGGCAGATATGATTAGGTTTTGAATGGCATATATTGCCTATTTATGAGATGATATAATATGATTTAGTTGATACACATTGCCATTGGTGAGGCAATGTGCTCTGGTATAGACTTGGCATAGAATTGCTTGTCTAAGAATGGAGATGCCATGATTTGTATAGATACGACGATTTATTTATACTAGCCTTTGATTAGAGTATGGTCTATGCTAAGTGCATTATGTATGGTTATGATGCATTCTAACCATATTATAAGTTACTTAATCTAGAGTGGTTCGAAATATACATTGGTTTATATATATAAGTTGCTAGCTAAGAGGACAAATGGCATGGAATTGTTATTGACATTGACTCTGGGAATTTTTATTATGATCTGTAGATCTTGTGATATGAGGATGTTTTAGATATGGGGATATTGTTAAAAACTCACATAGAAAGAATTTCAAGGACAAATATGTATAAGGAGGGAAGAATGTGACAACCCTCTCTTTCCAGCGACGAGGAGAAACCCTTGTGTGTAGCTCCCTTGTCCTCGGAAACCCCTTGTTGATTGTTTAACCGCAAGTACACGAGCTATTATAATGTAGCTTCTGCAAGTACAGGTCAATCCCACGAGGACTTGATTTAAAATGATGGAGTTTGAATAAAATTTAATTATATAAAATTAAAAAGAAATCACTCAAAATTACTGGAATTATTGAAATGAGAATCAATGTTCAAATCTAATCAACTTCTCAAAAATACAGAATTTCCAGTTCCTAAAGAAGACAAACAAAATCAAATAATGAGAAAAAACTACTTCCCTAGATCAATATTTATCAAAATCTTCACTTCTGGTCTTCTAAAATCTGATCCTCCTTTACAAATATCTTCAAAACGTTCTTGATTAGTGATCCACTGGTCGGATTTGAAAGATTCTTCAAAATGGTCAAGATCTGGGCTAAATTGTGATTTCAAGATTTGAACGGTTCAGATTGATTGATAAATTTCAGATCGAAGATCGGATACGTTGATTATGTCTAGGGATGTCCTAAGAATGAACCTGTAAAATTAATTTGAAATCTGAGCAGAAACGAAGGAGAAATTGAAGATTTGGTTTGATTAAGGCTAACCCGTTGATGGGTTAGGCCTTCATTGATCTGGTAGAGATTAGGCAGTTCCTGGATAAGAAAAAAGTAGATAAAACAAAATCGGAATAACTAGGGACACAGATAGAATTAACAAGAAAGAACATATTTGTAATTTCTTTTAAAGAGGGAGGGCAAACTTGGAATTTTGTTAAAAATCTGGTTTTTAAGAAAAACCAGACGAAAACCCCGTGAGGAAAGTGGGGAAGAAGGAGAGGAAAAGAGGAAGGGAAGAGAAGAGAAGAGAAGGAGATGGGCGTGGGAGAAAAAACCCAGTTCGGGTTTCCTTCTCCGGGATGTCCGGAGGTGAGCAAAAAGCCGGAGCTGGTTGGTGCACTGAGAACAATGCTAGAGGAGTTGGATGGTGTGGTGCACGGCAATGCCGATCTGGGTAGTGGGGAGTGGCTACTTTGGTCTAGACCGTCGAGGGTGCTTAACTAGTCTGGTTTAGATGGGGGCAGACAACGACTCGGGCTACCGATAGGGACTCTGTAGTGGGCTCGTCGCATGGCTTCTTGAGGTTGCCTTGTTGTGCAACCCTAGCTAGCAGGTGTGGCGTCGCCTGGAGTAGACGCAATGGCGGTGGAGCATGGAGTAGAATGGTGAGTTAAATAGATGGTTGTTAAGTGTTCAATTTTGGTAAAAATACCCTTAATTTAGTATTCAATTAAAGCATCTAAGCCATTAATTTTAAGATTTTACATAAAATATTTCATTTTAGCTTTAATTAGCCATCCAACCGTTGAATTGCAAAATTTAGTGGTTAGATGACTATTAAAGCTAATGAACGGTTTAGATTGCACTAATTGGGTCCTGTGCATTGCAGATCCATCGACTCAGGCATGGACGCTTTAGATTGAATCAAGGATATCAGATAAAGATTAGATAAAGTTTCATGGAAAGAGACTGAAGACTTTGAAGACTTGCAGAGTTCTAGCAAAACTAGGAAAGCTAGTGGACCCCACCTATCTCCTCTTCCTTCTCTTTCTCCTCTCTTCTCTCTTTTTCTCTTATCCCTCTCCTTTCTTTTCTCTCTCTCTTCTATCTCTTTTTCTCCTTCTCTTTCACACATCTCTCACTTCTCTCTTATCTCTCCCATCTCTCTTCAATCTTTCCACGTCTCTCTCTCTTTTTAAGTCCTCTTCCCCTCTCTCTTAAGGAGGAGACGTTTTTTCCCCTCTTGGGAGGGGCTGGCTGGCATCATCATCATCATCATCATCTTCTTCTTCTTCTTCTTCTTCTTCTTCTTCTTCTTCTCTCTCTCTCTCTCTCTCTCTCTCTCTCTCTCTCTCTCTCTCTCTCTCTCTCTCTTTCTCTCTCTCTCTCTCTCTCTCTCTCTCTCTCTCTCTCTCTCTCTCTCTCCACGTTCTTCTACATCTCTTCTAGCCTCTTGTCTGCTCTGCATAATCCAGTCCACCATTACCATCATCTTCACCTTACTTGCTCCACTACCTCACTACTTCCTATCATCCATGACGTTCCAGACGGACATGCCCAGCCGGCCTGCCTACACCCTCCATCTCTAGCCAAAGGCCCTCCTTCCAGCCAATACCTAGATAACCCCGATTTCCCCAGCAACGTTACCATCTTCAATCGCACGGCTCAGGGGGAATTGGGTTTTCTCCCATCTTCTTCCCCATCTCATCCTCTGGCCAGCCTCTGCCAGCCGGCCTTCACCACCTCTGCTCTCCTTCTCCTTCAGTTGCACGACCCAGGGAGAAGAAAACCCAAAATCGGGTTTTCCTCCCAAGCGGCTTTTCCTCCTTTTCTTCTTCTTCTCCTTCTCCGGCGGTCTTTCTTTGCATCACCACACGTTTCGGGGAAGGAAACCCAAGTCGAGTTTCCACCCTCGAGTTCCTCTTCTTCCCTCCTTCCTCTTCTCTTCTTCCTTTCTTCCCCTCTTCTCCGGTTCCCACCGTGTTTTCCTGGTTTTTTCGTGAAAAACCAGAACCCCTGAAGAAATTCCAAGTCTGCCCCTGTTAAAATCCAGAAATACCAACTGTGTCCCCTGGCAGATTTCAGGAAATTACATCTGTGTCCCTAAAAGAATTCCATCTGTGTCCCCTGGCAGATTTCGAAAATTCCATCTGTGTCCCTAATAGAATTACATCTGTGTCCCTTGGCAGATTTCAGAAATACCAATTGGGTCCCTGGTTTAATTACAACTGTGTCCCTGTGCTATTCTGGTTTTAACTTATCTTCATTCTGACTATTCAGGGACAGTGCAATCCAGGACAGACTATTCAAGGATAGACTAATTCAGGGACAGTGCAATCTAGGACAGACTATTCAAGGACAGACTAATCCAAAGACAGTGCAATCCAGGACAGACTATTCAAGGACAGACTAATCCAGAGACAGTGCAATCCAAGGACAAGCTTATCCAGGACGCATGTTATTTTTATTTTCTGTTTTCCTTGGAATAAATATTTGTGAACATTGGAACAATTGAATAAATCTAGATTTTATTTTTTGTTAGTTTTTATTCTTTTAGTTGAATTTTATTTAAAACTCCATAATTTTAAATCAAGTCCTCGTGGGATCGACCCGTATTTGCATAGCTATACTACAATAGCCCGTGCACTTGCGGTTAAACAATCAACAATGGTTGCCGGGCTAATCAACCATTGGAGGAGATGGGGAAATCTGAGGACGATGACGCTGTGGAAGCAAATTGGGCTAGTGGAGGGATGGAAGCAGACACCGCAATAGAGCAGATGGGTAGCTGGGCCCAGAAGGTGAATCTCGGTAAGACTAGCTTGAGCTTTACATGATTTGGGCAGTGCTATAAACAAAGCAAGGGAGAACAGAGATCAATGGGGTGAATCAGAGAAGGGGAGGAACAGAGAGGTGATGAGGTAGAGAGAGTAGGTTTGCCGAGAGAGATAAAGAGAGATGGCAGAGATTGATAGAGAGACCCCTGGTGAAGCAAGTAAGAAAGGACAAGTGAGAAATAAAATAGAAGGGAGAGATGGGTTTTGTCGGTGAGAAATCAGAAACGAGAAAAACAGAGGGCAAAACTGGAGAGGAGAACAAGAGAGATAAGCAAAGAGAAAGAGAGATGCGTGGAAATAGAGGGAGTGTGAGAGAGAGAACGGTGAAGAGCAGGGCAAAAAGGAGGCTGGGGAGTGAGAGAAGGGAGTAGAGAGGAAGAGGAGAAGAGAGAAGTGGAAGAAGAGGGGAACATTAAGAAGGAAGGCCAAAAAGAGAGTAAGGAAAGTGGGTGCGTGAGAGTGAGGAAGGGAAAAAGAAAAGGAAAGAAAGAAGGAAAAGGAAAAGGAAGGAAAGAAGGAAAAAGAAAAAGAAAAAGAAAAAGAAGGAAAGGAAGGAAAGAAGTGGGGGAAGGGGTTGCCTTTTGCTCCTTGCTAATTTGGGCCTCCTCTCTTGACTTTGGAAACTCCTACAGATTTGCAAGTTGCCCTTTTTGTCCATGATTTCCACTTGAGCTCAATTATCTTCTAGGAAACTATCACATCCATTTTCATGGGTGATCTGGCCCATCAATCCTTTTTAAAATGATCTGCACCGTTAACTTTTAATCGTAGCCGTCCGTGCGTCTTTTGGTTGATTTGCAAAAGAAAAGACTAAATTAGAATCATCTGAACCATACATTAGTCATTTAATGAGCTTTAATGATCATCTGACCGTTGATTTTGACAAATTAAGGTTTGGATGGTCAATTGGAGTTAAATTCAAAATCAAGTTAAGTTTTGTAAAATTGAACAGTTAGATGATCTAATTGAATGCTAAATTAGGGGGATTTTGACCAAAATTGAACACTTAACACCCCTCCTCTCTCTATAGCTAACTAAAACCCAAGATTGGGTTTTCACTAGTGAGAGACCCCTTTTCCCCTGCATTTATCGGCATGCGTAGCCCGTTTTTCAGGTAGATCCTCCCGTCCACAGCCACCTAGAACCCCATTTCCCCTACTAGCAGATGAAGCCTCTTTCTCGACCAATCTTCATGTTTTCCCCTCCTCTCCCTCAACCCCAATGGGGTTTCCTCTAAGGACCTGGAAACTCCTGTCGATGCGCCCCGATTACACTAATCCCACTCCCTTTCCCCTCTCTTTCTCTCCCCAATCAAACCCCTGTAGAGTAGAGGCCAACCATGCACATGTCGGCCACGTAGCCGAAACCCCCCTCCCTATTTTGTCTATCACCGGCATGGCCAAGCCGTTGGGTGGCCTGCGTGTCAGGATCCCCAATATCACCTTCTCTATGTTTCCCTATTTCAAGCAAGTTAGGGTTGAGTCAACTCGCCAGGTCGACTTGCCCCAACTAGTTTTGAGGGAATCGAGTTGACTCGGAACCCCTCAATTACCCATGAACTTGATTCTGGTCAATTTAGGAAGAATTTCAGAGATCCGAGAGTACCCTAGCGATCCTCATGATGCGAGGAACAAAATCCATCTTCCCATTTCTTGATTAGGAAAGATTCAACCGTTGATTTTACATACCTTTTATCAAAGATCAAATCATCTGATCTGTGATGATTTGACTTCGTTTTCTAGATTTGAAGCATTTATGGAGAGAATTTAGCTAATTTGATCAACGATTGAGATCAACTAAAGATCCAAGTATGAAATTGGATCCAATTTGATTATCAGAACCGTTCAAAATTCTTATTTAAATTAATCAATTAGAATTATTAAGTTTTCATGTGCTCTGGGGCGATTAGGTGAGGATCTTTGATGAGATCAGCATGGATATTGGAATTGGGGTAATCGGTGGATGATCCGACCAAGCAAATAATTGGATGTTATTCATATTGACCAGTACGAGGTAAGATTTCTATCTTAATCATTTGAAGAGTTGATTTGACAGTAATTAGATATGATTAAGCATGAGATTTATATAACAATTCTTGATCAGTTGATTAAATGATAAATTATCTAAGATTGGTGTGATCTGAGCCTAATAGCTCTAAATCTGCCTTAATGTAATTAAGAAGAAGAACTAAATGATTATGAGTGGGCTTGATTAAGTATGATTTGAATTAGTAGCTAATTAGTGCAGGCCCTGTCTTGAGATTCCAAGGCTAGTAATCATTGGAATGTCTTATATGGGAAAGAGGCTTCATGCATCAGTAGGGGAAATGGGTTCTAGGTTGCTGTGGACAGGAGGATCTACCTAGGAAACGGGTTGCCATGCAGGTGAATGCAGGGGAAAAGGGGTCGCTCGCCGGGGAAAACCCAATCCTAGGTTTCAGTTAGCTCCAGAGAGAGGAGGGGTTTCCGGGGACAAGGGCTGCACGCTGGAGAAACCTATAATGGGTTTCTCTTTGTTGCTGGAAAGAGAGGGTCGTCATATATGGCGAGCGATAGTGGTTTATACCCCTGAATGGTAGTATATCAATCCATGTTCTTATTTTGTATACTCATGTGGTATGGATATATTGGGTGAAGCCTATGTGGGTGGGCCTACAGGCTGAGCGAGCTACCTGGTATGGAAGCTACATGTGAGAAACCCTAGGATCATATGTGGTATTGATATATTGGATGAAGCCTATGTGGGAGGGCCTACGGGCTGAGGGAGCTACCTGGTGTGAGAGCTATAGGTGAGAAACCCTGAGATCATATATGGTATTGATATATTGGGTGAAACCTATGTGGGCGGCCAAATGTGGGTGGGCCTATGGGCTGAGTGAGCTGCAAGTGAGGAACCCTGGAATTGGAATGAGTACTCATTGCCAATGATATGAGTGTAGTGGGACACTCTTAGGGCATGATTATGTATAGCTCTGTTCATCATGACATGCATCCATATTTTTTATGATGAAACTGATCTTTACTTGATTCTAATGATGCATGACCATGCATTATTCATGCCTCGTATGCCATGGTGATTGTATATGATATTTTTATGTTTTGGTGTAAACTATGCTTTGACTTCCATTGATTTTTTTAGATTAATGATCTTTCATGCGCTATTTAGTATGGATGACTAATGATTTGATGTATTACATAAATGTTTTACTCCATGAGATTTTTTGTGATATTGATATCTTTACACCACACTATTTCATTGCACTTTTTATTAAATGTGATCACCTATACAAGCAATAGCTTGCTGAGACCTTGCTTTGATTTGAAATGCCTTAGATACAGAGAGTATTAGCAGGTTTGACATGTTGATAGAGCAAAAAAGGCGATGATGACTTCTAGTGATATTTCAAAAATTATAAGGTTTGTTCAGACCTTACTTCGATTATGGCTTATAAACTGTACTTTAGTATAATTTATTTTTGTGACATGGATGTAAGCATATGTATTCATGTTGGATGTGGTGGCTGTGTATGGACAGAACCTAGAAAACATTGTCATGTCTTGATTTTTTTAATCCATTGTTGGAGTATATGTTTTTATTGAATAGAGTATTTAATATGGATGGATGGGTTTGGAGACTGTCTCCCAAGTGTCATGTCATGTATTATATTTATCAAGTGATTTTTGTATCGCAAGTGTGATGTACAATGGTCCAAAATACAGAGGAGACTCTGTCAAATTTTCAGTAGAAATGAGATATCATTTCACCATTAAATCTATGATTTTGTGGCTGTAGAACTCTTAGGATTTTGAAATAAATTCTTTTTATTTGATTTTTTGTTTTTGGTCAAGTTAAAAATCGAAGTTTTAAAACATGAATCCAGACACATTTTAAAAATTATTATTTTATTGTTGTGAAAACCTGGGGTGTCACAATATGTATTGATATAAACATTATAAAATATTTAAGCTTTTATCAAATATATTTAATATATCCTTCAAATCTCATATATACAAGCTCGTTAGGATTTCTGTCAAAGAATAACATATTACAATCTATCATATCATTGAGCGATAATGTCTGACCACAAACCCATCTGGGTAATGGTCAATATCCTCAAGGATGACCAACATGTCAGACAATGTCTAATGACTGTACGGTATACTATGTATGTAGAGGACTCACATCCAACTACGTTTGATAGTGAATACCACATGAGCTACACCAATTCTCATAGGGCACTAACAAGAGAATAGTCTCTTTATGACACAATACTCTCTACAATAAGCCTCTTAGGGCAGATATCTCATTTTAGAAGCCAGTGGCCAACTGGTCTTCCTAGCATAGCAACCAAGGGATTTTACCCCTATTAATACTAGGCTCAGCTTGGCTTAAGCAAGCCTACATTTTGACTCCTTTAAATCCACATATCAGTTATGATCAATCTCTATTGCCATTTATTTAAAATATGTCATTGGTTAAATCTACCTTTTAATCATTTTGCATAAAATGACATCATATTAAAATATATATAAGAATATGCACTACATAGAATGATGATCAAGGTAAAAGGCCAACAGATTGGATAAGTGATAAGTGCTATATACAATGGTCAAGGATGCTATATGTGAGTAATGATCATCAGTCAAAATCAACTAAAATAAGACTGGATATATGTGCTATTTACATAGTTTAATATCACAATCAAAGTTTTATTGAAAGTAAGTATAATTATAATAATCAACCATTAAAATCATTTGGATCTATACTCGAAAATGCACATATGGAATTCAATGATTTAAAACAATTAGACTGAGGCTAGTGATAATTGCATTAAATACATGAAATTGACATTTGAGAATTATTCGGATGGATGCTCTAATTAGGCACATATTATATGGGAAAATCAAAGGCTGAATCAGCTAAATACCTGCTAGTTTTAAGAACACTACACAGGGGATGCTCAATGGTCAAAATAAATCAAAATACATGTCAAATCCAGGATCAAATCCAGTAGTTTTCATGCATGTCAAGCTTTGGTATAGTGGTGAAATTTCAAGTCCAAAATGCTGTTATCATGCAGACAATCATTAAATAATGTGCGCGTATTTCTTGATATACATTAAAATTTCAGCTTGCAATGTATAAAATTTAGATGTGCATTCTACTGTAAATTTAACTATCCAAATTTCAGTAGAGGCATATCGAAGTGTGGTGAGAAATTTTGCCATGGATTAAGGCATGTTGATTTGTCGTAACCCGTTGCTTACGTCACGCAGGTAAGTTGAGAAATTAAGACATCATGTTCCAAATTTAAAAAGGCCCATTTATAATTTGCTTAACTTCATCGGCGTTCTGGTTGAAATTGTTGGATGCTGAGTGCATGAATTGTTACATACTTCACGTTAAGTTTATAACAGTACTGGTGACATGAGCGCCAGAAATCCAACCATGCAATATCTACGAGGTTCTAAATTTCGACACCATGCAAATCTACAGTTTCCATCTATAATAAAGTCGATGTGATTAGGAACTGGACCAAAAGAAATCACTCCAAAAGCGAACTACTGACTCTTGCACAGAGCCAGATGGGTTGGTTTTATTTTTCTTTTTATCCTGCATTGAAGGAGCAAACCCAAAAAGGATGTCAGATCCAGCCTAGACAAGGTCTAAACCAAGCTAAATATCCTGCCTTGACCTTTTAGTATGGGAAATGCTACCCAATGTCCTGACTTTGATATTTAGTCAAATAGTTAGGTTTCTTATTAAATGATTAATGCAGAACACGAGGTAGGAGCATATGTGTTTATGAACTATTGATGATGTAATACAAGAATAAGATTTGGGTTGAAAATTCATTACCCAAGGTATGGATCATGGGTAGAGACACCCACATGAAGTTCAATTCCAAAAAAGGAAAACAAGACGCTTGCTGCGAGGAGGGCAAGGGACACTTAAATCTATCATGTATCAATAATTCTATCAATAATTAAATAATTCAAAGATCCATTTTTCATAAGTGGGTGTGCATGGTACTCACGAATCAAACATTTGGGTAGATGTGCCTAGCATATATCTATGAAATAAAGAAATAAATAGTGCCCATGCTCATTTTTCATGAGAGCAATGGTGAAAACATGAAATCAATCATGCTCCTAGATAGTTCTTTAAGAAAGGACAAAGTGCTCATCCTTATTTAATCACGCGATCCACAGATGAGATGTGAAATAATAATGCTCCTTGATTGGTCTAAAAATAAAAGGGTGTGCATTCTTATTCCAAAAAAAAAAGAGGACGCGAATATATACACATGCAAAGTTGTGCTTACACCTTTAATAAAAAAATCAGCGCGCTTAGTGAAATGATCATGAAGTATATCAAACAATACGTTATAGTAATCCTAGATTAAACATGCAAATTTTTGACCCACATAAAATTTTAAACAATTTCATATAATTTGTTTCTAAATTATGCATCAAAACTACTTTCATAGAAACATGCAAAGATTTCAGAAGATGAAATCTCCTTCCTTTTAATAGTTTGAACAATGGTCTCAAGTCATTAGTACTCACTCTACAACCAGTTAAGCTAGTTTGCTTCTGGTGATAACTTTTGTGAAAATATAGATTTATATTATATAAATTTGGAGTGTTACAGAAATAAGCCATGTTGGAGTAGTGTTAAAATTATTTGGGCACATTGATAAAAGATCCAAACTATTCATATAAGCCATATTAAAAAGGCCCACATTTTAGAAGATCTATAACCATTCAAATCAAAAGATAATAGCTTTTTATATTAGTAGAATATCGGGCCATATATGTATTTATAGTTTATACTTATTGCACATGATGGGCCCATATATATCAAGTGGCCTTTGATGAGTAGAAAATAGCACGTGTTACAATGATCTTTTTCGTGATTTACCTCCTAAAATAAAATAAAACTTGGATTAGGTAATTGCTTGGTGTCCCGTCTATTTTTTATGGGGTGCAATTTATTAGACATTTACTATAAACAAAACTTTTACACCAATGGATTATTCGAAATCTTTGATTTACTGAAGGCTTCTTATCAACATACATCTTGCCTTTGATTTTTACTAACCCCCTTTTGAATAACAACAAGCATAAGTGTAACTATTCGATCAAAGGCATGAATTTTGGTCTGGGCTATTCAGAACATGACCCATAAAATAGACCACTGTTTGGATAGTTAAAAAGAGTGAGCCCCACTTGTACTCCTGCAATTTTCGTTTTCATGAGAATATATGCATGACACCCACCGTGCAAGAATTCTTCATAAGATTATGATGCGTATATATATATATTGTTAAGTTATACCAAAGAACCGATCATCCAATCACTAAAAAAAAAACCCAAGATCATCCAAAAGGAGAAGATTTTTGTGCATGGCCTATCTAAGTCTAAGCCAGAAAATGAGTGCTTTTCACCAACATACTTCTGGCCCCGGCCACATGCACTTCTGGTTGTAATGTAAATCAACGGCTATGAAATGAGGATAATTAAAATAAAAGCAGCTATTATTACCAACGATAATGGGGCCATTTGTTTCAAAGAAACACTGAAATTGGTTCTAAGAGAAACGCCAAAAAAGCTTCATTTAGGGTATATATGCTACAAAAAACACTAAGCATACTATGCATGACATATACGGCTAGTCCATAATTTGCTAGAATGTGGCTGTATGTGGAGATGTTGATATACACTAAAAACACCGATCCGTATTTTGTGTCACTACCCCTAAATCAAATCTTGATCTGCAAGCCAAAGGGGGTCCAACCAAACTTGCATTCAAACTTATTTTAATCAAGACGAAATCTTAAAGATCTGCCGCGTCATCTCGGTCCTTTGGACCTCTAAACCAACGACGTATCACCTGACCTGCTAGTAATGACATGACATCCTACCTTCAAATTCAAGTTAAAGCAAAGAAATTTAGCAATCTCATAAAGTAGGAAAGAAAACGAGCAAACAGCTCAAATGGTAACAAATCTACTAGAGTTGGTCAATTATTGAAGCCGTCTCTATTGCAACGAGTTAAGAAAGCTAAGCATAAGATATCCTAGCTAGCAAGTTAAGAAAATTCCATTCATAAAAGTGGGGGAAAATTAAAAAGAAGGCAAAGAAAACTACCCAAACACTTTATTACCAGTGCGTTGTCCATCGGAAATGGGTAGTCGGTCATTCTCATTCTATAGAAATTAATGATTTCTTCGGACTAGATGAACCGTACAAGCAGGAGCCATATTTTCGTAATCCAAACTTTCATCTTGTCAAGATAAGCGATGGCCTTCGATTTGCGGAGTTGCAAAATGGATGGCAAGATAGTAACTGTGCTTTAGGAACAGGGCCCATGTAAGACGGGGTCTAGAACATGAACGGCCTGGATCACCAATTAAATCTGGTCACCAGTACTTAATAGCAGTGAGACCATTAAATGATTCCTCATATTTATTTCTCACCATCCCTACCATCTCAATTGTTACTTCTTATATGGTCGAGGTCATGATTTGCTAACCAGCTTATCTAGTGGTTATGATTTACTAAATAATAAAAATTTTGCATATAGGTTTGTTTTTTGCTTAAACATATGAACTAAAATAATCTTTCTGAAAATCCCACTCAGTTTCTTTTTTCTTTTCTTTTTTTCTAACCATAGATCCACTACGAGTTAACTCGTGTTGTCCCTCTTCAAAAGTTTCTGAAATATGAGCTACACCAGAGGAACTTCTATATTGTGGCCGAGAATGTAAGAATTTCGAAGCCGAAAAGATCAATTTTCCCTTGTGTTGTCAGGATCAGAAGACTTTGAAGCACAGCATTAAAAGAGTATTAATAATTATCCAATAGTTAGCCTTCAAAGTGGTGCTCAAAAGAGAATTCAGCCTGTAGTCTATTTCCAACTCTGCAAGTTAAGGATCATGGGATGGGTCGCTTCCGGTTTGGCAATTGGCGTTCCCTGTGTTTGGGCCTTTCTGAGTGGCTAATTACTATCCTTAATGAGCATGGCTGGGTGCCAAATGATTCATGCCTTTCCACTCCCATATCTCCTCATCATTTTTCTCCTTGATAATACCACGTCCCTAAACCTTTAAGCCGGTACTAATCCCTGCAGCTGAGCATAATCAACTGTAAACCTCGCACATCGGGTTCGTCTGAAGGCCGGAAATTGAATGAGGGCCGAAGTGGATCTAACCAGTGTGGGTTCCTTTAACTATTTTCCTTTCTATTGATCAAGACCTAGATTCATATACTCGCTGCTTCGAACAGCAGTAAAGGGCTGGAGAACTAGTTATCAACTTCTATAAAGAGTCCAATCACATCCTATCGTGCCTGTCAGCGATGCGAGTTATCCAAGCAATTACTTACTGATAAAAGCTGTTCACTCACTGGGCCCAAACCAAATATTTACTCAACCAAAGCAGCTAACGTGATTGAAGACCCTTGTACTAGTAAATGGAGGTGGCTAGAACATATCAACAATGGTATAGTGGGTTTTGGTTCGATACTCAGTTTGAACTTGCGTGCACTATCCTAAGTTTTCTTATTTTTCCTATCATTTCAGTTCACAAGCAGAACGTGGATTAGTCAATTCTATGACATCAACTTGGCTGTGTCTGGTCACAAATGCTTGATGAGTAGTGGAATTTTCTTATTCATGGAAGTTTCTTGCACTCAATTACCAAACTTTTGGGATGGCTAAACAGTTCAATAGTCCGCGGGATTTCCAATTATATGCTAGTCACACGATTCCGTGGCATCTTCCTGATTAGCCGTTCATTTTCTAGGCCGCCTCCTATATAGGTCAGTGCGCAAACGTCTCTCCTCCATCAAGACATCTTAGCCTCCGTTTCTGTGAACTCAGTATGGCCTATCTAAGACAAAGCCTGTAATTCTAGTCATCTATACTCATACGTAGTAGTCTTATTCACTATCAACTAATACCCTCTCATTGGTAGATTATAAGCCACGACGGGGGTACTTGACGGTGGACTTCGGTTTCCAATAACTCTCGCGGACCATGAACTGGTCCTCCATGCCACAAGGCATGCGATGGCCGCCGTCGTTGTGGACTAAATTCGACATTCTTTCACATTGTTTACCATTTGTTGATATTTTGACTATTCTCATTGCGATAAATAAGTGTTAGCATTATGTACATAGCAACTAGGGAGTTGTGTGGCCATGGAAATCCTTGTGTTGTGCTTCTCCATTCTGCTACCTCTCACTGTTCTTCTTCTCTTGAGGAAGTGGACTACCTACGGGAGCCAATCTCTCCGACTTCCTCCCGGTCCTCGGAGACTTCCGATCATTGGTAATTTGCACCAGCTCAGCGAATTGCCCCACCGATCTTTCTGGGAGCTAGCTAAGATATATGGACCCCTCATGTATCTCAAATTTGCTAGCATCCCAGTGTTGGTAGTTTCATCGGCAGATACGGCAAAGGAAGTCATCAAAAACCACGACCAACATTTTGTCGGCCGGCCTTGTGGGGCCGCATCCAGAAAACTTTCATACGGGTGCCTAGACATGGTCTTCTCTCCCTATGGTGAGTACTGGAGAAACATACGGAAGATATGTGTACAGGAGCTCCTAAGTGTAACTAGAGTGCAATCGTTTAGGTTTGTTAGGGAGAAAGAAGTGGCTCAAATGATAGAAAAGATTGGCCGGTCATCTTCTTTGGGTCCCATTAACATGAGTGAGATACTACTTACTCTCACAAATAGCATCATTTGCAAGGCGGCTTTTGGCACTAATTATGGTGGATCAAGAGATGGTGAGAGTAGGCTTCAGGGAATACTAGGGGAGTCACAGGCAATCATCATCGGCTTAGGCATTGCTGATTTCTTCCCTTCTTTAGAGTGGATCAACGAATTCAATGGATTCCGCGCCAAACTTGATAAGGTTTTCCTTGCCTTGGATTCTTTCTTTGAGGAGATCATCGAGGAACATTTGAACTCAAACAGGCCCAAAGCAGAGCACGAGGATTTCATCGATGTAATGCTTCGAGTTCGGAGGGATCCGAACCAAGAGGTTTCACTCACTAGAGATCATATCAAGGCTGTTATCATGGTTAGCACTTATTTCCTAGTATTAGTCATTATATAGACCAATATACTTAGACAAAGTGTAGAAACAATATCTAGTATCCATTCAAATTGACATGCTCATGGTTTTAATGACCATGTGTAAAAGAACTTATAGGATGGTAAAGATTGTTTAAAATTCGAGTAGGCCCGTCTTAGATGGGCATGGCCCAAAAAAGTCTCAACCAGTGGATGATTGTACTATGTATAGCCACTGTTTAGTGAATGTGAAATGAAGGGTAAACAGTTTTTTACCCCCTTAAGAGTAGGATCGTACCATAGATGAGACTTTGGGGCGAGGCCTATCTAAGATTTTGCATTTGATTGGGTCCCGAATTGGTGGAAGCTCACAAAGTACCGAAGAAAGCACCAACTGTGAATTGTAAATTTCTTTCTGATGGTTGCAGGACATGTTTCTAGCTGGAACTGATACGACATTTGCCACTCTTACATGGGCACTGACCGAGCTCGTCCGCAACCCCTCAGTCATGAGAAAAGCACAGGAAGAAGTGAGATGCATCGCGATGGGGAAGAACAAAGTCGAAGAAAGCGATCTTCATCAATTAGACTACTTGAAACTAGTCTTAAAGGAGGTCCTTCGGGTTCACCCACCAGTTGCTTTACTAGTCCCTCGCGAATGCACAGAGAAGTGCAAAATCAACGGCTATGATATCCCTCTCAAGACCCGAGTCTTCGTCAACGTGTGGGCAGTCATGAGAGATCCACAATATTGGGAAGACCCAGAAGAATTTATGCCCGAGAGATTCATGAACTGCTCCTTAGACTTCAAAGGCCAGAATTTCCAATATATACCTTTCAGTTCTGGCCGAAGGAGCTGCCCAGGAAACTTGTTTGGAATATCCACCGCAGAGCTGGCACTGGCAAATCTATTGCATTCATTCGATTGGGAATTACCAGATGGAATGAGAAAGGAAGATATGGACATGAACGAAGCTCTTGGGCTTGCTTTGCACAAGAAGCGTCCATTGCACCTTGTTGCAAATCCCACGGTAGAAAAATATTTATCTTCTGTGTCATAACAATGCCATCTAGTATCAATACCATGTACTAAGAGGAGAACAGCAGCGGTAGCAAAAAGATAAGAGATTACAAAGAGTGATGACGTTGCACAGTACCAACGTCAAGTGCTTTCTTAGTTTTGTACTAAGAAAAGGGAAAAGAGAAAAAGGGAATGTGTTTGCTGTTATCTTGATTAATGCTTAGGGTTTGGTAGTTTAGATTGTTTTATTTGGTCAGTTATGATTTCATTCATATCGTGTGATGAAATAGTTATAGTTTGATATGGGCTCTTGTGATCAGTTTTGATTATGGTCCTCGGATATGTGTGGCTTTCTTTTATTTGCATCATTAAGTGGTCTGCTTATGTCCAATTCTTCAGCCCTTTATTCATTTGAGGTTCCTCTCTTCTTCTTCTTTTCCCTTTTTATTATATATTATATTATATATTTTTATGTCACAAGGTGTTCTACTTCTTTTGGAGTGGGACTAATCTCTAGGGATGCAGCGCAATCACCCACATAAGTGTTGGAGTGGGGTTGAACTTGAGCCTCTGAGGACTAAATCCCCAACTTCAAATCATAGTTTAAAAACTCAAAAACTCAAGTCAACTTGAAAGTGAGCTGAGTCATGTTAAAATTTCACTTTGTATGTATAAGTTATGGTTGTATGAGTTGGTTAAGAGATCATATCACAATAAAAATACTTCTATTTCTATTTTTGTGGTGCAACGACTTGACTCATCAAATGAGTTATTTGCTATCAAGTCAAATAACTTAAGAGGAGTTTTCCTAATTGACTCGCTAAGACCTAGCTCCTAATAACTCGCCACACTCCGCTTGGGCGCAAGGAAGGTTGCCTTATCGATCTTACTACGTTACGGAGGAGAGAAGTTTTTCAACCATACAGGCTGCGGTTTGTCATGACCTGTAATTCTTGGCTGAACTAATAATATCTCCTTAGGTTTGAATAATATGATCGAGTGTAGAATGTGGGCCTAGTGAAGACTCAAAGGGTGGCCTAGAAAGAGGGAGTAATGATAGTCCCAGTAAAAGCAATGGAATAGGCCACGGACGATGTCAACAATAAGTTGATCCTAACTTCTGCAGCAAATGCAAACCCCGGAACGGATGTGGACTGTCAGTATCTTTGGATCCAATGATTTTGTACCTTCAATTAAATAGTATGCCTATATCCATGGGGAAGAGAATATGGAAACTGATGTTCTTAGTACTAGAACTTCAAACGAGAGAACTATGAAACCACCTAATTTATTTCTAAGTTCTTATGAGTGGATGTATGTGGACCTCCCAAAGACCAAGTAGTATAGTTCAATAAAATAGACAGCCTGTCGGTAACTCGCGTCGGTTGGCTCCCTTTCAACTGTATATCCACGTCTTGTATGGGCTGTTTTGGTTTCGAAGAGTCGAAGGTAAGAATGTGATCTAACAGAAGCTAAGAGCATTCTTTAGAAGAGCATAAGAATGTGTATAGGAACAAACAACTCTTAAATCATCCATAACAATATGAACAAACAAAGAACTGTTGAGTTTGTTCTATTCAGATGTGGAATTTAAGTCATTAACTTAAATGGGGATAACCTGTTCAATATGTATATATGGGGAAATTATATGTCATTACCTCCTTCCAATAGTCTCTCCTTTGAATTTCTTCTCAATTGTCAACAGAGTCACGATTATCAATTGCCTATATAGTAGAGAGCGCAAAACGTGCTCCAGGCGTCCCCCATCCCCACCGTGCACACGCACTAAAACCACATAGACATATGATCTCTGGTTGATATGTAATTGGTTGAAGCCGACTTGTCCAAGCAATAGTGGTCAATGGAAGTTATAGTTCTAAAACTCATCCAAAGCTCTTCTGAGTTGAAGGAATTGCTACAGATGCAGTAGTCAAAGAATCACACTAAGGAAAAAAAGTTCACTATTTACAACTCTTCAACTTCCAACTAATATCAAATAAAACAAATAAAATTTACGCGAATTATTTCTCATTGTGCCTTGCGCTCTCTTGAGTTAACTAATAACAAATTCAAAATTTTATCTTATAGTACTATTTACAACTAAAATTTCCCTTGATGAGTTTTTCCAAATTGGCATCAACTCATTGAGTATGCTCTACTCGATCAACCTTGATTGGAGATCTCTATAATATATTAAGATTATGAGAATGAGAGAAAAATGTGTATAAACTCACAAGTAAGAGAACAAAAGAGTAAGGACTTATATCATGCTAAGTGTATTACAAATAATAAATTAAGAGTACTAGTCAAAGATGAGGATATCAAACAAAGGTGAGAAAGTTACTTCTAAAAGTTGTTAAATGACAATTATCTTGAGAATATAGGAATTGAAAGTATTGTAAACTAAAATAACATTAAAATAGATACCACCATAGGATTAGAATACCTAAAGTGAAAGAGGTCTTGAAAAAGATGAAATCATGGTACGTGATGGTTTCTGCTAGAGTTTTGGAAGTATATGAAAATACTAGAGTAGTTGATTGATAAAGTTGTTTAACAAAATTGTAAATCAGAGAAAATACCAAATAAATGGAGGAAGAGCTCTATTGTATCAGTTTATACTAATAAAGTGTGTGTGTGTGTGTGTGTGTGTGTGTGTGTGTCTCTCTCTCTCTCTCTCTCTCTCTCTCTCTCTCTCTCTCTCTCTCTCTCTCTCTCTATATATATATATATATATATATATATATATTTGCACTAATTATCGGAAGATCAAACTTATGCATCCATACTATGAAACTTCTTGAAAGAGTAATTGAGAAGAAGCTATTGCACAAGAAGAGTATATCGGAGAACCAATTTGGTTTCATGTCTAGGTCAACCATGAAAACTATTTTCCTACTTACACAATTGATGGAGAAATATGGGGAGATGAGGAAGGACCTTAACATAGTCTTTATTGAATTACAAAAAGGTTATGATAGGGTCCCTAAAGAGTTAATATGGTGAGTGTTGAATGAGAAAGGGGTTTCATAGAGGTATATAGATATATTTGAGGATATGCATAAGTGAGCCTAATAAACGTTAGCACCACTAGCGGAGAGACCAATGATTTTTCTATCGCTATGATTGCATCAAGAATTGGCATTGAGCCCATACCTTTTTTCACATTGGTTACAGATAATTTAATAAAATATCTACATTAGGAGATTCCATGAAGCATACTATTTTCAGATGACATAGTTTTGATTGATAAGATAAGGAAAGGCGTAAATACAAAGCTAAAGTTATGGAGGGATGCATTAGAATTTGAAGGATTTAAATTTTGATAAATTATAGTATATGCAATGCAAATTTAGTAAGGACATGAGAGGAAAGTAGAGCATCAGTAAAGATTTATAACCAAGAAGTTCCCCTAAAGAATTTTGATACTTGGGATCGATAATTTATGAGAGCAAAGAGATTGAGATTGAGGTTACCCAAATAAATCAAATGCTTATAGAGTTTTGTGTGATTGCCAAGTGCTATTCAAACTGAAAGGAAAATTCCATAGGATGACTATAAGGCCGTCCATACTCTATAAATCAGATTGTTAGGTAGTTAGGAAAAACATGTACATAGAATGAGCATTGCCAAAATGCATATGTTGAGATGGATGAGTGGCAAGATAAGAAATGATACAATTAGAAATGAAAACATTAAAAGAAACTCAAAATAGCACCAATAGGTAACAAGATGATAGAGATTAAACTTAGATAATTTATATATTTTCAATGAAGACTAAAAATGACATTAACTGGAAAAATGAGGTGATCCAAGTCAAAGATTTTAAAAAGGCAAGGGAAAGACCCAAAAGAACATAGATAGAAGTGGTGAAAAAGATATTAAAATTTTAGTATTAAATAAATTAATGACACTTAATAGAAGAAAATGAAGAAACAGAATTCATGTTACCAACTCCTAATCTAGTAGAGTTTTTAAACTCTACAAATATCATTTCGATTAGTGTCCCTAGGATAAGCATCACGTGCTTCGACGAAGATACACATGCCCCAACCTAACCAAGGCTAACCGTGTAGCCTCCAACTTTACAAGCTAGTTGGCTCTTGAACAGCAAGTAAGAAAATACCCATACATAAAAAGAGGAAAAGCTCCATAGGCAACATAGTAGTGTGTGAAGAGAATTGATGGAACAATTTAACCGCCAAAGTACAATAACATAGGAAGTAGAATTTGTGTCTTAGCTTTGGACATTGGATGATTGCACCGATGGGCTTCACGAGGTGACATGTGATCACATGGATTCCCCTGTAAGGCCCTGAACCTTCTCTCAACCGTCCTTATCAGCTCGATAAGGGAAGCATTTTTCAATGTATAACACCTTGTCTTACGTTTTTCATTTATTTTCTCTTTTTCCTTTTCTCTTTTTCTTGCTTGGGCTAAGCTTCTTGTACTCCATCGGGAATTTCGCACTGGGGCACAGCTGATTTTTCTGGAATGCCGATCATGATGTCTTTGTATCTATCTAGTTCTCTGTTGATGAAATGACCAGAACATCGACTTCTCATGGGCAGTCAAAATGTTTGCAGAACGATTTAGAGATACTGACGTGATCTAGCATTTTATGAGGTTTGATGATATAGTCCAATAGTTCAAAGCACATTTGTCTTTTTCAAATAGATGGATAGTCATTTAATTAAAGTCATTCACCCACAATTTTCTAAGTGATTATTGGGTGAACTCGGGTAAAACAAAAAGAAGAAAAAAGTATTTGATGTTCTTGCATAGTTAAATTGGAGCAAGTTACCTACCGTAGCTTGTGTCCTCGTAAACACGGATGCCTAAGTAACGTCTTTCGGTCGAAATCTATTATAGTTTGGTTGTAGGGAACAAGACGCCTCTTATTCTTACGCTTGGTTAGAAGTTCAAGGAGTTATTTTTTCTTCTCGAGAGATTTAAAGTATATTTAGAAATTAAAATAATAAATTTTAGATAATTTATTTCATAATTCTTCGCTGTAGGAAAAAGTTAATTTTTTCTAAACTATTTTTTGTGATTTTAGTAAATATAATAAAAATATTTAAATAAATGTTATCAAAAGATTTAAACCATGCAACTTATATGAACCTTTCATATTACCCACACTGCAATAGCTTTGATTGGATCTTTGTAGTGTCAGTTTTTTTTGCACTTTAAATTAGGATTATTTATGTTTAAAAATGAAAAGCAAGTGGTAAGAATTATCAGGTGGGCCAGATTTTTTATACATAGGTGAAACAAGGTAAAAGATCTAGATCTAGAAAAAGAAAACAAAATAGCTAGGGCCTCTAGGAAGCCGGGACTCCTTGTATATGATCTAAGAGGAATGCTATAGTCCTGGAAGATGGTACAAAGTTTCCACTGAACGCCGACACTTTACCATCGTGAGCCATACCTTTGGTTGATGAGACCCATCTATCTGGTTTCTCTTAATCTTGATAACTTGTATCCCTCACATTACATGATTGGATGATTCAACAACCGAAATTGGTACGGCTTTTGAGTATTTTGATGTTGTTATCATTGAGTTAAAGCAAGTTATCCGGTTCCTAATGGCTCCTATGATCTAATCCATCTCACAAACATGATGAGTAATGAAATGTAACCAACGGATAAGAACCCATTTGCCCTTTCAGTTTGTGCGGTCTGATATACAAAGGGCATGATTTTGCAATTGACCAACCGATGTTCTTTTCGAGAATCTATGTACGTAAGCCTGTCATTTCTTGGTAGCTCTGGTCATATTTTAAGCTGCGACCAGCATTTACCAGCTTATTTTCTTGTTTTCATGCATATTTTTATATGGATTTGGGTCCCTTCCATCCCGAGCTTGTACAGACTTCGACAGACTGTGAAATCGGAAAACAAAGAGGGCATCTTTTTCCTCACTTTTTTGTGGCAGATAAGAACCAGCCTTTTACTGACTACCTCACTTTGCAATCTTCCCACCCTCGTCCCTCTTCCTCACATCTTTTACCTTATAACACTCCCTCGCTCTCTCTCTCTCTCTCTGCTTTGGGAAGATGTAAAGCTGGATTTTGGTATTAGATGATTGTAATCTTGTGATTTTGGAAGTTTTTGGGTCATCATTGCTGGACAAGCGCAGTGA
This sequence comes from Warburgia ugandensis, assembly GCA_035236585.1. Taxonomy (NCBI): domain Eukaryota; kingdom Viridiplantae; phylum Streptophyta; class Magnoliopsida; order Canellales; family Canellaceae; genus Warburgia; species Warburgia ugandensis. The sequence goes on along the minus strand of CP141131.1, from coordinate 3,793,218 downwards.
AGATCAGTTTGGAAGCCCCTCTAACAAGTGAAGATTTATGAGCTAGTAACACCATGGCAGTAGATGCATTTGCTTCTACTGATCTCACCAACTTCGTCATTTACGAAACTATATCTGCTAGTGAACAGTCCTACCCATATATTCGACACTATGGCAATCATCCATCTAACCCATATATTGATGGTCTAAATTTGTCAAGTTTGAATGAAAACTTGCATCTTTCATCACCCATGATTTTTCACTGCTTAAAACCTTCACAGTCCACACAACTGAAAGGACAAATGGGTTCTTATCGACGCAAGCTAAGAAGAAGAGGAGAAGAAAACCAAGAGTGTGCATAAATAAAGAAGAGGTAGAGAACCAGAGAATGGCACACATTACCGTCGAACGAAACTGTCGGAAACAGATGAACAAGCATCTCACTGTCTTGCGTTCTTTGATGCCGGAAGCCTACGTGCAGAGGGTTAGCTACCTAATTAAATATAAGCTTTGTTTATATTTTCATTAGGATGATACGGCTTGCTTAGGTGTGTCCTTATTAAGTTAATCATGTAAACAGTGTTTGAAAGATCCTCATTTAGCAGCTCATCTTCTGCTAGAATTGGGTCCACTAGTATGGATTGTTTGCTCCTCCATTTTTTTTCTTCCTCTTTCGTTGGTCTTTTCCAGATTTTTTATCCCTTGGAGCAGTAAGATTAGTGGTTGAAGATTATGATCATTGGAAGAAAATTACGTTTGAAACGCTTTGGAAAAGAGAGACTGGCAGAGGCTAAGAAATGTAGACCTAAAACTTTGGCTCTTGCGATCGAATTTTCTTGCCCTTTTGCAACCTTGAATTTTGGATCATGATAGTGTTTCGTGCAGCAGGTTTTCTTATTTTCTTAAGGGGTTATTTAGCATGGGAATAGCTGTACATATTCATGAATAAGCTTTTATATGCATTGACTTATCTATGAACAAAATTTTCCCTAAAATTATACATAAAATCCATATTAATCCATCCCTGCTATGAGGAACTTAACAAGCTATTATCATGCCAGACAGCCCCTAAGTGCCGAGAGAGAGAGAGAGAGCATTTTCACTCATCGAAGTTCAAAATTAATTAACACCTGCAACTTGGTTTAGTGAAATGACTTTAAGAGCAAAACAGCTAGATACATCTGTTAAGAAGTCTTTTTTGGTTTATGTATTTACTTCTCGTATGGGTGCAGGGTGACCAGGCTTCAATTGTTGGTGGTGCAATCGATTTTGTGAAGGAACTTGAGCAACTCCTTCAGTCCCTTGAAGCGCGAAAGGCAACTACAAAAACAGAGACAAGAAAGGAGTTCATATGACGACACAGCCATTACCATTAGTAACAATAACACCAATGACCACTTATTTGTGCCTTACCTTCGCGCAATTCTTCACATATCCTCAGTACTCTTGGTATCAAGTCGTACAAAAGGAGAATCCACTCGAAAACTCACATGCAATCGCCGACATTGAGGTGACAATGATCGAGACGCATGCAAATATCCTAATCCTCTCTAAGAGTAGACCAAGACAACTGCTTAAGATGGTTGCCGGATTTCATGCACTCCGACTTACCATTCTTCACCTCAATGTCACCGCATTAGACGAATTGGTGCTCTACTCGTTTAGTACCAAGGTACGTGGCATGTGTTATGATTTTCATTTCGTTTTCTATGCTTAAGAACTTATAAGAAATAGGGTATGTTTATCTACATACAGATTAATTTGATCTATATCAATTCTGTGTACTATTACGAGATTCTTTCACACTGTTTACGCATACGATCATTAATGCGCTGATTCTCGTATTGAAAGTACATGTGGGTCCAACTTGGATGATCCAAATCCGTCATCTTCTAGCTACATCTTAAGAAGAATATGCACCAAAAGAGATGATTTTATTCACTTGTAAAGGAAAATGGATGGCTTAGAAACTTCACAAAAAAAAAAAAAACTAGAAAAATACTAGCCGATCAAAGAGTTGACATCATTCTCAATTGCTCACCAGGAAAGGACTTTTGGGCTACGGCACATGAAGACGCTATCAAGGAGACACCGATTTAGATCACCCACCGTATACTGGGTCCCACATCTTATAACTCCCCAATATACTGTGGCACAATTCACCTACCTTAGGGAAGATCACAAATTGGCGAATTTGAAGTGTCCATTTAATAAGTGCGTTTTTTATCTCGAATCAACCGCCTTCCATGTCATTTCAACTGCCTAAAATCCTAGGAGCACTGAAACAAGAATTAGAATACCAAAGTACTGAGTCAGGTCCACTGTCCAACTTTACTAGATCAAACATATTGATTTTGTCATGATCTCGATTCTTCGTTCGATACCATTGGATCTTTTAACTTGAATATGGAAAGATTCTCATCTTACCTGTCTGTATCAAGCCATTGATTTTCATGTTATGTCATCATTTTACAAGGGCTTCCTCTTGGTAGTAAAAGTAGGATGAGGTAGGACAATTACCAATAGAGGTATTATTTCCTAAGTTTGTGTATGAGAGAGCAATTGTCCATTTACCTTTGTGATATTAAGATGGGTTGTTTTCCTTGTCTACATAAAAAGGGGTCATGCATTGAATTATGAATATTTTTTGGTTGTTGCAGGTGGATGAAGAATGTCGCTCGAACTCTGTGGATGAAATTGCGAGCTCAGTCCACCACATGCTCACGATATTTGAGGAAGATGCCCTTTGCTATGAAAAAATATGTGAAACCCCACAAATAGCCATGCCACTTGCACAAAACAAAATTGGAATAGGAGTTTAGGACTATGTATTTGCTTGCTTGTATAGCTCTCCTTGTTGGTCCTTTTGTTTTCTCCGCTCCTCGTTTCCGAAGAAGTACGTTGCTTTTTCCGGCAAAATCAAAGACCTAAGGGTATTAAGAGTAGAAATCAATATTATTCTTAAGTAGGTCTGAGCAAGAGAAAGGCGCGCAAGCTACTTGTTATAAAATTAGTGACGAATAAAACTCAAGAACGGTCATGAATGGTGGCACGCCTACTTCGGATAGAAATTGACGCATGGAACAAAATCAAGTGAGTGGCAAGAGCTGGTGGAGTGTACATGGAGATTGATTTTCATGCAATACCTTGGGATTTAGAAGGTGAACTTATAAATATAGGTAAAATCCGCAACCAAGCATTCACTTGTCATGGACCTTCATGTGAACTCTCTAGATCTAGGAGCCAATAACACCTGTTCTATCTATTACACGCATCTTCAATTGGCATTCGAATTAAATGAAAAGGATACACATGCATGGACCTGCAATATATAGCAAGTGATAAGCTCATGTGCTTCTAACATGATACGTTGAAGTCCACAGAAAATCAACTACGATTCGCCAGTGGCCGTGTGCTCATGAAGCTTGGATCAAAAGAATAATCAACGGAGCACTTCATAAGATCATGAAAATGAGAGAGTGCATGCTTATTTATCAAAATTGAACATGAGTTAGGCGATAGTAATGCTGCGCATTTGTAAGGACTCCATATCTAAAAATCCAAAATCATTCATGACTAGTGCGTGCATGTTATGAGATGGATCAATGGTGGAAACCCAATCGTAAACTTGGATAGAGTGTGCATATCTTAGATGAGTGAGCAAGTGTTGGGAATGCGCAACTCTGAAACCACTGTTGCGAACATATCTGGTTATCTGTTCAGATCAGTCTACTAGATTAGAGGAGCTGAATGAGGACACAATCACACACAGATATAACACATAGATTTTACATGGTTTGGCCTAGATCTAGCCTACGTCCATGGTGAAAGAGAAATCACTCACTAAATTGAATAGGAATACAATAGAGGAGGAGGACGATCACAACTATATCCTCACTCGACTTTACTCTCTCTCACACACTCTCTCTCTTTAGATTAACTTATCTGTTTCCTACATCCATACCAGTAGAGATCGGATCATCTCCTATATATAGGGTTTGGATGATCCAATTGTCAAGATTTACTACAATAACTTTCATTTTCATAATATAAGTATTCTTTTGCGTAAAATTGATAACAAAATCTAATTGCTCCAATAGTTATAGAATGAGTATGCAAAACTCTAGAACTAGAGTTCAAGTCTTCAAAGACAACCTTTTTGAAAAAAAAAAACAAAAAACAAGAAAGAAAGAAAGAAAGAAAGAGAGAGAGAGGAAGAAGGAGGAGGAGGCTGTACCAAGGATCAGCCATACTACGCGTTTTTGGAAAAGAAGACTTTAGAAGAGTATTTTCACTTTTAAGAGGTAGGGGGCGTGGGATGTTCTAAGTTAGATTGATTTTCAATTTTGTGATTTTGATCTATCTTGTTTGAATGATTTTTATGGCATTGTTGGTCATATGAATTGATGATTTGTATGCTAATTCACATCATGATTGAATGCACGTTACACATCGTCTATTTTCAATCCGATGACATGTATATATCTTAATTATTAATCTCTTAAATATTGTATACGCCATTGCCCTTAGTATAAATAGCATGTGTTAAGTTGATTTTTTCTTAATATCTTGCGTATTTTATTTTGGGTTTCACCTAGACTTCATTTATTAACCTCATGTTTGAAGGTAGCACAACACTCATCGTGTTATAGTTAGGATCTCAACGTTAATCTTAGGATTTAAATGTGCACTTTATTTGCGTTTTGATCTAAATGCATGCTATCAAACTCAATGATATGTTGTAAATGTATCATGATTGTGCATGACATATAGCATTTGATTATTTTCAAGTTAAGACCATGCACATTCATCTTTTATAATAATGATAATAATAAGACCATGCATAACTCATTCCTTGGATGGTACACGCACATAACTTTTCCTACTCTAATAGAGCATGCAAAATTTCCTCACAAATTAGAGTTACATTTACACAAAATATTGGATAAGAGATTAGGCTTACATTAGAAGTCTCTTCCAATATAATGAATACATCCAACAACCATGTTGGACTCATAACCCATGTATGTGATTGGAACCTAGTTTTAAAAAAACAAAAACAAAACTTTACACATGGCACCATTTAGGATTGCAACACCAAGTGTACATCCAACATAGCATGGACCATCTAGATCATGCATCTAAGGTTTAGATAACGCACACATGGTGCAACGCCATTATACATACCATACACATTCATCCACTTTGATCTATTGATGAGACTCTCATGTGCATACTACCTTAGTTGATCATAGTTAATTGTTAGTGGATTTTTAGACTTATACATAATCGTTGACTACCATATGATCAAGCACACCCCCTTACCCTTAATTTCATTGCATGTGTATGAGTCATTTACACCCTTGAAGTCAAGTGCACGCAAGCATCATTACATATATAGATACCTTTATGCATCATATCATGCATACCATGCTCTCATGACTAAATACTTAGGTGACATCACGTTAGATCTCTTGGAGGGGTGCATGAGCATTTTGTCTTATTTTTAGATAACATAATGCTCACTTATAACTAATGTCATTGGATGAACTCATGTGCATAAGTATTTCCTCGATCCAAATCACGTACAACTTTGAATTTGTGTTTTAGACTCATGCAGACGTCCCATGCAAATCTTCATGCACATGCACTCATATGTCCAAACAATTATATGCAAAGTTATAGTAGATTTGCATGCATATGTAATTTACCTATGTCACATGCATTAGTTTATTGGAAAATCTAGGCCAATTATTTTAGATTTCATTATTGACCATGTGTTGCCCACTGATTTCATGCTAAATAAGCAGGTGCACTCCTTTCCCCGAGACCTATCAAGATGCACAATATATTTTTATTTACAACCATTGATTTCATAAAAATGCACACTTATTCAATCCCTAAATGCATCATAGTGGAATGTTGATTCGTATTGATCAATTCCCCATGCGTACACAACTATAGATTTGTTTTGAAATCATACTATTGACTTTGTTTATATGAAAGTGTGTATTGTGTGGAATAACACCAAATTCCATAGTTGAGCTCACTTAATAGAAGATGATTCATGTTCTTGAATGTTTTTAAAGTAGAGAAGAAGTTTATGATAATGCACATATGTGTGTGATATCAAAACTGTGATTAAATTCTTAGGAATCATATATGAGGGGAAATTGATGAGACCCCTGTAGTTTGCTATGCTAGGAGTGCAGTTGGCCACTGACACTCTAAAAAGAAATTTTGATACCCGCTTGAGGTAAAAGCTTCTATGCGTTTGGAAGGGTCATGGGACTTTCCATTCAGTGTGATTCATTCTCCCCCATGAGGACCGGTGTAGGTCGTGCGGTATCTACAATCGAACGTAGGCATGAGATATTAGTTCTCTCTACGTGCATAGCAAACGAGATTTGATATGGACATATATGTATATGTCGGTCAACCTCGAGGGATTTAGACCATTTGCTTTTATGGCCTTAGTAGGATGTTGTCTGTCTGATCTATTTGACATTGTATGATATGTCTCAGATATTTGGTACAACCTTTAACGCTATGTACTTTTGATTGAGATTTGTAATACTCAATGTGATTTACTGTGGACTTTAATCATTACCAAGGTTTGATATTAATTGTGTTTAATTGTGTGCATCCTAATATCCCTATGCATTCATGTGTTTTCTACATGTTTTTGTTTGACTTAGAATTCCCCACTAAGTGGTCGTACTCACCCCCACTAAAAATTTCAAGTCAATCTTCTGAGTAAAACTAGAGAATTGAGGCAAAGAAGGAACTTTGGAGCAGACAAGTGAAAGTATGATAGCAGAATTAGTACTTATTTCTTTTAGAATAAGAACATTGAACATTTAGAACAATGATATGATGAGACATATATAGACACCTGAGCATGGAAGGCTGTTTTGAAAACTACTATATATGATAATTTGAAAAAAAAAAAATTTACTCAAGATCCTAACCATTTTCAAATGAATTTGGAAAAGTTTGTTTTGAAAAAACCTGAGTCATCACATCTACAACGCAGCAGATTTTGATAAATCCATAGATTCTGTTTGTCAATCTTGATTGTCCGGTTTGGTCGGTGCCGATTTCAACTTTTTGGGCACTCATTGTTGATATTTTTTATGCAGCTATGCTTTTTCTGTTGCAAGTGTTTCTGTTCACACGAATTTATCAGTCAAATGTACAACTGACCTCACATAGGTGTGGACCAACAGCAAGGACCAATAGTTAACAAAGAGAATGATTCATGAGATTGTCAATAGGAATCTAAGAATCAGGAATAAAAAAGTGCGCAAGATCAAATAAGAATATATAAAAACTATACCTTTGGTTCAACCTTGCTTGCACAAATTAATCTGAATCAAGGACAAAATATATATGAGTTAGTATAGAGTGCTATCCAATTGTACAATAGGCATATCATGATGTTACAGTTGTAACACGTCTTACAACTATGTCAAAAGATCATAGTGGATACTTTTGCCTGGTATGTACGACGGTGGTGCACGCCGGGCGGTAGGTGATGTGAACCATATTGGCATAATCTGGATAATGTACGCTATATTCCATGTACGCATGGTGTTAAAACCATACAATGGTGACATGTGTAAAGTTTAAAAACAAGAGTCCCAACACATGCATGAGTTATAGTCAAACAAGGTTGTTGTATGCGTGGCTTAAACTGGAAGTGACTTGTAATGTAAATCTTCTCTCCTATCCAGTACTTACGTGATTACTCATCTAGTTTGTGAGGAAGGTTTGCATGCTCTATTTAGAGTAGGAAATGACAGTTGCGTGTACGCACCCAAGGAATGAGTTATGCATGGTTATTATTATTATAAAAGATGTATGTGAATGGCGTTGGAAATAATCATGCAATGTTACATGGCACACACAAGTATGATTTATGTTACGAGCATGTCATTGAAATTTAATAGTATGCGCTTAGGTCGAAAGGTGAATAAAGGGCATAATTAAATCCTAATATTAATGATGAGATTCCAACTAAAACACGATGAGTGTTGTACGTACCTTCAAACACGAGATCAATGGATGCAGTCCGGGTTAAGCCCAACATAAAATATGCAAAATACTCAGCCAAAGTACACATGCTATTTATACTTAGTAACATAAGCCATATATGAAAGATTAATAGATTTGATGTATATGTCATCGGATCGAAAACAAAGGATATGTGGGGTGCATTAGAACATTATTGTCAATTAACATGCAAAATCACCAAATCATATCACAAACAATGAGATCAACATCAACTCCAACAAGATACATCAAAATCATGAAACTAAAAACCAATCTAACTTAGAATATACCATGCCCCTTACCTTGTTGACAGCTTTCTTCTATAATCTTCTTGTTCAAAAAATGCAGAATGTGATGATTCTTAGTGTAACCAGATCTTTGTATGCTTCTCTCTCTCTCTCTCTCTCTCTCTCTCTCTCTCTCTCTCTCTCTCTCTCTCTCTCTCTCTCTCTCTCTCTCTCCCCCTTTTTTTTTCACCTAGCCTAATACATCCAGCCCTATATTAAGGATGTCTTGGTCACTTTCCTATTAACTTCGGTTTATATTTCTATTTATTATATCTTTCATTTCTTGACTTTCTAATCCTCTAAAAAGATAGTCTTTTAGCTAATGCAAAGGCTCAAACTCGATCCTAAAGCATTCCTACTTGCTTTGTAACCAATAGGGCTAACTACTTTCCGTTGTTAATTCTTTATAAAATAAATATTTATATCATAAAAATGCAAGTTGTTACAGATTCGAATTCACAACCTCTCAATTAATATGACTTTGATATGATGTTGATTACCATTCAACCTACTTAAACTTAATAGAAAGTAGGTCAACAATATCCATATGTCTAAGCCAAAGGACTTCTGAATTCTAATTCCTTCTTTAGTCAATTGATAACATTCCTAGGATGGCCTTCTATGGCCATTGGGAAAATAGCATTGTGTCAACCATATGTTAATGGCACCGAATAACGAATCGAAACTCTGGCTCCTTGAATTTTGATAATTCCTCCCACCCCAGAAGGCCCTTGGAGTTGTCAATGAATGATTATGTGATCTCGTTTAGGTTCTTGAACTAAAATTTTCATTTTAGTAGGCCTTAGTCTCAACAAATTTGATACATATCCACTAGCAGTAGAACCTACACTACGTGGGTTATTACCTTAAGACGGTCTACTACATCAATGCTTCCCATTATACATAAATTTCTATATTGGGACCATTATCCGCTTCCGGATGCAATCATAATGCTTATCTTGCACCCATCGACTAACACATACCAAACTGCTAATATGGACACTAATCTGGAAGGTGACAAGTATACTAACAGATGTTGACCCAGAAATCTAAAAGTGGGAGAGTATTGTACCAAAACACAAGGGTGTCAGCTAGGTGTACAAGGAAACCTACACCTAATCAGCTCTCGTCATTTTCAGGTGCGAATGTAACGTGCCATCTCCGACCGGGCTCAGTGTAAGAAGTTTTCTTCATCTGCTCTGCTGTCTTAGTCGACGCAATAGTCAAGATTGTCAGTGAGCGGGCTTGGGCCGTGACCCACATGCTTGGCCTATTTTTGCCCCATATATTGCAGCCCACTCAAGTACGACCCGATCCGGATTTTAGGCAAAAAAATCTCTCTTTGGCGAGGGGGATGACCATCCATGGACTGCATTATCAATTGATGCACCGTCGATTCTTTTGCTCTTCTTCTTTTTACTCTTTTTCGGTACAAGTGAAGAGTTACAAAGGAAACGACTCAAGCGCTTTCCTGCAACCATTCATCAACTGATGGGATGGAGGGTGCCCACCTCGAACTCATGACCAACGTCAAAGAGTGGTGCCTTTTTTCGCCAAACCAGTGGGCAATTAGGCTTTTTCGGCTCTTAAATGGTTAAATATTCTTAAATTTTCGTGCGACTCGCAGGCGTAAAATATAAAATTTTTAATTATGATCAATCAAACGGGGTTTTACGATTGCCTAAGTTTTAACGCTATTAAAATGGCGGAGAAAAGAACTTCCTATATGACTCAATCCAAGGTTTGTTATCCCAAATGCCAAATATCCCTTCACAGTACAATTCCTCTGACGTGGCCATCATATCACTGCACTACTTAAGCAGCTTGACTTTATTATCATATTATCATAAATTGAGCAGCCAACCAAATCCCAGAGTCCAATCCAATCTAGCTTTGGTGAGAAATCATAGATGACCGAAACCTAGATACAGAAACTGAGAATGCAAATGGGTGCAATATTGTTATTGCTTTGAACCATATTAGAACCCAAGCTGCTGTTGCTTCGGCAACAGTAGGCGTTTCTGCAATCTTATGCTTTCAAATGATGGCTGCTTCCAAGCCTTCCCCCAGGCTGTCATTGCTTGCTTTAGGTATGAGCAGGATTCCGTTGGTTGGTGGGGATGGCATCCGTGCCTAAGTTCACCGAGCATACCGGCTTACATGAAACCAATTAATTTGAAGCCAACGTCCACTAAGGCCAATGGTCAGTATTAATAAGGAAGGATTGGGGTTTACAGTTACGCAGGTACTGCATCGGACTATGGGACATGAAATGGATCATTCATGCTACATCATTCACCCGACTGTTGGTGATGCTATCATGTGAAATGCCCCGACACCTGGAATATACTCGTAGCATATGGCTACAGCTCATGGTGATCGATGATTGGAAATAATGCGTAGCAGGTGCGTACTGTTAACCAAAAATGTATTGCTTGAACAACTTTTTACATCGATCCAGTCATTTACCTCATAGAACAACAGTCTGCACAGAACTATCATAACCTCCAATTTGGAAAGAGAGATGATATCACGAGGCACGCGGACGCAACCTGTTGCAGTACAGTAATTCACAGTACTAGGCGTCTCGGATCCTAACTTTGGTTGCTCTAAATTCTCTAGTTGTTATGCATTGTTTGGATCTCCAATGGCCTGAAAGACGTGAAGGGACGCTTCGCACCTTTTGCTCGTCTATACGAGAGAGTCAACCTGGTGCACGAAGTTCCCACATATATAGTATTTGGGGAAGGGACAGATCATGGTCTATAGTACTCATTTTGATCTTGCATTTTTGCAAGAGGTTGTTTTTACGTCTTGAACCCACAATTTCAAGGACACATGACAACTCTATCTTTGTGCCAAAGCTCTCCTTCTTCTGCTTGTCTATCTATAACTATAAACTCTCTCTCTCTCTCTCTCTCTCTCTCTCTCTCTCTCTCTCTCTCTCAAACGTGATACTCGAAAGATTTCTTCCAAGTGTATAGTGCAGCTTGGTAAAAAGTACAAATAGGAACCTGGTCCAATCATACATCTTCGAAGTTTCTTCTTATATGGGCCATGCCCCAAAAATGTTATCCACTGGATAATGTGTTCCTTTAGTGCAGGAATTAAGTGGTACAGATAATATGCACTTGCACTTACTTCTTGGGAGGTTGGGGAATTGAACTCTTATGTAACGGGGTGACAATTGGGCGCTTCGACTTGTATTCTCCCTAGCTTTGTCACAGAGAGTCCAAGTGCACAACGTCCCCAAATTGGCAGGCTAGTGGAAGATTACTTGCTTACTACTAACTACTTATTGTATAGTTGCTTTTAAAAGAAATATTTTTCCTTCCCATCAATGAGCTTATCACTTGAAGTAACTTCTTCATCCATATCCACATCGTTGCACTTTCAGGTCGACGGGGGATATATCGACAAATTTGACTTTCCACTGATCTTACCATAAACTATTGCCTTCTAAATCAGTAATTCCTTATTCTGGAACACAATTTTAGACCATACCTATCTTGACATCAGTCATATACTTTCATCTAACCAAGTCCATATCGTGGCTATCTGGATCATCACGATTGCTGCTTGTCTTTTCTAATGTCATTATCTGCACTTTACCTCCATAGTGCTATCATTTTCTGCGTAATTTGCACATCCAATTCATCTTTTGATTCTTATCATGATATGACATGTCACAGGAGAAATTTCTCAAAGTGATGTGTTTATGAACGATCCAGCGGGGTACGTCTGTATTCTACTGAGCCATTGATTTGAACCACGTAATTGTTTACCCAGCAGGACAGTTTATAATGTAGAAGAAGGAAGTACTAAAAGTATGGGTAGCAAGTACCCAAAAGAGATGCTATTTCCGCCTCATGCGAAACTGGCTCCCTTTAGTGGAATAAGATCATTATATTATTTTGTCATTTGAAAGATACTCAAGAGAGCAATGGTCCAAATCTAGCGCCCCCAGCAAGAATAATTCATGCACAAAATTACTCCATACATATGATCTTGTCCCTGCTATTGGCAGATTTGAAAAATGATACATCATTTTAGAACAAATAGTTTATTGTTTTTATCATAGTTTTCTCTGTGTTTTATATTTGTCTATGTTTTAAGTCTATGCTACTATGTATTACCCCCGTCCAAACAGCTCTCTCATATCCTTTCGCTGGGCATTTTAAAGCCAAGTACTTGAGAAGTATTGAAAAACAAGAGGGACTAGTTGAGGAACCTTAGTCAAGTATGATATATATTTCAGGGATGCAAGGTTCATGAATCACCCCCTTGTCAGCCAGAAAGATAGAAATTATTAAACATAGCTGTTTGTTCTTAAATAACTTTTTATGTTTTAGGATTGCCGAATAGCAGTGAAAGATGATAGCCCTCTAATGCCTTCAATTGGCCTTCCTTTTTGAGTAAACTTGATTTGGGCATTTCAAAATTATGGTACCTGAGAAGTACTGAAATGAAGAAGGGGTTGTCGAAAAGCCTTAGTCAAGAAGGATATATAATTCAGGCATACATGGGCGTCATGAATCAGGCCTACTCAACAATTGCATTTCTGTCAAACGAAGAAAAGAAAGCAAAACACACATTATAGACACCATTTTCAGTCTTCTGGGTATCAACTAATAAGAAAACACAAACTTGGAGTAAAACCACTTTCATCATCAAACTTGTAGGTTCCCCACTTTGTAGTACAAGGGGAGAAATGTATGAACAAGGCAACAGGAGAGAAAAAGAAAAAGAAGAAAACCTCTGTAACCTGGAAGCCATATCAATCAACTCCATGGAATCACAAACTCCATGGAACCCTGAACCCAAAACTAAATAGAAACAAGGACATGTTCTTCAGAGCCTTAAGGGACTCCTTACCATAAATTTTAGAAGAGATATCCCTAGCCCCAAGAATCATATAAGATCACAACTCTCTCTGAAGTAAGATTTCCACATCAGGGTCTTTCCTTTCTTCCACTAAGAGAAAAGAAATTGTTATATTGTTAATAGTCCTCCACAAACTTCAATTAATTCTCTGGAACGGCTGCATTTCTTCCTCTCCCATGTTTACCAAACATAAACCTTCCATTTGAAGAAGATCTTTTCATTGCAGGAGGACTCAAAACACAGTGCAAGGCCCTGCTTCTATTAGTGCCCCTGCTGTGTTCTCCACCGTCTCTTTTTGACGATCCAGTGCCACCCAGATAGCGCTGAACCTTTTCTTGAATCTCCTCTTCCATGCTCATTTCCAACACATCTGCGATGGAAATATAGTCCCGACATGCAGCATCCATCGAAACCGATCTTCTAATCGGTTGAATTTCGTTATCTCCAATCTCAATTGTAGTCTCTCTCGGCTGCAGACCTCCCAAATCACTGAAGGCTCGAATAGGGGACTTTGATGCAACGCCACTATTACCCAATCTAACTTGTTCTCCGCCCCTTTCTGAATCTTCAATGGGTATAACCATGTCATGTTCCTGTCGACTATCCGTGGAAGACGGGTGAACAGGAAGATTTTCCAGCACAGGAGGTGGCAATTGGACTGGTGGAGGATTAGCATAAATAATACTAGATCGACAAAGAGGGCAGTTCGAGTGTGATTTCAGCCATGTATCAATGCAAGGGACATGAAAAGCATGGCTGCACTTGGGTAATAGCCTAAGACTCTCATCATCCTGAAACTCATTTAAACAAACTGAACAATCCGTTCCTTCAACCAATCCATCTCCCCTCTTATACTTACAAACTGTAATGGATTTGATAAGAGCTTCATCTAAACCTGCAGTGGCAACCTGCCACTGGTCGTGACGCTGTGAAGGGCTTCGACTCTCATCGAGATCTTCATTTGGGTCATTCTGTGATCTTCTTCGCAACGAATCGCCACAGTATTTGGAAACAATGGTGTAGTAACTTACAAGAAGGAAAGCACTTGCAAGAATGCCAATTATGGCAATTACAAGAGGAGAAAAATTGGCACCCGAAGAATCATCAGACTCAAATTCGATGGGAGGTGGAGGTGGGAAGATAATATAGCACCATTGTGGGCAATATATTGTGCAGAAGCCTTGTGTACAATCTTTGGGGTTGGCATATGATGCCCATGGTTGTTGGTTGTCTAGAGTAGACATGGCTTGCTATCTGAGAGACACTAATCCTAGTTACAGCTATAACATAATCACAACCACAAGAAAAGAAAGAAACTCAATAAAAAGAAAGCTGGTTTTCATTGCTCAATGATAAGGAATTTGCTGTCAGAAAGAGAATTGTACCTGAAATGTATACGTCGAATCTGATGCTCAAATTATCATGAATTTCTGTGTAGATTCTCTAATGCAGAGTGTGCCTTCTTATTAAGGGATGATTGGGTTTTTCACTATCATTTCCTTCACTTGGTTTTAGGGGACTGTGAGATGCAAAGCAGGGAAGAACAGGGGGAATATGGGGGCAAGTTCTTCTTTGACATTTTTGAGAAGGGTGTCGATCGAGATCGCGAGAGAGAGAGAGAGAGTGCTTTGATGGAAAGCAAAGCGAAGGGGCACAAGAGAGAGAGAAGAATACTTTTATGGATTTTCTTTGAACTTCGTTTCCACTTTTTTTCCTCTTCACCCTTGAAAGAGATGATGGGTTGTTGACTAAGTGGTTGATCTTTGTGTGGCAGAAAAGATGAAGAACCCTGGACAAGTAATAAATACAGGCATTTTCTTGCTTACGCTTAGGAGCAAAGGAATGGGCAACGAAGCTTGAACTTACCGGAGCTTTCTTTTTAATGGGAAAAAGACACTGCTATCCCTTTGTCTTAGTTAATGACAATTGAAATCAATTAGTAAATGTCACTAGAGAATAAAAAGTGAAATTAGTGATGCTGATTGTGTTGTTCTAACTAGCTACATTAGGTTCCACATGGGAGATGAGTGTCTAATCTGGGCCATCGATATATCGGAAAATCATAATGTTCATTCCATCTGTACGATAAAGGTCTGCTAAATCTACCTGCTAGCTTATTTGGTGGAAGTCTTAATGATGCCTCATAAATGAAGAGGCTAGAATCAGCTGATCCCAGTGGGGCAAATAACAGGCCGCTGACTAATGCATAATGTAGATCTGAATCAACTGACCAGGTCACATTACATCTGGGGCACAAGTAAGATCATATAGAGTATCCTTATGCTGGTTTTTCTATAGCATTCTGCGGAGTAAAAACATGGAACTTGCCAAATTTTGTCGGTAGAGCTTGATCAAAGCTTTTTAGCATTCCATGTTTCACATAATTTGTAACTACAGTGGCAAATGACATTTTGTATCCCATTCCATGTGAAAGTAAGACTCAATATTACCTTCAATATAATGACTTGAGGTAAACTGTAAATGGCGTTCACGATGATCAATTGATCGAGAACTACGAGTATGGTCTAGATTCACCGAAACGGTGTCAACTGACAAGCTTAAATATTCGATGGTGCGGTTCTGTATCTAATGATCATTGTTCAGAAAATTCCAAGAATTCTAATTAAGGTCATTAGTTTTAATCGACAGCATGGGCCGCTTACTACATCAAGATTCCTGATAATCAGATGCAGTTCCACTTTTCATGCGATGCTCATAGGGAAATAACACGCATAGTGAGGAATCAAACTGACATTCTTGGGCACACCAACACCCTTAGATAATTTGGATTAAGTCACTTAAGACATTGATTGAGATAGGGATATTTTTGTCATTTCAAAAAAGACAATTGTAATGCCCATGCCAGTTTATGACTTTTCCCGAGTTTTATTGGCATTGAAAGAGAGAGTTTTCCTCTTTTGATGAGTATCTCGAAGTGAGTAAGCGATTCCCACTGTTCTACACCAACTTACCAACCAACAACCACCCGAGTGGCTCAGACCAATGAATATGTAAAAGCAAAGCGATCACATGAAGCGGGTACGAGCAAAACGAGTCCACTCAGCTTAACACAGACGACCACTGGACTAGCACAGATAAGCCGGCCACAGACAACACTGACACACCCTCCTGAACTCACTGGCACATTCGTTGCCGGGAAATGCACTACCCTGAACCCACTTCTACACTCATTAACACATCCCTCAGTGGGATGGTGATGTACTACCTCGAACCAGAAAGCTTCTGCCACCTCTGGGCTATTGAGGCTTCTGTTTTGCAGGTTCCATTCCTGCTAGGGCAGTTGTATACCATTTCAAATAAGTTTTGTGTGAGTTGACTGAGAAGCTCGTCAAGTTTTATGAAAACCGCTTCGACTCGGATTGAGGAACTCGTTCAGCAACCAAAGGAAAGCCTTAAAAAAGAAAGAAAGAAAGATGGAAATGACAAAACAAAAAGTAGGGCTTGGCTACCCACATCACCCTTTGGTAATCCATTCTTGCTTATCGTCCTAACTACTCTCATTTTCCTTCCCTTTCGTTTCTTAAACGTTTCTCTCTTATCTTTCTCACTTCTTTGCATTCCACGCCACCATTCACATGGTCTCACCATACTTTCATTGTCTTAATTCGACCACCTACTTGCTGCCTTTCTCATTCTATCTCTTGATTAGTAAACCACCAAAAAAAGCCTGTCTACATCCATAGCTGAGTCACGCAACTCCAAAACAAGTGGGCATTTCGGTAATATAATAGTGTCGGTCCCTTCGGGTATAACATGGAGGCGAATATCTCAGCTTTTAAGGTTCTGTGGGCCGTTCAATGGTTGTTCTTTTATCCTTCTCTTTCTACTACTTGATAGAGATTATTGTTCACTTGGGTCACCATACTAGCTACGCTCCATGTTAGTGGAAACTTTGGACCAATTCGGAGTACAAAACAGGAGCCGAAGTATTACCGACAGAAATGTTCTTGCAGGTAATTTTAGTTGACTAAGGCCTCTTTGGTTGGCAGGAAAAGCGTGGAAAGTTGGAAACTAAAAATGGAGATGATGCAACTCTCCCTGATTTTCTTAGTTTGGTTTGACATGGAATCCAATTCCAGATTTAAATCAACATCATTTTTGCACAATTTATTTTTCCATTAAACTAAGAAATTTTTTATTTTTTTTTGGCGGGGGGGGAGGGTGTGGGGGTGGGGGCGCGCCCGGGGGAAGGGTCCGTAGTATAGCTTTCAATTCCGTTTTAGCCATTAAGGTACTATAAAATGAAAATTCCAGATTTGAAATAACCTTTTGAAGCAAAAAATAAAAATAAAAAAAATACAGAAAACCCTGGAGTTTACTGGAAAATGGATGGAAATGAATCGGAATATGCCAAAATAGCGGGAATTTGCCACGGGCTAGAATATTGACCGCAGTGGAACACACGTTTTTCTTCTCTTTTTCCTATTAGAATTGAATCATCTAGAAATTCTGGCTAGAACGGTACAGAATTGACAACTATGGTCGGTCGACATGAAATCTTATTCTGATGGAAATTAAGGAAATGTTGGAAAGTGGCAGATGTGGGACTGACACCTCTTGAGAAATGCATTTCTAGCGAAAAGTGCTTTCTTGTTAACAAAAGGCCCTAAATGAGATGCTTTTGTCTCTAAGGGTAGAATTCTTATGTACCAATTTCTGTGATTCTTGGTTTGTATATATACCAATCTGTATGGACCCTAGGTACTGCGGAAAGAAAATATGAAACTGAGTGACTAAGATGAGCAAAATACCCTTCGTAGTCACTGTACAGTGTAGGATATTATGGCCATTCTACTTCAACAGGATTAGGAAGTAATAGTTCTCGTTCTTGAAATAAGGAGTAGAACTCTAGGCGTTCGTGGCTACTAGACGATGCTGAGTTTTTAATCCACAGTGACCAGGAACCTACTAAGAATGGAATACAAGGAAAAACAAAAGAAAGAAAGCCACAGAGGAGGGATTAGGTCTAGAGTTTACTTTCTTGGTAGGTGTTTGATCTTTGACAGATCAACCTCTCTCTCTCTCTCTCTCTCTCTCTCTCTCTCTCTCTCTCTCTCTCTCTCTCTCTCTCTCTCTCTCTCTCTCTCTCTCTCTCTCTCTCTCTCTCATGTTCCAAGATCTTAACTACTTTGACACCTCAAATAAAAAGATTCCTAGAGAGTATTGGTGGAGGAGAAAAAGGGCTTTGGGAATAAAGGAAAAAGAAAAAGAAAAAGTAAGAACCACACTAGAGACTTCAACTCTCTCTCTCTCTCTCTCTCTCTCTCTCTCTCTCTCTCTCTCTCTCTCTCTCTCTCTCTCTCTCTCTCTCTCTCTCTCTCTCTCTCTCTCTCTCTCTCTCTCTCCTTAAAGGAAAAGTGACCATTGGGGTGGAGTTCCTACATAAGCTGTCTCTTTTGCCTCAATCAGTTTTTCCAACCCCAGCATAAAAAATCTATCGGCAAAAGATAAGAGACCAAATGGACACCTAGGGCCTGTAATATCACCCCTTGCTCGGTCAGCCCCACATTCTCTTTCCATTTTAAGCTCTTTCACTACTCTGAATGCAACTCACTCAGAATTATAATGACCAATGAAAGCTCTCAGAACAAAGAGAATGCTGCGTAAAACAACCTCATGGTCCATGGTTCACATAGGCACACATGAACCGAAGGACCCCGAATGGACTCCTCTTCGCTGGCTTCTTTGTGGAGGAAAGGATAGTGATTTATTCCCGAGGAGCATCCAGGAACAAGAAGATTCAATAGGAAATATTGACGTTATTCTTATGCCTTTCAATCAGCTGGGGCCTCTTTTGATTCCTCTAAAAAGTAATTTGCATGTAATTGCGTCCGAATATGTTCTGTTTGGGCATAACTTTACAGATGAATGCCAAGTCAAAGGCCTTACAAGGCACTTCCATAGAAGTGCCCCTCATTTTCTTCACGAGGAGGTTCATTTTTTAATAATTGAATTTGTTTATCTAATTTCTCTAGCCCTCAATATCTAAGTATGTCAAACAACAAGCAAACAAGACATTCTAGTATCTAAAAAAGTATAGCTTTTAGGAACATTATACAAAATGGTCCAGATTGAAGTTTCAGAAACATAGCTTTTAGGATGTTAAGCTCATGCATCCATTGTAACTTCTGGCTTAGGAGATATTCAGAACAGCAGATCCGATCATACAAAGGTGGACCCTTTATAGAGAAAACAAAGGGAGCTTCTAGAAAAGCGCCTTTAGGGCCATTCCTCAACTTTACATTGTCGTTATACCCGGTTACAGCTACTTCACAGAAATTATTATGGAGATACCTGGTCATGACTATCTTTAGAGAAATTATTACGGTCATGCCAGGTTACATCCATATTTGCAGAAAGAAATTACAGGGTATCTGCGCGTCACGTGGAACACGCTCCGACAAATGTACGTACGGGTCCCCATTTGCTGATTCAAATTGTTCATCCTCCGTGCTGGGTTCAATCTTGTTGATGTTAACCATTGCAATTTGTGTAGCTGTCCTCTTCACACTTTCTGAGCCATCCATACCTTCCTTAGGATCATCCAATCAACAAGACTGTTGGTGCATAGCTGATCTAAGATGTGATCCAGGATGACTCATTTGGATTACCAAACATTTGAGGCATGCATGACTTTTGGGTGCACTGCAAGGCTGCCCACGGCGGATTCACACAAACAGACACCATTTAACAGTATCTTTAACGTATGGGAAATGACTATGAAAGAAACCTTACGCTTATACTTGCAAATAAGATCAACTTGAAGGAACAAGTTACTTGCAACAAGGACGGTGATGTAACAACAGGCTATTTATTAAGTTGGCAGGGCAGCAATGGCAATGCAACGCCCAAAAGGCTGCAGGTTGGAAGATTCACTTAGTTTGGGGACATACTTGATTATTGAATATGACATAGTAAGCCCTGAACAACCAAGATAATGACCTTCCATTGATATTTTCAGTATTGTTTAGTTACATTGAAACAATGGTCAACTCATTGCAGATGAGTGGGCCAATTTGTACAAGGACATACAACCACCCATTATAAGTCTACACTAAATTGTTCCTATTTTTTATAATCTCTTATACTTTCAAGTGGACAGACAAACTAAGACAAAAAAGAATTCAAGGCAATAATTATCACTTCCAATGCCTAATTGGGCCAACATCAACACCTGCCAATTCTTTAGTCTGCTGTTTTTCCTATTTGCTGTTCCAGGGGTGGCTGAAGACAGTTGAGGGGTTGGAGCCACAAAATGTTTGTTTTGAGATGAGATCATTGCATACGCTTCCTGCTCTTAGATTGAGAAATGATAAGAGCACCAATCCTTCATGTCTGTATATTCTAAAAGAATATATGAATAAGAGGCTGTTTGCTGTGCAGAAAACTGAATCATCGAAACTGCTTTTAATCAGATTCCCGTTTCCGCTGCTTGGATAGATCGATTTCGTTGAAAACGGAATCCTGCCTGGTGAAAATAATTTGGACACTCAGCACAAGCAAAAGCAGTGCAGCCAAAGGACCCCTAAGTGTATTCAGCTCTTAAATTCTACAGTCCGTTCCTTCAAGGGCTAAAAGTCTCAAGTTAGCATAGATTACTGAATAGAATAAGCATCAAACTCTCTGATGCCGCCGACCATCATAAGATAACCCTTGACAGAAGAAGACAAAAACTAAAAGAACTCCTAGTTTTACGCACAAATCATAGAACTATTATTATAAATCAAAAGGTTTTGCCTGCCAGATCAAAGTATATATAGTAATGAAATTCAAAAGGATAGGAAACTGGATTGGAGTTCAATTACCAAATGAGCACTTGATGCCTTTGAATATAAAAGTTCTGTGGTCGTTCATGATGATATCACCTATGTGCAACCAAACACACAGAATCACAGGAGCTGACAACGACCGGCTAATGAAGATAGACGAGGCTTAAGCACATGTCCTGGATAGAAAGGGCATCCTTTCCAACACCTCAAGTTCCCACACAATTAAGAAAGAGTTTTAAGGTGACTTTAGAAAACCTACAACCAAGATGTGTGGCACTTGGACGCTCATTGAAAGAAGAGTGAAATAAGCAGATATTTTAGAATGTAGGGGGGGCAGCCCCAGTGTATGAAGCTCCTGCCTATGTGGGGTCTGGGGAAGGGGCGGACCACAAGGGCCTATAGTAGGCAGCCTTACCCTGCATTTTGCAAGAGACTGATTCCACGCCTTGAACCCATGACCTCAAGGTCACAGGACGACAACTTTTACCGTTGTGCCAAGGCTCCCCTTCAGATATTTCAGAATGTAGAGATGCCTAATACCACGAGCAGGGCAAAAATCAATTTATGGGGAAGGAAAAGATACAAGTACTTTTTTATGCTTCTGAGCTGAAAAGCAAAGGGCAAGTTAGAGCACAACATAAGAATCCAGAATGGGAACTGGAGTTAGACCAAAATGTCCTAAGATTAAACTTTATCTGTACAGAAAATGAAAACAACGAAAGACTATAACTTCCAGTCATATATCACCATTACATGCAAAAAGAAATACAAAAATGAAATCGATCACTTCTAAATTTATCCTCACTTGTTTCTTTCTGTTTTACAAAATGTTGATTAGTGGTAACTGGGAAGAAGCACCTGCATCCAATTAACAATAATACGAGCTGTTAGACAAGGAAAGATGCAAGTGCTACTGCACTGCTACCAGTTAAAGTGAGCAATAACCATTTCATGAGTGAATGTAAATAGTATGCAAAACAAGTATCAGACACATGTTTCATATTCAAGTGATTCCAGAAAACAAAGATGTAGTAGCTCTTAACTGCCCAAACAACAAGTAAAATGCTATAGTTACATAGGCGTTGATGATCATCTAGGCAGTCTTTTGCTTCAAGGGCAATTGGCAACTGACAACATACCAAAGTGTATTATAGAGTAGAACAAGAGTGTAAAGAGTCAAAGATGGAATCTAATATAAAGTTGCATTCCTAATTTAGGGCATTTCCACAAGGAATTAGAATATGTAACTTTTGGTGAGATATAGCATCAGATATTCTTTTAGCAGCAGACTTTCTAACATATAGTGGAAACTAACAGTGGAAGTGTATCTCTTTTTCTAAATTGTGTAGATGATCATGATGAATGATGGATTTATCAAGAGTAAAAGGACGCAAAAGGGAAAAGGAAACCCTCTTTAGAGATTCTGGTTCTTACTAATACCTAGACAAGCAGGCTCATCAAGTTATGCACACTGATGTTCTCAATAAAGCCTTAACATTTTCCCATTTGAGCTAAGACATTCTAGCCCAGTGCCATAAGGAGGGGCTTCTCTATGGGTAGATCATGGTTTCAAGGATGCTTGTGGGTGCATTTGTCTAACTTTCAACACGCACACATGCGCGCATGTGTGGTCACATACACACACAAAAAGGAAAGAGAGGAGAGGGAGAAAGAAACCAGTAGGGAATTCCTTGTAGAAGATACATTTTGGAAAATTAGATCTGCACACCCCTGCAATTACATCCACTATCCCTAACACCTGGACAGTCCTTTCTTGCTTTCTGCTTTAAAAGTAGAAACCCTTTTGCTAACTAAACATAGCATTCTGCAGAATGGTTTGCTGAGGCTGCTATAAAATAATATAAGAGAATAATTGAAAATGTAAATATGACTAAATATCTCAGAGAGAAAAGTACAGGTGCTTGAAATATCAATGGCAACAGACTTAAAAAGTACAGAACCTGGAGAAATCCCTTACTGGTTCTTTGGAAATGAAACTAATATATGTGCTGGCTATGAAACGAAATATGCATCAGGTGAGACATTTAAACACCTGTTTCTGTTACCATTCTCATGCAGGAAAACTGGAGATCAAAATGCACAAATCATACTCATCCACCTAAGTTTCCTCCAATTGTCCTGTGCTATTGTCTGGCTGTACCTCAGTTTGGGATTCATTATTATTCTTTTCACTTATCTTCAAACGAACTGGTCGGCCCATCAGTTCCTGCAAAGGTATATCAAGTACATGGGGTCAGTTATCAATCATAACATTATATCAATGAGCAAAAAGAAGTAGAAAACAAATGAGATCAAAGAGATAAAAACCCAGACGTTGCAATGCATTAATTCAAAGATTTCTTCAAGAAAATAAATTCATGCCTTTGATAATCCAATTTAGCAAGCAGAACAAACTGTTGTTTTGGAATCTTACTTACAGAAAGAAAATGATCTGACCAGGCAATGGAGATAATCTACTATAAAATTCACATGCCTGAAGTCACCTAAATGATGTAAAGGGCAGCCCAGTGCACGAAGCTCCTGCATATGCGGGGTCCGGGAAAGGGGCAGACCACAAGGGTGAATAGTATGCAGCCTTATCTTGCATTTTGCAATAGGCTGTTTCCATGCCTTGAACCCTTGACCTCAAGGTCACACGACAACAACTCCATCGTTGCATTTTGCAAGTCACCTAACTGATGTGCCAAACAGAAATTGGGAGTAAAGATGAAATAATGATGGAGGAGTAAAGATGAAATCATGATGGAGAGAGGTAAAACTTTATGAATTAGAAAAACAGACAAATATCTAGGCTGCATTTGCCTACACACGCAGGGAATGTTACTGCTCAATTTGTTAGTCCCAAACTGAAGTGAAATGCATTTCTTCCACAGAAACTCATGATAATCTCAACCATCAACAAATTTCGCCTTGGCACAGACGGCGAATGGTTCCTGTCACCCTTCTCTCATCTCCTCCTTGCCCTCTCTTCCTTGTCCCTCCTAGTCCTTTTGTCTCTCCCTCTCCTTGTCTAGATTGGTACACAATGAAAGCAAAGTCCTTCGAGGGTGCCCTCCCTCACCAACTCTATATGGCGGTGGCATCATTCACATTCTTCCCCTTCAACCTCTGGCCCCCTATGCACAATCTCAGCCTTTCTCTCAGGATCAGGGTTCCACTAATACTTGGGATTGAAAATCTGACTTTAGCATGCTAGGAATGTAAGTTTGTGGCTTTGCAGAATATTCAAGTGGCAATCCACTTTATCCATTCAAGAGTACCTCGGAAAAAGACTTTTTTGCTCCCGGAAATGGTCAGCCAGAAATTCTTACAATTGCAATTCTTCATCCACCATACAGAAAATGCCACTTTTCCATTCTCACAAGAGACAGGAAAGTTTATTGGCAGCAGCAGGCCACAGTTGGACCCGTCTTCTTTCTGTACCTCTTAGAAGCCCCTTGCATGATTAGGTACTTTCACGTCCCAATGCATCAATCACACAGCTATGGTAGATCCAGTCCACTTGACAAGGACCCTTCAACACCAGTATCAGTACATAAGACAACAAGTAGTCATTCTCAAGATTCAAATCTGTTGCTTTAAAGTTACCATTTCCCTCATGTTTAATCAACAGACATGCATTGTGTCTGCAATGGAAACATGTATCACTCATGCCTCCAATTTATCACTGAAGTAGCACGTCAGAATCATTATCCAATACTAACATAATTGTAAAACATTGTGATAGGTCTACTGGTTTGAACTTCTGATAAAAAAACCCAGTAAAGAGGAAAACTATAGCTAAAGTTTATTGTATGAAGGATTCAAAATACAATGGATCAATGATCAACCCCAATCACAAAGGAACTTAGAGAAGAAAAAATAAAAGAAATGATCAGGTAGGCCAAGAACATAAGTCCTTCCCAGTACTTCCCACTCTCCAATTCCTAGAGCCCCTGGCTTTCCCTTCTCCCCATTCCCTTTAACACCCCCACTTCCTTAACTGAGTAAACACCAGCTTGTAACCACTTGATTCCCCTCAATCATCTCCCAACAGACTTGTGTAACAACCCTCCTTCTGCCGTAACTGCTTTCTTCTTCTAGAATAGGTCTGATATATTGGTGATGTAACACATTGCCTTTATCTGGATACCCCTTGCAGTTTTAATGCCCCTGGGTGAATTATCCTCTCTCAGTTTTTTTCTCCCATTCTCCTTTTTGTCACTTGCAATCTCTTTCCTCTCCCTCTAAGAATCAAAATGGTGTTACCAGATGTTACTGTGAAACTGGTTGTTCTCCTAGGGAGCAGTCTTCACTAGATTCAGAGGTCCAGACTTCGAAGAACCTTAGACACCAACATATTTAGAAAGCTAGCTAACCTAGTGGAGAACCCAAGACAAGGATTAATTGTTTCAAGTTTATCTAACAATAATATTGATAAGTAAAATAAGAACACAGCATGTGTTATTCTCTCCTTGGAACTACAAAGACACTAGTGATGAAAGAAGATCAATGTAAAGAAATGGATGCACCTAAGCTTAGATAAGCTTTTTCCAAGCATACACATTGACGTGGACACAGATAGGATTTTATCATCTTCAAATCAAATATATCTAAGGGCTTAAGATACATTTCTGAAGCATATGACAATTTTTAAGCAGCTTGACATCTAGTTTCAGGTTTTAATACCCTCTGCTCAGAAATATCATTGAGAGGGAATAAACACATATCAAGAGGGTCCAATTTGATACAACCGTTCATACAAAGTTTACAAAGAATAGCATTCTCACAAGTTCATCCATCCTGTATCAGTTGATCTGGAGCAGATACAAGGTCCTTGCTGTGTCATGTCACTTGAATGCTTTCACTTTATTTCTATCACTTATTTGTACACATTGTGTTGACTTGAAGGCATTTGACATGATGCAGCAAAGTCTACACAGTTTCAACTATGAAAACAATTTTGAAGCTGGCACTATGGGTTCTTGCTGGATTCACAAAATTTAGGAAATGTGGCACACTAAAGTTGGCACAGATGAAAATGGGATATCTTGTCTGCTTAAATGTATCTAAGGGTTTACCATATAATTTTTGAGGGATATGTCATTTCAGGAGCAGATTGAGATTTAGTTTTTTCTTTTACTTAGCCATACCTTTCAATTTTGAAATATTGGCTAAGAGAATATTTTCCATATTAACAAGGTCCAATATGACACAGATACCTCAAACAGTCTCACGAAAAAAAGCTAGTGCATCAATATGGCATTAGCTAATATGGAGTCGATAAAGGTCATGATCATGTCATATTCATGTGAATGCCTTCAACCTCAATTTTACCTTTTTCTTTTTAATTCCACAGTTATATAGCTTGACTTATGGGCAAATGACATAAAGCAACAAAGGTCCATTAGATTAGAATCAAAGACAAAGAATTGTGGAGAGCATTGACAATTCATAGCTAGAATCACAAAAGTTGAGAATTTTTCCATTTCAAATAAAAAGCCGGTAAGACATAAATAACAAGTGTATCAATGACATTCGCTAAAATGGTGTCAATACATGGTCATGATGTTTTCATATTCATTTGAATGCCTTTCTTTTACTAACGCCATAAGGTGTTGAGATTGACTTAGGCAAATGACCTACATCAACACAGATCTACTAATTAAAGCACAAAGACAGATTTTTTCTGAGCATTGACAATCTGGTAGATTCACCAAATGTGGGCCCTTTTTTCTGTTCCATGTAACAACAAATTTTCTTCTAATTTCATAGATTTTGTTGTAATACATAAAGAACACGAATAACACTATGCTCTATTGAATATGGAGGTCTCTTACTACATATGAGGAGATTTGGGTTTTTCTATGAAGATTGACGGATGTACCTTGCGAAGTTTCAAAAAGCTTACAGGTATCACCATCACAACCTACACTTATAAAGTTCACCTCTAGGAGGTAATGCCTACATTGTCAACTTTTGAACTATTCTATTTACTTATTGGTGCTAAATCAAATGTCTATATATCCAGATATCATACAAGAAGTCAATTATAGAGGCATCTGACAACAAATATCCACACAGAAAACACAAAATGAAATTCATAAACCTACCTAGCAATTCAAAAGTCAAGCCCACATATCTAACAAGAAATATGTTCCCTGAGAATATATTTACTTAGTCAAAATTGCATCCATCGTAAAGATTACAAGCCAATGCCTAGATGTCTAGATAGTAACATAATTTCCCACAAACCCCACTACTTTCCCTCTCAAAAAACTGCAGTTAAATTAACATAAGCAAGTCCAAGTTCAGCATCCATGTCACTCAAAGCACCTCATATGATCAAATGTAACAAGTGGGACAGAACAAAAATGGAATTTTACCTTCCCATCCAATGTGGAAATAGCAGCTTCTGCTTCCTCCTTTGTAGCAAAGGAAACAAACCCATACCCTGCTGATCTCCCTGTTGGGTTTTCAAAAACCACCCTGGCTGAAACCGGATCAAAACTTTCAGCAAAGAATTCTTTTAGATTACCAGACCTTGCTTTCCATGCAAGATTTGACACATATATCTTATGCCTTGTTTCTGCAGTTGCTGGACCTGGTGGAGGGTGCGGAGAAGGTTTCTTCATGCTCTTCGCAAATTCAACCTTAATAGTCCTCCCCTTTACTTCCTGCAATATAGAAATCAATATTCAACAAAAGTACACACATGGAAGTTAGAGGCAATAGCAAATAAAAGAACCTCTTTACACAAATCCAAATTACTTCCAGTGACTTAACCACTTCAACCCTAACTGAACAGTAATTCATTTTATCAACTCAATCAATGGAGGTAACAATCCATCGTTTGAAAGCTTTCCAGAAAAAGGAGACCAATCCATCGATTGAGGTAGCCATTGACAATGATTTTCTAAGAAAAACTATTTAAGAACAAGCAGCCCAAGGCCTTAGTCTTATGTTATGTACGCCTAAAAATCTATCCATGTTTTAGTTCATCCAATTGCAAGGAATAAGATCAGTATC
Organism: Warburgia ugandensis; assembly: GCA_035236585.1. Taxonomy (NCBI): domain Eukaryota; kingdom Viridiplantae; phylum Streptophyta; class Magnoliopsida; order Canellales; family Canellaceae; genus Warburgia; species Warburgia ugandensis. Next base: position 3,765,194 of record CP141131.1, on the reverse strand, counting down.
CAAGGGAATATTTATCCGAAGCCTATTGTCCCCTACTAGACAGTTTCTTTAAGAAACACTAAAAATGAGCAAAAGAAAATAAATAGAAAATTCATTCCCGAACCTCCTCCAACACCTGAAACAACAAAACCTAAATTCGAGATACCAAATTCAGAAGAGCACCAAAAGAACAGAGATATCAACAAAATGAGATAAAAATTCCTGCGCAGTTCCAGCACGCCTAAATCCTAATCCACCAGCAACCCACTTGAGGAAATTAGAAAAATGAACAATTCAATACGTACTCATTTCAATTAAAACACCAAAAACAGAGTAAACCCAAACAAGAAATCAATTCTACGTACAGAGGAATCAAATTTCTCAACAGTAGCTTTTGCTTCTTCACCAGAACACATTGTGACAAAGGCAAATCCTCTGCTTCCACCATTTTTTTGCTTTATAATCTAAAATTCAATACAAAAATCAAACACTCATCTCAGTCATAGACATAGAAAAACATTCAGAAGGAAAAAGTGGAGAAAGAGGAGAAGATAAATCACCTCAACATCTTCCACACTCCCATACTCCCCCAAAAGATTTCGAATATCAGGAGCAGAGAAATCCCATGGCAGATTTGCCACGTAGAGTTTTCGTCTCTTTTCAGTTTGATTTTCTTTCTGGGTTTCTTCTGTCTTTTCTTCTTCCACGGTTATTTCTTGCACTGCCGAGAATAGCCGGAAATGGAGGTTGCTAGTTGAGAGGGTGGAAGAGAGAGAGAGAGAAGGGGTAGAAATGGAAATATGGAGTTTTGGGGAGGGCGAAAGACAAGGTTTCGGAGAGAAGGCAAATGCGGGAGAGCGAAAGAAGAGAGGAGACGCTGAGAGTGCCATCACAGAGCTAAGGAAGCAGAGCTAGCATGGAGTAACTCTTATCTTTTGCGTACACAGAGTGGCTCTCTTTGTCGAGGCAGCTTTGACAAGCTTGTCCTTGGGATTTCTCGGTTAGACAAAAAACTGCCTAGTCTCATTCTTTGCAGGCCCATGGCAAGAATCTTAACCAATCAAGACGATAATGGGCTTACCTTTGGCAACTGTACCCTTTATTTCTACGTCGAGAGCTCAACAGCCAAAATTAAGCAGAAGTTTCTATTTCAGTAGAAATAGATGCATCTCCCATTTAACTTCTCGTTTTAGTGCTTTATGAGGGTATCTTTAAAAATATTTCCCTGACAAAAATATAAAATCAGAACTCCCCCAAACACCATTGTACAGTCCCAGAAACACAGGAAACGGCACAAACACCCTTCTTACCTGAAGTGTTTGGTATGAAACTAAGAAAACAAATCTGGTAGCCCAAGCAAGACCCTAAAAAAATAATAATAATAAAGGAAAAAAAAAATCAACGCAATGTAAAACAAAAGAAAGAAAGAATCGAAGAGAAAAGGTTGAGTTGGAGAATTACCATCCATGTATATATGATAGACCCATTCCAAATCTAATTTATGAGACATCTGTGATCTAAGTTTACCAAAAATAGCAGCTCATTGTGCTAAACAAAAATGTGTTTTGTACAAGTGAAGAATTGCAAACTAGTTCACTCACATACACTCTGAATCTAGTTCCCGGCCAAAGGGGAACGTGACTACTCGAATCTTCTTTCACCCATTAGTTTACTGTAATAGTATTTCTCAATTCTTATTAGAGAAAAGATAAGTGCGATTGCACAGACAACTTATTCCAAAAAAAGTGTTCACTATGCATCACCTTATTGGAAAGGTAAGAAACAATTGAGATCCTTACAGTTTAGGCTTGTCTTGCGATGTTCAAGTGGATGCAAAGTGGGCAGTTATTTAGAATAAGTTGCAAGTGCGCACTTGCATTTCTCATTTCTCTTCTTATAGAGGAGACGTCAGTTGGGACAGAATTCAACGTGGTATTCAATTCCTCTTTGACTGACACTTTGGAAAATCGTCTACAGGTAAGTTTTAGATTCAAGCGTAATCTAATACAGCGAATTTAGAATACATTGCACAGAAGGGTGAAAACCAAGGAATCCATTCTAGAATTCGCTTCCATATTGACTAAGAGTCACCTAAGTACTATCGATAGAGAGTCTCCAAGGCCAGGATTTGGCCCAAACCGCTCCATCTTTTACAGAGGTAACAAGCCTGAAAAGGTCATTGAGGCGACCCAGCCCATGCCAGCAGCTGACAAACGAAGCATGTATGCAAGTCCCAGTGGTCACATCTACGCGGCATTCTATAGTCCAGGGCTTATCAGTCTGGGAAATGACCTTTTTGCACATGAGATATTTAAATATCCTCTCGTCCTTATCAATAACAACAATGGTAGAATCAGTCATTCTCCCTTAGAGGCTTTCCACAGCCCCTTCCCGTGAAAGCTACTCCATCTCGCTTCATATATAATTCATATTAGTAGTCTAGGACAGTGAAATCTTCTTTTTTGGATGATCCTATGTGACTCAAAACGAACTTTGCCAAATTCATTTGAAAAGGGTTAGGATCCTAAGTATATATATATTTCAAATTATCATATATAGTAGTTTTTAAAACTGCCCGGGTGTCTCATTAAAATATCACACATAATTAAAATAATTTTACAAGAATAAGCACTACCAAGAGCCACTAGTCATAGCCCAAACAATCTTAAATTAAATCAACTTCTTACATTCATAACAAAGTCACTTGTCTTATCATATCATTGTTCTACATGTTCAATGTTCTCATTCTAAAATAGATAAGTACTAATTTTGCTATCTCACTTTCACTCATCTGATCCAAAGTTCTTGCTTTGCCTCAATTCGCTAGTTCTGCTCAAAAGATTAACCTGAAATTGTTAGTGGGGGTAAGTATGATCACTCGGTGGGATATTTTAAGTTAGACAAAAACATGCGTAAAACACTTGAATGCATAGAGATATTAAGATTCAAATGATTAAACACGATTAATATCAAACCTCGGTAATGATTAAATCTCGAAGTCCACAGTAAATCACATTGAGTATTGCAAATATCAATCAAAAGTACATAGCATTAAAGGTTGTACCAAATATCTGAAACATGTCACACTATATCAAATAGATCAGATAGTAGTGTCCTGCTAAGGCTATAAAGGCAAATGGTCTAAATCCCTCAAGGTTGATCGACATATACATATATGTCCATATCAAATCTCATATGTTATGCACGTAGTGAGAACTAATATCTCATGCTTACATTCAATCGTGGATACCACATGACCTACACCAGTTCTCATGGGGGATAACGGATCACACTGAATGGAAAGTCCTATGACCCTTCCAAACACACAAAAGCCTTTATCTTAGGTAGGTATCAAAATTTCTTTTCAGAGTGTTAGTGGCCAACTGCACTCCTAGCATAGCAAACTATAGGGTTCTCAATTACCACCCCTCACAAATGATTCTAAAGAGTTGTCAAATAGCATCAATCACACCCTCCATCCACAGTTAAATAGATACTCTTTGCAATGAAAAATTCAAAGCCGCGCTCAATATATCATTAATTGCAATTCCATATGTCTATACATAAAATGTTCCTATATCACTTGAACTTAATAATTGCAATTTCAAATCCTCCTAAATGAAGCACTCACATCAATTTGTAATGCATGTATTAAATATAAATCAAAGACAAATGTGCCATTGGTGGGACACGTAGGAGAGCATGTATGGCTTGATTAGATGGGTGCATTTGCTTATCAAAGGTTTGAGTTACCACAATTATTTGGATATAAACAATAGAATGGTAGTGAAATCAATGAATAATAGTCAAAACAATTTAAGCGCAAGTACACATGTTAAGCATGAAAGATGGAATCAAAGGTGTGATTTCAACGGATACATTGATGGTGCAGCATAGAACTAATCTATGGATGGTTCACATATATTCAACTTAATTGGAGGACTTTAAAGCAAATACACATACTGCGCCTTTGTCAAAATAATCAACTGTCATGATTTGATTAGTTATACATGGGCGTGTTTTTCATATGTGATTAGCTGGTGTAATCTTGACCCTTAGTCGTGCATTGTGACGACCCCGATTTTCACATGCATTTTTAAATACAAAACTAATTCCTAATTCAGGATCGATCCTATTTGAAAACACTTTTATAAAATCAATGCAATGCAGCAGAAAATTCTTTTATTTTGAATTCATTTTGAAGACCTCGAGTGTCATTTTCTTTCAAGATGAACAAGGAAATTTTAAAACTTAAACAATCATATATGTATCCCAGATCTATCCAGTTACAGCTCATAGCCCAACTGTAATAATTACATATACATGTCCAAAAGATAAATTATATGCTTACATTCATACCTGTCTTTGTCTTCGTTCGCTTAGTTGTCATACTAACATTTCTTGATGCTTCTTCTAATCTTGTTAGAGCTAATTTGTAAAAATAATATGTTTGGGTGAGTATTCTTCATACTCAGTAGGAGATCTGATACCACTATTTTGAAAACACAACATGCAACATGCATGGTTTCAAAAGAGGCTTTCCATGTAAAACATCATGCAATTCTTTTTTACATAAACATACATATTTATGCATAAAACATATACTCATTTACACATTATCAACCATCGAATCTTTTATTGAAATCCAGTTATCAATAATATGAATCTTACGAAAATCAAAGAGTAATGATCACTCAATTCATGTACTAAAATCTCAATGAGCACATCAAGCCGATTAGTCAATGAATCATAAACTAGTCATAATTATGAAATTCTTAAAATAGTAATCGGTCAAAATAGTTGATAGCATCGCTATAGATATCATGCACATGGTCCTTTGGGCGAACATACCAAGTCAATAGGTCACGAGTACTTGTCTATGATCATCTCAATGCAATACGCATCTCAATATCAAAACTGAAATCATAGGGTAAATTATGCTCACGATCAGAACATATTCTAGAATTGTGTGTCTCCAGTATCTAGAGACCAACTCACCATATCCTCCACAGTGACTATGGATATGTCCTTGAAAAGGGTGTCGTGAACACCTCCAATGGTCGTCCCTGTTTACCACATCAGTCGAGGAAGGGACAATGTCACTTTAGGTAGTGATACCTACCACCTTTGGTGGTTAGAGGCCAGGAGGCCAACACCGTATATAAACAACCTCTCAGCATAGCACCCACTATGCTCATTAGCCCAAAAAATATACATTCACTCTGAATCTCAATTATCATAAATAATGCAATTTATGCAACTAGTTCCAAAGCATGTATGCAATGCTTAGGTAAAGACTATTAACTACATATGCAGGTGATTGCATTCAAGATCATAAATCATAAGGAATATCCACATACTCAATATAAGAATAATATATCTCCAACACATACGAAATACTAAAATCAAAGTCAATTAAATCAATCACATTTTGGAATGCATTTGAAAACTTGGTAGTATCAGACTACCTACCTCGATGTCTTTTGAATTGTGTTTCTCTTCAATTCGAGTCCTAGATCACCTTCGTGAGGTCCTGAATATTATTTGGAAATAAGAATCTACATACATCCATTAGATTTACAGATCAATGACTAGATCTATCTTTTAGGTATCTCTGATTTATGTGCCTCCAAGCTAGAGTTTATTTATAGATCTAATATTTAATAGTTAGATTGCCTTTAATAACTTTTATGTCAACAAGATCTTGTAATTGAATGGTCAGATCGCCTATCTTGATGTTTAGATCAGGTTCGTACTGAATTTGCGCTATCAGATCTACAATTCAAAGGTTGATGTATGTATTTTAGGGTGGATCTTAGAGTATTGATCTTCTAGCACCCACAGGCTTTCTAGCCCAAATCACATAAGATCAAATAAGCCAAAACCTCTTTTCAAAACCTGTCCTCTTTGGGTCCCTCACAACTGCTTGGCCCTCGGCACTCCAGCGTCTTTTAGTAACCCTCAAGGACATAAGATTTATGCAAGAACTTAATGCTCACAAATCGTGTAATGTATACAATAGTTTGCAAAACATATATGTGCATAATTTATATGCAATCATTTACAAAACATGTCTATGTACAAAGCATTTATCACATGCATGCTGAATTAAGTCATGCTAAACAAGTCATATACTTAAAACATATGTTCTCAAAATAATAGTAGTTCTTTTAAAAGAATCTAATAGTGATAGAGCACCTACCTGGCGAGGTTGCGCTAACCCTTTTGTCCTCGGACGCTCCTGATCATGGTTTGGAGAATCAAGGTTAGTTTGGCCTATCTTTTATGGGTTTTAGAGTAATTGGTCTTTTTACTTAGGCATTAGGGGTCTATCCCTATGCCTATGGGTGTCCTAAGGTCCTAATTGGGCCTTAGTATCCTCAGTTTTCCAATGTTCTAGTAACCACGCGCCACCATCCTATTCTAAGGGTCATGCCCACCTTTGATTGGGCCTCGATTAGGGATTTTATAGTTTGGATGTGTCCGCGTCGTCGACACGGACACAACGCCTTTTACGGTGTCTCAATCGGAGCTCTAGATCTCAAGTTATAAGCATTTTAGTATCGTACGTACATAGAAGTCTTAAAAATAAAAAGACGAAATGCTAGGGCACTGAGCGTCTGCGACGTGCGCCCCGGCTTCCTTAAGGAACCAAAAAACGACGCACTACTAGCGCACTGCCCGTCTGCAGACGTGCTGAGTTTTTTTGTAGTTTCTCTCTTTTGCGGGCACGTCCGCGCCCATTAGTTTTCTTCAGACGCGTTCGACGCGCCACGTTCTGACTGGAATGTCTTCGTCGACTGGGGGACCGGGGCATCCTCAGGACACCCTGGTTCGACAGGGGTCGAACCAGTGCGGCCCAGGGGACGTCCCTGGGTCCTTGGTGGCTCTCCCAGGCTCCGTTTCGCATGGTTTTTCATGCAAAAACCTAGGGAAATTAATCTTGGAATTATGGTGGAGATGGGTTTTGAGGGATTTTGGGCGTACCTGGCTCGTTGCTGGGTTTTTCTCCTTGTTTTCTCTTCTAGGGCACTGCTCCTCAACAGTTTTCCTCAACATTTTGGGCTGCCATTAGAGGCGCCCAAGAGCTCTATTTATAGAGCTAAGAGAGGGTTCTGGAGGGGGCTCTCATCGCCTTTGAATGGTGGTAGAGAAACCTCTAGAATGGCGATGATTTCCCCTCCAATCACTGCCGTTCTAGAACTCTCTAAGAGGTGGAAGATGAAGGGTGCCCGTATCAAAACGGGCCCCTGTGTTTTGCAGTTAAATCCGTTTTGTGAAAATTACAATTTTGCCCTTGAACTTCAAAGGGCCATAACATGCTCATTTTAACTCCGTTTTGAGTGGTTTTGGTCTTGTTGGATTCCTTTTTCTGAGATGCATCTAATGGTACCATTTTCAAGACCAAGTTTCTGGGTTCAGTCAAGGTGACTAGTGAAATGACCAAAATGCCCTTATCTTCAAAATTGAACTTTTCATGGGATTTTAATATTACAAAAATTGGGGTCATTACACGAACGCCTCAATACACCCATTGTCCGAGGTATTCTAGGTTTTCGGGGTCCCACTAACTCATTGGATGGCTCAAATCTCCCGTCTGAGCTGTCCATGCAGTGGATCTGAAGTAGATCTGCCGTTTTTGGTTTCACCGCAATTTGCCGGCCGGTGAGACTAGATCCGACCTGGATCTAAGGGGGAAATGCCGAAAAAAAGAGAGGAGAGAAGAGAGGAAAGAAAAGAAGGGTACCGGGTGGTGGGAGAGACCAAGATTTGAGCTTTCTTCGTGTCTCCCAAACCCTAAATGCCAGAAAACGAAGGGAAGAAGATGAAGGAAGATATGTTGGGAGGAGGAGGAGAAGAGGAAATTTATAGAGAAGGGAGGGCGATGTCATCCCGTGGTACTACTGCCATTTTTTCCTATGCTGCAAAGGCTGACCGGAGAAGGCGGTGCAGACACTGTAAGGTGCCTGCGTTGAGAGGGTGACAAACAGGGGTATTGTTATCAAAATGGCCCCCTTCATTTTTTGTCCCTTAGCTTTTTTTTTCAAATTTCAAAAATGCCCTCAATTTTTAAACATCCATAACTTTGTCATTTGATCTCCGTTTCCAGCGTTCTTTATGTCGTTGGATTCTATTTTTCGAGTAGAATCTGATTGTAAGGATAGTTTTACCAAATTAAATTTCAAAATTCTCACTTTCAATATTCCAAAATAGTACTTAAAAATTCAGGTTATTACATGCATTGACTAATGATAGATCCAATAATTAAAAATTCTAGGATATAATGTGATCTATCTAATAAAATTAGTGGCTGAGGTTTTAAAAGATGAGATACATGCTAATCAAGTGAGATTGCCGCATATTCTATTACAACAATAGTGTGATTCTAAAGCCAAAAACCAGCCATGGGGAAATAAAGGCCAGTATTACCCCCAGTGTAAAAATAATTCAACAATCATAGAATCATCCAAGTGTGCATGATTATGGATGAGAGCCATATATTGTATCTCCCACTATTGTGAACATGGTCTTAAAAAAATTATCTGAATTATGCATGGCATGGATAATGCCATTCATATTCATGCATGTTTTGAGATTGGTAGTGAACTTATAAACATGGTTTAAATTCCCATTCAACCATTTACGGGTTATGCATCTATATGCGAGCTCTCTCTCTCTCTCTCTCTCTCTCTCTCTCTCTCTCTCTCTCTCTCTCTCTCTCTCTCTCTCTCTCTCTCTCTCTCTCTCTCTCTCTCTTTCTAAACTACTAGTTTAATAGCAAAGGTGCTCATTCAATGTCTCTCTTTACAAATGACAATGAGAATGTGTAGGCATGAAATCAACTTAAGGCAATTATTTATTCAAAAGGTGCATGGACATGGGGCGCATTATCAAGACTCCTTTTGTTGTTAGATGTATGCTCATGATGCACTCATGCAATAATTACTTAATAGGAAGTGATAAAACACTACTTGGTTGCACACACATCATGTTAATGAGTTGAATATCAACAATTAATTATACCCCATGAGTATGTCATGCTAGAGGTTTATATCACAGTGGATTAGGATGCGAATTTAAGGTGATTCAAGATCAAGAAGGTGCTTATTATAAACATGGAGTACATAGAAAGATCTAAGAGTGCACATGATTCTATAATTAATGAGATCCTAATCAAAGCGTATGTTTAAAACATCGAACACATTATAACAAAATCAAACGATCTCAAAATCGATCTAACCTAGAATAACCCATGCCCCCTACCTCTTAAAAGTGAAATACTCTTCTACAGTCTTCTTTTCCAAAAACATGGGGTGTGGCTGTGGTGACTCAGGTTTTTCGAAACAAACTTTTCCAAATTCATTTGAAAAGGGTCAGGATCCTGAAATTTTTTAACTATCATATACAATAGTTTTCAAAATTTCCTTCCATGCCCGGGTGTCTCATTAAAATATCACATATAATCAAAATAATTTTACAAGAATAAGCACTACCAAGAGCCACTGGTCATAGCCCAAACAATCTTAAATTAAATCAACTTCTTACATTCATAACAAAGTCACTTATCTTATCATATCATTGTTCTACATGTTCAATGTTCTCATTCTAAAATAGATAAGTACTAATTTTGCTATCTTACTTTCACTCATCTGGTCCAAAGTTCTTGCTTTGCCTCAATTTGCTAGTTCTGCTCAAAAGATTAACCTGAAATTGTTAGTGGGGGTAAGTATGATCACTTAGTGGGATATTTTAAGTTAGACAAAAACATGCGTAAAACACTTGAATGCATAGAGATATTAGGATTCAAATGATTAAACACGATTAATATCAAACCTCGATAATGATTAAATCTCGAAGTCCACAGTAAATCACATTGAGTATTGCAAATCTCAATCAAAAGTACATAGCACTAAAGTTTGTACTAAATATCTGAAACATGTCACACAATATCAAATAGATCAGACAACAGCGTCTTGCTGAGGCCATAAAGGCAAATGGTCTAAATCCCTCGAGGTTGACCAACATATACATATATGTCCATGTCAAATCTCGTCTGCTATGCATGTTGAGAGAACCAATATCTCATGCCTACGTTTGATCATGGATACCGCACGATCTACACTGGTCCTCATGGGGGAGAACAGATCATACTGAATGGAAAGTCCTATGACCATTCCAAATGCACAGAAGCCTTTACCTCAGGCGGATATCAAAATTTCTTTTCAAAGTGTCAGTGGCCAACTGCACTCCTAGCATAGCAAACTACATGGGTCTCATTAATTTCCCCTCATACATGATTCCTAAGAATCTAATCACAATTTTGATATCACACGCACATGTGCATTATCAAAACTTGTTCTCTACTTTAAAAACATTCAAGAACATGAATCATCCACTATCAAGTGAGCTCAACCATGGAATTTGGGGTTATTCCACACAATACACACTTTCATCTAAACAAGGTCACTAGTATGATTTCAAACCAAATCCATAGTTGTGTACGCATGGTGATTTGGTCAATACGAATTAGCATTCCACTATGATGCATTTAGGGAATGAATAAGTGTGCATGTTTATGAAATCAGTGGTTATAAAGAAAATTATATTATGCGTCTTGATAGGTCTCAGGGAAAGGAGTGCACCCACTTATTTAGCATGAAATCAGTGGGCAACACATGATCAATAATGAAATATGAAATAATATAACTTGTTTGCATGGTCTAGATTTCATAATAAACTAATGCATGTGACATGGGTAAATTACATTCCCGTGCAAATCTACTATAGCTTATGGTGTATAATTGTTTGGACATATGAGAGCATGTGCATGAAGATTTGCATGGGATGTATGCATGAGGTTTAATGGAGTGAATAGTATAAACATGAAATGTCATGGGGTGGCATGTTCAAAAAGGTGTTGGGATAAATGATGTGTATGCATTGATAAGCCAACTTATACAATTGTAATATTATAAAGCACACCAAGCCATCAAAAGTATATATCTTAATCAAGCTATGCCAAATGAAATCATTATAAAATGAAGTGAATTACAACGTACTATATTAACCAAGAAAATGTCCACAAGTCAAAAGGTCTAAACAACTTGAGAAGGGCTAATCTTAGTGCATGATCTATTCATAGCAACGCAAGTGGAGATAAATGGTTTGCATCATTGAAGAAATGGCTCCACACAAGCCTTGCATGCTAGCACTTTTCTAAACAAAAATATGCACTCCTCCATGCCCCCAAGGGTGTTTAGACAGGCTCATTTGAGCTACTTAGAATTGGAGATTCCCTCAGTTCGCTTGAATTGTGCTATCATTAGATGCAAATTCCACTCAATATTTAGGTTTTTCCTTCATCATCTTTCGTGGGACCATGATGCTTGTAGTGGCAACTTTTGCCAAGGACGAAACCATGGATAAGACTTTCCATGATTAGTTTATCATATTCCTACCCTGCTATTGGCAGGTTGGACAATAGATGAAACTACGGTCAGAAAGTTCAGATTGCACCTTCTTTGGTGTATCATCCAACAGTGGAGATTTTTTCTTTCTTTCTTTCTTTTTTATTTATTTATTTATTTATGTATGAGCCATTCTTAACATCATATCCCAATTAGTGCTTCAATCATGGAAAAATAGCTCCAAAATTGACCATAAATAAGGGACGCTCTTTTCCTCATTCAACTGCTATAATACCTGTTAGTCCTTATGTTGGTGATCTAGACCATGCAATTTTAGGGGTGCATCCTAGATAGATCCAGCAGATAAGGCACCAAAGGAACATGTACAACAGTAAATGCTAGAGATACAATAGCAACGAAGGTTTGGATGTAAAACCATGAGATCTTCTTCACCGTTCTATCTTCAGCATATACTATTTTTCTCTTTATTTTCACTAATAAAAACAAATAAAAAGGAGAAACAACAAGTAAAGGCTGAAGATAGAATGGCAAACATGCTTTCAAATGGCTATAGAATAAGTATGCATACATATCTTGATTGAATTAAATTAGATTATGCACAAACAACCCATGCTCTTCATGTGCTTAAAAAATCAAATCTATACACTCCAAACAAATCAATGCGCCTAAATGGACATAAATCAATGATGACATTCCAATTGTTGGTAGCCATTTTGCTAATAATAATATAGACCAACAGCATAATTTAAGCAACAACCAAGCATGGATCATGCATTACATCAATTGCAAAAATTAACAATTTAGTTTGAACAAAACAAATCATAAGCGCTCATAAACGAAATCCATGACCTTGAAAGCAAAAACCAATCTAACCTAGAATAACCCACACCCCGTACCTCTTAAAAGCGAAAATACTCTTCTACAATCTTCTTTTCCAAAAACTCGTGGTATGGCTGATCCTTGGTGTGTCCTCCTCCTCCTCCTTCTCTCTCTCTCTCTCTCTCTCTCTCTCTCTCTCTCTCTCTCTCTCTCTCTCTCTCTCTCTCTCTCTCTCTCTCTCTCTCTCTCTCTCTCTCTCTCTCTCTCTCTCTCTCTCTCTCTCTCTCTCTCTCTCTCTGTGTCACGCAATCCTTCCTTCCCCTCTTAAACCAATTTTTAGTTGACTCTCCTCTATCCGACCATATCTCTAGATATTTCTTTCCTTCTTATCCTTTCCTATCATATTTCTAGGTCTATCTTTCCTTCTTATCCTATCCTTTCTAGGTTCTAATCTCTTACGTATTCTCATCGTTTCCTACTTAGAATTCTCTATATTCATTTCACCTGCAAACTCCTTGATTTTGGATAGGGAATTTTTCCCAAAAAGGTTGTCTTTGGAGACTTGAACTCTAGTTCTAGAGTTCATACTCATTCTATAAACATTAGAACAATTAGATTTTGTTGTCAATTCTATGCAAAAGAATACTTATATTATGAAAATGAAAGTTATTATATTCTTCCCTACTTACAAAAATTTTATCCTCAAAATTTCAAGGTAGTACAGTGAATAACTCTGGAAACCTTTGTCTCATGTCACTTTCTACTTCCCACGTAGCTTCTTCAATTGTATGATGCTGCCACAAGACTTTAACTAATGAAATAGTTTTATTTCTCAAAGTTTTCTCCTTCTAGTCTAGGATATATATCGGCTTCGTCACAAAAGTCAAATTAGATTGCAGTTTAATTGGCACTTACTCCAATACATGGGTAGGATTGGGAACATATTTCCTGAGCATTGACACATGGAATACATTATGTACGTCCGATAACTGTGGTGGAAGTGCTAACTGGTAGACAGCATGTTCAATTCTTTCCAAAATCTCAAACGGTCCCACAAATCTCGGACTCAATTTGCCTTTGATTCCAAACCTCATCACCCCCTTAGTTGGTGAGACCTTCAAGAAGACATGATCTCCAACTATAAACTCTAGATCTCTGTACCTCCTATCTGCGTAGCTCTTTTGCCTACTATGGGCAGCCAATAACTACTTCTAGATAATTCATACCTTCTCTGCACACTGCTCAATCAACTCCGCCTTCACAAATTGCCGTTCACCAATATCGCTCCAACAAGTCGGCGTTCGACAAGGTCTACTATATAATGCCTCGTACGGTGCCATGTCAATGCTAGAGTGGTAACTGTTATTATATGCAAACTCTATCAAGGGAAGATGTTCATCCCAGTTACCTTTCCACTCTAAAGTACAAGCCCTGAACATATCTTCAAGCATCTGTATAGTTCACTTAGACAATCCATCAGTCTGTGAGTGAAAAGCTGTAATATCCTTAATTTTTAAGATAAAATAGGAAATTATTAAATAAATTAAAATAAAAATTTATGGATGAAATTTTTTCCTGAAAACATAATAATTAGAAAGTGCTCATCGATACGAATCCAACGCCATCAAGAACGCGAAAAACGGAGCTCAAACGAGGGAGTTATGAGCCGTCAAAGTTGTAAGGGCAAATTGGTCTTTTGACAGAAACATGTTACACAGGGGTCCAAATTGATAACGGCACCCCTGTCTACACATGTCTCTACCAGTCCGGCGAAATCGCCGGAGAGACGTGGGAAGAGACGTGTGGGGAAGAGTTTCTCTTCCCCAAGACTCTAAAACCCTATATCTATGCTCCTCTAGGAGCCAAAATGCTCCACTTTGAGCGTTTTCCCTGAATGCTACGCAAAACCCTAGCCCTGCTAAAACTTAGATTTTCCGGCGAGTGGAGCCCCGGCAACACGAGCAACTCCGTCCAGGTGCAAGGTAAGCCTCAAAACCTATGTTTTTCGTATTTATTAAATAGAAAAAAACAATTAGGAAAACGTTTAAAAATTAGGAAAAAAATCAGATTTTTGGGGGCTTTGTGCACGCTACTGTTGGAGCGCGATTTCATGGATCAAACCTTATCCGTTTGAAAATCGCACCGTTCAACTAGTGCACAAGAGACCCAAGAGCATACCCTTTAAATTTGGGAGTGATCCAACGGTGGAATTCTCCAAAAAACTCAAAAACCCAGTACCTAGGGATGTTTTTAGGAACTTGGGAAAAATCGTTTAAAAACCATGGGTTTTGGAAAAATTAGTGCAAAAGGAGGGCATAAATGGATTCTAGAGAGAATTCTGAAGAAAATGGCGTAAAAATCACGCAAAACGGAGCTCTGTAGCTCCGCCGGAGGCGACCGGAATCCGGTCGTCTTCTCCGGCGTCGTAACGGCATCGGCGCCCTGGCGCTGACGCCAGGACGCACGCGGAGACGCACAGAGGACGACGTCGTATGACGTCGTCGTCACACGCGTGTGCGGCGCCGCGCGCGTGCGGGACGGCCTCGGTTGGCTGTCGCGGTGGGACCGGGACGCGGCGCATCCCGTACGACGTCTGCGTCAGCGTGCGTCTTCGTGCGCCCGTGTACGTCGGTGTAAACCGGCGGAAAAGGGTGCCGCCGGTTTAAACCACCTTATGGTGGTCCGGTAGGCCCCATTTTAGTGTAGTTTTCACTAAAACTTGATTTTTGGGAGCTAGAGAGGTCCAAATCACGATCCGGAAGAGGCGTTGTGACCGTATTGACGACGTGGACCTAGTTTTAACTTAAAAACTTAGAAATGACCACTTTTTATTTAGAAAAATTTTAAAATAGTGATGTGACATGTACAGGTGCACTTGAATATACCAATTAAAGGGAGTTATTAGCAAGCTAGTGATCTCACACTGAGGTAGGTGACGACAACTAATGTTTTGCCTTGATTTTTAAACCATGTTTAAACATAGCATCATGTGTGATTGTGTTTTAAAATGCAATTATTAATTACTGTGGATTTCATGCTACATTGCGTACAGGATGGTTATTCCAAATTGAAATCTTTTACTGAATAAACTTATTTCAAATGCTTTTACAAGCATGATGTTAATTAGTTATGCTTAATTAGAGATTTATTTCTTATTATATATATAGAAAATGTATGGATTTACATGGAAATGAGTATAGAGGCTTAGTAGCTGGTCCTTTTATAGGCTAACCCTAGGATGAGGGGCATGTCTTGGGGATTTCAAGCTATAAGTGCTCTTGAGTTTTAGCATATACATATGATTTCCGTGTTTTATATTTGATGACGGGTGCTCTCGACCGGTGGGCGTCATGTTAGGAAGGATAGGGCCGGCCACCCACCTTCCGAGATTATGATGTGATGAGTTTGTGATATGATAGACACCTGCCCATAGATGGCATTCGGTAGGGGTTTGGTAACATGGATAGTCCACACTACCGGTCTGAGCCTTTCCATGGGGACAGACGCTAAGTCTCCCGTTATGGTGTCGACGGGGAGCGGCGGTGGTTGATACCCATGGAGGGTTGCCACTGCAGCATGATGGCCCATATTCTTATTATGTGTGCATGTATGATGAGCATGGTTATGGATGATATGCCTGGGTGTGACGACACTCAGAGGTTGACTACGTGTACTCCTGATCAGGGATGTTAGTGCGATGTGATGGGACCCATTACCTTAGGGTGCCCTTATTCTGGATGTATGCTCCATTTTATTGATTCATGTCATGTTTTAACTTCGTGAATTTCATGTTTTAGCATATGGAATAAATTGGCACTTATTGAACATGGCATTATGATATCACTATCTTCATAAATGTTAGATTTTTCATCAGTATTGTTCATTATTTCTTGCATTTATTACATTAATTGTCTATGTACCTACACAAGCGATAGCTTCTTTGAGGCATTGCTTTGTTTTGCAATGCCTTAGATCTCGAGCGCGATAACAGAAAGGCAAGGCTGTTGAGAAGCCGTGAGAGCTTGAAGACCATTTTTCTATAGTATTAGACAAAGGATGTGAGTCATTAAACAGGATTATCATTTGGACTTTTATTATGGACTGCATATTTTATATTGGGATGTGATTTAGATCTTTGGACATATGTTGGACATTTATATGGGATGTTATGATGGATAGACCCTGGGCCATATTATTATTGTCTTTTGGACGTTTATTTGATTTAAAATAAAGGCGCCTATTTATTTGACGTTGATTTATACGCGGATTATTTATTTATGTTTAAATTACATGTACGCCATTTTGTGAAAGGAAAATTAACACCCGGAGTTTTTAAGATAGGTTTAGTAAAATGTTAAATAAATCTTTTCTCATGGGATCCCAAATGCTCTTATTTAAAAAATGCCATTATTATATATATATATATAATTTGTCTTAAAAATCCGGGGTGTTACAAAAGCTGTACTAAATCTTTGCGAGGCACCAAGTCCTTCTTGTACACTTTGCTAAAAATGCGATGTGAATCTACTATCCCTGTCAGATATGATTGTCAAAGGCACTCCGTGTAAACTCATAATCTCCTTTATATATAACTTTGCCAAACTCTCCAATGGTTGTCTCTGTCAAATGGGAAGAAAGTGTGCAGACTTAGTCAGTCTATCCACTATTACTCAAGTCTACCATGAATGTGTACTCCTCTATCACTACCCATAGAGAATCTAGTGTTGCTACTCATGCCTTGAGTCTCCCCACACTCTTTATGAGCTAGCAGGATTCGGTCTATAAAGGCTGACCTTAGAGCATCTACAAGGACGTTAGCTTTACCAAGGTGATACTGGATGGTAAAATCATAGTCCTTCAAATACTCCATCCATCGCCTTTGTCTCATGTTTAGGTCACTTTGAGAAAATATGTACTTAAGACTTTTATGATCTGTAAAGACTTCAAAAATTTCACCATATAAATAATGTCTCCAGATCTTTAAAGCAAAAACCACAGCAGCCAACTCCAGATCATGAGTGGGATAATTTACTTCATGATTCTTTAACTATCTCAAGGCATACGCGAGCACCTTTCCATGTTGCATTAATACACACCCAAGTCCCTTGCCTGAGGATTCCTTATAAACTACAAATCCTCCGCTACCTACTAGTAAGGTAAGAATAGGTGCTGTAGTAAGCTGCCTCTTCAATTCCTGAAAACACCATTCATATTCCTTTGTCCACTCAAACTTCTTTTCTTTCCTGGTCAACTGAGTCATAGGTTGTGCAATGCGAGAAAACCCTTCTATAAATCTCATATAATACCCAGCCAATCTGAGAAAATTGTGAATCTTTATCACTGTCTTAGGCCTTTCCCAATTGGTGATTGCCTCTATCTTCATGGGATCAATATAAATACCATCTGCAGAAATAGCATGACCAAGGAACTAGAATCGGTCAAGCCAAAACTCACACTTAGAGAATTTCACATACAATTGGTGAGCCTGGAGAGTGTGTAACACAATTCGCAAGTGTTTTTTATGTTCTTCATGACTACTAGAGTATACTAAAATATCATCAACAAACACTTACAAATTTGTCCAGATATTCCTTGAACACTTTGTTCATTAAATTCATAAAGGCAGCAGGTGCATTTGTTAGTCCGAATGGCATCACTAGGAACTCATAATGGCCATATCGAGTTTTGAATGCTGTCTTTGGGACATTTTCATCTTGTATCCGTAACTGGTGGTATCCTAATCTCAAGTCAATCTTTGAGAATACCCTTGCAGACTGTAGTTGATCAAAAGGGTCGTCAATGCATGGTAGTGGGAACTTATTCTTGACAGTGACCCCATTCAGTAATCGATAATCGATACATAGCCTCATAGATCCATCCTTTTTCTTGATGAATAACACAGGGGCTCCCTAAGGTGAAACACTTGGGCGAATAAACACCTGATCCATTAACTCCTGAAGCTGCACCTTTAACTCCTTCAACTTTGTTGGAGCCATGCAGTAAGGTGCCTTTGAGATGGGAGTTGTCCCTGGCAATAGCTCAATCGTAAAGTCCATTTCTTGTTTTGGAGGTAACCTCGGCAATTCCTCTAGAAATACATCTTGGAATTCCCGAACTACGTTAATCTCATCGATCTTTGGCCCTGATTCTTCCTGAGCTACAACAATAGCTAAATATGCTTGACACCCTTTGGTGATTAGTCGTGTAGCTTGCATTGCTGAAATAATACTCTTTCTTGGTGAGTCTAACCTACCCTGAAAGGGTCTCCCTTCCTGGGCTACAAAGAGCAACTCTCTTCTTCTTACAATCAATTACTGCCCCTTTTTTTTATAACCAGTCCATACCCAATATCACATCAAAATCTGCCATGCTCAAAAGGATTAGGTCGCTGCTAAGTTCATGATTAGCCATATAAATAAGCACATATTTTAGGAATTCACATGCCATGACAAGTTCCCCAACTGGAGTGCTAACTTCTAAATAGAAACCTAATCTTTGTGTGGTATAATTCATACATGATGCAAAGCTATATGATATAAATGAATATGTGGAGCCTGGATCAATCAATACACGAGCAAGTCTATCAAAATTCAGAAGAGTACCTTCTATCACGGCATTGGAGGCTCAAGGTTGCTCCATGGTTAATGCAAACACTCTACCTTGGCTTTGTGGTGCTAGTCCTTGGCGAGGATAATCACACTTCTACTTCGGGCAGTCACGAATGAAATGTCCCTGCTCTCCACATAAGAAATATCGGCGCTGCTCAACATAGCAAGGTCTCCCTTGATGGAATTTGTGGCAAGTAGGGCATTGTGTGCGATCACCTTCTTTCTTCCTGAAGTTGGTCCTCGGGGGTCCATGTGGCCTCTTAAATTTGAATGGTGCAATAGGTCTCCTTCCCTTCCAAATTGGTTTATGTCCATTTGTCCTTTCACGATCTTTGTTTGATTGTCTATATTCTCTTTCTACAATTGAAGCCAATTCCATTGCCTTGGAAAGTGAGGAGGGTTGAGCAGTCAAAAGCTTACTCTTCAAATGAAAGTTGAGTCCCCTAACAAACTTTTGGGCCGCTCTTAGTTCTGTGGGGCACACTTCAAGGGTGAATCATCTCAACTTGACAAACTTCATCTCGTATTGTTCCATTGTCATGGAACCCTGCACCAAGCTAAGAAATTCTTGCTCTTTTTGCTCTTGTACATGTGGAGGAAAATACTTGTTAGTGAATATAAGTTTAAAATCGTTCAATTGAATATTTTTCACTTCACTGAAGTAGGTTCGCTCGGAAGTAAGCCACCACCAATGTAATGCCTCTCCCATTAGCACAAAAGTATCCATCATTACCTGTCTATCTTCTGGCACATTCATCGCCTTAAATATATTTTTCACCTCATAAAGCCAGGTTTCTGCAACTTCTGTTCCTTCCTCGCCTAAAAATTTGGGAGCAATCTTTTCTAAATGCTCTAACAAAGTATCTTCCTTTATCCCAATTCCTCCTCCAATGTCACCTTCGGCTCTCCACCTTGTCCAAAAGTCTGCAATCGTTGTTTCATTCGTTGTAATAGAAGGTCTATCACATCTTTTGCAACATCTTTCTGGACCTCAGTATTTTTTGGAGCTTCCGATGAGGAGGTGTCAACCACATTAACAGCTCTACATCTCTTTGATGCCATCTGGATTTTTAATAACAAAATCTAATGAGTTTTTTTTTTCCTACTTACATAGTGTACCTGGGACTATTTTTCTCACTGTTAACTATTAGAGTTTTAAAGTTGTTTTGGCTGTGAGCTGCTCTGATACCAATTGTGACGACTCGGGTTTTCTCAAAACAAACTTTGCCAAATTCATTTGAAAAGGGTCAGGATCTTGAGTAATTTTTTTTTTTTTTTTCAAATCATCTTATATAGTAGTTTTCAAAACCGCCCTTCCATGCCCGGGTGTCTCATTAAAACTTCACATATAATCAAAATAATTTTAGACGAATAAGCACTACTAGGACCCACTGGTCACAGCCCAAACAATCTTAAATTAAATCATAACTTAAATTAAATCAACTCCTCACATTCATAACAAAGTCACTTATCTCATCATATCATTGTTCTACAAGTTTAATGTTCTTATTCTAAAAGAGATAAGTACTGATTTTGCTATTATACTTTCACTCGTCTGCTCTAAAGTTCCTACTTTGCCTCAATTTGCTAGTTCTGCTCAGAAGATTGACCTGAAATTGTTGGTGGGGGTGAGTACGACCACTCAGTGGGATATTCTAAGTTAGACAAAAACATGCGAAAAACACTTGAATGCATAGAGATATTAGGATGCAAACGATTAAACACAATTAATATCAAACCTCGGTAATGATTAAATCTCAAATTCCATAGTAAATCACATTGAGTATTGCAAATCTCAATCAAAAGTACATGGCAATAAAGGTCGTACCAAATATCTGAAACATGTCACACAATATCAAATAGATCAGACAGTAGCGTCTTGCTGAGGCCATAAAGGCAAATGGTCTAAATCCCTCAAGGTTGATCGACATATACATATATGTCCATATCAAATCTCGTCTGCTATGCACGTAGTGAGAACCAATATCTCATGCCTACGTTTGATCGTGGATGCCACACGACCTACACCGATTCTCATAGGGGAGAATGGATCACACTGAATGGAAAGTCCCGTGACCCTTCCAAACACATAAAAGCCTTTATCTTAGGCAGGTATCAAAATTTATTTTCAAAGTGTTAGTGGCCAACTACACTCCTAGCATAGCAAACTATAGGGTTCTCAATTACCACCCCTCACAAATGATTTTAAAGAGTTTTCAAATAGCATCAATCACACCTTCCATCCATAGTTAAACAAACACTCTTTGGAGTGAAAAATTCAAAGCCGCAATCAATATATCATTAATTGCAATTCCATATATCTATACATAAAATGTACCTATGTCACTTGAACTTAATAATTGCAGTTTCAAATCCCCCTAAATGAAGCACTCACATCAATTTGTAATGCATGGTTTGGATCTAACATTCTTGTAATGCATGTATTAAATATAAATCAAAGACAAATGTCCCATTGGTGGGACACATAGGAGAGCATGTATGGTTTGATTAGATGGGTACATTTGCTTATCAAAGGTTTAAGTTAGCACAATTATTTGGATATAAACAATAGAATGGTAGTGAAATAAATGAATAATAGTCAAAACAATTTAAGCACATGCACACATGCTAAGCATGAAAGATGGAATCAAAGGTATGATTTCAACGGATACATTAATGGTGCAGCATAGGGGTGCCAATTCGGGTTGGCGGGTCGTGTTTGTGGCGACATGAACACGACACGATTAGAGTTATGGGTCGACACGAACATGACATGATTAATAGTCGTGTCAAAAACTTATGACTCGTACACGACCTAGCTCTTAAAAAAATGACACGACACGACCTGTGTAACACGATTAATTGACTGAGTTGTGTTGGATACAACACGACATGAAACGACTCGATTTCCCTATTACGACTTAGTAAAAAAACTGCTCTCAAGTGAATAGAGCCAAACCAACCACAAAACATAGGATGGTTATTTTACAACCATCCTGTAAAACATAACATATAGGACAGTTGTGAAATAACAGTCCTATATGTTATCTGTTTTATAGGACAGTTGTGAAATAACCGTCCTATATGTTATGCGTTTTATAGGAGAGTTAAGGCATAACCATCCTATATTTGTAACATATAGGACGGTTACAAATATAGGACGGTTATACATTAACCGTCCTATATTGTCTAAATATATGACGGTTATGCACTAATCGTCCTATTTTACACATATGGATATGGTTTATTAGTACTTTACCAATCTGTGAGTGTGATTGTAATGTGCCAGACTTCCAGTGACCAGTCTGCCTATGCTAGCAAATGGCCTAGTCTTGGCACCGGCCTGCCTAATAGGGACAGATAGTTTTCTTTCCTCCAATTCCAAACTGACAAGTGGCAATTGGAGTTAATGAAACTTACACTTCAATCATTTGTCAAATATTTTGAGTCTTTGATGTTAGATTCGATGTGTGGGCCCCCCTTGTAGTGGCGAAAAAATAAAATGAAAACTAAAAACATAAATGTTTAACTAATTAATAATTATCTAGGCCTACTAAGTCAATCTAGTCTAAGGCAATTGTTTTATCTTTTTGTATGTAAGTAAGCCCAATTCCCAAATCCAATTATCCAATTGAATTTGAAATCTTATGCTAAAGCTAAGCTGCTAAAGCGCCCTATTGCCCTAGCCTGGCTGGTGGTTGTTTGCTATAAGCCTATAGCTATAAGTTATAACCTAAGACTTAGCTATGCATATACACTGTCTCTAATTTTCTTATCAACCATTTTAAGATTAGCTACACATTGTTAGTTACAAACTTACAAGTTACACTTAGTAGAAAATTAGTTAACCAAGTTTTGTAACTTGTACAAGTATAAGTGAAGTGAGAGACTAACTAATTGTCATATATTATATAAAATTATAAATGCTAATGATTTTCTTATGTTAATTTCACATGTCATCACCAATTGATCTAATATATCTCTTTTTAATCAAATTCATGAATATCATGTATCTAACCTATATAACTCAATATTTATTTCTCATTTCTAACTCCCAATTGATGATAATAGATTAGGAATAACTCATTCATCTATGATCTATTGATCCATCATTCACGTAGAGTAAAATTTAGTAACTCCCTTAGTAATTGTAATATCCTTAATTTTTAAGATAAAATAGGAAATTATTAAATAAATTAAAATAAAAATTTATGGATAAAATTTTTTCCTGAAAACATAATAATTAGAAAGTGCTCGTCGATACGAATCCAACGCCACCAAGAACACGAGAAACGGAGCTCAAACGAGGGAGTTATGAGCCGTCAAAGTTGTAAGGGCAAATTGGTCTTTTGACAGAAACGTGTTACACAAGGGTCCAAATTGATAACGGCACCCCTGTCTACACACGTCTCTACCAGTCCGGAGAAATCGCCGGAGAGACATGGGAAGAGACGTGTGAGGAAGAGTTTCTCTTCCCCAAGACTCTAAAACCCTATATCTATGCTCCTCTAGGAGCCAAAACGCTCCACTTTGAGCCTTTTCCCTGAATGCTACGCAAAACCCTAGCCCTGCAAAAACTTAGATTTTCCGGCGAGTGGAGCCCCGGCAACACAAGCAACTCCGGCCAGGTGCAAGGTAAGCCTCAAACCTATTTTTTTTTAGTATTTATTAAATAGAGAAAATAATTAGAAAACGTTTAAAAATTAGGAAAAATCAGATTTTTAGGAACTTTAGGCACGCTACTGTTGGAGCGTGATTTCACGGACCAAACCTTGTCCGTTTGGAAATCGCACCGTCCAACTAGTGCACAAGAGATCCAAGAGCATACCCTTTAAATTTTGGAGTGATCCAACGGTGGATTTCTCCAAAAAACCCAAAAACCAGTACATAGGGATGTTTTTAGGAACTTGGGAAAAATCGTTTAAAAACCATGGTTTTTGGAAAAATTAGTGCAAAAAGAGGGCATAAATGGATTCTAGAGAGAATTCTGAAGAAAATGGCGCAAATATCACGCAAAACGGAGCTCTGTAGCTCCGCCGGAGGCGACCGGAATCCGGTCGTCTTCTCCGGCGTCGTCAACGGCGTCGGTGCCCTGCAGTTGGCGGGCGCTGTGGGGCGGGCGCTGTGGGGCCGGGACGCTGTGCGTCCCGTACGGCATCTACGTCGCCGTGCGTCTTCGTGCGCTAGTGTACGCCCGTGTAAACCGGCGGAAAAGAGGCGCCGCCGGTTTAAACCACCTTATGGTGGTCCGGCATGCCCCATTTTAGCGTAGTTTTCACTAAAACTTGATTTTTGGGAGCTAAAGAGGTCCAAATCTGGATCCGAAAGAGGCGTTGTGACCGTATTGACGACGCGGACCTAGTTTTAACTTAAAAACTTAGAAATGACCACTTTTTATTTAGAAAAATATTAAAATAGTGATGTGACATGTACAGGTGCACGTGAATATACCCGTTAAAGGGAGTTATTAGCAAGCTAGTGGTCTCACACTGAGGTAGGTGACAACAACTAATGTTTTGCCTTGATATTTGAACCATGTTTAAACATAGCATCATGTGTGATTGTGTTTTAAAATGCAATTATTATTTACCGTGGATTTCATGCGACATTGCGTACAGAATGGTTATTCCAAATTGAAATCTTTTACTGAATAAACTTATTTAAAATGCTTTTACAAGTATGATGTTAATTAGTTATGCTTCATTAGAGTTTTATTTCTTATTGTATATATAGAAAATACATGGATTTACATGGAAATGAGAATAGAGGCTTATTAGCTGGTCCTTTTATAGGCTAACCCCAAGATGAGGGGCATGTCTTGGGGATTGCAAGCTATAAGTGCTCTTGAGTTTTAGCATATACATACGATTTCCGTGTTTTATATTTGATGACCCATATTCTTATTATGTGTGCATGTATGATGAGCATGGTTATGGATGATATGCCTGGGTGTGACGACACTCAGAGGTTGACTACGTGTACTCCTGATCAGGGATGTTAGTGCGATGTGATGGGACCCATTACCTTAGGGTGCCCTTATTCTTGTTGTATGCTCCATTTTATTGATTCATGTCATGTTTTAACTCTATGAATTTTATGTTTTAGCATATGGAATAGATTGGCATTTATTGAACATGGCATTATGATATCACTATCTTCATAAATGTTAGATTTTTCATCAGTATTGTTCATTATTTCTTGCATTTATTACATTAATTGTCTATGTACCTACACAAGCGATAGCTTGCTGAGGCATTGCTTTGTTTTGCAATGCCTTAGATCTCGAGCGCAATAACAGGAAAGGCAAGGCTATTGAGAAGCCGTGAGAGCTGCTTAAGATCATTTTTCTATAGTATTAGACAGTGATGTGAGTCATTAAACAGGATTATCATTTGGATTTTTATTTTGGACTGCATATTTTATATTGGGATGTGATTTAGATCTTTGGACATATGTTGGACATTTATATGGGATGTTATGATGGATAGACCCTGGGCCATATTATTATTGTCTTTTGGACGTTTATTTGATTTAAAATAAAGGCGCCTATTTATTTGATGTTGATTTATACGTGGATTATTTATTTATGTTTAAATTACATGTACGCCATTTTGTGAAAGGAAAATTAACACCCGGAGTTTTTAAGATAGGTTTAGTAAAATGTTAAATAAATCTTTTCTCATGGGATCCCAAATGCTCTTATTTAAAATGTTATTATTAAAAAAAAAATTGTCTTAAAAATCCGGGGTGTTACAAAGTGGCATCAAAGCCAGACCCCGACCCGGTGTGGGTGGTTAGCCGCACGTGGGCGCTTGGGTGTGGTAAGACACGCGGGGACGCGTGTCCCCTAAGGGGGAGAGGTTGTGAAGCCTTGGCCGATGAGGGCGGGCCAAGAGGGCTGGCAGGCTTCTAGGCAAGGTGAAAGACTGAGAGTTAGTCCCACATCGCTAGGGGGAAAGTTACTGGGCTCTTGATAAGAGTGATGAGGACTTTCCTTGCAACGAGGCCTTTTCCCCCATGGGGGGAAGAACAAAACCATGGGTGGGCTGGGTGATATGGGCCCCAGTCTGCTGACACGGACAATATCATTGCAGGGTGTGGGCCCTCGGGCTGTTACAGTAATATCATTCAACATTTGTTTTTTTTTTCTTATGATTATTATTCATTTTACCATCAATGCAACTTCTTTTCAGTTTTCACTATAGAGTATAGACCACAATCCATAATTAATTTTAGTTTCACCAAAGTTATCATATCAATATCTCTCTAATTCTCTCTTGATAAGCTTTTGTGTTAATTCAACACATAACTCCTATTCTCTGTTCTCATTCTCATCTCACCTAATGAGTTAATTACATAACTAATAACTATTCCCTTCCTATACTCATTATCCACCAATGAGATAATTACATAACTCTTTCTATACTAATTTTCAAGGCAATTGTTATGTCTTTTTGTAAGTAAGCCCAAATCCAATTATCCAATTTAATTAGAAGTCTTAAGCTAAAGCCCTTGCCCTGGTTGGTTGTTTGCTATAACTATAAGTTATAACCTAAGACTTAACTACACCTACACACCGTCTCTAATTTTCTTATCAAACATTTTAAGATTAGCTATACATTGTCAGTTACAAACTTACAAGTTACTCTTAGTAGAAAATTAGTTAACCAATTTTTGTAACTTGTACAAGTACAAGTGAAGTGAGAGACTAACTAACTATCATATATTGTATAAAATTATAAATGCTAATGATTTTCTTATGTTAATTTCACATGTCATCACCAATTGATCTAATATATCTCTTTTTAATCAAATTCATGAATATCATGTATCCAACTCATATAACTCAATATTTGTTTCTCATTTCTAACTCCCAATTGATGATAATAGATTAGGAATAACTCATTCATCCATGATCCATTGATCCATCATTCATGTAGAGTAAAATTTAGTAACTCCCTTAGTAATATCATTCAACATTTGTGTTAATTCAACACATAACTCCTATTCTCTATTCTCATTCTCACCTCACATAATGAGTTAATTATATAACTAATAACTATTCCCTTCAGACCCTTCCTATACTTATTATCCACTAATGAGATAATTACATAACTCTTTCTATACTCATTCTCAACTCTCAAGCTACTGAGTTAATTATATAACTATTTCTATTCTCATTCAGTCATTCTTACCTAATGAGTTAATTACATGACTCTTTCTTTACTTATCCTCAACAACTTTTGAATTGAGTATGAGTTACTTACATAACTTTGCTTTTTTAAGCTGATCATCAACTGAGATCAGATGAGTTAAATACATAACACTTACTTTACTCATCCTCAACCTCAACAACTATTGAATTGAGTATGATAGTATGAGTTACTTACATAACTTTGTTTTTAAGCTGATACTCAACTGAAATAAGTTAATTACATATATGCTCTGTCTTTTTAAGCTCATCCTTAAGGAAATTAAGACGAGTTAATTACATAACTCTTTCTTTAGTCTATACTTAATAACTATTTTTTTAAAAGCACATCTTCGACTAAGATTAATTAATAACTCTTTCTTTACACATCCAGTCATCCTCAACTGAGATGAGTTAATTACGTATATGCCCTGTCTTTTTAAGCTCATCCTTAAGGAAATTAAGATGAGTTAATTACATAACTCTTTCTTTACTCTATACTTAATAACTATTTTTATTTAAGCACATTCTCAACTAAGATTAATTAAATACATAACTCTTATAGCTTATACGACGGTTATGCAACAACATGTCAACAACCGTTCTATACCTTTCTAATAAATAAAATAACCATCCTATATAACTTATAGGATGGTTATAAAAAAATCGTCATATATTTCATTATATATATTATAGGATGATTATTTAAAAACCGTCCTATATTGTTCTATATATTATAGGACAGCTATTTAAAAATCGTCCTATATTGTTCTATATATCGTTTTTCACCTTGATCAGCCCTAATTTCAAATTTTTAATCTTCCAACGCTCCAAACTACTGAGAAGGTGAAAACAACCATTCCTCTTCGATCTTTCATAGATCTAAGCAAAATAAGGTATGTATTTACAACTTTTACAATATGTACACAGTTATGTAAAAAACGTAAAAACCAGTACCTTTTTTTTTTCAATTTTGTTTTTTGTTAACTATTTTCCATAGATCTTGATGGGTTTTAGTCTGAGAAGGTGAAAATGACCATTCCTCTTCGATCTTTCATAGATCTAAGCAAAAAAAGGTATGTATTTATGAATTTTACAATATGTATTTTTTCAATTTTTTTGTTTTTGGTTAACTATTTTTCATAGATCTTGATGGGTTTTAGTTCTATGTGTATAAGAAACATTCCATTTGAGTTTTATACTTCTTTGCTCTAGATTTGAGTTTGTTTTTAGGATTTTTACTATTTTTTCGAAAAAATCAGTTATGAAAAAAGAAAAAAAAAAGTCATTGTTTTTTAGTATTTCTTCATTGAAACGTATTTCTATCCACATATAGAGCTTTCCCATGTTGTGTATTCATGTGTGATAATGTTTTCATCTCTTTTTTTTTGTAATTTAGTGTTATTTTTTAATTTTTTAGAAAAAATAAGTTACGAAAATTAGGTAAAAATTGTTCTTTTTTATATTTATTAGTTAATACCTATTCTTATCCACATATATAGCTTACTCATGCTTGAATCTTCATGTATTAATGATTTTTAGATAATTTTTGCAATTTAATCTAATTTTTAGTAATATAGGACGGTTCTTCAGGAACCATCATAGATAACTAGAGTAATATAGGATGGTTATTCAAGAACCGTCATCTATTACATGAGTAATATAAGACGGTTATTCAGGAACCGTCCTATATTTTCAACCATTCCATAGGTTAGAATCGTGTCAAGGTGATGAGTAAATAGGTTGTGTGTCAAACAGGTCGACATGACGGGTCAAATTGATTGACTCAAATGCGACACGATTTTTGGCGTGTCATTTTCGGGTTACCTGAAAATGACACAAACACGATAAGACTCGACCCGAACCTACTAAATTCGTGTCAGGTTCGAGTCGTGTTATCATGTCGTGTCATATTTTTCCGCCCCAAGTGCAACACATAACTAATCTATGGATGGTTCACATATATTCAACTTTATTGGAGGGCTTTAAAGCAAATACACATAGTGCACCAAAAAATCAACTATCATGATTTGATTAGTTATACATGGGCGTGTTTTTCATGTGTGATTAGCTAGTGTAATCTTGACCCATAGTCGTGCATTGACTAATGATCGATCCAACAATTAAAATTTCTAGGATATAATGTGCATCTATCTAATAAAATCAGTGGCTGAGGTTTTGAAAGATGAGATACACGTCGATCAAGTGAGATTGACACACATTCTATTACAACAATAGTATGATTCTAAACCCAAAAACCAGCTATGGGGAAATAAAGGTCAGTATTACCCCCAGTGTAAAAATAATTCAACAATCATAGAATCATCCGAGTGTGCATGATTATGGATGAGAGCCAGATATTGTATCTCCCACTATTGTGAACATGGCCTTAAAACAATTATCTGAATTATGCATGGCATGGATAATGCCATTGATATTCATGCATGTTTGGAGATTGGTAGTGAACTTATAAACATGGTTTAAATTCTCATTCAACCATTTACATGTTATGCATCTATATGCGAGCTCTCTCTCTCTCTCTCTCTCTCTCTCTCTCTCTCTCTCTCTCTCTCTCTCTCTCTCTCTCTCTCTCTCTCTCTCTCTCTCTCTCTCTCTCTCTCTCTAAACTACTAGTTTAAAAGCAAAGGTGCTCATTCAATGTCTAACTTTACAAATGGCAATGAGGATTTGTATGCATGAAATCAACTTAAGGCAATTATTTATTCAAGGTGCATGGACATGGGGCGCATTATCAAGACTCCTTTTGTTGTTAGATGTATGCTCATGATGCACTCATGCAATAATTACTTAATAGGAAGTGATAAAACGCTACTTGGTTGCATGCACATTCATGTTAATGAGTTGAATATCAACAATTAATTATACCCCATGAGTCTGTCATGCTAGAAGTTTATATCATGGTGAATTAGGATGTGAATCACATGGCTCAATAATGAATGAATTTAAGGTGATTCAAGATCAAGAAGGTACTTATTATAAACATGGAATACATAGAAAGATCTAAGAGTGCACATGCTTCTATAATTTACGATATCCTAATCAAAGCGTATGTTTAAAACATCGAACATGCTATAACAGAATCAAATGATCTCAAAATCGATCTAACCTAGAAAAACCCATGCCCCTACCTCTTACAAGCGAAATACTCTTCTACAATCTTCTTTTCCAAAAAACACAGGGTGTGGCTAATCCTTGGTGTAGCCTCCTCCTCCTCCTTCTCTTTCTCTTTCTTTCTCTCTCCCTTTCTCTATTTTCCTCTTTGTGTTTCATGCATTCATTCCTCCCCCTCTTAAGCCAAAATTTGTTTGACTCTCCTCTATCCAACCATAACTCTAGATATTTCAATCCTTGGTGCAGCCTCCTCCTCCTCTTTCTCTATCTTTCTCTCTCCCTTTCTCTATTTTCTTCTTTGTGTTTCATGCATTCATTCCTCCCCCTCTTAAGCCAAAATTTGTTTGACTCTCCTCTATCCAACCATAACTCTAGATATTTCTTTCCTTCTTAACCTTTCCTATCATATCTCTACGTATATCTTTCCTTGACACTCCTTGATTTTGCGTAGGGAATTTCTCCAAAAAGGTTATATTTAGAGACTTGAACTATAATTCTAGAGTTTTGCATACTCATTCTATAACCATTAAAGCAATTAGATTTTGTTGTTCATTCTATGCAAAAGAATACTTATATTATGAAAATGAAAGTTATTACATCCAAATCCCTAAAGCAGATGGATGCTGGAGTTTAGAACGAAGAATCACAAGATCTTGCATTAGATGAAAGCCAACTAGGATTCTCGATGGTCCATAATGTTCTAGCAGAAAGATCCTATATGATTTTCCTTTACAATGTTAGGCAAGAAACACAAAGTGATATCCCAGATGATCCCCGGCAGCACAGAGGGTCTTACTTGATAACGGTATAGATTACGTGCAATTCTGCCATCCGTACCCCAATGGCCAGAACATTGAAGGAAAATCCACCTTTGGGAAGATAGGGTCACAGTTTGGACTTGGTATCTAGCAAAGTATAAAATAATAGCGCATCAATCCGTCCCAAACTTGCTTTAGCAGACAGCTATGGACCCCATACCAGCCAGGGAATGATGTAGCGGGGAGCAAATTAGCATCCTCGAGCTATTCTTTTACCCCCATCCCCAAGCAATCATATACAGCAACTCTCTTCTTCACTCTCCTTCTCTAGTCCATGTAAAAACCCCTGAACTTCATCCAACTGTTCTCAACAACATGCCGCTTAGTAACAATGTCATCGGAGCCATCAACTTCATAGCCATGCTTCTCTCCATTCCGATCATCGGCACCGGAATCTGGCTAGCATCAGAGCCAGATAACTCGTGTTTGAAGCTCCTTCAATGGCCAGTGATCATCCTCGGCATCTTGATCTTGGTTGTAGCATTAACGGGATTCGTCGGTGCATTCTGGAGAATTGCATGGCTCCTTGTATTCTACTTAATTGCTATGCTAGCTCTTATAATACTACTTGCCAGCTTAGTGGTCTTCGTTTACATGGTAACCAACAAAGGAGCAGGTCATCTTGAACCAAGTAGATCTTACTTAGAATATCGGCTAGAAGACTATTCAGGGTGGCTACAAAGAAGGGTAAGGAGTTCTTACAAGTGGGATCGGATTAGGAACTGTCTCGCCTCGACTAGTATGTGTGCCGAGTTGAATCAGAGATACAAGTTTGCTCAAGATTTCTTCAATGCACATATTACCCCCATACAGGTAAAGCCGAACTACTTCTTCACCGTATTTTTATTTTTTGTGTTGTTGTACGTCAAGTATCAGTAAGTTTTGGTTGCATTCGGTTGATTTTCTATTGAAATCTCAGATTGAAGATGTTCTACTGGCCTTACTGATTTTGTAGACCCTGATGCTTAATTCACACTGGCGCTGAGCTATACAATTTCTACATGGGCTGTAAGCACACACAGAATAATCCTCGAACAAAACTATCCATGTATAGTGGTTTTACCCATTGCTATTAGCAGACGCAAACATAAAATAAGTTGTGTAAAAATACTATAATAGAGAAAATTGCTCTGAATCATGGGTCCTTATAATGTTAATTTGGAGTTCCAAATAGCAGGGGAGCTAAATCACTATCCTTGGATGGCTTTGTGACTGCTTGTTATCCCTATGCCAAACAGTCCACAAAATCGCCAAAATCAAAACTATAAAGGCGTGACGTTCTGCAAGATTAATTATGCTGTAATGGAATCCAATGCTTTGAAGAAAGTAAGGGTGTATTCTTGTAGGAGTTATCTTTCACATTTTACTAATAGTTGTATTTCATGCGGTTAGACTTTAGAGGCAACAAGTCACAGTAAAGCAAACGTATTCTCTATCACATGGTGACCCACTTTTCCGTTTTCTCCCTTTCCTTTTCCAGTCAGGATGCTGCAAACCACCTACACTATGTGGGTTTACTTTCGTCAATCCGACGTACTGGATTAGCCCAATCAACAATGCAGCGGATATGGATTGCCTACAGTGGAGCAACGAACAGACGCAGCTTTGCTACGGCTGCGATTCATGCAAAGCGGGCTTTCTTGCAAATCTCAAGAAAGAATGGAGGAAAGCAGATCTGATCTTGATGATCACTCTAGTTGCACTTATTTGTGTCTACGTAATAGGATGTTGTGCCTTTAGGAATGCCAAGACGGAAGAGCTATTTCGGAAATATAAGCAAGGTTATACTTAGGAGTGATATAAATGTACCATGTCGACTGTGAAGGGAATTTGGGGATTATTTTTGCAATGTAAAACTTTGTCTCTTTTGTTGAGGTTGCAAGGTTTGATTAGCTTTGTGTGGTAATAAGACCAAGGTGGAAAGGTAGACATTCAGACGCGGTTTACGGCGCACCGAAAGTTGATAGCTTTCTCCCCCGACAAACAAGGGATGGCGTCGTGGTGTGTAAAGTCATATGGAATTGAAAATTGAGAGAAAAGTTAAAAAGAAGGAACTTCCCTGAGCTCCTCCAGCAATTGAAAGTAAGTATTGCAGTTAGATATGTCTTCTTTCTCTTTATGTCCCATCACATCTTTGCTTTTACATATGGAAACTCGGTTGGGTCTACAAGTAACGTGACCGAGTCACTTAGACTTAACTGACTCGCTACTCTTGAATCGAATTGAGTTTTCGAGTTTCCAACTATGATCTAAACTACTTATTTGATAGCTAATTGATTGGATCTTCTGTGGCCCAAAAGTTGAGTTAGTAGGATGACTCTAACGGGCATACGTATGTGCATCATTGGCTGTTAAATGTGAACCATTCAAGTCAATAGCTTCCAGTCGGTAGAATTTGATATGAATGTACTAGCTACGTGGTTAGGAGATTCAAAAAGATTGTATTACGGTGGTTGAATCAAAGGTTTGGATGAATCAAAGGTGGAATATCAAATCAGTAAGAATCCGATGATGCATATAATTACAGCTGGGATCAATCCTAAGGATAAACTTTTGGGTACCACAGTAGACATACATGTCCTTTGGTCTTCGCCTTGTAGCGATCACCATGAAAGGATCGTGACCCTTTTTTGTCTCTTCTTGAGTGGGTGTGAAATCCGTCCTTTTAGCTTCTAGGTCAAGGCCCTCGCTCTACCTAGACTATATTTGGAGTCATAGCCTTCCCATTGGGCTTTAAATGTGTAAAAGCCTTCCAGGGATCATGCGCGCCTTTCCCCAAGCGGATCAAGGATGTATAACTCAGCGCGGTGCTGATAAAGGACCACATGGCGCAAACTGCTGCTACCATAGGGGGAGACCACATGATACTTTGGCATGTGGCCCCTGCTTTTGAATGAAGAGATCCCTCCTTGGTAGATCCAACCCGTTCATCTGATCTGTCCAACTATGGTTATCTTGTAGGCCAAAAATCACGATGATTGGACAGTTCTACCTTCCAAATAACTGTAAACTTTGATCGTTCGATGTGTCCAACTATGGTGCAAAGCACGTAATATTCCCCCATATCATAAGCTGATAAGCAGCCCCATTCTTCATTTTTTGCATGATCCATTTCATCCATCCGATTAACTCTTCTCCTAAGGTGAAAAGGTGCCAAAAATCTCATCCATTAGGTATTCATAAAGGGGCTCCTCTCCTTTGAAGTGTCAAGGGAATTAGCATTATATAAATCTTTGTTGAGTACCATCCACGCTTGAAGGGAAGGGGCTATCTTAGAGGATCTGTTGGACGAAATCTTTAGTATACCCCATCTTGGGAGATGACCAACTTGGTAGGGGAAATGGCAAACTTGATAAACAAAATGGATTACTCAAAAAATATGGCAAAGGGTTGGCACGTCAAAAAATACCCCGCTCATAGTATGCAGGGAATATTATGTGCATGCAACGTATAAAAAACATTCTTATTATAGAAGGTTTCTAACCGTCCATTTTTCTCATGATCAACAGTACACTATTCAGACGCTAGAGTTTTCAAGTCCTCGTGGTTTTTGGACTAGTAGATGTCCAGAGGCATACACACAGACAACACCTAACGTGGCTGGTAAACGGTTGCAGTCCTTGTCTTACATTTCGTAGTTTACTATGCAATGATATGTAAACGTACTATATTATACAAGTAAAAGCTCAATCTATCTCTTGACTAGCTAGAACATATTCACACAACAGAAATTAAATCTCGGCTAGGAATTGCTCCATATTAGACATATGACGATCTATTTACAAGGTGGTGGTAACAGACATCTCTAGGAATCAGTAGAAGACGATCTATTTATAAGGTCGTAGTAACGGACATCTCTAGGAATCAGTAGAAAATGCAAATCTATAATGATACACCAGATACCGCTTTGGTTATATATAGATGAAGGGAGTAGATCTATCAGCTCTTAAAATCTCTCTTCTTCAGTCAAAATCGTAGGGTCCTGTCGATCAGTTCAAAGTGTTGGTTCTAGGCCAAATCCTCATTTGACGCTGTTAGATTCTTGACTAAGGTTGACAAAGTGGCTGATAGTAGACTAGATCAAATTAATCCTTCTGGAGCTGTTTAACGCAGGGATACCTTCATGAATTGGCTTATCTAGGGGATAACCTTATCTTAGAAATTGAGTACAGTTTCACATTATTCTATCCCTGTTAAGGGACATCCAACAGAAGGGCTTCAAAGAAAAAGGTTATCAATTGACAGCTACCGCCGCACCGAACAGCTCTTTTGAGGTTTCTCTAATCCACCAATTCTTTAAGTGTGTTTGAACGTTTCTAAGCCACTAATGTCAAATTGACAATATTTCCATTTGGTGCCGAAATAAGAATCACTGGTTATGTCGGTTGGCTGGTTATCGTTCTTCCTAGTGTGTTTCTTCATTTAAAATCATCAAGAGGTTGCACTATTATAGTTTGTTTCTTAATCTTGAGGCGAGTTCAAAATGCCTATGATACACTGATTAATCAGGTTCTAAGACTTCTTTTTTTACCGATGATACACTGAAATGTTTCATTAGACATGCAGAAGATAGAAAACACAATTGAAATCCAGTATTATTTCCTCTGACCATGGAAAATATCTTAAAATTCCCTTTTCTAATAACACAAAACCTATTAAAGATGCAAATGCTCTGGCTCCATGCCCTCCTTAGTTGGGACACGAATCACAACCCTGAGCTTACAATTTATACTCACCTCTCAAAAGAGGGGAAGAAAAAGGAGACCACAAGACTAACATTTCAAAGATTGAACTGATAATGATACAGATCCTTAGAACAAACGTCTCCTATTCTGCACTGTGTTGGTAGCCCATAGAGCAGCCCCATATATGACAACATTCCCGTCGCCTTGAACAATTAGACGGTAATTGTTCGATCCTCGAGCGGTGTTACTAGTCCACACAACAGTTCCTGATGTTATAACAAGATTACCATTGTTTTGAAGAGTTGCCCGACATGAGGTGCCTCTACCGTTAGTACGAGATGACCAAAGAGCCCTGGTGCGGTTCACATACAAGACGAGGTTGCAGTCGTTTTGCATTATAAACCGGTAAGGCCCGTTCTCGAGGAATTCTCCGATGTTGAGACCCTCGCCATTGAAGAGCATCTCCTCTGCAATCACATTGTTGAATAGAAGGAGAGAGAGAACTGCGAGGGCTATGGCATTAGGTGAACGTGACATGATCCTTCTATCGATGCAGGTAAATAAAAGAAGGATATGGGAAGTTTAAGGACGAGGATAACGGGGAAGCATATGATCCTTATAAAGGTGATGGAAAGTGGAGATTTTGAACCTGCATTTATTTCCTTGGATCTGGTCCATGTCCTCGTATACTCTACCTTTGGACCAGCTTAAATGGTCAGCGTAGAATAAGTCCATGCCGACTGCTGCAGTGCTTGAGGAACTTGTTTGTACTCACATTACTGGTTAAACAAATGTAAGAAAAATCTCATCATTATGACTCCTAGATGGTTTAAGTGCGGGAAGATAATATCACAGATCAAGCGGTGGACCAAAAATTGATTGGTTTTGATCAGCATCCACCTGGGCCTGCGTATTTCTTTGGCCTGCGTAAATCCATTACTACAAATGCAAGCATACTTTTGGTGTAGATCTAGACAGACTGACAAGCACTTTATGCGAATGAAGCGTCCGAACAGTGGTGATCCAAACCTCTAATCTTACAGGACGTATCTTTAATGGGCTTTGCACCAAAATTCATCTCCACCGGATGACTATCCTAACAACTAAGTAGGTAGGAAATGGGTGGCCTAGAAAATTCATAAAAGGAAAGTTTGTGGCAGAATAGTGGGATATCTTAATCAGCTGAACTGGTAAACACAATCAAATGAGAAGATTTAGATATAAGATATATAAGACTTGCCCAGAGAATGAACATTTTCGATCATCATCGATGATTTCGGCCCCACACACACTTTTGCCGTATGAAATCCGTGCCGATTTACACGAGCAAAAACCATACAACAGCTAATTATGTGCTGGAGCGTGGGAAAGTCAAGTAGTTCGGCGAATGAGCTCAGTAAGTCTCGATAAAATAATTGCAGGAAGCCCTTCATGAGCTCGTCCATTCATTAATGCATCCAAACTTGTAGATGACTATATGCATCATCACCCCACTTACTATTGAAGAATAGAATTTGGACGTTGATTGCTGCTTATTTTTCTTAATAAATGTTATTTGCAAGTCATCGTCAAATTATAGTTTAAAAACTCAAAAACCTGACTCAAAAGTAAGATGAAACAAAATCAAGACAATTCGTGATGACTAAAAAATTAGAATGAGATTTTTAAAAAATTTTGTTTTATTTTCATAATATATACTTTAAATTTTCACTTGGATGAATATACGAACTTCTGGACTTGTTGGTTAGGAGTGGACTGAGAGGTCATGTGTTCAAATCCCACCACAAGTTAAAATAGTTAGTTTTGTTTTGCATAAAGTTTTGTAACTCAAACAAGTTTAATGAGTTGACCCACGAGTTTTAGTAACTATGGATCAAGCATTTGCTCATACTAATATGGATGATGTTCTGTTTATGCCATCTCCATGCTTAGGTCTATAAGAGAACTGTAGATGGTCAATCTAGAACAATGATGAGTCTTGGGGGAACCTCACTCTGTTCATTTATCTACTAGGAACAGGAGATGACCCATTGCTTAGTCCTGTGCTCTAACTTTTGACCCAAAGTTCCCGGTTGTTCACTCTTAGCCCGTGTTGCTACTGTCTTACTATTTCGAATATCCAACCATTTTAGCACCCTTCCAACTGGGGTGTTACATAAATCTCATACTACTAGACTCAAAGGAGGCTGCAGGGGACTTTATGCTGACGGGCATTCCGACTGAACACACTGGTAAAATAGGAAGAGGATACCAGGGACTACAAAATCTGGATCACATTGTTAGTATTTCTTACTTAATACAATTTAACCATTCAAAAATGGGATGATAAACTAAAGTATCTTCTAAAAACTTTAGTGATGCCACATTAAAACTTACGTAACTCAATTTCAATGACATTATTTCTTCAAATCATGGAAAATATCAAAAACTGCATACGACACAGAGTGTCAGAACACTTAGATTCACATGCTATACCAATCTTAGAGACAAAGAAGACAAGAACATTAGCACTTCGTGGGTAAAACTGACAAAGGAAAATTTTTCTTACAGTAAGCATTTCCTACTCTGCACGGTGTTGGTAGCCCAAAGAGCAGCTCCATAGATCACAACATTCCCATCGCCCTGAACTATGAGACGGTACTTGTTAGGACCTACTGCAGTATTGCTGGCCCAGATAACATCGGCTCCTGATTTCACGACGAGGTTACCATTGTTCTGAAGGTTAGCCTGACATGACGTGCCTGCACCACTAGTGTTAGAGGACCATAGTGCTGTTCTTGGGTTAACATACAAGACGAGGTTGCAGTCGGTTTGCATTACAAACCGATAAGGCCCCTTCTCCAGGTAATCTCCTGTCTCGAGGCTCTCACCATTGATGAGTGTCTCCTTCGCTATCGTATTATAGAAGAGGGGTAGTAACGCAAGGGTTATGGCCTTAAGTCCAACAGCCATGATCCTCGTATTTTCTTCAATAAGGAGAGGATGCAGATGAAGCAAAAGAAGAAAATCAAAGCATGAATGTGGAGGGGAGCGATTTGTTTCTTTTGTAGTAGAACGGAGGCAGAATTTCCACTTGGAATCATTTTCTTGGCTTGGCACCATGTTTCCTAATATACTTGTAGACTTTCCAGCGCAGACTTCAATTACCCGTTGGATGGGTCAGGACAGTCAGACTCGGCGACGTTGTAACTGAGCCCGTCAATGATAGAGCCCACAACTATACAACGGTGTTTGGGTCATTAGGTTGTAAAACAGAGGGACTGTTTAATTATCCTTCACAGTAATGGTCTTCAAAAACATCCCTGTTGTTCTTAGATCTATAGAAATTAAACAACCAACAGGATGGTTCCGCTGATCGTCTATTTGTGCTACCATGGTTCACCAAGTAGGAGACTGAACTTGGCACAAAGGTCTCTCCCTTTCCATGATGTGCTATTAGTTTGTAAAACAGAGGGACTGTTCAATAATTCTTGATGGTAATCTTCTTGAAAATCATGTGCTGTCTATTAGTAATTAGGGACAAATAACCAACAAGATGGTTCCATGGGTCGCTTATTTGTGCCACTCGATCAAGGTAAACTTGGATCATATTATCAATATCCTCCAGCTAATTTGTCAGCTTCTTAGGAAACTAATGGCAGGATTAAGATAGATTCCCTTCTTTAGGTTCACTATGACCTATACATCTCCGGTCTTTAGTCATAAAGCCACAAAAAAGACGTATTTGATAAGCTAAGGCAGTGGATGTTTCATCTGCCATGATGATATTGGACCCAACTGGACTGCTATGGAATGGATTACGAGAACAAAAAAAAGAAAAAATACCGCTGTGATAACTCAGTCCTTGTGACGACCAGGGTTTTTTCGAAATAAACTTTTCCAATTCATTCAAAAATGGTTAGGATCCTGAGTAAATTTTTTTTTTCTTTTTTTTAAACATTGTAAAACTATCATATATAGTAGTTTTCAAACCACCTTTCATGCCCTGGTGTCTCATTAAACTTCACATATAATCAAAATAATTTTACAAGAATAAGCACTATCAGAGCCCACTGGCCACAGCCCTAACAATCTTAAATGAAATCATAACTTAAATTAAATCAACTCCTCACATTCATAACAAAGTCACTTGTCTCATCATATCATTATTCTGCATGTGCAATGTTCTTATTCTAAAAGAGATAAGTACTAACTTTGCAATCATACTTTTACTCGTCTGCTCCAAAGTTCCTGCTTTGCCTCAATTAGCTAGTTCTACTTAGAAGATTGACCTGAAATTATTGGTGGGGGTGAGTACGACCACTTAGTGGGATATTCTAAGTTAGACAAAAACATGCGAAAAACACCTGAATGCATAGAGATATTATGATGCACACGATTAAACGCGATTAATATCAAACCTCAGTGACGGTTAAATCTCGAAGTCCATAGTAAATCACATTGAGTATTGCAAATCTCAATCAAAAGTACATAGCATTAAAGGTTGTACCAAATATCTAAAACATGTCACACAATATCAAATAGATCAAATAGTAGCGTCTTGCTGAGGTCATAAAGGCAATTGGTCTAAATCCCTTGAGGTTGACTGACATATACATATATGTCCATATCAAATCTCGTCTACTATTGTAACATTTTGATTTAAAAAAAGAAGAAGAAATAAATAAAGAAATAATAATAATAATAATAATATAATAATAATAAATGAAATGAATAAATGATATAAGGTAAGGAGAAGAGAGAGAGTGCTCAAAACGCGCTCTCCTCTCTCTCAAGTCTCTCTGTTTCACGTGGACCATCACGCACTGGGGAGGCTGATTTCGCCACATTGAATAGCCGGGAACGAGGTAGGATCACTCCACCCTTCCCTTTTGTGTTAATTTCAACGTTTAATTACTTGTAAACGCCGGAAAACGGCATGAAAACGTAGGTTTTTGCAAAAATCTGTGCGTACTGATTTGCCTAAAAAATTTGGATGAGACAGTGTCGGATTTAGATCTGGACCATTCATATTGTGTATGATGAGGAGAGGAAAGAACCCACAAAATTTTATGATGATCGGACGGCTAGGGATGCCGAAAACATGAAAAACAGTAATACGGGAGTTTTTGAAAACAAAACAAAAAGCGTGAAAAAACGCTAGATTTAAGAAGGATTTGGGAATATGGATGGTGGAAATGGAATGTACGTGAAAAACCGGACACAGGGGTGTAAAAATCACAAAAAACGGAGCACCTGGGGTCGCCGGCAACGGCAAATAAGTCCTGTCGTCGTCTCTGGCAACGGCGACTGTAACTAGCGGAAATACATGGCTGAGGGAGCGCCACGTGGCGCGATGAGGGCGCGCCATGCGCAGGGGCACGTGGTGCTACTCGTGCGCACCACCTGGAGAGGCTGGAACGCGCCACGCGCGTTGTTCCGTCCCCCACACGCAGAGCGCTTCCACAGAAGCGCCTGCTACCCAGAGCGGGTTTTGACGCAGAGCGCTCCCACAGAAGCGCCATTTGCGTCCACAGAAGCGCCCGCTCCCCTGGAGCAGGTTCTGATGTGAGGCGCTTCCACAGAAGCGCCCTGCACGCGCTACGCTTGTAGCGTGCGGCGGGCCCCATTTGCTAGATTTTGGTCTTTTTTGACCATTTTTGCCTTTAAACCTTGATTTTAGGAGCTACAGAGGTCTAAATCACGATCCGAAAGAGGCTTTGTGATCGTCTCAACAAGACGGACCTAGATTTAGGATAAAAATCTAGTTTGGAGTAACTTTTTAGTAACAAAACTACAAAATGCTATTAGATGATTCAGATTGAGCTGATCAATAGATGATCAGGCTTTAGATTTTGGTTATATGTGTTAACCATGACATGATTTATGGCATGACAGGTACATTAGGGCATACCCCTTGATATTGGTTACGTATTGTTTGGGAATATTGCGATACTGAGGTAGGTGATTTC
The DNA here is from genome assembly GCA_035236585.1 of Warburgia ugandensis. Classification (NCBI taxonomy): domain Eukaryota; kingdom Viridiplantae; phylum Streptophyta; class Magnoliopsida; order Canellales; family Canellaceae; genus Warburgia; species Warburgia ugandensis. The sequence goes on along the minus strand of CP141131.1, from coordinate 3,723,582 downwards.
ATTCACACTTTTTCTATGATTCTCAAATAGTGATTTGATGATTTGAGTCTTTGAGGCATATGATTTATGCTTTACCAAATGTGTGAGATTGACTTCAGCATGTAGCTTCGCATGTGCGTGCTATCTTTATGGTGGTTATTGCATGCACTGCTTTTGATATCTTTCGTGATATCCTCTTGATTTTTTGTCTTCTTGACATGTGGGAGTCGCTCTGGCTTGATATTTAAGATTATTGATCCTGTGGTAGGATACGATTTTCACTCCGTGAGTGCCTGAGTGCCTAAGTGCTCGTGAGGGTGAAAGGGTAAAAGTGGGTGTGCAACGCAACTTTTCGTGAGTGCCTGAGTGCCCGTGAGGGTGAAAGGGTGAAAGCGGATGGTACAGAGAGGTGACCCCACATTTCCGTGAGTATATGTGAGACACTCATAGGGCTTGACCGTGTATGAAGTTTGATACTTTTGACATGCATTTATATGTTTCTAGATTTTCTTGAATGTGCATGTCCTGATATCATGGTTGATGATATCATATTTATCGCATGGACATGGTATGTCCTTCATCGTGTGATTTAAGACTTTATATATTATTGATCATCTTTCAATCTTTATGCCTTGTGTTATATGCTTTGTTTTATTGAGTTATTTTGAATGTATATCACCTGCACAAGCATGGCTTGCTGAGGCTTTGCTTTGTTTTGCAATGCCTCAGAATCAGAGCCCGATAGTCAGAAAGGAAAGAAGGTGGACTAGCATGGAGTTGGACGAGGGCTTGAGGACAGAGACTGTCAGATACTGACAGAGTGGTGTACTTTTGGTTGGACTGGTATTGGCTTTTTGGCATTCTCCTTAGTCATTGTATATATTGATATATTAGACTCATATCACTTTATAGTGGTTATATGTTTATTCATGGATGATGTGGTGATTTTGGACAGACCCTGGAGCTTTAGAACTTCACTATTACGTGTCTTTGCAGTTACAAAATTTCATCGTGGTTTTAATGTGTGAGCATGCTCAAAATGGTTACTTTTCATTCTGTTTTTCAGTATGGTTTTGAGGAGAAGTGACCCTCAGGGTTTTCTTAAATGGTATTTGCTTGATGCTACAACAAATTTTAAATTATGAGTTTTAAGTTCTAGAATCCCATCTATTTTCTATAAATAAATTATTATTATTTGAGTATAAATATGGGAAACAGATTGATAAAACCCAGGGTGTCACAGTTTGGTATCAGAGTTCAGGCGTAGTCCATCATCACCACTTTAAGGGTCTAATTAGCATGATAGTCCATTCGTTATTGGCTTAGACTGAGAAAAGAGAAATGTTTATACCATGGATTATGTGTTGTTAACAGATGGCTCCTCTACGAAGGACCAGGTCTACCCCCGCTCCACCAATTTCCACCCCTGTTACCCTTGCTGCTACACCAGAGCAAGGGGGGCAGGAGGCAGACATTGCAGCTCGAGTAGTCGAGAGCCTCTTACCACGCCTCACAGAGCATATTTCGAGGCAAGTTCGGGCGGAGGTGCAGGCCTTACACCCTGTCCACCTGGCGGCGACTATAGCAGTCCCAGAGGACTCAGCAGCATAGTCGTCCCATGTAGCACCGTTGGCGCCCACACAGGTAGTTGCTGAGGGAGGATCCTCGAGCATGCATGTTCCACCAGCGAAGCAGCTCGAGAGGTTTTGGAGGATGGTTCCTAGCTTCCATGGGGAATGGGAGCCAGCAGCAACAGAGAGATGGCTGTTCGAGGTAGAGAAGGCTTTTACAGGGATGGAGATTGCACCTGAGGATCAGGTTAGATTGGCTTCGTACTTGTTGGTCAGAGAAGCCAGGTTTTGGTGGAAGACCCAGCAGCAAATACATCCCCCATCTTCAGCGCCATTCTCCTGGTAGGATTTTTAGAAGATATTTGATGCACAGTATTTTCCTCCTCATGCTCAGCACGCCATGAAGAGGGAGTTCTCCACATTGACACAGGGAAGCCTTACGGTTCAGCAGTACTTGAACCAATTTACTAGGCTGCGTAGATTTGTAGATACCCCTTTTGCCTCAGAGCAGGAGGCAGCAGATAGATTCATCGACGGGTTAGTGCCACAGTTGAGGCACGAAGTATTGATAGCATACCCGACTACGATGACACAGGCGGCAGATAGGGCTGCGATGCTAGAGAGGGATTCGAGAAGGAGTAGAGGAGAGGTGAGTCTACCCTCCAAGGGCAAGAGGCCCTTCATATCCACACCATCTTAGGGGGGATATGATTCACGGTACTCTTCAAGACAGAGGAGAGATCAGGGTCGGAGAGTGTGCCCTTGTTGTAAGGGCCGACACGTGGGGCAATTTTGCCCAGTACAGGGCCGTCAGCATCAGGGCCCACAGCAGCTCCATCAGTATCAGTAGCAGCAGCGACAGTAGCCTTTTCCGCCTATTGAGCCATTTAGGTGCTATGGCTGTGGCGAGACGGGACACATGATTAGACAGTGCCCGAGAGGTTTGGGAGACAGACCACCGAGGACAGATGCCACCGCGGAGGTAGCGCCGTGCAGTCAGGGCCGCGTCTTCGCCATCACTTCAGGGTAGGCACAGGCCTCAAACCAGGTGGTGGAAGGTACTTTTCTGGTAGCTAATAGACATGCCAGGGTTCTTTTTGATTCAGGGTCTACCCACTCATTTATTGCATGTACATTTGCATCTTGCCTTGACTTGCCTACGAGCAAGCTTGCATTTGGGTTAGATGTGTCGATGCCATCAGGAGAGACAGTGGAGGTTACTGAGTACCTTGAGAGGGTATCAGTGGAGATATCAGGTATGAGGATGGATGCCGACCTCATTTTATTAGACATGATGGATTTTGATGTCATCTTGGGGATGGATTGGCTAGCGATGTTTGGGTTACTATAGACTGCCGCAAGAAGCAGATTATGTGTAGTGTACCAGGTCAACCAGTGGTTGTAGTCTAGGGCAGGAGGAGTGATAGTGGCCCTTGTATGATTTCCGCCATGAGAGCAGCTTGATGTTATGCTTGAGGTTGTCGAGTGTTTTTGGCTTGCGTCACGACGACTGACAGGGAGCAGCCAAGGATTGATGAAATTGACGTAGTACGAGATTTTGCTGATGTATTCCTAGACGAGCTGCCAGGACTACCTCGACACAAGGAGATTGATTTTACCATAGACTTGGTTTCGGGTACACTGCTTATATCTAAGACGCCTTATAGGATGGCCCCTGCAGAGTTGAGAGAGCTCCAGGTGCAGTTGCAGGAACTTCTGCATAAGGGGTTTATCAGGCCGAGTGGGTCTCCTTGGGGAGCACCAGTCCTCTTCGTTAAGAAGAATGATGGATCATTGAGGTTGTGCATAGACTACCGGTTACTGAATAGTGTTACTATGAAGAATCGGTATCCTCTACCACGTATGGACGACTTGTTTGATCAGTTGCAGTCGGCACAGGTGTTCTCTAAGATCGACCTGCGTTCAGGCTATCACCAGTTCAGGCTATCACCGACAGTGTTTATGGATTTGATGAACAGGGTATTCCGAGCTTATTTGGATAAGTTCGTGATTGTCTTTGGGGCACGTGGTGTCCAAGGATGGTGTGGCCGTAGATCCAGCTAAGGTGGAGGCAGTTTTGCATTGGGAGAGGCCTACGACGGTGACAGAGGTTCGTAGTTTCCTCAGTTTAGCTGGTTACTATCGGCGATTCATTGAGGGGTTCTCGAAGATTGCCTTGCCCATGACCACTTTGACTAGGAAGGACACCAGATTTGTTTGGACTGATGCTTGTGAGGAGAGCTTCCAGGAGCTCAAGTGGAGGTTGACTTCTGCACTAGTACTTGCCCTACTTTTAGGATCAGGTGGTTACGTGGTGTTTTGTGATGCATCAGGTAGAGGTCTCGGAGCAGTGCTAATGCAGCATGGGAAGGTCATTGCTTATGCGTCAAGACAGTTGAAGACGCACGAGGTGAATTATCCGACACATAATCTTGAGTTGGCCGCAGTTGTGTTTGCGTTGAAGTCCTGGAGACACTATTTATATGACGAGAATTTTGAGGTATACACTGACCACAAGAGCCTCAAGTATTTCTTCACTCAGAGCGATCTGAACATGAGGTGGAGGAGATGCATGGAGTACCTCAAGAACTTTGACTTTACGATACAGTACCACCCGGGGAAAGCTAACGTCGTAGCTGATGTCCTGAGTAGGAAGTCGAGAGTGATGCTTGCTAGTCTCTCAACTTAATCTAGGTTTCTTGATAGGATCCTTCAGACATAGGTGAGTGATGCTGAGACGCAGAACATGGCCGATAAGGCTGACTTTTCTAGAGGGCTCGATGGAGGTGTCAGGTATAGGGGCAGATTGGTAGTACCTGCAGATGGTCAGTTGAGACATGACTTGCTACAGGAGGCACACCAGTCCCCGTATTCTACTCATCCCGGAGGTACGAAGATGTACCAGGTCCTTAGACGACACTTTTGGTGGAATGGGATGAAGAGGAATATTGGTGAGTGCGTAGCACGATGCTTGACCTGTCAGCAGGTTAAGGCAGAGCATCAGCGACCAGCTGGGTTATTGCAGACTTTAGATCTTCCAGAGTGGAAGTGGGATCACCTCACTATGGATTTTATAGTGGGTTTTCCGAGGACGGCCAGTGGGCATGACATGATATGGGTTATAGTTGACAGATTGACAAAGTCAGCCCATTTCCTCCCTATTAGACAGACTCAGACCGTGGACAGCTTGGCGAAGCTGTACGTCAGGGAGAACGTGAGCCTTTATGGAGTACCATTGATGATTATCTTAGACCGAGACACACGGTTTACCTCAAAGTACTGGCAGAGTGTACAGGAGGCTTTGGGGTCGAGATTGAGATTCAATATAGCTCTCCACCCCCAAACAGATGGCCAGACTGAGAGGACTATCCAGACCGTGGAGGATATGTTGAGGGCTTGTGTCTTGGATTGGAGAGGTAGTTGGGATGAGCATTTGCCACTCGTGGAGTTTGCGTATAATAATAGCTATCATGCGAACATTAGCATGGCGCCTTATGAGGCACTGTATGGCAGATCATGCAGGTCTCCTTTGTGCTGGAGTGACGTAGGAGAGAGATGGATTGTGAAGTCAGAGTTGATTGAGCAGCGTGCAGAAAAAGTCTGACCCATTCGGAAACGATTACTTGCAACTCATAGCCGTCAGAAGAGCTATGCGGATAGGAGATGGAAGGACTTGGAGTTTGAAGCCGGACAGCATGTATTTTTTAGAGTTTTCCCTATGAAGGGCATGATGAGATTTGGTGTAAAGGAGAAACTCAGTCCTATATACATTGGTCCTTTTGAGATCTTATGTAGAGTCGGACCAGTCACATACGAGTTAGCCCTACTCCCATAGCTAGCTGGAGTACATGATGTTTTTCATATCTCTATGCTGAGGAAGTACATACCAGACCCATGCCACGTGTTAGAGCAGATACCACTAGAGGTACGGCCTGACTTGACATTTGAGGAGCGCCCCATACAGATCTTAGATAGCAAGATCCAGGAGTTGAGGACTAAGACCATTCCCCTGGTCAAAGTCCTCTGGCAGCATCACTCGACACAGGAGGCTACTTAGGAGCTGGAGGATGAGATGAGGCATACCCACCCAGAGCTCTTCTCATGAGGTATGCATATTTTAAATTTTGAGGACGAAATTTTCTATAAGGTGAGTAGGATGTAACATTTTGATTTAAAAAGAAGAAGAAATAAATAAAGAAATAACGAAATAATATAATAATAATAATAAATGAAATGAATAAATAATATAAGGTAAGGAGAAGAGAGAGAGTGCTCAAAACGCACTCTCCTCTCTCTCAAGTCTCTCTGTTTCACGTGGACCATCACGCACTAGGGAGGCTGATTTCGCCACCATTGAACAGTCGGGAACGAGGTAGGATCACTCCACCCTTCCCTTTTGTGTTAATTTCAACGTTTAATTACTTGTAAACGCCGAAAAACGGCATGAAAACGTAGGTTTCTGCAAAAATCTGTGTGTACTGATTTGCCTAAAAAATTTGGATGAGACAGTGTCGGATTTAGATCTGGACCGTTCATATTGTATATGATGAGGAGAGGAAAGAACCTACAAAATTTCGTGACGATCGGACGGTAGGGACGCCGCAAACACGAAAAACAGTAATACGGGAGTTTTTGAAAACGAAACAAAAAGCGTGAAAAAATGCTAGATTTAGGAAGGATTTGGGAAAATGGATGGTGGAAATGGAATGTACGTGAAAAACAGGACACAGGGGTGTAAAAATCACAGAAAACGGAGTACCTAGGGTTGCCGGCGATGGCGACTGTAACTGGCGAAAATACATGGTTGAGGGAGCACCACGTGGCGCGATGAGGGCGCACCACGCGCAGGGGCACGTGGTGCGACTCGTGCGCGCCACGTGAAGAGGCTGGAACACGCCACGCGCGCTGTTCCGTCCCCCACACGCAGAGCGCTTCCATAAGAGCGCCTGCTACCCAGAACGGGTTCTAACGCAGAGCGCTTCCACAGAAGCGCCAGCTCCCCTGGAGCGGGTTCTGATGCGAGGTGCTTCCACAAAAGCGCCCGGCACACGCTGCGCATGCGGCGGGCCCCATTTGATGGAATTTTGTCTTTTTTGACGCTTTTTGCCTTTAAACCTTAATTTTAGGAGCTACAGAGGTCCAAATCACAATCCGAAAGAGGCGTTGTGATCGTCTCGACAAGGCGGACCTAGATTTAGGATAAAAATCTAGTTTGGAGTAACTTTTTAGTAACAAAACTACAAAATGCTATTGGATGATTCAGATTGAGCTGATCAATAGATGATCAGGCTTTAGATTTTGGTTATATATGTTAACCATGACATGATTTATGGCATGACAGGTACATTAGGGCATACCTCTTGATATTGGTTACGTGTTGTTTGGGGATATTGCGATACTGAGGTAGGTGATTTTATTCACACTTTTTCTATGATTCTCAAATAGTGATTTGATGATTTGAGTCTTTGAGGCATATGATCTATGCTTTACCATATGTGTGAGATTTACTTCAGCATGTAGCTTCTCATGTGCGTGCTATCTTTATGGTGGTTATTGCATGCACTGCTTTTGATATCTTTCGTGATATCCTCTTGATTTTTTGTCTTCTTGACATGTGGGAGTTGCTCTGGCTTGATATTTGAGATTATTGATCCTGTGGTAGGATACGATTTTCACCTCGTGAGTGCCTAAGTGCCTGAGTGCTCATGAGGGTGAAAGGGTGAAAGCGGGTGTGCAACGTGACTTTTCGTGAGTGCCTGAGTGCCCGTGAGGGTGAAAGGGTGAAAGCGAAAGTGGTGCGCGTAGTTCCTGTGAGTGCCTGAGTACCCGTGAGGGTGCAAGGGTGAAAGCGGATGGTACAGAGAGGTGACCCACATTTCCATGAGTATATGTGAGACATTCATAGGGCTTGACTGTGTATGAGGTTTGATACTTTTGACATGCATTCATATGTTTCTAGTTTTTCTTGAATGTGCATGTCCTGATATCATGGTTGATGATATCGTATTTATTGCATGGACATGGTATGTCCTTCATCGTGTGATTTAAGACTTTATATATTATTGATCATCTTTCGATCTTTATGCCTTGTGCCATATGCTTTGTTTTATTGAGTTATTTTGAATGTATATCACCTGCACAAGTATGACTTGCTGAGGCATTGCTTTGTTTTGCAATGCCTCAGAATCAGAGCGCGACAGTCAGAAAGGAAAGAAGGTGGACTAGCGTGGAGTTGGATGAGGGCTTAAGGACAGAGACTGTCAGATACTGATAGAGTGGTATACTTTTGGTTGGACTGGTATTGGCTTTTTGGCATTCTCCTTAGTCATTGTATATATTAATAGATTAGACTCATATCACTGTATAGTGGTTATATGTTTATTCATGGATGATGTGGTGATTTTGGACAGACCTTGGAGCTTTGGAACTTCACTATTACGTGTCTTTGCAGTTACAAAATTTCATCGTGGTTTTAATTTGTGAGCATGCTCAAAATGATTACTTTTTGTTCTGTTTTTTAGTATGGTTTTAAGGAGAAGTGACCCTCGGGGTTTTCTTAAATGGTATTTGCTTGACGCTGCGACAAATTTTAAATTATGAATTTTAAGTTCTGGAATCCCATCTATTTTCTATAAATAAATTATTATTATTATTTGAGTATAAATATGGGAAACAAATTGATAAAACCCGGGGTGTCACAACTATGCACGTAGAGAGAAGCAATATCTCATGCCTACGTTCGATTGTGGATACCGCACAACCTACACCGGTCCTCATGGGGGAGAACGGATCACACTGAATGGAAAGTCTCATGACCCTTCCAAACGCATAAAAGCCTTTACATTAGGCATATCAAACTACAAGGTCTTATCAATTTCTCCTCATACATGATTCCTAAGAATTTAATCACAGTTTTGATATCACACACATGTGCATTATCATAAACTTCTTCTCTACTTTGAAAACATTAAAGAACACGAATCATCCACTATCAAGTGAGCTCACCATGGAATATGACATTATTCCACACAATACACACTTTCATCTAAACAAAGTCAATAGTATGATTTCAAAACAAATCCATAGTTGTGTACGCATGGTGAATTCATCAATACGAGTCAACATTCCACTGTGATGCATTTAGGGAATGAATAAGTGTGCATGTGTCTGAAATTAATGGTTGTAAGGAAAAATATATTATACATCTTGATAGGTCTCAGGGAAAGGAGTGCGCCCACTTAATTGGCATGAAATCAATGGGCAACACATGATCAATAATGAAATCTGAAATAATATAGCTTATGCGCATGGCCTAGATTTCACAATAAAATAATACATGTAACATGGTTAAATTATATGCACAAGCAAATCTACTATAGCTTATGGCGTATAATTGTTTAGACATATGAGAGCATATGCATGAAGATTTGCATGGGACTTATGGATGAGGTTTAATGGAGTGTATATTATAAATATGAAATGTCATGGGATGGCACGTGCAAAAAGGCGTTGGGATCATTGATGTGTATGCATTGATAAGCCAACTTATACCATTGTAATACTATAAAGCACCCCAAGCCATTAAAAGTATATATCTTAATCAAGCTATGCCAAATGAAATCATTATAAAAGGAAGTGAATGACAAGGTACTATATTAACCAAGAAAATTTCCACACGTCAAAAGGTCTAAACAAATTGAAAAGGGCTGATCTTTGTGCATGATCTGTTCATAGCGACGGGAGTGGAGGTAGATGGTTTGCATCACTGAAGAAGTGGCTCCACACAAGCCTTGCCTACTAGCACTTTTCTAAACAAAAATATGTACTCCGCCATGCCCACAAGGGTGTTTAGAAAGGCTCATTTGAGCTACTTAGAATTTGAGATTTCCTCAGTTCGCTTGAGTTGTGCTATCATTAAATGAATTTATGTATGAGCCGTTCCTAACGTCCTGTCCCAGTTAGTGCTTTGATCATGGAAAACCGCTCCAAAACTGACCATAAATAAGAGACACTCTTTTCCTCATTCAACTGCTATAATACGTGCTGGTCCTTATGTTGGTGATCTAAACCATGTAATTTTAGGGATGCATCCTAGATAGATCCAGCAGATCAGGCACCAAAGGAACATGTACAATAGTAAATGTTGGAGACACAATAGTAACGAAGGTTTGGATGTAAAACCATGAGATCTTCTTCACCGTTCTATCTTCAGCATATACTATTTTTCTCTTCATTTTCACTAATAAAAACAAATATAGAGGAGAAACAACAAGGCTGAAGATAGAATGGCAAACATGCTTTCAAATGGCTATACAAAGGGAGATCACAAAAAGGGGCTGGGACGTGGATCAATGGAAGTTGGAAATATGACTCCCATCGAACTATACCATGCATATATGTATCGTAGACCGGCAATGGTGCTTAAATCTCAACAACTACGAATTTCTCATTCTTGTTGGAAAATTGATATATGCTCAAATTTGTAGTCAATTCTATTTTCGATAGGAGCAGTTGACAATTGAATCTAATTTTTTATTATTTTTATATTCGTAATAATACGAAAAGAAGGCCCGGGGCACTGCTGGAAGAGCCAAATCTCAAGAGCACTCTTAAGAGCCCATGACAGAAATGCCTAAAACCGCTTTCCTAAAAAGTTTGAAAACGACCTTATTTTAAGTTACTTGAGGCGCTTACTTTTTATATAAACCGTAGTTTGATCCAACCCTTCATTTGATTCTTCCGCATTCCGTCTGTAACCAAAAGTTTCGAACAATCTCTGACCAATGATCAAGAAGGCATTCGTTAGATGCTAGAATTATACAATTGGCATGCATTTGGGCCTATTAGAAATCCAGCACCAGAGCGATCAGATGAAGAGCCTTCTTGTCACCAAAACGTGTCAGACTGCTGATGGTAACTTACTATAAAAAGTCCCTACGAAGCATTCTTCCAAGGAAAACCATGTGTAAGGGTCACTCGCCATGGATGTTTTATCCATGATTTGTCATGCGCATGCCTAAGCTCTCCTCGGGCATGGTACACTGAACTATTAAAAAGCCTTGGGTATGGCTAAAGACAAAATTTGTGCAAAGCAAATTCAGTTGTATTATTTCTTCAAACCATGGAAAGTATCCCAAACTTCCCTATGTAATACAAAAAACTTTTCTAGCACATAAATAGGTCCTCTGCCTCATCCCCACCAGTCAGGACACAGGCTCACAACCATACACCACATCCTACAAAAAATCAATACATATCACAACAGAATAAAATAAGAGACACCGCCCTAGAGCAAACTTCAATTAACTTTGAACGGTGTTGGTGGCCCACAGAGCTGCACCATAAATCACAACATTACCGTCCCCTTGAACTATGAGACGGTAATTGTTTGAGCCCCGAGCCGTGTTGCTGGTCCACAAAGTATCAGTTCCTGATAGCACAACCAGATTACCATCATTCCTGAGGGTAGCCACACAAGAGGTGCCCCGACCATCAGTGCCCGAGGACCAAAGTGCCCTATTCCGGTTTATGTACAAGACAAGGTTACAGTCAGTTTGCATTATGAATCGGTAGGGGCCATTCTCAAGGAATTCTCCAGAGTTGAGGCTCTCACCGCTGAAGAGCATGTCTTCTGCACCTACAATGTTGAAGAGAAGGAGCGAGAGAATTGCAAAGGCTACGGCATTAAACGATCGCTCCATGATTGTTTTGTTTTTTTGAACAAGAACTCAGCAGATGGTAAGGATAAAGAAGACGAGGGAGATGTAAGTATCGATGAGGAGAAAGGAGGAGAAATTTGTTCTTTGTATAGGTGATGTAAGGGAGACGTTTTCAACATTTGTATTACAATAACTCCTTCAAATGTAGGCGTCGAAGTAGTCCAGGGCGAATATCGTCATTGAGCCGCGTTAGTGTGTGTACAAAAAAGACTAGTTGACAGATGAAGAGAAGATCTCGTCTCATTACATGTACTATTTTGAAGGAAAAGTCAAAGAATTAGCACAAGTGGGACAGTTCGCCCAAGGGGGGACTAACTTCTGGATGACATAGCATGTCATCAAGGCAATCTTTGCGTCGTGCCACCTCAATATTAAGACCTACCAAATGTATGTGCCAGCGAGAGAAAGAGGGGAATTATATGCTGAAGACTAAGTAAATGGTATTGCCTGAGCGCTCTAAAGTCCGTGTAGGCCCCAATTTAAGTGATTCAAAACCACTCATATTCTGGTGCATGTCTTAGGGAAAGACCCACAGGTATGATGTTACTTAGGTTCTTCACCCTTGTTGTTCTCAAGGAACTTCCTGTACGGGATTTTGGGGCATCGCCTATCGAAAACCCTATGAACAGTCTGATCACTGAAATGCAGGCACCACTTGAAAATTTTTGGCCGGCAATACCAAGTGTGACGATCCGGGTTTTAGAAAAGAATTTTTTAAAATAAAATTTGAAAATTAAAACTTTCCTGCAAGATTTCTTTTTTTAAACATTTGAAATATATAGTACGTATTTATTTTTCTCAATTTTACCTGCAATGCAGTGTCACGTTAAAACCTTCACATTTAATAGCAGAAATAAAATATATCATTACAGGATTTCCCTGGTCACAGCCCTAACAATAAGGAACATAAATTTAAGCCATAATTCATATTAAGTGTATCATTGTCACCTGTTCTATTACATTCACATCAAATGTTCATTATTTCAAAATAATAATTGAAATGTCTAATCAACTAAGTATCCATACTTCTTTCCTCCTTATTCTCCTTATTTAACTTCTTCTAGCCAATCACTCAATCCTCTTGCGCTTTCCCTTAAATGTTTTGTAGTGGTGAATACAAAGACTCAATAGGAACAAACATAAACTAGCCGTTTGAAAACTAGGGCAAGAGTATTGGCATAAATTTAGTAGTGCAAACAATTACATGCTTGATCATAAGTATGATATAAACATTATGAGACAATTATAATTTTGTAGAAATCTAGTGTTTCTAATAATTTTTAATATATCCTTCAAATCTCATACAAACAAGCCCATTAGGACATTTATCAAATAATGACTTATCACAATTTGTTATATCACAGAGTGGTAACGTCTTACCACAAACCCATCTGGGCAATGGTCAATATCCTCGAGGATGACCGACATGTCAATCCATGTCCAATAACTGTACGGTATACTATGCACGTAGAGGACTCACATCCAACTATGTTCGGCTATGGATACCACACAGGCTACACCAGTCCTCATGGGGGCACTGGATCACAAGAGAGCAATCTCCTCATGATACAATACTCTCTACAATGAGCCTCTTTAGGGAGGTATCAACTTTCAGAAGTTAGTGGCCAACTGATCTTCCTTGCATAGCAACTAGAGGGGATGTGATGACCCCGGGTTTTTTAACACTTTTTAATAAAACTTTTCTAAAGGTGGGGCCCCAAAATTTTGAAAACCAAAGCAGCGAAAAACAATTTCAAAACAATTTTCATTTATAGAAAACCTCGAGGTCAACCATCGATTCAAAACTAAAATAAAAATAAAAAATCAAGTAAACATTTTTAAAATAATTATACTACTCCAGGACTCATTCAGTTAACAGTCGTATTCCTATAACAATATAATCAAGTCATATTCCTATAACAATATAATCAAGTCCAATAAGATAGATATATATACACAGTCCATGTAAAATCAGAACATACCTCTCAATGAGACATCTCGATCACTATTCGTCTAACTCCCCATCAGTCCTGTCTTTCTCTCAATATCGGAGGCATTGCAACAATAACGTAATGCTTTAGCAAACAATGCTTAGTAGGTACATAGACATTTAATGTAATAACAATAGAACAAAATTGGATAACAGTGCTAATATAATAAGTAGATCGATATAATGATTATAAGCAATGCCAATAAAATCTTATAACATCATATACAATAAAACATGCATCTCATAGATTTAAAACATGATATGATCTAATATAAGTGAGCATGCGATAACAACAGGGCACCTCAAGGTACGTGGGTCTCACGAGTGTCCTATATACTCGTATAACAGATCATCAGTACTCATATCATTCCTCTGAGTGTCGTCACACCCAGGTATATATCAATATCTCCATACTCATCATGCAAGCATACAGAACAAGAGTATCGATCATCATGTCATAGTGCAACCCTCCAGGGTCTCAACCACCACCGCTCCCTTTCGACACCATAACGGGAGACTTAACGTCCGTCCCCATGGAAAGGCCTAGACTGGTATTGTGAACTATCCATGTTACCAAACTCCTACCGAAAGCTATCTCTAGGCAGGTGTTTATCATATCACAATTACATCACAATTTCAGAGGGTGGGTGGCCGGCCCTACTCCCTCTTAGCATGACATCCACTGGGTGAGAGCACCCGTCATAAAACACAAAATATGAAAATCACGTATCTTGAAAAACCAGGAGCACTCATGGCTTACAATCCCCAAGGCACACAACTCAACCCATGGTTAGCCTCTCAAAGGACTAGCTACCAAGTTCCACTGTCATCCTTATGAAAACCCATCAGTTTCAGCGATGTAATAAAGAAAGATAATTTCTAATTTTGCATAAAATACATAGTATCAATCTCATGAACAATCGATCGTAAATCCATTCAATACATTATCAAAATCTAATACCAATCATAAATAAAACTTTGAGTCTCACAAAATCACAGACTAATAAACAAGTGCAATTAAATCACAATCAATGATGATACTATAATAATGTAAGGTTTTAGGATTAAAACATAACATTAAATGTCGTTACCTACCTCAATTTGAGATAACCCACTTCAAGAGTGTAATCCTCTTAACTTGTACGCTCAGATGTACCTGTCAATATCACAGTATTATTTTGTGTTATTTATTTCATTATAATAGAATCTATGGCGATCTGACCGTTGGATCGTTCTCTAAGATTTCTATTTATGATTTGGTCTTTAATCTCAACATTACTTGTTATATTTTAGTCATATCTCATGTTCATCTTTTCATTTTTATGTGCATCTAACGTTTATACCTTGATCTGACAGTCAGATCATCCTCAGATCAATAATTTCCCAAGATCTAGTTCCGACCAATGGTCTAGATCAATTTTTCGAGTAATCTCACCTAATATGATCCTTGGAACCCTTATTTATTGTCATACATTAGCTAGTTGTTCAAGTTTTGGGGCCTGATCACCCTTCGATGAGCTAGCTCTAAGTTATTGAATAATATTTTATGATTTGACTAATTTAAAAGTGGTCAAATGTAAGTTTTCAAGTCAAATCTAGGTCTATGTCGTTAAGGCAATCGCAATAGATGTTTTTTTATCATGATTTGGACTTATGTAGCTCCCAAAATAAAGCTTTTTGTAAAAAGGCTTCAAAAATTAATATATTAATTTATAGGGGTTGGGCTGGTGTTTACACCAATTTACACTGGCGGACGGGGTTTACACTAGCGTCCCTGTAGTGCATTGTCGCCAGGATGCTCGTACATTCCAGTCGTCCAGGACAGTGTGTGTAAGCGTCCCGCTTGCACATGCACTGCGCGTGACAGAGTGCCCATATGCGCAGTTCTCCTTTGTGACTCCCAGTGAGCGTCTTGGGCGCACCGTCCATCAGGGACGATGAACTCGAGCCGTCCACCTTGTTTTGGTTTGATTAGAGCTCCATAAGCTCTGATTTTTTATCTATTTTAGTTGTTCCTAGGGTTTTTGGGTCTAAAGATCACAATGAACGGCTTAGATTTCTCATTTGAGGTGTCCTTAATATGAGTTTAACCATGCTACACGATTTTGAATCCTTAAGCTATCCAACAGCTATTCCGATCGGATCTAGCCCAGATTTGTGAGGGAAAAGTTGAAAAATAAGGTAAATAACATCTTAGCATGTGTAGCTTACTTGGTTAAAGTTGGAGATGGGAGACTTGAGTCCTCTAGTATGTGCAAACTTTAATTCGTTTCCGCGGCGTACATAGGGAAAAACTAGGGTTCTTCTTTGGTTATTGGCATGGGAATGGAAGGGGAAGCTCATATTTCATAGGCTAAGACTCGATTTTCCCTAATGGAAGGTAGATCACTGCCTTCTACCATTAGAACTCTAATAGAAATGGAAAAGGGGTGTCATTATCAACATGACTCCCTTTAATTAGCATTTCTGACAAATTACCAATTTACCCTTACATTTAAAATGGTCATATCTCACTCATCCGAACGTCATTTTCGATGTTCTCTATACGATTCAATTCTCATCTCATCTTCTGTCTCCCATGTGGCCCCCAGCTGGGAATGACGTTCTTAATGGGCTTTGATTAATGAAATAGTTTTAGTCCTCAACTCCTTGACTTTCTTATTCAATGCACACACATGTCTCTCCTCAAATGTCATATCAGGCTGTAACTCTCCTGGGATCTGCTCAAGTTTGTGAGACAGATCTGACATGTACTTCCTTTGAACAATTCCAGAGTCATCCTCACATTACAATATATGATAATCATGACAATAATTCCAAAGTTAACATCAATAAGCGATTCCATGACATGTCATACCTTCTTATCTCAATCCATCATATAAATCGATGCCTATCAATCCTCTCTTTATATAATCAGACACATCATAACCACATATGCTGCAATTTGCACAAACCAAGCTTCCATCTAGGAGTTGATTACTCATGTACAACTTAGTACTAGTAAATTCAGTATATCTGCTTGATTAAGCGCATCTCTGTTAACATATAGGAAATCATTTACCAAATCAAAACAGGAGTGTGTAGCTCACCAACAGGAAATCATATGCTAGTCACAACAACAACTTACAGTCTCAATAAACGACTCCTCTATTATTCAAGGTGTTTCGTAAAGGAAATTCACTTCATCTGACCATAACTTATGCTATAAATGTTTGCAATAAATTATGAGCCCTTAGACATTCTAAATTTATGCACAATGATTCCTTGTGCTCCTCTGTGTTCGTGAAGCATTCGACAATACTATTTATTAACACAATCATGGCTCATCAAAATAACATTTAAAGATTCAACCCATCATATCCATATATTCTATCAGTGTGTGGATTCCACCAATTCGTACCATCCAGAACTAGAACCAACCATAACAAGTTCTAAAAATCATCTTAGGACGTCATACTCAGAACCTTAGGCTGGGTATAATCACACCTCAATTCACTCTCTACAGATACCATGTACCCTCAGGAATTAATTAAATAAATCACCAATATATGATTTAAGTTATTAGTTTTCTATCGTGATATTATCAAACAGTCAAAAATCTATGCATAATAATAAAGATCTAGCTCTCTTCTCATGAACAAGGCTAATGCACTTCATGAAGACCTAATAGGCCTATCAAAACTCTCATCAAAAGATCATATAGTTGGAACTTTGTTAGCTTAATTAGGAACATCTCACATGGCATTCAGAGTAAGTAATGCTATACCTTATGCCTAATTAACATCAATATCAATCTCTTGTGAAAAAATCATGAACCTCCTTAGGCAAAACCATGAACTTTTGCACATCATCTTTGTGCTCATTCCATAGTAGCTCATGGTACCCCATAGTCACAAAATTAAGAAATACTTAGTACCCCCTGAAAAGTACCATACGGCCTTTAAGATAGAAATAACACAACTCTTAAAGATGCCTCTTCTTACACAAGTGAGGCCAATAGCTATCCAGTTACACCAGAAGTAATCTTCTCCTCATAGAAATCACCATCTCCAAATTAGAGAGTCCATTCAAAGGGTAATATTATAATCAATCATATCGAATGGGATGAAATCAACATTCATCCTATCGCTCATTATCACCACCACTCGTCCCTAGTCATACTTACAAGTTTCCATAACCCTTTCACCAGCATCCTTACATCTAATCCCAGATACTGCCATATATTCACAAATACATTTGTCAAAGCGCTAATACATAAAGTCCAAAATTACTGGACCTTAAATCAATAACTACTTGAACATGTTTATACTTGCTTCCAAGTAATGACAGAGACTCATCACTTCTAACGTGAAGCCATTTCTGCCCCATCTCCAATGTTAGTCAATTTGACGCATGGTCTTATGGAACAGTCTCTATTGAATACTTTGTCTTCCCAAGGTCAAAACATTTTAAAGGATTATAGCTGTAATGGCTATTGTTGCTGCTATTACCGCTATTGCGATAATCTACTAACTCCAAGACGTAGCTGTCCAGGTGCTTGTTCTTTTACTATTGTACTTTCTCTTGTTCACATCCCAATCCTGTCTAATCAAATGTTATTGGCTCAGTGGCCCCTGTAATTATGTCCGAGTTTCTATGCTCAGCTCGAGTCCCAAGAGGATATCTCTTAACAACATAGAGTCCAATTCTATTGCCTTTGTCACCAATGTAGGATGCGCTACCATCACCTGATTTCTCAATCTAGGTGTCAGCATATTATAATATATTTGTAGCCTCCTTACCCAACATAAAGAAGTCAAGGGCCTATCAATCAATTATATATTCCAGTTCAATACTATTTAACCATTTAATTTCTCTGCTCTATAATAACAAAGTCTCACCGTGTCACCAAATGCTCATAAGACAAAGATACTGATCATCACCATCCTTTCTAAGAGTCTTTCATATCAAAGTCTTAGCAATGGAGGAACATGATCTCCCAAACAAACATAATTAGAATTCTCATAATCACATTTTCGGTGTTCTCACTTTCACTATTTCATTTCCTTGAACCAATCAAATATTCCATTGTCATATTGTAATGACCCCAATTTTTGTAATATTAAAATCCCATGAAAAGTTCAATTTTGAAGATAAGGGCATTTTAGTCATTTCACTAGTTGCCTTGACTGAACCCAGAAACTTGGTCCTGAAAATGGTACCATTAGATGCGTCTCAGAAAAATGAATCCAACGAGACCAAAATCACCCAAAACAGAGTTAAAATGAGCAAGTTATGGCCCTCTAAAGGGTTCTAGAACGGCGGTAATTGGAGGAGAAATCACCGCCATTCTGGAGGTTTCTCCACCGCCATTCAAAGGGGTGAGAGCCCCCTCCAGAACCCTCTCTTGACTCTATAAATAGAGCTCTTGGGCGCCTCTAATGGCAGCCCAAAACATGGAAGAAAACCCGTTGAGGAGCAGTGACCTAGAGGGGAAAACAATGAGAAAAACCCAGCAATGAGCCAGGTACGCCCAAAATCCCTCAAAACCCATCTCCACCATAGTTCTAAGATTAATTTCCCTAGGTTTTTGCATGAAAAACCATGCAAAACAGAGCCCGGGAGAGCCACCAAGGACCCAGGGACATTCCCTGGGCCGCACTAGTTTGACAGGGGTCGAACCATGGTGTCCTGAGGACGCCCCGGTCCCCCAAGCGACAGAACGTTCCATTCGGAATGTCCCATGTCGTCTCCGTTTGAAAAACTAAACGGGCGCGTAAACGGGCGTGGCGCGTCCCTAACGCGCCCGTAAAAGAGAGAGATGGGCGGGAAGTTCTGCGCGTCTGTAGACGTGCCCGCTGAGGCGAACGTCGTAGGCGCTCAGCACGCTAGCGAAGCGGTTTTTTTTCGTCCCTTAAGGAAGCAAGGGCGCACGTCGCAGACGCGCAACGCCCTGGCATTCCGTCTTTTTATTTTTAAGACTCCTATGTACATACGACACTAAAACGCTTATAACTTGAGATCTAGAGCTCCGATTGAGGCGCCGCAAAAGGCGTTGTGTCCGTGTCGACGATGCAGACACATCCAAACTATAAAATCCCTGATCAAGGCCCAATAAAATGTGGGCATGACCCTTAGAATAGGATGGTGGCGCGTGGCCACTAGAATGTTGGAAAACTGAGGATACCAAGGCCCAATTAAGACCTTAGGACACCCATAGGCATAGGGATGGACCCCTAATGCCTAAGTAAAAAGACCAATTACTCTAAAACCCATAAAAGATAGGCCAAACTAACCTTGATTCCCCAAACCATGATTAGGAGCGTCCGAGGACAAAAGGGTTAGCACGACCTAGCCAGGTAGGTGCTCTATCACTAATATATTATTTTAAAAGAACTATTATTGTTTTGAGAACATATGTTTTAAGTATATGACTTGTTTAGCATGACTTAAGTCAGCATGCATGTGATAAATGCTTTGTACATAGACATGTTTTGTAAATGATTGCATATACATTATTGTAACACCCCGGATTTTTAAGACAATTTTTTTTTTATTATATAATAATGGCAATTTAAATAAGAACATTTGGGATCCCATGAGAAAAGATTTATTTAACATTTTACTAAACCTATCTCAAAAACTCCGGGTGTTAATTTTCCTTTCACAAAATGGCGTACATGTAATTTAAACATAAATAAATAATCCACGTATAAATCAACGTCAAATAAATAGGCGCCTTTATTTTAAATCAAATAAACATCCAAAAGACAGTAATAATATGGCCCAGGGTCTATCCATCATAACATCCCACATAAATGTCCAAAGATCTAAATCACATCCCATTATAAAATATGCAGTCCATAATAAAAATCCAAATGATAATCCTGTTTAATGACTCACATCACTGTCTAATACTATAGAAAAATGGTCTTCAGCAGCTCTCACGGCTTCTCAACAGCCTTGCCTTTCCTGTTATCGCGCTCGAGATCTAAGGCATTGCAAAACAAAGCAATGCCTCAGCAAGCTATCGCTTGTGTAGGTACATAGACAATTAATGTAATAAATGAAAGAAATAATGAACAGCATTTATGAAAAGTATAACATTTATGGAAATAGTGATATCATAATGCCATGTTCAAATAAATGCCAATTTATTCCATATGCTAAAACATGAAATTCACGGAGTTAAAACATGACATGAATCAATAAATGGAGCATACAACAAGAATAAGGGCACCCTAAGGTAATGGGTCCCACCACATCGCACGAACATCCCTGATCAGGAGTACACATAGTCAACCTCTGAGTGTCGTCACACCCAGGCATACCATCTATAACAATGCTCATCATACATGCACACATAACAAGAATATGGGCCATCATGCTGCAGTGGCAACCCTCCATGGGTATCAACCACCGCTCCTCGTCGACACCATGACGGGAGACTTAACGTCTGTCCCCATGGAAAGGCTCGAGCCGGTAGTGTGGAGTATCCATGGTACCAAACCCCTACCGAATGCCATCTATGGGCAGGTGTCTATCATATCACAAACTCATCACATCATAATCTCGGAAGGTGGGTGGCCGGCCCTATCCCTCCTAGCATGACGCCCACCGGGTGAGAGCACCCGTCATCAAATATAAAACACGGAAATCATATGTATATGCTAAAACTCAAGAGCACTTATAGCTTGAAATCCCCAAGACATGCCCCTCATCCCTGGGTTAGCCTATAAAAGGACCAAATTACTAAGCCTCTATACTCATTTCCATGTAAATCCATGCATTTTCTATATATATAATAAGAAATAAATCTCTAATTAAGCATAACTAATTAACATCATGCTTGTAAAAGTAGTTTAAATAAGTTTATTCAGTAAAAGAATTCAATTTGGAATAACCATCCTGTGCGCAATGTCGCATGAAATCCATGGTAAATAAAAATCGCACTTTAAAACACAATCACACATGATGCTATGTTTAAAACATGGTTTAAAATCAAGGCAAAACATTAGTTGTCGTCACCTACCTCAGTGTGAGATCACTAGCTTGCTAATAACTCCCTTTAATTGGTATATTCAAGTGCACCTGTACATGTCACATCACTATTTTAAAATTTTTCTAAATAAAAAGTGGTCATTTCTAAGTTTTTAAGTTAAAACTAGGTCCGCGTCGTCAATACGGTCACAACGCCTCTTCCGGATCGTGATTTGGACCTCTCTAGCTCCCAAAAATCAAGTTTTAGTGAAAACTACCCTCAAATGGGGCATGCCGACCACCATAAGGTGGTTTAAACCCGGCGCCCTTTTCCGCCGGTTTATACCGACGTATACGGGCGCACGAAGACGCACGGCGTCGCAGACGCCGCACGGGACGCGCGTCTTCGGCACCGTGACGCACGCGCGCGTGCGTCACGGCCGCCGGGACGCGCCGCGTCCCGGCCCCACCGCGGCAGCCAACCACGCACGTTCCGCACGCGCGCGCCGCGCACGCGTGCGGCGACGACGTCATGTGACGTCGTCCCTCGAGCGTCGTGGTGTGCGTCTTGGTGTCGGCGCAGGCGCCGATGCCGTTGACGACGCCGGAGAAGACGGCCGGATTCCGGCCGCCTCGGCTGAGCTGAGCTCCGTTTTGCGTGATTTTTGCGCCATTTTCTTCAGAATTCTCTCTAGAATCCATTTATGCCCTCCTTTTGCACTAATTTTCTCAAAAACCATGGTTTTTAAACGATTTTTCCCAAGTTCCTAAAAACCTCCCTAGGTACTGGTTTTTGAGTTTTCTGGGAAATTCCACCGTTGGATCACTCCCAAATTTAAAGGGTTTGCTCTTGGGTGTCTTTTGCACTAGTTGGACGGTGCGATTTCCAAACGGACAACGTTTGGTCTATGAAATCACGCTCCAACAGTAGCGTGCACAAAGCCCCCAAAAATCCGATTTTTTTTTCCTAATTTTTAAATGGTTTTCTAATTAATTTTCTAATTAATAAATACAGAAAAACATAGGTTTTGAGGCTTACCTTGCACCTGCCCGGAGTTGCTCGTGTTGCCGGGGCTCCACTCGCCGGAAAATCCAAGTTTTTACAGGGCTATGGTGTTGCGTAAATACTCAGAGAAAACGCTCAAAGTGGAGCGTTTTGGCAACCTGGGGAGGGTAGATATAGGCCTAGAGTCCCAGGGGAAGAGAACCTCTTCCATTCACGCCTCTTTCCATGTCTCTCCGGCGATTTTTCCGGCACTGGTAGAGACGTGTGGAAGACGGGGGTGCCAGTATCAATTTGGGCCCCTGTGTTACACGTTTCTGTCAAAAGACCATTTTGCCCTTACAACTTTGACGGCTCATAACTCCCTCGTTTGAGCTCCGTTTCTCGCGTTCTTGGTGGCGTTGGATTCGTATCGACGAGCACTTTCTAATTATTATGTTTTCAGGAAAGAATTTCATCCATAAAATTTTATTTTAATTTATTTAATAATTTCCTATTTTTATCTTTAAAATTAAGGATATTACATTCTTCCCTCCTTATAAAAATTTCGTCCTCGAAATTTAGCTACATACCTCTATGTAAATAACTCTGGATGTATCTTTCGCATCTCCTCCTCAGTCTCCCAAGTAGCCTCCGTAGTGAATGATGCCGCTAAAGGACTTTGACCAAGGCAATGGTCTTATTCCTTAACTCCTTGACTTTTGTATCTAAGACGCGCACTTCGTCTCTCCTCAAACGTCATGTCAGACTGTAGCTCTCCCGGGATCTGCTCTAATACATGTGAGGGATCTGGCACGTATTTCCTCGGCATAGACACGTGAAAGACGTCATGCACATTTTGCTACCGTGGTGGTAAGGCTGGGCCGGTATGCCATCGACCCAACTCGTCGTAAGATCTCGAAAGGTCCAATATACCGGGACTAAGCTTTCCTTTATTTCCAAACCTCAACACCCCTTTCATAGGAGAAACTTTCAAGAATACATGCTCGCCCTCAAAGAACTCTAAGTCCTTTCGCCTCTTGTCCGCATAACTTTTCTGTCGACCGTGAGTCACAAGAACCTCTCTTCCGAATGAGTTGAACTTTCTCTCGCACATTCTTCCACCTAACTCGCATTTCACCACGCGTCTTTCTCCTACATCACTCCAACATAAAGGTGACCGACAAGGTCTGCCATAAAGTGCCTCATATGGAGCCATCCCAATACTTAGCGTGATGACTATTATTATAAGCAAATTCCACCAAAGGTAAATGATCTTCCCAGCTACCCTTCCAATCCATAACACAGCTCGTAGCATATCCTCAATAGTCCGGATGGTCCTCTCGCTCTGTCAGGTCTCGTCCGAGGATGAAATCTTGTGCTAAATTTCAGCTCTCGACCCTAATGCCTCAGCACGCTCTTCCCGGTATTTTGAGGTAAATCGCGTATCTCGATCCGATATAATTGTCAAGGGAACGCCATGTAGATCACGATCTCCTTAATATATAATTTAGCTAAGCTATCCACGGTCGATTTTGTCCGATGGGAAGGAAATGAGCGACTTGGTCAACACATCCTACAACGACCCATATCATGTCGTACGCTAGCGGCCTCGGAAGACCTAGAACGAAGTCCATGGTAATATGGTCCCACTTCCACTCGAAGGTCCAAGAATCCTGAGTAGTCTCGATGGACGCCGATGCTCACCTTGACCTCCGCCGAGGTCAAACATCGTGCTACGCACTCTCCAACATCCTTTTTCATACCATTCCACCGAAATGCCTCTTGAGATCCCGATACATCTTGCACCCCGGGATGAATTGTATAAGGGGATTGGTGTGCTTCTCAAGTAACTCGCGCTTCAATTTGTCATCTGCTTTGGTACTACCAACCTTCC
Source organism: Warburgia ugandensis (assembly GCA_035236585.1). Lineage (NCBI taxonomy): Eukaryota > Viridiplantae > Streptophyta > Magnoliopsida > Canellales > Canellaceae > Warburgia > Warburgia ugandensis. Next base: position 3,699,485 of record CP141131.1, on the reverse strand, counting down.
TTTAAATCTAACTCCTCCATCTCGTCCCCTCGAAAAATCATCTTATCCGTCGATCCTGTGTTTCCTTGTCTTTGCCCCGTGCCTCTAAGATCCCGTCAAAGAACTTAGGACCGAGTCACAAATTGGCAATCATCACACCCGCTTCCTACTGAGGCATCCGCAACGACATTAGCCTTCCCGGATGGTACTGTATGGTGAAGTCGAAGTCCTTGAGATACTCCATCCATCTACGCCGCCTCATATTCAATTCACTTCGAGTAAAGAAGTGAGGCTCTTGTGATCAGCTGAATACCTCAAATCTCTCACCATAAAGATAATGTCTCCGTGGACTTCAATGCAAATACCACGGCTGCTAATTCCGAGGTCATGTGTTGGGTAATTTACCTCATGTGTCTTCAACTGTCTGGACGCATAGCAATTACCTTCCCATGTTGCATCAACACTGCTCCTAATCCCTTGCCGTAGGCGTCACAATAAACTACATAACCGCCGCCCCGTATGGTAAGGTCAATACGGAGCAAGAGTAAGTCTCCTCTTGAGCTCTTGGAAGCTCTCTTCGCAAGCCTACGGTCCATACAAATTGAGTGTCTTTCCTAGTCGTGGTGGTCAATGGTAATGCGATCTTAGAATCCTCTATAAATCGACGATAATACCTCAAACCGAGAAAGCTATGTCTCTCACCATGTCTTGGGCCTCTCCCAGTGTAGTACCGCCTCTACCTTTGTTGAATCCACGGCCACTCCATCTTTAGATATGACGTGGCCCTAAGAAATGCACCCGGTCTGGCCAAAAATCACACTTACTAAACTTGGCATACAACCGATGTCGACGGCGTGTGTCTAATACCGTGTGGAGATGCTCTCTGTGTCTCATGACTAGGCGAATAAATCGAGATGTCATCCACAATACAATCACGAACTTATCCAAATAAGCTCGAAAACACGGTTCATTAGATCCATGAACACTGTGCAGTGGATTCGTCAATCCAAACGGCATCACTAGGAACTCATAATGACCATAACGACTCCTAAAGGCAGTCTTGAGATATCCTCTTCTCTAACCTCACCGATGATACCACGACCTCAAATCAATCTCTGGAGAACACTTGTGCCGATTGGAGCTGATCAAATAAATCATCTATGCGTGCAAAGGGTATCGGTTCTTTATAGTAACACCATTCAACAACCGATAGTCAATGCATAGTCTCGGTGATCCATCCTTTTTCTTCTCACGAATGTGATGGTGCTCCCCATGGTGATCCACTCGGCCGATAAAGCCCTTATCCAATAACTCTTGCAATTGTACCTGAAGTTCTCTCAACTCGTTGGAGCCATCCCTATATGGTGCCTTAGAGATAGGCGATGTACCCGACACCAAGTCAATGGTGAAGTCAATCTCCCTACTTGCGGCAATCCCGGTAATTCCTCGGGAAATACGTCAAAAAATCACGGACAACATCAATCTCGTCGAGCTAAGTCATGGCTGCTCCTTTTCCTCAACGGTCACATATGCGAGGAATGCGTTACACCCTCGTGCATAAAATCGTGCCGCCTTCATAGCAGAAATGATGCATGTACACACCGATCTTTCCTACCCTGGAACACTATTTCTGGTTGCCCAGGTATAAGAAAAGTGACTTGCTTCTTTCGGCAGTCTACCATAGCACCATAGTTGGCTAACCAATCCATCCCAAGAATAACATCATAGTCTACCATGTCTAATAAGATGAAGTCTCATGTCCATACTCACGCCCGATATCTCTACGGGTATATCTCTAATATATTCTGTAGTCTCTCGTCTCTCCCACAGGTGTCATAATATCTAATCCAAATGCTAGTTTGTGTACACATACATCCAGACAAGATGCAAAAATACATGATATAAAAGAGTGTGTAGACCCTGTGTCAAAAAGAACTTTGGCATGTCTATCTGAGACTAGAAGAGTACCTTCTACGACACAGGTGTGATGCACATTACTGTCCCGATGAGATGGCAAATACTGTCCCCTGCCTACGTGGTGCGTTAGTTGCCTCTCGCTCCCATCTCTCGTATGTCTCGCCCTTGAGCGTCCCTTAATGAAATGGCCAACGTCTCCCACGGTTGAAAACACACGTATGGCTGTCTGCGGTAAGGTGTATGGGGTGGCTCTCGTGGTTGGGGCTGCCTCTCGCCGCCGTGGCCTGGCCGAATCCCTATTACACCCTCGCCCGGTGCCAACCCTTGCACCTATCACATCTCTTCCTCTCGAGCCGTCTCTCTTAAATTTGGCCTGTGGTGGATGGCACATGCCCCATGTGTCTCGCATAGCACCAAATGGCCGCTTGCCCCTTAAAGGGCTGGAACGCACTCCCTCTATTCACAGAGAGTTCTTCTCATGCATGGACGCCATATCGGCGGCATCTCGCACGAAGTGGGTCGAGAAGAAATCACGCGATCTCTCAGCCAAGGAGTCAACCCATCCACAAATCTGTCAGTTGCCTCTGTGTCTGAGGCCAGTGCGTGAGGTGCAAATCTCCTCAGTCGTGTAAATCGGTTCGTGCCGAACCGTCATATCTCTCTGCTCCAGGGTGGCAAACTCCTTCTTCATGGGCTGCAATGCATGGGGTGGAAAATACTGAGTGTCAAAAGCTGTTTAAAGGCTGCCCATGTCATCGTCTCAGTCGGAACTGGTTGGGTGAGTGTGAAAGTCCCGCCACCGAAATGGCCTCACCTTTCGGCAGAGAGGCTACTCTACTTGATCATCAGGTGAGATCTTCATAGCGTCGAATGTCCTCTCCGCCTCAAATAACCATCGCTCGGCCTCCTCCGTGTTACCATCACCATAAAAGGGTTTCACCATCTTTTGAAACCTTTCCAATAATTTGTCGGTCTTCCTTAGAGTCACTGTAGCATCGCCCTCCGTGGCTCTAGTCCGACGGTTCTATATTGGTTGTGAGGACCGAACCGACGAAACCATGGGTGCCACTTTAGGTGGTGGAATAGGGCTAGGGTTAGGCTGCGTCAACGGCCCTAACCTCGTCTTCAGATAAGTGGTGCAGTGTCCCGACATTAACCGATTCAATAACTCGGCATCTCGATCTCCTTGATCGGAGGACCTCGGCAGTGGAGCCATGGGTGTAAAGCGGTGGTAGACCTTGTCCTTCTCCGAGGAGCCATCTATCAAAATTTTACATGTCACTAAGTGTAAGTTCCTCTCATCGTTTCTCTCTCTACAACTATTATGGACTCATTATTCACATATAAATGGACATTCACAAGGATTATGATGGGACTAGACTCGCTCTGATACCAACTTTGTAACACCCGGGATTTTTAAGACAATTTTTTTTTTATATAATAATGGCAATTTAAATAAGAACATTTGGGATCCCATGAGAAAAAGATTTATTTAACATTTTACTAAACCTATCTCAAAAACTAGGGTGTTAATTTTCCTTTCACAAAATGGCGTACATGTAATTTAAACATAAATAAATAATCCACGTATAAATCAACGTCAAATAAATAGGCGCTTTTAATTTAAATTCAAATAAACATCCAAAAGACAAGTAATAATATGGCCCGAGGGTCTATCCATCATAACATCCCACATAAATGTCCAAAGATCTAAATCACATCCCATTATAAAATATGCACCATAATAAAAATCCAAATGATAATCCTCGTTTAATGACTCACATCACCTTGTCCCAATACTATAGAAAAATGGTCTTCAAGGCTCTCACGGCTTCTCAACTTGCCTTTCTGTTATCGCTGAGATCTAAGGCATTGCAAAACAAAGCAATGCCTCAGTAGCTATCGCAGGTAGGTACATAGACAATTAATGTAATAAATGAAAGAAATAATGAACAGCATTTATGAAAAGTATAACATTTATGGAAATAGTGATATCATAATGCCATGTTCAAATAAATGCCAATTTATTCCATATGCTAAAACATGAAATTCACGGAGTTAAAACATGACATGAATCAATAAATGGAGCATACAACAAGAATAAGGGCACCCTAAGGTAATGGGTCCCACCACATCGCACGAACATCCCTGATCAGGAGTACACATAGTCAACCTCTGAGTGTCGTCACACCCAGGCATACCATCTATAACAATGCTCATCATACATGCACACATAACAAGAATATGGGCCATCATGCTGCAGTGGCAACCCTCCATGGGTATCAACCACCGCCGCTCCTCGTCGACACCATGACGGGAGACTTAACGTCTGTCCCCATGGAAAGGCTCAGACCGGTAGTGTGGACTATCCATGTTACCAAACCCCTACCGAATGCCATCTATGGGCGGGTGTCTATCATATCACAAACTCATCACATCATAATCTCGGAAGGTGGGTGGCCGCCACTTATCCTCCTCCTAAGATGGCCACCGGTGAGAGCACCCGACATCAAATATAAAACACGGAAATCATATGTATATGCTAAAACTCAAGAGCACTTATAGCTTGAAATCCCCAAGACATGCCCCTCATCACAGGGTTAGCTTTATAAAAGGACCGCTACTAAGCCTCTATACTCATTTTCATGTAAATCCATGCATTTTCTATATATATAATAAGAAATAAATCTCTAATTAAGCTTAACTAATTAACATCATGCTTGTAAAAGTAGTTTAAATAAGTTTATTCAAGAAAGAATTCAATTTGGAATAACCATCCTGTGCGTGCGCATATGTCGCATGAAATCCATGGTAAATAAAAATGGCACTTTAAAACACAATCACACATGATGCTATGTTTAAAACATGGTTTAAAAATCAAGGCAAAACATTAGTTGTCGTCACCTACTCGATGTGAGATCACTAGCTTGCTAATAACTCCCTTTAATTGGTATATTCAAGTGCACCGTACATGTCACATCACTATTTTAAAATTTTTCTAAATAAAAGTGGTCATTTCTAAGTTTTAAGTTAAAACTAGGTCCGCGTCGTCAATACGGTCACAACGCCTTCCTTGGATCGTGATTTGGACCTCTCTAGCTCCCAAAATCAAGTTTTAGTGAAACTACCCTCAAATGGGGCTGTGGACCACCATAAGGTGGTTTAAACCATGCGGCCGCCTTTCCGCCGGTTTATACCGACGTATGCGGGCGCACGAAGACGCACGGCGTCGCAGACGCCGCACGGGACGCGCGGCCGCGTGCCGCCGTGACGCACGCGCGCGTGCGTCACGGCTGCCAGACGCGCCGCGTCCCGGCCCCACCGCGGCGGCCAACCACGCACGTTCCGCACGCGCGCGCACAAGACGTTGCGTGCGACGACGGCATGTGACGTCGTCCCTCGGCGCCGTGGTGCGTCTTGGTGTCGGCAGGCGCGGCCGCCGTTGGACGACGCCGGGAGAAGACGACCGGGATTCCTGGTCGCCCGGCGACAGCTCTAGAGTCTGCGTTTTGCGTGATTTTTGCGCCATTTTCTTCGCACTCTCTCTAGAATCCATTTATGCCCTCCTTTTTCACTAATTTTCTCAAAAACTATGGTTTTTAAACGATTTTTCCCAAGTTCCTAAAAACCTCCCTAAAGACCGTTTTTGAGTTTTCTGGGCAATTCCACCGTTGGATCACGCCCAAATTTAAAGGGTTTGCTCTTGGGTGTCTTTTGCACTAGTTGGACGGTGCGATTTCCAAACGGACAACGTTTGGTCTATGAAATCACGCTCCAACAGTAGCGTGCACAAAGCCCCCAAAAATCCGATTTTTTTTTTTTCCTAATTTTTAAATGGTTTTCTAATTAATTTTCTAATTAATAAATACAGAAAACATAGGTTTTGAGGCTTACCTTGCACCTGGCCGGAGTTGCTCGTGTTGCCGGGGCTCCACTCGCCGGAAAATCCAAGTTTTTACGGTATGGTGTTGCGTAAATACTCGGAGAAAACGCTCAAAGTGGAGCGTTTTGGGCAACCTGAGGAGGGTAGATATGAGCCTAGAGTCCCGAGGGAAGAGAACCTCTTCCATTCACGCCTCTTTCCATGTCTCTCCGGCGATTTTTCCGGCACTGGTAGAGACGTGTGGAAGACGGGGGTGCCAGTATCAATTTGGGCCCCTGTGTTACACGTTTCTGTCAAAAGACCATTTTGCCCTTACAACTTTGACGGCTCATAACTCCCTCGTTTGAGCTCCGTTTCTCGCGTTCTTGGTGGCGTTGGATTCGTATCGACGAGCACTTTCTAATTATTATGTTTTCAGGAAAGAATTTCATCCATAAAATTTTATTTTAATTTATTTAATAATTTCCTATTTTTATCTTTAAAATTAAGGATATTACAATTATGCACATATATGTTTTGCAAACAAGTACATACATTGCATGATTTAAGTACTTGCAAAGATTGCATGTCCTTGAGGGTTGCCAAAAGACGCTGGAGTGCCGAGGGCCAGGCAGTTGTGAGGGACCCAAAAAAGGACAAGTTTTGAAAAGAGGTTTTGGCCACCCGGCCTCTACCACTATTAGGTAGATGGGTACCACACACAAAAAGAGGCAAGTCCCTACGTCGACTGCATGTGGTATATGGGGCTACCACTGGTATCACAGCACTGGGTCGACGCGTCATAGGCCCCGTGGAGGCTATGATCGAGTGTCCTCAGGCACCCGGGGACCACACGGCGAGGAGGTCGTGGGCATAGTGGACCCTATGGTTTGATGATTTATGTGCATTGCATATGGCATGATATGAGGTTGGTCGACCATACCATATTAGAGATCCATGAGTTGGATTCCATGAAGCATTTTATGCATATCATGATATTATGATATATATGTATATGATACTTTCGATTTTGGATTATATGATAATTTAAGTCGTTAGTATTTTAGTTTGACAACGGATTTTGATGTCGATATTGAACTTGAGAATTCATACATGCACATGTTTTGGAAAGAGCATATGATTTCAAAACATCGCATGCATTATAAAACTAGTAGTGATAGACTCCTACTAATTATAGTATATACTCACCCTATCCTTAACATTTTTCAGGATAGTTCCACTCATAAATAGAAGACGTCTCAGGGGATATTAGTGCTATGAGCAAGTGAATCAAAAAGAAGAAAGTTATACATGTAAGTAAACTCTCAACCCTTTGGACATGAAGTTGTATTTAATTACAGTTGGGTCACGTGTCTTTGTATTTGGAAAGACCTGGGGAAAAATATTTATGATTTCTGAAGTTTTTCAAAAACCACTTTGGTTGTTGTGAAGGCAAATGACACTCCGGGTTTTCAAAAATGAGTTTAAAACTAAAGGTTTTCCGCTGCATTGCATGGTTTTTATACAAATGGTTTTCAAATAGGGATGCATCCCGCCTTAGAAATTAGATATTACATTTAAAAATGCATGAGAAAACTCGGGTCGTCACACATATTTATCAAATCATTTACAACCTTCAACCTCACATCCAATGTGATTGATATTTCATAATGACTTTCTTAACCATTTTAGACCACATTATAATCAATATTTAATAAACATTCTCATATAAAAAAATTATCACATCCTCCAGGGCTATGCACTTCCAAATCATAATTAAAACCCCAATAAAATTCATAACATTAACTCTTCACCGAGGTCTGGTTATCAGTATTTTTGTGTACATAAGAACTTATAAATTTCAACTCATAGATTAAGTAATTCATCTATAGAATATTAAATATTGTTCCATCAATTGTCAATGATAACTCCGCCAATGCCGGTCCCAAGCCCGGATAAAAAAGGAGGAGGGTCTTGCGTCAGGTGCCAGCCAGCAAGGGGGAAGTTGAAGATGATTCTATTATTTCTTTCTTACAAATTAATATGCATTTGTATATTAGTTTGTGAGGAAGAAATGAGAATCATCTCCAAATTTTCTTAAAAGATGGCAACCCTTGTATCGGGTAGCCGGTAGGTAGGGGAAGTTGAAGATGATTCTATTATTTCTTTCTTACAAATAAATATGCATTTGTATATTAGTTTGTGAGGGAGAAATGAAAATCATCTTCAGCTTCTTAAAATAGGGCCACCCTTGCGTCAGGTAGCCAGCCGGTAAGGGTGAAGCTGAAGATGATTTTAATGATTGTAATGATTTTAATGAAAATCATCTTCAGCTTTTAAAACTATGGCAACCCCAACATGACATGAATCGAAATCTGAAATTCGTTCAAGCTAGGGCGTTCCCCATAAGCGACGCGCTGCATCGGATCCCGGATGCGGTGAAAAATAGGCAAGGGTTGCTAGGGCGTTCTCCCAGAAGCGACGCGCTACATCGGATCCCGGGTGTAGTGAAAAATGGGCAAGGGCTGCTAGTGCGTCCCCTCGGAAGCGACGCGCTGCATCAGAACCCAGGTGTAGTGAAAAGTGGACATGGGTTCATACCATGGAGGTCAAGAAAGGCGATAGTAAATAGGGAATCTCCAAATCATAAGATTCGCATCGCTACATGGAATATAGGGACATTGACAGGTAAGAGTTTGGAGTTAGTAGACACGATAAAACGTAGGAGAGTCAACATCGCTTGTATCCAAGAAACCAAGTGGAAAGGAGCTAAAGCTAGAGAAATAGATGGGTATAAATTATGGTACGTAGGAAAGGAAAATAATAGAAATGGCGTGGGAATAATAGTGGATAAGGAATTAAAGGATAAAGTTGTGGACGTTAAAAGAATCAGTGATAGAATTATAATAATAAAAATGATTCTAGGAGAGCAAATTATAAATATTATAAGTGCATATGCACCACAAGTAGGGCTACAAGATATAATTAAGAGACAGTTTTGGGAAGATATGGAGGGAGTCATGCAAGAAATTCCCAATACTGAGGGAATATTTATAGGAGCAGACTTAAATGGCCATGTAGAAAAAGATAAGGAAGGATATGATAGAATACACGGAGGGTATGGTATAGGTGAACGAAAAGAGATGGGGGAGAATATCCTCGATTTTGCTTTGTCATATAACCTATCCATTGCAAATACACTCTTTAAGAAGAGGGATGAACACTTAATAACCTTTAAAAGTGGACTTCATAAAAGCCAAATAGACTTTTTTCTACTTAGGAATAATGAACGATCTATATGTAAGGATTGTAAGGTGATACCCGGTGAGAGTTTAACCTCACAACATAGGTTAATGGTTATGGATATTCATATCAAAAGATGGAGTAAAAGAACTGAACTTAATACACATCCAAAAACTAAGTGGTGGAACTTAAAAGGAGAGAAAATAACCTCATTCAAAAATAAGTTGATGGTAGAAGGAAATTGGAATTATGAAACAAAAGTAAATAACATGTGGACTAATATGGCTGAGTCCATTAAGAAAGTGGCAAAAGATGTCTTAGGAGTATCTAAAGGTAAAAGGCTATTAGCAAAGGAAACATGGTGGTGGAATGACACAGTGCAAAAAGCTATTAAAGAAAAACGAATGTATTTTAAAGCATGGCAGAAGATTAGAAATAATGAAAACTATGAACAATATAAGAATGCTAAAAACGTTGCTAAGAGAATAGTAAGTGAGGCTAAACTTAAAGCATATGATGAGCTCTATAATAGACTAGGAACAAGAGAAGGTGAGAAAGATGTGTTTAAACTTGCAGAGGTAAGAGAACAAAAGAGTAAGGACTTAGAGCATGTTAGGTGCATTAGAAGCGACGATCAAAGGGTATTAGTCAAAGACGCTGAGATCAAACAAAGGTGGGAAATATACTTCCAAAAATTGTTAAATGACAATGGCCCTGAGAATATAGGAATTGAAAATACTATAAATCTAAATAACACTGGATATTATAGATATGAACGTAGGATTAGAATGCTTGAAGTAAAAGAGGCCTTGAGAAAGATGAAATCAAGAAAGGCCATGGGGCCTGATAGTATACCAATAGAGATTTGGAAGCATATGGGAGATATTGGGGTAGTTTGGTTGACCAAGTTGTTTAACAAGATTATAAAATCAAAGAAAATGCATGATCAGTAGAGGAAAAGCTCTATTGTACCAATCTATAAGAATAAAGGAGACATTCAGAGCTGCACTAATTATCGAGGGATCAAACTTATGAGCCACACCATGAAACTTTTTGAAAGAGTCATTGAGAAGAGGCTACGACATGAAACAAGTGTATCGGAGAATCAGTTTGGTTTCATGCCTGGGAGGTCTACCATAGAAGCTATTTTCTTACTAAGACAATTAGTAGAGAAATATAGGGAGAGGAGAAAAGACCTACACATGGTCTTTATTGACTTAGAGAAGGCTTATGATAGAGTCCCTAGAGAGTTAATATGGAGGGTGTTAGGTGTTAAAGGGGTTTCTCAGGGGTATATAGACATAATTAAAGATATGTATAAGGGAGCAAGAATAAATGTTAAGACCACTAGTGGCGTGGTAGTGATTTTCCTGTCACTGTCGGATTGCACCAAGGATCGGCATTGAGTCCATACCTTTTCACATTAGTTATGGATGAGTTAACAAAACATCTGCATGAGGAGATTCCCTGGTGCATGCTATTTGCAGATGATATAGTCCTACTTGATGAGACAAGGGAGGGTGTCAACATAAAGCTAGAGCTATGGAGAGAAGCATTAGAATCGAAAGGATTTAAAATTAGCCGAACTAAGACAGAATATATGGAATGTAATTTTAGCAAGGAGAGTAGGAGTGGAGCACCAATCAAGATTGATAACCAAGAGGTCCCCATGAGAGACCACTTCCGATACTTAGGATCATTGATCCATGAGAGTGGAGAGATTGAGAGGGAGGTTACCCAGAGAATCCAAGCGGGTTGGAACAAATGGAGATGTGCATCGGGGGTTTTATGTGATCGGCGGGTGCCACTCAAACTAAAGGGAAAATTCTATAGGATGGTTATAAGGCCGGCCATGCTATATGGATCAGAGTGTTGGGCAGTTAAGGAACATCATACTCATAGGCTGAGTGTTGCAGAAATGAGGATGTTGAGATGGATGAGTGGTAAGATAAGAAAGGGTAGAATTAGAAATGAAAATATTAGAAGAAATTTAGGGATAGTACCAATAGGTAACAAGATGAGGGAGATTAGACTTAGATAGTTTGGACATGTTCAAAGGAGGCCAACAACGGCACCAGTTAGAAGGAGTGAGGCAATACAAGTTGAAGGTTCTAAAAGGGCAAGGGGAAGGCCCAAAAGAACGTGGATAGAAGTGGTGAGGAAAGATTTAAAAACTTTAGGACTAAATGAAGCCATGGTATTTAATAGAGTGGAATGGAGGAATAAGATTCATGTGGCCGACCCCTAATTGGGATAAGGTCTTGATGATGATGATGATCAATTGTCAATGATTTTCATTCATACTATAATTTATTCCTCAACTAAATCCACTTTAAGTTTAGATTAATATAATACTTCTCTAAAATTCTCGAGTTCACAATTGTTGTAACCATCAATGATCTTGCTTAATTGCAGTTAAAATAGTCTTTATACTCTTTCAAAAATTTATAAACACAATCCAAGTTATAACTTGAATTCGCAAAAGTAATTTATATACATATATCTTCTATCATGTAATAAAGTTTTCACCCAAAGAACTGATTCACAATCTTTATTTTGATTCTTTACTCACCATTAACCATAGTACTCTCTAAAGCGTCATACTTACTGTTCTCACATTAACTATTATATTCACAGCACGTTTTCTCCATTAGCAAATCATCTCTCAAGATGAATATTTTTAGCTAGAGAGACTAACTCATGCATGTCATGTAGTGATTTCTTACCCTTAAGAGCTTCACTATTCTCACAAGAATTTACTTTTCCTTTAGTTTATCATTTTCCTTTTTCCATAACTATTCATGTTTCCCACTTGAATCATTGTTTATTAATGATATGATTCAACTTTATATATGATTTTCACTCTATCCTTGCACTTACCAGTTCAACTTCAGGCACCATTAAATGGTGTTTATTCTAGTTTCATAATTTACTAAATGATTTACTCATTTAGCTCCTACTAGGTCTAATTCTCACCTTGGACTGTCATCTTCACATGGACTTTTGGGATTGGCTGTGAGTGGATGAACCTGCTCTGATAGCAACTGTGACGACTCAAGTTTTTTAGCACTTTTTAATAAAACTTTTCAAAAGGTGGGGCCCCAAATTTTTGAAAACCAAAACAGTGAAAAACAATTTTCCTTTATAAAAAACCCCGAGGTCAACCATCAATTCAAAACTAAAAAAAAAAAAAAAAATTCAACTAAACATTTTAAAAATAATTTTATTATTCCAGGACTCATTCAGTCAACAGCCACATTCCTATAACAATATAATCAAGTCCAATAAGATAGATGTACATACACAGTCCATGTGGAATCAGAATATACCTCTCAATGAGACATCTCGATCACTATCCGTCTAACTCCCCATCAATCCTATCTTTCTCTCAATATCTAAGGCATTGTAACAATAACGTAATGCCTCAACAAGCAATGTTTCGTAGGTACATAGACATTTAATGTAATAACAATAGAACAAAATTGGATAACTGTATTAATATAATAAGTAAATCGATATAATGATTATAAGCAATGCCAATAATCTTATAACATCAAATACGATAAAACATGCATCTCATAGATTTAAAACATGATATGATCTAATATAAGTGAGCATGCAATAATAACAGGGCACTCCAAGGTACGTGGGTCCCACAAGTGTCCCATACACTCATATAACTGATCATGAGTACTCATATCATTCCTCTGAGTCTCATCACACCCAGGTATACATCAATATCTCCACGCTCATCATGCAAGCATACATAACAAGTGTATGGATGGTCATGCCTCAATGGCAACCCTCCAGGGTCTTAACCACCGCTGCTCTCTGTCAACACTATAACAGGAGACTTAACGTCTATCCCCATGGAAAGGCCTGGATCGGTAGTGTGGACTATCCATATTACCAAACCCCTACCAAAAGCCATATGTGATTAGGTGTCTATCATATCACAATCACATCACAATTTCAAAGGGTGGGTGGTCGGCCCTAATCCCTCCTAACATGATATCCACCGAGTGAGAGTACCCGTCATAAAACACAAAATACAAAAATTGCTTATCTTGAAAAACCAAGAGCACTCTTGGCTCACAATCCACAAGCCACGCCCCTCATCCCAAGGTTGGCCTCTCAAAGGACTAGCCACCAAGTGTAATAACCCAAACAATTAATAATTTCATAATAATAATAGGAGGGGTAAAATTGTAAATATACATGGGCCTATAGGGTGTGGGACCCACAATGAGGCTATAAAAGCCTGCCCTGTCTCTTGTACGGCCAAACCATTCACTTCTGATTCTAGGTTGGCGACGCAAGGTAGCGTCGAGGAACTCCCCGAGCAGGCGCATCTAACCACGATACGCCACCCTCCACCATTTCCCATGTTTTCCTATAGTTTCTGTTGTTTTTTTATGCTAGAAAACGGTGTGGATTGCCGTTTTCTCGTGAACAAGTAGGCAGTAGTGTTTTTGTTAAAGTAAACTGATGAAACGGTATCAAATCGTTATCTGAACCGTCCATCATGGGCATTGTAACATGAAGAACAATCTCATGAATTTTCATGGTGATCGGACGGCTAGATATGCCGAAAACTCATAAAACATTAGATGGAAAAATTTTAGGGACGTGACAAAAATGGTGTAAAAACACTAGATAATGGCATAGATGGTTGAAAAGGAGCTTCTAAATGGAATCTACGCGAAAAACTGAATGAAATGGTGCAAAAATCGCATCATTTGGACACCTGTGCAGGGTTGGCAGCGACTGGAGTCCAGCCGTCTTCTCCGGCGACGGCAACCGCTGCGACACGTGTCACCCCCTGTCGCATGCCACGTAGGCGCCATGCGGGTGCCACGCCTACAGACAACACACGCCTTACACACGATGCCACGCGCATGACACGCGACACCACGCGCGCAGCACCCGCAATCCACGCGCCCCACATAGGCGACACGTGGCACCATGCGCCACACGGACGGCGCACTGACGTACACCGACAAAACGTGCACGAAAATCAACGCACGAGCGCATGCGCACCAGCGTACACGCGCACACATGAAAATGGTGCACGCGCACGTAATAAGGCGGTACACGCACCGCGTGCCGCTCGAAACAATGCATGCACATCGTGTCTGTGCACGCGCCCGCACGAAGACGGAGTGCAGACTGCTTAGTGCATCTGTGCATGCGCTCGCTCGAAAAAGACAACGCACAGCGCGTTTGTGCACGCGCCCGCCTGAAAAAGACAACACACAACGCGTCTGTGCACGCGCCCGCCTGAAGATATGCGTAAGCCCGTCTAGCACATTTGTGGACGCGCCTGCACGTGCGACGCACGGAATTTGGGATTTTTCGGGTCCTTTGACCCGTTCATTTATAAAAACTTGATTTTTAGGAGCTACAGAGGTCTAAATCGCGATCCAAAAGAGGCGTTGCGACCATATCGACAGTGCGAACCTAGATTTGACTTGAAAAGCTAGATATAAATTCCTTTTTAAGAGATAAACCACAGAATTTTGTGAGATAGTCTCAATCAGGCCGATCAATGGATGATCAGGCCTTAGATGTTGATGGTATACATCAAATGTGAGATAATCTAGGGAATTAGAGGGTTAAACAGTATTGAAATTGCCAAATGATGGAAGATTTATGATGTAACAGGTACGTCAGAGCGCGCAACGTGATATTTCCCGCCCTCTGATTTTGTGATGAGGATGATGATAGACACCGCCCTAGAGTGATACAGGGCCAGGTACGTAGGGGTGATATCATGGGTAGTCCCCCCTACAGGCCCGCTCCTTCCCATGGGGACGGAGAAAGTCTCTTGTTTGGTGTTGACGTGGAGCGGCAGTGGTTTAGATCATGATGGGGTTGCCACTGCAGCATAGTAACCCATATAGTTTGTGCATGTTCATATGACTTTATATGTATGGTGAATCGAGGCAAGTCGGGCCTAGGCCGTGAGAGACTCCGGGGGTTGATGCTGGCTGCACGGGAGGGACCAAAGTTAGTATGGGTACACATCACCAGTGATTGAGTATATTGGAGGATTTTGGTATAGTTTTGGTATCAATGATAGCATGCATATTATTCCGTGGGTATATATTCTAGTATGGTGTTGATGTACTTACCTTGTATTTTGATCATGCCTTGCACGCTATACTGATTTAACTCGGCATCTGATTTGTGAAAGTTGTAATTGCAAGCATTTCTGTTATTTGACATGTTATGAGTATGCTTCCTTTATGAGAATTCTATTGTAAATTTTGTTAAACTTTATTTGAGTGTAATCACCTACACAAGCATAGCTTGCTGAGGCATTGTCTTGTTTTGCAATGCCTCAGATTTGGAAAGTGATAACAGCAAGGGAAAGTAGGTAGAGTAGCGGGGATCTGGAAGGAGACTTGAAGACATTCCATTTTATTTTCTTATTCGGACATATATTAGAGTATGTCACTTGGACTAGACTTTTAAGACTTTCTTATATGTGGATACATATTATAGATTGGGCTCATATTATGGTATGGAGGATTGTTAAAGTTTAGATGGAAATATTGTGGTAATTATGGATGGAACCTGGTGACGTTTGAATTGATTTATTATCATCTTTAATTAGCCCGTGTATTTATTATGGTTTTTAATCGAGCATGCTCAGAGTACCAATGTTTTAATGTTGTTTATGATCACAGTTTTGAATGTAGTTGACCCCCAAAGTTTACGCTTTCAGGCAATTCTTTTTAAAGCTGCATTAAAAGTTCTATAATATAAAATTTTAATATTTAGGGATCCCGTCTATTTTCTTAAAATGTATTGTTATTTTTATATTAATGAAGAAAAAGTTTTGCTAAAGCCCGGGGTGTCACACCAAGCCTCCACTATCATCCATATGAAAACCCATCAGTTTTAGTGGTGTAATAAAGAAAGATAATTTCTAATTTTACATAAAATATGTAGTATCAATCTCATGAATAACCGATCGTAAATCCATTCAACACATTATCAAAATCTAATATCGATCATAACATAAAACATTGAGTCTTACAAAATCACAGACTAATAAGCAAGTGCAATTAAATCACAATCAATGATGATGCTATGATAATGCAAGGCTTTAGGATTAAAACATAACATTAAATGTTGTCAATTACCTCAATTTGAGATAACTCACTTTAAGAGTATAATCCTCTTAACTCGTACGCTCATATGTACTTGTCAGTACCAAGGTACTATTTTGTGTTATTTATTTCATCATAAAAGAATCTATGCCGATCTGACCGTTGGATCGTTCTCTAAGTTTTCTATTTATGATTTGGTCATTAATCTCAACGTTACTTATTATAATTTAGTTATGTCTCATGTTCATCTATTCGCTTTTATGTGTATCTAACGTTTATACAATTATCTATTCACTTTTATGTGTATCTAACGTTTATACCATTATCTAATGGTCTATATTAATTTTTAGAGTAATCTCACCTAGTATGATCCCTGTAACCTTTATTTATTATCATACATTAGCTAGTTGTTCAAGTTTTGAGGCCTAATCACCCTTTGATGTGTCAACTCTAAGTTATTGAATAATATTTTATGATTTGACTAATTTAAAAGTGGTTAAATGTAAGTTTTCAAGTCAAATCTAGGTTTACGTCGTTAGGCAATCGCAATATATGTTTTCGATCATGATTTGGACCTATGTAGCTCCCAAAATAAAGCTTTTAGTAAAAAGTCTTCATAAATCAATATATTAATTTATAGGGGTCGGGCTGGTGTTTACACCAATTTACACTAGCGTACATCGGCGTCCCCGTAGTGCACTATCGCCAAGATGCCTGTGCGTTCCGGTCGTTAGGGACAGCACGTGTGAGCGTCCCGTTGGCATGTGCGATGCGCGTGCGCGCGACAGAGAGCCCGTATGAGCAGTTCTTGTCTGTGAGTCCTAGTGGGCATCTTGGGAGCATTGTCCATCAAGGACGATGAACTTGAGCCGTCTACCTTGTTTTGTCTTGATCGGAGCCCCAGAAGTTCTGATTTTTTATTTGTTACACGATTTTGGATCCCTAGGCTATCCAACGGCCATTCTGATCGGATCTAGCCCAGATTTGTGAGGGAAAAGTTAGAAAACAAGGTGAATAACATCTTAGCATGTGATCGGAGCCCTCTAGTGTGTGCAAACTTCAATTCATTTTCGTAGCATGCACAGGGGAAAACTAGGGTTCTTCTCTAGTTATTTGGTGTGAGAATGGAAGGGAAAGTTCGTATTTTATAGGCTAAGACCAAATTTTCTCAAATGGAAGGTAGATCATTGTCTTCCTCCTTTAAAACTCTAATGGAAATGGAAAAGGGGTTCCGTTATCACAACGACTCCCTTTAATTATCGTTTCTAACAAATTACCAATTTACCCTTACATTTAAAATGGTCATATCTCACTCATCCAAACTCCATTTTCGACGTTCTTTATATCGTTCAATTTATATCAATGTGCACTTTCTAGTTTTAGTGATTTCAAAACCAAATTCCATGCATAAAATTTTTAATTAATTTATCTTATTTAATTACTAATTTATGTTTAAAAATTGAGGTTATTACAAGGGTCTTAGAATTTGCCCCAGGCTAGGCTCAACTCTTATGAGTTGCCTAATTTTAGGCTAGGCACGCCTCTTCAAAGTTGCCTAATTTTCATTTATTATATCATTTTTCTTGCTCAATACATCATAATTTCAAATACTAAACTCATCACTTTTCAATTATCTCAGTTGCAAACCACACTTACTACAAATTTAGAGGTTATGCACACTTATAAACATCAATTCATGAATCAAAACTTCCAAAACCACATGATGTTAACCAAATCAAAACTCTGTGGCTATACTTGCAGTAAGCCCTATGAACTATGTGTGCGCACTATGCCTAGTGTAATGCGCCATGGCTAGCCTGGTATGATGCACCATGGCCAAGTGTTGGGTGCGAACTGCCCAAGTGTCAGGCCCATGCTACCCATGAGCTAGTGCCACAACAGCTGCCCATGCACTAGGTGGACAATGCATCATCTACGCACCAGGTGGCTTATGTATGAAGAGTCTACTAAGTTTTATTTGCACCACCCATGTCGCAATGTCATGCATGTTGTCCTAGCAAAGCTTCATGCAAAACATTCCTGCACTCGGTGTTAATCCCATCACTTAAGTGCTATTTAGCATGTGCCATGCTAGGCTCCATACAAGGTATCAACACCTCAAATCAAGATAAGATTATGGTGTGAATATTGTCAATGATCACACCCCAATCCAAGCAAGGTGTCCCATATAATTCACGATGATTTTAATCTTCAAAATATCTATTAACTTATTAAAGGCCAATGTACATAATCCAAGACGTCAAAACATTCACCAAGACCCAAGTTAAGTTTCATACATGTATACAAATTAAGTATTGTGTCACATAGCCTGAGATGCTTTCCATGCAAATATCTCATGCAGTGGTATTGTACGCATTAACCGAATGCATGTTATAGTTCATGTTGTTTAAGCAAGATTTATCATATGAATTCATGTGCATGATTTCATGAGACATGGCATCTTAAACGCAATGATAAGCTATAGTAAAGTCACATGCAACAAATCCAATCTAATGCTTTTCATAACCAAATTGATTGCATACTATCCTAAGATAAATACCATAACTTAAGCCAGGTTATGCGTCTAATATTGAAAATCTAATGTGCACACATGATGTATCCAATCATTGATCATAATGTTGTGAACTTTGCTGATTATTCGTATGGAGTTTTATGGGTAGTGGCCTTGCGTTAGACACCACGCATGCCATCCAAGCACCAGGCATCATGCAAGCTACGCAAATGCTGGGTGCCAAACATGACGCCCAAGTGATAGGTACGTTGATCTGTCATAACCCTTTGCTTGCAATCATGCATGTAAGTCAAGAAACTAAAACATCATGCGATCCACAGATGAGAATTGGAACAATAACGCTCCTTGATCTGCCTTAGGAATAAAAGGATGCATACATGCGATTAATAAGAGATTCAAAGCCATATCAGAATTTGAGTGCGCATATATCAACATTGAATTGATGATGAGATTGAAGACAAAATAAAAAACATGGGTGCGCATTTATCAGGCAATATCAATGATGAGATTAGAAAATGGGTGCGCATATTCAATTGAACAAGACAAGATTTAACTTTACATGCTTCTAGGTCATGCATTTAAAATGCTTTCATCAATCCAAAACACATGGAATAAGATAGAAATCCAACTAGTTTAGATAAGTTCCTAAACCACAAGCTCTCTCTCTCTCTCTCTCTCTCTCTCTCTCTCTCTCTCTCTCTCTCTCTCTCTCTCTCTCTCTCTCTCTCTCTCTCTTCTTTTCCCTCTTTCTGTTTTCTCTTGTGTTTCACGCATCTCTCATTCTCCAATTTTTATTCCAAATTTATTGGACTCTCTCCTTTCCTATCATATTTCATTCCTATCCTATTTCAGATTCTAATTTGTTACCTCATCCTTTCCCAACAATTAGCTATTTTTTGTCAATTTCATGCAAAGAATATATATTATAAAAATGCAAATTATTACACCAAGATACTCTGGTTTTCTCCTCATTGCACCGTATAATCCAAGGCATTTCTAAACATGGGCTGTCCGCCAAAATTATTTCAAATTTGACAAATCTAAGCATTTGGTTGTGGATATGCGCTTCTAATGAATGTAGAATGTTGGTTTTTCATTTTCCTGTTATCCATTTAAAAACCAAAAGTTAGGGGCCTGAGTTCGCTGGATATGGTTTAATTTTGGCGCGTGGCTAGCCCATAATGCGAAGAAGTAGATTAACGGTCCAGATCATTAGACATGTAGATACCTTTTACACTTTACACGGAGGAAAATGTGGGCATCATCATGTAGAAATTCCAAATGAAAGGAATTATGATATACCATTTTGGCTTGCCATTTGTCCCCCAATTTCTGAAGCTCAGAGAAATTTTCACATGAAGAAGAAATCTTCAACTCAATAGCTTGACATCATAAAAACGTAACCGAACTTATTTCGCACGAGTTACGAACTTGGGGCTTGCTTCTGCCGATCTTTCCTTTTTTATCAATGGTATTGTTTGTACGCGGGTCGCAAGTGTGCGGTGCACACCGCGTGGTTCACGCTTCCGTCACGAGGATTTCAGGGTGGATTTGCCACCCGCATCTTTTTGCCTGGCACGACTCTTAGATGCAAGGCCCCTAGCCGTGCCTCCTGCTTTGGGCCATGCCATGATGGCTCCCCAGCCATGATGGCTCCCCAGCCAATTCACCTTTCTTTGGTATTACTGGGCATTCTCTTGAGTGACCTGGGTTAAGACTGTCCCATCGCTTATTATATGAAGGCGGTTTGGCACTCTTGGATTTGAAAGTGCCTTGGGATTACCCATACTACCCGTAGCCGGGCCTGTTCGTTGAGCCTAACTGCACAGATGGAACCGCATTAGACTTCTTGAAGCCAAGGATTTTCAAGTCCTACCCACCGACTCTCAACAGCAACCCAAACTCATCGCCATTGAATTCTACCAGAGTTTTCAGACTTGACGCTGGTTTACCGTTTGTCCTAATAAGCATCCGAATAATGTCCGTTTGTTCCCTTTCAACTACTGAATCGTCGAAACCCACAAGCTTACCAAAAGCTTCAGCAATGTTTTTGAAAGTCGGATGAATCCCATTCATCTAGAGGCATTCCTTTCATCGAGATCCAAAAGAGCCCTCTTGTTCAATCTCTTTGTATCGACCACCTCTTCAAACATAGAGAAGGACACTAGTGTAGCACAATCAGGCGCAATCAGCTTGTCTGCCATTGTTTTGGATAGTAGCACGATGAGGACTTTCCTTATTTAATGTTTGCCTGGCCGAAATATATACATCAATATCTCCGAAGGATTTCACAGAATTGTCCACTTCCTCCAATTTCAAAGAATGGTTTTTGAGAGTCTCCAACAGAGACCTAACCAGAATTTCACAATTCCTATTCTCCGATTCCTCAGGAAAGACAACTCTGAGAAAAGGGGTTTCTGACTTGGCTCATCCCGGCTATTTTGCCCCGATCAAAGCTTCTTTGTAAGATTTGGATAAATCTCTCCGATGTGCCCGAATTCTGGCCCTCGTCATGATCCAAACTTCTGTGTGTTCAAGTAACTTCAGAACCCTTCTGGTAAATTTTGATTGTGCCACTACATATTCATCTTCAAAATTCCGTAGTTCTGCGTCAAAGTTCTCGCCAGATTTTTCCCATCTTTCCTCATTCGATGGTGGTGACCCCGAACTCGCAAATTCTTGTGTAAATGAAATCTTCCTGTTTTCCTTTTTCCGTCTTCTTTTCTGTTACTCATGCTCCCCATTTTTCCTACTTATGAATGATAAAAGCAAGGCCGTCTTGTCTAGGTTAATACGGGCAGAAAAACTGGGTATAAGCCTTGGATTTGTGGAGGCACTCTTGATAATAAAATTGTTATATTATTAGGTTATTCTATCTATACTCTATTTTTGAAGTATTTTCGAAGACCCAAAACTAATTATTGGGAACTTAGATCATCTGAATGCATTGATTTTTTAGATTTTCCTAATCTTTGTAAGTAAAACATGATCGACGATTTAGATCTGTCAAAATTTGAAAATAGGATGGTGTGTACTTCTTCACCTGCTCTACTCCTACTGCGACTCAACAAATAAAGAGTACTATTTCTATTGGAAACCAAATCATAGCATTCAACAAAATCATAAGTACGATACTAATTGAGTCATTATATTTTAAAAATATATAATAACATTCTAAGCATTTCGAATTTCATTATCCGTATCGTTTGTCAAATTCGTTTCACCGTCTGGTAACCATGAGAGAAAAGATGGATAACCTATGAATGAGAAAACAAGGACTCCTGAAAACGCTATGCACTACGTGCCAAATGAGGGCATGGGTGGAACACTCACTTGATTTTGGATAGGAGAAATAACCATATCAATTGTCAACAATTAGACAATTAACGGGACAAAAGCCAACGAAACCCATTAAGTTGCTTAAGGTTTTGCTTCTCAAATTTTTCTACTCATAGTAACAAACTTTTTTTCTTTTTACCTTGATGAAAAGGACGACATTGTATTTAGAGTTTAGACAAGATCTGAAGCAGTATTTCAGATATTATCAGAGGTAGTTTCTTCATGATTTTTAGCCACTTTCTTCTATCCTGTTGATTTGGTTGCAGACAGATCTCCTACAGTTTGGAGATTTGAAAGTAAGGATAGTAGATCTGTAACAGAACACATACATATACAAAGAGAAATAGGGATTTATGTGGTCAATTCTATTTTCAATAGGAGCAGCTGACAATTGAATCCAATTTTTTCATTATTTTCATATCCGTAATAATATGAAAAGAAGGCCCGGGGCACTGCTGGAAGAGCCAAATCTCAAGAGCACTCTTAAGAGCCCATGACAGAAATGCCTAAAACCGCTTTCCTAAAAAGTTTGAAAACGACCTTATTTTAAGTTAACTTAGAGGCGCCTACTTTTATATATAAACCGTAGTTTGATCCAACTCTTCATTTTATTCTCCCGCATTCCGTCTGTAACCAAAAGTTTCGAACAATCTCTGACCAATGATCAAGAAGGCATTTGTTAGATGCTAGAATTATACAATTGGCATGCATTTGGTCCTACTAGAAATCCAGCACCAGAGCGATCAGATCAAGAGCCTTCTTGTCACCAAAACGTGTCAGACTGCTCATGGTAACTTACTATAAAAAGTCCCTACGAAGCATTCGTCTAAGGAAAACCATATGTAAGGGTCACTCGCCATGGATGTTTTATCCATGATTTGTCTTGCGCATGCCTAAGCGCTCCTTGGGCATGGTACACTGAACTATTAAAAAGCCTTGGGTATGGCTAAAGACAAAATTGTGCAAAGCAAATTCACTTGTATTATTTCTTCAAACCATGGAAAGTATCCCAACCTTCCCTATGTAATGCAAAAAACTTTTCTAGCACATAAATAGGTCCTCTGCCTCATCCCCACCAGTCAGGACACAGGCTCACAACCATACACCACATCCTACAAAAAATCAATACATATAACAACAGAATAAAATAAGAGACAACGCCCTAGAGCAAACTTCAATTAACTTTGAACGGTGTTGGTGGCCCACAGAGCTGCACCATAAATCACAACATTACCGTCCCCTTGAACTATGAGACGGTAATTGTTTGAGCCCCGAGACGTGTTGCTGGTCCACAAAGTATCAGTTCCTGATAGCACAACCAGATTACCATCATTCCTGAGGGTGGCCACACAAGAGGTGCCCCGACCATCAGTGCCCGAGGACCAAAGCGATCTATTCCGGTTTATGTACAAGACAAGGTTACAGTCAGTTTGCATTATGAATCGGTAGGGGCCATTCTCAAGGAATTCTCCAGAGTTGAGGCTCTCACCGCTGAAGAGCATGTCTTCTGCACCTACAATGTTGAAGAGAAGGAGCGAGAGAATTGCAAAGGCTACGGCATTAAACGATCGCTCCATGATTGTTTTGTTTTTTTGAACAAGAACTCAGGAGATGGTAAGGATAAAGAAGAAGAGGGAGCTGTAAGTATCGATGAGGAGAAAGGAGGAGAAATTTGTTCTTTATGTAGGTGATTTAAGGGAGACGTTTTCAACATTTGTAATACATTAACTCTTTCAAATGTAGGCGTGGAAGTAGTCCAGGGCGAATATCGTCATTGAGCCGCGTTAGTGTGTGTACAAAAAAGACTAGTTGACAGATGAAGAGAAGATCTCGTCTCATTACATACACTATTTTGAAGGAAAAGTCAAAGAATTAGCACATGTGGGACAGTTCGCCCAAGAGGGGACTAACTTCTGGATGACATAGCATGTCATCAAGGCAATCTTTGCGTCGTGCCACCTCAATATTAAGACCTACCAAATGTATGTGCAAGCGAGAGAAAGAGGGAAATTATATGCTGAAGACTAAGTAAATGGTATGGCCTGAGCGCTCTAAAGTTCATGTAGGCCCCAATTTAAGTGATTCAAAACCACTCATATTCTGGCGCATGTCTATCGAAAATCCTATGAACCGTTTGATCACTGAAATGCAAGCACCAATTGAAAATTTTTGGCCGGCAATACCAAATGCGACGACCCGGGATTTAGAAAAGAGTTTTTTGAGATAAAATTTGAAAATTAAAACTTTCTTGCAAGAATTTTTTTATTTTATTTTAAACATTTGAAATATATAGTGCGTATTTATTTTTCTCAATTTTATCTTTAATGCAGTGTCACATTAAAACCTTCACATTTAATAGCAGAAATAAAACATATCATTACAGGATCCCCCTGGTCACAGCCCAAACAATAAGGAACATAAATTTAAGTCATAATTCATATTAAGTGTATCATTGTCACCTGTTCTATTACATTCACATCAAATGTTCATTATTTCAAAATAATATTAAGTGTATCCATACTTCCTTCCTCCTTATTTTGCTTATTTAACTTCTTCTAGCCAATCGCTCAATCCTCTTGCGCTTTCCTTTAAATGTTTTGTAGGGGTGAATACAAAGACTCGATAGGAACAAACCTAAACTAGCCGTTTGAAAACTAGGGCAAGAGTATTGGCATAAATTTAGTAGTGCAAACAATTACATGCTTGATCATAAGTATGATATAAACATTATGAGACAATTATACTTTTGTAGAAATCTAGTGTTTCTGATAATTTTCAATATATCCTTCAAATCTCATACATACAAGCCCATTAGGACTTTTATCAAATAATGACTTATCATAATTTGTTATATCACTGAGTGGTAGCGTCTTACCACAAACCCATCTGGGCAATCGTCAATATTCTCGAGAATGACCGACATGTCAATCCATGTCCAATAACTGTACGGTATACTATGCACGTAGAGGACTCACATCCAACTACGTTCGGGCGGGATACCACACGGGCTACACCAGCCCTCATGGGGGCACTGGATCACAGGAGAGCAGTCTCCCCATAATACAATACTCTCTACAATAGGACTCTTTAGGCAGGTATCAACTTTCAGAAGTCAGTGGCCAACTGATCTTCCTTGCATAGCAACCAGAGAGGTTGTGACGACCTCGGGTTTTTTAGCACTTTTTAATAAAACTTTTCAAAAGGTGGGGCCCCAAAATTTTGAAGACCAAAACAGCGGAAAAAAATTTCAAAACTAATTTTTTTTTTCAAGTAAACATTTTTGAAATAATTTTACTACTCCAAGACTCACCCAATTAACAGCCACATTCCCATAAAAATATAATCAAGTCCAATAAGATAGATATATATACACAGTCTGTGACACCCCGGGTCTTTTTCATGAAAAATTTTGACAATTATTTCAAAAGATGGCGCGCCTCTAAATTTTAAAATACAAAAACATCAGAAGATTTTTCTTTGAAATTCACTTTTCCAAAAACCCAGATATCACCTTCATGCTCACACTATACATACACACACACACACACACACACACACAGATATATATATATATATATATATAGTTTTCTTAGAAGATAGAAATTTATTTCTAAAAACAGGACCCATCCAGTGGTTCACTTGTATAACTCCTATAACATTATATTAAATGTCCAATATCACAATTCAAATGACTAATTATACAATACAAAAGCATTAAATAAAATGTATACCTGTGCGTAGAAGTATGGTTGCTGGTTTCCTTTTGTTGCGTACATCTTCTCTTGTCTTTCTGTATCTGAGATATTGTAAACATAAAATATTTACAATATCTCAGCAAGCTATGCTTGGTAGGGGAGTTTAAGAAGCATGCTAAATCTTAAGATACATTAATTATTCAATAGTAATTAGAATATTCATTTCCATAGCAGTTAGGTTAAATTGAATTTACAATATGTTTCATATCTCAATAACCCATTTGTAAGCCAAATATTTACAATACTTCAATTCCATGAACCATACTCTGCATATAATTGTACCCATTCACTAAACCATATGAAAACATATATGAAACTACCCCCTCAATCATATTAATATAACAATAATACACATATGAAAATTGTTAAAGGACATACAAAATTATGAATATAATCAACGTCACCTAATTTGCATTCCCAGACTATACCGGGTTTCAAAATCATACCCCTCATCATGTGGGGTTCATAATTATCCAGCCTCTACTGGTATATCAACATAATCCTCATGCCCCTCACCATACGAGGTCCACAATCCTCCAGCCATTGCTGGGAAAACGATGCAAGGCATATCATCATGCCGTATCATATAAAGCATCTCATAATGTGATCATATATGCATGTCCCCTGAGCAAAATGCGCAACAGATACAATATTGTCCTCGTTGGGTCCCTTATACTGCCTAACTAGCGTCTTTTGGTAACCCTCAAGGATATGCACTATAGTGCACCAAATATAAGGACTACTATGCATGCAATCAAAATTCGTATAGCGCGCCCGGATAACCGCTCAATAATCCACCTATACTATCCTCGGTGGAAATCACAATATTCATGTCCGCATGGGGAGGACCATGGATGTCACAGTGTCGGCCTTCCCATGATTGCCCCACTCGACTTTTTGCTACACATAGTGCATGGTATCCGTAACATAATAAATTTTGGAGAGTGAGTGGCCAAACCCTCATAACTCTCTTAGCATAGCATCCCCAGGCCTATGCCTGTCTAAAACAAAACTCTCATGCCTCCATGCCTGGATGTAAAATAATCATAATAGTAGATAATTCGACCGTTCATATATTTCATAACAAAAATAACATCCTCACTTATTTGGTGATAACCCACCAAGGATGTATCTTATAACCTAGACTCATACATCATTAATATTGATATGGTACCCATGTACCATAAACATCATTTCACAATTCACATACATGATGTACAAGGCATAAGCATCAATTATAACATGCAATTCGTTTAATTAACATTCTTTCAATTTAAAGCATACCGAATATCAATCATATAGTCAGAAATAAGATCATGTTAGAACATGCGTCTTATAATTTAGACATGCTATCTTAAATTTCCACCTACCTCGTGTGACGCGTTCACCGAATTCCACTAGCTTTAGTTGTACTCTTTTCCACGATTGACCCCGCGCGCTTCTATCTATACTCCTATGCGTGCTTCCAGCCCTCATTTTTTAATAGATTGATCCTATTGAGCGTCATTTTTAATGCTGGTCTTAGACCGTTTTATTGTGTCATCAATCTCCACAAAATCCTTGTGAAAATGCCCCGATCATGAAATCTCCAAGGGCTTTTGTTCTTCAGAACATTCCGTGGAAGATGACCCACTTTTAGATCTATGGAGGTGAAGGATTGATGATGACAAGCATCTGGAAATGGCGACATGCCTAAAAATGGTTGTGCTGGTGACTGGAAAATCTAAGGGGAAAAGATGACCAAGGAAGAAAAACCTAGTGGATCTAAGCATGCTGGCCTTCCCATGTCGCCAGTGAGGGAAACCCAATTTGGGTTACCATGCCTACCAAAGAAGATGAGAAAGTAAGGGAATTGGAAAGGGGTTTTGCCAGAGAAACCCGATATGGGTTTCTTCTTGGTCACCAGAAATGGGAGCTCACCAGAGGGAATGGAGATCGCCAAACATGAGGGGGAGAAATTCGGTTTCGCATCTCCATAGTCGACTGGATCATGCTACATTGGAGATGGAAGGGTAATCGTATCAAGGGGGTTTTTGTATTCGTTTGGGGTTGCCGGGGTAGAGTTTTCAAGGCTGGAAGAACATGTTCTCTCTCCGATGAGAGATCTAAGCAAGGGGAAGGTCGCCATGCTGAGGGCAAATTCGAGCAGGGCAAAAGCCCTAGGTTTTGTGCTGAGAGAGAGAGAGAGAGAGAGAGAGAGAGAGAGAGAGAGAGAGAGAGAGAGAGAGAGAGAGAGAGAGAGAGAGAGCAGACCTGACATTTCGTCGGGTTTGCAACGTGGGGAGGGGTGCCAATATCAATTTGGCCCCCTCCTGTTAAATAGTGTTTTTTTTATAGATTACCATATTGCCCTCGACTTCAAAGGCCCATAACTTCTTCATACGGGCTCTGTTTTCAACGTTCTTTGGCCTGTTAGATTCTGTTTTCCTAGCACTATCTAATGGTTTTATTAGTTCCAAATTATACTTCTATAAAAGGATAATGATATTTTGAGGTTGTTACACAATCCATATAGAATCAGAACATACCTCTCAATAAGACATCTCAATCACTATTCGTATAACTCCCCATCAGTCCTGTCTTTCTTTCAATATCGGAGGCATTGCAACAATAACGTAATGCCTCAGCAAGCAATGCTTGATAGGTACATAGACATTTAATGTAATAACAATGGAACAAAATCGAATAACAGTGCTGTATAATAAGTAGATCGATATAATGATTATAAACAATGCCAATAAAATCTTATAACATCATATACAATAAAACATGCATCTAATGGATTTAAACATGATATGATCTAATATAAGTGAGCACGCAATAACAACAGGGCACCCTAAGGTACGTGGGTCTCACGAGTGTCCTACACACTCCTATAACAGATCATGAGTACTCATATCATTCCTCTGAGTGTCGTCACACCTAGGTATACATCAATATCTCGATGCTCATCATACAAGCATACAGAACAAGAGTATCGATCATCGTGTCATAGTGCAACCCTCCAGGGTCTCAACCACCGCCGCTCCCTTTCGACACCATAATAAGAGACTTAACGTCCGTCCCCATGGAAAGGCCTAGACCGGTAGTATGGACTATCCATGTTACCAAACCCCTATTGAAAGCTATCTCTAGGTAAGTGTTTATCATATCACAATCACATCACAATTTCGGAGGGTGGGTGGCCGGCCTTACTCCCTCCTAGCATGACATCCACCGGGTGAGAGCACCCGTCATAAAACACAAAATATGAAAATCACGTATCTTGAAAAACCAGGAGCACTCGTGGCTCACAACCCCCAAGGCACATAACTCATCCCGGAGTTAGCCTCTCAAAGGACTAGCTACCAAGTTCCACTGTCATCCTTATGAAAACCCATCAGTTTCAGTGATGTAATAAAGAAAGATAATTTCCAATTTTGCATAAAATACATAGTATCAATCTCATGAACAACCGATCATAAATCCATTCAATACATTATCAAAATCTAATATCGATTATAGCATAAAACTTTGAGTCTCATAAAATCACAGACTAATAAACAAGTGCAATTAAATCACAATCAATGATGATGCTATAATAACGTAATGTTTTAGGATTAAAATATAACATTAAATGTCGTCACCTACCTCAATTTGAGATAACCCATTTCAAGAGTATAATCCTCTTAACTCATATGCTCTCAGATGTACCTGTCAGTATCATAGTACTATTTTATGTTATTTATTTCATCATAATAGATTCTATGGTGATCTGACCGTTGGATCATTCTCTAAGATTTCTATTTATGATTTGGTCCTTAATCTCAACATTACTTGTTATAATTTAGTCCTGTCTCATGTTCATCTGTTCGTTTTTATGTGTATCTAACGTTTATACCTTGATCTAACCATTAGATCATCCTAAGATCAATAATTTCCCAAGATCTAGTTTAGACTAATGGTCTAGATCAATTTTTAGAGTAATCTCACCTAATATGATTCCTAGAACCCTTATTTATTGTCATACATTAGCTAGTTGTTCAAGTTTTGGGGCCTGATCACCCTTTGATGGGTCGGCTCTAAGTTATTGAATAATATTTTATAATTTGACTAATTTAAACATGATCAAATGTAGGTTTTCAAGTCAAATATAGGTCTATGTTGTCAAGGCAATTGCAATAGATATTTTTTATCATGATTCAGACCTATGTAGCTCCCAAAATAAAGCTTTTAGTAAAAAGACTTCATAAATTAATATATTAATTTATAGGGTCGGGCCGGTGTTTACATCAATTTACACTAGCAAATAGGGTTTACACTAGCTGATTCCACATGGACTGTGTATGTATATCTATCTTATTGGACTTGATTATAGTGTTATAGGAATGTGGCTGTTGACTGAATGAGTCTTGGAATAGTAAAATTATTTTAAAAATGTTTACTTGAATTTTTTTTTATTTTTTTTTGAGTTTTGAATCGATGGTTGACCTCGGGGTTTTCTATAAAGGAAAATTGTTTTGAAATTTTTTTTCACTATTTTGGTTTTCAAAATTTTGGGGCCCTACCTTTCGAAAAGTTTTATTAAAAAGTGCTAAAAAACTCAGGTCGTCACAGTTGGTATCAGAGCAGGTTCATCCACTCACAGCCAATCCCAAAAGTCCATGTGAAGATGATAGTCTAAGGTGAGAATTAGAACTAGTATGAGCTAAATGAGTAAATCATTTAGTAAATTATGAAACTAGAATAAACACCATTTAATGATGTCAGGAGTTGAACTGGCAAGTGCAAGGTAGAGTGAATAGCATATATAAAGTCGAATTATATCATTAATAAACAATTATTCAAGTGGAAAACATGAATAGTTATGGAAAAAGGAAAACGATAAACTAAAGGAAAAGTAAATTCTTGTGAGAATAGTGAAGCTCTTAAGGGTAAGAAATCACTACATGACATGCATGAGTTAGTCGCTCTAGCTAAGAATATTCATATTGATAGATGATTTGCTAATGGAGAAAACGTGCTGTGAATATAATATTTAATGTGAGAACAGTAAGTATGACGCTTTAGAGAGTACTATGGTTAATGGTGAGTAAATAATCAAAATAAAGATTGTGAATCAGTTCTCTGGGTGAAAACTTTATTATATGATAGAAGATATATGTATATAAATTACTTTTAAGAAATCAAGTTATAACTTGGACTACATTTATAAATTTTTGAAAGAGTATAAAGACTATTGTAACTGCAATTGAGCAAGATCATTGATGGTTACAACAATTGTGAACTCGAGAATTTTAGAGAAGTATTATATTAATCTAAACTTGAAGTGGATTTAGTTGAGAAATAAATTATAGTATGAATGAAAATCATTGACAATTGATGGAACAGTATTTAATATTCTATAGATGAATTACTTGATCTGTGAGTTGAAATTTATGTGTTCTTATGCACACAAAAATACTGATAACCAGACCTCGGTGAAGAGTTAATGTTATGAATTTTATTGGGGTTTTAATTATGATTTGGAAGTGCATAGCCCTGGAGGATGTGATAATTTTTTTATATGAGAATATTTATTAAATATTGATTATAATGTGGTCTAAAATGGTTAAGAAAGTCATTATGAAATATCAATCACATTGGATGTGAGGTTGAAAGTTGTAAATGATTTGATAAATATGACCATGGAATATTTGATTAGTTAAAGGAAATGAAATAGTGAAAGTGAGAACACCAAATATGTGATTATGAGAATTCTAATTATGTTTGTTTGGGAGATCATGTTCCTCCATTGCTAAGACTTTAATATGAAAGACTCTTAGAAAGGCTGGTGATGATCAGTATCTTTGTCTTATGAGCATTTGGTGACATGGTGAGACTTTGTTACGATAAAGCAGAGATATTAAATGGTTCGATAGTATTGAACTGGAATATATAATTGATTGATAGGCCCTTGACTTCTTTATGTTGGGTAACGAGGCTACAAATAGATTATAATATGCTAACGCCTGGATTGAGAAATCAGGTGAATGTCGAGCATCCTACATTGGTGACAAAGGCAATAGAATTGGACTCTATGTTGTAGAGAGATATCCTCTTGGGACTAGAGCTGAGCATAGAAACTCGGACATAATTACAGGGGCCACTCAGCTAGTAACATTTGATTAGACAGGGTTGGGATGGGAACAAGAGACAGTACAATAGTAAAAGAACAAGCACCTGGACAGCTACGTCTTGGAGTTAGTAGATTATCGCAATAGCGGTAATAGTAGCAACAATAGCCACTACAGCTACAATCCTTTAAAATGTTTTGACTGTGGGGAGACAGAGTATTCAATAGAGAATGTTCCATAAGACCATGCGTCAAATTGACTAACATTGGAGATGGGGTAGAAATGGCTTCACGTTAGAAGTGATGAGTCTCTATCATTACTTGGAAGCAAGTATAGACCTCGATTTGGGCAATAAAAAATATTTTCTTGATTTCTGGTAAACATGTTCGAGTATTTATTGATTTAAGATCCAGTGATTTTGGACTTTATGTATTAGCGCTTTGACAAATGTATTTGTGAATATATGGCAGTATCTAGGATTAGATATAAGGATGCTGGTGAAAGGGTTATGGAAACTTGTAAGTATGACTAGGGACGAATGGTGGAGATAATGAGCGATAGGATGAATGTTGATTTCATCCCACTAGATATGATTAATTATAATATTACCCTTCGAATGGACTCTCTAATTTGGAGATGGTGATTTCTATGGGAAGAAGATTACTTCTGGTGTAACTGGACAGCTATAGGCCTCACTTGTGTAGGAAGAGGCATCTTTAAGAGTTGTGTTATTTCTATCTTAAAGGCAGTATGGTACTTTTCAGGGGGTACTAAGTATTTCTTAATTGTGTGACTATAGGGTACCATGAGCTACTATGGAATGAGCACAAAGATGATGTGCAAAAGTTCATGGCTTTGCTTAAGGAGTTTCATGATTTTGTCACAAGAGATTGATATTGATGTTAATTAGGCATTAGGTATAGCATTACTTACTCTGAATACCATGTGAGATGTTCCTAATTAAGCTGACAAAGTTCCAACTATATGAGCTTTTGATGAGAGTTTTGATAAGCCTATGAGGTCTTCATGAAGTGCATTAGTCTTCTTCATGGGGAGAGAGCTAGATCTTTGTTATTATGCACAGATTTTTGTCTGTTTGATAATATCACGGTAGAAAACTAATAACTTAAATCATATATTGATGATTTATTTAATTAATTCCTGAGGGTACATGGTGTCTGTAGAGAGTGAATTGAGGTGTGATTATACCCAGCATAGGATTCTGAGTATAACATCCTAAGATGATTTTTAGAACTTGTTATGACTGTTAATAGTTCTGGATGGTACGAATTGGTGGAACCCACACACTAATAGAATATATGGATATGATGGGTCGAATCTTTAAATGTTATTTTGATGGGCCATAATTGTGTTAATAAATAGTATTGTTGAATGCTTCACGAACATAGAGGAGCACAAGGAATCATTGACATAAATTCAGAATGTCTAAGGGCTCATCATTTATTGCAAACATTTATAACATGAGTTATGGTCAGATGAAGTGAATTTCCTTTACGAAACACCTTGAATAATAGAGGAGTCGTTTATTGAGACTGTAAGTTGTCGTTGTGACTAGCATATGATTTCTTGTTGGTGAGTTATATGTTCTGGTTTTGATTTGGTAAATGACTTCCTATATGTTAATAGAGATGCTCTTAATCAAGCAGATATATTGAATTTACTAGTGATAAGTTGTAGATGAGTAATCAACTCCTAGATGGAAGCTTGGTTTGTGCAAATTGCAGCATATGTGGTTATGATGTGTCTGATTATATAAAGAGAGGATTGATAGGCATCGATTTATATGATGGATTGAGATAAGAAGGTATGACATGTCGTGGAATCGCTTATTGATGTTAACTTTGGAATTATTGTCACGATTATCATATATTGTAATGTGAGGATGACTCTGGAATTGTTCAAAAGAAGTACATGTCAGGTTCGTCTCAGAAACTTGAGCAGATCACAGGAGAGTTACAGCGTGATATGACATTTGAGGAGAGACCTGTGTGCACATTGGATAAGAAAGTCAATGAGTTGAGGACTAAAACTATTTCACTAATCAAAGCCCATTAAGAATGACATTCCCAACTAGGGGCCACATGAGAGACAAAAGATGAGATGAGAAGGGTCTTCCCAAAGTTATTTACATAGAGGTATGTATCTAAATTTCAAGGAAATTTTTTTTAATAAGGTGGGAAGGATGTAATAATCTCAAATTTTAACCCTAAATTAGTAATAAAATAAGATAAATTAATTAAAAAATTTATGCATGGAATTTGGTTTTGAAATCACTAAAACTAGAAAGTACATGTCAATAGAAATTGAACCGTATAAAGAACATCGAAAATGGAGTTTGGATGAGTGAGATATGACCATTTTAAATGTAAGGGTAAATTAGTAATTTGTCAGAAACGCTAATTAATGAGAGTCGTTGTGATAATGGCACCCCTTTTCCATTTCCATTAGAGTTCTAATGGTGGAAGGCAGTGATCTATCTTCCATTCGGAAAAATCAGGTCTTAGTACGAGCTTCCCCTTCCATTCCCACACCAATAACCAGAGAAGAACCCTAGTTTTCCCCTATGTACGGCGCGGAAACGAATTGAAGTTTGCACATACTAGAGGACTCAAATATCCCATCTCAAGCTTCAATCAAGTAAGCTACAGATGTTAAAATGTTATTTACCTTATTTTCTAACTTTTTCCTCACAGATCTGGGCTAAATCCGATCGGAATGGCTGTTGGATAGCCTAAGGATTCAAAATCGTAGAGCATGGTTAAACTCATATTAAGGACACCTCAAATGAGAAATCTTAGCCGTTTATTGTCATCTCTGGACCCAAAAACCCTAAGAACGGCTAAAACAGATAAAAAATCAGAGCTTATGTGGCTCCGATCAAACCAAAAAAAGGTGGACAACTCGGGTTCATCATCCCTGATGGATGGTGTGCCCAAGATGCCCACTAGGACGCACAGACGAGAACTGCACATATGGGCGCTTTGTCACGCGCACGCACAGTGCATGAGCGAGCAGGACGGTCACACACGCTGTCCCGGACGACCAGAACGCACGGGCATCCTGGCAACCATGCACTACGGGGACGCTGGTGTAAACCCTGTCCGCTAGTGTAAATCGATATAAACACCGGCCCGACCCCTATAAATTAATATATTAATTTATGAAGTCATTTTACTAAAAGCTTTATTTTGGGAGCTACATAGGTCCAAATCTTAATAAAAAACATCTATTACGATTGCTTTGACAACGTAGACCTGGATTTGACTTGAAAACTTACATTTGACCATATTTAAATTAGTCAAATCATAAAATATTATTCAATAACTTTGAGCCGACCCATCAAAGGGTGATCAGGCCCCAAAACTTGAACAACTAGCTAATGTATGACAATAAATAAGGGTTCTAGGGATCATATTAGGTGAGATTACTCTAAAAATTGATCTAGACCATTAGTCTGAACTAGATCTTGGGAAATTATTGATCTGAGGATGATCTGATGTCAGATCAAGGTATAAACGTTAGATACACATAAAAACGAACAGATGAACATGAGATAAGACTAAATTATAACAAGTAATGTTGAGATTAAGGACCAAATCATAAATAGAAATCTTAGAGAATGATCCAACGGTCAGATCGCCATAGAATCTATTATGCTGAAATAAATAACACAAAATAGTACTGTGATACTGACAGGTACATCTGAGAGCATACGAGCTAAGAGGATTATACTCTTGAAATGGGTTATCTCAAATTGAGGTAGGTGACAACATTTAATGTCATGTTTTAATCCTAAAACGTTACATTATTATAGCATCATCATTGATTGTGATTTAATTGCACTTGTTTATTAGTCTGTGACTTTGTGAGACTCAAAGTTTTATGCTATGATCGATATTAGATTTTGATAATGTATTGAATGGATTTACGATCGGTTGTTCATGAGATTGATACTATGTATTTTATGCAAAATTGGAAATTATCTTTCTTTATTACATCACTGAAACTGATGGGTTTTCATAAGGATGACAGTGGAACTTGGTAGCTAGTCTTTTGAGACGCTAACCCCGGGATGAGTTGCGTGCCTTGGGAATTGTGAGCCACGAGTGCACCTGGTTTTCCAAGATACGTCATTTCCATATTTTGTGTTTTATGACGGGTGCTCTCACCTGGTGGATATCATGCTAGGAGGGAGTAAGGCTGGCCACCCACCCTCCGAAATTGTGATGTGATTGTGATATGATAAACACCTGCCTAGAGATGGCTTTTGGTAGGGGTTTGGTAACATGGATAGTCCATACTATCAGTCTAGGCCTTTCCATGGGGACGGACATTAAGTCTCCCGTTATGGTGTTGAAAGGGAGCGACGATGGTTGAGACCCTAGAGGGTTGCACTATGACATGATGATCGATACTCTTGTTTTGTATGCTTGCATGATGAGCATCGAGATATTGATGTATACCTGGGTGTGATGACACTCACAGGAATGATATGAGTACTCATGATCTGTTATAGCAGTGTATAGGACACTCGTGAGACCCACGTACCTTAGGGTGCCCTGTTGTTATTGCATGCTCACTTATATTAGATCATATCATGTTTTAAATCCATGAGATGCATGTTTTATTGTATATGATGTTATAAGATTTTATTGGCATTGTTTATAATCATTATATCGATCTACTTATTATACAGCACTGTTATCCGATTTTGTTCCATTGTTATTACATTAAATGTCTATGTACCTACCAAGCATTGCTTGCTGAGGCATTACGTTATTGTTGCAATGCCTCCGATATTGAAAGAAAGACAGAACTGATGGGGAGTTATACGAATAGTTATTGAGATGTCTTATTGAGAGGTATGTTCTGATTCTACATGGATTGTGTAACAACCTCAAAATATCATTATCCTTTTATAGAAGTATAATTTGGAACTAATAAAACCATTAGATAGTGCTAGGAAAACGAAATCCAACAAGCCAAAGAACGTTGAAAACAGAGCCCGTATGAAGAAGTTGTGGGCCTTTGAAGTCAAGGGCAATATGGTAATCTAAAAAAAAAAAAAAACACCATTTAACAGGAGGGGGCCAAATTGATATTGGCACCCCCCCCTCACGTTGCAAACCCGACGAAATGTCGGGTCTACTCTCTCTCTCTCTCTCTCTCTCTCTCTCTCTCTCTCTCTCTCTCTCTCTCTCTCTCTCTCTCTCTCTCTCTCTCTCTCTCTCTCTCTCTCTCTCTCTCTCTCTCTCTCTCTCTCTCTCTACCAGCACAAAACCTAGGGCTTTTACCCTGCTCGAATCTGCCATCAACATGGCGACCTTCCCCTTGCTCAAATCTCCCATCGGAGAGAGAACATGTTCTTCCAGCCTTGAAAACTCTACCCCGGCAACCCCAAACGAATACAAAAACCCCCTTGATACAATTACCCTTCCATCTCCAATGTAGCATGATCCAGTCGACTATGGAGATGCAAAACTGAATTTCTCCCCCTCATGTTTGGCGATATCCATTCCCTTTGGTGAGCTCCCATTTCTGGTGACTAAGAAGAAACCCATATCGGGTTTCTCTGGAAAAACCCCTTTCCAATTCCCTTACTTTCTCATCTTTCTTTGGTAGGCATGGTAACCCAAATTGGGTTTCCCTCACTGGCGACATGGTAATGACAGCCAGGCATGGGAAGGCCAGCATGCTTAGATCCACTAGGTTTTTCTTCCTTGGTCATCTTTTCCCCTTAGATTTTCTAGTCACTAGCACAACCATTTTTAGGCATGTCGGCATTTCCAGATGCTTGTCATCATCAATCCTTTACCTCCACAGATCTAACGAGTGGGTCATCTTCCACGGAATGTTCTGAAGAACAAAAGCCCTTGGAGATTTCATGATAGGGGCATTTTCACAAGGATATTGAGATTGATGACACAACAAACGGTCTGAGACCAGCATTAAAAATGACGCTCAATAGGATCAATCCATTGAAAAATGAGGGCTGGAAGCACGTATAGGAGTATAGATAGAAGCGCGCGGGGTCAATCGTGGAAAAGAGTACAACTAAAGCTAGTGGAATCCGGTGAACGCGTCACACGAGGTAGGTAGAAATTTAAGATTGCATGTCTAAATTATAATACGCATGTTCTAACATGATCTTATTTCTGACTATATGATTGATATTCGATATGCTTTAAATTGAAATAATGTTAATTAAATGAATTGCATGTTATAATTGATGCTTATGCCTTGTACATCATGTATGTGAATTGTGAAATGATGTTTATAGTACATGGGTACCATGTCAATATTGATGATGTATGAGTCTAGGTTATAAGATAAATCCTTGGTGAGTTATCACCAAATAAGTGAGGATGTTATTCTTGTTATGAAATATATGAACGGGCGAATTATCTGTTATTATGATTATTTTACATCCGGGCATGGAGGCCTGAGAGTTTTGTTTTAGACAGGCATAGGCCTGGGGATGCTATGCTAAGAGAGTTATGAGGGTTTGGCCACTCGCTCTCCAAAATTTATTATGTTATGGATACCATGCACTATGTGTAGCAAAAAGTCAGGTGGGGCAATCATGGGAAGGCCGACACTGTGACATCCATGGTCCTCCCCATGCGGACATGGATATTGTGATTTCCATTGAGGATAGTATAGGTGGATTATTGAGCGGTTATCCGGGCGCGCTGTACGGATTCTGACTGCATGCATAGTAGTCCTTATATTTGGTGCACTATAGTGCATATCCTTGAGGGTTACCAAAAGACGCTAGTTAGGCAGTATAAGGGACCCAACGAGGACAATATTGTATCCGTTGCACATTTTGCCCACGGGACATGCATATATGATCGCATTATGAGATGCTTTATATGATACGGCATGATGATGTGCCTTGCATCATTTTCCCAGCAATGGCTGGAGGATTGTGGACCCCGTATGGTGAGGGGCATGAGGATTATGTTGATATACCAACAGAGGCTGGATAATTATGAACCCCACATGATGAGGGGTATGATTTTGAAACCCGGTATAGTATGGGAATGCAAATTAGGTGACGTTGATTATATTCATAATTTTGTATGTCCTTTAACAATTTTCATATGTATATTATTGTTATATTAATATGATTGAGGGGGTAGTTTCATATATGTTTTCATATGGTTTAGTGAATGGGTACAATTATATGCAGAGTATGGTTCATGGAATTGAAGTATTGTAAATATTTGGCTTACAAATGGGTTATTGAGATATGAAACATATTGTAAATTCAATTTAACCTAACTGCTATGGAAATGAATATTCTAATTACTATTGAATAATTAATGTATCTTAAGATTTAGCATGCTTCTTGAACTCCCCTACCAAGCATAGCTTGCTGAGATATTGTAAATATTTTATGTTTACAATATCTCAGATACAGAAAGACAAGAGAAGATGTACGCAACAAAAGGAAACCAGCAACCATACTTCTACGCACAGGTATACATTTTATTTAATGCTTTTGTATTGTATAATTAGTCATTTGAATTGTGATATTGGACATTTAATATAATGTTATAGGAGTTATACAAGTGAACCACTGGATGGGTCCTGTTTTTAGAAATAAATTTCTATCTTCTAAGAAAACTATATATATATATATATATATCTGTGTGTGTGTGTGTGTGTGTGTATGTATAGTGTGAGCATGAAGGTGATATCTGGGTTTTTGGAAAAGTGAATTTCAAAGAAAAATCTTCTGATGTTTTTGTATTTTAAAATTTAGAGGCGCGCCATCTTTTGAAATAATTGTCAAAATTTTTCATGAAAAAGACCCGGGGTGTCACAGACTGTGTATATATATCTATCTTATTGGACTTGATTATATTTTTATGGGAATGTGGCTGTTAATTGGGTGAGTCTTGGAGTAGTAAAATTATTTCAAAAATGTTTACTTGAAAAAAAAAAAATTAGTTTTGAAATTTTTTTCCGCTGTTTTGGTTTTCAAAATTTTGGGGCCCCACCTTTTGAAAAGTTTTATTAAAAAGTGCTAAAAAACCCGAGGTCGTCACAACCTCTCTGGTTGCTATGCAAGGAAGATCAGTTGGCCACTGACTTCTGAAAGTTGATACCTGCCTAAAGAGTCCTATTGTAGAGAGTATTGTATTATGGGGAGACTGCTCTCTTGTGATCCAGTGCCCCCATGAGGGCTGGTGTAGCCCGTGTGGTATCCCGCCCGAACGTAGTTGGATGTGAGTCCTCTACGTGCATAGTATACCGTACAGTTATTGGACATGGATTGACATGTCGGTCATTCTCGAGAATATTGACGATTGCCCAGATGGGTTTGTGGTAAGACGCTACCACTCAGTGATATAACAAATTATGATAAGTCATTATTTGATAAAAGTCCTAATGGGCTTGTATGTATGAGATTTGAAGGATATATTGAAAATTATCAGAAACACTAGATTTCTACAAAAGTATAATTGTCTCATAATGTTTATATCATACTTATGATCAAGCATGTAATTGTTTGCACTACTAAATTTATGCCAATACTCTTGCCGTAGTTTTCAAACAGCTAGTTTAGGTTTGTTTCTATTGAGTCTTTGTATTCACCTCTACAAAACATTTAAAGGAAAGCGCAAGAGGATTGAGCGATTGGCTAGAAGAAGTTAAATAAGCAAAATAAGGAGGAAGGAAGTATGGATACACTTAATATTATTTTGAAATAATGAACATTTGATGTGAATGTAATAGAACAGGTGACAATGATACACTTAATATGAATTATGACTTAAATTTATGTTCCTCATTGTTTGGGCTGTGACCAGGGGGATCCTGTAATGATATGTTTTATTTCTGCTATTAAATGTGAAGGTTTTAATGTGACACTGCGTTAAAGATAAAATTGAGAAAAATAAATATGCACTATATATTTCAAATGTTTAAAATAAAATAAAAAAATTCTTGCAAGAAAGTTTTAATTTTCAAATTTTATCTCAAAAAACTCTTTTCTAAAACCCGGGTCGTCACATTTGGTATTGCCGGCCAAAAATTTTCAATTGGTGCTTGCATTTCAGTGATCAAACTGTTCATAGGATTTTCGATAGACATGCGCCAGAATATGAGTGGTTTTGAATCACTTAAATTGTGGCCTACATGAACTTTAGAGCGCTCAGGCCATACCATTTACTTAGTCTTCAGCATATAATTTCCCTCTTTCTCTCGCTTGCACATTCATTTGGTAGGTCTTAATATTGAGGTGGCACGACGCAAAGATTGCCTTGATGACATGCTATGTCATCCAGAAGCTAGTCCCCTCTTGGGCGAACTGTCCCACATGTGCTAATTCTTTGACTTTTCCTTCAAAATAGTGTATGTAATGAGACGAGATCTTCTCTTCATCTGTCAACTAGTCTTTTTTGTACACACAGTAACGCGGCTCAATGACGATATTCGCCCTGGACTACTTCCACGCCTACATTTGAAAGAGTTAATGTATTACAAATGTTGAAAACGTCTCCCTTAAATCACCTATA
The DNA here is from genome assembly GCA_035236585.1 of Warburgia ugandensis. NCBI lineage: Eukaryota > Viridiplantae > Streptophyta > Magnoliopsida > Canellales > Canellaceae > Warburgia > Warburgia ugandensis. The sequence goes on along the minus strand of CP141131.1, from coordinate 3,658,093 downwards.
TAAAGAACAAATTTCTCCTCCTTTCTCCTCATCGATACTTACAGCTCCCTCTTCTTCTTTATCCTTACCATCTCCTGAGTTCTTGTTCAAAAAAACAAAACAATCATGGTGCGATCGTTTAATGCCGTAGCCTTTGCAATTCTCTCGCTCCTTCTCTTCAACATTGTAGGTGCAGAAGACATGCTCTTCAGCGGTGAGAGCCTCAACTCTGGAGAATTCCTTGAGAATGGCCCCTACCGATTCATAATGCAAACTGACTGTAACCTTGTCTTGTACATAAACCGGAATAGATCGCTTTGGTCCTCGGGCACTGATGGTCGGGGCACCTCTTGTGTGGCCACCCTCAGGAATGATGGTAATCTGGTTGTGCTATCAGGAACTGATACTTTGTGGACCAGCAACACGTCTCGGGGCTCAAACAATTACCGTCTCATAGTTCAAGGGGACGGTAATGTTGTGATTTATGGTGCAGCTCTGTGGGCCACCAACACCGTTCAAAGTTAATTGAAGTTTGCTCTAGGGCGGTGTCTCTTATTTTATTCAGTTGTGATATGTATTGATTTTTTGTAGGATGTGGTGTATGGTTGTGAGCCTGTGTCCTGACTAGTGGGGATGAGGCAGAGGACCTATTTATGTGCTAGAAAAGTTTTTTGCATTACATAGGGAAGGTTGGGATACTTTCCATGGTTTGAAGAAATAATACAAGTGAATTTGCTTTGCACAATTTTGTCTTTAGCCATACCCAAGGCTTTTTAATAGTTCAGTGTACCATGCCCAAGGAGAGCTTAGGCATGCGCATGACAAATCATGGATAAAACATCCATGGCGAGTGACCCTTACATATGGTTTTTCTTAGACGAATGCTTCGTAGGGACTTTTTATAGTAAGTTACCATCAGCAGTCTGACACGTTTTGGTGACCAGAAGGATCTTGATCTGATCGCTCTGGTGCTGGATTTCTAGTAGGACCAAATGCATGCCAATTGTATAATTCTAGCATCTAACAAATGCCTTCTTGATCATTGGTCAGAGATTGTTCGAAACTTTTGGTTACAGACGGAATGCGGAAGAATCAAATGAAGAGCTGGATCAAACTACGGTTTATATATAAAAGTAGGCGCCTCTAAGGTAACTTAAAATAAGGTCGTTTTCAAACTTTTTAGGAAAGCGGTTTTAGGCATTTCTGTCATGGGCTCTTAAGAGTACTCTTGAGATTTGGCTCTTCCAGCAGTGCCCCGGGCCTTCTTTTCATATTAATGGCAAATCTATTCCATTTTGTAAACCGTGCCCCACTTAGGTTTATCGTTAAACTAAATTTTTACATGTTTGAATCCATGGATGGTAACACGTCAATGTCATGTGGCTTAGCATGGTTTAAGGCCATTTATGACTATCTTTTGACATTTGTTAAGAATGCTGATTTAAAGTTGAAAAGTCATCAAAATTATTATCAATCAATCATAACCTTCTTAAGTTATCAACATCAACTAAAATCTTCCACCATGTGCAATGCGTCATGCATAATAAGACCTATACCCCGTAATCCAATTTCCATATATTATCATCTAACACTCATTTTTAGATGATAAATAAGTGTAAAATGTTTCAAAACCAAGCATGCGCTCACACTTATCAACTATAATATTAAGATTAAAATCCTAATCAAAGATAGCAATGAAACTATATGCAAAAACTCATACTTATAATATATATATATATATATTAAGATTTCATGGAAAAGCATTATCATAATATGGATTAATCACATGTCAAAGTGTTCCAATTCAACCAATGTCTTTATCACATCTTATATGCATATCTCAACTGTTGCTTACACGATCGGTGCACAAGTCAATTAACCAAGAACTAAACAATAGAGGACCCATACATATACATGGATCATGAGCTTCTTCCGATAAAAATGATCTTTAAAATTTTTCATAAAAAAAATCATGGGCTCAATCACAAAATATAAGATTTTTATTTAAAATCCAACCAGATTAGATAAATTCCTATACCCCTACCTTATAGACGAGATCATTCTTCTACAGTCGTCTTTTCCAAAGACACGTAGTATGGTTGATCCTTGGTGCAGCCTCCTCTTCCTCCTCCTCCTCCTTTCTCCCTGTGTTTCACGCATTCATCTTCTTCTCCCCTTCTTATCCCAATTTCATTTGACTTTCTTCATTAAGTATCCTCATTTTTTCTTAATTCTCTATATTCATTCTTATCTCGGCTTTAGTTAAGTATCCTCATTTTTTCCTAATTCTCTATATTCATTCTTATCTCGGCTTTAGGTAAGGAATTTCTCCAAAAAGGTTATTTTTGGAGACTTGAACTCTATTCTTTAGGTTTTGCCTATTCATTCTATAGTCACTAGGGCATCTAGCTTTTTGTTGTCAATTCCATACAAGAAATATATATATATATATATATATATATTATAAAAATGCAAGTTATTACATAGATCATCTGAATGCATTGATTTCTTAGGTTTTCCTAATCTTTGTAAGCAAAACATGATCGACGATTTAGATCTGTCAAAAATTGAAAATAGGATGGCGTGTACTTCTTCACCTGCTCTACTCCTACTGCGAGTCAACAAATGAAGGGTACTATTTCAATTGGAAACTAAATCATAGCATTCAACTAAATCATACGTACGATACTAATTGAGCCATTATATTTTTAAAATATAAAATAACATTCTAAGCATCTGGTAACCATGAGACAGAAAGATAACATGTGACTGAGGAAATATGGACTCCAAAAACGCTATGCACTACGTGCCAAATGATGACATATGTGGAACACTACCACTTGATTTTTGACAGCACAAATACCCATATCAATTGTCAACAATTAGACAATTAACGGTACAAAAGCCAACGAAACCCATTAAGTTGCTTAAGGTTTTGGTTTGAGTGAAAATAGTGGTGTACTTACTACTAAGGGAGATCACATAAAAAAGGGGCAGGGACGTGGATTAATAGAAGTTGGAAATATGACTCCGAAATCTCAAGGAGCAAGAAACTGGAGAGGCAGAAGAAATCCATACCTAATTATTGCTCCGAGCGAACTATATCATGCATTTATGTAACTTAGAGAGGCAATGGTGCTACGAATTTCCCTATCTTGCTGGAAAATTGATATATGCAAGGGCACTGCTGGAAGAGCCAAATCTCAAGAGCACTCTTAAGAGCCCATGACAGAAACGCCTAAAACCGCTTTACTAAAAAGTTTGAAAACGACCTTATTTTAAGTTACCTTGAGGCGCCTACTTTTACATATAAACCGTAGTTTGATCCAACTCTTCATTTGATTCTTCCGCATTGCGTCTGTAACCAAAAGTTTCGAACAATCTCTGACCAATGATCAAGAAGGCATTTGTTAGATGCTAGAATTATACAATTGGCATGCATTTGGGCCTATTAGAAATCCAGCACCAGAGGGATCAGATGAAGAGCCTTCTTGTCACCAAAACGTGTCAGACTGCTGATGGTAACTTACTATAAAAAGTCCCTACGAAGCATTCTTCCTAGGAAAACCATGTGTAAGGGTCACTCGCCATGGATGTTTTATCCATGATTTGTCATGCGCATGCCTAAGCACTCCTCGGGCATGGTACACTGAACTATTAAAAAGCCTTGGGTGTGGCTAAAGACAATTTGTGCAAAGCAAATTCACTTGTATTATTTCTTCAAACCATGGAAAGTATCCCAAACTTCCCTATGTAATACAAAAAACTTTTCTAGCACATAAATAGGTCCTCTGCCTCATCCCCACTAGTCAGGACACAGGCTCACAACCATACACCACATCCTACAAAAAATCAATACATATCACAACTGAATAAAATAAGAGACACCGCCCTAGAGCAAACTTCAATTAACTTTGAACAGTGTTGGTGGCCCACAGAGCTGCACCATAAATCACAACATTACCGTCCCCTTGAACTATGAGACGGTAATTGTTTGAGCCCCGAGACGTGTTGCTGGTCCACAAAGTATCAGTTCCTGATAGCACAACCAGATTACCATCATTCCTGAGGGTAGCCACACAAGAGGTGCCCCGACCATCAGTGCCCGAGGACCAAAGTGCCCTATTCCGGTTTATGTACAAGACAAGGTTACAGTCATTTTGCATTATGAATCGGTAGGGGCCATTCTCAAGGAATTCTCCAGAGTTGAGGCTCTCACCGCTGAAGAGCATGTCTTCTGCACCTACAATGTTGAAGAGAAGGAGCGAGAGAATTGCAAAGGCTACGGCATTAAACGATCGCTCCATGATTGTTTTGTTTTTTTGAACAAGAACTCAGGAGATGGTAAGGATGAAGAAGAAGAGGGAGCTGTAAGTATCGATGCGGAGAAAGGAGGAGAAATTTGTTCTTTATATAGGTGATTTAAGGGGAGACGTTTTCAACATTTGTAATAAAATAACTCCTTCAAATGTAGGCGTAGAAGTAGTCCAGGGTGAATATCGTCGTTGAGCCGCGTTAATGTTTGTACAAAAAAGACTAGTTGACAGATGAAGAGAAGATCTCGTCTCATTACATACACTATTTTGAAGGAAAAGTCAAAGAATTAGCACATGTGGGACAGTTCGCCCAAGAGGGGACTAACTTCTGGATGACATAGCATGTCATCAAGGCAATCTTTGCGTCGTGCCACCTCAATATTAAGACCTACCAAATATATGTGCAAGCGAGAGAAAGAGGGAAATTATATGCTGAAGACTAAGTAAATGGTATGGCCTGAGAGCTCTAAAGTCCGTGTAGGCCCCAATTTAAGTGACTCAAAACCACTCATATTCTGATGTTACTTAGGTTCTTCACCCTTGTTGTTCTCAAGGAACTTCCTCTGTGGGATTTTGGGGCATCGCCTATCGAAAATCCTATGAACAGTTTGGTCACTGAAATGCAGGCACCACTCGATAAATTTTGGCCGGCAATACCAAGATACTCTGGTTTTCTCCTCATTGCACCATATAATCCAAGGCATTTCTAAACATGGGCTGTCCCCCAAAATTATTTCAAATTTGACAAATCTAAGCATCTGGTTGTGGATATGCGCTCCTAATGAATGTAGAATGTTGGTTTTTCATTTTCCTGTCATCCATTTAAAAACCAAAAGTTAGGGGCCTGAGTTCGCTGGATATGGTTTAATTTTGGCGCGTGGCTAGCCCATAATGCGAAGAAGTAGATTAACGGTCCAGATCATTAGACATGTAGATACCTTTTACACTTTACACGGAGGAAAATGTGGGCATCATCATGTAGAAATTCCAAATGAAAGGAATTATGATATACCATTTTGGCTTGCCATTTGTCCCCCAATTTCTGAAGATCAGAGAAATTTTCACATGAAGAAGAAATCTTCAACTCAATAGCTTGACATCATAAAAACGTAACCGAACTTATTTCGCACGAGTTACGAACTTGGGGCTTGCTTCTGCCGATCTTTCCTTTTTTATCAATGGTATTGTTTGTACGCGGGTCGCAAGTGTGCGGTGCACACCGCGTGGTTCACCCTTCCGTCACGAGGATTTCAGGGTGGAGTTGCCACCCGCATCTTTTAGCCTGGCACGACTCTCAGACACAAGGCCCGCTAGCCGCGCCTTCTGCTTTGGGCCATGCCATGATGAGTCCCCAGCCAATTCAACTCCTTTTGGTATAACTGGGCTTTCTGTTGAGTGACCTGGGTTAAGACGGTCCCATCGCTTATTATATGAAGGGTGTCTGGCACTCTTGGATTTGAAAATGCCTTGGGATTATCCATACTACCTGTAGTTGGGCCTGTTCGTTGAGCCTAACTGCACAGATGGAACCGCATTAGACTTCTTGAAGCCAAGGATTTTCAAATCCTACCCACCTACTCTCAACAGCAACCCAAACTCATCGCCATTGAATTCTACCAGAGTTTTCAGACTTGACGCTGGTTTACCGTTTGTCCTAATAAGCATCCGAATAATGCCCGTTTGTTCCCTTTCAACTACTGAATCGTCGAAACCCACAAGCTTACCAAAAGCTTCAGCAATGTTTTTGAAAGTCGGATGAATCCCATTCATCTAGAGGCATTCCTTTCATCGAGATCCAAAAGAGCCCTCTTGTTCAATCTCTTTGTATCGACCACCTCTTCAAACATAGAGAAGGACACTCGTGTAGCACAATCAGGCGCAATCAGCTGGTCTGCCATTGTTTTGGATAGTACCACGATGAGGACTTTCCTTATTTAATGTTTGCCTGGCCGAAATATATACATCAATATCCCCGAAGGATTTCACAGAATTGTCCACTTCCTCCAATTTCAAAGAATGGTTTTTGAGAGTCTCCAACAGAGACCTAACCAGGATTTCACAATTCCTATTCTCTGATTCCTCGGGAAAGACAACTCTGAGAAAAGGGGTTTCTGACTTGGCTCATCCCTGCTATTTAGCCCCGATCAAAGCTTCTTTGTAAGATTTAGATAAATCTCTCCGATGTGCCCGAATTCTGGCCCTCGTCATGATCCAAACTTCTGTGTGTTCAACTTCAGAACCCTTCTGGTAAATTTTGATTGTGCCACTACATATTCATCTTCAAAATTCCGTAGTTCTGCGTCAAAGTTCTCGCCAGATTTTTCCCATCTTTCTTCATTCGATGGTGGTGAGCCCGAACTCGCGAATTCTTATGTAAATGAAATCTTCCTGTTTTCCTTTTTCCGTCTTCTTTTCTGTTACTCATGCTCCCCATTTTTCCTACTTCTAAATGACAAAAGCAAGGCCGTCTTGTCTAGGTTAATACGGGCAGAAAAACTGGGTATAAGCCTTGGATTTGTGGAGGCACTCTTGATAATAAAATTGTTATATTATTAGGTTATTCTATCTATACTCAATTTTTGAAGTATTTTCGAAGACCCAAAACCAATTATTGGGAACTTAGATCATCCGAATGTATTGATTTTTTATGTTTTCCTAATCTTTGTAAGCAAAACATGATCGACGATTTAGATCTGTGAAAATTTGAAAATAGGATGGCGTGTACTTCTTCACCTGCTCTACTCCTACGGCAACTCAACAAATAAAGGGTACTATTTCAATTGGAAACTAAATCATAGCATTCAACAAAATCATAAGTAAGATACTAATTGAGTCATTATATTTTAAAAAAATATAATAACATTCTAAGCATTTCGAATTTCATTATCCGTATCGTTTCTCAAATTCGTTTCACCATCTGGTAACCATGAGAGAGAAAGATAACCTATGAATGAGGACATCTGGACTCCAAAAACGCTATGCACTACGTGCCAAATGAAGACACAGGTGGAACACTACCACTTGATTTTTGATAGGACAAATACCCATATCAATTGTCAACAATTAGACAATTACGGTACAAAAGCCAACAAAACCCATTAAGTTGCTTAAGGTTTTGCTTCTTGAGTTTTTTTTACTTATATGTACAAACTTTTTTTTTTTCTTTTTTAACTTCGATGAAAAGAAAGACATTGTATTTAGAGTTTAGACAAGATTTGAAACAGTACTACAGATTTTCTCTTAGGTAGTTTCCTCACGATTGTGAGGCACTTTCTTCTACCATATTGATTTGGTTGTAGTCAGATCTCCTACAGTTTGGAGATTTGACGTAAGGATCATAGACCTATAACAGAACACACATATACACAAAAAGAAATAGGAATTTACGTGGTTCTATTATTATGCCTACATCTACAAAAAAGGAGAAATATCCTATTTGATCAAATTACATACTGAAGAAGAGGAAGAGGATAAGGCTCAAAGCTTCCATCAACTCTCCTTTACTTCTCTATATCTCAATCTCTCTCTCACAAGCCCTAGCATCACATACCACTTGTTGTGGTTATATCTTCCATGTTTTGGAGATCTGACGATCTAGATCATAGATCTATAATCAGATAAGCACACACACACACACACACACACACACACACACACACACATATATATATATATATATAGAGAGAGAGAGAGAGAGAGAGAGAGAGATTTACGTGATTCGGCTATTATGCCTACATTCACGGAAAAAGAGAAATGTTTCTCGAATTAGATTACATAGTGAGTAGAAGAAGGAGATGGCTCAAAGTCTCCCTCAATGCTCCTCTACGATTCTACATTACAATCTCTCATTCTCTCACTTATAATGACCTAACATTACACACACACACACACATGATTTCTTATATGAGTGTGGTCCACATACGAGCTCACCACAACAATTTCCCTTTCCATGCTTATGTGAGGATAAAGCAGTAAATCCTTTAACAGCTTGATTCAGCTCGCCAAAATTTAAGCATAACTTTAATTCAGTAACCCTTTAATAATTGGTTATGCTTTTCAGCAGCTCCATTAGCCATATACATGTATTTGCAATTTCTCTTGAAAGGGTTACTGCTCTCCCTGCTCAACATTCGCTGTTGACTCATAGTGCTAATGTATCATTGAGTATGCCATAACCACCTAGAAGGCTGTCAGTACCTCTTACTGCTATCCTCATTAGCTGCTTACAAATATTACTCAAAATGGTCACATTCACTTGGAATGGTCACCGGGTCTATTTAGAAGCATCACAAAGTCTACTCAGAGTTGTGTACACTTCTCACCACTGAAGAGCATGTCCTCCACCGTTACATTGTTGAAGAGAAGGAGAGAGAATATTGCAAGGGTTCCATTGCTAAGTGAACGTGCCATGATCATTGTATAAGGATTAAGGAGATGATTATGGTGAAGAAGAGGGAAATGGAAGTGTGGATGAGGAGGAAGGAGTACTTTGCTGCTAATATAGGTGATTAATGTAGAAATTTTCAACTTAGTCCATACAAGAACATCTTGAATTCTATGCGCAGGCGTAGGCTAGGGCGACTTTGTCCATTGAGATGCATTAGTGCTTGTACAAATATGACTGGTTAAACAAATACAAAGTCAAGATCTCACCTTTTTATATATGCTATTTGTAAAGGAAACTGAAAAGTCAAAGGAATTTGCATTTCATTTAGCATGACCTAGGATAGAGTAGGGTGGCGTCACTTTCTAAAATGAACGAGGTAATGACCTCTATTTTTAATTACAGTCCTGGTAGAGTAGATGCTGCCCCCGAGCCTTTTTCTTTTTAAAGATTTAAGCTAGTCATGTAGGTATTAAATAATTTGCTAGAAATTAATGTATTTGGATGATCTTAACTATTTGTTTTGTGTCTTTAAAGATCAAAAACAAAAATAAATGGTTATGATTTTTTATCCAAAGTAGCATGGACTAAAAAGTATCCAATAGACATAAAATTTGATCTATGAGTTATCTATGCCATTCCAAACAACAATAAAGGCTTAGATATACAAAATTTATCGCCGATTTTTTTTTTTTTAAAGTCGTGCAAAGCGGCCACTATATCAAGTCTCTTTTAATTATACATGGAAATCTTCCATTTGTACCTCCTCGGGAGTCTTTCACTGGACTGGAAAGGGGGTCCTCTTACACAGCGTGCCATACGTACCATATGAGCAATGGAGGTGCATTTGATAACTATATGACGGATAATTGTGATGCAGTTTTACTCAATTTTCATCATATTATTAGTTTCTAGCAATTGGTGCAGCAATCTTATCTTGTGCCACCTCCGTAGTAAGACCTACCCTTCATATCATTTGGTTTGGGGTCATTGCCAGAAAGGAGACCACAGAGGAGAAAGTCATTGCCACCATCTAGGAAAAGATAATTTATGAAAAATATGTGTGTTGATCCATGCCGTTAAACTTGTAGACTATCACAAGGTTTTGACCGCATGCCAAATAGATATTGCATCAAAAGATATAGTCCAAGGAACATCAATAGTTCACATCTTGCTGGCGGAACCCTGAACAAGGCTCTCCGATGATCCTCTCTAGAAAATATGGGTACCAGTGAGACAGACATGTGCTCATGCATCCATCAGACTGAAAGATTTTATCATGTTCATATGGGATGTGTGAGGCTCCAATAAATTTCTATTACCTAGGAGCCTGACCATGCTTTTGCTTTTGCATTTTATTTTTTTTACCTGAATTTCATTTTAGTATTTTCTTGCAAAAAAATTTGCTATTGGGTTGTTGTATTATCTCATAACCCTTACTTTTTTCCTTGATCCCCTTTCATCAAACTTTATCCCTCTTATGTCCTTATTGCCATTTGTTAAGAAAGATAGTTTTTCAGCCGTATGGTACAAGTTCCAGAGAGAAGGCCCATTATTCCAACCTATAAAATTGTTACATCCCAGAACTCCCTATTCTATTTCAAAGATTCCTCTTTTATTTCAAAGATTCCTCTTTGTCACCTATCCTTTACCACAGTCATTACTTGAAGAAGTAACATATGATCTTATGCTCAACTTTGTCATTAGTAAAAAGAATAAAACACTTGACTGGGACTATTAGGAAAGTCTTAAAGTTTCAAATGTTGATTTTCAAAACCTAACTATACATGTCATTCGTTCGTTGAAAAGACTAGTTGATCCTAAGGCCTACACTATCCTTCTTTACAAAGACAAAAAGGCCATTATTTACAACCAATAAATAATACAACTACTCTATTTTTTCTTATTTTAGTCGTGAAATTCGTCTATAAATACAACAATCCCTCTTTCAGAAACACAGACATACTTACCTAATAATTGTTCTTAGTTTTCCCTCATAGTATGTAATATCCACCCACCGACTACGATTCTCAGGTGACAGGCACTCCCGGCAATCGGAAGAACGCGGCGGGCCCTCACCTACCTCTGACTAGCTGGACCAAGGTAAGCTAGCCCCACTCTTTCCTGTACATTTGTTTTCCAAGTTTATCATATGGTAAAAAAAAATCAGGTGTTACTGTTGCCCTAGGAAAAAGTGACGTAACAGTGTCAGATGAGGATCTGGACCGTTCATCTTGAGCACGATGATGTAAGGAACCGACCCATGAAATTTCGTGGCAATCGGACGGCTAGGGAAGCCAGAAACCAAAAAAAAAAAAAAGTATGATGGGAGTTTTTGAAAACGTGATTTTAAGAGCTACAAAGGTCCAAATCACAATCCGAAAGAGGCGGTGTGATCGTCTCAATAAGGCAGACCTAGATTTAAGACAAAAATCTAGTTTTGAGTAACTTTTTAATAGCAAAACTACTAAATGTTATTAGATGATTCAGATCAAGCTGATCAATAGATGATCAGGCTTTAGATTTTGGTTATATGCATTAACCATGACATGATTTATGGCGTGACAAGTACATCAGGGCATACACCTTGATATCGTTTATACATTTGGTTGGGATATTGTAATACCGAGGTAGGTGATTTCATTCACAATTTTTTCATGATTCTCAAATCATGATTTGGTGATTTGAGTTTTTGAGGCATGTGATTTATGCTTTACCATATGCATGAGATTGATTTCAGCATGTAGCTTCTCATGTGCATGCACTGTTCTCGATATCTTTTGTGATATTCACTTGATTGTTGGTCTTTATGACATGTGGGAGTTACTCTAACTTGATATTTGAGGCTATTGATCCTGTGGTAGGATGCGATTTTTCACCCCGTGAGTACTTGAGTGCCTATGAGGGTGAAAGGGTGAAAGCGGGTGTGCAATGTGACTTTTCGTGAGTGCCTGAGTGTCTGACTGTCTATGAGGGTGAAAGCGAAAGTGGTACGCATCATTCTCATGAGTGCCTGAGCACCTGTGAGGGTGCAAGGGTAAAAGGGTGAAGGCGGATGGTACAAAGAGCTGACCCCACATTGCCGTGAGTGTGTACTTGAGACACTCATAAGGTTTGACTGTGTATGATGTTGATACTTTTGACATGCATTCATGTGTTTCTAGATTTTCTCGGATTGTGCATGTCCTGATATCATGGTTGATGATATCTTATTTATTTCATGGACTTGGTATGTCCTTCATTGCGTGATTTAAGGCTTTATATTATGTTTGATCATCTTATGATCTTTATGCCTTGCGCCATGTGATTTTGTTTTTATTGAGTTTAATTTGAATGTATATCACCTATACAAGCATAGCTTGTTGAGGCATTGCTTTGATTTGCAATGCCTCAAATACATAGAGTGACAACAGGTTAGCGTGTTGACAGAGCAGGTAAAAGTGATGGCAGCTTTCTAGCGAAGCACAGACGATGTTCAGAGATGACCTGGTTTGCTTAAGACCTAACTTTGGGTTTTAAATATGGACTGTACTTTAATAAAAATTGTAATGTGACCTGGATGTCAGAATGTGAATGTATGTTGGATGCGATGGTTGTATGGAGGGACCCTGGGTGTTTTATCGTAACTATATTTTATTATCCATTGTTGGAGTATATTTTATTGCAAACAACCTTGGGTTGTGGATGGGTGTGGAGACTGAGTCTCCCTTATAATATGTATTATACATTGTTTATTAGGTGATTTTGTATTGCACTGGTAACGTGCAATGATCCAAATTATAGAGGAAACTCTGTCGGATTTTCGGTGGAAATAGTATTTCATTTCACTGTTAAATCCGTAGTTTTGTGGGTGTATGACTCTCCGGACTTTGAATGAAATGCTTTTGTTTAAGTTTTTATTTTTGGCCACTTTAGAAATGTTTCTTTCAAAAACAGGGATCCCGACTACTATTTTTGGAAATCATTATTTAGTATGTATAAAAACCCGGGGTGTCACATAGTAGATAAATTTCTTTCTTTCTCAAAGCTTATCACTTCTATGCCCCTACTCATAACTCTATACCTAATCTTTTTGTGTCTGTGGGAAAGGGCTTAAAATTGTCCCATGGTTAGCTCCTCTTTGGGACAAAGGTTCAAGTAGTTGATTATTATTATTATTATTATTATTATTATTATTATTATTATTTGATATTTTCATTCCTTTCTAATTTGTAGTAAACAGAGGAGATGAGAAAGGCCATAACAAGTGTAGGTGAAGATAAGAAGTCTCTTATTTGTTTATCTCCGAATGCTTATTTAAAAAGTTGTATGTTTTGCTTATAGGGTAGAACGAGCAATGTAGAAAAACATATACCCTAAACATATTCTCTTTTATTTGGAGAGGAATGTCAATTGCTGAGTGTTCAATTTAGTTATAAAACCCTTTATTTAGCATCTGCATAGATCATCCAATCAATTAATTTTTAATTTTTAGATTAAATGTGCATTTTAGTCCTAATTGACAATCTAACTATTGACTTGCAAAATTTAATAGATAGATGATCATCAAGCTGTTTAGATGATTAAATAATAGTCGTTAGATAATTCTAATTGAATGTTGTGTATTGTAGATCAACTAGAAAGAAAGTAGATGACTCATATCGAGCTAATTGGTATTAGATCATCCTCACCCTACAGGAGCCCTACAATGTAAGACGAACCCATCTTAAAGGAGGAGAACCCAAAGTGGACTAGTTTCTAATTGAAAAAGAAAAAAAAGAAAAGAAAAAAAGCAAATTTAGAAGAAGGAAACATATAATAAAAGAGGAGAATTAAAAGGGGAAACCAAAAACAAAGAATTCTAGAAGAAGACTAAACTTTGAAGAAGGCAAGAACTTATAAGAGGAAAGCTGATGAGCTAAAGATTGAAGAAAAGAAAGAACCTTAGCTAAAAAGCTTGAAGATGGTAAAATAAAAGGAAGAAGGATCCCGAAGAACTTTTACATTACCACAAATCTGCAAGAGGAGAGACCAATCTCTCTTCATTGCAGGACTTCATCAATGAGGAGTTAGCAGGGCTCCACTAAGGCGGAACTGCAGGGCCACCGTTGAAGCTCCACTAATGGAGATCTAAGCATCCACACTGTTCCGTGTTTCTCCTTCATGCTTTCATGTTCCATCTCTTTCTCCCACTCTCCCTCAGAACCCCATCTTGTTCCCAACCATTGTGTTAGTCGTAGCTGTTAGGATCAAATGCACAATCACACAATCACACAGAAACACAAGATTTTACATGGTTCGGCTATATGTATAGCCTACGTTCACAAGAGGAGGAGGAGGAACAATCCACTATAGGAGAAGGTCTACAACTCAAGGATGGCTTTGACTTTGCCTCTGAATCCTATTTATAGAGATCAGAGGAGAGCTAGATGTATTTTACTAGAATACAATTTCCATTTCCTTTTCCCTTTCTGATTAGGACTCCTAATCAAACTCTAACCTATTCCTTATCTTGCAGGAATCTTCAGGCAGTTATGGGGATGGACATCATCAATTCTCCCCCTCTAACCCCATGCCATACTCCACTAGTCTAAACTCATGTCTGCTATGTTTTTACATAGCAGCTTCTTCTCATAAGTTACCACCTTTGTCAACATATCTGCAGGTTCTCATCAATGTGAATCTTTTCCAGCTTTAACATATGTTCTTCTGTTACCTCTCGTATCCAGTGATACTGTATATCAATGTGCTCGGTGTGCGTGTGATGCATTGAGTTCTTGCTCAGGTCTAAAGCACTTTGACTGTCACAATGTATTTTATATTCTTCTTGTGTGATACCAAGCTCCTAAAGAAAACGCTTTATCCACAACATTTCCTTGCTTGCTTCAGCTATGACAACATATTTAGCCTCTATTGTCTATAAAGCTACACATTTCTGCAACTTGGACTGCCATGATACAGCTCCCCTTACATAAGTGAAAATAAACCTTGATGTTGACTTTCTTCCATCAAGATCTCCAGCCATATCAACATATGTGTAACCTTCGAGGAGTGTATTTGTACTTCTGAAGCACAGGCACAACTTAGATGTGCCCTTCATGTACCGTAGTATCTATTTCACGGCTTTCCAATGATCTTTGCCTGGATTTGAAAGAAATATGCTCACGACTCCTAATGCATGAACAATATTCAACCTAGTGCACACTGTCGCATACATCAAACTCCCAACTGCTGATGAGTAGGGAATCATAGCCATCTTGTCTATTTCCTGTGGTGTTGAGGGACACGTCTTCTTACTTAATTTGAAATGATTGCCTAGTGGAGTGTTGACTGGCTTGGCGCTCTCCATGTTGAACCTCTTGATTACTCATTCAACATATTTTTCCTGTAATAGCTACAACTTTCTTACTTTTCTATTGCGTGTGATCTTCATCCCCAAAATCTGTTATGCTGCTTCTAAGTCTTTCATGTCAAAAGACTTAGATAACTCTCTCATCAACCTGCTGATCATGGTCATATCTAATCCAACTATCAACATGTCATCTACATAGACTAGTAGGATGATGAATTTACCTTCAGGTAATCTTTGGATGTACACACACTGATCTACAATTGTTCTTTTGAAACCTTGACTCATCATAAATGAGTCAAACTTCTTATACCATTGTCTTGGCACTTGCTTGAGGCCATAAAGGCTTTTCTTCAACTTGCATGCTAGATGCTTCTTCTTTTCGACTTTGAAACCCTCTAGTTGTTTCATGTATATCTCTTCCTCTAGATCTCTAAGTAGAAAAGCTGTCTTGACATCCATCTGTTCAAGCTCCAAGTTGTTCCACCAATCCAAGTATAATCCTAATTGATGTCATCTTCACTACTGGTGAGAAGATCTTGTCAAAGTCCATTCCTTTCATCTGCTCAAAACCTTTGACGACCAATCGTGCTTTGTACTTGACTAGTTCTCCATTGCCTCCTCTTTTCACCTTGAAGACTCACTTGTTCTTCAGTGCTCTTTTACCCTTAGAAAGTGATATTAGCTCATATATCTAATTTTTCAATGAGCTAATTTCTTCTTGCATAGCTTGCACCCATTTGTCCTTACCTGCATGCGTTAGAGCTTGTTGAAAATTCTCTAGCTCCCCCTCATCAATGAGCATGATATATTTTGATTCATAATACTTCTGTGATGGATTCAGAATACGTCCTCTTGTTGACATCTTTGGCTGAGCTTCTGCTTCAGGTTGAGGTGATACTTGAACATTTGATGTCGTAACATCTTCTAGTACAGGGAGTTGTTGCTCTCCCTACTCAAGCTCCTTTGCCTTTGGTTTAGTTTTTGATGTAGCTTTTGAGTCAATCTGAATAGGTGTTGAGTATGGTACTAGAGCTAGAGTGCTAATATCTTTAGCCTTTCTTAGATCTTCATAAAACTGATTCTCCAGAAATATTACATCTCTGCTTTGAATGATTCTTCTTGTTTCAGGGTTCCACAATCTATATCCAAATTCTTCGTCTTTATACCTGATGAAGATACATGGGGTAAATTCCAAGTCTAGCTTTTGTCTCATCTCTTTGAATACATGTGTAAAGGCTTTGCACCTGAATACTCTCAGGTGTGCATAGGTCACTTTTTTGCCGATTCACTTCTGTTTTGGAACTTCGAAGTCAAGTGGTGCTGATAGTGACCTGTTGATCAAGTAGCAGGTAGTCTGCACAGCTTCACCCTAGAATGGCTTAGGTAGCTTAACCATACTGAGCATGCATCTTACTCTCTCCACAATGGTTCATTTCATCCTCTCAACTATTCCAGTGTGCTGTGGGGTACGTGGAACTGTCTTCTCGTGTCAAATGCTGCGTGCTGCACAATACGCCCTGAACTCTTTTGATGTGCATTCTACTCCATTGTCTGTTCTGAGGCTCTTAAGCTTCTTTTCAATTTGCCGCTCCACCATCACGTGGAATCTTTTAAAGCATTCGAATACCTGTTCTTTATTCTTTACAAAGTATACCCATACCCTCCTAGACGCATCGTCTATAAAGGTTACAAAATATTTATTCCCGCCTAATGACTCTACTTCCATGGGACCACAAGGTCTGGAGTGGAGCAGCACCTTGAAAAGTGAAGGAATTCTCTTGGCTAGTCGCATTTAACAAGCCACTAACCTATGATCGTTTACACAGGAGGCGGAACAATTCCTAATTGCTGCACATTATGTCATCAAGCTGAAGAACCAGCCTCGCATCCCTTTATTCACCGCAGCTATACGGCTAAGTTATGGACAGCCATTTTCAAGCCATTTTTCTATTAAATGGGCTATGCTGATAGATACTAAAAGTCTATTGGAGCATTGGAGAATCTCATTCTGCCTCTAAGAAATGTAAAATGCATTGGAAAACTTCTTGTTTTACTGTTCTATGGATCCTATGGAAGGAGCAAAATTCTAGGATACTCCACTGCAAGGAAAGATCAGTTGAAAAAGCTATCTACGAAGGTCTAATAGACACTAATTTCACAGACCGATGTCCAGCAGCCTTTTAAAATCTACGCCACAGCTGAGGCTGTTACCTATTGGCAATCTTTGTGTAGTTATTGAAGCATAGCGGGAAAACATCCCGAGATGAGAGGCTCGACAACTGTGATGTCGATGGAGCAAGCTTAAGCATTAATGGACCAGAAGGCATAGGCAGAAATATCCATGATGGTCAAGGACGCAAATTGCTGGAATTTTCTGGCTCAGTTGGAGATGTGGATTCAAACACAACAGAAGTATATGCGGCGAGAGAAAGGGCTAGATCGATCGAAAGATTTCCATGTATACAAATCATATTTGAAGGAGATTTGCTAAATGCTATTAAATGGATTGAAAATCCTAACAGCAACCCATGGAAAGTGATAAATGCTATAGACGAAATTGTTTTCAGATGCAACAATAGATTAGTTATCTTCAAGCATGTGCTCCGATCAGCTAATGACAAGGCAGATGGACTGTCCAAGGAATTAACAGAGAAACAGAGAGAATTCAGGACTTGGAAAGTCAGAGAGAAGAATTGAGAATTCAGGCCTTAGATGGTCAGGGAATTGGATAATTTTGAAGATGGGCTCTGTTTCCCCTTGTTGCCTGCATCTCCGGGGACAATTTTTTTCAATCTTGTTTTGAAATTTCTTAGTGTTGATATTGTAACGAGGATTGGCATGGCCATCGCCCCTTTCCTTTCCCTGGTGGTTGGTGTGGAAATGGAAAGTTGCTAAGCTCTATTGTAATCACCTCCTTTGCGTGTTGGATGCGTCAGATTACCTCAATCTGATCATCTATGTAAGTTTTTTCTATTCTTAATAAAAACTCCCAACTTTCAAATAGCAATAATAATAACCCAACAAATGGACAACGCCTCCTTTTGTACAATGGGACCCATACCATTGATCCACACCATTAACTGCCTCCAATAACTTTTGGATATCTCATTGCCCAAAATTCCTACCAGAAGAGAGTCTGTAGCATCTAACAAAATTGTAATGTAAACCATTACTCGTGGAGATCTTCTGGGCGTCTGTGTTTAGCAAGACGAAAGCACCACACCTTAGATGCTAGATATACCCTAGTGGTGTGAATTTTGCACCATGAAATATCTTAAGCTTGAAGAGTTAGATCAACGGGGTGGATCAATGAATGTGGGTCCCACAAACAAAACTAAAGGAGTTGCACTGTTGTTGAAGTGTTGTGGATCTCTATATCAGCATTCCTGACGTTTGTGATATCTGCCCTAATCAAATTAAAAGACTCCATCTAGCCCACGAGTCACTTGTGGGACCCAAAAAGTGTTCGTTACCCAGACTCGAGCTTGCATAGGAATGGCAGGACTATGTGCGGTGCTCTGTAAGATCAATGGACTTGATTACACATACGATATCCCAGTGGAGGGCTTAACTTGCATCTGCCGCTCATAACTTTCCACCAAAACATGTGCCACCATTACATGATTGTTGACTAGAGCATAGATTTCCTGATTCTACATGACAAGTGTCAAGGCCAATACCGACAGATATCGATCCGATTGTAATTGTGATGCAGTTTCTTAGTTTTGTGGCAATGAGATCCAGCCAATTATCACCAAAAATTGAGTTGGTGAGCGAGGGGTGGGGATGTGTGTAGTTGCGAGGAAGGAATAGAAAAAAAGTGAAGGCCACAGCAGCCAAGGATAAGAACAACCTGGATAAGTGTATATAAATGGTACAGGAATGGCACGGTAATGGAGGAAGATGATATGGAAGACAAAAAGTTTGAACCAATCTATAGAGTCCTCATCACTGAATTTGGAGTTTTTTTATATCAGTTTAGTTTGTCGGTTGCCCCAATTTGAAGGCTACGGGTAGGTGGATTCTATGATTATTGTCCCATAGTCCATCAATGATAGAGCTACCTGAGCAAATGAGTCCTTCAATGTTAAATGTCTGTTATTGCTAGTTTTAGTAAAAGAGGCCACGTTCAATGTCACTTACCCAAGTCTCTCTCAAATTCATGATTTACCTTTTGGATTAGATCACTAGCAATTAATGGGACGTTTGGAGAAGTTTCTGCAACTGCTTTAACTAATGCTGTTATAGTACACCCAAGGGCTAGCCAATTGAACTACTTGGAGGTTCACCCAAGAAATTACTTTGAAGTTTCTTGGGCTTGAAGGGTTGCAAGCCATTTTTAACTAAAGCAGATCCACCTTTGGCTGATCCGTACCAGTTCATGTGAGAGCTTTTGCTTTGGATATGTAATGGGCCGAAAACCATACCAACGGTACAGTTTTAACGGCCGATGGGAAGTGCTTTTGGGTGTTGAACATGAATGGTTGAAAGCTACATATACGCAATGGTTTACATTCACTTCTCTTAGTCAAAAGGCCGAGATCAACAACAAAATATTCCAGACAAGTTCATCAATACCGGACTTAATCTTTGGGCTTTGGGAGACCCACAAGCAAGACCTTTCAGAAAAACGGTTCTCGGAAGGTGGCCTTATGAGCTCATATCGTTGGAGGCGTAAGTATGACCATGGATTTGTCCCAAAATTAAGTACAATCATCATTAAAGCCTTATCTTGAACAGCAGTGGTTACATGAACCTATTTTCTCTATTTTCTTCTATCAAGGGTCATGACCTCATTTAATTTAAAAGTTTTTTCAAATCTTTTTCAACCACTTATATCCACGTCATTTTGGGCTTTCTCCTTACTCTTTTAGAGCCTGTGACTTAGATCAACTCACTCCTTTTGACCGATGTCAGTTTTTGTCTCCATTGAATATGGCCAATTCATCTAAGTCTATACTCCCTATTCTTGTTACTTATTTGTGATACTCCTAAGTTTTCTCTAATATTTTTATTTTTAATTCTATCCTTTCTTGTTTTGCCACTCATTCATCTCAACATCCTCCTTTCCCCCTATGACCAAATAAACCATCTAAATATGATGAATATATTTTTGCTTATTTAACACTAACAATTGCCATTTTAATCATCCCTTCATACAACCTAATTGGACCTAGGATCATCAGTTCAGTTAGATTTTCAGATGGATTCCTCATCAGAAATTAGCCTTGGCACATCATTGTATCATGTGCAATGAAGATGGAGCAGATCCTCAAGTGGTCCAAGGTCTAGTAATTAGACTAATGCATGGAAAGATCAAAATCGTCCATCCAAGGCGACAGATAAAGTTAATATAGTTTCCTAGCTCAATTAACCAACAAATTCTTCCTCCAAACCGTGCATGGGAATGGGCAAAAACTATCTCAAATAGACAGAACCATTACTGAAGGCTAGTTGCTCGATAATCTAAAATAATAGTGTACTACTGTTCCTTTCTTGAGTACCAATATAACATGATTCGTGTCGGCTTTCATCACAATAACCATGACTATGAGTTATATATTGCCATATCTCCATCGATCTTACTAATAGCACAAATTAAATCAGTATTATATAAACTGATTTTGACAATCCGGTAAGAACGGTGTTATCAAATTCAAGAAGATCAACTTGATCTAATCGAATAAAAGTTAATGAAGAAGAGATATAATATTATATAACAACTAGTTAGCCCACCCAAGTCTCGAATAAAGAGAACGAAAAATGTGGCAAATCAATGGGACAAAAAGAACGGGCTACGGTCTTCTAACCTAGTAGTGGAAGAAGTGGTCATTGTTCGAGGTCCTTCTCTGATCATGTATAAAACCACATAAAATCAAACAAATGGAACAAAGAGAAATGCTACGATTAGTAAACACTAATCCATAGTTCTAAATTCTGTTTCTGTCCAGATCCTCTTATCAGTCTCTCTCTCTCTCTCTCTCTGTGGGATGAATCTGCTTAGTTCGCAAGAACACCTCTTTTGGCCATTCAATAAGTCCCAGCCTGGATTCCTCTCCCTTTTTTCTCTGGGGCGAACTACTAGCAGTCTGGCACCATTCAGACCTCTCTCTACTACGGTCAAGGAGGTGCTACCGTGCTAGACTCTTGATCGGTTCGAGACTTTGCCTACTGATGTAGTCAATTAAACATGAAGGAACGGATGCGGGTCACTTAAATCCTCATAAAATCTTCGTACGATTTTATATGCAACATCAAAGAACACAGTTCAAGGATCAAAACAAACCCACAACTGCTTTAATATTCTAAATTGGCTTTTGCAAGCTTGACTAAGGAGTGAAAGGGACAATCCTTCATTTGAAACTTTTTAAAATGCCTTGGCTTTAGACCATAACTAAGCATAGAGATCGATGATCTTAATTACACATACATATCCAAAAGGAGGACCGAGAAGGTAACTCACCCGTGTCTCACTTTGAATCCCTCATTATGTATTATATTATTGCAGAGTTCTGACGTGATGGATATACGCATTCTCCTTTCGGTGGCAGAAGAACAGGTTTTAGTTGCTCCATGATCTAAACCATTAAGCTTGTAAGTTGTAGTAAAGTTACGTCATTATGCTCCAAAATTCGAGTCCATCCGAACTGTATTTTCTGGCTTTCAAACGGAAGATTGAAATTAAGTGGAAACGGTCCATAATTATCAATAACCCTCTATCAGTCAGCAGATTAGAGTGGTCATACGAGCTCAAAGTTTTGATCAAATTTTTTTTATCCTTTATCAAGTGGGCTTCACTACTTGTATTCCCAGCCTCTCATATCTTTCCTTGGGAGATTATGTGCATCATTATATAATTGCGATATAAAGCAAGGCCACAGCAGCTGTCGCCCATATGTTCCTTTATTTTATAGAATAAGATAATGGTAGGATACCGACGGATTGCCGATTCAATGATGATAATATTTCCATAGTTTTGTCGAAATTCAGCTAATTATAACCAATAAAATTTAAAAAGGAAAAATGAAGAAAATGAATTCAAAGAAAGAAATGGCCACGGCAGCCAAGAATAAGAACAAACTGACTCAGGAATGTAATGGTGCATGAATGGCAATGTAATGGAGGAGCATGATGTGAGGAAGAAAAAGTTTGGACCATACATATATTCCTTATCACTGAATTTGGTATTTTCTTTGACCATTTTTTACGTTTGTCGGTTTATACGTTTGTCGGTTGCCCCAAGTTGAAGACTACGGATAGTTGGATTTCTGCTATCTTTAATTGTACCAAAGTCCATCCACGAGAGTAAACTATATGACCAATTTGTCACTCAATGTTAACTTTCTGCTGTTACTAGTTTTAGTAGAAGAGACCCGGTTCAATGTTCCTTCCGCAAGTCTCTTTCAAATCCATGATTTCGTATAAGATCAACTTAGCATTAATGGGTCCTAGTTCTACAATTTCATGGACTTTGCTGTTATAGTACCATGTAGTGGCATCCATCCAATAGCCGATTAATTGAACTACTTCGAGGTTCATCAGGAAAAAGCCTTGGAAGTTTTTTGTGCTTTAAAAGGTTTCAGGCCTATCCGAACAAGTGGATCCATTGTTTCTTGATCTAAACCAGTTAATCTGATAGATTTTGCTTTGGTGTCTAATGAGCCAAAGCCGTATCATTGACAATTCTAACTGCCTGCGGGAAGTGCTTTTGGATGTTGAATATGAATGGTTGAAAGATACGCATAGGCAATGGTTTACATTCACTTGGTCTTAGCCAAGAGGCCGAGATCAACGACAAAAATTCTAGACATGTTCACAGTTGTCCGACTAGCTCTTTGGGCTGCAGGAGACCCAAAAACAAGAGCTGTCAGAAGAACGGTTCTCTCAAAGGTGGCCTCACAGTGCTCGTATCGCTTGGAGGCATCCTTCTTGCAACATTTACTATTTTAAATATTAGGAAAATGTTATTTTAGCAATAATAATAATAATAATAATAATAATAATAATAATGTATATAGGTATAATTAAGAGGGGGGAGTGCCTCAAATGCACTTCCCTCCCCCTCCTCTCTATTCCCATAACTGAGCCACCGGTGACGATCTTCCGGCGACAGGTATTCCCCGCAACTGGACGAATGCGGCGGGCTCTCACCTTCCTCTAACTAACTGGACCAAGGTAGGCTCTTCCCACTCCTTTCTATATATTTCTTTCCAAGTTTATCAACTGGTAAAGTTAGGTGTTACTGTTGCCCTCCGAAAAACCCCAAAAATAGTATGACGAGAATTTTCAAAAATGCAATGAAAATTGTGAAAAAACGATAGATTTAGGAGGGATTTATGAAAATGGATTGTGAAAATAAAATGTACGCGAAAAACTGGACACATAGGTATAAAAATCGCAAAAAACGGAGCACCTGGGGTTGCCGGTGACGGCGAACCAGTCCGGTCATCGTTCCCGGCAACAGCGATCCGCTCCAGGCTGAGGATGCACGCACAGACGCGTGACACGTGACACCGCGTGGATGCACATCACGGCCAGGCGTGATGCGCGGTGCAACTGGCAGTCCACGCGGCACAGCAGACACGCGCCATGCAGGAGACACGTGGCGCAACACGCACGCACCACGCAGGGCATGTAGTGTGACTCGCGCGCGCCACGCGGTGCGGCAGGAACATGCCATGCCCGCTATTTTCCCCCCCACGTGCAGAGCACATCTATAGACACGCGATCCACGCGTGTTGATTCTAGACGAGCGCCACACGTGCGGCGGGCCCTTTTTCTTATTTTTGAGGTTTTTTTACCCTTTATTCATAAAAAAATGTGATTTTAGGAGTTCCAGAGGTCCAAATCACGATCCGAAAGAGGCATTGTGATCGTCTCAACAAGGCGGACCTAGATTTAAGACAAAAATCTAGTTTGGAGCAGCTTTTTCATAGCCAAACTACTAGGCAATATTCAATGACTTAGATTAAGCCGATTAATGGATGATCCGGCTTTCGATTTGGGTTGTATACGTTAAATATGAAATGACTATGAGATTAGAAGAACAAGTCCTATTGAATTGTCAAGAACAACGATTCTGATGATTGATTTGAGCAATCCCTTGAGAGGTGTTGATCAAAGAATGATCAAACCATCAGATCAACACACGATGACAAAGATAATTATAGTTTACTAAACGAAATAGAAAATTTAGGGATCATGGAGAAAATGAGAGGCCTAACAATCAATAATGATTTATAGCGTGACAAGTACATCAGGGCATACACCTTGATATCGTTTACACGTTTGTTTGGGATATTGCGATACCGAGGTAGGTGATTTCATTCACAATTTTTTCATGATTCTTAAATGATGACTTGGTGATTTGAGTTTTTGAAGCATATGATTTATGCCTTATCATATGCATAAGATTAATTTTAACATGTAGTTTCTCATGTGCGTTCTATCTTTCGGGTGGTTATTGCATGCATTGTTTCTGATATATTTCGTGATATTCACTTGATTATTGGTATTTCTGACATGTGGGAGTAGCTCTGTCTTGATGTTTGAGACTATTGCTCCTGTGGTAGGATGCATTTCTTCACCCCGTGAGTGCCTAAGTGCTTGAGTGCCCGTGAGGGTGAAAGTGGGCGTGCAACGCAACTTTTCGTGAGTGCCTGAGTGCCGTAAGGGTGCAAGGGTGAAAGCGAAAGTGGAACGGGTCGTTTCCGTTAGTGCTTGAGTGCCCGTGAGGGTGCAAGGGTGAAAGGGTAAAAGCAGCTGGTACAGAGAGCTAACCCCACATTGCCGTGAGTGTACTTGAGACACTCGTAGGGCTTGACGGTATATAATGTTCAATACTTTTGACATGCATTCATGTGTTTCTAGATTTTCTTAGATTGTGCACGTCTTGGTATCATGATTGATGATATCTTATTTATTTCATAGGCTTGGTATGTCCTTCATCGTGTAATTTAAGGCTTTATATTATGTTTGACCATCTTACGATCTTTATGCCTTGTGTCATGTGATTTGTTTTTATTGAGTTTACTTTAGATGTATATCACCTACACAAGCATGGCTTGCTGAGGCATTGCCTCAGAATTAGAGCGCGACAGTCAGAAAGGGGAGCAAGAGGACTAGAGTAGAGCTGGACGGGGGCTTGAGGACCAGATACTGTTAGATTCAGAGACAGAGTAATATACATTGTTGGACTGGTAATGGATATTTGAAATTCTACTTAGTCATTATATATATTAATAGATTAGACTCATATTATTGTATAGTGTTCATATGCTTATATATGGATGACGTGGTGATCTTAGATAGACCATGGAACTTTGGAACTTGCACTATCATGTATCTTTACAGTTGTAAAAATTTCACCGTAGTTTTAAATTGCAAGCATACTCAAAAGGTTTACTTTTGATTCTATTTATTTAGTGTAGTTTTTGAGGTGAAATGACCCTCAGGGTTTTCTTCATTGATATTTTTCTTGACGCTGTGAAAAGTTTTTTTAATTATGAGTCTTAAGTTCTGGGATATCATCTATTTTCTAGTAATAAACTATTATTATTTTCGTATACATATGTAATATCCTTAATTTTTAAGATAAAAATAGGAAATTATTAAATAAATTAAAATAAAAATTTATGGATGAAATTTTTTCTTGAAAACATAAGAATTAGAAAGTGCTCGTCGATACGAATCCAACGCCACCAAGAACGTGAGAAACGGAACTCAAACGAGGGAGTTATGAGCCGTCAAAGTTGGAAGGGCAAATTGGTCATTTGATAGAGACGTATTGACAGGGGTCCAAATTGATACTGGCACCCCCGTCTTCCACACGTCTCTACCAGTGCCGGAAAAATCGCCGGAGAGACGTGGAAAGAGGCGTGTGGGGAAGAGTTTCTCTTCCCCAAGACTCTAAAACCCTATATCTATGCTCCTCTAGGAGCCAAAGCCTCAAATCCATGTTTTTTCTGTATTTATTAATTAGAAAATTAATTAGGAAAGTATTTAAAAATTAGGAAAAAAATCATATTTTTGGGGGCTTTGTGCACGCTACTGTTAGAACGTGATTTCACGGATCAAACCTTATCCGTTTGAAAATCTCACCGTCCAACTAGTGCACAAGAGACCCAAGGGAATACCCTTTAAATTTGGGAGTGATCCAACGGTGGAATTCTCCAAAAAACTCAAAAACCAGTACCTATGGATGTTTTTAGGAACTTGGGAAAAATCGTTTAAAAACCATGGTTTTTGGAAAAATTAGTGCAAAGGGAGGGCATAAATGGATTCTAGAGAGAATTCTGAAGAAAATGGCGCAAAACGGAGCTCAGAGCTCGCCGAGGCGACCGGAATCCGGTCGTCTTCTTCGGCGTCGTCAACGGCGTCGGCGCCTGGCGCTGACGCCAAGACGCACTCTGAGACGCAGCTAGGACGACGTCACATGACGTCCTCGCCGCACGCGTGCGCGGCGCCGCGCGCGTGCGGAGCGTGCGCTGTTGGCTGTCGCGGTGGTACCGGGACGCGGCGCGTCCTGGCGACCGTGACGCACGCGCGCGTCCCGTACGACGTCTGCGTCGGCATGCGTCTTTGTGCGCCCGTGTACGTCGGTGTAAACCGGCGGAAAAGGGTGCCGCCGGTTTAAACCACCTTATGGTGGTCCCAAGCAGCCCCATTTTAGTGTAGTTTTCACTAAAACTTGATTTTTGGGAGCTAGAGAGGTCCAAATCACGATCCGGAAGAGGCGTTGTGACCGTATTGACGACGCGAACCTAGTTTTAACTTAAAAACTTAGAAATGACCACTTTTTATTTAGAAAATTTTTAAAATAGTGATGTGACATGTACAGGTGCACTTGAATATACCAATTAAAGGGAGTTATTAGCAAGCTAGTGATCTCACACTGATGTAGGTGACGACAAATAATGTTTTGCCTTGATTTTAAACCATGTTTAAACAATAGCATCATGTGTGATTGTGTTTTAAATTGCGATTATTATTTACCATGGAATTTCATGCGACATTGCGTACATGATGGTTATTCCAAATTGAATTCTTTTACTGAATAAACTTATTTAAAATGCTTTTACAAGCATGAGGTTAATTAGTTATGCTTAATTAGAGATTTAATTCTTATTATATATATAGAAAATGCATGGATTTACATGGAAATGAGTATAGAGGCTTAGTAAATTTGGTCCTTTTATAGGCTAACCCCAGGATGAGGGGCATGTCTTGGGGATTTCAAGCTATAAGTGCTCTTGAGTTTTAGCATATACATATGATTTCCGTGTTTTATATTTGATGACGGGTGCTCTCGCCCGGTGGGCGTCATGCTAGGAGGGATAGGGCCGGCCACCCACCTTCCGAGATTATGATGTGATGAGTTTGTGATATGATAGACACCTGCCCATAGATGGCATTCGGTAGGGGTTTGGTAACATGGATAGTCCACACTACCTGGTCCGAGCCTTTCCATGGGGACGTACGTTAAGTCTCCCGTTATGGTGTCGACGGAGAGCGGCGGTGGTTGATACCCATGGAGGGTTGCCACCGCAAAGATGATGGCCCATATTCTTGTTATGTGTGCATGTATGATGAGCATGGTTATAGATGGTATGCCTGGGTGTGACGACACTCAGAAGTTGACTATGTGTACTCCTGATCAGGGATGTTCGTGCGATGTGGTGGGACCCATTACCTTAGGGTGCCCTTATTCTTGTTGTATGCTCCATTTTATTGATTCATGTCATGTTTTAACTCTATGATTGCATGTTTTAGCATATGGAATAAATTGGCATTTATTTGAACATGGCATTATGATATCACTATTTCCATAAATGTTAGACTTTTCATCAATGCTGTTCATTATTTCTTCATTTATTACATTAATTGTCTATGTACCTACACAAGCGATAGCTTGCTGAGGCATTGCTTTGTTTTGCAATGCCTTAGATCTCGAGCGCGACACCAGGAAAGGAAAAGCGGTTGATAAACCTTGAGAGCTGTTGAAGACTAGTTTCCCTATAGTTTTAGACAGTAATGTGAGTCATTAGAGTGGATTATCATTTGAATTTTATTATGGACTGCATATTTTATATTGGGATGTGATTTAGATCTTTGGACATATGTTGGACATTTATATGGGATGTTATGATGGATAGACCCTGGGCCATATTACTATTGTCTTTTGAACGTTTATTTGATTTAAAATAAAGGCGCCTATTTATTTGACGTTGATTTATACGCAGATTATTTATTTATGTTTAAATTACGTGCACGTCATTTTGAGAAAGGAAAAATTAACACCCGGAGTTTTAAGATAGGTTTAGTAAAATGTTAAATAAATCTTTTCTCATGGGATCCCAAATGCTCTTATTTAAATTGTCAAAAAAAAAAATAAAAAATTTGTCTTAAAAATCCGGGGTGTTACAACATATGAAAAAGGATTTGGAAAACCCAGGGTGTCACACTTCTCCTACATTTGGTACAATCAATGCATGACTCCCGCTCTGAACAAATAAACCATCTAAATATGGTGAATATATTTTTGCCTATTGAAAATGAACAATTGCCCATTTTAATCGTCCCTTCGCACAGCCTAATTGGATCCCAGGATCGCCAGTTCGGTTAGATTTTCAGATGTATTCCCCCTCAGCAGTTAGCCTTACTGCACGATTGTATCATGTGCAATGAAGATGGAAGCAGATTCTCAAGTGGTCCAAGGACTAGTAATTAGACTAACGCATGGAAAGATCAAAATGGTTCATCCGACAGTCATAAAGATGTTATAGTTTCCTAGCTCAGTTAACCCACAAATTTGTCCTCCAAACCTTGCATGAGATTATCAAAAACTATCTCAATTTCAATTAACCTAGACACAATCATTACAGTAGTTGCTCAATAATCTAAAAGATTATGTCCTTAACTGTTCCATTTTGGAGTACAAATACAATATGATTTGTATCGACTTTCATATCAATAACAAAGACCATGAATTATCACCATACCTCCATCAATCTTACTGATTGCGTAAAGTAAATCAGTATTATATAAACTGATTTTGACAATCCGATAAGTACAATGTTATCGACTATAAGAAGATCAACTTGGTCTAATCGAATAAAGTTATGCAGAAGATTAAATATTTAATAATAAATAACAACTATAGTGACCTTTAACCCTAACAAGACATGAATCGAATGAGTTAACTTTAACTCAAGTTTCTGATAAGGAGAAAGAAAAATGTGCAACTCAATGGGACAGAGAACGAGCTATGGCCTTCTACTCTGGTGGCCGAAGAAGGCGCCTCTCCCGTGGTAGGTCATAGTTCTAGGTCGTTCTCTGGCCATGTATAAAACAATACAAGTCAAACAAAGAGAAGAAGAAAAATGCTACCAATTAGTATACACTAATCCTATAGATCTAAATTTTGTTTCTGTCTAGGATACCTTGCTCAGCTTTTCCTTTTCGTTTTTTGATAACTCTGCTCAGTTCGTAAGAACACTTCTATTGGCCTTCAATAACCCCCAGCCGCATTTCTTCCTCCTTTTGTGTCTCTGTGACCAAACACTGTCAGTCTTAGCACCATTCAGTCTTGTCCTACGCAGACTCTCTTCTACGAGGGGATACTACAGTGTTAGTCTCCAGATCAGTTTGAGACTCCATGCCTACTAAAGCAGCTAAGCGGTAATAGGGATTCAAACATAAAGGGACGGATGGGAAACGCTTAAATCCTCATAAAATCTTTGTATGAATTCATATGCATGATAAGAAAACAAGAACTTTAGATCAAAACAAAACCGACAACTGCTTTAATGTTCTAAAGTGACTTTTGCAGACTAAGCAAAGAGTAGAAGGGATAATCCTTCATTGAAGTTTCATTTAAAATGCCTTAGCATTGGACCATAACCAAGCATAAGATAAATGTGAAGATAAAGTCGGAAAACGTACGGGTAATGCTCTCTAACTAGACAAGTTACGTGCATTGAGATCACCGGAGCATGCGCTTAGTAGTTTGGGATTTGGTAGGACTCTGATCAGTTTCTAGAACACAAAGGAATTGAAATCATTAGATATAAAGTCCCTGAATAAGTGAAAATTTTCTGAAGAATATCCTACTTTTTTATGCCCTGACTGAATCACCAAGAACTCGTAAGTTCTTATGTTTTCGAATTCAATGCAGGTTATGGTTACCGGCATGCTTTTTCCAAATTATCTCAAAGATCATGAATAATTTATCATCTCAAGCATTATGTACGAATCTAGTTATAGATACAAATTACTAGCAATGCCTTTCTCTGACTTCTTCCAAAAACCTCTCCTAAATGTTTGCGGGAATTTAGCTTGCCAGCTTATTCGTGAATTTGAACTTCATTGAGATTAAAATTGATCATATTGCTGGCTATCTCGAAGGTAGATATTTAAGCTTCTCTTCTATGTTAATAAGAGGCTGAATTTGAATCCCTTGAAGGGTCCTTCAACTTATTAAGGCATATGATTGAAAACTAGATGCTCAGTATGAAGACTACATAGGAGGTCTTTTTGTTTCCCCTTATGGGAAGAAAGTATAAGAGGATTCTTATTCAAGAGACTCTACACTAGAGCCCTATCACATGGTGCACCCATAAGGACTTTTCATTCCATCCATGACATTTGATGTGTCTCTTCAAATTTTTGACATTTGTGTTCAGACTGTTCACCAAATTGGTCTGCTGATTCAGGTCTGTTACGAGATCCTGGATCGAAAGTTACTCTAGAATCTATTAAGTCAACTAGCATACATCAGACCTACACAATTGACGGGCACGTCCATAGTTGGTAGCATTGAGACAATCAATCTCGAATAAACCGGATCATTTACCAGCAGTAGCTTCTTTTAAAAGGAGACATGACGCGCCACGTTTGGATTTTCTACTTTTTCCTTCTGTTAGAACAAGTTCTGACTTGGATCTAGATCAGCTAAGATACCATTTCAATGTGGCATTTTGTTCTGTCTGCCAAAATGATTAATTTCAGAGATCTTCATGTCCTAGATTATCTCTCCAAAGCTATCTTTTAATAGATTGATTACTGCGAGTCTACGCACTAATCCCACAGATACTGTAGACATTATTCATATAAACAATAGGTATGCGTAGAGGCTAAGCTCCAACAAGATAATTACGTAAGAGGTAGAAGCTCATGAAAGTCTCCCCTACGAATCTAAGGCCTCAGCAGAGATCTCTTTTATTTCCTCACCAGAATCTTATGAACTTAAAAGTAAGAAAACTGAAACCAGTTTACAACTGCCACTTGACATTCATAACCACAAACTAGTAAGCCATTGAAGAACTTCGAGACCTTTCGTTTAACAGAAAGCCATGATACCGTACTGAAAGTGTACTAGAAAACTCTCGACGGTGTATTAACGAAACAAAGTAACAGTACCAATAGAACAAATGAAAAAAAAAAAAAAAGGAGCAAAAAAAGGTAAAAAGACGTACTTCTCAACTGGAAACTATTTCTTTAGTTAGGAAGTTGGTGAAAAAATATGTTTAATGTTTTGAGCAATATGGCTGTAGCACCCAATCATTTCACTTACAAAAGCCCAACAATTGCTTTCGTTGGAAGAGAGACCATTTTTTTTTATTACTTTTTTTAGAGGAACTCTAGAATTAGTGATTTTTGTTCAATTAAAAACCCACCTAAAAGCTTGAGCTGATAGGAAGTGGGACAGTAATATTTATATCTTTAACACATCTCTCATTTGGAAGGCCATTTTTAGTCTCTTGCATGTAGATTTGATAATTAGAGGTCTAAAGATTCAAACTCACAACCTTTTTATTAAAAAACCTCTGTTTAAAACTTAAGCTGCCAGGAAGCATGCCACCAATATTTATGTCTAACATCTTTGCATATATTTATTCTCTTGCATCCTTGTATAATTCTTTTTATTGCAAAGGGTGTGGGTCTTATTGTCTCTCAATCGATCGACCGAATAATAAATTCTGTAAAGGGTAGAGGCCGATGAAAGCTCCCAATTAATCAATGGCCTCGGTTGAGATCCCCTCCTGATTCCTATGACATTAAACTATGAAAATAGATACCAGTTTATAACTTCCGCTTGACATTATTCATTACCATAAAGCCGAGAAGAACTGAGACATTCGATCCAACAGACAACATGAAACTGCGGACTGAAAGCTATTCTGGAGAACACACAGAGATTTTTTGGATTACATAACTAGTTATCTTAATGAAACAAAGTGAAGGACTGTCCAACGAGCTAGTCCTTTTGTTGGAGGTTGGGAGAAAAAGTAAGTTAGTGCTGGAATAATACGGTTGTAGCACCACAATAATTGCACTTAAGATAACCCATGTTTCCCAGGGAAGAGGACCCATTTCTTAACTTATCTAAGGGAATTCTAGGATTGGGTAGCTTTACATATATTTATTCCCTAGTCCAAGTGCATGATCCTTGCACAACTCTCTTTCATAATTGCAAACGGTATGGCTCTCTCTCTCTCTCTCTCTCTCTCTCTCTCTCTCTCTCTCTCTCTCTCTCTCTCTCTCTCTCTCTCTCTCTCTCTCGTGCCGTTACTTTGCCTTTGTAAAGAGATTTATGGTGAACTCACTGATCCCAAAATCTACTTGGAGTCCTAAATCAAGGTTGCTCTTACAAAACGTAAGGAAATAAACGTCCCTCAAAAAGTATACTTTTTAGGATGCTAGCCTGCCATTCATCTTCTAGGTCTAGTGATATACAAGATATGTCACAAAAGATTTTCTTCATTGGATGATCTTGATCCTGATGATTATTATTTCGAAGTGTGATATAGATAGCTCAAAAGGTCAATCTATCCTAGGAAGCTTTCCACTCATCAGCGGGTTAAGATTGTGTTAGGCATGAGATTTTTCAGGGATAACCCATCAGAAAAATAGAACCCAGTAAACTAATGATTTGCATCACCAAAAAGCTTCCTCCAACTTGTATTTTTAGAGGAGTGTTTTCCCTTACGCTTTCAATTGTGGCCATCACAAAATTTGTCCTTGTTTTAGTCCCTCCAAACCAGTTCATAAAGATCCTACCACTAGAAGAAATAAAGACCACTCTTTCCAGAGGGTTAGACACCCTACTACTTGAAGCATATCATTTCAGATGGGAAGTTTTACTCTTCTTTTGTTTCTTTCTCTTTTTTATTCTAGATGAAGACCACACAAAAGCAAGTTTGTCACTATTAACTAATTGCCATTCCTTTCTTTGACATGTCATCAATGGCAGCCACTCCCTTATCCCTATCTAATGGGTCTCATCAACCCCACCCACTTCTCTGGAAAGGAACCAAAGAAGCTAACCAAGCATGCCCCATCACTCTTAGAACAAAACAAGTACAATGGTCCTATGTTACTTTCAAGGACTGAATGAAATCTCCCATTGAACCTTCCCCTTCATGGGGAATGCATCTTCTTTCTACCTCTGCCACTTGAACCCCTACTTGATCCATAATCACCAATCACAACATCATTATGATCCTAATCGCGGAAAGTCGAAACGACCAAATTCCAGATCCACATCTTAAACAGACCGCCAGAAAGAGGCCGACACCTATGGATTTATGGCCTTGATTTTCTTGATTGTGATGTCATGTACCCACCCATTAAGAATGAATGAGGATTGCTTTCACATTATGATAAGTGTTAGCTAGTAACTAATGACATCATAGCTTAGGCAATACAGTAAGTGGGCTTGATACCAACCATTGGTAATGAGCTTGTAAGGGGGATTATTTTAATGCAAGGGATGCAGTAATAAAGCAAGTGGGCAAAGCAAAAGGGCCAAAAGAAACACGTTAAAAGCACCACAAAGGGGACGAGTACGACCCTTAGAGACGCTGAAGAAGGAAAGTAAGTGGTGAGCCTTTCAAAGGCTTAAATGGGTAAGTGAAAATCCACCTCCACCCACTTGTCCAGTCCCATATGTGCTTCCCCCACCCACGAGCAATTGCTGTAATCTTATGGATTGCCTTTTGGAGCTTTCCATGGAAAATTAAACAAAAAATGGACGGCTTAGGAGGGTTGTAGTGCAAAATGGACGGCCAAGGATGAAGTATTGGACGCAAGTGGGACACATGGAGAGATGCAATTGCTGGGTGGCATTGGTTAATGGTCAAGATAGGGATAGGTTTCTCCCAGAGAATCAAGTTGGCAGGCAACGTGTCTGGCGTCTTTCTCCAGACAGAGAAGGACGGTTTATCGGGAAAACCGGTAAATATTAAAGTGGCAGGTGCGAATCAAAGCCCAGACAACTTAGCATTCCTTTACGGACGAATGAGAAACCGAAGCACCCTCCAAGGCGCTTGTGTAGAAGATCCCAACTTTTGCATCGTGGGGCCCAACTTTTGGACGATCTTACCCGTTCAGCCAATTCTTAAGGCTTTCCACTTCTAATAAGTAAAAGAATTACTGTCATTGGACGACTGTAGCATCCTAAATACCATTTTTTTCAGTTCAGTTTAGACTGTAGATTTTCTCAGATCTAGACCATGCAATCTGCTCCATTCCTGGATTATACACTCCAGGAGCACTCAGATGCACGGTTCAGATCGTTATAAGGTACATTCTCCTCGTGAAAAAGGTTTTCCCTTCTTGCTTTCCTTTTGGTCAATGCACCCTAGAGAGAGAGAGACGTATGCTATTACGGTTGAGTTGTTATCCTAGCGTCTTTGTGGGCCATAACAAAGCTCCATCTACCATTTGAAAAGAACATTCAAATCAACGGCCAATAAATGATCGCTAATACAAGTCGAAATCGTGGTTATCGATGGCTTAATTGTGCATACACCATCTAATTGGTCTATGTACATTGTTGGTTCACTTCAGCGGCCCGAAAGTCGTGACCTTAAAGTCAAGGCCGTTACGACCGTTTCTTGTCTGTGGTTTTCTTTCAAGTTGATGCTTACATCTGCAAGACCTGAAGATGATACCAGAAGATGCGCTTAAGGTGAGAACAAATTAGAAGCAAGATTATTAGTCGGTTTACTGCAGAACCGATCCAGACCCTTCATGAAACGGCCCCACATTAGAGGAAATCCCAACCATTCATCTTAGTCCAACGTTGGCCCCAGTGTGGCGATGTCATTGACCCCTGAGTTTTGATCTATGATGGATCAAAATGCCAACATGTAGAGAGAAGGTAGACAAGAAAGCCAGCCCGTCTTTTGCCTCCACACCCTCATATCTTTAAGGAATGCTAACGAAGAACTCGACTAGATGACTAGTTGCCGTAACACGATCCCTTTATATGTAGGGCCCACCTTTAGATGATTCTCCTTATTCATTTGATTGCTCTGGCTTTGGATGTATTTTAATGACTTCTATGCTCTTGGTAGTTGAATGTAGACTTTTATTATGCAAAGCTTATATTGCTCATTACCCAAAGTCTCTAATCTGCACCCATTCTTTAACCACCATATATCTAAAGCTGGAGAAATCAAATTAACGGTTTGGATCATCCCAAGGTTGGCTCCTCATGCAAAAATGGAACCCTGCAAGTCAACTTGCCATGCTCACGCGCTCTATGATAACATTCTTCAACATGACAAGCTAAAAACAAAAGATTCTATACCAAACCGATGAGAGTGGTGGCCGAGGAATCATCGCCTCCAGAGGGCCGAGGAATCGCCAAGGCGGCTTACAAACTTCGGTTCTTATAAGTACGACCACTCATTGTGGCATATCCTCCCACTTCCCAAAAGTTGACACGTAGCACACTTTATCATAGCCAATCCAATCCCGCCACATCATTCCATTGCACCTAGGAATATTCATAGAAGACGGCCAGGTGGTCGGCCCTACACTGGTCGTCTTCTTCATCTTTTCTACTGTTCGGCCCCACAAAGCCGACTTTTCCACAGTTCTGCCCACACGCACAAACTTGCCCAAATTGGCAAATATTATTTCATACCATGTATAGGAAGCTTTCACACTGCAATCCTTCTACATTTTTCCTACCACTCTATATTTACATTTTCCAGATAAAAAGAAAGTTAAGTAAAATAAACTATACTCAGGACCATATTATTAGAGCAATCTTTGCACATTACAATCCTTTCACATTTTTCTATATCACCTATATATAAATATTTACATTTTAGAAAAAATGGAAAACTAAGTATTTCTAGGCCCTTATTATTACTTGAACCTCCTATTTTCCATCTTTTCCATTCTATTTCTACTTCTCCTCCTTTCTCCATTTTTCCATCTTTTCCTTGTATTATTTTTTTCTGTATATACACCAGAGAGCTTGAGTGACTTCCCAACACCGGCCTCCCTAGTGAAAGCACCGAGTGCGATATACATTGAGTATTTGGTATATATACTATTGACTGATGATCTAGAATTCAAGGACGAGTCCTCCCATTGGAGCCCTGTGAGGAATGCCCTTTCTCTTTGCAGTCCTGAAGTTTATCACTGTTGGTGGGGGTGTCGAAGGAGTAAAGCTCTGCACAGTCTTCTCATGGCCATGGCTACAGCTTGAGTATGATTCTTCTGATATTGAAGCTTCTGACTTTTTCTTTCTTCGATTCATTGATGTCCCAGCAATCTGAATCACAGGTAGAGGAAACCCCATTGAGACAATTACAACAAAATCAATGTTTGATCACCAAAAATAAGAAAAAAGTTTGTATTCTTCACAATATATGCAGAACTGAAAATGTGGGAAAAATATTCCAAAAAAAGGCAGAAATGGCCCAAATGGGAATCATTCTTGGGGAATACCCACATTTAAGTACAAGAACCCGTTGTTTCACTGACAGGGAATGGAAATACCAAAGAGACAGAGCCGGTGAATTGAATTGATGCTTCAAAAAGCCTAACAATGGCTAACTTTTGTACATATTCCATTTGGGTATCTACAAAACCAACGAATAATGGGCTAAAAAGGGGAAATTTGGGAAAAGAAAGAGAAAAAATACCTTGCAGCCCAAAGAACAGAATCTGAAGGAATCAAGCAGACTTCTCTCACAGACTTCACAGGTGTTTGTAACACCTTTACCAGGCCTCGGCTGAGGACGTTCGTTCAAAAACACAACTCTAGCACTGTTGATAATGTAAGTTTGGACACCTGTAATGTCCAAAACCTTTTGAATCTCAGACACCCGGATTACATCATGGTAAGAAGACCTCCTAATCTGCAGAAAAACGAAAAACATAGCCGTTAGCTTGGCGGGAATGAATCAAAACCGAAATACCCAACTGAGAAAAGAAGGCAAAAATGTTTACAAACCTGTATTGCCCGATGATCTTTGTGATAGGCAAGACAGAGAGAACAGAGAGATCCATTCATACAGTCCAAGCAATACATATTGCATTCGCTCTTGTGTGAATCAGCGTGGAACTTGCATTGAACGAAGAAACTCGTCTCGAGAAGAGGGCGCAGCCATGGCGGCCATATGTTATCATCTTCTGTTCCTCCCTGTTGAAAGAACATCAATAGTGAGAAAAACAGAAAAAGAAAACAGAGGGAGAGAGAGAATCAGTAAACTAAAAAGTGGGCATTGCTTATAGGAATGATGAGAAAAACAGCAGAAAAGAGAGAAAAAGCATAGTCTTACGCAATGGACAGAAGGGAAGATAGAGCAAAGTACAGGAAGAATCAGTCAACTGGCAATGGAGAGAGAGAGAGAGAGAGAGAGAGAGAGAGAGAGAGAGAGAGAGAGAGAGAGAGAGAGAGAGAGAAATCAATAATATGAAAAATGGGTATTGCTAATAGGAAAGGTGAGAAAAACAGAGGAAAGCAGAGAAGGCAAAACAGAGAAAGAATCAACAAACTAAAAAGTGGGTATTGCTTACCATGATTCTACGATTCTTGGGTTTGAGCTCTTTGAAAGTGGATTCCTGATCGATCGCCAGTTTGTAGAGATGAAGGAACCAAAAGGGGTTTCCTTTCCTTCTTTGCTTGGTATAGAGAGAGAAACAGAAGAAAGACTTTAGAGAGAGAGAGAGAGAGAGGGCTAAGGAGGGTTTGGGGATGTGGTGGAGGGTTTTGTAGTGGTGGAGGTAGATGGGCGACCGCGGGGGTTTGGGTCGTTCTTATCCGCTTAAAGTCTAAAACCGAGCCTAACTCCGAAGCCCGAACCAAAGATGCGTTGATTGCAAGGAACTAACTTCTTTTTCTTGGGTTTTTATTTTCTATTCCGGCATGGCCCTTCCCCGCCCTGACGAGTTGATTGCGAAAAACACAACTTACTCGCCCGGGCAGGCCGGATTAATATTGTTCCATCTGTACGAGTATTGAGATTTTTTTTTTCCTTTTGTTAAATATACAAAACTTTTAATTATATTTATATTTATGTAAAGATTTTATAAAAATAAGCATCTATTATAATTAAATTATAATAATAATAAATAATAAATACATTTTGGTATATGAATATATGTGAAACATATGAACCGAGACGTAGAATTTTCTCGAAAAAAAATCCTACCTATGATGAATGCGGGTTACTAATTTGCTACCCCAACTTATCCCAAGCAAGTGTAAGTTGGGGCAAAGCCCTGGTTTAACCCGTTCCATTGCTCTCTACTTCCTTTGTAGAATAGAAAAGAAGGATAGACATTGGAGACAGGTTTGGACAATAGTGGACTTCAATGTATATATTTGGTCTTTGTTTCTTGCATAATTGCAAGGTAAAATAGGTCAGTCCTGGTGCATGAAGCTTTCACGTATATAGGCTCGGAGGAAGGGACGGATCACAAATGTTAAAAGTATACAGCCTTATCTTGTATTTTGTAAGAGGTTATTTTCATGTCTTGAACTTGTGACCACAACGTCACATAAAGACAACTCTAACGTTACGCCAAGGATCCTCTTCATGCTTGTTGGTAGTCAAAGAAGTAAATTAGAGAGTAGAGAAGAATAATTGAAGATTAGACCCAAAAAGGCTTCACCTTTTTAATCTTTCCTATTTGTAAGGAGTTGGAGAGAACAAATGGTAGAGCAATCTAAACTTAGGCTATGTAACTCTAGAACTTAGTTTTATGTTTTGAAGGAATTCCCTTTGGGAACCCCCTAAAGGGTAAAAAGGAGGCTTCTTCTAGTATATAGTTGAGATAGATGCAGACAAAGCACCCCATTTCTACTTGGCATGGCCCACTTGTAAACAAAATCAAAACTGTCCATTTGCCACCTACTTAGTACCACCAGCTTGAAAACCTGCCCATTGGACAATCATAAATGTTTACATATAGCAACTAAACGTCCCTATTCAAGGATGAAAAACGTGTTCAATTGCTCTCCGGAATGGTCCAGCTCAATTATATATGGTGCCATGGAGATGTAATGTGTTTGCCATCGATAGACGGTTCAGATCATCCGAAGATGGAGCAAAATAAGATGTAATGGGATTCACTTAGTTAAACACTTTACTTAATTATGTAAGCATCAAGTGAAGAGTGAAGAAGAGGATCCTTGGTGCAATGGTATAATTATTGTCGTGTGACCTTAGGTTCAAGGATTCGAGGTTTGGAAATAGTCTCTTTTACAAAAATACAAGATAAGGCTGCATATTATAAACTCTTGTGGTCTACCCCTTCCCTAGACACCATGCATAGAATAGGTGTACAAATGTCTAAGTGCTATCCTGCCATTACTTTAAAAGGAAAAGTACATTTATCCAGCTCATTAGCCAATATTGTGGTTTCATATTAAAATTCTTTAGAGAAAAAATCTAGGGTTCATAAATTTATATGGATTTACCTTAACCATTGATTTTTATCGTTCCACACAACTCATAAAATATTTACACATCGAATGATTGGTCTTGAAAATCATTTGTAATTAGAGATAAAAACAACTGGGGGAGCTAACACTGCACCCCTTAGCATGGTGGGAGTCCCAGAAGGAGTCAGACGCTCTTGGCGTTTGAAGAAGCCCAAATCGATGCCCCTTTTTTACATGCATGGTGAAATTTTTTGCGTGAGTTTGCTCAGGTTGTTCGTATAAATACCCATGCAATTTTCACAAAAAATTTATTTCGAATATTTGGCGAAACAAGGAGGAAAAAAAGCTCACAATTATGACCAAAATGCTTGTTAATTAGACATGGAAGGTATTCAGTTATTAGCTACAGAATTAGAGTCTATTATTGATTAGTAATGCGATTATGAAATGGATTATTGTCCCATTAAGGGTGGGGGGGAATTTGTTGAATTGGGACTTCCACAAACACACTATTCACGTGGTCTAGTTAATTTAACCCTGGAAGCACGCACTTGGCAATAAAAAAAGGTGCAATTTTACTACCTTTGCAGGATTCACAATCCATCTCCTTTAGCACTTTTCCAAAGAGAAACGGGTCCCAAAAAGTATGGGCGGGATCCACTGCCTAGTAGATCTGAATCGTTCTTTTGTTCAATTGATCTTCATCATGAAAAACCCATGTTCGACCTGAAATCTTTATGTGCGATTAACGATCCTTAAGCTTCACTGTATATAATCATATATGTACTAAAGATAGATCTATTGTTCAATGATCAATTAAGAGGCAGATTGGCCCCGGAATAACAATCTATGGACGATAGAGATCTTATCCTAAGGGATAATTTAGTCCAAGTCCATTTATAGGCAATAGACAAATCTTTACCAGGGTATTTTAGTCATTTAACAGAAGCTTGCTATTATATAATTTTGGACCCCACAGACTCTCTGGTGGTTCACCCTCCACAGACCAAACATCAAACGACAATTTCAACGGGGGTTTTTAATGCCACAAACAAATATTTAAAAATAGATAAAATAAGCCCTGAATTTATAAAATTGACTAAGATATTCTCGATGATGCACACAATCGCCTATTTTCAGATAACGACCCATTAAAAAAATAAGGAAAAAAAAAACACAGTACGGACTGTTTATTAGCCTCTACCATTAATATGAACTTGTGTTAAAATAACATCATTAGCAGGCAGATTAATACTGAAACCAAAATCTACATTAAAAATTGCCCTAAAATCTCTCAGTGAACTCACAATAATTATAGAAAAAGAAAAAAGAATACCAATTAAAAAATTAGAAAAAAACAGCCGACCAGATGATCATGGCGGCTGCTTTCGAGGCCATAAAAGCTGCGCTTTGAAGAATCTTAATATCGATTTGTAGAATGTTCCGAGGCCTTGATTTTGCAATGCAACTACATCTACAGTGGGACAATCACATCAACGGTTCAGATTACCAAATGATGCTAGGAAAAAGGATTAACAATCAGATGAAACCATCTAATGCTTTCAAGATTCAAACCACATTTTGTCTAGAAAATTTTCCCTTGTATAAAGAATGGGATACTTGGAATATATGATTCAAACCTTGCTCTTAAACGAAATAAGACTTGAACCAGTCAATATCTGCCAACGATTCCAGATAATTGGCCGATAACGTGACAGACTGTTCTTGCGATTATGATCTTATACTTAGAACGAGAGATCTTTCTGAATTAATTCCTTCAATGCCAAGTTTTAAAACTCGTGAATCATCTAAGTTACTCAATTTTCAGTTCAATGGCAAGAAGAGAAAATAATAAAATTATCTTCAACTTCTTCAAAAAAAAATTTACTTGTTGGTTATAAGATATAAAATCCTCTTTTTTTATCCAAACTTAGGACCGACATCGACGAAGTTGATAGAAATCATATACTAGTTTCGGCTTTTGATGTGTGTTGATCATAGATCTAAAAACCCCGATTCGTATTTGATCCGGGTGTGAAATTACAGATTTGCAAATTAGCCATCCATCCTGCATGTCATGTAAAATTGTATATGTTAATCTTTTTTTAAAGATCTAAACCATTAATTTTGTTTAGAATGCCTTAGATAAGATGTGTTCCAAAATTTCAAATGCATAAGTTGAAAATAGAGTCACTATTTTTTCTTTTTTATAAAAAATTAAAACAAATAGTTAGAATTATCCAAAAAAACAATTTTTCACGGGTCTCGTATTTTGGGAATGCTGAACAAGATTAACTATTTAATCTTTCAAAATAAGTCATCATCCACGGTTTATATTTTTTTTCTAACTATAATATTTCAAAATGCCCTTTTTAAAGGATATCCGTAGATGTATCTGCGGACTGTGGACTTAACGGATTGTTAATTCATCCAGTCCGTATATAAGCTGATTTTGATCCGTTTTGCCGGCTCTAGTAATAAGGACCATCAGCAGAGTTGACCGCCATTACCATATCGTTACTTGGTAAACGAAAGGGATTCAGGTTAAATGCATTTCCAAGCAATCGCTATCGAACAGGATACGGTGATGAAACGAATCGCTATAAATAAATTTCTATTCTTCGAGCGGGTCCGTTAGCTACGTTCGCGTTGCTTTCTACGACTGGAGTATTGTCTTGTATTTTTATAAGAGGTTATTTTCATGTCTTGAACCCGTAATTTTAAAGTCACGTGACAACAACTTTTACCATTACGCCAAGCCTCTCTTCATGAATAGCAAAATAAAAAGAAAAATTATACAAAGAGAAGCTAATATAAATCCGCTGTGTCAAACCCACGAGGTTCTAAAGCAGGCTTCCTCAAATGGTATAATATCACATTTATTCTTTACTTTTTAGGACTTCTCTAACCGTTGATCTGAGAATCTGGATCTTGATTGCTGCTCGTTGTCCCATAACCATTGATTAACAACTAATCGGTGGAGTCTTGAGTAGAAGACTCTGTGGATCGAAGGATGCCTTAGACATCAGCAGATTCAGTGTATAGGGCCAAATAGACGGCGGATGGGCCATGTATCAGTGAATTGGTGG
This sequence comes from Warburgia ugandensis, assembly GCA_035236585.1. Classification (NCBI taxonomy): domain Eukaryota; kingdom Viridiplantae; phylum Streptophyta; class Magnoliopsida; order Canellales; family Canellaceae; genus Warburgia; species Warburgia ugandensis. The sequence continues at coordinate 3,615,300 of CP141131.1, read as the reverse complement.
AAAGATATCGATCATTCCTTACCAATGTGATGCCACCTGACTAGGTTTCGTACGATAGAGCTGTTATATACTTACATAAATTAGATTTGCGTGCAGTTAAGGTTTATCTTTAAGCCACAAAAATCTTCTCTAATAGTACCGATGCCTTGTGGCGCATTGGCACAAGTAGGGGTCTCTCGCTTGGGTGACCAAGGCTGAAGGCTATGCATGAGTTTAAGTGTGTCTAACTTTCAAAAGAGAAATCTTCTTCATTACAAGATCCCAGTATGCAAGTAGGAGTCTCTCACCCAGGTGAGCAGGGTTCAAAGCTGTACATGTCTTTGTCCGTTGTGTTGGACTTTAAAAAAAAAAAAATCTTATCCATTATACGATCATAAGGAATCTCTCGCTTAAGTGACCAAGGTTTGAGGCTGTGCAAATGTAGGTGAATGTCTAGCTTTTTCAAAAAAAAGTTTATTCCAATGAAAAATAGATAGCTCAGAATGTTCAAAAACATTAGGAAGACATGCCCTAGAAGGTGAACAGTTACAACCACCAGTCATCATGGCAGCTACCATTCTTGTCTAAAAGTGCTTAGATTTGCACATACCGTATACTTGTCCTTGTAATCCTTCTTACTTAGAAAAACAACAAAATTAACTGTTGGTCAAAATGGTGATGAAATTTGGACTTAACCACTTATTCAAGTTAATCAAGTCTCTAGCCTCTAACCAGTAGGTTGTGGGTTCAAGCCGTTCCTCATTAAAAAAAATAAAGGAAAAAGAAAGTAAAAACAATTCAAAAAGAATAAAAAAAAGAAAGAAAGAAAGAAAGAAAAAGTAGTAATAATATGGTTCGTTGTTGACTTAGTAGCAGGCTTGATGGTCAGAACGCCGGCATCACGGCCCTCGAAGGACCGAGGAAGGAGCGCGAGTCGGATGTCACCGCACGGGTTTTCTACGGTCCCGCGTCAAAATCAGACACGCTGCTCACTGAGTGGGTCAGGCCGCGTAAAGGACGGTTTTCATGGAAGCTGCGAAGTCTCTTCCACGCTAGTTGAATGTTTTTAACATTACTTTGCGGAACAGGGAGCCCACTTGTCATTGTGACATATTCCTATGTGGCCTATGAATTTTGGACCGTTGATCTGGTGGATGGGACCTGGTATTATTATCTTGGCCGGTTGATTATAAGGCTGTAAATCCCTTTAGCTGTCTGAATCGAGCAGGGGTCCAGGAGATTCTGAATCGACTGCTTTTTCATTCTTAGCTTCTAAGTTAGCAGGAAATGCATAGGAATTATTGGAAATGGAACCCGGTTCCAGATTTACAGGATTTGTACTTTTTGGGTGAATACGGAAGTCTACTTTCAGCTGGAAATCAAGTGGCAGATTGAAAACCCAAAATCGTGGGCAAATTTATCCTGTTTGGTAGGCAAGAAATGCATGGAAATTGATTTCTATAGAGAAAAGAATTCTCCGTGGAAAGTAATATTTTACAATTTGAAATTAAATTATGCTAAAGATCTCGCGAATGTACACCATGAAAAGTTTTTGGGGCTTTTAGAACATCAAATCTCATTTTTGTGTTTGTTAAGAAAGTGTCCGAAGCTGGTAGGAATGCAAACGGCTTTCGCAAGGAAGTATTCCAGGAGAAAAGTGCCCCCTTGCTTATTGAACGAGCCATAGTTTTAAAACTAGCAACTTGAAAGGTGTCCGAATTATTAGAATCAGTAGTAAATCAAGTCATTCAATGTAAAGCCTTGAGCGATGAATCCCAACAAAGGTTAGGTATTGAGAATTAGTTTCACATTGCTTGGAAAGAGAAAATCGGGTAGTTTATAAGAGTTCGTGGAACTCTTATAACAATGAGGCTTTTTCTCGTAAGGGAGGAACAAAATCGTGAGGGTGTATGAACGTCTCAAAGCAGATAATATTGTTGTTGTGAGACCCTGACTGTTACACTCAACGAGTTGATTCACTATTTAATAAAAGTTTGAACAAGAGACCTCCCTAATCACACTAATATAGCTTAAGTAGCTTGTCCAATAGTCATTATTGCACCGAAGTAAAACCTTGAAATCTATTTACAAAACAAAATCCTTCTACAAATATCCCGTCCAAGTTTTTTCAGTCACCAGTGCATGGTCTTTCCGAGTTAACTCGACTCGTCTCACTTTTGAACCCATAACAAAGTTCTTCGTATAAGTAAGCATACAATCTACTCCAGAAAAGCTATCGGCAGTAACACATACTCAATCAAAAGCAGTGTTCTCATTTTGAAACAGCCATAAAGGGCCAAATAATTGGACCTGTCATCTAAAGGACCCCATGTTTTTTTGTTAAAGGAAAATGATCACATTATTGGAATCCTGTCCTCCATCTCTTTTATTATGCCTACCAGAGAACCTTTTAAGTGGCTCCGTAGCCTTTTGTTTTTCTAATCTAATTTGGCATGACCAAGAAGATAAACAATTGCACCCGAGGTTCAGAGTACTGCTTGCATGAACATTTGCTCACCCAAAATCTAGCATCTGAAAGATGTACACAAGTGAAGATTCTCCACCACTGTCTTCTCCTTTTCTAACCATCCATTTAAAGTCCCTTAGTCCATAGTTTTCGAATGTCCAAATGGGTCCAAATTTTAACTCATCAATCAATCCAATCACGACATATATATAGAGAGAGAGAACTAACAATTAGCCCATACCGAAAATTTTCAATTTTTTTTTCTTTTTTCTGAGGGACATATATTATTTTATTTGGTGGAAAATGGTTCTCCTAATACATACATGAAACCAGAACACCAATCCAAAACCAACAGAGCGAAGGACTTGTTTAAAAGGAAAATGACACTGAACTACTGTTCCAAACTTGTATGGAAATATAAAATAAGTTCATGCGGATAAGGACCAGCACTTCAAGAGGAAAATAGACAAGCTAACAAGAACCACGCCGTTGTTTCCGTACTGAATTGGTATCTTTCGTCAAGAGGGGGTGTGGGGAAGAAATTACAATTCCAGAGCCGTTTTGTCCTTCCGTCATCTAGTTTATAAATTGAAGGGAGCCTTGGCACAACAGTAGAGTTGTCTTCGCATGACTTTGAATTGAATGGAGGCTTGGCACAACAGTAGAGCTGTCGTGACTTTGAGATCACAAATTCGATAGTGAAAACCACTTCTTGTAAAATGCAAAGTAGAGCCCAATTAAGAGTGGCTGAGTTGACGTGACCCAATTTGCGTCAACTCACTTTTGAACGTTACTGAGTGACTCTTATATGATCTAATCAGTATCTGTCCTGCATTGTGGCTTAGATTTACTCATATTACTTGCTTCAGTGCTTCATTTCTTAGCAACCCCCACGGGAGCCTTTAGTTGAGTTACTCTCTCTGGGATAATGACACAGACAGACACATGAGCAGCCTCGAAAACATACCTACTAAGGGATTAAATGGAAGTAGGTAAATTGTAAAGAAATGCATGCATTGAAATATTGAATAAACTAATGAAATTGGAGTTGGAGGGGGTTAAAATAGATTCTTCACTGTAATTCTATGTGATTGCAAGCAACCTGGTTGAGTCGACTGAACTCGTCTTCACTCAAGGTTCCATTCAAGTTATCTTAGTGTCTTTTGCATGCTCTGCTCTAGGGACATTGTGGCTTACACTGCTTTTGTATTAGTTGCCTCAATGGATCATCTAACACTGAGTCCAGCAAGACTCTTTACTAATCAAATATATTAACCGTCAATCCCTTCCATTATTGCTAATATACTATTGTATCAATTTCTTGCCAATCTAGAGTTAGCTCATCCCTTTAAGGGCAGTTCTACCCACTATTTATCGATTTCATCTAATTCTATTGCTTATATGAACAAAAGCTTACAATCTTCTCTCATAATTTGTATTAAATGATCAAACCCTTTTTTTTCTTTTTCTTTTTGCATCTTATATTCAGTAGAACATGGAGACGCTTATTATAAGTTAACATACTTCACAACAAACTTATACAAAAGCCATTTCATATCTCAGCATCCCTACCCTAATTAAATACCTCCTAATCCAACCCCCAACAGCTACACCTATGAAAATAAATAAAGAGTCACAAAATAAGAATAATCAAAGAAAACATAACAGCATGTATATCAATCTCTACAAATGCTGCTACATATATATTGATTATAGGTACATCATACACTGCTGGCTAGTTTTATTTTCAGAAATATTTTCCGGCAGAGATTGCATGGCAGAAGTTAATAAAATGTTTCTCTCTTCTTCTTTTTTCTTTTTTTTTTCCTTTTCTTTTGATGGTGGTAATGAATTGTTTGTTAACCAATATTATATCGCGGGTCTTAGAAATGATATTTGTGCTTCTTCTCTTTCATCAATCTACACATTGTGTCGTCAATTACATGTCTTAACAATTTCAGTAAAGACCATCACTATCCAACGTAAAGTAAGGCAATATCATCATCACCCAAAGACGTGACGTTGTGGATTACTGAATCATGTCTCTACTTGATTGTTGCACGCCTAGTGACCAGGCCACAGTGACTCCTGGAGTGATTGCTGCATACTTGCCCCTTCACATTTCTCGGGTCACCTTCGCTAAAACGATGACATCTTACTCAGAGAGCTGTCCCTTCCATTGACCACAAAGGATTGAGAGCATGATTATAGGTAAAGTAATGAGTTATTCAGTTCCGATTTTATGGTGTCTTGGCTATATTTCAATTACATGGTGTAAGACTGCATGATTCCTGATTAATGTGATTTTACTTTGTAAAATACTAGACCAATTCATATTTGTACAAGTATCCAAAATGAAAATTTTGAAAAAGGTCCCAAGTTTTTCATCTTCTAATATTTGCCCAAATAATTCAAAAGTGTTCGCACTACTTTTGTGAGACACCCTGGGTTTTTCTAAACCTTTTTCCCAAATTCATAAATCATCATCATCAAGACCTTATCCTAATTAGGGGTTGGTCATCCCAAATTCATAAATATTAATAATAATACGTTTTATAAAATAGATGGGATCCTTGAAAGTAAAGCTTGCAATTAACATAAATAACGCAGCATTCAAAAGAAATTCCCGAGGGTCATCCCATATCCAAAACCACGATAACAAACAAAAGTCAAATCATCAATATACTGAACATGCTCAAAGTAAAACCATGACAAATCATGCACAGTCATAAAAAGACAATAATAAGAATAATATGTATAAATTCCTCATAAGATCCATCCATGATCACCACGTCATACACCCATCGTCAAGTAAAGGTACACTATACATGTAATTTGGGTCCAATATATCCATAATATCAACATCCATATACAATCCAACCAATCTAAACATAAGTACAAGAGGCGTATACTAAATCAATCTTTGATGTCCAAAAAAGCAAATAATTCTTGAGATTCTCCCTCAATCAATAGTGCTCTACCTGCTTACCCTTAGTGATATAGTACTTCAAAATCTGAGACATTGCAAAACAAAGCAATGCTTCAGCAAGCTAGGCTTGTGTATGAGATTTACATTCAATTTACAAAAACGATAGAAAATCACATGCCCCAAAGTATCAAGATCATGGTAAATCCCGTAAGATGAATATATATGTATGAAACATTAGATATCCATGACGAGCAATACACAAAATCTATGATATAAACAAAGCGATATCAATCATGGGCGTCATGACATTCAAAATATGAGAAAATACGTAGATACACGTATGTCAAAACAATGAAAATCTGTATTCATAGAACAATATAAATGTATGTCACAACCAACAAAACATTATGTACGGTCAAGTCCTATGAGTGTCTCAAGTACACTCATGACAAGGGGCCAGCTTTCAGTACTTTTCGCTTTCACCCTTTCACCCACAACAGGATACTCAGGCACTCATAGAAAGACACATTCTAATCCTGCTTTCACCCTTTTACCCACACGGGGCACTTAGGTACTCACGGAAAGACGCATTCCAATCTCGTTTTCACCCTTTCACCCACACAGGACACTCAGGCACTCACGGGAAGACACATCTCATCACAAGCTCAATTGTCCTAATCGACAAGGCACAGAAACTCTCCATGTGTAAAAATCTCAATAAGATCCGGTCAAAGACATGATAGTGTACCATCATTCATATATTTAAATATATGACTAAATCATGCAGAATAAAGGAATTTTTTTGAAAACATGATAATGTGTAATCATTCTCGATAAAACCAAATCGAGTAAGTAATTCAATATATCAACATCATTATTGAAAATTAGTGTATAATATCCTTAATTATCAAGTCGATGCAACTAAAATATACTAAAGATAGTGCATAAATCATTCACAAAGGAAATAGCAAATATATCACCAATACATGCTGAAGATGATCTCATGCAATATTGCAGGGCATAAAACCTACTCCTCAAAGTTTCAAATACTATGTTATGATTTAAAAAATCATAAAAAAAATCACGAATGTAATCACCTACCTCGATAAACATGGTACTCCAATCAAGCGCGTAAGCTATATCACGTCGTACACCTTGACATATTTGTCATATCATAAGTACTTGATCACTTAGTGTTCTCACATCTCAAATAAATAGGTCCAAGTGATAACTTCTCTGATCTAGTAGTTAATCCTAGATTAACAGCTTAGATCATCTAATTAACCCTCAATTAGGGCAATCCTGAGCTAGATGTTTGTCTTTCTAACATCCTCATACGTCATCTTTGATTTCAATCCTATTCATTTTCATCATGATCCATTTAATTTTTATGTTTGTTTAGTGATTCACATGTATCTCTATGATTACGTGTCGATTGACGGTCAGGTCACTCTTTGATTAGCCCATCCTAAGGGACCTAATCAGATTGACGGTCAAGATCACTTTTCTAGAATGTTTACCTATGATCAAACCATAATTTCTGTCCATTCATGTTTTGGATCATTAATATGTTCAAGTTCTAAGGCTTAATTATTTATTGATCGGCCAGATCTAAGTTATAGGATTACATATCTTAAGTTTAATATAATTATACTTGGTCAAATTGTATTTTTGATGTTACAACCATGCCTGTCTCATGGAGCTGATTCCAACAGATCTTTCGGATAAAAAATCCGACTTCTGTAACTCCTAAAATTACGTTTTTATTGAAAATACTCCATAAATTAATTTATTAAATTAAAGGGGTCTGCGCCTCCCGCAGGAGTGTCCTGGTCGCCTGGTCCATCGAGGATGATGAACCAGGATTGTTCATTCTGTTTTTGCCCAATCTTAGGCTTTATAGGTCTGGTTTCTCTTTGTTTTCGCCGTTTCTAGTACTATTCTTTGGTTTTTCCTAGATTTACTCCAAAATTCTAATTTTCTTCTAGATCTAGCTATTATACAATGATAATGGATATGAAATATGAGTACTGGAATGAAAAAAAAAAACCTCCAAGGATCGGGCTCCTACCTCTCAGATCGGCAAAAAAATCCGATCTTATAGTTTTATGGTTCTGATGAAGACGTGGAAAAACAGTGAGATCGAGCAACTCCACAGATGATCCGACACTCCCACAGCGTAGAGGGTGATGAACTTGAGCCCGAGTGAAGATCTCAACATGATCTGATCAACTGAAAGTGGAGAAATGAGGAGTTAACCGATGGGGGCGATGAATAGTAACCTCGAGGGTATTTTAGTCTTTTCCTAATGACTATGATTGTGAGACAAAATGATTACTCCTTTAATCATTGTGTCTCTACCCACCTTTTATTGTCTCCATTCTCAAAACTCATGTCTTTCAGTGTGAGTCCTACATGTCAAATGACCATTTTGCCTCTTTTTTAAAATTACGCAAAAATTCATCCGAACTCTAATTTGGACATATTTAGTGTCGTTGGATTTTATTTTTCAAGTACATTCTAATTATTGAGGTTTTAATTCAGAATTTCATTCCCAAATTCTCTAAATCCTTAATTTCTTAATTTTTTATTTTCTTAATTTTTTATTTTCTAATTTCTCATAATTTCACAAAATTAAATATTTCTAAGATTTAAAAATAGCTGATGTTACATTTCGAAATTAAACAAATATTATCCAACCAGCTAAACCTTCATCAATGAATTGCCGTATTGTCAACTAATATTTATAGATCTAGTTAAAAGTCTAAGTTAAAATTAAGTCACGGTCCAATGATTAAGGCACATAAGCCAATACAGTTCAGTAGTTAAGAAGAGATAGCTCTCCAGTAAGTAGGTTACAAGTTCGGTGTAGTACATCACATCCTTTTGGGTGATATAGAGTGCTTGCATGTTGAGAAAGAGGGTATGAGAGGATATATTTGCCAAGAGTGTGCTTTGAAGAGAGCCTGTCCGTAGGATACGTGTGGGAAGCTTCTGCCGACTTCTTCCGCAAAAGCTTCCCAAATTTTTTGAGTAGTCGCCTCACTGATTTATTCTCGAACCAAACTTCGCAACTACAAACCAGTCAACCTAAAGAAAAACATGTCTAATGTACCAGATTGCAAGTGGCAAGGCCCTTTTTCTTTTTTTGGGCTAAGACAATTTGGACACTTGCTCACCCTTAAACTTACACTAAGGCCTAATCTATTGGTCACACTCACTTTAAAGATGAAGTCATCGGCTAAAGTGAGATATTTTACATGAAGGTATCGTTTCTTTTTGGTACAAAAAAAAGAATTACAAAGCAAATTATTCGCTAAATGCAAATCACCAGCCAAAAAGAAAAATGGCAACCCGAGCCTACAGCCAACCCTGTTTTATGCAGAGGCGTCTATGACCAGCTAGGCTAAACTTTGATGGCGGAACGTGACGTTTGCTCAAACTGGATTGTTTAGGTTATATTGCAGAATTCGCATGGCTTTGTTTAATTTTCCAATATCTTGTTGGCATGCAGCCTGCTTGGCTTACTTTATACTATTCCTGTGAATGATTTTATCTTGTATTCACGTTCTTACGTATCTTGATCATAGTTTATTCGTATATCAAATCCTTGCTAGTTTTACAGTATATTTCAGCTTGACACGTTATGTCTACATAATGTCATGAACTAAAGGAACATTGTTGAAAATAATGCAGACTGGAGCTTGTACTTTTCGCCACAAATCAATGATAGACATCTCTCTGCACCTTTTAGATCGAAAATCAAGAGAACAGTTTTCTCGGAGTCTATAGTATTCCAATAACAGCTCTAGAAAGAAAGGCCCTTCACCATCCTTTGCTTTGAAAATGCGAAGAAAACGAGTTCAAGTATCCCTTTGCCGCTGTCCCCATCTAGCCCATCTCTTGGGTGATCATGCCACCAAAATTGACTTTTCAAAGGGTTGGTGAGGTGCGTGCACTTAGAAAAGTCCGCTACTGAGCTTTTGTGGGAGCTCTACGACGTGAACCTGACATGTTACACCGAAACATCCTAGGTAGCCGGGGTCTCATTAAATGCACCAGTGAATGGAGTAGCCCGTTGGGCGTTGTTATGGATGGGACTCCCAAGGTTTGGAAACTCTGCAACCGAGACGGTCGTGTATATCATTCGAGAGCTAAGATGCATTAATTGCCACCCTTGCACGATCCAACCCATTCACAAAATTAATCCCACAAAATCCGGGGTCAGTTTTACCTGCAGAACAATGCTGATCATATACAAGAAACTTGCCATTGAAATTATGGTCTAGCATTGATTACGATAGCTGCAACTTCACCGAACAACTTACGGAGAATTGACTCACTTCTGCTTGTTATTCAACCAGATGCAAGGTTTTTTATCGTTTGAACTGACAACCTTAATAGTGCCCTAATTTAATTCACAAGACAGGAGTATGGATGCCTTAAGAATGGCAAATTTTGGAAATAGATTCGAACTCTAAAATGCTCTTAACGATTGTTGATCTTTCTTTATGAAGGTCCACGGATAGAGCAGCTCATTGCCAACTCGGAACCCCATCAATGTACACTAACAACAATACAGACGGGGGCTAGGACCCCTGCATTGATCTTTTCTGAAGTGGCCGTCCAGAGTCGATGGTGACTCTGTCTACGGCGACTCTTGCCGTGGAATTGGTCATGGTGGAATGAAGTTAGTATTCTTCTTGTGCAATGATAGAAAAGCTACTAATGATATTTTCCAAAGTGGTTGGATATTTTGTCCATGGCAATAGCCCGTTTTGAGTAGGAATACAAGAAAAGAGGCTGACCAATTTGAAAGCTAGAAGGCCACATAAACGTGAAGAGAAGGGCAGATGCTCATTGGAGTTCACTAATCCGAGCCACTTAGAGTGCTTTGTTGGTTATGCCCACCCTCTCTTTGTTTCTAGGAATCATGTGGTGCTTCTCGAAGTAAAAGGGGAGGACCTGTCATGCAGAAAGAAAAATGAGGTGCGGCCTCAATCTTATGACATGTAATCCGTTCATTTAATATCAAATCCTAAATCAAAACAGCAATGTTTTCTTTTATGTGGCCCTTTTGGTTGAAAAATGGTTGTTGTTAACTAGAAAACAATCCATCTCCTAAAAACCGTCTACTTTTTAATTAAAGAGCCGCATAAAAGAAGATTTTGCTAGTGTTTCTTTTCTTTTTTTTACTTGGATTTTGATATATAGACCATCTAAAATATGGCTGAATTAGATGAAAGAATTAGATCTAAAAAAACAAAAACAAACACAAAAAACTGGGGCCATGCCCCATTTTCCTTTTTTCATTACAGGTGCTCCCATTTACTACCAGACACACCATATAATTCCTCTTCTCTCTCTCTCTCTCTCTCTCTCTCTCTCTCTCTCTCTCTCTCTCTCTCTCTCTCTCCATCTCTTTTAGTCTCAATCTCCTGAGTAATTATATGATTCAATATGTCTCATCACAGTTGTATCATAGGCATCCTTAAAAATAGATGGTGGGCCTACTCTTTTTTTTCTTTCTTTTTTTCTTTTTTTTTCATTATCCAATTCTTCATCAAGACTTTATCCCAATAAGGGGTAGGCCACATGAATCTTGTTCCTCCATTTTCCTCTATTAAGTATCATGGCTTTATTTAGTCCTAAAGTTTTTAAATAATTTTTCACTACTTCTATCCACGTTCTTGTGGGCCTCCCCCTTGTCCTTTTAGAACTTACTACTTGCGTTTCCTCACTCCTTCTAGCTGGTGCCATTTTGGATGTTTGTTAGACATGTCTAAACCATCTGAGTCTAATCTTCCTAATCTTATTACCTACTGGTACTACCCCTAAGATTTCTCTAATGTTTTCATTCATAATTCTATCCTTTCTTGTCTTACCACTTATGCATTTCGACATCTTCATTTCTACTACGCTCATCCTCTAAACATGATGTTCTTTAACTGCCCAACACTCTAATCTATAGAGCATGGTCGGCATTATAGCTATCCTATAGAAATTTTCTTTTAGTTTGAGTGGCACCCGTCAATCACACATAATTCCATATCACATCTCTATTTGTTCCAACTGGTTTGGATTCTCTAGGTAACCTCCCTCTCAATCTCTCCACTCTCATGAATCATCAATCTAAGTACCGAAAGTGGTTTTTTACAAGGGCTTCTTTGTTATCGATCTTTATTGGTGCTCCACTCCCACTCCTCTCCTTGCTAAAATTGCATTTAATATACTCTATCTTAATTTGGTTGATTATAAATTCTATAGGTTCTAATGCTTTTCTCCATAACTCAAGATTTGTGTTTATGCTCTCCATTGTCTCATTTATTAAAACTATATCATTTACAAATAGCATGCACAATGAAATCTCCTCATGCAAATGCTTTGTTAACTCATCCATAATTAATGTGAAAAGTTATGAGCTCAATGTCGATCCTTGGTGCAATCCACAGTAATAAGAATGTCATCGGTCTCTCTACTAGTGGTCTTAACATTTGTTACCGCTCCCTCATACATATCGTTAATTATGTCTATATATCCCAGTAAAACCCCTTTCTCGCCCAACACCCTCCATATTAACTCTTAGGGAACCCTATCATAAGCTTTCTCTATGTCAATAAAGACCATGTGAAGGTCCTTTCTCCTCTCCTTATATTTCTTTATCAATTGTCTTAGTAAAAAAAATAGCTTATATAGTAGACCTCCCAGGCATGAAGCCAAATTGGTTCTCTGATACATTTGTCCGATGTCGTAGCCTCTTCTCAATCACTCTTTCAAAAGTTTCATAGTGTAGATCATAATTTTGATCATTTAATAATTAATGCAACTATGTATGTCTTCTTTATTCTTATAAATTGGTACAATATAGCTCTTTCTCCATTCATTTGGCATTTTCTTTAATTTTATAATCTTAGTAAACAACTTGGTCAACCAAACTATTCTAATATCTCTCATATGCTTCCAAACCTCTATTGGTATACTATCGGGCTCCAGGGCCTTTCTTAATTTCATTTTTTTCAAGGCCTCTTTCACTTCAGGTATTCTAATCTTATAGTCTATAATGTCCTATGTTATTTAGGTTTACAGTACTTTCAGTTCCTATATTCTCAGGGAAATTGTCAATTAGCAATTTTTGAAAGTAACTTTCCGACCTTTGTTTGATCTCATCATCTTTGACTAGTACTCTTTAATTATCACTTATAATGCACTTAACATGGTCTAAGTCCTCAGCCTTCTGTTGTCTTATTTTTGCAAGTTTAAACATATCTATCTCACCTTATCTTGATCTTAGTGTATTATAACCATTATCATATACCTTGAGTTTAGTCTCACTTACTATTCTCTTAGTAACATTTTTAGCATTCTTATACTATTCATAGTTTTCATTATTTCTAGTCTATGCTTCAAAACACACATTTTTCTTTAATAACTTTTTCTCTATTTTACTCCACCACTAAGTTTCCTTTACTAATTGTCTTTTACCTTTAGATACTCTTAGGATATCTTTTATAACTTTCTTAATAGACTCCGCCATATTAATCCATATGGTATTTATTTCTGCTTCATTGTTCCAGTTTTCTTCTACCATCAACGTATTTGTGAGTGAAGTTATTTTCTCTCCTTTTAAGTTCTACCACTTAGTTTTTGAATACTTATTAATTGCATTTCCTTTCTTCCATCTTTTACTGTAGATATCCATAACCATTAACCTATGGTGTGAGGTTAAACTCTTATTGGGTATCACCTTACAATCCTTACACATTGGTCTTTCAGTATTCCTAAGTAAAAGAAAGTCTATTTGACTTTTATAGAATCCACTTTTAAAGGTTTTAAAGTGTCCATTTCTCTTCTTAAAGAATGTGTCTGCAAGGGCCAAGTTATATGCCGAAGCAAAATCAAGGATAGCTTTCCTTATCTCATTTCATTCTCTAATATCATATCTTCCATATACCCTATCACCCTATCATATCCTTCTTTTTCTTTTCCTACATGGTCATTTAAGTCTGCTCCTATAAATATTCGATATGTGTTGCGAATTTCTTGCACGACTCTCTCTATATCTTTCCAAAGCTGTCACTTGATTATATCTAACCCTACTTGTGGTCTACATGCACTTATAACATTTATGATATGCTATCATATAACAAGTTTTATTATTATAATATTATAACTAGTTCTTTTAATGTCTACAACTTTATTCTTTAATTCTTTATCCACCACTATTTTTATGCCATTTATATTGTTATCCTTTTATATGTACCAGAGCTTACACCCATTAATTTCTCTAGTTTTAGCCTCTTTCCCCTTCGTTTCTTAGATACAAGTGATGTCAACTCTCCTACATTTTATCATATCCACTAAATCAAGACTTTTACCTGTCAATATCCTTATATTCCATGTGGCAATATGAATCTTATGCTCTTGAGATAGCCTATTTATCCACACACTTCTCGACTCTCATGACATAAACTCCTGTTTACTTTCCACTACACTTGGGTTTTGATGCAGCGTATTGCTTGTGAGGGGACGCTCTAGTAGCCCTTGCCCATTTTTCACTACACCCAAGATCCAATGTAATGCATCGCTTATGGGGGGAACGCCGTAGCAACACTTACCCATTTTTCACTGCACCCGAGATCTGATATAACGGATTGCATACAAGGGACGCCCTAGCTTGGGGGAATGTCAGTGATTGATTCATGTCATATTAGGATTGCCATACTTTGAAAAAGCTGAAGATGATTTTTGTTATCTTTTCTTCTTATTTACAAACTAATATACATATGCATACTCATTTTCAAATAAGAAAAGAAAATAACAAAATCATTTTTAATTTATTCAAAAAGGTTTTACTTACCTGCTAGTACTTGAAACAAAACACTTCTTTTTTATCCGTGCTTGGGACTGGCATCGGCGGTGTTTTTCCATTATCCAATTCATTCATCTTATTATCTCATATAGATAGCCTACGTTTGAAATTTTTTTGGCTATTGCATATCTGGACGTGTCTTGTTTCTGGATATTTTGAAGCTATGAAATAGAAGGTTTTTGTCTTTTGAGGCTTTCATGTTTTTCTTCATCTATTTTTTACTTTAAAACATTAAAAAATGAAGAACTTAAAACTATCCAATAGAGAAGATCTTTTTAATGTCAGACCATCTAGGATGAGACAAATCCGGTGAATGGATTAGATTAAAAAAAGTGAAAAAGTGGACCCTCTACCCACTTCTAAGAGCGCCCAATATTCAACCGGGATAAGATCTATGCATCATATAACTTTTCTCTCTCTGATAAAAAATATCAATAAGTTAGCTTGATAGGCAACAAGAAAGCCAACAATAAATTTTCACGTGCTCTTTATTATGAAGTAGCCAATCTGTCTAATCCAATGGCACTGTAGAGGTCATTGCCATGTACAGTAATTATCGATTAGCTACTAAATATTGGCTGTTTCGGCCGAAATATCGCTTCTTCCTTTTTTACCAATATTGACATCTCCTTTTAACACGCGATTGTTAATATTTTAACAATACAACGTACTTTCAGTTACCGTCTCCTTGAAGTTGATACTCAAACCAATGGAGAAAAAAATCAGGAATTTATTGATTTTTATGATCCTTATGTGCATATTGGGCCGGTCAAATACCGTCTACTAATGAATAAAAACACTAATAGACAGTAAGATTGTGTCCATTTTTTAAAATCTATCAAGTATGAGAGAGCTCTTGAATTAACTAAAAGTGTGAGGCTACCATTGTAATTTGGCAGCTCAGGTGTAGCAATCTGAAAAGGCCTACACGGGTCCACAAGCTTGCAAGTTGGATCTACATTTAATGCACATCAAAGCGAAAAGCATGCAACTAGAGGGTCAAACAGCAAAAAATCTTCAGATTATTAATGAAAAGCAAGAGAAGTCAAGAAAGTGGGTTAATGCTTTCTCTTAGTAAATGATATTGATTGGTAGATAAATGGACTAAGGCAATTAGTCGGAACCTGCAACGTTAAGGTCTCGGGCCATTCAAGGGAAAGATGAATGGATTTGACATCTTTTGGGCAACTCCATCTTCTTTGTTCTGATGAACTACTCAAAACTACATTGACTTGTAATTAGCATTAAGTGCCAACTATTTCCCTTCGGACCCCCCATTTGATGAGTCTATAAGAAAAGCTGGTCGATCCAAGCAGTTAAAGAAGTATAAACAGCAAAGGAGTGCATGGGGGTTCATCTCTTCGGTGATCATAACCGTTCATCTTCTGAGGGCTGAGCTAATCTTTGATAGCCCGTGCATCGACTACGAAAATTGTCAACTGCTACGACTTATGCCACATCCTATATAGCGCCCACAAAAATCTAATTAGACGCTGCCAGCATGTATGACGGAGATGGCAAGAAAGATCAACAAGGCTGGCAAACTGATTCCAGTTAGTAGCTTTATAACGGACTCCATCCCTTGATTGATTTGTTATAGGTAGCAAACGAGCCATTTGAATTTTGAGGAGATAGAGCTAAAGCAAACCTTTTGTCATGGCCTTTCCCATGGATGACGATAACACTTCTTCTATCAAACGATAAAAAGTCACAAGCTGACTCCTGTATCGAGATCGAGAGAGAGAGAGAGAGAGTTTCCAAGTGTTGGACAAGTATAAGCCTCTGAAATTTGGAGGGTTTTTTGATGAATCTAGAGGATAGACCTTTGCTCTTTTACTTTCTAATAATGCGTTTAGGTACCACTAGTCAGAGCCTGAGAAATATCTGAAGGGTTTGAAACTTGGCATTGGCTCATTAACATGGTTCGGATAACGCATTCATTATGTAGCAGAGTTAATAGTACAATCAAGACTACCCTTTCGGCTGTTGGATACTTCAGGCCCAATAGCTTTTCAGAGCCCATTAACATGGGTACTCCTCTCGCATGGTAGCCCGTTTTGAGGAGCAAGACAAGAAAACAGGGCGTGAAAGGTCAAAGCTGGAAGGCGATACAAAGAGTAGATGGAAGACATAAACGTTAAGCGATCAGCAGATTCTCATTGGAGCCCACTAACCTGAGACACTTAGAGTGCCTTGTAAGGGCCCAAAGATCATGCCGATCTAAACAATGGAGGAAGTACAAGTAAAAGGTCACGTTGGCAGGACGATATAGATCGCAAGTGGAGCCAGTGCCTCATGCAATCTAGGCTAATAAAACACAAACACTGTTCCGACACAATTGGTAAATGTATTTCTAATCGGCAAGTGCCAATATCAAAACATGAAGACCTCCCATCAATCTGACAAGCTGCATACGGGCTGGAGCACGGGTAAGAGGCTCTGGGGGGAGCTGCTAGAGGAGACAGATTATCTGACCGAGCAACATGTTGTGCCCAAAATTACAAATGTTCTTTGGCGGGACTGTCTTGATCTTCACAATCACACTGTCGGCATTCGAGTAACTTGGATACCCACCCACAGCGCAACTACACACATATGCATTGGTTGTGGGAAACTGGAACATCTCTTATTATGATATAAAAGTCATGTCCCAACATCAAGTTTTTGGTTAACATCTTATACACTGCTCTGTTAACATCTAATTCAATACCTTAAGTGAGAAATACAATTATTACGCTGACCTGTGAACATATTATTCAGTAAGTTAAGCTGAGAATGGTATTCTGATTGCCATTCTTTGGGACAACCAAGGCCTTTCAGCATCTGGGTCGATAAAATAATGCACGAGGAATTGCTCTGCTTCTTCATCTACCAGCTCTCTCGACCAGCGCACCCTTTGCGCAGGACAGCAACCTGGTCCAAAACACCTGCATTTTCAAGAAAAAATGTCATAAGCAATTCATAGCTGTGAAAACCAGCATTTAAGATAGAGAAGAAAATGCTGAATGTCAAAAAAGGAAGGGTCATAACCGCCAAACATGCAGTTGAACCTCTAAGGATTAGAAGGGTACATCTGATCAGCCATCTACAGACGCCGGACTACACAAAATGCACAGACAAACTCCTATCACTATGGTTCCCTGACCATTGAAAGTGGTCTCTTTAATTGTTCATGTTGTAGGCCATAAATCTGAACACAGTAGTTGTCCTGTCAGTTAAACTGAGCCAGTGATTATCCTAGCCACGGATCCCTTTTATCGTAGTGTCTTCAGGTAAAGTTTTTGACTCCACATGGAAAGGAAGCAGAAATTATGCTGTTGCAGATTGAAGAATATCCCTTTATAAAGGAAATGAAAAATAAACAGGTAGCTTAATTGCAGAAATATAACTCAATGTTCAGAAACCTAGACTAGACTCAAATCTCCTTCATAGTCCAAAGTGAAGACTTATAACAGTCACTGAATTTCCATTCACCAGAATATGTATTCCATAAAAAGGAAACAAAGCAGAAACTGCAAACTGTTGTTCTCTTTGATGAATGTATCACCCTCTGCGTTTGTTGCAGCCCCAAGATGACAACGGTCTTACTGATGAGGAGAACATTAGACTAGACAGCACTGAACCAGCAGATTTTCCAAAGGATCGGGATTCTGAGTTGATAAGAAGCATGCTAAACTTAATTTAGCCCCTTTTATTTTGAATGAACAGAAGACATAAGTAGCGTTTTCTCTAATTATAGAACACATATATCTATCTGATACTAATCTAGAAAGTGAAATTCAAACCAAAACATCAGCAATTAATTTTAGTACCTGTACTCATAAAAACAGGCACTTCTTTCATTTTCCAATTTGCCCCAGTTATTCCACCCTACAGGTTTGATGCATGCATCCATCCATGTGTATGCAAAGACAACTCTTCCATAGGGTCCCCATGGGCGCCCCAGATACGAATATGAAGTCCCGCCATTGCCAGTGATCACACATCTGCATTTATAAGTATAAATACAGATAACTATTAACAGAAAAGGCAAAAAGAAGAAAGGAGGAACTAAAGAAGTTACCATATCCAAAATGATTTAGAAAAAGCAAACAAGTGGTAAGACAATAAACGGCAGAATTAGAAATGAAAATATTAGAGGAAATTTAGGGGTAGCACCAATAGGTAATAAGATGAGGGAGATTAGACTTAGATGGTTTGGACATATCCAAAGGAGACCAATAACAGCACCAGTTAGAAGGAGTGAGGCAATACAAGTAGAAGGCTCTAAAAGGGCAAGGGGAAGGCCCAAAAGGACATGGATAGAAGTGGTGAGGAAAGATTTAAAAACTTTGGGACTAAATGAAACCATGATTTTTAATAGAGTGGAATGGAGGAATAAGATTCATGTGGCCGACCCCTAATTGGGATAAGGTCTTGATGATGATGATGATGAAACAAGTGAAATAAATGGAGAAAAGCTATGTGAATGGACATGGTTTATATGTCGAAACGTTGGACAGAAATCAGATGCTTGACTTAGCAACCCTGTCCAAGCCAACATGTCCATGAAGTTATGAAACATTATTGGACGATATCATTTTACAATCCACCTGTTTTCGGCATTAAAATATGGAAATGGACTTTTTTTAGGTACATCGTCTTACATATAATTACCATAATCAAAGTACATAAAGTTTTATCAATACCCATTCAAAATTGCCTTGAGTGCGAGGGATCAAGGGAACTTGAAGTTTGGTCCACAGAGGAAACAATTTAGCAACTACGCAAGAAAATTATTAAGTGATTTGAAAAACCACAGTGATTTATCACGTGAAAAGCCAATCAATATAGACATAACAATAGTGGTCCTGTTAAAATTAAGTTAGCTGAAAGAGTATGAGAAACATAACAAGTCATATGAAAAGCCAATTGGTTTTAAACAACCCTAGTAGACACCATTCAGAACATAGCTGCTAGAGCAGGAAGCAGTAGCAGAAGTAAGCAATTATTTGGAGGGTGTGAAGCAGGACGGCAATTGCAAAAATAAAATTAAAGAAAATTAGAAATCTTTGCATAAAATCTATAGAAATATCTTGACACAAGCCAAACAGAGTTGCTTTTGTCTGTTTAGGTGCATTTTGCCTTCCAGAAAAAAACTAACAAATAAGAATAAGCAAAAAAGAAGTGCTCCTCCTAGAATTTTCCTGCTCCCATTGTGCTTTACGGAAGCGGGCTCCCAAAGCAAGCTCACACAAAGTGATCTCCCCAGTTTCCCAGGAGCTTCTGGCCACTAAGATCCACAATTCAAACTAAAATGTCCCATGTATGAGAAACAGCAAGGTTACCTTTACCACGCACCACTTGTTTTACTATGCAAGAAAAATGAAGGAACTAGTTTAATTAATTCAATACCAAACTGAAAATTGGAAATAGAGACAAATAAGAGTGAGGCAAACATACCTTAGGAACACATAACCTGTTGACTCCTGAGAAGATTTCCTACTTTGAGCCGTTATGAATCCCTGTGATTTGCAGTGAATATGGCAATGCTCAAGAAGAGCAGTACTGTTTCCAAAGATGAAGTCCACGCTGCCTTCAATGTAGCAGTCTCTCAAATACTGTTTTCCATAATGTAAATACAAGGTATCCTGCACAATACAGAACATAACATAAGCTTTCTCTAAGACAGGATCAGATCACTGTGGACTCTTGCTGATTGTCAGAAGAATGTTCAAGACTGGGTCCAATCAAATGACACCAGAGCAGCTACCTTTTGCCAATCTCCTACTTCTATCACTTTTGACCACATTAGAACTCCTTGTTCAAGGCTGACACAGAATATGTATAGTTTGAAACATCACAGAAACAACTCTTTCCGTGTCCAAGGATGATCATTTTACCACTGCATTTAATAGACTGAAAAGAACTTTTATTTATAAATTTACAGCAAGTTCAACCAATTAGCATAAGGTTAACCAAAAATTCCCTAATTCACTATTATATCTGGATGTTGCTGTAGGAACCTTCAGCTTAGTAGAAACAGAACTGGATTTCTGTAGACCCCAACATATAATTTCAGCTTTTAAAAAATAGCAACACTTGCAAGATGCAATGGTTAGCAAAAAATTTTTGCTAGACAGCTCCTTGTGAGCTTCAATCTTGGTTAGTATAATTATAGGAAATTGAAGATTCTTAAAAGAGGAGACTTCCATCTTAACAACTTGATTGTGGAATTCAATGGACAGAAGACAATCTCCAGATGGTATCAAACTTAGCAAATTAATTTTGAACAAAAGATGACCAAATCGAGAGGATAAGCTAACCTTATTCCATGAAATAGAGTCATTACTTTGTGGAAGAGAGGACACACACACACGCACGCACACACAGAAGACAATCTCCAGATGGTATCAAACTCAGCAAATTAATTTTGAGCAAAAGATGACCAAATTGAGAGGATAAGCTAACCTTATTCCATGAAATAGAGTCGTTACTTTGTAGAAGAGAGGACACACACACACACAGTAGGTAGAGAAAGAAAGAGGTTTATTGTAACTGAACTTGGTACTCATCTTTCTTGCAAATCAAATACTATAATTCCATTTGATTTCCTAAGTTCCAGGTACTATCCTCCAAACATTCTACTACAGCTCAGTTGTGGATAATTTAATTAGAACCCACTAAATAGATAAGTTGAAAACGCCAATTTAGCAAGGAAGCCAAAACATTGGAATGCAGTGACCATCAGAGATTGCAACCCTGATTTGGTCTCAGGCTCTTATCTTCACTTGGTGAAAATTCCACCTCAAGTTGTGAATTGGGGCATTCAAATGGTGGTGCCAACTATGATCAAGAAAGTTTGAGACTGAATAAAACTACTAAAGAAACTAAAGAGGACATGAAAAGGAAAAGCATAAAATGAGCAGTATTTTCATGAGCTGGTCCATCATAGTATTGTATACAATCGACAATTGGATGTGATACAGTAACATAATTTTCCATTGGAGCTCAAGGAACCATGTGAGAAGAACGAAAAAGATCCACTAAATTTTCCTACTTGTTCCAGTGGATGGATCTATTAAGACAAAAACGTGATCAAATGAAATTTACGGCTGAAATATATGTCATATCCTTTTCCTCTTCCCTCTTCTTATTTTTCTTCTCCCTTCTCACAATTTTCTCTTGAGTTCTTCTTTCCTACCTTGTCATTTCTCTTCTGGTGTCCTTTAATACTATCCTCTTTTATCTAGATTAAGTACAAGAGAATTTTGGCCACATTTAAGAAATCTTTATTAGCAAGAAAAATTAAAAGTGACATCCTCATATATGCAAGCAGTGCTGATATTTTAGTGTCCTGTTGAACTTTCTCAAGCTTTCTGAAGCTATTCAAAATCCGATAGATATTGAAGCTCCCCATTTTTCCTTGGTTTTAATAAACATCTCATATAAGTTAGTCAGAAATCTGAAATTTCATGAAAGCTGAACTGATAACAGATCATCAATCCCTACCATCAACTAGCAATATGAGAATACCTGCCACCCAAGGAACCTGCAATTATAGAATGCACAACGATCAGCAGTTACTCTAATTGCAACAGCTTGCCCTGAGCCCTGCAAGATCCCATGTGGAAAAAGGGAAACCAAACCACAAAATGGTCAAGTTAATCATTTGTATATAACTTAATTATAATTTATATATAGCAAAAGTATGTTGTCATGCAAGTACTCCAACTGACCACTGGTCAAATAAAGTTGACAGGAATATTTTAAAAAATTTCATATATTAGAGAAATTTAGGAAGACATTGACGTGAAGGATAAAACAAGGTAATGCAAGAGGAAGGAGGAGCTAAACCAATTAAAAAATAAAAAATAAAAAGAAACATAGCCTCTCTCTCTCTCTCTCTCTCTCTCTCTCTCTCTCTCTCTCTCTCTCTCACACACACACACACACACACACACACACACACACACACATATAGAGAGAGAGAGAGAGAGAGAGAGAGAGAGAGAGAGAGAGAGAGAGAGAGAGAGAGCCATGAACCAGACAAATAAAGAATGAAGATCATTGAAGGCTAGAGTCCCACCTTCAAAAAAAAAATCAAAGGCAGTGTGCCTGAATACAAGCTCCAAATTTGAGTACAATTTTAGAAATAAATACACTTGGCTGGAAGCTAAACCTCACAAAAAGGTATAGAGTCCCATAATAATGAACTGAACAAGTGCTCCAGGTTTCCAGTTACATATATGACATGACATTTAAGTATAGCATACTAAGAAACAGCTGAATGCAACAAGGTGTGGTGCTAAAAATGCTAAACTACATATAAAGTCAAACTCTTAAGTTGATTTAATCTGTCATGCACCATATATGCATATGTGAGTTTGTGTTGTGTATTTGCATGCATAAGACAATATCAACCACATAGGTGCATGTGTGCCTGCATATATATGTATATGGTATAGACAGAATCTCAGAAATAAAATTAAAGACTGAAGTGGGGACCTCAGGAGCAGAGTTCTCAAATGTTATATTCTCGGCAATAAAATCCTCCCCTTCAACTATGACAGTGCCACAACCAAAAGTCCCAGTACCAATTAAACGAGAGGCCTGAAAGCATCAAAACAGCAATCAAGTGAGAATCCAGTAAGATCAAAATAGAATATAAATCCATTTGCAACAAAAGAACATGCTATCGATATTTTCAGCAATTACATTTATGAGATTGTGATGATGAAAAGCATAGGCATGGATCAGTGTATATGCTACTTAGAATTGGAGGAAATCACTGATATTAGACAGATTGAAAGAAGCAGTGACCTACAAAAGCTAGGAAGACAGATAAAACATGCAGAACTCAACCCAAGAAGTATAATTGGTGATAACAATTTGATTGCTTCTGAATGGAACCTCTAATAGAGGCAATCCATTTTCTCTGAAACACCATTACAACAACTCACACCAAGTTAACATATAATGTTAATAAAATGTAAACAGATATATTATGCTTAGATATGTTAATAAAATGGAACACTGTTCCTCTTCATTATGTTCTCAACCTTTTCTTTATTTCGTGTGCTCATTTGTTGCACTGCTCTTCTCAGCCTCTGTTTTGAAACTGAGCGAATTTAAAATTTTCTTCTTTTTTTTTTTTTTGGAAAGATAAGGGGCTTAGCGAACATAAATGTTCCAAATATAGAATTAGAAAACATTGAGAGTAGAATTGTGGCGACCCGGGTTTTAGAAAAGGATTTTTTAAATAAAATTTTCCTGCAGGATTTTTTTTTAAATATATATTACGCATTTATTTTTCTCAATTCCACCTTCAACCCAGTGTCACATTAAAACCTTCACATATAATAACAAAAATAAAACATACCATTACAGGATCCCCTGGTCACAACCCAAACAATAAGTAATCTAGGTTCAAATTAAATATATCAATGTTGCCTATCTTATTACATTCATCCTCAAGTATTCATTATTTCAAAATGAAGATAACAATTAAAATGTCTAACTAACTACTTATCCATGCTACGTAGCATGCTGAAAGTAATCACTTTATTTCAAATATTTATCAATTAACAAATGTCTTAGTCACACATCACACTTACTATAAAAAAAAGCTATGCATGCATACAAACATTTGTTCATGGATAAACTTTCAAAATCATATGTGCAATTGACAAGATATGTCCATGCATGGAAAACATTTGATCATATGAATATGATGATGTATAATGATCCAAACTACACGAGTTTTCTAACTTACTAAATTTTATCCGATTAATTAGTAAAATCACATGCATTTGATTGTGCATGCTATCAACAAACATTCTCATAAGCAAAACAATGGAGATGTGTAAACTTATAAAAATCTCACATATCATGCTGAAATCTCAAGCATATCAAATGGATTATAAATCACTAAATCTCCGTTCATGCATTTGAAGAGATAGCCAATGTGAATAGGAAATAGAATCAAATAACTGATTTAACCCAAAACAACCATGCGTTTTGGAGTCGCGTGTCAGGGATAGCAAAATATCAACTTTCTTATTTATTTTTAATGATGATCAAATCTTAACCATCCGTTTGATCAAGTTAATCTGCGTAGAAAGATCATCATCATTTTATCCATGCAAATCATTTCGTCATTTATTCATAAACATACCAAGTATATGGGTACATCCACAAGGATCTCCATGGGACATATACCCCACACATGCCCCATGCTTCACCTTCCACCATGTGCATAATGCAAGGTATTAAAGTGGCGCATGAAGTGCATGAGGCATTCCATGCAAAAGTGGCGACGTTATCACCCTTGAGTGAAGCCATTCTTGAGATATGTTCCATGTGTATATAAATTGTGGGTCAATTTAAACACCACTCTCCTAACCTTATCATTCTCAAAATCTATACTCTCACATCATCAAAATCATCTTGACATCATCCAGGATGTTGAAGGGAGTGGCTCATGGCACATGGTCCATGCGCACACTTCCTCTATGCCTTGATCGTACGCCCACTCACACTCATCGTTGATCAAGGCATATTGAATGCATGTTAATCAACATGGTTCTTAAATCCATAATGAAAATTCGATTAAAGCCACTTATTTGACGTTTCAACTATATATATTAACCTATCAATGTGAAATTGTTAAGCATGTGTGTCATTGATAGAATAAAGGAATAAAACAGAAAATCATTTATATGTATTACTAGACATGTGAGTTTTGATAAATAACAAATTATGTGTGTAACACCTCCAGATCTAGTAGCACTATAAAGTGAGTAAGATCTATTCACACAAAGTCGTGCTTATCTCTAAAAAAATCAGCATGCATAGTGTAATGATCATAAAGTAGATCAAACAATGCAAGATAACAATCATTGATTAGACATGCAAATCTTTAACCTAGATAACATTCCAAATATTTGTTTCTAAATTATGCATCCCAAATGCTTTCATCGATCCAACATACTTGAAATAAAATAGAAACCCAACTAGCTTAGACAAGTTCCTAAACCACAATCTCCTACCTCATAGATGAAATCATTCTTCTACAGTCTTCTTATCCAAAACGTAAGCTGGGTCGTAATCCTTGGCATAGCCTAATTCTCCTCTCCTTCTCTCTCTCTCTCTCTCTCTCTCTCTCTCTCTCTCTCTCTCTCTCTCTCTCTCTCTCTCTCTCTCTCTCTTCTCTTATGTTTTCACGCATCTCTCCTCCTCCCCTTCTTATTCCAATTTGATTTGACTTTCTTCTTTCCTATCATATCTCCTACCTATCCTATTTCATATTCTAATTTGTTAGGTATCTTTATCTTTTCCTAATTCTCTAAATTCATTCCTATCTCCTTCTCATTTTATCCCATATATGATTCTAATTAGCTACATATCCTCATCCTTTCCCAACTAGTCAGGATTCTCTAGGTTCATTGCACCTGGACACTTGCTGGCTTTGCATAGGGAATTTCTCCAAAAAGGTTATCTTTGGAGACTTGAACTCTAGTTCTAGAGTTTTTCCTATTCATTGTATAGCCATTAGGGAATTTAGCTTTTTGTTGTCAATTCCTTGCAAAGAATATATATATTATAAAAATGCAAGTTATTACAATCTTCCCTACTTACAAAAATTTTGTCCTTGAAATTTCAAGGTAACACAGTGAGCAACTCTGGAAACCTCTGTTTCATGTCACTTTCCACTTCCCAGGTAGCTTATTCAATCGTATGATGCTGCCACAAGACTTTAACTAATGGGATAGTTTTATTTCTCAAAATTTTCTCCTTCCTGTCCAAGATCTGTATCGGCTTCGTCACAATAGTCAAATCAAATTGTAGTTTAATTAGCACTTGCTCCAACACATGGGTAGGATCAGGAACATATTTTCTAAGCATTGACACATGGAATACATTATGTACCTCTGATAGCTGTGGTGGAAGTGCTAGCTGGTATGCCACTTGTCCAATTCTTTCCAAAATTTCAAATGGTCCTATCAATCTAGGGCTCAGTTTGCCCTTAATTCCAAACCTCGTCACTCGCTTAATTGGTGAGACCTTCAAGAAGACATGATCTCCAACTATAAATTTTAGATCTCTGCGCCTCCTATCCGCGTAGCTCTTTTGTCTACTATAGGCAGCCAATAACCGCTTCTGGATAATTCGTACCTTCTCTGTACATTGCTTGATCAATTCCGACTTCACATTATTGTTCACCAATATCGCTCCAACAAGTTGGTGTTCGGCAAGGTTTACCATATAATGCCTTGTACGGTGCCATGCCAATGCTAGATTGGTAACTGTTATTATATGCAAACTCTATCAAGAGAAGATGTTCATCCCAGTTACCTTTCCACTCTAAAGTACAAGCCTTGAGCATATCTTCAAGTATCTAAATAGTTCGCTCAGACTGTCCATCAGTCTGCCAGTAAAAAGCTGTACTGAATCTTTGCGAGGTGCCAAGTCCTTCCTGTACACTTTGCCAAAAATGTGATGTGAATTTGCTATCCTTGTCAAATATGATGGTCAAAGGAACTCCGTGTAAACTTACAATCTCCTTAATATATAACTTTGCCAAACTCTCTAGTGATTGTCTCTGTCGAATGGGGAGAAAGTGTGTGGATTTAGTAAGTCTATCTACTATCACGCAAATCATGTTGTGCCCACTAGAGGTTCGGGGTAATCTCACTACAAAGTCCATCGTAACATGGTTCCACTTCGATTCTGGGAGTTCTAAAGTTTGTAATAGTCTTGTTGGTCTCTAATACCATTTGTAACACCCTAGGATTCCAACAGTCACAATATTGTCTGCTTTCCACTAATGGCGTCCATACACAGCCAGGGGTCACAGCTTTGTTCTTACCCAGTTGCCCAGGTAAAACGCGTTGTGACCATTTAGTGTTCCCCGAACTCTTATAAACAACCCAGTTTCCTCTCTCTAGGCGATGTGGGACTTACTCTTTGTCCTTCACCTCAGCCTAGAAGCCTGCCAGCCTTCTCTTAGCCCGCCCTCATCAGCGCAGGGCTTCACATCTTCCCTCCTTAGGGAACACGCATCCCTGCGTGATAGCCACAACCAGGCGCCCGTGTGAGGCTAGCCACCACACCACAAGGGGAATTGGCTCTGATACCATTTGTAATAACCCAATGGCTCCCACCTACAACAATATTGTCCGCTAAAGGAAAAGTTGTTGGGCTGTTGATAAGAGTGGTGTGTGACTCTCCTTACAACAAGGCCTTTTCCCTCAGAAACCGGGGAAGAACAAAACCATGAGAGGGCTGGTTGTATGGGCGGTGTAATAACTTACATTTTTATAATATATATATATATATATATATATTCTTTGCAAGGAATTGACATCAAAAAGCTAAATTCCCTAATGGTTATAGAATGAATAAGCAAAACTCTAGAACTAGAGTTCAAGTCTCCAAAGATAACCTTTTTGGAGAAATTCCCTACCCAAAGCCAGGAAGTGTCCAGGTGCAATGAACCTAGAGAATCCTGACTAGTTGGGAAAGTATGAGGATATGTAGCTAATTAGAATCAGATATGGGATAAAACAAGAAGGAGATAGGAATGAATCTAGAGAATTAGGAAAAGATAAAGATACCTAACAAATTAGAATATGAAATAGGATAGGTAGGAGATATGATAGGAAAGAAGAAAGTCAAATCAAATTGGAATAAGAAGGGGAGAAGGAGAGATGTGTGAAAACATAAGAGAAAAGAGAAAGAGGGGAAAAGAGAGAGAGAGAGAGAGAGAGAGAGAGAGAGAGAGAGAGAGAGAGAAGAAGGAGAGGAGAATCAGGCTATGCCAAGGATCACGACCCAGCTTGCATTTTGGATAAGAAGACTGTAGAAGAACGATTCATCTACGAGGTAGGGGATTGTAGTTTAGGAACTTGTCTAAGCTAGTTGGGTTTTTATTTATTTCAAGTATTTTGGATCGATGAAAGCATTTGGGATGCATAATTTAGAAACAAATATTTGGAATGTTATCTAGGTTAAAGATTTGCATGTCTAATCAATGATTGTTATCTTGCATTGTTTGATCTACTTTATAATCATTACACTATGCATGCTGATTTTTTAAGAGATAAGCACGACTTTGTGTGAATAGATCTTACTCACTTTATAGTGCTACTAGATCTGGAGGTGTTACTCGCATAATCTGTTATTTATCAAAACTCACATGTCTAATAATACATATAAATGATTTTCTGTTTTATTCCTTTATTCTATCAATGACATGCATGCTTAACAATTTCACATTGATAGGTTAATATATATAATTGAAACGTCAAATAAGTGGCTTTAATCAAATTTTCATTATGGATTTAAGAACCATGTTGATTAAGATGCATTCAATATGCCTTGATCAACGATGAGTGTGAGTGGGCGGACAATCAAGGTATAGAGGCAGTGTGCGCATAGACCATGTGCCATGCGCCACTCTCTTCAACATCCGAAATGATGTCAGGATGATTTTGATGATGTGAGAATATAGATTTTGAGAATGATAAGGTTAGGAGAGTAGTGTTTAAATTGACCCACAATTTAGATACACATGGCACATATCTCAAGAATGGCTTCACTCAAGGGTGATAACGTCACCACTTTTGCATGGGATGCCTCATGCACTTCATGCGCCACTTTAATACCTTGCATTATGCACATGGTGAAAGGTGATGCATGGGGCATGTGTGGGGTATATGTCCCATGGAGATCCTTGTGGATGGACCCATATACTTGGTATGTTTATGAATAAATGACGAAATGATCTGCGTGGATAAAATGATGATGATCTTTCTACACAGATTAACTTGATCAAACGGATGGTTAAGATTTGATCATCACTAAAAATAAATAAGAAAGTTGATATTTTGCTATCCCTCACACGCGACTCCAAAATGCATGGTTGTTTTGGGTTAGATCAATGATTTGATTCTATTTCATATTCATGTTGGCTATCTCTTCAAATGCATGAATAGAGATTTAGTGATTTATAATCCATTTGATATGCTTGAGATTTCAGCATGATACGTGAGATTTTTATAAGTTTACGCATCTCCATTGTTTTGCTTATGAGAATGTTTGTTGATAGCATGCACAATAGAATGCATGTGATTTTACTAATTAACCAGATAAAATTTAGTGAGTTAGAATACTTGTGTAGTTTGGATCATTACACATCATCGTATTCATATGATCAAATGTTTTCCATGCATGGACATATCTTGTCAATTGCACATCTGATTTTGAAAGTTTATCCATGAACAAATGTTTCTATGCATGCATAGATTTTTTTTATAGTAAGTGTGATGTATGACTGAGACATTTGTTAATTGATAAATATTTGCAATAAAGTGATAACTTTCAGCATGCTGCATAGTATGGATGAGTAGTTAGTCAGACATTTTAATTGTTATCTTCATTTTGAAATAATGAATGCTTGAGGATGAATGTAATAAGATAGGCAACATTGATATATTTAATCTGAACCTTAATTTGAACCTAAATTACTTATTGTTTGGGCTATGACCAAGAGATCTTGTAATGGTATGTTTTATTTCTGTTATTATATGTGAAGGTTTTAATGTGACACAGGGTTGAAGGTGGAATTGAGAAAAATAAATACGTAATTATTTTTATTTTTTTAAACCCTGTAGGAAAGTTTTAAAATTTTATTTCAAAAATCCTTTTCTAAAACTCGGGTCGCCACAACACATTACCCACGCACTAGGTGACTAACACATCACCCACACACTAGGTGGCATATGTGTTACCCATTGCTAAGTGTTATTCACGCCACCCATGTGCACAGTGTCATGCATGTGACCGTGCTAGGTATTATAAAAGATACCTTGATCAAAGCCAGATCATGGAATGCCTTAAATATTATACATTAATTTACCTATCAATGCATGCTAAATCAAATAATAAATAATAGTCATTTCTAGCAAAGTATCGCAGTCCACAATTATTTGAATATATAAATATAAAAAAATCATATGATGCTAATCCAATTAAAACTCATAGCCCATGCACTAGTTACCAACCACTCTCCTCAATTGAATAGAAGCCATGCAAGTTGGCACGTTAAACTTTCATGCACTAGATATTAAACACATTATTCAATAAGTATTACATGCACATACTTGAACTAAGTGCCATGCAAAACACTAGGTATCACGTGGAGATCTTGCCACCCAAGTGATGATACTTACGTTTTATTAATGGGAGAAGCCATCCCAAGATTTATATGATTTAAAATTATATAGAGAAATGCTACGCACTTAGGTTTATATCTATATAACTACACGCGTTTAATCTTTGGATCAATATGAGGACTAATGTTCTAGATCCAGAGCCAAGATTTTCCTACACCCAAGACACATTCGTAGCATGCACATCGTGAAGGGTATAATGAAAACCAAAAAATCACTTAATCGGAACCTGACAATTGAAGTTCTATGCGTGTAACTCATCCGCATCAAATAGCAACCATGAAATGAGTACAATCTACCCATCTTATATTGTCAATGAAAAGAAAGTGGAGCACATCCACAAGCTACGTAAACAATCCTAGATTTAGCATTTCAATCTAACCCATTCACACATTATGTCATGAGCATGCATTCTTGGAAATAAAGTATGAAAGCAGACAAGGAAAGCTCTGCTTTTCAAGGCCCAACACCATGTGCACTTACCATATAATCTTGGCCTTTCAAAGGCCCTAAAACATGTATAAAATTCATGTTATATTCATGACAAATTCATGGCCTTTCAACAACTGTACCACACACATAAACCATCTAAGATTTAGCATTAATTATTAACGTTGTTAAGAATAACACTCATGAGCATCTAACATATAGAACTATGACAAAATCTACTAATAAAATTGTTCTCTCTATGCCTTGTTACCATGCGCATCTAACATGAAAAAAAAATCACATGGAACACTTGACCACTCTATGTCCCATGTCCTGTGCATATGTAAAATTGAAGTGCATGCCTAAAATTTGGGCATTCCAAGCCAATATCATATGCATACATATCCTCTAGCATACAACAAATCTTAGACATTCGAATTTAATACACATAAAAAAATATGTCAAATATAGATCATAGATGTTACTCAAATCCCCTTAAAATCTCATGCGTAAGGAAATAGAGTAAATTTATTTAGATCCAAGACTTAACAAATTGAAATCAAGAATGGGATCATGTATGTATAGATTTGAAAAAAAAAAACAAACTAGTTTAGGCAAATTCCTATAACCACGATCCCCTACCTCGTAGACGAAATCTTTCTTCCACAGTCTTCTTATCCAAAACGCAAGTTGGGTCGTGATCCTTAGCGTAACCTGATTCTCCTCTCCTTCTTCTCTCTCTCTCTCTCTCTCTCTCTCTCTCTCTCTCTCTCTCTCTCTCTCTCTCTCTCTCTCTCTCTCTCTCTCTCTCTCTCTCTTTTCTCTTATGTTTTCGCGCATCTCTCCTTCTCCCCTTCTTATTCCAATTTGATTTGACTTTTTTCTTTCCTATCATATCTCCTACCTATCCTATTTCATATTATAATTTGTTAGGTATCTTTATCTTTTCCTAATTCTCTAAATTCATTCCTATCTCCTTCTCATTTTATCCCATATCTGATTCTAATTAGCTACATACCCTCATCCTTTCCCAACTAGTCAGGATTCTCTAGGTTCATTACACCTGGACACTTCCTAGCTTTGGGTAGGGAATTCATCCAAAAAGGTTATCTTTAGATACTTGAACTCTAATTTTAGAGTTTTGCATATTCATTCTATAGCCATTAGGGAATTTAGGTTTTTATTGTCAATTCCCTGCAAGGAATATATATATTATAAAAATGCAAGTCATTACAAGAATGAACTTGAACAGTTGTCTTGCATGATTAACTCCAACATCTTTTAAGAATAATAACTAACATATTTCACAAACTAGTAGAATATGAGCAGTATTACGACAGAATGAAAGAAATTGCATATATAGACAACAATCACATAATCTGTAGTCCACAAGACTCAGTTCCATTTGATAACTTACACTACTTAATGTAAACTGTATAGAACCTCTGGACAAAAATCAGGTCGGGAAAATACCTGGTGTTAGAAAATTACAGATTTTCCTTTGCAAGTTGAGTATAGAATGGAAGCATTGGGTAGAGTTGTAGAAGTAAGACAATGATTTGTGATTTTCTTGAAAATGCCTAGTTTTCCTGGTATTCGTGATCCTAGTTGGTTGAACCATTGAAGAGAGACAGTGAGTAGTAGTGCAGAAAAAGGAAAGAAGAGATACCTGATGGTGATTGATGCGAGTGGCAGTGTTGTCCCAGGTGAGAAGGGTGTTTTCCCGGCGAAGAGCAGCGAGAGTGATCAAGTTCTTCGTCTTTGGGACGTAAACAGGTTGCTTGTACACACCAGGAGACACGCGGATCACAGTCCGACGAGTATTGCAAAGAGGAACAGCATCAATTGCTTCCTGGACACTCACAAAGTCACCACTCCCGTCTTTAGCGACAGTCACCACCCGTAGACACTGACCGGAGGCCATCAAGTCAAATCCAAAACACTCCCAACACCAATGCCAAGAGCAATTAATCCACAATTCAGTAAAGATCTGTCAACAGCTATCATTAATTTATGTTTGAAGCAAATTTCCACAGGCTTGAAGGGAAAATATATAAGAAAACATCAAGGTTATGCATGCTACCTATTGTTATTATATCTGAAACAACAATGCAAACCAATCCAGGCCCAGATATTTTCCCAGGGATAATGAATCCATGTGAATAAAACAGAAAATCAAAATTCCACATAAATTTAATGGTCTTGCAATAGCTGCATGCTACTACAGACTGACTGACAGTAGACCTGTTGATATAAAATTCAGGCATACTTGTAATGCTTAAATTTCGTTGAAGAATTCTGGTGTGTGATGAGCATCAATTCTCGCTGCCTATTTGGATAACAGCCTAAGACTCTATCCACAATTTGAATTACCAAGAGGCAGCCCATGAGAACAGAAGTCAGATCTTAGAGTTTCCAATCCCATCAGCATTTACTACAGGCAAATGCAATCAGTCCATCATTCCGTAGCCTACAGCCCAAAGCAACCATAAATAGCAGTCCTCATGTAACAAGATGCACCCATGACATACTAAATGTCAAAACCTTCAGGTCAATACGAGTTTAGACACCAGATCTCCACGTGACTTCAGGAGAAGTGCCATCTCACCTCATTTTTACATTTGCTCGCTTGATATTTTTTGTCATAATGCAGCTTGAGGAGCGTATGGGCTAATATAAACTCAATAAATCAAACCTTATAGGTTGGAGGAAGAAACTGTTCTACTTAAGGACAATCGAAGATAAATTGATTAACCAAACCACTACCTCATAAAACCGTATGACATCAGAGATCCAACATTCATGTAATAAGGAAACACATTAACTAACTAGGACATATGCCTGGGTCAACAGTTAAAACAAGGTCATAGAAAATGAAAGCTCTGAACAGCTAAGAGATGAGAAACATGCTTATGGTGGGCTTTGTGAAAATTTAAATGAAGACAACTTGAAAAGTCACCTCTAGATATGTTGCAAGTACGATTTTGAGTAAATATCCACTAAGAACTATACATATTACATGAAGAAAAGATAAGATATAGTAAACAGAAGAAAAGAAGAATAATGGAAAACAAGGACACTAATAGAAAAGGGGATAGGAGATTACACTTTTTGTGGGAGTAGGACTAATGATCTAAAACACAGCTTATTACGCCTCTGTGCAGTATCTTATTTACTTGTTATCTCCTATCACAATGCATAAACACAGAGAAGTCTGGTTATGTGCTCAATGACAATCCAAGTTTGACAACTAAGGCATTCACATGTACAACCTCGCTTCAGACATCAATATACAAAATGCCCAGGAACTACTTCAGGTGAGATACTCAGCTTCAAGTTCTCAGTCGCTGAACCAATGAGAAATGGATGCCAGTCACACTCATCAAAATAGGGGTTCACTGATTGTTTAAATGTCTGATTAAATCACAGTCCATCATTCAAAACAACCAAGACAGTAAATATAGTCATCTACATTGCTTAATATATGAACAGAAGGCAAAGGGTATTGAATCTCACATACTTTTTAAACAAATTAATGGAAACTAGAATTTCGCTTCAGAGAGCAATCTCACAAATTTCCCCCCATGGGATCATTCCTTAAGATTCCCAGAGAGTTTTTCGTGCTAAGGTTACATTTGCAATCCTCATCTACTTAGGCCACCACGCACCTGAAACTCATGCTAACTCAACTACACTTTATTGAGACCATGGTTGACTCAGAGGGAGAACTCGGGTTTCTTAAAAGTCAAAACCAGGACAAGTTCAATCAAAATACTGAAGAACCTAAAGCATGCGATTAACAATTCAAAAACCTCAATCATGTAACTGAGAGCATAAAATGAAGATCTACAAACTTGAGAGAAAACAGAGTAACAATGCAACCTAGACAACCAGAATTGGAGCCCTCATCAACTCTAGGTACTAATTCAAGTATCATAACTACCTTGCTGAGTAAAATAACTCAGAAAGCCAATCACAACCATCTAGACTACTTGAAGTAGTTTGAGGTAAAATCTAGCATGATGAATCTAAAGAGAGAAGTGAAGAAAAGAAGAAGAGAAAGAAACTATGAGATTACCAATTTTTTGGAAGCTCCTATATGACCAGAAAACTTCTTCTAAAACCAAGTCCATTATTAAGAATTGTTGGACAGGTCCTTGATGGTTTGCAAAGGGAATTCAAATGTCACAGATAATAAATTAATAACTGTTAATAGACTGGTTAGCAGACATAACAAATGGATATGTTTTTTTTCAGCATAATCACAGATTGGATGATCTTATTGTGCTAATATTACAAAGATCAAAAGAACAAATTGCATGGAGAACTGAAGAAAGGTAGAAATCTATGGAATGACCATCAGTAACAGCAAAAACTTGATAAGAGAGGACCAGAAGAAATAGACCTCTCCAGTTTGCTGTTACTATGGGCGTGATATGCTCGTCCTGTAGCTATATCAAACACATAGAACAATAAACTTCTTAAACAAAGTAGCATTCTCGTCTGGATGTGTCTAGGGAATTATGAGAAAGCCAATTCCGAAAGTTGATATTTGAAGGGGATTGAGGAAGCAACAAGAAAGATATTCCCACTCAAAGAATTCTGTTTCACTCAAAATCAATTTAGTTGGAATTGTACCTTTCACAGTGTGTAATGAACTTCTGTTTACGCATTATTTAGTAGTAGTATTCGGATTATACCTCACTATGTCATAACATACAAAGCATGCTCAAATTCTCGAGTTCAGATATGAATGAGAAACTATACTGATCTTGCCCTTCCCAGACAGATTCAATCTAAAATTCATAAAACAACAACGATTAAAGGGAGGAAATATTAAAAGGAAAAACCAGAACCTATAGTAGATATAGTTGAAAGGTTTTCTTATATGGTGGTCAGCTAATGCAGAAGCTGAGAGGGCAACACATGCAATAACAACTAGAAGTAAAAGCAGCCACCAACGATTCAATGCACATCATAACCTACCAGCCCAACTGCTAATCAGACCCATACTAGTCATATATGCCTATAGATCAAGTGATCAAAACCCATACAAGTCATATACAAACTGGTTTAATCAGTTCCAAGCAAAGTGAATAGATTGACTAGAACTTTCTTCCCAGGCAGGGATAACAACAATCTGCAAGTATCTAGAAATATATAATAAATGAGAGGATCAGATTACCAAGAGAACCAGGGTAAGGGCTTCTGAAACTCTTCTGCAAGCATCCGCAAACAAGCACTAAATATCCCAGTCCTTTTTGCTTGATGTGCTAGTAGTAAATATTTCTTAGAAGATCAACACTACGTTACAGGGAGGGAAAGGGCGATCAGAACGGGGAATAGGAATCATTTTTCTTTAAGTGTGCCCCCTAAAATTAGCCGCCTGATGCGTGTTTTGTTGCAGTGTTTTTGGTCCGCAGCCAATAGTCTGTCTGTTTCAGTTGGGAAGCCATCCAATGCAAAGGTTAAAATCCCATCATTTGCACTCCTGAAATGGTACTTGAACCAAATAGATCTCTCGATTCTCTGGAGAGAGATTATGTTCCGTTTGGAGTGGGGGCAGTTCATCAGATTCGCCCCTTTCTCGATATGGGGAATAAAAATTCACATCCAAGTATAGCCCCCCGAGCTGAAATGTCGATGGTGGAGAATAAAAAATCTCATCCAATGGGCATCTCTGAGGAAGCTTTCCTCAACTCAAATATGAACGGCCAAGAATTAAAAATCTCATTCAAAGGGATCTCTAAGAAAGGTCATCCCGGCTGAAATTTAAATGTTTTTAACAAAAAATATTGTCTCCTAGAAACCATTCATTTTAGCTGGAGAAGGCCCACTTTAACGGTGTTTGTTAGATGAAATTTCTGGTACCTCATTTGAATCTAATGAATGACTTTGGATTATTGAAAAAAATTAATAAATAAGTATGCTTCTTATTTTTCTTGCTATCTCTAAATAAAGCCTTCTATATCCTCGTTTAAAATTTCTTTATTGAAAGCCTAGAAGTAGCCCTGGTGCACAAAGCTCTCGTCTATGCAGGGTCCAAGAAAGAGCGGACCACGAGGTCCTAACGTACTGGACCTTATCTTTTAGACTTCTTTTTGTAGTTGTAAAATAGATGACCAGGACAAAAATCTATTGTACAACTCAAGAGGTCCAGGTCCAAGTAACAAGGTCTTACAGAACAAGATTCCTGCAAACTTTTGGAGGGCAATAAAAAAGGAAAATGGGAATAAAGAAAGAGATAAGAAAAAGAACAGGAAAAGTGAGTATTGGGACAGGTTTTCAATTTAGCCGTTCATTATTCTTTGCAAGTTGAAATATGCCCATCCATTGTATAACAACTCTCAATCTAGCCAACAAAAGTTTCGTATTGTTGGTCGGGGTTGTGATTTAGCCCAGAAATGTTTAGTGCAGTTCGTCGTCACCACTTAGTACCTCTCTTAAAAAAGGTGTAGTCGTAGATTCTTGTGGCCATTTTCTCATTTGGACGAGACTAGATTGAGATTGTGTGAGTGATTGGGTTGGTAATTCTTTTCTTGTACCCGAAATGAATAGAAAAAGGAAGCCTCTTGATGTATGCGACCAAGACACGCCCTTTTAGGCACTGCACTTACGACAAGTCCTACTGTGATCATGTAAAGTAGCAAAGCCCAAAACTGGTCCAATAAAAAATGTATGTCCAAAGTCTGTATCGTGCAGTGCCCTCTCGAGCCTGGAGAATAGAAACGGTCGTTCCCAATTTTTACAACAAAAATATATATTTCTCTCTATATTACCAAATTCACTGCTGTAAATCCTCTGTTGTTCCTTTTAATTCAGATTGGACAACACCCGTCGGCCATCCCAGGAGGATGCAGATGAGTGGAAAAATTACAGATCGGAGAGCGAAAATTGCGACGGAAACGAACCCACCCACTTGGGCAAGGGCAGTAAAGAGAACCCATGTATTAGAATTGACCTTCACATGTTCACAGTAGCTTGGGGCGCAGATGCTGAAGTATTGAGTCCAGTTGAAGCTCATAGCCAAGACATAACCAAATTTAGCAGAATCATCGAATCCAGAGAGCGATGCATTGGCTTCTTGCAAATACAGAGTTGTGTTTGGTGGAGGCCAACTTGTGTGCTTTGCGCATATCTCCAACGACGTTTTGATGGCTCCTAGGAATGTCCTTAGCCTTTCGGATTCCGACCTTTTCAGCCCGAAGTGGGAGAGTAAGTAGAACGAACTAGCTTGTGACAGTCCACCTGTAAGATAATCAAAAGAAAACAGAAGAAGAGAAGAGGTTAAAAGAGTTTCGGGGAGGAAAATTGAAGTTCCAGTCTATGGGCTTAAACAGGCTACCACTAACAGCTACACCTGTAGGTTGATTCGCAACCATCGATCTAATTGATTCTAAGCATCATAAGTGGACGATTAGATGAAAACTTTGACACAATTGTCCACATTCAATCAGTGTGACTTTTGAGTCATGGACCCATGTGATTGTACTTGACGAATAATTACAATCATTTGACTATCGTGTGATGTTAACGACGAATGACGAGCACTTGACTTTTGAATCGGGGGCCTATTGTGATGGCACTTGAGGAATAGATCCAGTCAGTGTGATAATGGAGTAGTTGTGGGCCCATCCTGATTGTAGTTGGCTTTCATACTCTTTCAAGGTCAAACAAAACAAGCCTAAAATTACCTGCCCAAGACATACAGACGTCGAACATGAAGGCAATTGGGTTCAAGCTCCCCATCCTCAACGAATTCATGTAGAGGTTCCGTCCGGTCTGAAAATCCCAACCACTCAGTCGAAAGCTCTCTCCCAGAATCTCCATACAAGTGCCATTAAATCCTTTGAAGTATTCGCTACTGCTGACTTTTCGACAGAAATGATCGATCGAGTCAACATGATCAACGGTATCTGGTTGGTCACTCTTGATAAGGTAGAAGTCAACAAGGTGGGCCCTTGTTTTAGGAGCTGCAATGACGTTGGTGGCCTTGCATGGGCATTGCCACTCTATGGAATTCAGCTGCAAGGCCATGCGGTTGAGAAATCCTTCCACGTTATGTAGGTCTTCTTTGTCAATCCATACTCTCTGAGATCTTTTTGGTGGCTGGTTCAATTCGAAGACGGTGAAGGCAGCTGTGAAACCAATGATCGCCATTGCAGTGAGAAGGAATCGGCATAATCGTCGATAAGAGGATGCTTCAATCTCTCTTGGCCTAGAAGCAAAAGCAATCAAAACGTTGTCGGTGATGAAGAACATAATATGCTGAAAAGGGAAAAAGTTGCTTAACTTGAAGCTACAATTTTAACTGGATTTAGAGGTAGCGAAGAAAGGAGAGATGTAATGTTAGGCTGTGCGATGTGATCCGTTCATTTTCAGGACATGGCCAACCACATGGCTGGACGCACTTGTAACTACAAAGAGATTGGTCTCTGGACAGAAGCCCGTAAAGCCTAATTAATTGAGTAAAATGGTTATTTGCTTTGTCTTAAAACTATCACCCAGTTGACTTCGTTTATATTCTATGGAGAATGCATTTGTGCAGGTTATAGTTTGATGGAATCTGTACCCT
Organism: Warburgia ugandensis; assembly: GCA_035236585.1. Lineage (NCBI taxonomy): Eukaryota > Viridiplantae > Streptophyta > Magnoliopsida > Canellales > Canellaceae > Warburgia > Warburgia ugandensis. The sequence continues at coordinate 3,575,838 of CP141131.1, read as the reverse complement.
AAGTTTTTAACACAGCTAGAAACTACTCTATGTTATTAAATTAAAGTTTGGGTATCATGAAGCAGACATCCCCTCCACCGGAAGAGAAAAAAGGAAAAGGACTCACAATATGGGAGTCCTAGATTGAACGGCGAGCCTTTGAGTACCTGTTCTAGCAAGTCATAGAATCATTAAACAAACTGTTTAACGTCTGGTTTGTATTGTTGAAGTTCATATCACTTGAAAAACGTCTCACCAGACCAGACATGTTGATTCAAAACAAAGAATAATGGGTAAATGTACCCTGGTTCCTGTGTCAGTCTAAGCCACATATAAAGAGAAGATGACGCGTTTAGTGAAAGAAGGCGTAGCATATCGGCTAATGAACAGCTAGTTGTACATTTTCTACAAGCATAGGTCTCTGATATGAAGATTACAGTGGTCAAGAAATGACAAACCTAGCTAAAAGTCGGTAAAAGAGAGAAATGGGCTAGAAAAACAAGGAAGGAAGGTTACCTCTCTGTGTCTCCCAGAATTTGTGCTGTGCAGAAGTTTATAGTACTGTAGAGAAAGTTAGCCATTAGCCTCCTCAGGACAACCTCTTCTCTTTTTCTTCTTTCTTCTTCTTCTTCTACCAAGACAGGCTGTGAGAGAGCAAAGTGATAATGTTAAGGAGAACATATACTCTCTCTCTCTCTCTCTCTCTCTCTCTCTCTCTCTCTCTCTCTCTCTCTCTCTCTCACGTGACAGATGGACGTGGTCGGTTCACGGGAGTCATTGGATTACGCCGATTCTCAATAATGTGATGTGAGAGAAGGCATCGTCTCCTGCTCTTTTTACAGAATAAGACATGACACCAAATGTAGCCGCACTTTGACTTGGGCTTCTGGGAGCCTGCCTTTCTGTTCCTTCTGCATACTGAATCGAGACCCACCGTCTTGTTGCAACATTATCATGGTTCAGAGTTCTAGGATTCATTTCCAACGTCTCAGTTTCCATTTAAAACATAAAACAATGTCAAACACGTTACTTGCTTGTTCCGAAAATGTTTTTTTACCATTAATCTATCCCGTTGGTCTATCCCAACCGTCCAATTACAGGCCATAACTGGTCCCAATCAAACTTATCACACTTAGGTATTTGTATGAAATCCCACCTTGGCAGCGGGTTGAAAAGTCATGGGAACCATGTTGTCTGACCACGGACAACGGAAGTAGCTTAGCAGCTCAATTATCAAGTTGGCAAAATGTCAACAGTTGTGAGGTTTAACAAATGTAATGAGGCTAGATAAGATGGGATGACTAATCATGTGTTTCACCCTGCAGAAGGGCATTGTAAACCGTGAGAAGGAAGTGATTGACCGTGGTCTACCAATGTCTTCTACCTGAGCAGAGAACGTCTTCGGGATTTGATGGATGGAGAAAGCAGAGTCGAATTTTCGGAGCCGTGGACTCTTATTCCCATGCCATCTGGGCATTTTGTGCGGGGGAGAGATTGAGGGTGGGTTGTTGGGGGGCGGGCCATGTGCCGAAGTTGTCGTCGTCTTTATGTGAATTCACATCCAAGAAGCTAATCTTTGGTGCCTCGGCCGAAAATTTGTGGAACGTCAACGCACTTATCAGAGACTGGGGGAGAGAAGATTACTGTTCCTATTGCTGCAAATCCATATATAGCTGATTTTTGTCGCCTTGTGATGTTGGGTCTTTTGTTTCTGGCGATTTCTCCGTTCTCGTTGACTGACTTCGTGGTTGTCTTTTTTCTGTGAGTTTCACACCCAAGAAGCTAATCTTAGGTGCCTTGGCTGAAAAATCGAGGTGTACATTAAAGGTTGGACAACAATAATGTCAATGCGCTGGGGGAGAGAAGATTATTGTCTGTTGCTGCTAGTCCATATATAGCTGATTTTAGTCGCCTTGACATATTGGGTTATTTATTTATGACGATTTTTCTGTTGTTGTTGACTGACTCCGTCCCTCCCTCCAAGGAATCTAATACATTTGCCAGTTTGGACCCAACCTGTTGGTCCTCCACTGAACCTTTTCCTGCTCAGTTCTAACTCATCTTCAAGGTCCTACCTGTGCATCTACCATGTAGAAAGCTCACCAAATAATGATGTTTAATCAAACAGCTGTACAAATTGATGAATTTTGCTGTTAGTATGTACCTGAAAACTTACTGTTCCATCTTGTAGGTAATTGAGATTTCTGTCCCGTGGGTTTGAGATTGATAGCCATTAAGAGCCAACGAGAAAGATTTATCTTAAACAAAGTGGTAACCAAAATCAAAGTAGCGGGAATGATCTTCAGTACAGAGTGGCAAATAGCCTGGCGTAGGGAGTTCCCCTTAAGTGATAGGATATGGTTCGTAGAAGAACCTGGCAAATTTGCAATGCAAAGAGTCAGCCTCTGCGGTAGCTGTATAAGATGTTCAACCGAGTTGGGCATTTACTGGGGGACGGGGAAACTACTGGAATAAACGGTATAAGTTACAATCCATGGTCAAAACAACAAAAACTAGAAAGAGGGAGAGGAATATTATCAAGAAATATCAACCATATGCGATTGTCTAACTTATGTTACAGTTCTTTTTATCTCTTTCGGTAGAAAGACGTCAATATCTTTTCTAATTAGTGTGTCCTGAGATATAGGTGATACGCTAATAAGCCTATAAAAACCATCTCCATTAGATTTTAGTCATTTCTCTACACATTGGCCATACATCAAGAATCTTATGATCATGTTATCCACTTTTTACTTCATCACAAAAATCAATTGGATTAGAATGGAACCGTATGACTGAAACTTGCAAATAATAGAATCGACTCACAGGCAAACACAATTCTCTTGTTGAAATACAGCAGCAGAAAGTATGACTGTACTGTGAAGGAGCCAGGATAAAGGGCAGTCCTGGTGCATGAAGCTCCCACCTATGCTGGGAAGGGGTGGACCACAAGGGCCTAAAGTACACAGCCTTACCTTGCATTTTGCAAGAGGCTGTTTCCACGCCTTGAAACCGTGACCTCAAGGTCACATGACGACAACTTTTACCGTTGCACCAAGGCTGTGAAGGACCCAGCATACAGTTTCTTATTCATGACGGAACCAACACCAGTGGACGTATGCATGTGGAATTAATTAGATTTGGCAGCCCTTTTGACAGCAAAGAATGTTTCAACAGAGGGAATCACTTATCCATGAGAAACGGTACATAACAAGTCAACAATGACTGTCTGAATAGCAGTAGTATCAGATGAATTGTTAAGCAACAGGTACCAAAAAGTACTAGACAGAGTATTGAGATTCAAAATATGCCTCGTTACATTTTCCAAGTCAGCCAGTAGCTTACTGTACCAATTCATGGTTATCTGATGAATTTCAATTTTACAGTTATTAGGAATAAAATAGTGTTCATTCTTTAAAACAAAGGTGCATACTTTATTCAAGATAAAAATTTACAGCAAAGAATAATTATAAAGTTCTGTACAGAGACCTGTGAGAAAAATGAGGACTATGCTTTCCCTTTCATCTTACCATCTAAAGCCTGCATGAAAAGGTAACAATTCCATATAGAAATGTGTATGCAAATAAGAAAGGAATTAGGACATATAAGCAATAAACAAAACATAGTTTAACATGAAGATAAACAAACCCAAGAATGGTGACAGTTACATATTGGAGTGGTGAAGCTCTTGATCTGCTTCTATAACGATCTGATCTTTCCTTGATGGATAAGGTCCAAGAATACAAATCAAAACTAAAAATATTCCATGTTTTAATTTTTCTTCGTGGAAGAACATTCCTTTAAAAATTTCTGTTTACCCATTCTAATCTTAATAGCATTCAAGAGTTAAATTCTACACTTAGGTCAAATTTTATGGTACTGTTTATATGTTACCGCGAGGATGTGATAAACTTAGTAGGTTGTCATAATGACATAGTATTTCTTTTTGGTGTAACAAAATGTACTTGATAACAGCTTGGTTCGACCAATATCTTGTTAAGCTTGTGGTCCAAGTATGTGGGATAAACATTATTAACATAAACAAATTTGGAATTAAAATAAATAGTGATGTGATCTTTCTTAAGCAAATGAAATTCGTAGGACTATCAATTTGATCCACAAATTTGACCAGATACGGCACATAATGAGTGCCAATAAGAAACACTTTTTCCATAGATATCTCAAGAGATTGATTACTGGACACTTCAAAAAATTTCCCCAATAGCTTGAGACAGTAAGGGAAATCATAGGGAATGATGTTACCATGACTGATGATTAAGCTCCAATAGCTGAACAGATATTGATAATTCTATAGATTTGTTGGGAAAAAATGGCAAAAGAGAGCTAAAACTGGTTATATACTAAAGTCTGATACATTCTGGGAAAAAAAAAAAGAAAAGATGGAAAGAAACTGAAAAATTCCCACATTTTCTTTCTGCTCAATCTTCTCACAAACAATTGCAACCCTCAACCAAGTCAAGAAAACTCAATAGATCAACAAAGTGGCAACCTTTTCAAGTGCTGAATTGACTTAACATACATATGACAAAGCACAACACTCTTGGATTCCCCACTTTACATGACTGACTTTCCATGGTAATGATAGTCTTCAAAAACATAAAGATATTCCAGCTGAGTTATATCATTAAGTTGCAGAATCTTAGGGTTTGATTCCTCTAAGTTTCCTTGGAGCCAAAGAACTTTGGAGTTCTTAATAGGGATTCCTCTGTGCATTTGAACTTCAAGATTTTCAGTGTTTGTTTACATGATTGACAAAAGCCATCGGAATGAACAGAAAAAAGATCAAAGAAACTTGACTCTCTTTCAAATATAGTCTTTGGTGTAACAGAATGGCTCTTTGGTGCACATAATTTCCAGCATGAAAGAATCTGTGGGTTTTATTTTGCAGAGATATACCTTAATTGTTTCAGTAGTAAAGCGATTATTGGTTGAAACATATCTAACAAAAAATAAATTACTAAAAATTATTTTTGTACTAAAAACAATTGAAATAGATTTCCTTGAAAACAATTTTGTTGAAGTATCCAAAATGCAGATGTTTGGGATGCGTGTTATTTGGCTGCAGAGACAAAGTCACAAGCTAAACAGTTTCTGTTTCTGTAGTTCATAGTTTTAGAAATATAACTCCTTTCCTGTCTAATTTGCAGAATTGTTGAAACAAAATAGAAGATGTCAAGAATTTTGTCAAAAAGTATCAATCTCATGCTCTTCATAAATTTCTAAGGCAAGTGGTTTACAAAATTTGGCAGGTACCATCCACCCAATCTGGATTGAAACACAAAAGTAACAATGTGTCATATCAAGATCTGAGATAAGAAAGAATACCTTGCTTTGGAAGATTCTCATGGTCAATACAAGAGTGTCACGCATTCTACAATAAAAAACTGCATATTATAAGGAAAGGGGCAAAGGACAATAATGAACAAGGATACGGAAAAAGTTTGTTTCTAAAGGGACTTGGTTTTTTGCAATACCAATAAAAAATTCATCAGCAAAGCTTAACTAAAGTACTTGTAATACCCAGGGTTCCAATAGTCACAATATTGTCTGCTTTGGGGCGCCCATACACTCCTCACGGCTTTGTTCTTCCCCAGTTCCCTAGGAAAAATGCGTTGTGACTGTTAGAGTTCCTTGAACTCTTATAAACAGCACAATTTCCTCTCCCCAGGCAATGTGGAACTAAATCTCTGTCCTTCACCCCAACCTAGAAGCCTACCAGCTTTCTCTTGGCCTGCCCTCATCAACCTAGGCTTCACATCTTCCCCCCTTAGGGAACACGTTTCCTCACGTGATAGCCACAACCAAGTGCTCACGTGTGGTTAGCTACCACACCACGAGAAGAATTGGCTCTGATACCATTTGTAACACTTCGGGGTTCCAACAGTCACAATATTGTTCGCTTTGGGGTGCCCATACACCCCTCACGACTTTGTTCTTCCCCAGTTCCCCAGGAAAAATGCGTCGTGACCATTAGAGTTCCTTGAACTCTTATAAACAGCTTAGCTTCCTCTCCCCAGACAATGTGGGACTAACTCTCCGTCCCTCACCCCAGCTTAGAAGCCTGCCAGCCTTCTCTTGGTCCGCCCTCATCAGCCTAAGGCTTCACAGTTTAAATACTTGAAATTCAGAAAGATTCATATGAGAGAAAATCAAGTCCTCCAAGTCCGATTATACTGATGTTCACGAAAGTAAAATATGCAATGAACAAGATGATCTGATCCATTTACACCTACCAATGCTAACCACAATAAAACTAATGCCACTAAATTATTTCCATGAAGCAGACTTAACTTAATATAGTGGCAAGAAATGCTTGATTTTTCTCAAGGAGAAAGTTTTCAGTTGGAACAGAAATCCACCAAAAGTTTGAAGTAAATTTGAAGATCTCAAGAGATTACTTTCTTATTATAACCACCTAATTGGAAATATCTGGATTTTGATTATTTCTGCCATTACTATTGACATCTGCAACAGAATGTACGTTTCTATTGACTGTTAAAAGAGTTTGAGAAAATGAGAAACTAAGTTTTCCTCATATAGTTTCGTTGGAACCATATGATTTCAATAACAAATATGAAAAGCTGCCAATGATACCTCCCATGATGTACCCTGTATCTTTATTACGAAAAGAGTTATATGTAAAATGATGCCCAAGGCTGCTAATTTGGTTAACAAAATAGCCGAAATTTCATGATAATTCACAAATTTACCAAAGCTTCTCAATGAAACAGAAATCACTATTGCCTCAATTCAATTTTTAATAATCTTGGAAGTTTGTAGCCAATGGTCAAAGGTAGGAACTCAACTGACCCAGCTAAACCTCGTAAAAGCATCTGAGAATTTGAATTCACAGTTTGCAGTATAAACATACTAATTTACACCAAAGTAAATTGTCAAGTCCAAGCAGGATAGAACTTCCCAAGTTAGGCAAAGAGGTTCTGTCACCATTATATATTATAAGATACAACAATAGGAACAGAAACCCGGATCCCGCAGACGCGGGAGCTTTGTGCACCGGGGCTTCCCTTCCCAACAATAGGAACAGAAAAGCAGGAGTCTAAACTTAGTAGCTAGAAAAAACTTGCGCATTTAGTTGATATTTATTACCGGACATCACTCCCCGTGCTAAATGGATGAGAAGTTCCATTGGAACAGGTTAAAACAAATTGTGTTGAGAGTCCACTTGGAACTTTGATCTGCAAGATCAATCAGGTAAACTATCATGATGAGAGTCCTGGTGTATTAAGCCACATTATCCGACAAACTAACAGTTTGCATATTTAAGAGAGCAGAAAGTTTCCTGCTAACAGGAGAGAGGATTACACATACAGATAGGTCACGTGAATATATCTCTTCCATTAACACAGCATCCATACTTTTGCTCTTAATCTGGCAGCTGGATCGTTTCAAAATCAAACTTGTTGGTGTCCAACCCTCCGAAGAATCTCTCTGTAGAACATGAAATGATACACAGTTGTTGTATAGTACTTAATAGAAAACAGAAATTGGATACAATAAGTTTATGACTATCCTACATAAAAAAATACAGACAACTGTATACATGCCAACTATATCAATGATCATAGGCTTAAATGACAAAGTGTGAGATATAAGAGATTTGCTATTGGCTGACACAAATGAGAGCAGAGAATGGGGCAGTAAACCTAGATGCAGATGCCCAATTAAATGAACATGGCAGTCATGTGATAGTCAATAAGAAGTCGAGAGAAACAGGAGAAAAAACATGACGGATTCCAAACTTGATTCCTCCATTCAACATAAGAATCTAAATATCAGTCAAAGTTACAGAGATGTGGCAGAGGACAACAAAATGAAAACCAAACATAACACGTCATTCAACATAAGACCTTGATTTATATAAACTAAATGCAACAAATGACTAAAACAACCCTACTAATGAAATTATATAATTTTTGACATTTCCATTCAAGCTGAAAGATCCTCAGGACATCTTTAGCTTCTCTAACTCTTTTCTGAAATCGCACTTTGATCATGATTTGTATCATAACTTGGATGTACCAGTATTTTAAAATAAAAAAAGGGCAGCTTGTGCACGAAGCTCCCACATACGTGGGGTCCAGGGAAGGGGCAGACCACGGAGGATCTATAGTAAGCAGCCTTATCTTGTGTTTTCTGCAAGAGGCTATTTCCATGTCTCAAACCCGTGACCTCAAGGTCACACATGACAACTTTACCATTGCACCAAAGCTCAAATTCAGACAGGAACTTGGTCAAGATAAAATAGAGGTAACCAAGAGGGTCCATGACTGGTAGGTCAACTTTTCAATTATATGGGAAAGCAAAGAAATTATTATTGACTCAATAGGTAAAATTGGATTCTCTAGAGAATTTGGCAAGATAAGACCTAGCAGACTTGGCCTAGTCCATGATTGATGCCAGGAGTTTTAGAACATCTTAGATATGCTTTACAAGCATTGACCTGCTCGTAGATATAGTGATAGTTTACCTCAATTTGTCCATCCTGACATCCAAGACTAGATCTTGTGACAATTTAGTGGTACTAGGATTGTCAAAGTAGAGAATGTCTGTGGTTAATATAAAAGCAAAGCCTGGCAATTGCAGCCATGTAAATTCTGCTGCAGTGGAAAACATAACTCTATACAACTCAAGAGCTGAATGCAAAAATCATGGACCGTCCTCCATCTGTCTGGGTTTCCACTCAGTTCGCTTCCAATTAAATCCACTTCATTTTCTGATGGAGCACCAGACAAAAACTATTGACATATACCATGAGATAGATATTAAAAGCTAGTTATTGTCATGGTTCTAACTTTCAACTAGGAGAGTGAGAGGAAGAGAGGAGGCTGCTTGTAGGGCCAGTCTGTCTATAACAGACATTCAATCTGCAAGAGATTACCAGAATGCTTCATATAGACCAAGAAGAAAGTAAAAAAAGTAGGACGCTATTAGACTGCCTCATACACTAGTTATTTCTAAACAGCCCTCGTGCTAAGAATAATATTTGGCCTATCAATCAAGCAGTTATAGTGATTTCCCATAAGGCCTCTGTAAGGACTCAACAATCTGGTCAAGACTTGGGATAAACCAATGATAACTTCACCAGTTTCAGTCTAATAAAATTGTCACCATTTAAAAAGAAAAGTTCACCAGTTTCGAAGTTTCTCTAACTAAAGAACTGATAGTCAACCACAAAGTGCCCCAGCAACAGGATTTTCGAACAACTTGTGCTGAACTAGGCACAAGTTCCAATAAGATATTTATGTAGTAGCTGTTTGATCTAATTATAGTATAAGAGCCCTATATTCTGCTTGAATTTGAACTCTTCCTGTAGCCATATGCTAGTATTCTGAATCATTCTGGATGACATTGAGGCCAAACTGCAATTAGAATGAAAGTAAAAACAGAAGGTGCTGTCAAGGAACAATAGTTAGAACTAAATCAGAATCTACCAGAAGTAGGACACTAAATGTGGCTCTTCCTGCAGAGATATAGTTTTCGATCTCCTGCTGCATATCTGAATCTGCAGAAGCATGTAAGAAGGGAAATAATGATTATAAGAAGGGGAATGATATCCACAATCTGTTATTCAAATAATTGCACTCCTCTCTTATTTTGAATTTTGTAACTAGCTGTAAGGCTGCAACAACTCTCACTAGGCTAACAACAGCCAATACACAAGTATTTAACAAAATTAGGAGTCTGCATATTAAAATTTTAGAACAAGAATGTGCTGATATGACTTTGCACATGGAAAACTAAAATTCAAACATCTCAAAGAAATTTAAATACATTTGTTAACCTGTTAAACAATCTAGGGTCGTAGACATAACTTTTGATGCAAACATACAGTTATCAAGACTATTTCTCTGAAAATAATCAAGACATATCAAAGAGGAAAAAGAGTGACTAAATTGTGATGACAAGTGCTGACATTAACAAGTACCTATGCACAGTTTTGCTGCATCCATTTAATCATTTCAAGGCATAACCACAATGCAATCTAGCAGGGATATCTATAAAAAGTAACTCTCTCCAAAATTCACATCAAAGTCAGCAGAGATTCAGTTGGTTAAAGTCGTGAAGAGGATAGAGTATAATTTTAGAGTAATATTTTTCTACAGCGTACATCAAGCTCTTTCATATGTTTGAGAAGCTCTAATCAGTTTCTCAAGCAATCTTTGCTTACAAAATCTCCAATTAGTCTTTGACAGCTATTGCAAGAGGTTGTTAGGAGTTCACGTCACTTGACAAATTTTGTGAGTCCATAATTCTAGTTTTGCTTATCATCATCATCATCAAAGCCTTATCCCAAATAGGGGTCAGATACATGAATCTAGTTCCTCCATTCCCCTCTATCAAGGGTCATGGCCTCATTTAGTACAAAAGTTTTTAAATCTGTTCTCACCACTTCTATCAACGCCCATTTAGGCCTTCCCCTTGTCACTTTAGAGCCTTTGACTTAAATCGAGTCTCCTTCTAATCGGTGCCATTTTCCGTCTCCATTGGACATGTCCAAACCATTTAAGTATACCCTCCCTCATCTTGCTACCTATTGGTACTACTTAATTTCCTCTAATGTTTCATTTCTAATTCTATCCTTTCTTGTATCGTCACCCATCCATCTCAACATCCTCATTTTGGTTACACTCTTCCTACTTACATGTTGTTCCTTAACTACCCAAAACTCTGATCCGTAGAGCATAGCCGACCTTACAGTCATCCTATAGACTTTTCCTTTCCATTTGACTGGCACCCATTGATCATAAGAAACTCTAGAGGCACATCTCCATTTGTTCCAACCCACTTGGATTCTCTAGGTGGGAATTGCAGAGTTTTTGTGAGCTCATTGACCACAAAATTGTTAGTGAAAACCAATTGCTGTGGTTCTTCATCTCCATCAGCTGCATAAATTGTGCCGGGCATATGTGGAATTTGTATAGGATATAGGACAGGACTTAGTGGGTCACCTCCTACAACATGACAAATAATAGTAAAGTCATTTGCAAGAGATATTGACATAAGCAAAGAGGATATTAAGATGGAAGAGTTGCAAGACAAGAAAGGATAGAATTAGGAATGAAAACATTAGAGGAAACTTAGGAGTAGCACCAATAGGTAACAAAATGAGGAAGATTAGACTTAGATGGTTTGGACATGTCCAACGGAAACTGAAAATGACATTAGTTAGGAGTGAGGCAATGCAAGTTGAAGGTTCTAAAAGGGCAAGGGGAAGGCCCAAAAGAACATGGATATTAGTGGTGAGAAAAGATTTAAAAACGTTGGGACTAAAGAAGCCATGATACATAATAGAGGGGAATGGAGGAACAAGATTCATGTGGCCGACCCCTAATTGGAATAAGGTCTTGATGATGATGATTTACATAAGCAATGACCACAAAAGTTAACCAAATGTTCCAATTAACACTAGAGTCTTCTAATTAATGCAATAACTACCGGACCCTGACCCTATAAGAAGATTTGACAGCCAACAGTAGTTACGAATTACTTTCATATGTAAAATTATATGCATAATGGATTTGGATACTGAATGTAACAGTGCATAAAATGAACAAACAGTACTGCAGAGTAACCATATCTTAACCCAAAGGGGAAATTTTAGTCTTCAAAAGCATAGTTGGTCCATGTGTACCATTTAGACACCAAAAGGCACAACAATTTGTAACTACAGCTAAAGGATATCTGAATGAGCATCCAGTAAAGCAGTAAAGCCAAAAGCATTTCATATCAGTGAAACCTTTCTAGGAAAATTCCTAAATGCTTCTATTCTGTTTGCAAAAGATATTGTGGGACATGATACAAGGTCACTGCAGTTTACACTTTTTGGAGAAACTTGTGAATGAAATTTGAAAGGAAGCTAGTTCTAAGAAACAAAAGATAAAGCAATATTTTTAAATATAACAAACCATATTAAAATATCAGCATTCAAAACCTCCAGTGAATATCTAATATATAAATAAAGAACCAACAAATTCCAGTGCAAATAGGATGTACCACATGTTATCTTCATCAGATTGTTTGCAAAAATTCTCACCAAGTCTCCCTACAAGAGTGGAAATATTAGCTTTAGACATGTGAATGAAAGTGAGCTGTTAGATAATTGGAGTAGCTTGTTTAAAATGTCTCAAGTTGCATTAAATCCAAACAACATGATTGCCATTCAAAAATAGAAAATCACAAGATTACAAACTGATCACAACATACATGAAAACTTAGCTATTAAAGAAGGTTCCATGACCAGAAGATGAACAGAGTACATTGGTCAGGATATGTCATAGGCGATATTGCCACCATGACCATGAAAGCCTTATAGTCCAAACAAGAACTCTAGAAGGTAGCCTTATCAACTCTCTACACATTATGTCTGATAATCGACATCTATGGATTATTGCATATTTTATGAGTTGATCAAACAAATGTGTAAGGAATTTCATTCTAGGACTGAGGTTCCTGTATGGTACAAGTGAAGAGAAAAAAGATGCAATAAAAGAAGCTGATGAGGGTGGTCAATAGACTGTAAACAGGGTTCCAGTTCTCATCTACTCCAAGAATGGCAGATAATATCCAGATATCCAGCTAATGGTTTTCATTATGTTGGAAATAACCATTTACGAAAGAAGTTATGATCATCAGAATATTGGTCAAAAGCCATTTTAGGTTAACTAGGCAGTTGAAATGAGATCCTAGATATTTCCAGCTCTAAGACTTGGAAAAATGTTTGTGATCACATGTATAGCCAGCCTACAAGTCAAGATGAAATGAAATTATGAAAGCCAAAGGACATAAGCAAATTCATAAGCTATCCATAATTTGGGGACTAAGACCATGAGAGGAGACCAGTAATAGTATATGCACAAAGTAGTTGCACCAAAGAACAAAAGGGCTGTTTGGATTGGTTAAGCAGACCAAAGATCATCCATCTTGGCTATATCTCAAGTCGATTGACCTTAGATATCATTAATTTGAATTCTACTTACGCAGTGAACTATTTATAGAAGATCATCAACAAGACTGACACAAGAAAGATGTTCTCAATAACTTGCCAAATACAACCACAAATCAATTTATATAGTAAACAACACAAATAAAGAGTGACCTAGAGTAAAGAATCAATGACAACTTCAGTTGAAAGTTGAAAACAAACTCTACATGGACAAGATTAGTTCTACGTACAATAATTTAACAGGAAACAGTTGATTCCATTATTTCTTTGCAAAAATAGATTGCAGAGTCTCCCTAATCTCTATCGATATATGAACCAGGGATAGAAGGATATGGTCCACAGGGAACTTGAAGAAAAAAAGTTGGTGAGTTGTTTATATATCGCAAACATAGAGGACTAACTAAATCTCCTATGTTCAAATTCAAATAAATCGAATAAAATTTTTTTTTTAAAAATCTTAGCAACATTAGGCTCCTTTTTCTCCAGCACAAGTTGATAATAAAAGCTGGATGCAAATAAAATGGAATAACATCCTCGAAGATTACTCAGGAACTACCCCACCAACATACTGACACGTCAATGTAGGAAAATACCTGATGACCATAGTCATCCATTGGTATGCACTCAACAGCAATAAGTTTGTCAACATCATCAGCAGTTACTACATAATCTGGATTTGTGGCTCCTGGATAACAAAACGGACACAAAAAATTGAGCAAGCAATAAAAGATTTCTTCTCAAAGCATTAGCACTCTCAATCTGATCCATGGTAGCTAATTTTTCTACTTACCCTCAATATACTGTGTAGTACCATTCTGAAGATGTCGAACCCACTGATAAACAATCCAGTATTAATCACACCAGAAAAATAGTCATTACATGATAATTGATTGGGAAAACCTTTAGAACGAAAACATTTTTTCCTTTTACTAGTGACCAAGCCATCAAAATAGGGGAAATCAAATACCTGAAATATACAAAGAGAAGTCCCACGTACAGGATAGCCACAGGCTTGTAGTGTATTTCCTGGTTTAGCTTCACCAATAATTTGGAAGCCTTCTATACCTGGTAAGAGGCCCTCCCCTAACATAAAAAAATAAAAAATAAAAATCAGTCAATTTACTTCCAGGCAAAATCATTCATTCATTACCATATAAAGACATAAGTACCTTCTGAGGCAGACGATGCATGTTCATCATGCATGGGAGACATTTGAAAGTGCATGTCAGTGCTTGTGTTTTCACCCTTCGAAAGTCTACTATCCAAATTGAAGCCACTGGGTCCCTCAACTTCTCTGTGGAGATATGGACTAGTAAGTTCCAGATTAGAAGGAATTTATGTGTTCCCAGCATCAGTCAAGTAAGATATCATAAAGATATAATGATATGACATTGTTCAAATTCCAAAATCCACTTTTATATTCCAGATTCATTCAATATATATATTGATATGTAAGTATGAATATGTAGCTTAATCATATATGTTTCTGCCATGTGTAATCCCACAACAGATTGAGGAAACAATGACATTACTCTGCAATACCCTTAGCATTTTTCAGATGGAAATATGACTACTATAAAGAAATTAATTACATCTTCATACTCAGAAGATACTCGTTCGTTTCAACTCAAGACCCTAAGCATATGCTTAAGTTGTTTTAAGCACGTCAAGTATCCTGTGCCTTTGTCTAGTCCTTTGCTTGTTCCCTTTACCTCATCATGTTTGAAGTCTGTGTCTACCATCCTCTCTGCAATCCTTCTCATGTGTGAACCACAAGAACAGTGAGAATGATCTTAACTTAAGGGATCAGTGTTTAGGTCCTTACTATTGGTATCTCTCTAGCTTATTTTAATCCCACCAGCTCCCAGGGTACAGTTTTAGCAAATGAAACATGGGAGTACCCAACATGACAAAAGTAATATGCATAACCTTCTCAAAGTCCCTCCAAAACTGCCATCTGAATCATACATATGGATAGCTTCTCTAAAATACCAGAGAAACTGATGACCTATATGAATATCTATTGATTTGAAGGAAGAGAAACATGTTTCATAGAGGCTCCAATGTTTCACCTTTTACTCAAAGAAGTCAAAATCTAGTAATGTGTTTTCAATATGGATTAGTGATAACCTGATGAAAAGAACTGTTCGATAATGCCACACTGCCTAATATTGGAATGTATTAGGGTATATACATATCAACGTTTGTACTAGATCCTAATAGAGTACATGGTTTTGATTTTCTGTGAAATAGTAAGGACACACACATACATAGAGAGAGAGAGAGAGAGAGAGAGAGAGAGAGAGAGAGAGAGAGAGAGAGAGAGAGAGAGAGAGAGAGAGAGAGAGAGAGAGAGAGAGAGAGCACCTTTGCATTGTCCATCTGTGGTGCCCACCTGGGAATAAACTAACCAACAACTTTACAAGAACTCCTTCTCCCCTATTATTTTGTGTACAGAGTCCCTTTTAAAATGCAAAGTTGGACCAGATTGGGATGTGTGTGTAGTGTGTAGATGTACGTGCACCTTTCACCTTCACTTATCATAAGGTGCATTAGACAAAATGACCTACATAAAAAGTAAGAATATTTTCTATCCAAATAAAAAATGTAAGTGCACACCCCTGAACGACTGAATTTCAATAGTGCCTTATAGAACTTCTGGAACACTTCACTAATTATAAATGGTTGTGATGAAAATCAAGCAACATACAGGGAAGAAAAAGAATGGAAGATCCAAGCATACTTTCAACATGTCTATGATGATCAAATTTTTATCACATGCTCCCTAAGAATTTGATTTTTGTAGATGTTCCAGATAAAAAAAAAAAGGTGTTCAGCTGGAAACTTAAATGAAGAAAAGCTACTTGACAAGAAAAAGTACCAATTATAGCTACTATCATTTGGATCTTGAATGCCTCAATGGTTGTAGTATATTGAAACAATTCTCAGAAGCAACAATATCTATGAAAGAATCAAAGGAAAGTTACAACAGTTAAAATATAATGGAAGACTAATGTAGAAGCAATGGAGAGGAAATGCCTTAGATTATCTCTTGCAAATGGATGTTGAACTTTGACCCCTAGCATGTTTACTTCTTTATCTGCCAGATCATGGTTCCTGGTAAGCCTTGACATATTAGAGGTTGGTTCTGGTCGTCGTTCATGAACAGATGGATTGTTTGGATAAAATTCAAAGGCATTAGGGACCTGCACAAAAGAACCAATCTAGATTAAAATTGAGCTAGAAAATGCACACAACAGAATACAAGTATGGAATCGTATCTTTCCAACAGTACCATGGCCGGTTGAGGAGGTTGACTTTTCAAGGTACTTGCAGGCTGATGGTCTTTATTGGATATATCCCCAACTTGATTTCCTAATAGATTGTTTGCATCTACAATATTAGCCTGCAGTGAAAGAAAACCATTTCTAAGCAACGAGTCTATTTTTTATGACCTACAAACCCAAGAATTTTAGCAAGCAACTATCTCACATTTTAGAAAGCTAAGTTCAACAGAGGGAACATTGTAGTTCCTCAATTTAAATGAAAGAGTTAAAATGTTATTAAACTTAACTGAGATATGACTTTGATCCAAATGGACAAAGATTATGAGATGCAGCATCCCAGAATGCACAAATGGTAATACGTCACTAATAACAATTTTCCATATGCCTACAGCATATATTCAAGATGAAAAGGACCATAGTTCCCAGCGCCTGGAAGCTAATGTGACAAGCAATACGCAAGTTGCAAGCAAGAAGTGAGGGTTCTAAAATAAAAGGAAAAGGGAAGAGAAAACTCTACAAAGGCGATGAGATAGCAAGAGGAAATATGTGGGAAGGCATTTGGAGAAGTGAACATAAAGGCTGTAGGAAATTTCTCATTAACGTAAACAAGAACATGGTATATAATAAGGTTGGAAAGAAAATACCAAGAAGAGACGGTTATTATAAATATGGAAGGAGAGCTAGCATACATGATTAATTGAGGACCATTTCATGGTTGGTCAAGTTACGAGTTAGGTTTAGTTAGGTTCAATGCCACATGATATACCAAAGTTATCAATAGGATTTCCAATACTTCATTTGTGGAAAATTCTACAAGCACTAGATTTGAAACTAAAATAACCTCTACAGCTACCAATATTCTCCTAATTATCTATGATAATTTCAAGCTTCAAAATGGAGTTCTTTGGGATCAAACTTATGAGCCACACCATGAAACGTAGGGGAAGAGTGATTGACGGGAGGTTATGACATGAGATGAGTGTACCAAAAAACCAGTTTGGTTTCATGCTTGGGAGGTCTACCATGGAAGCTATTTTCCTACTGAGACAATCGATAAAGAAGTACAGGGGGAGGAGGAAGGACCTCCTCATGGTCTTTATTGACCTAGAAAAAGCTTATGATAAGGTCCTTAGAGAGTTAATATGGTGGGTGTTAGGTTACAAAGGGATTTCATGAGGATATATAGACATAATTAAGGATATGTACGAGGGAGACGTAGCAAATGTTAGGACCGCTAGTGGATAGACAGGTGATTTTCCTTTCACTATAGGATTGCACCAGGGATCGGCATTAAGCCTATTCCTTTTCACGTTAGTTATGAATGACTTAACAAAACATCTGCATGAAGAGATTCCATGGTGCATGTTATTTGTAGATGACATAGTTTTGATTGATAATACAATGGAGGGCATAAACACAAAGCTAGAGTTGTGGAGAGATACTATGGAGTCTAGGATTTAAAATTAGCCAAACTAAGACAGAATATATGGAATGTAATTTTAGCAAAAAGAGGAGTGGGAGTGAAGCACCAATAGAAATTGATATCCAAGAAGTCCCCCAAAAGACCACTTTTGATATTTAGGATTGATAATTCATGAGAGCAGAGAGATTCAAAGGGATGTTACCCAAAGAATCAAAGGGGGTTAGAACAAATGGAAATGTGCTTCTAGAGTTTGTGTGATAGGCAGGTACCACTCAAACTGAAAGGAAAATTTTATAAGATGGTTGTAAGGCCGGCCAAGCCCTATGGATCAGAGTGTTGAGCAGTTAAGGAACTACATGTACATAGGATGAGCCTTGGTGTAATGGCAAAAGTTGTCATCATGTGACCTTGAGGTCATGGTTTCAAGGCGTGGAAACAGCCTCTTGCAAAAATGTAAGGTAAAGCTGCCTACTAGGCCCTTGTTGTCTGCCCCTTCCCTAGACCCCGCATAGGCAGGAGCTTCGTGCACCGTGGCTGCCCTTTTTATGTACATAGGATGAGCATAGCCAAAATGAGGATGTTGAGATGGATGAGTGGTAAGACAAGAAAGGATAAAATTATAAATAAAAACATTATAAAAAACTTAAGAGTAGCACCAATAGATAGCAAGATGAGGAATGGTAGACTTAGATGGTTTGGACATGTCCCACGGTGACCAAAAACGGCACTAGTTAGAAGGAGTGGGTCGATCCAAGGTGAAGACTCTAAAAAGGCAAGGGTGAAGCCCAAAAGGATGTGGATAGATTAAAAAATTTTGGACTAAATGAGGCCAAGACCCTTGATTGAGGAAAATGGAGGAACAAGATTCATGTAGCCAACACCTAATGGGGATTAGGCTTTGATGATTATGAAAATGGAGTTCTTTGACCTAAGGATTAGAATACCTGAAGTAAAAGAGGCCTTGAAAAAGATGAAATCAGGAAAGGCCATGGGACTTGATGGTGTACCAATAGAGGTTTGGAAGCATATGGGAGATATTGGGGTAGTTTAGTTGACCAAGTTGTTTAACAAGATTATAAAATCAAAGAAAATGCCTGATGAGTAGGGGGGGAAGCTCTATTGTATCAATCTATAAGAATAAAGGTGACATTCAGAGCTGCACTAATTATCGAGGGATCAAACTTATGACCACACCATGAAACTTTTTGAAAGAGTGATTGAGAAGAGGCTACGACATGAAACAAGTGTATCGGAGAATCAGTTTGGTTTCATGCCTGGGAGGTCTACCATGGAAGCTATTTTCTTGCTAAGACAATTAATAGAGAAATATAAGGAGAGGAGGAAAGACCTACATATGGTCTTTATCGATTTAGAGAAAGCTTATGATAAAGTCCCTAGAGAGTTAATATGGAGGGTGTTGAGTGGTAAGGGGGTTTCTCAGGAGTATATAGACATAATTAAAGATATGTATGAGGGAGCGGTCACAAATGTTAAGACCACTAGTGGCGTAACTGGTGATTTTCCTGTCACTATAGGATTGCACCAAGGATCGGCATTGAGTCTGTACCTCTTCACATTAGTTATGGACGAGTTAACAAAACATTTACATGAGGAGATCCCCTGGTGCATGCTATTTGCAAATGATATAGTCTTACTTGATGAGACAAGGGAGTGTGTAAACATAAAGCTAGAGTTATGGAGAGAAGCATTAGAATCTGAAGAATTTAAAATTAGCCGAACTAAAACAGAATATATAGAATGTAATTTTAGCAAGGAGAGTAGGAGTGGAACACCAGTCAAGATTGATAACCAAGAAGTCCCCGTGAAAGACCTCTTTCGGTACTTAGGATCATTGATCCATGAGAGTGGAGAGATTGAGAGGGAGGTTACCCAGAGAATCCAAGCGGGTTGGAACAATTGGAGATGTGCATCTAGAGTTTTATGTGATCGGTCGGTGTCACTCAAACTAAAAGGAAAATTCTATAAGATGGCTATAAGGCCGACCATGCTCTATGGATCAGAGTGTTGGCCAGTTAAGGAATATGATACTCATAGGATGAGCGTCGCAGAAATGAGGATATTGAGATGAATGAGTGGTAAGACAAGAAAGGACAGAATTAGAAATAAAAATATTAGAGGAAATTTAGGGGTAGCACCAATAGGTAATAAGATGAGGGAGATTAGACTTAGATGGTTTGGACATGTCCAAAGGAGACCAACAACGGCACCAGTTCGAAGGAGTGAGGCAATACAAGTAGAAGGCTCTAAAGGGCAAGGGGAAAGCCCAAAAGAACGTGGATAGAAGTTGTGAGGAAAGATTTAAAAACTTTGGGACTAAATGAAACCATGGTATTTAATAGAGTGGAATGGAGGAATAAGATTCATGTGGCCGACACCTAATTGGGATAAGGTCTTGATGATGATGATGATGAGTTCTTTGACCTAAGGAAAGGTCAAAACAATTGTTAAAGCAAAAAACATGTAAAGGGAAAGTATTGTTCTAATTGAGGGAAGCATTTCAGGAGCAAGCTTTGCCAACAATTTGGAACTGAGCTTAGACCCTAGTAGGAAGCTTAATGAGAAGTTTTGTCAATCCAACACAAGAAAACACAAGAAAGTGCCTACATGAATTGAAATTGGTAGAAGTTGATTTTGCAATGTCAACAAGGTCAAATAGAATCCATATCAAAACCAATAGAAGCAACTTATCCAAATAAATGCAGCCTAATAAAATGATTTTAAATGTTTGTCCTACTTAAGTTTTATCTAGAGCTCTACTTATGTTGCATTATAATCAAGTTTGCGCTCATCTTGAGCTCAACTGAAACATGGTATATCTAGAGCTCTACTTATGTTGCACTATAATCAAGTTTGCTCTCATCTTGAGCTCCACTGAAACATGGTATGTTTGCAGGAGAGACAAACGTTCTACTTCTTTTCATGTAATTTCATGGTTTAGAATGATAACATGAAGTCATGCAGAACAAACTTACATGAGGACTTCTTATCTTCCATTCCAGCTGTTGATATAAAATCTGAAAACAATTACCAAACTAAAAGTTATACTTGATTCAGAAATTTAAGATAACTAGAATTTTTACAACTAGGAAACTCAATCTACTCATCATAATATGAAAATCCAACCACTAGGAACTGAAAATCTTCAAGGATGAACAGAGTTTGAGTTCCAAAACTAAATACCAGAACATTAGCGTCTATGAAAAGGAAAATGACTTCACGCACTCAAGTGAAGTGACTAGTGCTGAAGAGCAGCAAAGGATAGCAGAATGTTAAGAACTGATACCTTTGCACTATTGGAAATAGAAGAGGCATTTAATGTGTGAGTCCTTATACCATACTCTGCCAACAACCTGAGCATTGATGATGTAAAGGTGTATGTCTCATCCTCTACAGCCTATAGAGCAACAAAATGATCATCAGGACATGCAAAGCAATGCAGACACTTTCAAAGCCTTGCAAGCCAAAGAAATACAGTAACACAGAAATATAAGCATAATTGTTATTTGGAAAAATTCTGATAAGGAATTTGTGTTAGGATAGCATTTATATTGCTTTTACAGGCTGCAGATCTTCTAGTTTGGCAGTAGATAAGACTACATTCAGCAACCACTAAACATTCATTCTTCATTGGCTCAATATGCCACAACTATTTACAATTTTGATTCTGTTACATGCAGATGGCATCTCTAGTTAATACTGCTCTTGTAGGATTCTTTCTTTAGAAGTTCATGCAGAATGCAATGTCTTTCTGTGCTAGTTTCTTAAAACCTCTAAGGTAGCCAAGCATTACGACACAAGACAATGTAACAGGTCTTCCAAGCAATCGAGTGGATCAAGGGAGAGCCTCTGGTACAATGACATGGCTGAAGGAACACCATGGGTACAGTTACTACTTCTCAAAAAGAATTCCAAGAGTAAGAAGCCCCAAACAAATTTCGTCTCAAGTTTCAAAAAACTTGCAGTGAATGGTGGATTTAGTACCAACATGACTTTACCTTGAGTTAGGCTGTAAAGTTTTCATCTTACTTGATAAGAGAAAGGAAAATACAAGGAACATTAGGTTCAGCACCCATGATATAGAATCAAATGATAGCACCCTCTTTAACTTCTCTATGCAGGTAAGTTACAGATATTGCATCATTTTTTTATCAGATGTATTCTAAAGCTATTTCAAAATCATAGTTCTCTGATCATCTACTCAAGACTTCCCTTACAGTAACCAGGTGCATGACCATCAGTAATATTCTTCTACCTTCACGAACACATTGTATATCACGCTGATTATCTTTTCTCAACCAAATCCTCATAAACACTGATTTATCAAGTGAAACATTGTCATCCGCTGAAAACCCAGATGACTAAAAGAAAAAGTTCGAAGATAATACTTCAACTCAATTTGACATTTCTAGTGCAGTGCTTTGTCTCTTTTTTATTTATATGTTTACTTTAGTGGGCAAGATGGCCATCTAGACATATTTTCACATGTGTTGGTTACTTTTCATGCACTTGCAAGGAGCTAATTATATTGAGCACTTCATCATTTATGGCATAACAGTCGCCTCATCATCCTGCTATACATAAGGTCCATAATCTAGTGTTTCTGTAGTCCCTTCCTCGCAAAGTCTTGAAATTTCCACCTACACAGCATGCCTTATCAGATGCTATAGTAATTATTGTCTTTACTTTTCTTATTATCATTCTTGAAAATTTTCCCTTAAATTGGTTTCTCATTGATTGGCCACAAGGTTGGACATTGATTGAAGAGCTTTCTACAAAGTGAATTCAGGCTGCAGCTACATTTTAACAAGGCTTCTATAACCATGAAAGAGATCCAAATGTCTACATATAAGCCTCTCTGTGAATTACACAGACTTAAACCTGACAGATAAATCTTCCCAGAAATAAAACCAACCTATTACCTTCAACTCATGTGCCAGTCTTATATTTTCTTCAACATAACCTTTTCTCTGAGTTAGTTCCTTCAGCGCAGAATTTAGGGCCTCACTCTTCTTCTCATCGATTTCCTGTTAGTTAAAGCAACACCCATTATTAACCATTCATCTTCATATGGGAAGAAGCCATAATGTTTACATACTAATTAATGTGAATGGCAAATACATACCAATCGCAAATCAGAAAATCTTCTCTCCAGAGCATGTTTCTCATTTAGAAGCTGCAGCTCCTGAGACAAATGACCGTGTAACTTTATATAAGTGGAACCAGAATATGACAGCTATATCAACATCTATGGATATGAGCAAACAGCTCAAGTGAACTTCACACCTTTCCAGAGGCATCAGCAATTTGTTCACGGAGTAGCAGGATCTCTTCCTGCTGTTTTCTGGCTCGTGCGAAGAGCTCCTGCTCAAAAAACTCAACTGAAAACCATATCCGAATTTAAGCTCTTATATGAGCTACTACTGACTATATGATATAATATTTGTCTAACACAGTACTCCTAGATACAAATATAAAAATCCATTACCTCAGAATCTCTGCCCATGAAATAATTGAATTGTTCATCTCCTCTTACATTTGTAGGACCAGTATGATTTCCGGTATGATTCCTAGAGAAAAACCAAAACTCAAATTAACATAATAATGGGGCACAGACTACTTGATCAGGAATCTAAATAAATTATAGTGTGCATGCAGTGTAAACCATGAATGTAACACATAATTTACATTAAGATATTCCAAGTCCCAGTTTGAGTATTACCGAGTTGAATAATCAGAAGCTGGAGACGTGACTCCGTAATCACCAATCCCGCGCATAGAGCTTTTAATAGATGACATTACATTGTCAGTTTTGGTTGCCTGAAAACATGTTCTACATACCATATCCAGCCAAGTGAACAGAGGATCCTGTTTCATTTGTGTCTGGTTTATTTCATGAATGAACACATTGCATATAATAGGAAACATTTAGCAGGCACCTTAATATGAAGATCCATTCCCTTCCCAGATGGTGTAATTATGTAATAGCTATCAAACAGTAATGTCAACTATCAGATTCAGGAAAACCTACTTAAATAGCATTGTGAAGTACAAACTAACAAAAGCATGATAAATGCATAACTAATGCTTGTATGATAAGAAATAATGGGCTTGTTCCCCAGTTTGAGATTGGTGAGTTAAACATAACTCCCAAAGGATGGTTTTGCACATAATGCTAAGAGTATGATAATACACCTAGCAAGAGCAAAGTTGATAGGTATTTGACCCAAAACCACATCCAAACTCTATAGAAATGAAAGCAGAATTGAGAAAATTCAATTCCTAAATATGACAAACTACTCCTGGCCCCTGGCAAGAACCATGACAAAAGGAGAGAAATGTCTAGATTATGCAGTATGGCCTAGTTCTTTTTTTCTATATTTACTTATTTTGATATTACGTCGTGTCCCACCCATGTAGGGTGGAACTAATCCCTGTGAATCTGTGGAGCCATTCACAAACTACAGGCATCAGGGCAAGTCCAGGGAATCTGCTCAAGTTCTTCCACAAAGAAAGAAGAATTGACATAAAGGATGCTGAAGGGACCTCTTATCATTCATGTAAAACAATAAGAAAATAGGACCCCTTTGCTTCTACTCTTGAGCATAGCACATTCTGTTTCGAAAGAGCAGAGACAGTAGCTTCCAGCTCCTTATTCCTTTGAAAGTTCTTCTGCCACTTGTATTTAATTCATTCACCTACAGACTAACTCACCTAGTGGACTAAACCAGAAGGTTATTGAAGTGACTCATCCAACATTCTTAACTCCATCAGAACATTACCATGCGGAATTATGATGGGGTTAAATTAAATGATTACATTAATGAATGGCTAAAAACCTTTTGGTTTTCATTAATTCTTTTGTTTCTAGTTCTTGATTCAGCTCACTTTTAGGTGAAGTAATGAGTAGGACATAGCCATATAAGTTGTGCATCACAAAGCATTCCCATATCCATTGTAACAAGTCCTCAACGTTTACTTCCAAAATAACATTCTGCAAGCCAATCAACATAGGAATCTGAAGAAGTAAATAACTCTTCCAATCAGCAACTTCCACTTTGTTTTGTTACGGTTCTGACAGCATTTGTAACCTTAGGACACGTCACATGGATGCAACTCTCTTAGTCAATTCCCAAGCATAAGTGATAACACGAACACAATGTCTAGTTCTATGAACAAATAGTGTCCGCAATATGACCATTCTATTAAATCTGCAACGAGGAGCTAGAAAAGTATCCTTGACACAACAAAGTCACATCTAGTTATCTTCCATCACATACATGGAAATGTGCTCAATATCCATGCAGAAGATCACTTAGTTCCAGTTTAAGTCCATAACTAACTTATAAACTAATACAAAACAACGCCTATAGTTAGTATAATAACTAAAGTAAGAGCTCATAAGATTTTCATCAGCTTATGCACAAACAGAGAAGTGAACTCCAGCTACAGAAAAAAAAATATATCTCAAATCCATGCTCTTTCCTTCACCAGCTACAGCAAAAGACACTTCAAATCCAAAGAAACTCACATCTACTTCAAAAAAGAATAACAAATTTACACTCAAATTGGCATATCAATAGATAATCTGAATTCAACCAAGCAATCAGGAGTAAACCCTAGAAATCCAAACAAAGTGAGCAAACAATTAAATGAAACAGGAGAGAGATGAAATTTTCAGAAGAGAGCGAAATGGAAAGGAAATTGCAGCATGAAGTTCTGGAATTTCGATGGAAATTGTTACCTGGAGTGAATATCAGTCGCCGGAAAGAGAAAGTGGTTTTCGGATCAACGGGAGTGGCTGTGTAAAGAGAACTGGTTTTGGAAGAGTCAAAGGGTCGTTAAAAGGTCGAAGGACGGAGCGAGGGAGGGTTATTAAGTACGCAAGTCTGAAGAGAAGTCAGTTTAGACGCCCAATTGGGAAAGCCTTTTGATTGGTCCGACAGCTTGGCAATCATTTCTACCAGTTGGAGGAGCAGTTACTGATGCCATGTGCAGAAATAGATCTTGTCTCAGGGTGTAGATCGGTGCAGCGCTTGTGGGGCCCTGACTGCGGCGATCCAGACCAGACATCATCACGGAGGCATCTTGAGAGGTTTATTGGCAAAATGAACGCTAAAAAACACCACTATGTTAGGACTCTCAACAACATCCAATTGGCATAGCAAATTGGGGAATGATAGCATAGTGCGCAGATTGATCAGAGTCGTAAATCTGAATCTATGACTCAACATATCTAGAATGCAAAAGATCAAGGTCACAGGATGACTACTAACATCCAGATCCAAAAGATCTAATTTATGATCACCTTATCAACTGGCCCATGTAAAGGACATTTCTGGTGCATGAAGCTACCACCTATGTGGGGTCCGGGGAAGGGACAGACCACAAGGGCCTATAGTACACAATCTTACCTTGCATTTTTACAAGAAGCTGTTTCCATGCCTTAAGCTCATTACTTTAAGGTCACACGACAATAACTTTTACCATTGCGCCAAGACAATTTTCTCCGTGCTATTTTCGGTATGAAGTAAACTATTTAAGAACAAAGAAGACCATTGTTTAAGAGCTGTTTTTATCTGTTTTTGAATAACTTGGACCATGTTTTATAGCTGCCAATAGCAAAGCGATAAGATCAATAGTCGTACACAAGTTTCCTCGGGTGAGGCACAGCACGACAGGTAGTGGTGGGTCAAGGAAAATTACATACCATCGCAGAGACGAGAGACGTAAGCTGAGCATACTATCAGGAAAGCCTCATTTATGAGATAATGCACTTGTGAAACTTTGAAGACAAGCCCAGTTAGCTACTTGGTGGGGGACCAGATGGTGTGAAACCATGAAAGGGGAAGTCAGACAGGTTGGGCAGACTCTGGTTGTAACTCTTCAAGCATAGAGCTCGTAACTCTATCTTAGAGTTTGCATCCAAGGAAGAGATCTTTCAAAGATATGACGAAGACACAGAATATTGGACACATTTTTAATGGAGATTTGATAACTACACACTCTTTGCTGTTATTGACAAACCCCCCCTTCCTCTTCTTTTCTTCCATCATTTTCCATTACATGTTTGGGTTCCAAGTGAGTGACGAAAGATGTTGAAAACAAAGAGAAAGATGGCAGTGGACGTCTCTCTCTCTCTCTCTCGCCTGCTATATTTTAAGAAAAGTAAAGTCTCATTAGCGTCCGTTGAAAAAGATGATGCCGCCTTTTCCAGTTCATAATTGTTTAGATAGGCTACAGATCAAATTTTATGCCCATCTTGATGCTTTTAGCCTATGTTTCTTCAAGTGGAAAAATAATGATTTTTTTTTTTTAAACCTAAAAAACATTATTAGATCATATAAATGTATTAGTTTCTCATGAGTTACTTAATTTCTGCAAGTCAAACATGATGAACAGCCTAGATCTTCCAAAAAAAAGGCTTTAAAAGCAGCTTCTACTCCTGCCAATACTGGAAGAGTATGAGGCTATGAGGTACCCATAAGAAAAGGAAGTCACCATGAGGCTTCCTCCTTTTACATAATGGGGCGAACGTGTGGTTGATCCAAACTGTTCATCTCATCTTTCACACACTAGATGCCAAGTAGCTCTAAAATTATTCTAATTGGACAATTCTAAAATCTGATAAATTTGTGTTTTTGTTCATCAATCATTAGAAGGGGAGCCTTGGCACAATGGTAGAGCTGTCATCATGTGACCTTAAGGTAACGGGTTCAAGGCGTGTAAACAAACGCTTGCAAAATGTGAAATAAGGCTGCATACTATTAACCCTTGTGGTCTGCCCCTTCCCCAGACCCCGCATACGGGGGATCTTAGTGCACCACGGCTGCCCTTTGTTCATCAATCATCAGAAACTAACTGCGAGCAGGAATTTCATATCAATAACGGTGCACATTCAATGGCTACTGGACATTCAAAGTGAGAGAAATGATAAACAGTCGTGGATCAACCACAGACATTGGAGATGTAGATCATATACATCAATCTATTACATGATTGTGTGTCTACATTTTGGATGCTCCACAGCAAAAATCAAATCGAGTCTTACTCAACTTCATCCAAAAGCCCACACGAAAACCTTTGACTCAAACACGACCTAGTTCTTAAAAAATTAACACAACACGATCCATATAACGCGATTACGTTGCTGAGTCGTGTTTGGATGACACGACATGACATGACACGAAATGACAGGATTCGTTAACCCGACCTGTTTATTAAATGAGTCAACACAACCTGACTCGGCAACACGATAGTTAGTGACCCATTACAACATGAAATGACCCGACACGTTTTAGTATTAGACAGTTAGACTATTGGTGAACCTTGATCCATACCAAATTACCAATAAAGTTCTTGTAATATTTTATTCATAAGCAACACAAAACTTTACACCACTCACATAAGGTCCTAAAAGAGATTCAAATGAATCAAACAATCGCAATAGTAGTAAATAACTTGGGATTAAGTAGCACATGAGAGAAATCTACTTCCATCATAATAAATTAATATAAGTTATGAAAATTATACAAATTAATCAAAATGAATTGTTCTAGAATCTTCAGTTAGTTGAGGTGATCCTGCATTGCTACTTATGCTTACAATGTCCTTAGCAAGCTAGCAACTGAGGCAGAGTCTACAATCATATAGAATAAATATGCATTAGTTATTACTAAGCTCACATATAATATAGTTTAAATATAGAATTATAAATTATCACCTTTCAATCCATATTGCCAATCTCTTACACAAATCAATGCTTGCACTATATCTGGCTGTAAAGTAGTTTTATATTGGTAAAGAACCCGACCACCAATATCAAAAGCAGACTCTGATGCAACTGTAGATATAGGAATGCTCAAGACATCACGAGCCATGGTAGCAAGTTCAGGATACCTAAATTCAACATTTGAATCAAATGTAAATGTAAATAAGATTATAAAAAATATTATTTTTATGAGATAAGAGATTATTAATCAACCAACCTGTATTGATTGCCTTTCCAGAATGCAAGAATGTCCAGCTTTGACTCTTGCAACCTTGGTTCAGCCAAATAAACCTCCAATTGTGATTTTTGCATAGCCAAATAGCATTCTTCACTTTCAAATGAATCAAATTCCTAATGCTAATGCAATTATATTATTCAACTTAATGTAAGACAATTCATAGTAAATTTTAATATCCTAAGCGATATATAATGAAAGATATAATTATAAATATAATTACCTTCATGACATCTAAAACCTCTTGATTATATGACAACTTCTATCTATCATCAGCATTAAGAGCACTACCTCTAACCATTGGAGAAGATGAGGAAGGATTAGAGGAACTCTTAACCATATATTCATTGAAGATAGAGAATAACTTTTTCCAAACTTGAGCAAACTTCCAGCAACCATTACCAAACGATTTCTTGTATGAGAATTCCACAAATGAGAGCTTATATCGAGGATCCAACACACATGCAATTACCAAAATGGTGCTAAATTCAGACCAATACTTTCAAAACTTGGCAAACATTTGGGTGGACATAGGATTCACATAATCATCATCACTTCTCATTTATTGTGTTAAACTCAAATAAATTACAAAATGCTGCATGAGAGTAGAGATTTGGTATAGGATACTTAGATACAGAAAACATGCAAGTAGTATCATAAAAAACAACCAAAACCTTCAAAATTTTTGTAGCCTTTTCCCATTCATCGATAGAAGGATAGTGCTTATAATTTGAGTCACTTAGTTTTAAGTGCCAAAATGCATGTTGGTAACAAAGAGCACTTTCAAGCATCACATGGGTTGAATTCTATCTTGTAGGATAATCTTGTCTTAAGCCCTTTTTTGCATGCATTTTTAAATGCAAAACTAATTCCTAAGGTGGGATTGATCCCTATTTGAAAACACTTTTAGAAAAACTATGCAATACAGCGAAAAAGTCTTTTGATTTAAAATTCATGTTGAAAACCCCGAGTATCATTTGCTTTCAAGATGGACGAGGAAATTTTGAAAATAAAGAAAAATCATAAATATTTCTTAGTCTATCCAGTCACAATTCGCAGTCCAACTGTAGTAATTTCATATACATGTCCAAAGGGTAAATCATATACTTACATTTATACGTGTCTTCTCTTCATTCATTTGAGTGTAGCATTGACATTTTTTTTATGTTTCTTTTAATTCTTTTGGAGCTAATATGTAAAAATAATATATTTGGGTGAGTATTTCTCATACCTAGTAGGTGATCTAATGCTACTATTTTGAAAACATGGCAGTCAACATGCATAAGTCAAGGAGCTTTTTATGCAAAATATCAACGATTCCTTTTTGTGTAAACATGCATGTTTATGCATAAAACGTAAGCTCGTTAATGCAAATTCAACCATGGAATCCTTTACCAAAGTCTAATATTCAACGATATAAATTAGAAATTAGAAATCAATAGATTCGTATAAGAAGATCTCAGCAAATATATCAAACCAACAAGTCAAATATAATAATCATGAAATTCTTAAAATAGTCATCATTCAAAGAAAATGCTAGCATCACTATAAGTATCGTGCACATGTTCTTTCGGCAAACACAGCAAGCCAATTGGTCACGAGTACTCATCTACGACCATCTCAATACTATATGCATATCGATAAAACTGAAATTACAGGGTCAACTATGCTCACGATCAACACACAGCTAGAATCGTGTGGCTCCAGCATCTGGAGACCCACCCACCATAGTCCTCCATGGCGACTATGGAAATGTTCCCGAAAGGGTGCTGTGAACACCTCCAGGGAAGGGACAATGCCTTTTTGGCAGTGATACTATCCACCTTTTAGGTGGTAGAGGCCGGGAGGCCAACCCCGTACAACCTCTCAGCATAGTGCCCACTAGGCTCATCAGCTCAAAAAATATAAAAATAATGTCCTCTTTGGGTTCATCACAACTGCATGGCCCTCATAACTGCATAACCAACGTCTTTTAGGCACTCAAGTGTCTTTTGGCAACCCTCAAGGATATGCACTATATGAAATGACAATCCTCAATCTCAATCATCGTAAATTAGGCAATTTATGCAATTATTTTCAAAACATGTGAGCAATGCATAAAATCTATTCATGCCAATGATCGCATTCAAGACCATAATTCATAAAGACAATTCTATATGCTTGTACAAGAACATCATATTTCAAAATCATACTAAGTATGGTAATGGAGTCAAGTAAATCATTTTAGATTTTTAGAATGCATTTAAAAACTTAGTAGTATCAGACTACCTACCTCGATCATGGTCACTTAGCCCACGTTTCTCTTCAATTCGAGTCCCAGAGTACTCTTTATGAGGTCCTGGGTATTATTTGGAAAAAAATAAAATTAAAATATTATTTCCTATTTTACAGATCAACGGCTAGATCTATGCTAGAGGTTATAGATCTTTGATTTGTGGATTGATTTATGTAATTCAGGGTTGATTTAGGCATATTGATCTCCTAATATATCAGATGGATTAATCTATGAGGTTTGATCATCTTTGATCTTACTAATCTATGAGATTTCTATGGTTTTTGAGCTATAGTCATGTAAAATAGTCCTCTTATCCTAACTTTTATGGTCTTTTTAGGTTCGCGTCATCAATATGAATGCAACGATTGTTTCAGATCATCGATCAGAGTTATATAACCTCCTTAATTGGGTTTTTAGTGTTGTGCCTCAAGGGCCCAAATGTGTCAACTAGGGCCCTGCGCGTCATGGGTCCCAAGACGAGTGCGCGTCTCAGTCGAACTACGATTGTGTTCGCATGCGTACCCATGCCTGAGCGGCACGCCAGGGCGCGTGTCTTGGATGGTGTCGTGCTGACACGTCTTCAGCGGGGGTGCGCGCACATCATGGCTCCTAGGGTGCTTGTGCATCCCCGTCAAACCGAGACTGTGCCCGCACGTTGTACGAGCCCGAAGGCTGGGCCAAGGAGCTCGTTTCGGGCGCTTGTTATGCTCAGCGTCCTTGGGATGGTCTGGTCAAGGGTTCTGGAACGAACCCATCTTCCCCAATGCGTTCACTGGCCGAGAAACTCCAGATTCAGCCGGATTCTGGGGGAAAACGAAGGGGAAGAAGAGAGGGGAGAAGAGGGAAGAGAAATCGTACCTGGAAGCCCTCTTTGCTACTCGATTGGAGACCTCAAATGCATCTGCAACCCTTGTTACAGACGAAGCGTTTTGGAGTAGAGAAAACGCAATCTTGGAAGGAGGGAGTGGGGAAATTTATAGAATGAAGAAGGCGGTGCTGCCCAATGGCAATGCTGCCATTTTTCTAGTGCTGCCTTGCAGAGGTGGTGCTGTTAGGTCGGTGGCTTGAAGTAGGGGATGACCAGGGGTGTCGTTATCAAAACAACCCTCTATGTTTTTGGTCCTTTTCATTTTATAGTCAAATTACACAAATGCCCCTCATTTTCAAATGCCCATAACTTGGTCATACGAACTTCGTTTTTAGTATTCTTTGAGGCATTGGATTCCATTTCTAGTGTAAAATCTAATGATACTAATTTTTCTCACAAATTCCTTGGTTTCATATTTTAATTAAAATAAAACATCTAACCACCTATTAAGGTGATTTAAGCGTATATTAATTCCCAAAATAACAAACCAAACATCATGATTGATCATGGTTGTAAAAGTGATATAATAATATTGAAAATTTTGAGTCATTACACGCACACTCTAAAAAAATTTGTTTTCTACCTTGCGATGCTTTGACATACTTGATACTCTCTTGAATTTTTTGAATATCATCATCTATTTCTTTCAAACCATCTTGCACAATCAAATTCAAAACATGAAAACAATAATGCAAATGAAGGAACTCTCCACCACAAACAAGAGTGTTTCTGATGTTTAATTAATGCCTTAACAGCTCAATAGAAGAATCATTAGTAGAAGCATTGTATAAAGTGATTGAAAAAATCTTTTTCTCAATCCTCCATTCTACCAATAATGAGTATACATTCTCTACTAATGATATTCCATTACGTGAAGGTGGTAAGAAATAAAAATTCAATATCCTTTTGTATAAGACCCACTCACTATCTAGAAAATGTGCTGTAAGACTTATATAACCATCAGTAATACAAGAAGTCTACAAATCAGATGTCATACTTATCCTACCAGGTGCCAACTCTAACATCTCTTTTATCTTTCTTTTTCTCTTTTATACATTCTCAGAACATCTGCTTTTACTTTATTTCTGCTAATCAAATGCAAATTTGCACGCAAATATTTTAGTACAGCTCTAATTCCATCATACTCAACAAATTGGAAAGGCAAATAATGCATAATAAGTTGCAATTGCTACTAATTCACGAAAAACTTCAGGATCAAACTTATCTGAATTTAGTGACATACTCCCCTGATTTTGAGACAAAAGCAACTAGCCTACATCTCGAGAAGAACTCCGTTGACAAGCCTTTATATGATGTTTTAAATTACCTGTACCAAATTTGTTGTCACAAGTATATATCACAAAGCACTTCTTGTATTTACACCTTTGCCTTCCATCTTCTGACACCAGAAGGTGTTCAAAAAAATTCCAAACTAAAGACATTAGCTTCCTATGCTTTTTACCTCTATTGCATTTTGAAACTAACTCCACGTTCTTAAAATCAGCAAGCTCATCATCGTCATTATCATGCAACATATTCAAATTATCAAAAATATCATTGCTCCCAACTTGTGCCTATATTACAATTGACAAGCAAAATTTAGTTCATAGTAAACACCAAATACTAAAAGAGAGTGAGGAATGAAAAGAGAAACAGAATGATAAAGAAATAACAAAAAAGAAATACATACATGTGGTGCTGTAGGTGTTCTGCTCATTGTGCAAGAATGGTTGAAGTCTTGAAGATATTTGGGAAGAAAAAACTGAAAGAGATGTAAAACCAGATAGGGTTTCACTGTTTCAAGCAAAAGATCTAAGTGTAAACTGAAAATGTATTATTCCTTCCTATCTCTCACATCGAGTTAGTAAATAAAAGGTAAATTAAAAACCTAATATAGGACAACTCGATAACAATAGTCCTATAATATCACAAAATAATGGACCTTTACAACATAACCATCCTATATTGTTGGAAAGTATAGGATGGTTAAAACATAAGAGTCCTATAATTTGGAGAAATAAATAGGATGGCTAATGAATAATGGTCCTATTTTAATTAAAAATATAGGATGGTTAAGAAATAACAATCCTATAATTTGACAAACATAAAGGATGTGTAATAATAAACCGTCCTATATATGTTTAAAAATATAGGACCATTATCTTGTAACCTTCCTTTAAGTATGTATAATTGTAATATAGGATGGTTGTATTATAACTATCCTATATATATATATATATATATATATATATAGGACAGTTATTTGAAACATATCCTATATTTTTGGATTGTTATATTTTATATTTATCTAATATAAGACCATTATGTACAAACTGTCCTATATTTTTAAACATACAGGACAGTTAATTCATAACCGTCCTATATTTTATAATATTTATTTAATAAAATATAGGACTGATATTTCTGAACCGTCCTATATTTTAAAACATAAAGGACAGTTATTTTGTAACTATCCTTTATTTATGTTACTTCACTTGCTAGTGTCTATGTCTGTGCTAGTCTACCAAATCGCCTAGTCGCTGGCTTGCCGACAACCTCCTCCAAACTCCAATTAATAAAACTTCAAACATTTTGTCAAACATTTTGAAGTCTGACACGTGGGCCCCTTGCAATGGTGGCAAAACAAAATCAAAACGCGTTATGGAAAAAACTTGTTAGGGAGTTGGTTTGAAGACCAAACCTCAACTTTGACATGTTTAATTAGGGACCACTTAGCTACACTTGGCTTTGGTCGTCTAATCTTGCACATATGACTATAATGATAATGTTACTTCCTCTAGTCTGACTTTACATTTATTTACACAGTTACACTTGCTAAATAGTTAACAAGTTTTGTAAGTGTCATACATTGTATGAATGCTTATAATTTTCTTATACTAATTCCATATGTCATCACCAATTGATCTAATATATCTCATTTTCATCAAATTCATAGATATCATTTATCCAACTCATATAACTGAAGATTTGTTTTGATTTCTTACTAATGTTTCTCATTTCTAACTCCATTTTAGTTTCACCAAAGTTATCATATCAATATCCCTCTAATTCTTGATAAGCTTTTGTGCTAATTCAACAATTGAGTTATTATGCCAATATAATTTATAACTTGGTAAATTCATATTTGTTGGCATTGTTGCACTGTATGTATGAACTAGAATTTATTTGCTAACCAAATATTATCATGGTTTACTTGTTTTTTGTCATATGTTTGGGATTTTATTTTCCCATTTCCATATGTCTTTATATCTCATTTTCTTTGTCATTTTATTCAAATTTTAAAGATCACTTCTTCATGCTCTAATTTTTTTTTATCATACATTATTTATCATTGTCAAACTCTTCTCCTTTACTAAACTTATTTATCTCTTGAAATTCTTCCCAAGTAATATTTTCATTCCTATTTTGAAAAAAAAAAATCATATTATTATCTCTTATGTAGAAATTTTAACTCTTACATTTATATTCATTACTATCATTTATTATCCTATATTATTATTTTTAAATTTTATAATAAGTCTAATATTTTCATTTATTTCTACATTATTTTCATCATATTTTGCAATTTATCACTCCTCTTAAACTCCACTATTTCACTTAGTAAAGATCGCATATATATACAAGTATTGGTGTATTTTATTTGTACACATGTATGTTTACTTAAGACTTTAGGTTAGACCTGCATATTATACATTACAATAATTACATCTTTACCCATTGTAATTTTTTTTACTTTTTCTTACCTATTTTTTACTATTCCCTATATTGGGATTCTTAACTTACTAAGTAATATCCCCAGTTATTTCACTAAGTAATACCTACTTATATTCTACTATTTTTTCATGAGTTAATTACATTAACTGTTTCTATTCTCATTCTCACCTAATGAGTTAATTACATGACTCTTTCTATACGCATTATCAACTAATGAATTGATTACATAACTCCTTCTATTCTCATTCTCACCTAATGAGTTAATTACATAACTCTTCTTTTTCTATACTCATTATCAACTAATAAGTTAATTACATAACTCCTTCTATTCTCATTCTCACCTAATGAGTTAATTACATAACTCTTCTTTTTCTATACTTATCCTCAACTAATAAGTTACATACTCATCTTCAACAATGAGTTAATTATATAACTCTTTCTTTACTCATTCTCAACAACTAATGAGTTACTTACATAACTATTTTTAAGCTCATCCTCAACTAAGATTCTTTATGCTTTAAGGCTTAAGCAATATCAATTATTCAATTTCATTGTGCACGACTGGCTACAGCCTAGTAGCCTATAGTCTATTGCTATATCAATTATTCAATTTGCTATATTTAGGAACTACAAGATGGTTAATACAAAATCATCCTTTATAACAGAATAATATAAGATGGTTATGTAATAACAGTCCTATATTTTGTCTAAGTATAGGACGGTTATTTACTAATTGTCCTATATTGTGAATTTGACGCTTGTTAGTTATAGGATAGTTATTTATAAACCGTCCTATGATTATTACTAAATAAAGGACTATTAATTAATAACCGTCCTATATTTATCATAATATAGGATGATTTTCGTAGAACGGTCCTATATTGTTTTGATGATATAGGACTGTTATATTAGAATCGTCCTATATTTATCTTTTTATTATACATTATGAACCTTTCTTTCTCCCGCCTTTCAATGTTTCACTTCACATTTGTGCCATAACTCCTAACCCTAAGGAAATTCCTTAGAAGTCCAAGCTCCCAAACTGGCCAAACCCCCTTCAACCAGAATCAGAGCAAAAACC
This sequence comes from Warburgia ugandensis, assembly GCA_035236585.1. Classification (NCBI taxonomy): domain Eukaryota; kingdom Viridiplantae; phylum Streptophyta; class Magnoliopsida; order Canellales; family Canellaceae; genus Warburgia; species Warburgia ugandensis. Next base: position 3,539,181 of record CP141131.1, on the reverse strand, counting down.
AGAAGAGTGAGAAGAAGATGGAGAGAGAGGGAGAGAGAAAGCGTGCTAGCCGATCAAGGGGAGAGAAGAACTAGAGAGTGGGAGAGCAAGGAAGAAACTCAAAAACCGACCTCTCACTGCTACTTAAGTACCTGCTACACCTCAAGGTCCTCAAGTAACAAGAAGAAGAAGAAGAAGGTGAGAGAGATAGGGGAGAGAAGAAGAACTTAAGAAGAAGACAAATATAAGAAAAATGATAGGAGGCAATGGAAGGAGGTTCATCAGGTACCTAGTTCTACTCTTGGAATCTCTATGTTGCCATTTTCTACCCTATTTTTGTTATGTAACACTCTTATTACAACATATCTCACAAGATAGGGTTAAACCATTAAGGTTAACAATATTCTTCATCTACAATCTGCATGGCTACAAGCTTATACAACTTTGACCTGCATCTACACGATTCATGATTGCATCTGACACGAGTTATTTCACTTACACTTTTCAGTTTTCACTTTCTAACTATAGTCATTTCAATTTTCATTTGTAAACAAACATGGAACATGAAGAAGTAGAACTAGAACAAGAACATAAAGAAGTAGTACAAGAACACTTAGAAGAGGTGGAAGTAGAACAAGAACAACAGTTACAACACACAGAAAAAGAATAATCGAGACTATCGAGCACATGTCCACCAGTAACACCACCTATCAATGTCAAGAGAAAGGCCAGGGGGCCAACACAAATGGAACATATAAATAAGAGATCAATAAAGGGAATAAAATAAATTGTACAATTCAACAGTAGAGGCCAACCGAGAGGTGATAGTGCATATGCTTATGCTAGCTTCATACGTTGCACTGTTAGAAGACTGGTGCCAGTCTCAGTGATTGATTGGAGACTTGTATCGCCAGAAGTCAAAGATGCAATATGGAAAATGGTCAAGGTATGTAAATTCTTCCTACATGTAACATAATATGTCACTTATATATTGTTGTTGTTTGCATATGATACATTAAGTCATTAAGTCACTCCTCACTAATCAGTAGTCACTAACCTGCTTGTTTTGTTTTGTAGTCTACCTTTCCCGTATCTGATGAGTGCAAGAAGCAAGCATTGTTAGGAGCTGGTGAACAATGGAGGAAATGGAAGAGCAAGCTTGCAATGAAGTACATGCTTCTAAATGCCAATGATCCTTCTAGGCTTAACATGGTCCCTCAATTGTATTCCTGCTTCATTAACTAGGAAGCATGGATCAATTTGTATAGTTTAGGCTAGATTTTGAGGTAATCATAACTTGAATTAGCCAAGCTAAATTTTGATTCTTGTAATTATTATAGTTGATTGTATTTTGATTACATTACTTTGATGTCTAGGCAAAGAGTATAAAAGGACAAATGTCACATGCAACTAATCAAATGCAGCACTACCTTTCAAGGGTTAGCTACGCCCAATTAGAGGCTGAAGAAGTAAGTATATCATGTGACATTTCATTTCTGTTTAATCATAATATATTTTTATTTTATTAAGTCTGACTTAGTGTCTCTCTGAATAGCAAAAGAAGGCTGGGACAACGAAGCCCATTGACCGTGCTCTTCTTTGGAAAATGGCACATTCGAAAGGGCGTAACTCCCAGACCTTTACTAATGAAACAACTGCATCAATTGCATCAAGAATTGTAAGTGGTTTAAGACTTTAAGTTTTATACTTTTATTTTATGTGCTCACTGCCTAATTAACTAGTTTTATACTTTCATACTCTTGCATTACATAAATATTACATATATAATAAGAATTTGATCACGTTATGATATTTACATGTGCAGGAAGAGTTGATCTAAGAAAGTACAACTACAGGGGCCAAGGTTGGGTGTTGTTCCTTCCAATTTCTTCCCCAAACAAAAGGCTCCTACGCTACAAGAATTGGAAGAATGGAAGAAGCAAACTGTTGTGGAGATATATAGCAAGGTGAAGGATCAATTGTTGAAGGAACTCCAGGGTGGCGGAAGAACCTCATGTCAGGATGCTGGCTCTCAAGTTCAAGTTCAACCACCCCAATCTGACAATAGATGCACTCCTCCATCAAACGAAGAGGTGGTAGAGCAAGTACTTGAAGGTGATGTCCCGATCAGTGAGATATACATATTAACATGTTTACTTTTATAATGTTTAATTATTTAGTAACATTTTTAGTTTACATCACTAATCATTATATATATGTTATTTCTCAAATGCAGGTTGGTTAATGCATGTTACAGCTACATACATATGAGAACTATGTGTAACACCTGGGCTCCCCAATAACAATATTGTCCGCTTTGGGCCCTGGGCCCGCATGGTTTTGTTCTTACCCACAACGGGGTAAAATGCGTTGTTATTGGTTAAAGCCCTCTCAAACCCTTATCAATACCCAGGAACCTTTTCCTTAGCCGATGTAGGGACTAAACTCTCAAGCCTCACCTTGCCTAGAAGCCTGCTAGCCATCTTGGCCCGCCCTCATCAGCCTGCCCTCATCGGCCATCCTAGAAGCATTGATAAGGGTCTAGGAGAGCTTTAACCAATAACAACGCGTTTTACCCCGTGTGGGTAAGAACAAAGTCGTGCGGGCCCAAGGCCCAAAGCGAACAATATTGTTATTGGGGAGCCCAGACCCGGGGCATTACACTATGTGGTTGTGACAATACTGTACAAGGTTCGGCCCATGACTTCCGCCACCTTGCATGGCAAGTTGATGCATCTACACACTAAGTGCATATGCATTACTGCTGTCATTTAACCAGATGCTCCCCTTTTATTTCTAATACAAGGGGATGATATTGAAACTATTGGGGATGCAATTGGATATCATGTGAGTTGGCCAAAGAAATTTATCAAACTAATGATATCCAATTCCAAGGTATATATATTCTAACATAGTCATGGCATCATTTTCTGCCACCTTTTTTAAGTCATCCTAAATTGTTAATTGATTAATATTATCTGCAACATGTCGGATCACTAGAAGCAGTACAAGGCGCAATTTAAGTCAACCTCCCCACCAGCAAATTCTGGCATAGTGGCTAGTGTAACCCCATCCCAGCCTTTCTAGGTAGTTCTATATATTTTCATAGTTGTATCATATTACATGTAGACTTGAATAATGCAACAACTAACAAGTTCAAAGCACTTGAAATATAGTAAGTTCAAAAGAACTTTACAGGTGTAGTAAGTCCAAGTGGACTTGAAAAATACACCAAGTGAAGGAAAAGAAAAGCACTACACTCATTATAAACATTTGTTAGGTGCCCACAAGCGCAAAAAGTTTTATTATTTTATCCTAGGTTAGAATTTGTGATCTTAGATTCTTACTTAAAGTAATGATTAAATATCAAAAAGTTTTATTATCTTATCCTAGGTTAGAACTTGTAATCTTACTTGAAGTAATGATTAAAGGTGTTTTATGGAATTCATGTGTTTCTTTTAACTTTCATCACTATGATCATCAAGACCTTATCCCAATATATGATAAAATTTGATCTCACTGTCTCTCTTCTTTTATATATGCTAGTATACCAGCATATGTTGTATATATTCATTACTAATTTTTGAAATGTTACATCTACAGTGTGGGGATTAGGTGGAGGTTCCACCTAACACGCCTCCATTTCTAAGGGCACTGTACAGACTGACCAATGAAGATAAGGAAATAAGCTCCGTAAGGATAGAGACAGGTGTGCTTGCAGATAATGTGGTTGAGGTCCACTCTTCAAAAAAGACCTCTTAGTCATATGTAATATGACTCAATTGAAATACATGCATATCGTCTATATAAGGTATGTCGTCGTGTAATTGCTCTATTAGAGTTAGATTATTATAAATCAAAGTAACATTACTTGCTTTTTTAATAATACTTGATAATTATTTGGCATTAACCCAAATTTCTAATGCAAGTATTTACATAATAAATTGCAAAGATTAGAGGTCAAAGACATTTACAAGTTCCTTGACCCTTCTCTTGTATTTCGATTGGACCATTTGCCCACGAACAAACAAAGTAAAGATATCATTCCTAGGCTCATGGGTTGTGCGAAGGGGCAAGCTTTATTGATTCCTTACAATAGCGAGTACATTGTAACATGTGTTACTAAATTATGTCATTTCAGTTTTATAATTCATACAATGAATATCTATATCAGTTAAGATTTGAGAACATACAATTGAATTATTGTTTTTATAGGTTCCATTGGATGCTACTAGTTTTGGATTTGCATGGTGGACATGCAATATTTTTTTATTCGTGTGAAGCGCACATTTGGGAACACCTGATGAAAATTATAAACAAGTAAGTCTTTATTATTTCTTTTATTATAATATAACTACTTATCTAATAAGTGACAACTATCATAATATTCATAATCTAATGCTTTTCAATTATATGTGTGTAGTACATGGCATAAATGGGCTGAGTGGGAAGGTATTGACCACCCATCAAAACTCAACTAGAAAAAGGCAAAGGTAAGGTTTACTAATTACTGCTCTTTAGACTCTTTACTATGATTTTAAACCTGAACTTATTTGACATAATATTTGAACCTTTTCTGTTGTCTTTGGTGACATTGGTGTGCAGTGCCCTAAACAAAAATTCGATTGGGAGTGTGGGTATTATGTTATCAGATACATGAGAACCCTCATTCGCAATGGATTTACAATCTCACAATTGAGAAAGGTAAGACTTACTGACCAATGTTAGATTTTGATTTTGTATATTTTTTGACTGAATCCAAGATTACATATATGAACTAAGTTATTATATGTTTCTTGCAGGCAGATTTGGGAAGCAAGAGTTACTCCCAGTTGGATCTAGATAATATTATAATGGAATGGAAAGATCATATTATGAATTTTAATTTATAGTTCAGTGATGTAAATGAATGTATCAATCATGTATATACATTTTACTCAAATATAATACAAAGATCAGTTCATTTCCGTGGATGTATTCTATTTTTCTTTTGATTGAAGTATACTATGTGTCAATGTATGTGCTTTCTTTGTTTCAAACTTTAAATGTTAGGATTAGAAAGTTGGTGTCTTGAACCAGACATATGATATGGGATGTGGCTGTCTAAGAAGAAGAGTGAATGTATTATATATGGGTGATTGGCAGATTGGGTGTACTTTTATTTGTTCAATTCAATGTGAACTGTATGGAGAAGTTATAGAATGTTGGAAGTGAATGTGTACAATGATTATAAAGATAGCATATTGAATGTGAATGTGTTATTTTGTCACATCAGTCCATTTTTATGGATGTATTCCATCTTTTCTTTTGATTCAAGTATGTGTCAATTTGTATGCTTGCTTTAATTCAAAATTTTAATGATAGGAGGTTGGTGTGTTCAAGGCTTCAAGATAGGGTTGTGATATGTGAGGTTGTGTATGAAGAGAATTGTGTGTGGACACAGGGGATACTTGGATAGTAATATTAGAATGGTTATACTTTTTAACTAATATAAGACAGGTATTTAATATCAATCCTATATAACTAATTAAATATAGGATGGTTAACAAATAACTGTCCTATAGAATCTTAAAATATAGGACGGTTGCTTAATAACTGTCCTATAAAACCTTAAAATATAAGACGCCTACTTATTAACCATCCATAGGACGGTTAATACAAAACCGTCTTATAAAACCTATAAAAATATAGAACTGTTAAATCCTTTAATTATATATGACGGTTACCTATTAACCGTCCTATATAACGTACAAAATATAGGATGGCTATTTATTAACCGTCCTATATCAGTTTAAATATAGGAAAGTTACTTAGAAACCGCCCTTTTAGTGCAAAAGGATATAGGATAGTTATTCAGTAACTGTCCTATATTTATAAGACGATTCAGCATGACAGTTCAACATGTCGCGACTCGCCAGTAGAATGGGTTAACGTGATGTGTTAACAAGTCACGTGTCATATGGGTCAATACGAAGTTTTACTAGGTCGCGTGTCAAACGGGTCAACACGACAGGTCCTAATAGTTGACACGAACACGACATGATTTTGTGCGTGTATTTTCCGGGTTGACCTGATCAATGACACGAACACGATAGGACTCGACCCTAACCCACTAAATGTGTGTCGTGTTCAGAGACTGCCATTTTCGAAACAACGAGGCTGAAATCAAAGGCCCCATTATGGGACGATATCATATTATTCCCACTTTCTCAATCGCAGCCGTCCATGTAAATCGCTTCTCAACGTGATGGGATCTATCTACATGATCGGTCTAATTACATATGAAGGTGTAGCAGCAGTAAGCATCTAGTCATTCCATGCATGTCATGACAGGGAGAAACGTGCGTAACGTCAACCTTTTGGGATGTGAGATTAGCCTTTTCATGAATTATTTTTTGATAATATATAACTTGTGTACCAAATATAAATAAAAAACAAAGAAGTTTCTAATTAGTTTTCCAAAATTGCAATTAAGGTAATTGTCTAAAAATTGACTCCAATGCGTTCCACACAATCCCACTTATATCAATATAATTTAGAATCTGAATGGTTTTGAGAACAACACCCTCTAATCTCCATAGCTGTTTGTCACGGCAGAATTCCTGTAGAATCCAATTCCATCTGGATGCAACGAGTTGCAAATCTACCCTCAAAAACTGACTAACAAAATTTTTTACTCTAGGTGGAGCCAATGATAGGTGAAAGCTAACATGGTGGATTTTAATCACAGCTGAATTGAAGAAGCAAGCATGAAATTCACCATAGAATTAAAATCCATCTTGATTAACAGCACCTTTATTGCATGTTTGGCTGGCAAAAAATAGACAAAAAAAAAATTCTACAGAAAGGTAGGGAAATCAAATTGGGTTATGACAAAGACCTAAAAATCTTATATGGTGTTAAATTTTGACTCTTTGAAAAAAATTGATTTTGAAGTTATAAAATATTTTTCACAGAGGATTCCTTTTTTCGACGAAATCAATTTTCATTCATTTCCTACCAAAGAAAGATCTCTTAGCCCCAAAAACTAATTTATATTCCTAGAGAAACTTTAATGACCTTCTCTATGAAGGTATTGAGAGGTAAAATACTTTAGACTAAATAAATCACGATTTAAGAAATAATTAATAGCATTTTTGTTCATACTTAAGGACCTCCCAGAAAAAATTTCAGAACTTCGACTTTGCAGCACATAATGGTTAATAGAAAATTAATTTATAAATTAAGATTTGATAGGATAGAAACCCTTTTGTGTCATGAGTTAGCCATAGTATGTTAGCCTATTGAGTATTGACTGATGTGAACACTTGCACAAATTACGCTTGGACACTGCACATGGTCCTTGTAATAGAATAGCCATATGTTGCAAATACGTTGCTTGCACTGAGTTCCAAGATTGGCCAAAAACTTGCCTTAATTTGAAAGGGCCTGGTTGGGAAGGGTTATATAATTCGGTTTATTAGATAGTGTCGGTTTATATAATCCGGTTTATTATCTCTCACAAAATTTGCAGGTCACTTCGACCAGATTGGCAAGGTTTATATAATCCGGTTTATTGGATTGTGCCGGATTATGTGACCCAGCACAATCCGATAAACCGGATTGTATATAAAACCTTGCCAATCGGGTCGAATTGATCTGCAAATGTCGTGGGAGAACAACCATAAACTATCTGGTAGCGTGGAACGCTCGCTCGCGTTTTGCTTGTCAACGTGATTCCTGTTGATGGAAAGGAAAATTCTAGCCGGAGGCTCCGGGATTGGATTTTAATAAATAAAAAAAAGCAGTTCTGTTGCACGAAGCTCCGGCCTATGTAGGGTTTAGGAAAAGGGCAAATTACAAGAGCTTAAAATATACAGTTTTACCTTACATTTTGCAAGAGACAATTACCATCGACGCAAGAAAAAAATCTTTAAGTTAAAAGGTGAAAATACAAAAGAAAGAAGTAAGCTAAGGAAATCCTGGATAAACCCATTGCTTTCATACCGAAGATGATGTAAGCAAGAGGTCATTTCTTGCTCGTTTTTCGGTTAGTAAGTTTCTTACTTGTCGTTAGGCAAGATATATAACACGAACTTCCTAAGCCCGCGGCTCCCTTCCTGACTGTTTTGTTGGCCGGAAATGGACAGAAATTAATTTTCATATAAAATAGAATTTGCCATAAAAAATGTTTTATGCCTTGAATTATGCTAAAGGTCTAAAAAATTTATGCCATCAAAGATTTTTGCTTCTTTAGTGTAATTCAATTTCAAGGGGTATATAACACTTTCCATGTAGAAGGTAAGCATTGGAGCAATAGTTGAGATCTGATGGGGTGACCCAAAAGTCACGGGTTAGAGACCTGAAAATAGTCTCTTGCAAAATGCAAGATAAGGCTGCTGTCTCCTTTTCTAGACCCCACACATGCAGCAGCTTCGTGCACCGGCCTGGCTTTCTTTCTTTTCATATAACACTTTTTAGGCAGGAAAGAAAACGACAACTATCAGTGGATATGAACGCGTTGTTTTTGGCGTGTGGTAAGGCAAAAATGGCTGCATCAGTAGTCCATTAGACTTTCGGAACAGAGCTGAAGTCTGAAACTGACTGGACCTGATCAACTGCAAGTGGTTAATGGCGACTCACTTTATACTTTTGAACTAATTGACTGGACCTAATCAAACACTACCATTAAACTGCAATAGAGAATTTGTCTCTAATTAACGCTTTCAGACTGCAGACTAATTACATCTAAAAGTTTTTTCTAAAGATCTAGTGGCACCTAAAAGTTGGATCCATCTGATTCCCAAATTTGACCGTCACTCGCTGGATTCAATCCAACGATATAGATTAAACCAAAGGGCATAAACGAAAAATAAGGTTGTGGTTAACTATAGGCAATTCATGGGCGACAAAACTTCTTGATTCACAGGGGCTCAATCAGCTCAAAACGATAAAGCAACGACGCGGATTATCAGTCAAAACCTGCCAATTTTTTTATTTTATCAAAGTTTAAAAATTAGAAAAATATTAATATCCGCCCCTAGTTAAAGACCAAACAAATGCAAACACGTTTGGCATGGTGCCTATCAAGTATTCAAAGGTTCATTAATGCACGTTGGGCAGCTAGTGGCTGCACGTTAAGAATATGGTTGAATCTAGTCTAATGGGGCTGGCCAGACTGTTTTTTGGCTTCATGGTCATTTTTTTCTTTCCACGAAAACATAAAATGCAGAGGGATAGCTCAGTGCACTAAGCTCCCACCTATGCGGAGTTCAGGGAAGGGTGGATCATAAGGGTCTATAGTATGCAGCCTCACATTGTATTTTTGCAAGAGGCTGTTTTCATAGCTTAGACCCATAACTTGAAGGTCATAAGACGACAACTTTACTATTGTGCCAAGGCTCCCAATAAGTATAAAATGCAAAAAACTATAAATATTCAAAGAAATGGGGCAAAAAAGTGCCCAGATAGCAGTTTCCTCTATCTATACTATATATAAAGCGTATAACCCGGATAGGAGCAAACAGAAGAAATAACCAATTTGTACTGGTATAATAATATATATTATATATTTTTTATACTATTATATTTACACGAAATAGTGAAAAATACATGCAAGGGTGCTCTGGAAAATAGCAGGTGGCCATTTTTAGAATAGGTGGAATGACACGGTGGGACTAGGAAGAAGCGTAGTTAGAGAATGGGAGAGTGCGGGAAGAAAAAAGAGCCAAAAAAAAAAAAGAAGATTTTTTTGGCGGAAAATAACTGCCGCTAGTGTATGGAATAGAATAAAGGGCAGATCGGTGCACGAAACTCTCATCTATGCAAGTACAATGAAATGACAAACTACAAGGGCCTAAAGAGCACAAGCTCTTGGTTACACTCAAATTTCCTCTCACCACAAGTCAAATAACGGGAAGTGATATCACCAAAAATGAACCGATATTTTTCTATCTTCCGTGTCTGTATTGTACATGGACGGTCCCACTTCTTATTTTATAGAGGCTCTTAAATCATAACCTAAAGTTTTGAAATCTTTTTGGAATGTATCGTACGTCCTCCATCATCCTTCCTCTCTTCCTCCTATTTTCTACAACCAGCAAGCATCTCACATGGTTAGCCTACTTTTCTATCCCCATTCTCAGCCTCTCCATTAGTCTTTTCCATTGTTCTCTTATGTGCATGTGCAGGGTTGCCCTTTCAATCATATGTAAAGTGTCAAGTGAACTGAAATTCATTAACCAATGATCGTCCTAAGAAAAAGCTATCTTCCAATAGCATCCAATCAAATGTGTAACTCAATACTAATGGAGTAAACTTATGGCCTTCAGCCCCTGCAAAATGAGGCCGCTGGGAAAGAACCTGGTGCATTAGGCGTGGGAAGAACAATCCCTTGCCTTAAAACTGCATTACTTAGAAATTTTTAGGGCTGTAAGGCTTGTGTCTTTGCCTGCTTGGAAAGAAGAATCATCATATAATCGAAGAAATATTATACTATAATCAAGAGTTTCTCTACGGCGGATGTGCCTAGGAATACATAAAAAAAGGGCAGTTTTCATGCACGGAGTTCCCGCCTATGAGAGATTCAGGCACGGGGTAAACCACAAAGGTCTATAACACGCAGTCTTACCTTGCATTTTTATAAGAGATTGTTTCCATGCCTTAGCCTTTGACCTCAAGATCACAAGACGATAACTCTAGAGCCAAGGCTTCCCTTCTGCTTAGGAATACATGAGAAGGCAAATATACTAGTGAGACACTACCTTCTACAATTGATCTGGTAAGCCATGGTCTGGATGATATCTATCGTTCGTTTAAGGTGAAAAATCTTTGGCTGAGAATGGTTAGATGGGTTTGAAATCTAGTGCTTGTAGCATTGTCTTAGAAGCTTTTAGGTGAAAGCCCATTAAATTTTATTAGATTAAGACCAAGTGATGATTAATGCAACGGCCGATCAAAAGGCAGAATAAAGGACGAATTTGGTACCATTACTTTCCATCCCGACTAGCGGCTAATGAACAACAAACGAGGGAGAGGCCACAGCCAACACCTCCGCCAACAAACACGGACCCAACGCTGACTGCAAAGCCGACGCTGCACCCAAGCAAACCTTCTCGTGGCACGTAGAAACGACATAAAAAGGGGTAGTCTCGGTGCACAAAGCTTCTGCCTATGCGAGGTCTGGAGAAAGGGTGGGTTACAATGACCTAAAATTAACAGCCATACTTTACACTTTTGTAAGAGACTGATTTCACACTTTAAACCCATGACTTCAAGGTCATGTGACGACAGCACGTAGAAACGACATCCACCCAATAAATACTTTTCCGGTCACCGAGTTAGGAGAAAGAAAGGGACTACTCACGACCATCAAGAGAAGGATTCAAGCCCTCAGCCAAGCCCAGAAAGTTTAGAGGGAAGGCCATCTTCTTCATGCCTTAGAATGTCTATGTAAGTCCTTTTTGATCGATTGACGTGACAATACATTAGCCTAGGCCGCCCCTTAGTTGCTGGCTGAATCACGTGTTGTTTTGTATGAACAGTGGTGAGGCTGCGTAGACTTTTCTCTGTTTTCTCTTTTTGAAATGGTAAAGTATTCCTATACAGTATATGCTTATTTTATAGTTAGAAATGTAGTCAATTTTTTCATAGATACTAGCCTTTTTTTTTTTTTTTTTTATATACATATATATTAAACATATAAATATTATTAGCCCACTTTCTATTTAGACTTAGGCTTTTAGGTAGGATCATAATCCAACAATTTTTTTTTTTTATTTGGATAATTGAGATAGCTGAAAAACATGGTTATGAATAGGCCTTTGAGTCGAGCAAACTTGATAGGTTTATCACAAGGTCAAGTAATCAAATTTTATGATCAGTGTCTTATAAAACCATAGCACATGGTTTCATAAAAGCCGCATGAATTTTCGCAATCTATATGTAATAAATCAAGGAATGGTATGAGCATCGATTGACCTCTCCAAAACTCTCTTATGGGTTATAAACGTGGACATTTCCATGCAGAGAGATTGTCCTCAGTTGTGACATATTCTCTTACGTGAGGTGAGAAATTGAGAAATTATATGATTATGACGACACATTTTTGCAACCATTCTCCCCATTAGCTGCTCTATTCCATGGAAATTAAGCAGAGAGTAAAATTAGTACATCTTTGTCATGAAATGGATGTTACTAGTCTTTTAGGAGGCTGTTAGGATTCAGCTCTAGCCGACTTGTCTTCCTTACCCTTCTCCTTTTACCTAACCTTGGTAAAAACTCGATTCGCTCCTTGTCAAGATCACTGACAGCTATTCAAATTAATTAAAGGTCAAAAGGACAATAGTAAGGTAAAATCCATAGAATCTGTCAACTACCCCTATCAGCAAAGGAATTTATGTCGGGTTGATTGACTTTAATAGCCAAGCAAGTTAAGTCAACCCTCGACCCATCACCAAGCTATACCTATATGAATTAATGCTGATTTAACTACTTTTATCTATGCTAGAAATTAACCACTAATTTTATCTCTTGATAGCAAATAAGCCTTAACTTAGCAGCAAAAGAAGGACCTTAATTAACAGCATCCAGAAAGGCTCAGAGCAAAGGCCTTCGCCACTTTTGACTGCTCGATCGGAGCAATCTCAAAAGATAAATAGTTAGAATGAATCGATCGCCCAGTTTGCATGAACTTGAGGCTCAGATACTGTTTCCTCCAAGCAGAAAACCAGGTGTTTTACGGAGGTTCCCTTCTTTGGTTTCCTGTCAAAAGTTAACACAGTGGCTTATGTTATCCCCATGTGTTTCACCAGCAACCTCTTCAACGTTGGACAAGAAAACGTGTGGTCAGAGCCCACTCTTACAGACTTAGAAAGGGCATGACTTTTTGACGTGTTCAGACTTAGGAGGGCTAGGTTTCAGGTTGACGTCGTGGGGTTCCATATGAACAAGGCACGTCCTTACGTAAATATGTACTTGAAAGCATCCATCTTCCTCGGACAAATATTAAATAAGATTAAAGATAAATAAAATATTATGACCACATTCTCTCGTGCAAAATACACCCCAAGAAGAACTCAGAATCATTGACTCTAAGAGTTTAATATAACTCCTAAATCCTATTAACAATTATAATGACCAAGTCATGCATGACACACGCGAGTGTAACGTAGATTATCGATCTAGTTGGCTTATTCGTAAGATTAAAGCACTCAGAAAAACAATTCTCCTACTTTCTGCATGGAAAACAATCCTCTGCTTCTCACCGAAACTACGTGTTCTTGGATTCGATCATGATTATAAAAAGGGCAGTTTGGTGCATGAAGTTTTTGTATATGCAATGTTTAGAGAAGGGATAGACCACAAGAGTTTGCAGTATACAGCCTTATGTTATATTTTGCAAGAGGCTCTTTTCACGCCCAAATCTGTGTCACACAATGACAATTCTACCACTGCACCAAGGCTGTCCTTCAATTTGATCATATTCATATAGTTGCTAATAAATATAGAAGAAAATTTCACTAATTACTCTTTATTCTGCAAAAGAAAATATAGAAAAAGAAGGTAAAGAAGAAATTAATAAGTATTTCAACTCTTAACCATAATCCAAGCCATAGCTCTTGCTAATCTTGGCGGTCTACGCCAGATTAATGGTCTAGATGAGCCTGTCTATTATAACCTTAATAAGAATGGTACCATGAAAGCACATGCAAAGCTTGACCTAGGGTAAGCATTGTATGTCACCATGATGTAAATTCTTCCCCACAGAGTGGGCCCAAATAGTACGTATCAATTGTGGAACTTTGGAGGGGGAATAGTTGTTTGCTTTGTAACTACTCTACCGAAGCCAATTAGCCTTCTCATGCACTAATCTCATGAGGTTCTTATCCCATAATTTTTGCTTTTGAAACAACAATCATTTTAATAAGTGCGGTTTGGACGCCATCGACTGTAATGTCGGGTGGCTTGATATGGGACCCGCATTTTTTGTGGTTGATCTCAACATATTGGGCCCCATATTAGATAGGCCAACTAATTCAGACTGAACTATGATTAGAGCAATACAAAATGGATAGGATTTGGAGTACGGTCTATCTTAGATAGGGCCTACAGATGAATGTTTCTGATCACCAAAAGATAGAAGTACGAATGGGGCCATCTTAGAGTTGCCTTGCACCCAAAAAGTCATGCAACGGATGATCCAAACCGTCCGATTGCTCAAGATATGTGTACCATTTGATTTGAACTTCTCAGCTGTTGATTGGACTAGACAATCCATGAAGCTAGGACCCAAAAATGATCTTACTACTATCTGGGACCCACTGGAGCCAATTTGCACCCATCGCCCCTGTAAAACTTGTCTTTATTAAACTTTTACTATTAAGACGGACTACCATAGAGTACAAACGCCAAATTTTAACAGTGCAACGAGATCACCACTGCAGCAGCGTTCCTTATTCATGAACCAAACTGATCTAGTCTCCACGCTTTTAATCATATGAACGGGTCAGGTCCACCAAATTCAGGGCTCATCCTGCCAAAGTTAGACGTCACCGGATAACTTATAGTGTGATCGCGGTCCATGATAGAATTCTTAGTTACCAGGAAATCGACTGACATTTTTGTGAAATCCACGTGTAAGAAAACGTATCGTCGAAACGGAGACTCCGTGTCAAGAACTCGATAGCCTAAAACAATCGCGCCCGCTTCGGCTGCTAACGGTTACCACCCAACCCAATCCTCCTTAACCATGGTTAAAAATTAACCCAACCCTGGTTAATATCCCTCTCCCAAGAGAATGCCCCCTATTTAAAGCCCACCTCCAACTGACCACACGGGCCTTGTATTCATCATCCGAAACGTAGCAGAAAAGAACTTGTGAACGCCGAAAGCCAAGCAGTTCGTTTCCCACAAGCCAGAAGACCAAGGAATTCGATTCCAGCAAGCCAGAAACAGAAGGAATGGAATTCTACCTCGAGGAAGAAGAATACGGGAAATGTCGCAAACACCCTTCTCAATCCAAGCACGGTGGCGTTTGCCCCATTTGCCTCAAGAACCGGCTGAGCCTCCTCTGCCCCGACTGCGCTAACGTGCGTCCCTGCGCTTGTTGCGCCCCTTCTTCTTCTTCTTCTTGCTCTTCGTCTTCTTCGCTTTCTTCATCTGAGTACTTCAAAGAGGGAACTGGAATCGGAGCCATTGGTCGCGTGTCTTATCTCATTGACAGCGAACCCTCTTTTCGCCGGTCGAGATCTGCGGCGTTTCCCTTCCTCCGGCAAGGTTCCATTTCAAAAGAGGAGGAAATCCGGCCTCCGGATACTAAACGGAGTAAAGGGTCATTTCTGTTGTCGTTTTTCAAAGTTGAGAAGACGAAGAAGAGAGGTGAAATGGGGGAGGAGAAGAAACAGACGGCGAAGATGTCGAGATCGAGGTCGGTGGGGCCTGCTTGTTACTCAGATCCTGCCGCTGTGCATTCCGGTGGGGATGTCAAAGTTTCCGGCGGGAATGGCAAATGGAAAGGTAGAAGCTGGTATTTTCCGAGCCCGATTAAGGTTTTCCGGCAGCCCAAGACGTCGTCGAAGATTGTTCAGGAGCGGTCGCCGTTGTGCCTAGGTTGAAGAAATGAAAAGGAAATTATCGTATGTATTTTCCTTTTTCTTTTTCGTTTATTGAATTTTTAATAGATTTGTATATGCCTAAGATGAGCAATCGAAAAGGTCCCCTTTTCCCACTAATTTACTCCAATTTTACTTTGGAATTACCGTCAAATCCTTCAAAATAGCAGGGCACCTTCGTAACCTCACTGTTCGGTAGGTGGAATTGATTTCCGTGGTGGATTCTACCATACTATATTGGATCCATCATGGGTTCTACCTGAAATCTGAAATCTTTGATAATAAGGTGGATTTCACCAACCGGTGAATTCAAAATGCATTCCAGCACGTGCTGGAATCCATCATGGAGTTCAATTCCATCCTGACTCCTACTGCAGTAGCCTATATCTTCTTTCTTCTTTTTTTCCTGTAGAATTCGATTCCATCCAGCATAGAATTTAATTCCATCAGACCTCCTGAAATAACAAGGTATAATGGGAATTCTCTTCGTCTTTCATCAAACACTTTCTTTGGAGAAGCTTTTTTTTTTTTCATTAATTCTAATTAATGGAATATAGGTGTTAAATCTACTCCGTTTGATTTTGATATTGCTACCCATTTGTACACGTAAAAGGAGACGGCGACGACTCCCACAAGAGAAGGTGACAATGGCTGTTTCTTGATCCAGTGGTAGATTCTGAAAATGACTGATCAAAGATGAGTTGGAAAAAATCATGTCAAATAGTTCGGACGCTAATCACGTTGTTAATCCGGATTATTTAGTAATTAAGCTCTGGGCGTGTGTGGGCTTTAATTGACTGGTGCATAGGTTGACCATTGGCGTTTGCTTCACTATTTTCCAACGACCACCAAACTCGGCCTCTGTTTTCCTTTTCTTACTTGGCTTAAGGAGTATTTTTGCATGATCTCAAGGGTGTTTGCTTTGTCTGTTCTAGAAATGCCAACTTGCAGAGCTTGGGAATTCAATTCTTTAATACAAGACAAACTTGGGAATTCGATTCTTTAATACCAGACACTTGGGATTCTCTGTGGGTGTGGATACTCAAGATGATTGTTTGGGCAGCAACAGTCTGGGGTTAATTTATACTCCCAAATCTCATGAATTCTGAGTGTTTGAGGTCTCCTATTGAGGTTTGAGAATCTTAGGCAGGGCTTATCACTTCTTGGTCTTCCAATATCAATAGGTTAATTGTTTCGCTCCTGTATTTTCTAAAAGATTTCTGAGAGTTCTTTTACGGATCCGAAAGAGAGTACTTGGGACGAATGCTTCGCTCCTGTATCTTCCAGAATGGAAAAAGATCTCTGAGAGTTCTTTTATAAATCCGAAAGAAAGTACTTGGGATGAATGCCACCTTAGATCTACGGCACCGTAGATAATCAGATTCCTATGGCTCTTGATTATCTTGATCATTGTTTATACAAAGTTTTCTAATCTGCTGTTTCCTACGATTGAAAGTATAAGTGAGGCCGACATGACAACTGTTTATGTTATCACGCTCTATAACATAGTCACAAAATTCTCCAAATAATTGAAAGTTTTTCAAAGAGGTCCTTCCTTTTTGATGCCTGAATTTTTTCTTGAACTGTTCAATAGTTGAATAACTGAAAGTTTTTCAAAAGAAGCCCCCCCATTTTGATGCCTGGATTTTTTCTTGAACAGTTGAAAAGTTCTTGTAATTTTCAAATTTAAAGCTAATTTCGAGAAATAAAATGAGTTTGCCCAATAAAAATCGAACCTCACAAATAAATATTGTTTACAAATATAGTTAAACTTCTAAATTAAAAGCTTATACTCATATATTAAAAAATAAATTTTCTCCAACCAAAACTTTTGAACATTCACCTTACTGATTTATGCCTGAATCCAATTTGGTATTTATAATCCAAAATCAGAGCTTAAGAATCTTTAAGATGGTCATCATTCTATGTTGAACTAAATGGCTGTATTATTGTGGCAATCTAGAACATTTCAGTTACTATTCCAACACAAAATTCAACCACGTCCGGCCTGTAGGAAAGTGGAGAAGGTGGCTTATAATGGTTAGACTAATCGTGGCACAGTAGAAGAGTGTGGTTGTGGGTGACTAAAGAACGAGTTATCATTAAACAATGTGGAGGCTCTCAATTCCAAGCCAAATAAGCACATTATTGGAACAATGACGCTCAAGGGACGATTTTTTCTCTTCAAGTGGCTTGTCATGGGGTTGTAATTTTCCGATGCGACACGCGTGCAACACACTTGTTCACAACTCCGCTGCTTTCTTTGGGTGGGTTTCGTGTTTCCTCACCTTTGTGGGATGATGACTTTTGGCGTCTTTGTCACAAGGCCCTCGACTCTTGACGCCTGCATGAGTGAGTGTTCGGTGGTGGGTTCTCATCCGAAAGGACCTTAAAAGACTAATTGGTTTGACAAGCAGTGTAAAGTAGAGCTAAAAGAAATGGCTTAGATTGTAGTAGATCTAAAAGAAATGGCTTGAGATCAAGGGAGATCAACCGTAGATGGCGTACAAGATGGATCATTGCTAGATCAAGCAATAGATCCGTAGTGATCATTCAGAACAAGAGGAGACAGGAAACATATTCTTTGTACCTACTCTACCCCCAAAGAATCTATTTCCTGTGCTGGATGAGACTTGAATGGTCTGAAATAGAAATTGGGATGGGAAGCGAACTGAGGTATTGATATCCGTTGGTCCAAAGGCAACTAATTAAATCCGACTGGACTAAGAGTTTTTTGGAGGCTTGTTATGTGATGGAATTATGAGCAAGCAAAGGCTCTAGTTCAAAGAAGGATTCAATAGATTTGCTAGATTTCGCCGTGATTCTCTCTTCCTGATTTGATTTTCAGCCTTTTCCTTTTTATGGCCTAACTGACCATTTCAAGGTCACAGTAAAGAGGGTCCCAATAGACAAATGGGGGTTTGATTTGGATCATTAGAGAAGTACGCCTTACTACCAAAGTGAGAATAAGTGTGCCCATTATACAAGGGCCAAAGGGACTTCTCCTCAATTTAGCTTTAGAAAGATAGTTCCTCCTCTCCATATAGAGCCTTTTCATGATCTGGCTCATTTATACTATTGCACTAATTTTGGATGTCTAGCAGGTTAAACAGTATGTGGATTGGATGATTCTAGCATCTGTGATTTAAACTATTATTGTGAGAGTTTCTAACTCATTGATACTGCACTGGAAATTTTGTTTTTTAACCTGATATTTTGTTAGACATCTAAAATTAGAGCAATGGCACAAGTAAAGAATTACAAGGGCAACTCCACACATTCTTCTAAATCTAAACCCCTGCCAAAGGGTGAAAAGAGGACACGGACTTGCGAATAAGCGCATTCTAGAGAGCAGCGGAGTTGTCCGGTGCAAGTGCACCACCAGAGCTTGTTGGCTCCAGCTACTAATTTCCCCACTGCTTTAACAGTAAAGTTTCCTCAAAGCTGTTTCCATAATGGGACACGTTACATGCCTAAACATGTTCTGCTCTACAAGTGGCTTAGCAAGATAAACATGGATCATATGCTTTAGGATTACAGACTCTTTGTATAAGTTATCTGTAATTGGTTATAACTTATTTAAAGACTATCAATAGAATCTAGGAGGAGAATTTTGGTTCAATAATACTACCGTGTTCTACTTGGAAGGTTGGGTTTCCCTTGAAGAATTCCATTCTGATTTTTCTTATTTACCTAAAGTTTTCTCAAAATAGCGCATCATACCAGATCTCGATCTATATTACTAAGCTAGCAAGAGCCTAATCCTAACAGGACACAACTTTGGCCCAAGTTTCCTCAAAGAGCAAATAGACGCACTAAAATGGATATTGTATAGAAGAATGAGAACATTCATGTCTTATCTAAGGAAAGAGCCACAACTGCGCAACCTCGTTCCTCCTAAGGGCCCCAACAAAAAGAAGAAAGAGGGAGAGTGAGTGCGGTAGTCACTTAACCTTTTCGTTTCACGTGCTGCACATTCTCCACTCCCGTGACGCTGTCGTTACCACACTGGCTCTCACCCTAACACGACTTCTTCTCCGCATCCTTCCTCTAGCTAGTCTCCATGTCCCATAAAGTTGGTATTCATTCATACGAGGAATGCCACCTTACAAGGTGCCCCTCTTTAGCATGAAAGTCCCCACACTTTGGATGATCCAACTTGTTACTTGGAGTGCTCCAGCTTCGAATACCTTGAAAACAAAATATCACAACGATTGGACGACCTTGGCATTCTAAAATTATGCTTTTAAGAGTTAATTTAGAAGTGCAATTCCTAAATACTAGAATCATCTAATCTGTACGTATGCCTCTTAAATCACTAGACATCCAAAGCGGGTGCAATCGGGTAATCCAAAGGCGGGGCACTTCTAATGATAAACGTTATTCAGGTGTGTCCATTTAGCATCCTCCATAAGTTTGCTGCACAACTTCTAGGGCGTAATCCTAGGAGAAGACCCACCGACCCACCTGACATAATAAGACAGTAGGCATCAACATTTTAGGACCTTGACTTGTAGATGACAAATGAAAATTAACCAACCATTCAATCACAGAAATTCAGTGAACATTTGGAACCATCTCATTGTAGACACCCTTTCTTTTAATGCAGTATTTACCAGCCTTGACGACCAAGCTACGTCACACAAGGGACAACAGCTGAAAAACTACAGAGACGGCAGAGAGGAACCTGTGGAGATAACTTTTCCATGGGAATCATGAAGAGAGAGAGAGAGAGAGAGAGAGAGCTGATTGTGGTAAATGACAACGCTGTCTTACACTGACAGATCTACAAAAGTACGTCGCTTGTAAGGGAGAACATGTTACCTGAATAAAAGAAAGACCCAGTGGTGCAGGTAGCAGCAGGAAAGAGAGAGAAAAGCTGCCAAGCCCACGCATTCTTGCACAATTTGGGTTCTCTTGCTGTCCCTCGCTTGTCTTTCTATCACTTCTACATGTCACCCAGTAAGTACATTGCTTGGATGAAAAGATAGATATGTCTGAAAGACTGCAAGACTGCAAGGGCTTAAAATAGAGGTATCTATTCGCTGAAATCATAGTGACTCCAGAACTTTATAGCCCTTTTTGTGGATTTCCTATCCTGGGCTAAGCACCCGTATTTGGTTGCTCCGAGGGCTCACGTGTAATGCATCTAGTTTAGGATAACGAGGGAGAATAAAGTCAGCTCCAAGTTTTGTCGGCCATAACGTTTAGTTCATCCACTAATGGTGGAAGCTTATGGACTGTTTGGCTTCAACTCAAAGCCAAGAGAAGCTGTGTTCTTCCCCCTGTGGTTGCTGCTGTCAATGATAAAGGATGAAATCCTTCTTTTTCAAGATATCTAACTATTGAACCATGGAACAATGAAATATGTACCGTATGTAATCCGGTCCATTCGACTACGTCGGATTATTTGATATGCGATTATGTGGAAAAATCCTCGGTGATAATGAATCGGATTATAAAAACCTAGCCAATCGGGCCCTTGGTAACTGTGGGCCAGTCATCGAGGAACAGTTGCTGCAAGTATGATGGGTTTTATGCCATGTGAAGGGAGGGTTTGGCTTCTCGCGCACTTCTTATTTTAAGGCATTTTATAGTATCATTTTTACCATCATAGTTCGAAATCTGGGATCCAGGTTGTAGTTAAACCACTAAGGCTCGGATTGGCAAGATTGGACTCTGAATAATCTTGCATAATCCAATAAACCAGATTATATAAGCCTTGCCATTGGGCCATAAATTGAATGAAGCTAGCAAGCCGGTTTTTTGGCAGAGAAGAGGTGTTTCTCCCATTGACACTGTGTCACAAGTTCCGGTTTGGCATCCTTCATCCTGCTATCGACGGATTGATGAACCTAAGAGAGTGTGCGAGTGATTACTTTGTAATTCTTCTTCTACGAAGCACAACCCATTTATCAACCGGTGTCCCGGGCCAGTTAGAGTCGTGTCAACTCAGCCATAAAGCAAATGAGAAGGTGTCTGTTTGAAGAAAAGCTAGACAATACAGAATCACTTCAGTTGTCTCTGAGACTCCTTTTCAAAAGAAGTCGCCTTCAAATTGAGAAATATGCTACGAGATGCCTTTGCCATTAGAAGTGGAGACGCATGGTCCACGCCCAAGCACACTTAAGATGACTAAAATCCTTCATAATTTAACCCCTCTGATGGAGATTGAAAAGACCAGAGGATCACAACTTTTGGAGTTGAAAAAAACTGGCAACCATGTCCAGTGAAGTTTAGGGAAAGTGTTTATGTGTGAAACAAGAGAGAGTTTTACTTTATGTGTTCCACAAGTCAATAAGAAGAGCTACTAAATTCAATTTACTAAGAAATCATGCTGGTGACTTAAGTGAGCTGCTCATAATGTCAAGGTAACCCACCATAAAGTTGACAAAAATTGGGCCTCATTGATTGGCAGAAAATGGACAAAAATTGTTTTCCACAAAAAAAATGAATTCTTCTTGGAAATTATTTTACACCTTTAAATAGAATTATTCAAAAGATTCAAAAAATTTACGCTATGCAAGATTTTTGGGTCCTTTGAGTAATGCAACATGATTTGGATTATCTTCCACCTAAAAGCTTTAGTTGACATATAGCAAATGGGCAAACGATATTTGTGTCTAACACACCACGTGGAAGACCACTTTTCTAGCCTCTTGCACATGGACTCAAGTGCAGGCTTGGTACCAAGTTGAATTATCATTCAACCTGTCTAAAGCCATACAGATGTTTTTTTCTTCGGAGGAAATCAATCTGTCCAGTTCCAGCCAACCATCGATCTCTTTTAAAATGACATCCTCGCTTCTGATTTTGACGAAGAAAAAGAATTGTCAGGTTTCGGCTAAAATGATCGACGGATAAGATTTAAGGAGCATAAGACATGGCCCACAACCAACACCAAAACCAGCAACCTAACAGACGGTAACACAAGGAGTTACGAGTGATTTCCAATTCAAGCCAAATACTTAATGACAGTACAAACCCATAGAAATTAGAAATACCAGGATTCACGATCACCAATCATCATAAAATCCATCTATATGAGACAATCTCAACCGTGTATTTACATACATACGACAAATCCCCCACCAGTGCCAGAATAGGTTAGCTCCACAAACCACCCAATCCTGCCCCTGCCCGTCAATACAGTCCCAACCTCCCATCTTCCCCCTCCTCGTTCTCCTCTGACTCTCACCAATAAAACCTCTCCTTCCCTCTCATACCAACTGCCCTCCGCAAAATCGGAAGAAAACAGAGGAAGTGAAGAAGTTTCTCCTCCATCTTCGTCGCCTCGAAGAAGAATCCAATTCTCCGAAGGAAATCAAAGATGGGGGCCGAGAAAATCAAAACCCGAAGCCTCATCTTTACCTACGGCACCCTCAAACATGGATTCTCCAATCACTGCCTGATGGAAGACATGATCCGCACAGGCGATGCTGCATACCTTGGCGTATATCGAACCGTCGGGAAGTACCCACTTGTTTGTGGGCCTTACAGCGTCCCATTTCTTCTGAATTTTCCAGGATCCGGGGATCGGGTCTGGGGCGAGCTTTATGCAGTGTCAGATTCCGGTATTGAACAGATGGACGAGCTCGAAGGCATAAATCGGGGACATTACGAGAGATTGCCGATTGAGGTGAAAGCAGAGGGGGAGACGGACGCTGAGACTGTGGTGAGGGTGGAGGCTTACTACGCTCATCGGAGCTATGCCGAGAAGCTATGGAGAAGGAATGGGGAGAAGGGGTATTGTCAGTATACGGAGATGGAAGCAAGTGGGTATGTGAAGAGGAAGGATAGGCCTCAGAATTCCACTTTCCTTGAGCAAATCCGGATTTTTGTAGAATCTGAAATTCCTCGGTGAGATTTCCATAGTTTCGGAAGTTTAGGATTTGGAGTTGGTAATTCTTGTTGGCGTAGGGTTCCAATATAGATTTTGTGTTTCCCACTTGTTAGCTCAATCTGTTTTGCTTCTTTTTCTTTTTTTTAATGTATTTTTGGATTTAATTCAGAAGGAAAAAGAACGGCAGATCTTGACGAGTTGGAAGATTAGTATCATCCATGGTGAGGATCTGTGGGTTTTAAGATGTGGTGAAGGAATGGATGAATAGTATCATCAGGAGATTGTACCATGCTTAAAACCATGTTTGGTGTCGAATTTAGACTGTTGTTCATATAAGATTAATAAAAATTTGATACAATTTTTTTATGCTAAAATGATGTAATCGTATGTTTTTAAGCTGTTAGACATCCAAAGTAGAGTACACATGGCATTGGACGCTTGAAAATGTCCATGCTTAGACCCAATTTTCAGAGACAGTGAGTTGAAGATCAGTTTATTGGAACAATTCCAACAATTTGACTTTAGAAGAGTTTCAAGATTGGCATGTTGTCCTCTCATCGATCCATTGACTATTAGACATTTTCGATAATTAATTACTTTGACATTTTTAGCATGGGCATCACCATGATTAATATCGTGAGACCTACTTCAAATTAAGCTGTAAAATATGATTTATTGCGTTTCAATCCGACTGGCAGGCAAGAGTTTAGGCCGAGACTTATCTTTTGGAAGACAATGTGCATTTTTTAATATTCTTCTCATGGAAGACACCCTTATATCTGAAGAAAAGGAGAAGTTATGGCTCAGGCAAGTGCGACTGCATATAATTTCCCAATCACATATTGATAAATCCAAGTGAGCACTTGCGTTTTGTCCATGTCAAGAATATTTTGATTCTTGAAGGGAAACAGTTTGAAAAGGTTGGATTGAATTTCTAAATCTGTGGATTCATCAAAAAAAAAAAAGCCAATATTTTTGTTAATCTTTTTGCATTCAAGTGCTTAAAATTGGGTAACCTAAAATGCTAAAAAGAAGGGGGAAAAAAGGCAATGATATTCAGAGATGCACAAATGATGTAAATTGTTCTCCATGGGCGACGTTTACTGAGCCATTCATTTAATTGACTATCTTACTCAGGCTATCTGTGAAAAATATAGAATGATTGTAAGCAGACTTTTTTTTGGTCCAGTTTTTAAAAAATCAACGGTCGTGATTTTTCACTCAAATGTTTTAACCCAATTAAAACACATAATCTCGTCCATTAGGGCGTGTGATTTTTGGTGTATAAGTAATCTAGGGGTCCCTGATAAGGTGCGTGCCTTTGATCTTCTAAAAATCATGCTTACGCCATGAAAAAAAGATCATCTCCCTTAGAAATGAATTTTTTGGGTCTCTGAATATCATTGTACCAGACAATCCAATTTGAGCTCAAATGGGTTTTTCCACCTTTGGCATACAAATCCCCTAATAAGATTTAGGGATGGACCTTTTGCATAAGATGGATGGTCCCAACATCAATCCCACAACCTAGTGTACAGCGGAGAGACAACTTTATCAGCGATCAATGGGCTAGAAGGCCTCTCCCAAGCTCATAAGCACCTTTCTAGAGATTCATCATCATCGAGACCTTAATCCAATTAAGGATCGGCCACATGAATCATGTTCCTCCATGCCTCTCTATTAAGTATCATTGCTTCATTTAATCTCAAAATTTTTAAATATATTTTCACAACTCACATCCTTTTGAGCCTTCGTATTGCCTTTTTAGAACCTTCGACTTACATTGTCCCATTCTTAACTAGTGCAGTTTTTGTCTTTTTTGAACATGTCCAAACCATCTAAGTTAGTAGACTCTATCTCGTCTCAATCATGGTGATGAATAGTTACATAAGTAAGTCATTGTTTATTTGAATAAGAAATCAAGATTATTCATTTTTATTTAATTTTGCAAAGGCTTAAAATAAGTAACGAAGATTGTCCAAATGCCATGATTTCTCATGATTACCTAAATTTTGTAGATTTAGGTGTCTAGTTTTACCAGCTGTCTAGTTTTACCAGCACTCATGCTTCTAAACAAGGGCATCTAGCTGCCTAAGGACAACCCCAGAGCACGAAGGTCCCTCCTATGCGAGGGCCAGGGAAGGGGCAGACTACAAGGGCCAAAAGTACACAGCCTTACCTTGCATTTTACAAGAGGCTGTTTTCACGCCTTGAACCTGTGACCTCAAGATCACATGACAACAACTTTTACCGTTGCTCCAAGCTCACAACGACAACTTATCCGTCTGCCTCTTGCTAAAAAACTCTGGCGTTGCTATCGATATGAAAGGACCCTGGCACTGAAATCAGATACACAAGTCTTTTAAGTCGCGATCAAAGATCCCCATCTACAAAGGCAGGTGGGAAATGCCGCAAAAACAGCAGAAAATGTAAGCCATCAGTGTGTGGCTCCACCTACCTGTTAATCGGTGGACGCATAATCAATTTATAACATACTCTTGAAGAAGATGAACCCATATTATCAGACAGCTATATTTCAAGGATAGACAAACTCACAAAGACTTGCACACAGTGGCATGTTACTCGAAATGCGATAAACTAGTTTTATTGCTTACAGCAGAAACTGTTGATAAACTGAATGTCTAGTTTCTGTTGACAGTAGTTTTGGTCCATGATTTTGTGCTTTGTCTAGGAACCAAGCTCTGATGTTGATCTTACTAGACAAAGTTACTAACACAACAAATCTTCAAGAGGTTGCATATGTAGCCAGTCTTCCTGAAAATTAAACTGAGCAAATCACCAAGAGTTGGATAGAATTTTCTCTCTAGCACATGCGACTTCGAGAAGTTGTTTCTAACGTTTTCCAT
The DNA here is from genome assembly GCA_035236585.1 of Warburgia ugandensis. NCBI lineage: Eukaryota > Viridiplantae > Streptophyta > Magnoliopsida > Canellales > Canellaceae > Warburgia > Warburgia ugandensis. Next base: position 3,512,902 of record CP141131.1, on the reverse strand, counting down.
CACTAGATATGGTTTAAAAGGCCGCTTGAGTTTGTTCAAATGGAAAGACTTGTATCTTTAGCTTATGGTTTTCAGAATTCTATATTTGGAAATAAGATGCTGAAATCTGTTGACAAAACCACCAAAGGAATCTCATATACAGTGAAAATTGCATCTGGTCCCGTTGCCAAGGCAGTTTTATTACTTTGTTGATACCACAGGAACTGTCAGCACCTTAAAGCATGGTGGCCTTACAGTTCAAGGCCGAACTGAAGGAAAGTCGACAAACAGAAGCTCACAGACTCTGGATGGCACTTAAATCTAGATCTCTGAAGTTTAGATTTAGAGTTTAGACCTACCAGGTTGAGACTCTAGTAAAGTTTACCAATATGAGTGCACTTGGGTCAATCTGACTCACTATAAAGACAGTGCAAGACCTTGTTTCAACCATATATGCCCCGGCAGAAGCTACCTATTTTGGATGCGTACCGTTGCTTCTTCTAGGTTAGTTTCCAAGGTTGTGTACGGGCTGGTGTCTCAGATTTCTACCAGTGTTGGACAATGGGTATTCTAACCGACAATGTCCTTGCCCTCTCGAACCACTGATGCTCAAAAGATTGTGAACTGCTATTGACAATATAGATACATCAACTCTGGCTTCTGAGCTCTCAGAATCAATACAAAGCTTTGGTACTCTGGGCATTTGATACAGTTTTACTTCTTTATTAGCATAAATTATTTACTGTTGCTCCTTTTTCGGGTAATTTACAATCCTCCACTATAGTTTCAAGTCTTTATTCATCCTGGCCACAGATTTTGTTAGGACTAAATAAGGAACAGCTAAGATTCAACCACCCTTCTTTACAGAAAGACTTACAATGGCATTGACATTCAGAAATAATGAAATAGGTCCAAATGAGCAACTAATGCTTTACGTCTCTCACCTTAAAATTTCTATACAATGGAAGAGTAGATCAAGGATATTGCATGAGATCCTCTAAATAATTTTTTGTACAAAGAGTCAATTCAGGAGAAAGAATGCAATATTTTCATAGAGTACAGATTTCATGATGCTGGCATTACTTGCTCAACTGTCACACACAAGCAGGATGGTTGTGCCTCTAGCTCTATAAATCCTCCATCATGATTTTTTCCATCTTGAGGACTGAACTATGTTAATTCTTCTGAAGTACAGTTAATAGAGAAATCTGCTTTCGGATGCATTAAATCTTATAACACCATAGGCAATCTTCTCAGTCCTTCACGGAATAAAAGCAGTGAATGAATAAATTCTCTACAAAGCAGCTTAGACACACCACACGAGAATGAGGCGGTAGGTAGACAGAAGTCAGCCATCAATCCAATGTGGAGAATGTACCAGTCTTACTTATCCATGCCTTCATTAGCTCCCATTATCTGCTGTGTCCTGCATAAGTATATCAGAATTTCCATAAATTCTGCAATGTGCATTTGAAGCATGGTTACTTTACTATCCTAATAACAGCATAACGCTCATACAGAATATATACAAGTATCATGAAGCTATGAGAAGATGAACAAGCTAATAAGTAGTTACCATATTGAAGCATGACTAATACCAAGGCCGTTGCAGGTCAGTATCATTCCTTTGAACCTGGTAAGATATTCCTGAGTTGAAGCCATCCGAAAGATCAGTTGCATGTATCAGTCCTTGTACGCATACTAGTCAACATTACCCAGAAGCGTCTTCATTATCATATAAATTATCTTACCCGTAAAGTGTACTTATCAATCTCATAATTGCCAGTAATATCATAGTCGAGGCGCTTTGCAGGATCACTCAATACTGCAGAAAATAATGAAGTGAATTTATGATGGTTCTTGCTTCCAGGCAGCAAATACTAATTCTTTTATCATCTAAATACATCATTGACATTTGTAAAGTTTGTTGTTCAAATGACCAGGTTACTCTAACACAGACATGAATGAGACTAGATAAAAATAATCAGGACCTTTGTTGCATTCAAAACTGTGTTCATCATCCTTCCATAATGCACAAATCATGGGTCTTTGTGTAACTCAAATGGAACAGGTTATATAGGATGATCGCTACCTTTGTAAGCTTCATTTATCTCTTGGAACTTAGTGACAGCACTGTCGCCTTTGTGCTTGTCGGGATGCCACTTCTATGATAGAGACCAAAGAAATTATATCAATATTTTGGTTATTCTATAGATAGATACTAGCCATAAAGGCCGTCAACCAAATCAGCATGAAAAGACAAACACAAACCAATGCAAGCCTTCGATAACTCAATCTGATTATCTCCTCCGTTGCATCATAGTCAACCTCCAGTACTTTGTAGTAATCCTGAAGGTATATAAAAAGCTCCCATCACTTACTCATGCTAAATCTTCATAAGATATTGCGATTCAACATATAGTTTCTGGTATACATCACTCCCATTTCATACTTTAGGTTCGACAATTAAGAATAAATTTCCTCACTGTACTATCACTAGAACAACTGCACAATCAGGTACCCGTTATGAAGATAAACAACATTCAATATCAACCCGATAACAAGGTGCCAAATTTATCTTCCGTTTTTCAGTGTCAAACTATATTGGATCACCCAAGGCAGATAGGACAACAGTTCAAAATAAAACTTCTCTGCACAAATCTTTTTTTTTTCAACGGTAAAAAAAAAGAAAGAAACAAGATATGACACAAAATATACACCCTTTGAGCAAACTGAATTCGAACAAGACACAATTTTTTAAACAAAAATTGCACTAACTTAGCGTTCAAAATTCTATGGATCATTCTCTATGTGTGAATATTCTTGGATCAATTGTGACATTTGGGTGGACAACCAAATTGCAATTTGGGCTTCCCAGGTACAACTTTGCACATATAAAACGGACATCAGGAAAGGCCTGAAGTGTACCCAAATTGTGCACTACCTTACTATCCTACTTCCATCAAATAATTCTCGATCTGTCGACCTTCTTAGATCAATTGGACCATTTGGGTGCACAGCCAAATTGTAACTTGAGCCTTTTCCAGATACAATTTGGCAAACATAAACTGACATGAGAAAGGTCCTCAACTTTACCAGAACTGAAACTAGCCGCAGGAAAACCGAGATGTCTAAAGAAACAGAGAGACATAAAGATGTTGGAAAAGCTAGAAACATAGAGATCTTCACATGATAATGGCGATCCTAAGCTCAAAAAAGAGAAGAAATTGAACCCATAATCAAAAATATTTCTTCTTCTTATAGTTCCAAACATGGTTCAAAATAAGCTGCAGAAAAATTAAAAGAGCGCTGGTGGAAAACATGAACTTTACCTTCTTAACGTCGCCTGTACTTTCCATCTGCTAGAACGCCCCTTGGATTGAGGCTAACATCCTTCATTGAGAGAGAGGGGGGAAGTGAAAGATTTGGTCCGTAAGGGGGTCCTGCGGTGGCTTTTGGCAGAGAAGGGGGAAAACTTCACCAAACCTCCGTCGGCCAAACAAAAGCACGTGTGCAGCACCTGGAAACAACACGCTGCGATGTGATCGGGTGGATGGGGTTTGCGTCCCGATTAGGTGGCTGGCGAAGGAACACCAAATTGTATAACCTTCCTTTTATGGGCCGAAAGCTAGGCCCGATGTCGATCCATTGGTAGACTAAGAACTTGTTTCTGGGCCCTGGCATCTCCTGAAGCAATTTCTACCTCCCCATTAAGCCATTCTTATATCTTATCTGAACTGTAAGTTCAAGTGGGACCAGATTTTTGGGATCTAAACCATTCATAGTTTTGGCCATGTCTTAGATGGGCCTTGCCACAAAATTGTTATCTGTTGGATGATCCCTGATCATAATTTATGAGAATGGACGGTGGAACTGTTTGGTTGGTAGGGTTGATGTAGATAATTTCTTTGTTTACGCCCGCAAAACAAAGGCTTAGATTACTCGGATGAGTTTCAAATTTTGATTGATGGCCCATCCATAGAACAGCTTACGAGATAGATATTTGAATTCGTGCAAAGTGGGCCCCGCCCCATTAAGTAATAGAAAACGTGAACATAAACCCAACTATTTTCAGACTAGATTGCCAATTGCTTAATTTATTTGGTGAGGGTATTGAGGGACTTGTTCGAGGAGAAAGGGCCCCCTTTCGCATGTGGCAACTCACCATTGGATGATCAACTTGATCGTCTGATTGCTTCGGCTTTGTATCTAATAAACCAAAATTTTTGAATGATTGGATGTGAAGGTTTCCTTGGATCGCCGGAGATTTGCCGAGTGCAAGGGAGAAGGGAGTTTGACCGTAAAACCCATCCGTTGAGCAGGAATGATGTCCGTCGCTCCATGGATTCCAGCATGTAGGAGACATGTGTTGATGTTTTGAGAAGTTGAATTTAGACTTGTTTATACAAATTAAGTTTCTTATATTTTTTATATGCTCATCATCCAATTAATGTACTTTTTAAACTAATAGACATCTAAAGATAGAGCAATTAAATGAACGGATCAGATTATTCAATGAGCCCTTTAGGCTTTTTGTTGTCTATGAATATCCCAATCAAAGAGAGAAAGATAGGTGATATATATTTCTTCAAGAACAAGCAAATGTGTAAGCCAAATCTTAAGTTAGATTGCATATATCAGCCTCTTGCTTTCCTCCTCCTCTAGGGATTTACATATTTTCTAGGTTTTACAATGACGGTTGCTTCCCTCATCTGAACCCTAATTTCTAAAAACAGTCTGTCCTCTCTTTTCCCACGCTCTCTCTTCTTCTTCTAAGTTGTATGAATAGAACTCTGCACATTCGTAAATAGATAAAGTCTCTTAGTCGGTCCTATTTGATAACTAAAACCTAACCTAAACTTGTGGACTACTAAGTGGATAGTCTCAAAATGAGTCCCAGTTAATGACTAAAATTAAAAAGAAAACGACAAGCAAGCCCTAGTTACTACTCGAAACTTGGTGCCCACTTCCTTTAGAATAGAGAGTCAAACAAGTTCAGAAAAAAGAAAAAAAAATTAAAGTAAGCAAGCCTTGGTTGACATCAAAAGATAGGTACACTCTTTCTTGCCCTTATTCCCTTTCATTGAAGTTTTGAAATAGTTCAAAGTTCCCTAATTGGGCCCCAGTTGAGATTCCCAATACAATCAAAGTTGTATTTGTCTAAAACTCCTAAAGTAGACCCTAACTGAGTTTCTAAATACAGTCTAAGTCTTATTGGCTTATCACTTCTAAAGCATATCTTAATTGAGATCTTCAAACATTGTCAAAGTCTTATCCACCTATGACTCCCTAAAGTCAACCTCAATTGAGATTCATAAACACATTCAGAGTCCTATGGCCTTATGACTCTTAAAGTAGACTCCAATTGAGATTTCATAGTCGAAGTCCTATTGGCTTATGAATTCTAAAGTATACCCCAATTGAGATTTCCTAACATGTACAGTAGGACTCCAATTAAAACCCTTGAACATAATTGAAACCCTAAATCTGGTCAAAGTCTAAAAGTATTACAAGGAGAACTCTAACTAAACGAGCTCAGCAACTGGAGGGAGTCCGACAAATATAAACTATAGTTAAATAGGCCCTACAGCTCTAAGAATCTCACAAAATATAGACTTTAATTATACACACCTTACAATTAAAGGAGCCCCACAAAATATGGATTCTAACTAAAGAATCCTTGCAACTCAATGGGTCCCACAAAATATGAACTCTAGTGATACAAGCGGAGTCCTACAAAATATAGACACTAGCCAAGTGGACCCGGTAGCTATAAGAGTCCTATGAAAAAAGGAACTCTAATTAAACATGCTCTGTAGCTCGAGGAGTTTCACAAAATATGGGCTCTAACTAAACTAACTTTGCAACTTGATCATCATCATCATCAAGACCTTATCCCAATTAGGAGTCGACCACATGAATCTTGTTCCCCCATTCCCCTCTATTAAGTACCATGGCTTCATTTAGTCCTACAGTTTTTAAATCTTTTCTCACCACTTCTATCCACGCTCTTTTGAGCATTCCCCTTTCACTTTTAGCACTTTCTACTTGCATTGCTGCACTCCTTCTAATTGGTGCCATTTTTTGTCTTCATTAGACATGTTCAAACCATCTAAGTTTAATCCCCTTTATCTTATTATCTATTGGTGCTACCCCTAAGTTTCTTCTAGTATTTTTATTCCTAATTCTATCCTTTCTTATCTTGCCACTTATCCATTTCAGCATCCTCATTTATGCTATATTTCACCCACGAACATGATGTTCTTTAACTTCCCAACACTCTAATCCATAAAGCTGACTAGCCTTATAGCCATCCTATAGAATTTTTCTTTTAGTTTGGGTGACACCTACGGATCACATAGAACTCCAAATGCACATCTATATTTGTTCCAACATACTTGGATTCTATGGGTAACCTCTCTCTTAATCCCTCCACTCTCATGAATCATCAATCCTAAGTACCAAAAAGTGGTCTTTTATGGGGACTTCTTGGTTATCAATCTTTACTAATACTCCACTCCTGCTCCTCTCCTTACTAAAATTGCATTCCATATACTCTATCTTAGTTTGGTTGATTTTAAATTCTTTAAGTTATAATGCTTCTCTCCATAACTCTAGCTTTATGTTTACACCCTCCCTTGTCTCATCAACTAAAACTATATAATCTGCAAATAGCATGCACCATGGAATCTCCTTGTGCAAATGTTTTGTTAACTCATTAATAACTAATGTGAAAAGATATAAGCTCAATGCCAATTCTTGGTGTAATCCTATAGTGATGGAAAAATCACTAGTCTCTCTGCTAATGGTCTTAACATTTGTTACCGCTTCCTCATTCATATATTTAATTACGTCTATATAACCTTGCAAAACCCCTTTCTTGCCCAACATCTACCATATTAACTCTTTAAAAACCTTATCATAAGCTTTTTCTAAGTCAATAAAGACTATGTGGAGGTCTTTCCTCCTCTCTCTATATATTTCTCCATCAATTATCTTGGTCAGAAAATAGCTTCCATGGTAAACCTCATAGATATGAAACCAAACTGGTTTTCTGATACACTTGTCTCATGCTGTAGCCTCTTCTCAATCACTCATTCAAAAAGTTTCATAGTGTGGCCCATAAGTTTAATCGCCTGATAATTAGTGTAACTCTGTATTCTTATAAATTGGTACAACAAAGCTCCTCCTCTATTCAGCATGCATTTTCTTTAATTTTATAATCTTGTTAAACAACTTAGTTAGCCAAACTCCTCAAGTATCTCCCATATGCTTTCAAACCTCTATTGGTATACCATTGGGGCCTAGGGGCATTCCTGATTTCATCTTTTTTAAAGCCTCTTTCACTTTAAGTATTCTAATCTTATGATTATATTTATAATGTTCAATGTTATTTAGGTTTACAAAACTTTCAATCCCTATATTCTCAAGGCAATTGTCATTTAGCAATTTTTAAAAGTAACTTTTCCACCTTTGTTTGATCTCATTATCTTTGATTAATACCCTTGATCATCACTTCTAATGCACATGGTCTAAGCCCTTACCCTTTCGTTGTCTTATTTTTGCAATTTTAAACACATCTTTCACACCTTTTCTTGATCTTATTCTATTACAGAGATTATCATATGCCTTAAGTTTAGCCTCATTTAGTATTCTCTTAGAAACCTTTTTAGCATTCTTATATTGTTCATAGTCTTCATTATTTTTAGTTTTCTACTATGCTTTGAAATACACCCATTTTTTAATAACTTTTTGCACTATTTCACTCCACCACCAAGTTTCCTTTGCTGATTGTCTTTTACTATTAGATACTTGTAGGACATATTTTGCCACTTTCTTAATTGACTGGGCCATATTAATCTACATGGTGTTTACTTTTGTTTCATTGTTCCAGTTTCCTTCTATTATCTACTTATTTATGAGCGAGGTTATTTTCTTCCCCTTTAAGTTTCACCACTTAGTTTTTGGATAACTATTAAGTTCATTTTCTTTCTTCTATCTTTTACTGTAGATACCTATAACCATTAACCTATGTTATGAGGTTAAGCTCTCACTGGGTATCACCTTACAATCATTACGCATTGATTTTTTGATATTCCTAAATAACAAAAAGTCTATTTGGCTTTTATGGAGTCAATTTTTAAAGGTTATTAAGTATTTATCCTTTTTCTTAAAGAATGTACTTGCAAGGATTAGGTTATAATGTCAAAGCGAAATAGAGGATAGCTTCTCCCGTCTCATTTCATTCTCCTATATCATACCCTCTATATCCCCTATCATATCCTTCATTTTCTTTTCCTACATGGCTATTTAAGTCTACTCCTATAAATATCCCCTCTATTTTGAAAATTTCTTGCATGACTCCCTTCATATCTTTCCAAAACTGTCTCTTAATTATATCTTCTAACCCTACTTGTGATGTATATGCACTTATAATATTTATGATCTACTATTCTAGAACATGTTTTATTGTTATAATTTTATAACTGGTTTTTTTAACATCTACAACTTTACCCTTTAATTTTTTATCCACCACTATTCCTACGTGATTTCTATTATTATCATTTCCTATGTACTAGAGCTTATACCAATCAATTTCTCTAGCTTTATCCTCTTTCCACTTGGTTTCTTAGATATAAGATATATTGACTCTCCTATGTTTCATTGTATCTACTAACTCTAGACTCTTACATGTCAATGTCCTTATATTCCATCTGACGAAACGAATCTAATGCTCTTGAGATAACCAATTTATCCACGCACTTTTTGACTCCCATGACATGAACCCAAGAGTACTTTTCACTGTACCTAGGTTCTGATGCAATGGGTCACTTATGGGAGATACTCCAGCTTGAGGGAATGTCAGTGATCTATTCATTTCATGTATAGGTTTGCTATACTTTGATGAAGTTGAAGATGGTTTTCATCATCTTTTTTTCTTACTTACAAACTAATATATTTATATATATATGCATCATTTGTAAGTAAAAAGAGAAAATAAAAAAATTATCTTCAACTTCTTAAACAAGGTTTTACTTACCGACTGACACCTAATGCAAAACCCTCCTCTTTTTTTATCCAGGCTTGGGATCAGCATCGGCGGAGTTAGCCGTGTAACTTGATGAGTCCTACAAAATATGAACTACAATTAAATGTATTTTATAGTTAGAAGAATCTCATAAAATATACTCTAACCATGTGGGCCCCACAACTCGAGAAGTCCTACAAAATATGGACTCTATCCAGAGAGGCTTCGAAGACCATTTGCTCTTTTGAAAATTACAAAAATCATCAAAGACAACAATTAAAACCATTGAAGCAACTAATTATTGTACTTTATCTATTTGGTATCGAGTCTAATAAATGGTCTTTTCTTCGTATGTCTATATGTATTCAATAATCAAAAAGAGTTTATAGTCAAATATTTATGTATGTGGTTAGTCGTTAAAGAAATATAATTAATAGAAACAGGTAATTGAGAAAAAGAATCTTAGCACTTGATGTAACTAGAGGAATGTTCCCCACAATCATTTGATAAATAATAAGCTTTTGACACTTTTAAGAAAAAATTAGCCCTTATTTTTTCCTTTGTATGATTATTTACTCATAAAGGGGAGGCTTGGCGTAATGGTAGAGTTGTCGTCGTGTAACCTTGAGGTCACGGATTCAAGGCGTGGAAACAGCCTCTTGCAAAATGCAATTATTTACTCATCATGCTCCAATGTGAAATTTGATGTGGACACCCAACTATGATCACTACATCCTAGCTACTAGTTCTGATGCCCAACATGTAAACGATGGAAGAAATTAAGAGTATCATTGCGGTGCACATTCAACAGGTAAGGAAGTTTTTCCATCAATGAGGCTCGTACAAAGAAGAGGAAATCTGATCGATCACTTGTTTAGAGGCTATAACTCAGAAATTTTCTAATTGGATAATCTTAAGCCTCTGGTTGATTAGTTAACTTGCTGGGCCATCCAAAAACTGCAAAGTGGCAGTGTCCAGATCGTTCAACCAAGAAGATATTTGGTGTATTGCTCATCTATCCGGCCTAGAAGATTATTGCTTTGGATCATCAAATGTCTAGGCCCCAGTCATGCACTTTCATCTATATTTTGTAGTTCAGTTTAGGATAAATGTTCCTTGTAAAATCATCTTCCTTATCTGATAACTAAAACGCTTATTTTGATTTATAGTGATAACCTTTCTAAATTGTCTAATGAAAGGAGGCGACGATGAGCAATGTGCAACAAGCGTGGCAAAAAGACGCCCATTTGCCTGCTAACTAATTCATCCTTACCGCTTACATATTTGAACAGGTATATTAGTGGAGACCTTGAAATATTACAAATTAAAGGTTTTGAAATGGAACTAGGAAAGGAATCTGGACATGCACTGGGGATGGGGTGGTGGGGATGGTGATGGTGATGGTGAAGGGAATATGAACGATAGGAGAGGTAATAGGAATGAGAAGGCTCTTTTAGAGGACTGCTAGCAAGTACTGATAAGAGGGAAAATAGGGAGTCTCTCCTCTTCTTACCGCTATGTTGACGCTTACAGGAGAGTGGTGAGTATGAGCTATATCTACGATGAAGAAGGACAGAATCACCAATTTACACTCTTAGTAATGACTAGTCATCTAGCAAGCTACGCCATGACTAGATTGACAGGCCTAATAAATATTTAAACATTATTGAACCACCCTACCCACTTTGTACATCCGAAATTGAAATATCAGCAAAAGCACTAATGGCTGGATCACTTAAGCACCAACATATCACAGATGGATTTTCTTTTCTGCTTCATAGTATGCGGTCTCATCTTGCATTTTGAAAGATGTTATTTTCATGCCTTGAATCTGTAAACTCAAGGTCACACGGTGACAACTCCACCATTGCACCAAGGATCCCCTAAAATGCTACGTAGGGTCCTAAAATGTCCAGATAGTAGGCATCTCATCATGTCCACATGCTTACGTTCTAGTAATCCAATGCTTTGATGGATACTACCGTGTCTCCGTTGTACACAATCGTTATACGCCAATTGTAATGGGCATCATGACAAGATAATATAATGTGGCCGATGATCCCACATCATGATGTCGTAGATACATCACATATCTTATTGGTGGATCTTAAAAACACCAGATCTCTATATGACTACTTGCTGACCAATATTAATAACAATATCAGTACTATATTTTAGCCCACAAACAGTAGCAGTTGGTATTATCAACAGTTTAAGATAACCGTGGGCCGCCAAAACATCTTTGACTAAGCAGACAGCAAAACGAATAAAGCCTTAAATAGATTACTACGATTTACTCAGACAAAAAGGAGGTTTATTTAGCCATCTTATTTTTAAATGACAATAAGAAGAGATGAAGAGGCAAATCGACACAGTAATGTAGTGGTTGATGACTCGGTGTAACTAGAGCTGCTAACTAAGCATCATAGTATCCACGTCGGGCGGGATTAGCAAGGGTTGTATAATCCGGGTTTATACGATTGTGCTAGGTTGTTCCATATAATCATACACGAAACAATCCGGCATGATGGCATAAATCAGACTACTGCTTGAGTAATTTCCATATATTATAGACATCTCTCCACTAATACTGCAAGTAATGCTGCTAAACCGTCGTAATTTGCTCTGTTACAACTTCTCTATCAGTTCATTGAACTCTGTTAAGCAGAAAACAAGCCACTAGATGTACTTGAACAGATTGCTAACTTTTCAAGATCTGTCCTTCGCAACTACAACATGGTGTTTAGGGTTAGTGAGTCAGTATAGCATTGCAGACAATCTTCCAACAACTTGGTGATCTAATGTTCAAGATGCACACTGGAGATCATTTTTTAATTGCCAATACATGGATAAATCTGATTTAGAAATGACTAAGAGCACACAAAGATCGGCATTGCATGGCTAATGGGTAAATTTGCTGAAAGAATCCTTCAAAATATTACTAGAACTAATACAACATACAGTTCATGTGTGAATGCGGTTCAAATGACTAGACATCCATAACTTAGCTAGACTCAGCAAAAAGTAGAGCAAGACATTCCTGCAATATGATTCCTTTGATATGAAAGACAGCAAAAGCGCACACCAAGATATCACTTGCAGCGTCTGTAAGACCCCACTTCATGTGCCTCAACCACGCCTAAGCCATTACGCGCTTTTGGACCGCTCCCTCAAGTCTATAAGTACCACCCTTTGCATTCTATTTTAAGACATCTCAGCATGGCTACTAATAGAGTTCTTCATACTGCTCTCTTAGTGCTGTTAGGTGTAGGAGTATGTTCTGCTGCTAGAACACTTCTTACCCTAGAATTTGGCTACGGTGCTGGCCACGGCACTGAACTTGTAGCAGGCTATGGTGTTGGTGGCGGTTATGGAGGTGGTTCTGCAACTCTAGGTGACCACGAAGCGGGCTATGGTAGTGCTGGTGGAGCTGGGGGAGGCGGCGGTAGTGATGGAGGTGGAGGTGTAGGCCATGGTGCCGGAGTAGACAAAGGTTCAGGCTACGGCAGCGGCGGTGGAGCTGGTGGAGGTGAGGGCTACGGTGCCGGAGAAGAAAACAGAGGTGGTGCTGGAGTTGGCGGTGGTAGTGGTGGAGGTGGAGGTTCCGGATACGGTGCTGGAGGAGAGAAAGGTGGGGGCTATGGAAGTGGAGGCGGAAGTGGTGGTGGTGCTGGATACGGAGCTGGAGGGAAAGGTGGCGGCTATGGTGGAGGCGGTGGCAGTGGTGGTGGAGGTGGCGGCGGTTCCGGCGCTGGAGGTGGGAAGGGTGGCGGATACGGTGGAGGTGCTGGCAGTGGAGGCGGCTATGGTGATGGTGCTGGTGGTGAAGGCGGAAGTGGAGGGGGTGGTGGCTCTGGAGGTGGACATGGTGGTGGTGGTGGTGGTGATGGTGGAGGAGCAGGCTATGGTAGTGGTGGTGGAGCCGGTGGGGGCTATGGTGCAGGTGCAGAACATGGTGGAGGTGCTGGTGGTGGAGGTGGGAGTGGGGGTGGTGGGGGTTATGGAGCTGGTGGGGAGCATGGTGCGGGTTATGGAAGTGGAAGCGGGGGAGGTGCTGGTGGAGGATATGCTGCAGGCCATGGGGGCTATATTCCTTAAATGCAAGAGACTAACTAGGATTGTGGTGGTTCTTCTTGCCATTAGCGGAAATATTGCTTGTGGTGAGAGAATTAGTAGTAAGTGTGTGTTCTCACGCTGGATGAGAAGTGTAATGAATAAGAAGCACAAGTGCAGTGTTTATTCGGGTGTAATTGCATGAAACAAAATATTTGTGTTTTCTTTCGACGTACCAAGCGATGTTGAAGCTTGTTTCAATGCCACATAATCAGATGTAGTGCATTTATGCATTGATGGACGTAAAAACATGCATATTCACATTCCCTCGTTTTGAGATTGGCAGCCTCCTTTTAATTTCCTTTATTTTGGTGCCATTGCTTTCGGAAATTCATATTTCCATCCCTTCTGACTCATTGGAGACTTAGTCTTTTCATGGACCTAGATGGCCAATGGTCCACTTCTCATCAATGTTCCACTTCTGAACGATTCATGTGTATGCCGTACTTCAGTGTGATTGTTATATATTCTCCATCTCTGATATAGTACCACTGGGCAAGGCACAAGACTAACAAAGTGAACTAACCATTCTTTCAGGTTGGACGGAAAAGTGGCTATTGTCACCGGAGGAGCAAATGGCATGGGCGAGGAAATTGCCGGACTGTTTGTCAAATAATGTATACTCCGTGCAATCGGAGAAAAGTAGATACAGGTATATATATAGGAGCGAAACGATTGTCCAATAAGTCCACGTACTGGGTATAATAAATTAAGGCCTTTCTACCACTGATTCCTTGGCCTTTTCTAGTCATAAAATTTCACAGTTGAATAACAGTGTTTATGGCCAATTAAATGCTACAGAATTTTGGTTCATGATAAATATGTGGCGAGAAAGATGACACATTTGGATGGCCATTGATTTGCATGACCAGGAAACTAGCCCGAGTAGATTAAAAACTTGAGAAAAGAAGAGATGAAAAACTCAAAAATAAAAAGGGAGAAAAAAGATTAAAAAGAGAAGTGACACCTTGTTGAAGGAACGGAAAGGATGGTTTTCTTAATTGCAAATGCATGTAATGAGAAGGCATCCTAATGCCATAGATCATTGTGGGCATTTTGTGCCTTAACTGCTAATGAACATTGTCACAATCCTTGCAGTACCATACACATTCCAATACGGTGGAATTACATTTCTTTTACTTAGCAATGTCACAGTCCATGCACTATTTTTTGTTGTTCAACAATGCACCCCCTTCGTTTTTATATTGGCGACCTGATTTTTTGTGTTACAAGCTCTGTCTTTATTCTCCTTCATAAGTTTTATATATATATATATATATATGAGGAGCGGTAATTTCAACAAGGAGTTGCAGTGTGATATTTGATTTGGCAAAAAATAATTTCTAACCATCCTTTCATCTTAACTTTTTCTGCTTTCTATGATTTTTTAACCAATCAAATGTTATATGCTCTTTGTACCGACACCAAACACCTGAAATTATATATATATATATATATATATATATATATATATATATATATATTGCACGTAAGCTAGAGATCTACCATATCAAGATGATGACGAGGGCTTATGCATGCCCCTTGACTCTGGTGCAGGATCTCAACTACTCTTAGTGCTTAGTGGGGTAGCACCCATTTTCTTCAAACCCATGGAGAGTTTTCAGCCTATCGTCATGCACACAATCATAAACATAGTTTAAATTTTAAAAGGAAACACAGAAGTGATTCTACTTTTCTCGTGTTTATGTATCTGTCACTGAGGACTATAGTCGGTGCCTGTTTATGAGATCTAGATAGTCCATCTAGCAGGCATGGAATGCTAAGGCCATGCCCAGCTCCAACATTCAGCCTACTCCAGCATTCCTAGAAGGGATGCCTAGTGTGCCCAGTGGAGTACTTGATGCATAGAGAAACTTTCTCCTCTAATGCGGGATGCCAACGTAGTTTTCTTCTCGGGTCATGTACCTTTTCATACAAGACGCATTTGGGCTTCTCTCTCTCTCTTTCCCTTTTTTTTTTTTTATCTATTTAAAGGATGAGGCATGTGGGCCTCAGCTTCTGATGATGATCCATACTGTTCATCTACGGAACCCTATCTTAGATATGCCATGCCTGATCAGAAGTCTCATACATCAGCAGTCTTCCATCAAGATTTTACTGTCCATTGTTTTGAACTGCTAGGTATACAATATTGTTGGTCCTTTTTCTATTAGCTTAAGCTTTTTTAAAGTTGAATGATAATCAAGTATCAAAGCTTCTTTGAGAAAGAGATAGTGAATTTAAATCTTGAGACCTCCATTTATGAAATTAATTTCTAATGCAAGATAACTTTAATTTATTCAAATTAATTCAGATATATATAGAGAGAGAAGGGTGGAGGGTGAAGGGGTTGCAACAGTATGTTAAACCTAGCTAGTTTCAAATTATTGGAAATTGATAACCTAAGGGGCAGTAAGACACTGTTTATCATTATCAATGAGCACTTATAAGATGTGCACATTAGGTACGCTACGTCATATCAAACTTTTCATACGTATTCTCAGCAACCTAATTTAAATCCTACTCTTAGAGACAAGCAGTTCTCTGCTGTTTTCACAAATCAATGGGAAATTGTTTTATACTTCTATCGCTTTCCAATTGTTTTACTTTATCCTTCCAATAACTCAACAGGGCAGCTCCAATCACACGACGACAACTTTTACCGTTGCGCCAAGGCGCCCCTTCCCTTTCAACAAGTCAATCCTAAGGGCTAATCAGCTCATCTGATTTCTTGGATGATATCTCCAACGTCCATTGTGCATATGTGGAGGCTTGGAGCCGATATACGCGTCATTTATCACAACCTCTAACTACAACAACCAGAAGAAGGCTTATTTAGTCCTAAATTAGTAAACAAACTTATAGATTATTAGGAGCAGATAAGATGGCTTTATCAGTCCACGTTAAAAACTAAATAGATGTTAATGAAGAGGTATATTGACTAGGTCATGTAGTGGAGGAACACTCCTAACTCCGGCTCAGGCAGTTCTTATTAGCTTAAACTTGGCATCACCTTGATTCTTAGTTCCGATCAGTACACTATTTGCAGTTTATAACATCCAGATCAATGAATTTCTCCTACGTGCATGAAACTAGCAATTGCTTGCTTTGTGAAGCGACTGAGATCCCACCAGGGAAGCCCTGAACAATTCACCCATGCATGATTAGAATACAGTAATAAACAATGAAAGGGTGGCGCGATTAATTTAGTACTTTGATTAGATAATCATATTTCCTTTGGCATACATATCAATCGGATAACACCAGCCGCAATCCTCGCTAGTCCTAAGCTTCATCAAACAAGATGAACGGTAAACAAAGTAATTAGTATGGCTCTTGATTTTGACACTGTTGGAACAGAATGTTGAAGCTTTCTGACAGTTTTCGACTGCCGATTCGTTGTTCGTCTTTGATACTCTTTTGGATCAGGATTAGTTTTGGGAAGTTTCAATCAATTAGTTGCTAGTTAATTATCCAGTTTTCTGGGCTTTAACTTGGTTTCTATTGTTGGTCTGCCGGAAGGCTGCCTAGACATTTTGCTCCTCTTAATGAATTTCTGATCATTCAGAATAAGATGTGGCTCTTGATTTCCCTTAACTTTGAAGTGATCTGAGCCATTCATCGTTTAGGTTATGTCTTAGATGGTCTACATACCAAAAATCACAATCACATGCGGAGACTCGGAGTAAGTCATTTATCACACCCTCTAACCACAACAGCCAAAAGAAAGCTTATTTAGTAGTAAATTAGCAAAGAAACTCATAGATTATTAGAAGCAAATAATCTAGCTATGATCCGTTCGCAGTTTAACATATCCAGATCAATGAATTGATCCGTCATCATGTTACGAATAGTTATCAAACTTTGGATCTAGTAAGAATTTCTTCCAATGGACACGAAACGGGCTATGTAGCAACTAATATCTTAAGTTAATTACGCAATCGCAACCGATTTACTCATGCGTGATTAGAATAAACAATAAAAGCGAGGTGCGATTAGATTATTACTTTCACATATCTAATTGTGAGTCAGTTGTTTATAGGGTGAAAATCTGTATTATATTCTCATGTAATCAAGTAATGTGGTTTAAGGACGAATTACATCTAAGCATACGATATTATAATTAATACAAATAATTAAGTTGATGAAGGATTTGAGGCTAAATTGATAAATGGTTTGGTGTGAATACAGCTCAAATGAATCCATTTCCATGAGTGAGCAAGATAAGGAAAAGGCAAGAAAAGAAACACGGATAAAATTCGGTATAACAAAATTGTATCGTTTGGATGTGCAGGACAGCAAAAGCGCAACATGGACAGTCCTTGTTAGTGTTAGTGTTGGGCCACACTATGAGGCGCACAATTGCCCTAGCCCATGTGCCTCAACCACTCCCTATGCAAAGGACGCGCTTTTGGACCCCTCCCCCGTGCCTATAAATACCACCTTCATTTCCATTCCCTACTCATAGCCGTGTTTCTCAAACATTTCACCATGGCTAGTCATAGAATTGCTACAATTGCTTTCTTAGTATTATTCGGTGTGGGTGTATGTTGTGCTGCTAGAAATCTACTGACGTTTGAGGGAGAAGTTGGGTATGGTGCTGGTCATGGCATTGGAAGTGGAGGTGGAGGTGGAGGTGGAGGGGGAGGTGGTACTGGCGGGGGTTATGGAGGTGGGCACCTAGGTGGTGGTGGTGGTGGTGGTAGTGGTGGAGGTGCAGGCTACGGAGGAGAACATGGTGGTGGCTATGGAGGTGGAACTGGTGGAGGTGGTGGCTATGGTGCTGGAGGAAAACATGGCGGCAGCTATGGAGGTGGAGGTGGAACAGGTGGAGGTGGTGGCTATGGTGCCGGAGGTGAACACGGCGGAGGCTATGGAGGTGGTGGTGGGAATGGTGCTGGGGGAGAGCATGGTGGTGGTGCTGGAGGCGGCTATGGTGCTGGTGGGGAACATGGTGGTGGATATGGTGCTGGAGGGGGTACTGGCGGTGGTGGTGGCTATGGTGCAGGTGGTGAACATGGGGGTGGATATGGTGCAGGTGGGGGCTCAGGAGGTGGTGGAGGATATGGTGCCGGCAACGAACATGGTGGTGGACATGGTGCAGGTGGTGGCTTAGGAGGTGGTGGAGGATATGGTGCGGGCGGCGAACATGGTGGTGGATATGGTGCAGGTGGGGGCTCGGGAGGTGGTGGAGGATATGGTGCCGGCGGCGAACATGGTGGTGGATATGGTGCAGGTGGGGGCTCGGGAGGTGGTGGAGGATATGGTGCTGGCGGCGAACATGGGGGTGGATATGGTGCAGGTGGGGGCTCGGGAGGTGGTGGAGGATATGGTGCCGGCGGCGAACATGATGGTGGATATGGTGCAGGTGGGGGCTCGGGAGGTGGTGGAGGATATGGTGCAGGAGGTGAACATGGTGGTGGCTATGGTGCCGGTGGAGGTGGCGGTAGTGGAGGTGGCTATGGTGCGGGTGGAGAGCACGGTGGTGGACACGGAGGAGGCAGCGGTGCCGGAGGTGGCTATGGTGGAGGCCACGTCTAAGGAGCAGGGATAGAAATGCTTCTTCTTGCCATTATTACTAATAATAAGTTTGTAAGGGTTAAGAATATTAGTCGGTCCGTGGATTTAAGATAAATATGGGGTTTATTGAATACCCTGTTGGATTGTATTCCCCAGTTGGCAGTGCCTTTCAAGGCACTTGCGTGAAATGAAAGATGGTCCTTGTTCTTAGCTTATGTTTTGTGAAGTAGAGTGCACTTACTATTTGTCAACAGACGTCCAAAGCCTAGCTTAGTAGCTGATGTTGTAGTATATGCCCTCAGCGCCTTCGGGCTTTCACATAAACATGAACCAACCATTTTCAAGTGCAAGCACAAGCCTCACGGCGATTGCAATGGTCCATGGAATGTCGGCATGTTTTGATGAGATATTCTGTTCATGTGCTCGGCAAATACCAAAAAGGTCATTCCACAGATTTTACTGGAGAAAAGGCACTCACGGTTGACTTCTTATATGGTTTTTGCAGGTCTTAATCAATGAACCTTTCGGAGAGCACTTATACGGTTGAGTTCTTATAACAACCTTATGCCAGCTCCTGATAACAATAACAAAGCCATGTCTTTCCTAACATTCGTCTTTTCATCATGAATTATGCCAAGTAAAAACAGTTGTATTGCCGACAAACTTGACGTATTATGTAGTCAATGTGCTCATTGGACCATTTGATGTTAGATATTAGGATTCACCGAAACTTTTTATTGGAAAGTCAATGATCTTAGTAGCCAAAATCAATAACTTAATCAAGTGTGAGTCCTTCAGGTAGTAGGTGTGTTAGAGAAGGGTAATATTGCAAAAAACTAATAGGAAAGTAGGATGAAAAACTAATAGAATAGCAAATTTGCAAAGCTCATAAAAACTTAATGGCAAATTTGTAAAACTCAAAATATGTTGGACTTTTTGCGAAAATGCTAAAATATAATTGTATTTTTGGAAGAAAAAAATCATTTTTTATTTATAAAACTTAAGCTATCTTTAAAATAAAATAAAATAAAAAGATCTAAAAACAAAAAATGGGCATGACAAGAGGATTCACAAACATGTCAAAACTTCCCTCAGATAAATAAAATTATAAAAATATCCTAGACTATTACATACAATTATTTATGCACTTAGATTCCAAAAATGTTCTAGTCAAGAAAGACTCTCTCTCTCAACTTTTATAGTTCATGCTAGCAATGCCCCAAAAAGAAGAAGCAATGGGCTAATTATAGTTTTCCATTTTATTTCTTTCTTGTGCTTACTATTCATTCTAATCTTAAAATTTTATTTTTACTTTTACATTCATCTAAATGCATGCTAAAGTCTTTATTAATTTAATCAGATCGAGATGATCTAATTACATACCATCCAAGGCTTAAACACCCTTCATCAAAATAATAGAACAAAAAACAAAAAAACAAAACTTAATACATTCTCTCTCTTCATTGTTGAAGATTAAAAGTTACGTCCCATTTGCTCTCTTATTCGTACTTGTTATTATCTTATGTTGATCATTTCAAATAAGGCTACTTTCTTAATCTTGTATATTACATGGGTTTCACTTTTGTAAATATGATTAAAAAATGTTAAATTACACAATAGAAACTATGACTAGGTAAAGGTTCAAGTAGGATTGGAAGTTGCAAACAAATGTCTAGAGCTACTATGCTTCATCTTATGTTCAAGTAGCCACTTTCCCCTTTGACCGGGCATAAATCTTAAGAGCATCATCAATAAGAATGTCTAAGTGATTTGCTTTGTAATTCTTCCTTTAAAAAAAATCAAAGTTGTGAGTGAATGTATCACCTTACCTTTCTTTTGTTTTGTAAAAGAAAGGCAAGATCCAAAATTAATATGATTGAAAAATTAAACAAAAAAAACTGTCAAAATTATGAGCAGGTATAAGTGCAAGTGGGATTTTTACTTCGAATGATTCAAGTATTTTTATTAGCATACACGCTAGAGATGAGTCATATATGAAAATTCTGTAGAAAGTGTGAAGGATTAATTGACATATATAGAAATTTGCTTTTTTGTTTTCTAGCTACATTTTAAAGACCTTATGATTCTCACATGACTTCAAGCTTTGGTCTATGACTAATTAGTTGCAAAGCCTACATATGATTCTTCTATCCTACTTTCTCATATAGTTTTAGTGAAATATATCTCCATCATAGAATTTTCCTTGAAGCATTCTCGTTTCAATTACATGAACATATCACCAATGCATTTGAATGATTAAATCACGCTTATTTAATTATAGGCCTTTAAAATGGAGTATTTGAAGGTCTTATAGGAAAAGCTGAGATAATGGAGCCAGTCAAAGTAAAGGTAAACACTTTGACTACTAGTTATTATTGAAAGAGTTATATTATTTTTTATTTTTCCCTTTTAATTATATGAACTCTATTTTTGATGTACTTCTCGATTTTGTATATTTAGTTACTATAAAGTATGTTTGCTTAGATCTATGTAATGCAAGATAAATGATCTAAGTAGCTGTCGAGAGAACTAGGAAAGGAGTTGAATATTCTTTATTTTTGGGAAAATGGAGAAAGGAGTTCAATAGTTCTAGAGAGAAAATAGAAAAGGTTAGAGAAAACCTAAGAGAGAAATAAATTTAAAATTATTCTTAATACCTTACACCTGACCTCCCAAGACAAAAAAAGAAAAAAAAAAACAAGCAAGTTAAGAGGGAATCTTCAAAACTACCGTACAAAAAATGAGCTGGTGACATTGAACTTCCTCACCCCATTTCATAGCATTATATGATTCCAAATCCTTAAGAGCCACCTTAAAGCCATCATATTGCACTATATATTACAATAACTTCAACAACATCAGATCATGGGTTCATTTATAAACATCATGTAATGAAAATAGTTTGTTGAGCACAATAGGTTATTCATCAAAGGCATCTTATTGGTGGTTTTAGAGAATACTTAAGGCAAGAGTAGTAGAAGCAATTAACAAGAGGTTTTCAATAAATATGATTCAACAAAGATAGAAATAGTAGAACAAAATAACATGGAACAAAAGAGAACGTAGAGAAACATCTTAACTTGAAGTATAAGGTTTATACCTTGGAATTGAGTTTAAGAGAGTGAAATTGATCTTGCAAAAGAAAGTAACCAAATATAATATAAGCTAAACTATTATAAGTTAGTTCAACACTTACCTCAAATGTCCTATAGCATTCTTTAACTTCAATCCAGTTCAAAAGTATAAAGCTCCAAAAGAATTCAACTGAGCCATGACACTTCACAATAAAGATTGTAGTTATGATTCCAATCTTAAGTATAAAAACCAATAGTAAGTACGAAAAATAGGGTCGACTCCATACATAATTACTAAATGAGAAAATTGGCAGGTCCTTGCAGTAATTATTCCAATCCACAAATCTCTATAAACAAATAAAAAGAAGTGAAGTTAGAATAAAATACAAATGAAATAAACTAGTTGTATTGAATGGAATTATAATGAAGTAGAGTAGTTATATGACTTGATTTGACCTTTTGGCATGGCTCAAACTCATTTGCATCTTCTAAAAGATCATCTAAAGTTGAAGTTCGCAACCAATTTTAAGTGCAAATGAGGGCCTTCATTATCAATGATAAAGAACTTCGATAAGCATCAAGAACACACCCTTGAGTGCTAAATTCTGATTTAGAGGCAGCTGTAGATATAAGAATTACAAGTATCTTGATATTTTGTTGAATGGGTCTTCCACCACTGTAGAGTATTAGATGATGGATTGTTCTTCTAACACTTCTCCAATGAATATCTCTCAAGCTCAGATATGGTACCCATACTACTTTGTTCCTCTTCTACAAGTCTCTCACACTCAGAAGTTAAGAAACCTACCAAGCTTTCCTCTTCATCATCATCACTGAAATGAACAATAATCTTGCTTAAGTTTTGATTGAGTTGACTTCCACTAACCTCCTCAATAACCTTCCCATTATCATGTTTAAAATACCAATCAAATAAGTAGATAATAGCATCTCTCACTACTTTCACTAAGTTCTCTACTACCACAGTATCATAAATTTTTTCAAGATAAAACTTTAGAAAAGCTAACTTGTACGTAAAATCAAGTACTATAATCACAAACAGTAATATATTCATATTAGCAATTTTGCCCTAATACTTGTCAAAATTTCATTGCATATGATCATACATTTTGCATAAAAAGATCATCTTCATGTTTGTACAAACTTGATGTAGCAATACATGTAATCATAATCTCCTCAAAAAATGCATTATAAGAGACATTATTGGTTCTTGAAAACAGCAATGTAACTTTGTAAAATAAAAAATAAAAAAAATAACTTCACAAACAACTTTCCCTATTTCAATCATTAACTAGTGGAGGACCTACCACTTTCTTGCCTACTTTCCCACTCCCATCACTACCCTCTTCATCATTATTAGACTCTATAAAATACTTTTGGTATAGCTCATCATCTTCATATTATCAAATCTTTTTGAAACTATACAGCCCTCTCAAGCATAAGATATGACAAGTTTCATCTAATTGGCACGTGTAAGTACGCCGTGCTTTTACAAGTAATGCCTTCTCTCTCAGCACCAGTCTTGAAAATTGTCATGCTAAATGGCGAAGATCTCACACATCTTAAAACATTTTGAATTTTCAAGATAGACTCATCCATCTATTTCAGACCCTCACATGCAATAAGATTTAACAAGTGAGCACTACATCTCATATCCAGAAACTCATGCTCTAAGATGGTGGTCTTCCTATTTTTGGTCTTTCTCTTTAAAAAACTGATGATACCATTACTTGAATTATCCATTGTAATACTAAGAAGCTTATATATTCCCCAATCTATTAAGTAATCCTCAAAAAAATTTCCCACTAACTCACCCTTATGACTAAAAATTAACCAAAAGTTTATTTTATTTTTTTAGAAGTTTCCAATCACTGGCAATATAATGCGCAGTGAGACACATGTAGTTTAAATTTTGCATTGATGTCTATGTATCAATGGCAAGCCAAAGTCTTTTACACTTCAGTGCAGTCTTCAAATCTTTCTTCTCTATTAAGTATAATTGTGAGCAATCTCTAACATAGTAGTGTGACTAGGGATGTTGAGCTTTGGTTGTACTGCCTATAAGAGGTCTCTAAACCCTTCATTTTCAATAAAACTAAAAGGCAATTCATCTACAATTATTATCTTAGCAATGACTCTTCTACAAGCTTTAGCATTGTCCAATTGACAAGATGACTCCCACTAGTCCCCTAACTAGATATACTTAATCGTTTAAAACCCAAAGTGCTTTGGGTCTTATATATTCCATTCTAGGAAACTTCTTACATCTAGATATGTGGAAATTCAAATTCTTAGTGCCATTGTGGTTTGTATTACACACATAATCCTTACCTCAATAATTACAAGAACACCTAGGATTTGAGTCATTATCTTTTATTGTTAGTATAAAATGGTCCCTAACTTTTGAGTGCATGCATCAGAATAAGTATTACCCTCAACCACTTGATCACATTGTACATCCATCTACAAATAGAAAATAATTCAATAACCAATTTATTATGCAATTCATTAACATAAAAAGGATCTAATAGCCTTGGAATTCAATAACCAAGCTTAATTTATCATAAAAGAGAAATGGAAAGTAATTCAATAACCAATCAAATATGCAATGCATTAACCATCAAAAGGATCTAATGGCCTTGGAATTCAATAACCAAACTTAATCTACCAGAAAAGAAAAATAAAAAGTATATGCAATGCATTAACCATTCAAAGGATCATATAGTAGGATCTAAGCTTAATGTACCAAAAAAGTAATTGAATTGCCAATCAAATATGCAATGCATTAACCATTCAAAGGATCATATAGTAGGATCTAAGCTTAATGTACCAAAAAAGTAATTGAATAACCAATCAAATATACAATGCATAAACCATTCAAAGGATCATATATTAGGATATAAGCTTAATGTACCACAAAAGTAGTTCAATAACCAATCAAATATGTAATGTACTAACTATTTAAGGAATCTAACAAGCTTAGAATTGAGAGAAACCAAATTCAAGCAAGTTCAAAATAGGCTTTGCTATTCATTATCCACATAAAAAATTTATATCAATTCAAATAATGACATTCTCTTCTTGAATGAAATCATAATTGAATCATATAGTAGGATCTAAGCTTAGTGTACCAAAAAAGAGGCATGAAAAGTAATTCAATAACCAATAAAATATGCAATGCACTAACCATTCAAAGGATCTAACAAGCTTTAAATTCAAAGGAGGCACTTACCCAACCAAGGTTAACGTTAAACCCTTCTCTGATACCATATGTTCTCAAAGAAAATATGCATGACCACATATCAATTAAATCATGTAAATATGCATGAATAAATTAGACAAAGACTTTTTTGTGTTGTTTCAAAATCATCATATCAAAGCTAAACTCATAAGCAACATGACAAGTATGAAATTGTAACACCCCGGATTTTATATATAATAATAATGGCATTTTAAATAAGAGCATTTGGGATCCCATGAGAAAAGATTTATTTAACATTTTACTAAACCTATCTTAAAAACTCCAGGTGTTAGTTTTCCTTTCTCAAAATGGCGTACATGTAAATTTAACATAAATAAATAATTCGCATATAAATCAACGTCAAATAAATAGGCGCCTTTATTTTAAATCAAATAAACGTCCAAAAGACAATAATAATATGGCCCATGGTCTATCCATCATAACATCCCATATAAATGTCCAACATATGTCCAAACATCTAAATCAGATCCAAATATAAAGTATGCAGTCCATAATAAAATCCAAATAATAATCCACTCTAATGACTCACATTACTGTCTAAAACTATAGGGAAAACTAGTCTTCAGCAACTCTCAAGGTTTATCAACCGCTTTTCCTTTCCTGGTATCGCGCTCGAGATCTAAGGCATTGCAAAACAAAGTAATGCCTCAGCAAGCTATCGCTTGTGTAGGTACATAGACAATTAATGTAATAAATGAAAGAAATAATGAACAGCATTGATAAAAAAGTCTAACACTTATGAAAATAGTGATATCATAATGTCATGTTCAATTAAATGCCAATTTATTCCATATGCTAAAACATGCAATCATAGAGTTAAAACATGACATGAATCAATAACATGGAGCATACAACAAGAATAAGGGCACCCTAAGGTAATGGGTCCCATCACATCGCACTAACATCCCTGATCAGGAGTACACGTAGTCAACCTCTGAGTGTCGTCACACCCAGGCATATCATCCATAACCATGCTCATCATACATGCACACATAATAAGAATATGGGCCATCATGCTGCAGTGGCAACCCTCCATGGGTATAAATCACCGCCACTCCCCGTCGACACCATAACGGGAGACTTAGCGTCTGTCCCCATGGAAAGGCTCAGACCGGTAGTGTGGACTATCCATGTTACCAAACCCCTACCGAATGCCATCTATGGGCAGGTGTCTATCATATCACAAAATCATCACATCATAATCTCAGAAGGTGGGTGGCCGGCCCTATCCCTCCTAGCATGACGCCCATCGGGCGAGAGCACCCGTCATCAAATATAAAATACGAAAATCATATGTATATGCTAAAACTCAAGAGCACTTATAGCTTGCAATCCCCAAGACATGCCCTTCATCCTGGGGTTAGCCTATAAAAGGACCAGCTAATAAGCCTCTATTCTCATTTCCATGTAAATCCATGCATTTTCTATATATATCATAAGAATTAAGTATCTAATTAAGCATAACTAATTAACATCATGCTTGTAAAAGTATTTGAAATAAGTTTATTCAGTGAAAGATTGCAATTTGGAATAACCATCCTGTACTCAATGTCGCATGAAATCCACGGTAAATAATAATTGCAATTTAAAACACAATCACACATGATGCTATGTTTAAACATGGTTTAAAAATCAAGAAAAAACATTAGTTGTCGTCACCTAACTCAGTGTGAGACCACTAGCTTGCTAATAACTCCCTTTAACTGGTATATTCAAGTGCACCTGTACATATCACATCACTATTTAAAAAAATTTTAAAATAAAAAGTAGTCATTTCTAGGTTTTTAAGTTAAAACTAGGTCCGCGTCGTCAATACGGTCACAATGCCTCTTTCGGATCGTGATTTGGACCTCTCTAGCTCCCAGAAATCCAATTTTTGTAAAAACTACGCTTAAATGGGGCCTGCCGGACCACCATAAGGTGGTTTATACCGGCGGTGCCCCTTTTCCGCCAGTTTACACCGGTGTATACCGGCGCACGAAGACGCACGAAGACGGTAACGCACACACAGGACGCGCGCGTGCGTCACGGTCGCTAGGACGCGCCGCGTCCCGACCCCATCGCGACCGCCATTCGGCTTTCCCTTACATGTGCGCGGCTCCGCGCACGCGTGCGACGACGACATCATGTGACGTCGTCCTTTGTGCGTCCCCGACTGTGTCCTGGCGTCAGCGCCAGGGTGCCGTTGACGACGTCGGAGAAGACGACCGGATTCCGGTCGTCTCCAGCGGAGCTACAGAGCTTCGTTTTGCGTGATTTTTGCGCCATTTTCTTCAGAATTCTCTCTAGAATCATTTATGCCCTTATTTTTCACTGATTTTTCCAAAAACTATAGTTTTTAAATGATTTTTCCCAAGTTCCTAAAATCATCCCTAGGTACTGGTTTTTGGGTTTTTTTGGAGAAATCCACCGTTGGATCACTCCCAAATTTAAAGGGTATGCTCTTGGGACTCTTGTGCACTAGTTGGACGGTGCGATTTTCAAACGGATGGGGTTTGATCCATGAAATCAAGCTCCAACAGTAACGTGCACACAGGTTTCCAAAATATCTTATTTTTCCTAATTTTTAAATACTTTCCTAATAAAATTTCTAATTAAGAAATACATAAAAACATGGATTTGAGGCTTACCTTGCGCCTGGATGGTGTTGCTCGTGTTGCCGGGGTTCCACTCGCCGGAAAATCCAAGTTTTGCAGGGCTAGGGTTTTGCGTAAAAACTCAGAGAAAACGCTCAAAGTATAGCGTTTTTACTCCCAGAGGAGCATAGATATAGGGTTTTAGAGTCTTGGGGAAGAGAAACTCTTCCCCACACGTCTCTTTCCACGTCTCTCCGGCGATTTTTCCGGCACTGGTAGAGACGTGTGGAAGACGGGGGTTCCATTATCAATTTGGACCCCTGTCTAACACGTCTCTATCAAATGACCAATTTGCTCTTACAACTTTGACGGCTCATAACTCCCTCGTTTGAGCTCCGTTTTTCGCGTTCTTGGTGGCGTTGGATTCGTATCGACGAGCAATTTCTAATTCTTATGTTTTTAGGAAATTTTTTTTATTTTTTTTTTATTTAAAAATTTCCTATTGTATCCTAAAAATTAAGGATATTACAGAAATCATATAGCATTTTGAACAATATAGCGAAGGACCTAAGCTCTGCTATTATGCTATAAGCTTAATGGATATGTAGTCAAGAACTTAAGAACCCCAGGACTTGGTTTTTTTATTATGGGACATCCCATGGTTCTAGTAGTGCAAAATAGGGACAAATCACAGAAGTGCCAAGATGAAAACAAAACAATAGAAAGACATCACGATCCCTTGGGGGAAAAAAATGATTTGCTAAGATGGGAATAAAGATACCAAATTCCTACCAAGATAATTGGAAGTTCCAACCAATAAGAATCCTAGTGAACCTAAAAAAAGGATACAGGCCCAATAGAAATTGCTTGTTTTCGAGACCCCGTTATAAGTTCTATCCATATACGTTTTATTTTATCTTCATTCTACTTATCCAGAACTGTACAATCTGAGCCAGATCAATTAACGCTTAACCTAATCAATGAGTTAGCCTTAACAAACTAGATTTCTTTGTTTCTCCTCTATTTCACATAAGATTTTCAATTAATTTTCATATTTCATTCTTAGGACATCCCTTAGCTTAGTTAATATTTATGATCTTTAATCTAAAATCCAGAAAGTGATCTAGACCGTCCATATCCCCAAATCCATATTTAGCCCAGATCTTTGAGATTTTTGGGAATCTAACTCATCCAACCATTGGATCTTTAATCAAGAATATGCCGAAGACACTTATGAAGGCTAATTGACTCTAAAAAGTCTAGATATGAAGAAATTGACACTGAAAAGTTAGAAAAGTAGATTTTTCTTGTTATTTAATTTAATTTTCTTTATTTTGGAATTGAAAATTTTGTAATTTTTAGCAGTTGAATAGATTTGAACGTTGATTCTATTTTTAGTAATTTATAATTAAATTTTATTTAAACTTTCACTTTTTAAGTCGAGTTCCCGTGGGATCGACCCGTACTTGCATAAGCTACACTACAATAGCTTGTATACTTGCGGTAAAACAAATCAATAGGTTTACTGTCAAGACGAGAACTAGGAATTCTTAGAACCAGAGTGTTGGGGAACCTAAGAGAAAGAGACTAAGAGGGAGAGAGATCGGATTCAAGAATCAAGAGAGTCAGAGAACTAAATTGTCTTAGGGTTTTTTGTTGAGACAAGAACTAGAGATTTGAGAACCACAGTGTTTGAGAACCAAAGAGTCATGGACTGAGAAGG
Source organism: Warburgia ugandensis (assembly GCA_035236585.1). Taxonomy (NCBI): domain Eukaryota; kingdom Viridiplantae; phylum Streptophyta; class Magnoliopsida; order Canellales; family Canellaceae; genus Warburgia; species Warburgia ugandensis. The sequence continues at coordinate 3,483,609 of CP141131.1, read as the reverse complement.
AAAGAGATCATATTCAAGAATCAAGAGAGTTGGAGGTCTGAACTGCTTTAGGAGTTTTTGTTGAGATGAGAACCAAAGAGTTGAGAACCACAGTGTCTGAAAACTAGAGAGTCGGAGACTAAGAAGGAGAGAGATTAGATTCAAGAATCAAGAGAGTCTTGTACTTGAACTGCCTTAGGGTTTTTTGTCATGACAAGAACGAGAGCATTTGAGTTCTGGGCACATTAGGATTTTTCATTAGTATGAGAACTAGAGAGTCCAAGAACAAGAGAGTAATAGACTAAGTAGGGAGATCAAATTTAGAGTTTGAGTGAGGGAGCCGAGCTGCATTAGGGTTTTCTGTCAAGACTCAGATGAGAACCTAAGTGTTCGAGAACATAAATGGCGAGAAGTGAGAATTAGAGGTAGAGAGAGAGGCTGGTCAATTGTCAAGTTGAATCTGGGATTCAAGCCAATGACCTAATTTTTCAATATCTTATATACCCCCCATTCCATCCAGTTTGGTCAGGTTGAATTGGAGGACTAGGACTAGATAGAATTATTTGGTCTTCAATTTAAAAGGATCGCTGGATCAAAACACAACTCAGACTAACTGAAAACCCCTCCATTAGGTCCGGTCTAGTTAGTCTTTTAGTTTGGTCTAGTCTTTTGCACATCCCTACTGTCCACACTCGGAGCGAACAACAACAACATGGCCATTGAGCAACAATCATATGTAGCTTTCTATTTGTATTCGAGATTATCGCACAAATTAGCCTTCTTGTTTCAGGAGTTTATGTATTGTTCCTTATAATTAATTTGGTTAGAAGCCCTCAAGTGGCTAGCACCAACTGAAGCCTAATCTTTAAGGGTACTTTATAGTCTCTTATCACCATATGAAGGGATTGGCTTGGCCATTCATTTGTTACTACATAACTCTAAAACTTGAAACTAGATTAGGTTCAAAAAGCAATGAGTCAATTGACTCAATAAGACTCATTTGTTACTTTCAAGTATGTACACTTTATAGATGAAGTTCACCTGGACATTGTGTGTTCGACTAATCGTTTTGAAATACAGATCAAAAAGAGGTTTATTAGTTATTTGACAAAATATTTATGAATTTATTGCTACTTTTAATAAAAAGGACCTCTTATTATGGATGGTGCTCTGTCATAGTGAAACAATGGTCATTTTACATGCGAAAAGAAGGGTAGAAAAGAACGACGAATGTTAACCCAGACACATAAGAGGTGCGGTCAAATGATTATATTTTGTAAAACCTATGTTTGCAAAATCTGAGTCGCCTAATAGACTGTTGTTATAAAAGAAATGATTCCTATCATAAACAAAAAAAGAATATATAGTTGTACTATAGACCTTTATAGTCTACCCCTTTCCTAGACCTTGCATATGCGAGAGCTTTATGCCATTGAGAAACTTTTTTTTTGAGGTCAAAGTCATTCATGATGTTCAAAATATAAACAATAAGTAATTGAAAGAAATTAATGCATTTAAATGATTTTAACTATTTGTTTTAGGTCTTTAACAAAATTAGTGAAACTAAACGGTGTTTATTTTCTAATTAAAGAAACATAGGCCAGAAATATGGTATCCGGCGTATCTAAGTCACTTCTAATATAGTGAATGGTTAGAATGACGGAGAATATTTTAGGATGCACAAAGAAAAGAAAGGGCACCCCTTTTCACACTCCTTTTAAGCGTGTACTCTTTACAAAGCACCCACTTTGAAACGAAGTTGGACGATCGAACCTCGCCTCAGTTGTTAGAATCATCCACTCTGCCACTTCTTCTCGAATACTAAACATCCAAAGACACTCTCCTCATGCAAAAGTTTAGCGCGTCTACAGAAGTACCTTAAAGGTTGGCTTCGATTTCCAATTCCTCAAGTTGAGAAAGGAGTCCTTCGACATTCTACGCAGTCCGGACTTCAGACGTCCGGATTACGCTTTCATTTAAGAACGATTTCAAATCCGACTTCATAAACCCGCGTCCCGAGGTCTCAACCACATTCCATTTCCAGACTAGCCGAGGGCAAGAACGGCACAGATACGAGTACTAAGTGTCCCATAAATCGATAATTCCTCCCCATTCCGATTCGAAGTTAAATTCCTGCAAACTAAAGTTCCGAGAAATCGATTCCTGATTATTCCAACCAATGATCTCTCGAAATTCTTGTTTTCTGATCCCCTGATGCAATTTCCACTATAATCCGGTACAATGTCGCAAAGCAACATCCCTCTGATCGAAGTCTTCTGGTCGCTTGTCGATAAAGCCGATAAGAAGTTCACTAGGGTTAGGGATTTGCCTTCGTATGGGAGAAACAGGTGCTAAAACCTTCACATCTTCCTATTATTTCTTTATCTGCATTCTCCAATTCGTTTGCTCTGATTCTTGTTCTTGTTTTTTCAGGTACGATTCGTATTTCTCCAAAGTTTTCAGAGCATATACACAGTTATGGAAGTTTCAGCAAGAAAATCGGCATAAACTTGTTGAGGCGGGTTTGAAGAGATGGGAGATTGGAGAAATTGCGTCTCGAATTGCGCAGTTGTACTACGGTCACTATATGCGAACGAGCGAGGCGAGTTATTTGTCGGAATCGTATATTTTCTACGAGGCTATTTTGAGTCGAGAGTATTTCAAAGATGGTGCTTCGCAGAGTTTAAACCTCGCAAGCAAGCAGTTGCGATGTATAGCGAGGTTTCTTTTAGTGTGTTTGGTTTTGAATAAGAGGGAAATGGTGCATCAATTGGTTGGTCAGCTGAGAACACTCGTTGATGAATGCAAGAGGACTTTTCCGGTATTTGTTTTCGTTTTTTATGCTTGTGATTCTTTGTTGCTGTTTAGAGGATTTATTGAGAATCTGTTTGTTCTTTGAAGTTTGGAACTACATATCTGATTAGTTGGTTATGGAGCTGCTTATATGATATAGCCGATTGACTACATGTTTAGATCGGAAAAGAAAAATGAAAGAAACAATATAGAAGAACTGAAGCACGCCAAATTAGCTTTTGACGACCAATAAAACGTGACATTATCCATCTACGGCAAGCCGAGTACATAAAAATTTACATGTTCCATTTCCTGGTAAAATGGTTGCCAGGTAACTAAGAAATGACTTTGCAATAATCAATAGTTACTATATTTTTGGGTTTTAGATGGCTTACATGAGGCCCCTATTTGTCCTCATTTTCTTAGTATTGGCAATAATTGCTTTGAATAGATTGAATAGATGTTGCAATTTTCTTTTGCATTGCAGCAGGATTTATTGAGAATGGGTTGTGTTTGAAGTTTGGAACTACATTTCAGAATTGTTGCTCATGAAGTTGGTTGTATGATATTATTACCAGAATACAAAAATGAATGACTATGATATAGAAGAAGAATTGAAGGAAAATTACTTTGAGGTCAACTCCACAGCATGCCAAATTTGGAATGTCAGTGACAATATGCCAAATAACGGCATGCTATTATTGCATTTAGTGTGAGAATGTTAATCTTCTTCTTGGATGTGCAGTGTTTGTTTGATCTACATTGATACTGCCATAAATTTCAATTATTTGCTCCTGTTATTCATTCCTGGGATCGTCAATAAAGTTGTGATGGCATTAAAATTTGCATTTTATTGTAGTGCTCCCCTAGTTTCTTATTAATTCTAGTGTTCCACAGTGGTTAGTGAATGACACAAGTTCATTTTGTCTGACCTAGCTGAAAATTTGATGAAATTTTGGGTGATTTTATTCAGGAGATGGACTTCAAAGAGTGGAAACAGGTGCTTCAGGAAATTGTTAGATTCCTGAAAGTCGACACAGCATTTATGAATACCAGGCCTTTAAGATTTAGTCTTGTTCTTGACCTGCACCCAGATCTTCCACTTGTTTCTTCGAAGGCAAAAAGAGGTTTAAAATTACGCGATGCTATATTAAGCAGCTACCACCATAATGAGGTTAGGTACTTAGCCCTTTCTTTTCCTTTTTTGCTTTCCTGTTTAGGTTGAGTCTTGATATTTGGTGTCCAATTTATGTGCCAGTCCTATTCTTTCACTTATGTATTCTAATTCATAGATTCTTGTCCGAATATCACTTTACTTCATTTTACTGCTGTACTGAATTTGTGGATCCTTACCTGTTTTCCTTATTAGGTGAAATTTACAGACATCAGTCTGGACACTTTCAGAATGCTCCAGTGTCTGGAATGGGAACCAAGTGGTTCATTTTACCCAGAAAAAGTATCAAGCTTGAATGAAAACGGCTCTAACATTGGTCCAAATGGTGCACACTTGGAGGAAATTAAGGACTATGCTTTGCCACCAAACCCACGGAAAGCCATTTTGTATCGTCCAGCTATTACACATTTCTTAGCGGTCAGTCTTATGTATTAATAGCTAATACTTTGTATATTCAGATGCTTCATGTTGTTCAGGAAGTGTAATATCTAGGTTTGAAGTATCTGTCTTGCTTCCTTGACGTAATGACTCAAGATGAGTTTTGCGAGGAACCTTTTAGCATAGGAATAGGTAGTATGTCTTTTGGTGGGTTTGTAAGTATTCATGGAAATTTCATAATTGTCTTATCCTTGTGCAGGTTCTAGCTATGGTGTGTGAGGAGCTCCCGCCTGATGGCATATTGTTAATATATCTATCTGCGGCAGGTAAAACGTTCTTCTCTATCTACAATGACCACTTAATCTATTTTGTGCATTTTACTTATGAGGTTACATGCTTTTGCATTGGCAAAACTTTTGCAGGAAAAGGTAGGGAAGCTGTTTCATTACCATCAGGTTCTCAAACTTCTGCAGACACTGCTGAAAATATTGTTGGGAACTTTCAATATCTTGGTGTGGCTTCCAATGCGCACTTAAGTTCTCCAACTGTCTCTCCTTGTGATACCCCAGCTCACTCTTCCATTCAAACTAAAGGAGATTGCAGAAGTAATACTGGGGGTTATTTGTGGTTAGGTCATCGTGGAAATGGAGGTATCCTCTAATCTGTGGATTCATTTAGAAATATCTGGTTTAATAAGTTTACCGTGTTATGGCCTTTGGTATTATTGGTCTTCTTTCATTACCATCTTTTCTGGTCAGATAGTCTGCTAGAAGCTAGAAAATAATGATGTTAAAAGTGAATTTTTCTTCTTGATGGAGCTATCCTTAATCTGATGTTCTTCATGCTGTATCATTAGTGTTATCGTTTCAAGGTGAAGATTGCCCCATCTTCTTTGCTGCATCGTATTTTTGGGCAATCTTCTTGGTACCTAGTTGCTTGGAAATGTGATATTGATAAACTAGATACTATTTTTAATATCATTGTCATTTGTTTTCCAGGTTCAAACTTCTTTTATCCCTCTGACTTGCTCCCATTTACAAGAAGGCCTCTTTTCCTGGTTGTTGACAGTGATAGCAGCCATGAATTCAAGGCAGGTTTGTCAACTCTAATCAGTAGCTGGACTCTCTTTGAGTCTTGAGAGTAGAATTTCTCCAAGTGTGATTGTCATGGGGGTATATTAGTTATTCTGGAATGCTGGATGTGTTTAGCATCTTCGGAGGAACTATGGAAATATTCTTTTGGTATAACATGTGTTAAGACAACAACATTTGGAATACTGGAGAGTAGGTACATGTTTGTAGAAGTCTTTCTTAGGGATTATTATGACTTCCAATTGTTGCTTATCTTGAAGCTACTTCTACCTTTTTGGAAACTGTAATCACGGAAAATGGAGCGTGATTCCAATTGTAGCAATTGGTGCTTGAGCGGTTTGTGATGTTGTATGATATTACCTCCACTTTTGGTCTTGGGACGATCTTCATCTTCAACAAAGATGGACGTAGAGCTTTTACCCTTTGCAGTTCATAACTTTTAGTTAGTTGTATTCTGTGTTTTACAATTATACTTTCTCTTAGGAGTGTCTGATTATATTATTGTTTTCACTTGCATGTTTTTCTCTTTATCAACAGTATTGGGCATTTTGATTTAGTGTCTCTTCAAAATTTGATCCAAAGCCAGATACTCTGGCATAACTTCCGAGTCATAAAAAGCTTTCTTTACTAGTAGAACTGGCTTTTTTGTTTGTATGCTTGGAACACATTTTTCTTTTACCATAACCATATTATGACCAATTTGGTCAATATACTCCAAGACTTGGAAATTTTAGGACTCCATTATATACTTCTTTGAAAGGACTTCGGCAAAAAGCTTAGAGAGTTGAAATAGTATTTCTCTCCTTATTCTTTGCTTTTTAGTTGTTCTTCTCGCTCAATTCATTTTTCTGATTGATGAAATTCATTGACCAAGAGAAGAAGGTTTTGAAGCTAGCTTCTGTACTTTCTGTAGGGAATCTTGGGATCTAAAACCTGTTGAGCTAAACTCTAGTGTTGGAGATGCTGCTTTTGTGATGTGCTTTGTGTGTCTTGAGAAATTCCTCTAATGTAGTTGCATAGTTTCACAAACTACTCAATCAAGCTGGTGATTGACTGCGGAAGCTCTTGAAAAGTGCATTGTATAGTTTCTTAGAAGCAAGAGCATGTTCCATTTAATTGAATATTAGTGACTTGCTCTTTGTTGCATGGGAAAACATGATATAAAGACTGGCATTGGGATATCATGGTTTGTTCTTAAATGTGATGGTTAAAAATTTAAAGAAAAATCTACTTTGAGTGCAGGCTATACATGGGGCAGAAAAGGGTGAAACAGCTGCAATCCTCCTTTCTTCTAGCTCTCATTCTCAGGCTGGTTCTGCTTCAACTGATTCTGCTCGCTACCCCAGTGGGAGCCAATTTACTATGTTTCTTACAACACCACTGCAGGCTTTCTGCCTCCTGCTTGGGCTATCTAGTTCCAATATTGAGCCGGTGAACTTAAACTACTGCTGGCACTTCTATTCTATGTGATTATTTTTCTCATTTGATAGAACTGCTTGTTTATTTGGTGTTTTGATATTTCAGGATGTATATAACAATGCTGAGAAGCTGCTCATGTCGTTGTTAAATGACTGGGGACTGGTTTTGGCAGCAGTGGACACACTTGATCTGGTTTGGGCTCAAGTTTTATGCGATCCCTTCTTAAGGCGACTACTTCTCAGGTTATTTTTCAAAATATTCTTCTGTGTCCAAGCTTTAGATATTCTTTTATTCCTTTCTCATAGACATTCCTGTAGGATAACCGCATCACTGACAAACATTACCATCAAACTCTGACAGTGATGCAAAATTTCCTTGTGCTAGATGTGGTCAGAGCTACATTTTCTACCTTGTATATGTACATCCTGTACTTGCATTTAGAACAGTTAGCAACTTATTAGTTTTTTACACAGATTCTACATACGGATGCACATAGATAGGGGTGTATGTGTACTTGTGCGAGAGAGTGGGGGTTGGGTGGGTGGGTCAGGGACAGTTGAAGCCTGGATTACTGGTTTTCAATCTCAAGTTTGAGTTTCAACTCAGTTGGTTCTTCACTTGCTTTTTGTTCTCACAGTCGCTTACATGGCTGCATCATCATGACCAAATTGCTAATTAAGCTAATTTGGTTGCATGTAGATTCAAACTCTTAGTTTCACAAGTAGCAGCAGTACCCATCATTGTCTATTTTTCCAACATAATGTGCAAGTTGTCCATTTATTTAGTCCATACCCAATAGGAAAATAAGATATGGTGTTAGAGTTGAACCTATTGCCAGTGCATGTGAAAGGTTGAGTTGGTTCAGTATCTGTTAGACTTGTGTTTGCCCTTGGTATTCCATGTTCGGTATCTCGATGGGCAAAGACGTAGGGAAGCTCTACAGTAAATGTTGTCGCTTTTATATATCTTTGGTCCTTTACTTTCACGATGGCGCTTCCTACTTTTCCACTTTGAGCCTTGCCAGTAAGCCTGTTAGGATTTGCAAAAAGCTATGAAGAACCAACCGAAAAAGTTAACCGAGTGGTGCTATCTTCCAGATATCATGAACCTTTACATATTGCTATTTTCTATTTATGTACTTGTAGAAGTATTACGGATAAACGAAGAAGTTTATTTTATTTATTACATGCTGATTGCTTCTTCTCACTCGGGCAGATTTATATTCTGCCGGGCTGTCATGGCACTTCATGTATCTCGGTTCAACAAGAAGGAACTTCTCCCTGAATGTCTGCCTCCTCTTCCAGAATCTGTTCTACCATCGAACCCTGCCATTCAGTCCACAATTCAGCAGCTAGCCAGTGTTTTCTTTGCGACTAACCAGTTTGTCTTCTACGATGAAACTACGTCGCAAGAAAAAGAAGACGCTGGGCAAGAAGCAACCATCATTAGAGCTTCAGACATCCACGAAGCACACTTTGCAGCAGGCAATGGGCACAGTATTGATAAGGAAACCTGATCCGGTTTTGACGGAATGGATGAGGCTCTTACATGAGGGGTTGTAAAAATCTACGTTGTTGTAAATCCCTGTTTTTTCAGTCCTATACGCAGTTGCAAGATCATGTATCCACTGCCCAGGCTTCCGTTATTTGGTGTAACAGGCAAGGTGTTCATCGACCTGATGTGCCTTGTTTCTTCTAGCCTTCCTATTTTTTGGATTTCAGTGGCCGTCCGGGTAACTGAACCCTTGGCATATAATTGTCATATTTGATGCTAGCATCCAATTTCTTCTTCTTTATGACATTGTTGGAAGGAAATATTGTAGAATGTAGATGCATTTTGGTTGCGTGATCTACTATGGGGATTGCAATTGGCGATTCACTTGTTAATGATGGACGCACTTGGGACGTGTGATTGCTGGGGCCTCCACTAATGATTTGTAACGTGCCCCACTAATATTAAGCTCACCGTCAATTTGGATGCCTTAGATAACTGCATACCAAATTTTATGCTCACTGGATGCTTCCAACCTATTTTCTCTGAGCTAAAAGTTATGACTCCAATTACTATTATTTTCTTCCATTAGAAATGACCCGGATTAGTTGACTTCTAGCGTGATGTCTAATTTTTGCTCGCCAAATATGATGAATGGCTTAGATCTTTTAAAAAAATGCGTAGGATCAACTCACACGCCCTTTGCCACCTACTCTTACCTGAACATCTAATATAGAAAAGATCAGAAATAATTGACAATATCCAAGATGGCCCCACCTATTCATAGATGGACGTATTGTTCCACTCCAGTACAAAAATCTTCACCAAGTCGAGACATTCCACTTATGTGCGTTGGCAGCTCTCACTTTCTTTGATCATCCATTCCCTCGCCATAATTCTGCTATAGCTGATCGAGCCCACCACACGATTAGTTTCGTTCATTGGAGCAAGTGGCCCCCCTTCTAAATCTGGATTGACCTTAAAATAGAAAGAGACAGACTCGTACCAAATCTGCCGGTGCAATATAAGAAATGAACGGTCAAGATGCTCTGGTCCCCATTGTAATTCTGGGAACTTTTCAAAATAGTTAAAGAGCAGCTCCTCCCGCAGTGAAGGCGGCAAAGCATTTCCCTTGCACTTCCCTTGACAAAGAAGATAAAAAAACCAAAACCCCCCTCCCGAAACACCCCCAATTTCAGATCCCAAAACACTAGAATTTCTCCCAATTCTGACAGCTCCAGAACACCCAGAAATTCTCCATGGCTCTCGGTTTGTCGGAATTTCATTTTCTGTTCGAAATTTGGAATTTGTTTCATTTTCTTGTTTTTATGTCTCTTTCTGCATGGTGCTGGTCTGGCGAATCTTGGTGATACTTGCTTTCTCAATGCTGTTCTTCAGTGTTTCAGCACACCTTTCCGTTCGTGCAATCTCTGTGATCTCGCGGTCATGCGACTTCTTGTCCCTGTAAGATCTGAAATTCTTTTTTATTTTTTAGCGTTTGATCTTGGTTTTAGGGTGTTAGTGCTTTTGGTTAGAGGTTTTCTTGTTTTTTATCTAGAAATTGGGGAATTTTTCAGGAGAAAATGAGGATTTTTGTGTTCTTTGTAGGGTTAAAGAGCATATTGAGCTGTCAATGGCTTCTTCTGGAGGAATCATTTCCCCCAGTATATTGGTGGGGAATTTGAATCGTATCCTTCTCACACTCTGTTTATGCCTTCTGAGATTTAATTTGATCTTGATTTTAGAATCTGTGGCAGAATACTATATTTGGCAACGGAATGATAGAGCTTGGATAATAATCTTATGCATTGCTATTGGTAGTCCTAGGACATGAATAGGATTATTCAGCAAAGGTAAAAATACCCTCAAATAAGTTTAATCTACATTTTTTAAGAATGTTTAAGTGGAGAAGGAAATTGTTATCCTTGGATAACTCAATCAGCTGTTTTTACAAATCCCATACTGAAGAGATCCCTAGGATTTTGTGTTTTCTCTTGATTGAGATTTTCTTGACTTATTTCTCTTCACAAAAGCTGGTGTTTCGTAATGACTTGAGATTGATTTAAGACAGGGTTTGTGTTTGTCAGTGCCTGATTGGCTAGTCTTGTACAATCTGGTTTATTTAATTATGTTGGATTATTCGGCATTATTACATGGAATAATTTGGTATAATTGCATGAACAGATTATATAAGCCTTCCTTATCATATCTTTAAGTAATCTATGAGCCAACCAGATGTACAAAAAAGTAGTATAACATAAATTGGCATTTGGCTGATGTTACAAATAATTTGACATGAACTTAGATCTGTCTATCAAACAATCATTCATTCAAATGATTCTGTTTTTTAACTGTTGATTCTTGACTATGAATTCCTCCATTGCCTTCTGGACAGCCTACACAGGTGCTGTTGGGCTTCAAATTCTCAGGATCAGCCCTCATCTTCTCAGGATGATAAGAATGTATTTTTGGCGGCCATCTTAGGAATAAGCAATGAACACCTCCATTCTTATATATAGGTTCAGCAAATTACAGATGATACACAACTTTTGATTGATTTGTCGATTTCAGGTAAGATGTTGCAATTGCAATAATGATTCGGATACTTTTGAGCCTCTTATTGACCTGAGCTGGGATATAAAGGATGCAGGTACTCTTTTGACTGCTTTGGAATCATTCACCCAGGTAGAAAAGATGAAGACCCAGAAATGAAGTTCACCTCTGAAAACTGTAAAGAGGAAGTATCTTTAGAGATACAGCTTACGCTGAAGCGGGTTCAATCAGTTGCAACATTTCACCTAAAGAGATTCACGAGCTGTGGTTCTTACTTTGAGAAGATTGATAAGTCAAGAATGCAAGTTTCATTTTCGCCTTTGGCACTTTATTCAGACTTTTTCTTCTTGGTAGTGTTCTAATGTTTTGTATTTATGCATGTGTAGGTGGAAGTGAAGTATGAACTGTGTGCATTTGTTGTGCATATAGGATTCTCCCCAGAGTCTGGTCATTACACCTCCTTCATCCATTCCTCATCAGATGCATGGCATAGGCTAGATTATTCAAAAGTAAGATGCGTTACAGAACTAATATGTTGAAGATGAATTTCGTTTTCAGGGTGATATGTAGCACACAGACTATGATTTACAAAATTGCATAGAATCCAGAGAAACAATGTGCTTATTGAAATGACCCCCTACCTGTAGAAGACATATATTCATATCGTCAGATGTGAGGAAGATCAAATGTATTATTTAGTCAAAGGAATTGAAATCACCTTCACATGTACTTGTAGTTCGACTCTTTTATTTCATGTAGGTAATGAGAGTTAGTGAAGCAACTCTGCTCTCTCGGGAAGCATATATTATTTTCTTTACAAGGTAGGGATCACCTTGGTTTTCCAGCTTGAGAGAAACGTAAAGGTCATGCGGAGAGTTGAGCAGTGCTTCTACATCCCCAAAGTTGGTCCTGGACGATACAAATAGTATCTATCTCATTTGCAGATAGAGTGGATGATCCCAAGAGCCCTGTTAGAGAGGCCAATGATGCAGCAGAAAGCATGGAGTTCTGCCCTCCGACACCTGCAAAACCCTCATACCCTGAAGTAACCTTTGGATTACCCTCAGGTAAGATTCTTTCACCTTTAAATGTATTTTTAGCACTCTCTGCTATGATTTTACATTGCATTCTTGATTCTCCATATATAAGATGCAACATGTTTTCATGTTCATGTTACAAAAACAGCTAAGGCTACTCATTAAGTCGACTTGTCAATAAAATAAAATCCTATCTTGAATCAAAACACATCCTATGCGATTCTTCATTTGAATGTTTTTGGATTCTCTATTAAAAAAAACCACAACTTCTGTCCTAATGCACCATGATCTGTTTCATCATTTATTCTAGTTTTTACTAAGGTTCTACTGTAGTATCTGAAACTATCTGCTCTTTTCTTACTAGCCATTATAGGGTTGTATTACGATGCCATTAGCAGAAATAAAGTATCAAATCTCTCACCAGCATTTGAAGTTGAAGGACCAGAGAGACTGGAAGAAACCTGCTTGGGATGCTTTTGAGGATGGACGATAAAAGGCAACAGTAACTTGTTGAGCCGCATGCCTAGTTCACAAAGATCTAATTTGATGGCCTGCATTGCTTCGCGGGATGTCAGAGTGAAGGCTCTCTTAATGGGAAAAAGAGAGGAATAACAGGCTTGGATTCTCACGTTCAGATCTCACTGTAGCCTCAGCCCTCGTTGTCTCACTCATCGCTTTGCAGGCACAGATTCGCACTTGCTCACCCAATTTGGATTACATTATTTGCAGAATGAAATAATCCGTGAACCATGTCTTGTACCCATCCGACTAGTTTTATCATTGCCGGCATCTCTCTTCACAAACAGACTAGGGATTGAGAAAATGCGGATAAATGAAGTACCCTGAATTGTAGGAAATTCTTGTAAGCAAGCCACTGAATTTTATAACCCATGACGACCCTTGAAATTAAGGGTATTGTGATGTAATAATTCAATGACGCTTTTGAGTTTAAATGTTTATTATGAATTCTTGTGTGATGGAGTATGTGTTTTACTTTGGAGCACAAGGACAAGTGAGAAAGATAACGGGATTTGTTACCGGCTAGGATTGCCAGAATCTAGCAGTCAAAAGCCGCACCCAATTTGAATGATCAGAAAGGTCCACAATCAACAAGCATTTGCAGACCTAGGTGTTCAGAAGTATTTCAAGATTCGAAGATATGGTGGATGGTATCAGTGGTAGGAATTCGTCTCGTCTGGGGACCTTTTGGGCTCTTAATAGGGCTATAGTCATGCATGTTGTGGAATCAAGAACCCAGCGTTCCAAACATTATTTGGTGGACATTGATTGCCCGGAGCACGTGCAACTCCCAGCTTATATGACTAGATTTTGCCTGTCCTTTGTTTTTCAGCCATCAGTGTGAAAGTGAAATTTAATGGCTAGACTTATTCAATTGATTTTGATTCTTTTTCTTACCGGACAATGGCCATGGATCTTGATAGTCCTAACCTCTTTTTTGCCATCACTGGAAACAGTACAGAACACAGACATTTTTTCATAGTCAGATGAACGGTTCAGATCCTCTAAATGAGAGGCCCTTTCGCGCAAAGGCATGTGCCCAGGATTTGGCACTTCGCTTTAGCATTCCTCGATTTTACATTATCCAAACCCCTCACCATTTAGACCTTATCGCAGACTATCTCAACAACAATGTTATCCGGTCTTTTATTGCTCGGGTATTTATCAATGCAAATAAAGAGGACCATATAGGAGGTTATTAGATGATATATATTCATATTTTCTGCTGCATTTTTCTCTGATAAATATGAATAGACAGCTGCGACCGAGACCTACTTGCAATTTTTACCTTATTGAATGCTGAAGTCGCACCCAGGAGCGCCCAAACCCGTGACCTACAGGTACCACAGGAGAGGACCTAATCCATGGTTACATCATTATGCGGCTTTTATTGCTTCACTTTGTGGCCATCTCTCTGAAAGGAAAATTTTAGGTATAGGAATTCCTGCGATGCACGCTTTGCCAACGCCTCGTGGGAAGCTTTGCCGGTCATACTGCATGAAAAAATTTTACACTTATTTTGTTAAGACGAAAAGCTAGTCACCTCTTAATTATCAGGCCCCTAGCTTAGATGTTTTAGAAAGACATGGTAGAGGACTCCACAGCAGCGAAAGAAGAAAAAGGCAGCCAATGCACAAAGCTCTCAAATGTGCAGTGTCCAGGAAAGGGGCAGACCATAAGGATCAATAGCATGGAGCCGTAACTTTCATTTTTGCAAGAGGTTATTTCTAGGCCTCCGGATCACACAACAACAACTCTACTGTTACAACAAGGCTCCCCTTATCCACAGCAGCAAAATATTGCAGAAATATGAACTTACACATTTCTCCACCAAACAAGTTAGATTGTTAGTTTAAAAACGATAGAAAAAATCAAGATAATCATAAGGTTATAATAAGCACTGTTACTTGGAACGAGCTCGAGGAATTGACGGACGATTTGTGCAGAAAGCTATTCTTTCAATTGTTCTGGAACTAGCAAAGGCCCATTACATTTAATCAAATATGTACTTTCTAAAACCAAAACAGTGCAACAATTCATCTTAAGTCCAGACTCTATCACAACAAAACAATACAGTGGCCGTAGGGCTGAGATGAGATGCCATGGTACTCCACAACGCGGTTCAGAAATACAAACTGCTAGAGATAGAGAATGATAGTAAAGATGATAAATACAGCACATATATGGGTTCCTATTTGCAAACATTTCCCCAATCTACAACAAAATCTGCTGATAGTCAGCACTAGGAAAGTTTGATTTCTTTTTTATTTATTTTTGGAAAGAATTTCTGAGCCCCTAGAGAGAACGAGAACAGCCTTTACAGGCAGGGAATGTTGCTATCGTGATGACCTATTTCATTTTGGACATGCGTACCCAAATACTTTTAGCAGTAGCACACTCAGAGGATTCTGTCTTGAAGATCTGTTATGAAGCTGGAGGCAAATGAGCTCAGCTTCTTTCCGGTCTCTCCGGCAATATTCTTTAGGGAAGAGATATCCTGTGATGCCTGAAAGAAAGACCAGAGTCATACAAATATTGAGGTCTACGCAGACAAAACAAGGTTCTACATAAGATATTTTAAGTAATTTAGAAAACAAATATCATAAAACTTGATTCCCATAATAACATATCGATGGTAAAAATGCAATAGAGATTTATAGGAAACACTAGAGAACTCTTAATCAACAGAGCGCCCCTCGTTCCAGGTAAATAGATAGCAAGCTAGGATACAAATGCCAAAACGTACCTGAAATGAAATTCTATTGATGAGGTCAGATGCTGTCAAGTCCAGTCCATCATCCATGTTGCGACCAAAGAGATCAGCACTTGATATTGCTGTTGAACTCTGAATCGCAAAAGAGCGAGTTAACTAATGTCACCTAAACATTTAAAGTCAATCACCCTCAACAACTAGTAAATAAGCGAATATGAACCTCTGGCATGCTTGTGTCTAAATGACTTTAGGCACATGGATGTGAGTCATAGGCATTAGGCAAGCTAGTTGTTATCATCAATATAATTGACATTTATTTTCTTATTCATCAGTACTATTTATATGCTATAAACTGCATATTTTTGGTCTATCAGTGTTAATCCATGTTCTGATTGTAAAAGTTTTCACCATCCCTAGAAGCACCACACATGTTGGCTGCGTTGTATCAGCATGTTGGGCTCCTCACAGAAAAGTGTCCCGCAAATCATGTCTGCAGCGTCTAACAGTCTTCACATAGTACTATAGCAACTATAATAATAGCAAAAACTTCACATACCGAAAAATTCTGCAGCACGGCCTGAGACTCCATATCACCAGCTTTATTCTGATCACCAAAAAATTGGGATGATGAAATAGACTTTGCATTTGAGAACTTCTTTCTTGCTTCTTCACTTTCTTGAACCTGATGACCATCAGTGGTAGCAGCAGAAAACGAATGTTATCACAGGCAAGTGTTTTGCAGACATACATGGACCAAACAGTATCAAGTTGCTCTAGATTAGAAAAAACCCTTGCTACAGACAAAAAGAGCATATAGCAAAACTAAATTCTAAACTATCACAAAATGGTAGCACTGGTGCTAGAAGAAGCCTCTCCTGTGGGAAGTCACAGGTCCAGGCAGCTCATAGGTGTACATGTCGATCATTTCAAAAGCAAAAATGCATACACAGAGATGATGCCCTGAATAGCAAAATCAGCATTTTCATGGAGGTATACAGAGATAATTAAGGAGTAATAACAAATATTAGGACCATTAGCAGAGTGACCAATGATTTTCTTATTACTATATGATTGCACCAAGGATCATCATTGAGCCCGTACCTTTTTACGTTAGTTATGGAAGAGTTAACCAAATAGCTACGAGGAGATTCCATGATGTATATTATTTGCAAAAAATATTAGTTTTGATTGATAAGACAAGGGGGGGGGGGGGTGTACACACAAATCTAGAGTTGTAAAAAGATGCTATAGAGTCTAAAGGATTCAAAATTAGCCAAACTAAGATAAGTATATGAAATGCAATTTTAGCAAGGAGAGGGAGTGAAACCCTAGTAAAGATTGATAAACAAAGTCCTCCAAAAGGACCACTGTCCATACTTGGGATCAACAATTCACAAGAGTGGAGAGATTGAGAGGGATCTTGCCCAGAGAATCTAAGTGGGTTTAAATAAATGGAGATATGCTTTTGGAGTTTTGTGTGATTGCGGGTGCCACTCAAGCTGAAAGGAAAAATCTGTAGGATGGTTATAAGACCGGCCATGAGCTATAAATCAAAGTGATGGACAATTAAGGAACAACATGTACATAGGATCAGCATATTTGAAATAAGGATTTGAGATGATGTGTAGCAAGACAAGAAATGATAGAATTAGAAATGAAAACATTAGAGGTAACTAAGAAGTGGCACTAATAGATAACAAGATGAGAGGGGGTTAATTTAGATGGTTTAAACATGTCCAATGGAGACTGAAAACGTCACCAGTTAGAAGGAGTGAGTTAATCCAAGTTAAAGGCTTTAAAAAAGATGTGGATTGAAGTGGTGAGAAAAGATTTAAAAACTTTTGAATTAAATGAAACCATGCCAAGGGGAATGGAGGAAGCATAGTCTTGTAGCCCACCCCTAATTATTATTATTAGGTTTAGGGTTAGGGTTCAGGGTTAGCCATGTGAGAGGCTCACCGCATCATTTGCTCAAGAAGGTCTTTGCTTCATGTGCAACTTTTATCATGACATTTTTGAATACCTTTGAGACTCACCATTAGATATTCATTTGCAAGAGATCTCAAGTTTACCTTTGACAAGTTCTTGTCACCAGGTGCAGGGTTTTAAACATTTAGTGATTGTAGGCTGTATCAGTATACCATAGGTGTAAGATAGGGCTTTCAAGCAGGAGTTGGAAGGGAAAGGGAATTGAATGAATGAACCTTACAAAACTTACCAATAAGGATAAGTGAGCTCAAATAGAACTCTTTCATCATTACGCACTGACACCTAACAAACCAAACATACTTAAAGATCCCTTTTGAACTTTGGAGAGAACTCAAATGATACACAACAGTACATGCAAAAATCTGACTAATTGTTCATTTGCTCTTTTAAGGATCAAAAAATGAAGATTGCATGAAGACTAAAAAAATAAAATGAAGCTTGCACTCTCAACACCTCGAATCACAATTCAAACTAGAAATCAACATGAAGTAAAGGGGCCAGAGAGGAAATGCTTGTAAAGACCATGAATCATAGGAAGAACTGTAGTTCAGTAAAGTGAATCACAATTTCCAATACCAAAATACCACTAGAACAAATGGAAATTTCTGTCCTATCTATAAAGACTTGGCCATCTTTAGGCAACATGCAGCAGTACACACTTCCAGTTTGTATAGTCTCTTCATAGTCTATACTAAGACAGACTGAATAATTCAGAAACAAAAAGGAAGGGACTTAAAGTTGAACAGCCACAGGTGAGAGTAAATGGAAAGATGCAGAAAAGAGAGAGTCAGAGCCGTAGACTTTCAGCAAAGATTAGACTTTTCCAACGCCAAAATCAGTGGTTTCTAAATTAGACTGATATGCTGGATTTTATCACACCAGTTCCAGTCCAGTCACTGGATAAAACCATAAATAAGTTTTTAGATGAAATCATCAACATCATTAAGAAGTCTTTATAAGACTACCTGCACTTTGGAGGAACTTGAGCCTGTTTTTTTGTGAAACCCACTATCCATTTCAAAATCTGCAAAGAAGCTTGATGACTTTGGAGGTGAAACATGACCAATAACTTGTGCATTTCTAGAACCATTGTCAGTGGATGGGACACTCTCTACATACTCAAAGCGAGATGGAAAAGATGATCCGACTGTTGTTGCAGCATTGGTTGAGGAGGTGACAGCAGGTGCTGGTTCTTCAGGCTTTTGATCATAGAGGCTTTCATTCGTCTGCATTGAGGAGGTATTACAATGCTATAAAAAGACTTCACTTTCATTGTGAGCAAAAAGAAATGTTACAATGAAGAAGAACTTTAAATCACACAATTTTCAGGCCTTTATAGAACCCTGTAACTTCAATACCTGATCTGCAGCATCTTCTTATCACTGAAATATATAGTTATATTCAGAAGCATGTGTTTACCTTAGTTGAAAGCCTGCGTACACCAAGCCCTGTCTTACTACCAGTTTTCTTTGCACCAATTGGCTTTTTAACAGTGCTGCTAAGACCCAGATTAGATGGAGCTTTGGGTGAAGGGGCATTTTCAGGAGCTTCATGCTTTTCAATTAAATTTTCCTTTAGTGCATCTGAAACCTTCACATCAGGCAGTCCATTGGCTCTGGGTGTTGACTGAGAAGAAATAGGCAATGAAGGAGAAATGGTCTCTTCTGCGATGGCTTTAGCAACTTCTTTTGAAAGTAGTTGCTTGTATAATTCGGCAGCCCTTGAAGTATACTTTGCCTCAATTTTGCCACCATCAGTCCATCCATGCTGTTTGAAGAAAACCTGGGCACGGTTATTTCCCCCAAAAATCATCATCCTTAACTGTTCAGGACTCCATGAATCAAGATTTGTAGACCTGGGTCAAATCAAGGAATTCCTTTATGGATAAGTACTCAATGAATGTGCATATAAGTTTTCAACTGCCTACAGAAAACTGATGGTTACAGTCCAAATAAATGGAAATCTTATATAAATAAATGGTATTTGAAGCCTGAAAACTTGAAAAAAAATGGATAGCTACATGCCACTTTGTACATTATTGAATTCTGTGAGCAAATTTCAATGTGAGAAGTTAACAGCTAAAAACATAAAAACCATTGATCAAATTTCAAATGTACTTAATAGTTAATTGCTTAAGACATCATCAGCCCTTTGACACATTAGCTACTGAACAAGCTAGTAAATTTCAATCACAACTAGGGTGCATGCGTGAGGTGCATTGGTGCAAGACCAGGTCTTAATCATGCAGGCCAAAAGTTCCAGTCCCCTCAATAGGCGCCTGTGAGTACTTATCCAACAATGTAACAGTTCAAAAACAATTAATAAATAAAATCACAACTAGGGTCAGTTCGCATTCTTGATAGATTTTTGTATGGCAATTAATCAAAAAAGCATTTGGAAGAAATTTTACCGTCCTCAATTGCTCATACACAAATTTAACATAAAACATTACAAGTACTACATTCCAGTGTAATTGATTCTTGAATACGATCACTCAGTTACCTGAGTTGTTCCACTCACACTTTAAATTTAAATGTCGTCTCTTGCATACATAAAGAAATAAACTACCCATATGTATCCAGGTCGTATAGGCAAATAATTATCAGCAGATGTTCTCATATGGAGAAGTAGTTCCACCTAAATTGCTATGCCACTTTCCACATGATTAGCTAACAAGCCTGTATAGTACCATTTAGAAGTATTTTACCAGGGGGTACCTGACTTCATACTATCAGTTCATAGATAACCTCCAATGGATTTGTAGGTTTAATGGTGACCATTTGTGCTGCCACGGATGCCAATGTTTACTCAGGATCCATGGCATCGAAGATTCAAAGGAGGTTCTTCTAATGCTATTGCCTGGGCAGAAGGAATCTGCAGCAGCATCGATGACATTTGGTACATGTGCTTGAAAATGTCCTTACACTTTTGTACACATTTGGTACATGTGCTTGAAAATGTCCTTACACTTCAGTTAACATCTTTGATCAACAAAACTCTTGCAGAAATATCAAATAAAAACTAAAACACAAGAAATCACGTCGTGTATATACAACGAATAAATCCTGTAAATCACGTATGGTATCAAGATGGGCTCGTAGGCACATTCTTACAGCATCAAATTGGCGAAAAGATCCCTCAAAATCCTAAATAATCTCCTCAAAAAACCAAATTCAACAACAAATTCTCCATACCTGACAAAGCTGATATGAACCCCAAGACTCCGATGAACAGCGGAGCAATCGATGCAAAGAAAGATCCCGTAGGTAACAGACGCCCAAGTTGGATTCTTCGCATTACAATCGAAACACATCTGCAGTAGGAAAATCAAAACCAAACAAATTTGAGATCTGGAAATTTACCTTCAGATCTGCGATTTCCGAACCAGATCTTCGCGGAAAAAGATCAGAAAATAGGAAATGAAATACCTTGTTGTCGGATTTCGCTTTGAGCTTCTTGAAAACGGCGTTTTTGTCGGTGAAGCTCTCGGAAGCCATGGCTGATGCCCGCCGGATTCGATCGCGAGAGAGAGAGAGAGAGAGAGAGAGAGAGAGAGAGAAAGGGTGGCTGTGGAGGCGGGTTTCCCGAGAGGAGGAATGGGAAGGGATACCGGAAAACCTCCCCCGGGGAAATTTGGAAATGAGAAAATGTGGTGAGAGCTCAAAAAGACGCTCGCTTTTCCGTCGACGCAAATGGCTCTTCCTTCTTATTCTGATTAAGTTTAATGTGCGTATGACGAGAATGCACTTAGTGGTTTACATATTTTACGGAAGGTCTATTTACAACTGCTGACATGCTAACCGTCCAATTAATTTGGAAAAACAAATTATAAGCATCTGAAATCTGCAGGGCCCCTTTTAATTGGCTCACCCCATTCCGACCCCAATTTTCGGGAGATCGTAACCATTCACACTCTTGCCTGCATCCTAGACGAGCTCTGCATCAAAAATAAAATCCATCGGATAATCTAGTCACTATTTTCTTGAGTTTTAAAATAAGATTATTAATTTTACCTTTGAATTTTTAATTTAAAAAACGTATGTTAATAGTTTGGATTTTCATAGCTCATTTAGTACTCAAGTAAAATTGTGAATAATTTGGATTTTCATTGAATTTTATGGATTATATCTTCTAGATAAAATACCCATTTATTTTGCTATGCACAATCAGTGTCACTAATTGTACGAGGAGAGTTATTTTCTTAGTAATTGACTGAAAAAATTATGAAAAAAAAAAAAACATGGACTTTCTGTTTTTTGCCTTCTACCCCACACAACACATTTTTACTTGTGTCGATGGCACCCCAGATTTACGTTTCCGTTAAAGTCACAACCCAATGGATGGAATATAACGGCGTTGCTAATATGTTGACGTGGCTTGTCTACTGAGCAGCTGACCATATTGACCACCAATGAATAGCATTAAAGAAAAAAAGGCCGCCTCGGTGCACAGAGCTCTTACCCATGCGGGTTCAAAAAAAGCGGACATAAGGCGTTCCTGCACATATATAATTTGAGAAAAAGAGTGGATCACAAGAGTTTATAGTATTTAATTTTATCTTATAAATATTTTTATAAAAGATTATTTTCACCTCTTGAACCTATACCCAAGTTACAGCACTATAACCTTATTGTTGTTGTGCAAAAGCTCCTTTCCATCAATATAATGAAATAAAGGACTAATTCCTAAAAATCTACGTTGGAAAGAGATTAAATGAGTAAAGTTTACTTTCGCGTGTTGTTAGGAGTACAGAGAAGAGATCTGCGTTTGAAGGTCCACACTCCGATCGCGCAGGTGTAGACTCAGTTCGCCCCTCCGTTCTCTGTCACACCATCTGCAGGAAAAATTCATTTGATAAAAGCAGTCGATTCCAGGGGCTGCACTCAGTGATGCTCTAATTCCTGGGAGCATCAGGGAGCACCTTTCAGATGGAAAGAAAAATACAGCGTAGCCTCCCTACTTTGTGTTCTATGGTAGATCCAATCCGTTCATATTCAGAGGAACGGATTGGATCTAATTAATTTAGAGGAACGGGCAACTAAATATGTACAAACATGGCAAGTAATAGTTTTCATGTTTGTACAATTGGTCACAAACAACTTGGCATTGCTCTTGGAATAAGCTTAGTCATAAGGTTTGATCACCGCTTTTCTCTTTACCCAAGGATTAAATTTAGGAATGTGCGTGAGCGATTTGCTCTGTAATTCTTTACTTATACCAAACAAATATTCACAGGTCCTTGATTCACAGGTTTTCTTTTAGATTTCATTGTGAAGATCTTGATTTTTGATTATTTTGTCGGGTTGTCTATTGTCGTAGTCTCCTTCTCTTATCAATGTGAGATCACGTTGTCATATGGTGGTCCACAAGATCAATACATAGTCTGGAACCTTGGTCACCCAAATAAGAGACTTCTTGCGCCACTATACTAAGAGCTCCATTCACAATTAGACATTTATTTTGCCCGTAATATTCATTTCAAACATGATAAATAATTTAGATCTAAAAAAATTTATAACATAAGTAGAAAAAGAGAGTGTCTATTTCCTGTGACGCTTGTAACGGGACTCTTATAATAATACATGGCTAGTAAAGAGAATATTATTCAGAAAAAGTTTAAATCAATTTAAATGTGAGGGTACTTTGGTAATTTGAGCAAAACGTAGAGAATTTGCCACTGGTTTGTCTTTTAGCTTGGTGTGAGTCTCGTTTGAAGCTTATGACGTACCCATATTGAGATTTCAACCACCCGTCTGTTTGTTTCGTTTCATTTGCAACGTGGGAGTAACGGGACATAATTATAGACTAAATTTCTGTTCTTTTAAGTTGCTTTTATAATAGACTGTTTTCATGTTTTGAACTTCTGACCTCAAAGTCACACGACGACAATTCTGTCATTATAGTCAAGACTTTTCTTCTAGCTCTAGAAATAAAAACAATAGAAATACTTGCCAAACATAAAATAACCGCAGCTTACCAAAGGATCTTTGTCCTGAACTTGGGTATGGACAGCAAACCTGTCAATGGACTTGGATAATCCGATAGACGGTCATGATTTGATGAGATTTGGATGGGAAATGGGTTTATAAAATAATCTGATGAACTACACATGGCCTGTAACTGTAGGATCTGAAATTTAATTGTTTGGATCAAGACAATTTCTTAAAATTTGTTGGATAGTTCTGAGTCTGATTTTTTGTTTAAGAATACTTAAGGTACTGTTGCTTAATTATGTACGTAGAAGCTTTTGGAGGCAATTTTTGTCAAAATAAAAAGATAATTTTGAATGTTCTTTTCTGAACTTTAACACGTATATAAAGTCTTTGATAAATCTTTTAGTTTCCCTCTAGTAGATATTTTCAAATTTTATAAGATTGTTTAAAATAAATTCAGTTCATGTCAAATAATATTTGACCCCCTTTTTTTTTTTTTGGCACAAGAGATAATTACAAATCAAACTACTCACGTACTCTCCTAAATCAAATATCGGGTAAGGGAAAAACGGTAACTTGAACATGTAACCAAACATAATTCAGAATAGACACCAAGTTGTCTTCTATAAGTTGCACTAGACATTCTTTAGCTACTCTGGATTACAGGTGAGATTCAAATGTAATGATAATAATGAGTAATTTAGTTTGACGATTGGTATCGATTGTAATCATACTTATTTAAGTGTAAGAAGATCATAACCTTGGATCATTGGAAACAAGTGGGCCCTACTTTTTCTAACACCTTGGATAAAGGGTTTAGATTATCTGGTGAGGGTGAGACCAGAGAAAGTAAGTCCACCTTGTGGTGGATAATAAGTTCTCATCACACGCATGCACATCTAGCTGTCCATGCAGACCCTGAGAGAGACGGTTGGGAGAGAAGAAAACAAGGGCTCCATTCCTTAGGAAAAGATGCACTCCTCAATATAAGAGCTAAAAATTAATACCCAAGTGGACATCTCAGACTACGATGGGTCATAGCGGCTCCGTGCAGACCTCCCTTGGGCCTTGCTCCGTTTTTGCTTGGGCCAGAAAGTGCGTCGGCAGACCTAAGTAAGGGTTGGGCTGATTGGATCATCTATTTGGAGCGTTCACTACCGCGATGGAGATGCCCTAAGAATCAAGTCCAGTGCGGCAGATGAAGAGAATAATTTACATTCATCGTCTAAAGCAGCATCTATCAGAGGTTATAATCATCAAATTGCAATCAATTTGTGCGTCTCTCCTTCATAGCAAACCCAACTAGGTCAATGTATATGTGTGTGTAAGGACAAAAGAAACAAGAGATCCCACGCACAGCCGTGCCACCAAGGTGCTGTTCAAGAAAATTGCAAGTTTTCAGTCCAAAAAGTGTCGGTTTCTTTTTTCCACAGCAAAATTTGCTAAAGCTCAGGTGACCTTGTTTCCCTCTCTGAAGAAGTGGATGACTGTTGCTTTGCTCCAGCAGCTGATTAGTCTCCTTCATCATCTTCCTCATCAAAGATAATTGCCAGTTGTTTTTCCCTACTCGACTACACAACCATCTTGAAGTCTCCCTACAACAGTAGATTGAGTAACCTCAATTTTTGATCCCTCAATGAGAATAGACCATTCAACAATTGAGTTGGTTTGTTCACAGAGATAAACACCATAACTAACTGTAACAATCCCAAAATTTTATATCCTTTTATAGAAGTATAATTTGAAACTAATAAAACTATTAGATAGTGCTTGAAAAACGAAATCCAACAAGCCAAAGAACGTTCAAAACAGAGCTCGTATGAAGAAATTATGGGCCTTTGAAGTCAAGGGCAATATGATAATTAAAACAAAGAAAGAAAGAAAAAAAAACAAAACAAAACAAAGAACACCATTTAACGGGAGGGGGCCAAATTAATATTGGCACCCCCCTTCTCTCTCTCTCTCTCTCTCTCTCTCTCTCTCTCTCTCTCTCTCTCTCTCTCTCTCTCTCTCTCTCTCTCTCTCTCTCTCTCGCTTTTGCCCTGCTTCGATCTGCCATCGGCACGTCGAGTTCCCCTTGCTCGGATCTCCCATCGGTGAGAGGAAGAACAGATCTCTAGCCTTGAAAACCCTAACCTGGCAACCCCAAACGAGATGCAAAACTCCCTCGATCGGATTACCCTATCATCTCCGATCATCCCCTTTCCTGCCGAGTAAAATCCTCTCCCTACTCCTCCATTTCCCTCCTTCTTCCTTCTTCTCTCTCTGACGTAGCCTGATCCAGTCAACCACGCAGATGTCTTCTCCATCTTCGGTCGCCTGGATTGCCTTTCACTTGCAGCTTGCTCTTTTCCCCAACACGGGTCGCCATCTCTCTATCCCTCACTCCTTTGGTCAACCACCGTGGAAACCCGTATACCTCTGTTTCTCTTGGATTCAGTTCTTGGCAACCCCGATGGAGATCTATCTAGGGTCCCTGGCCACCTACGGCCTGAAAACCCCTCTCCTTCTATTCCCCTCTATCTCGCCCTCTTGTAGCCGATGTTGCCTAACTAAAGTATCAATTCTTGTAGATCCAACACATCTGCAAAATCTTATTTTCACTCCTTTTTTAGAGTGACTTTGATGGATTAGAGATTTGTGGCGACCATGGGGGATTTAGTGAAATGAATTTGAGCAAATTACTAGATTTTGGTTTTGAATGAATTGCATTTGATGTTTTCATTGAATGATTCAAAGTGGATTGGAAATTGTTACATTGGCTGTTGGTTGATTGCTTCTGAATTGGGTTCTTGGAACTCGGGTGTTGGGGGAGAAGTGAATGCAACGGATCACACGGGTGATACACTGGAGCGTTGTGCAGGGTGATGCATTTGGAAGGGTGTTGCAGAGAGAGTTAGGCTTCTTTGAAGGGAGTGGAGGGGTTTTGGCTGGAGACATTGCGTATAGAATCATTGCGGAGGCATCTGACATCGTGGATACTCTGTGGGCTCTTTTGAATAGTATTATGCCAAATACCCTCCAATTAGCTGAAATGACAACTCAGGTGTGGATGATCAATCCTATTCTTTCATTTATTGCAGCTTTGGTCATTTCGTGCATGTCTGTTGTCATTGCATATATGGGTGAAAAACTTTGATTGATATCTAGTAGGTCACATCTTAGTGTTGCTAGGCTTTCAGCTTACCTAAATGAGATCCTCACATCAATGCTTGTTAGGAAGGCATACAATGAGTTGAAGCGTACAGGGTCGATCGTGAAGAAAAGTGCAATTAAAGCTAGTGGAATTCGGTGAATGCATTACACGAGGTAGGTGGAAATTTAAGACAGTATATCTAAATAATAAGATGCATGTTCTAACATGATCTTATTTCTGATTATATGATTGATATTCGATATGCTTTAAATTAAAATAAGAAAATAATGTTAATTAAAAGAATTGCATGTTATAATTTATGCTTATGCCTTGTACATCGTGTATGTTAATTGTGAAATGATGTTTATGGTACATGGGTACCATGTTAATATTGATGATGTATGAGTCTAGGTTATAGGATCCATCCTTGGTGGGTTATTACCAAATAAGTGAGGATGTTATTCTTATTATGAAATACATAAACAGGCGAATTGCCTGCTATTATGATTATTTTACATTCGGGCATGGAGATCTGAGAGTTTTGTTTTAGACATGCATAGGCCTGGGGATACTATACTAAGAGAGTTATGAGGGTTTGGCCACCCGCTCTCCGAAATTTATTATGTTATGGATACCATGCACTGTGTGTTGCAAAAAGTCGGGTGGGGCAATCATGGGAAGGCCGCCACTGTGACATCCATGGTCCTCCCCATGCGGACATGGATATTGTGATTTCCACCGAGGATGGTATAGGTGGATTATTGAGCAGTTATTTAGGCGCTCTGTACAGATTCTGACTGCATGCATAGTAGTCCTTATATTTGGTGCACTATGGTGCATATCCTTGAGGGTTACCAAGAGACGCTGGTTAGGCAGTTGTGAGGGACCCAAAGAGGAAAATATTGTATTCGTTGTGCATTCTGCCCACAGGACATGCATATATGATGGCATTATGAGATGCTTTATATGATACAGCATGATGATATGCCTTGCATCGTTTTTCCAACAATGGCTGGAGGATTGTGGACCCGTTTGGTGAGGGGCATGAGGATTATGTTGATATACCAGCAGAGGCTGGATAATTATGAACCCCACATGATGAGGAATATGATTCTGAAACCCGGTATAGTCTGGGAATGCAAATTAGGTGACGTTGATTATATTCATAATTTTATATTTCCTTTAACAATTTTCATATATGTGTATTATTGTTATATTAATAGGATTGAGGGTGTAATTTCATATATGTTTTCATATGGGTTAGTGAATGGGTAAAATTGTATACAGAGTATGGTTTATGGAATTGAAGTATTGTAAATATTTGGCTTACAAATGGGTTATTGAGATATGAAACATATTGTAAATTCAATTTAACCTAATTGCTATGGAAATGAATATTCTAATTACTATTGAATAAGTAATGTATCTTAAGATTTAGCATGCTTCTTAAACTCCCCTACCAAGCATAGCTTGCTGAGATATTGTAAATGTTTTATGTTTACAATATTTCAGATACAAAAAGACAGGAGAAGATGTACACAACAAAAGGAGTCCAGCAACCATACTTCTTCGCATAGGTATACATTTTATTTAAAGCTTTTGTATTGTATAGTTAGTCATTTGAATTGTGATATTGGACATTTAATATAATGTTATAGGGGTTATACAAGTGAACCACTGGATGGGTCTTGTTTTCAGAAATAAAGTTTTATCTTCTAGAAAACTATATATATATATATATATATATATAT
This sequence comes from Warburgia ugandensis, assembly GCA_035236585.1. Lineage (NCBI taxonomy): Eukaryota > Viridiplantae > Streptophyta > Magnoliopsida > Canellales > Canellaceae > Warburgia > Warburgia ugandensis. The sequence goes on along the minus strand of CP141131.1, from coordinate 3,455,653 downwards.
GTATAGTGTGAGCATGAAGGTGACATCCGGGTTTTTGGAAAAATGAATTTCAAAGAAAAACTTTTCGCTGTTTTTTTTTTTTTTTTTTTTAAAGTTAGAGGCGGCGTCTTTTGAAATAATTGCTAAAAATTTTCATGAAAAACCCGGGGTATCACACTAACACTGAAGTTCCATTGTGGTCTCTAAGAACTCTTCGTGCTCCTAATTCCCCTCGATTTCTGTTAGCTGCACCATCAAAGTTGAGCATAACATGTCTAGGAGGTGGTGTTCCAGGTCACCCATCTCGTCCCAGTAATGCACATTGTGATGGTTTTTTATGCCATTTTTGGGGGATGTTCTCTTCTTCCAGATTATATTTATGATTATTGGTGGGATTGTTAGTAATTTATGATTATTGGGGTTTTTCCAGGAGGTGGCACTTGTATTGCATCCCACATTATGTTCCAGAAGAGGAGCCTTGGTGCAACGGTAGAGTTGTCGTCACATGATCTTGAGGTCACGGTTTCGAGACATAAAAACAGCCTCTTGCAAAAATACAAGGTAAAACTACATACTATAAACCCTTGTGATCCGTGTCTTCCCCCGACTCCATGTACGTGCAATGGGCTGCCTTTTTTTATGTTCTCAGTAAAAAATATACACATGCACCAGACAAGAATCCCTTTATGAATGCCTTCAGCTTTCAGACGGTGGAACCTTAATGTTTCGCAAGTAGCTAGATTTTGGTATCAGGTTCATCTGCTGGATCATTTCAGATATAATTGTTCACTTTAGACCTGCCCCATTTTTTCTATCATCTTACGACTGATGTCTTGGAGCTTTAGATTTTCGTCATTGGTCCCTGGTAAAGAGAGTTGAGTCCTAAGGTCCTGGTGGTCCGAATCATTCATGTTCTTGACTACTTATATAGGCCATGGCCCTAGCCGCTGTTGCACTGAGATGTGAAGTAAGTTCTCATACATTTGATGTATAATAGAATGTACTTTAGCCGTTGACTGAGAGGATCATGTAAGAAATTGAATTCTCATCCTTTTTTTTGACTCTGCACCAGACTACTTTCAGTCAAGAACTAAACTCAAGGTGAACTCTACAGAATTACATTCCAAATGCACAACCTCGCGCTTCTAGGGCTGCAACCACTTGAAGCAGGTCCAAGAGACACGACTAATGGTATCAGACAATGTGTTAAAGCAGGAGCCAGAACAACCAACGTAGTCATAGAAAGGTGCCCATTAGAAGGAAAATGACCTAAAGGTCCTGGTAAGGTTCAATATGGTTTCTTCTCAGAGAAGAATCTTGGCCTTTGGCTTCATCCCAATGAAATTCGTAACCGTACAAAGGCGAGATAGAAAAAATCTGAATGTACTTTCAGAAATCTATTCCAAGGGTTTCTACATGTTTGGGTATGTCCGATATAGATTTGGATCCCAAAAATGATAACTCATCCATACTGCCCACTTGTTTAGGCACCAGGGTTCCAAGATTTGGATCCCCCTCAACATGCCGAGGCATGTTTTATGAAAGATCTATTCCATTCAACTTGTTCATCAATTTCTCTATAGGCTATCTTTAAATGACTATGCTCATTGTTAGCACTGCTTAAGTTGAGATGAGAAATCCAAATCTCAACCTTATCCACTGTTATTATTTTGCATATTACTTCGTCTCAAGATTCATTATTAGATAGGGAACCAATCTTACTGTAAAGGAGAATCGATTCTCCTTATCCCAAAATTCAGCCATAGTTATATCATGCCATCCTAACCGATCTCTTCCTTCAACCCTGCTTAAGTGATATTTTTAATCATTTCACTTCATCACATATAATATTTGGGTCATCTGAAGCCATATCATTTTATCATCTCAAATTGGTTTGCTCCATTTAACATTTTTACGTTTTTCCAAGCATTTTGTCTAGCTAGAACTTTTTATGACCGTGTATAAATTCAAAATTATACAAAGAAAAGAATGAAACTTCACTAAATGCATAGCTTTTTTCAAATGTACGATGACTAAGTTGCTTGAGCAAGAAGTAGAAATTAATGAGTGCAATGCGATACTTTTTCTTGAGACTTGTGGTTACCTTCAACCTACCTAAGTAGAAGTGTCACGCGGCACTCAGGGTTCTGTATTTCTTGCCGAAGCAAACAAGTGCACTTGTCCTTGTCATTTTTCTTTCTCTAATCTTCAAACTCATCCAAGATGACGGGTCGATTACTCATCATTTGTTGTCCCGCAGTGGTTGGGCCTTAACTATCGCGAGCCATTTGCAAGAAACATCACTATTGTGAATAAACGCCTCAACTTGATCTCAAGTCTACAAGCATTGAGAGACAGCGTACGCCACAGCAACAATAACTGTGCCAGCCGTGATGGTACCCTCCCCTCCTCCTTAGGTGCCATACTGAGTGATTTTGAAGCACATGTGGTTGCACCTCTCTCTCTCTCTCTCTCTCTCTCTCTCTCTCTCTCTCTCTCTCTCTCTCTCTCTCTCTCTCTCTCAAGCATTTCAAGTAGATATCTCAAAAAATGACTTGCTTTCTTCACTTTCAAGAATCAGTTCCTGAATCTCAGTAGGAGACCAGGAATAAATGCTCGTAAGCATTTGATAGAGTAGATGTTGGCCCTAGTGATAAGTTTTTTTTTATACATCTAAATCTTTAGTCATGTTTCGAATAACCTCGGTTACGTATGAATTTCATGCCTATTGGATGCTTTTAGTTTATATTTTATTGAGTGATGGCCAAGTCTTTTATTTTTTAATCCAATTTGTTTTTTTTCTTTCTAGTCACCAGAGATGGCTGCAAATCCTTTAAAGAATCCTTACATGAAGCTTTAATGATTTTGAAAGAAATTATATTGAGAAGTGATATGTAAGGAACTTGCAACGTATCTATCTTCATCAGGGAAACAAATTAAATTGGGAGCTCCATTGCAGAGTTTAGACCTAACCATTAATGGAGAATCTATGGGAACGACAAAACCTATGACTATAGAAGATTCTAAGCAAAAGCCTTTGATATCATTTGAGAATCCAAAATTTTGTTCATCCACACAAATAGATTTTTGTTAAAATCTTTAACCAAAAGAATCAAATGATTCTGTTGATGCTTTTGATTAATTAAATGTTTTGTACTTACTAAACTTGATCTATTGTCATACCCTGATCCAATAATGTACTGAATTGCATTTCTTGCTTTGGTTTGAGCAGCAAATAGAGTCTTCCCCTTCGTCCCAAAAAGTAACTAGGTCCAATTTAGTCATTTTTTCCTATTCCAATTAAACACTTTCTGTTTTTTTATTATGATCAAAGGAAAAGATTATTCTTTTTACCAAAATATGATGATCGAATCATGATCTTATTAGATTCCACTGTGGAAGAATCACCCACAACTTTTTTCTAAGGAATTAGCCATGATATATCTGATCCATGCATAATATCATGAAAAATGGATACTTATTTATTTAAAAAATAAAAAGTAAAAAGGTTGTCATATTCAAAACCACAATTATGACATCCCGTAGTATGAGGAAAATTCATCGACTTTAGAAATCGTGATGTTTCAAGTCTTCTCTATCCCCCCAAAAAAGAAAAAAGAAAAAAGATTTCACCAAAATTTTCTCTTATCATAAGTCTTTTGAAAGATATGATATACATATAAATGAACATTTCTCTTTGTTCAGAAGAAAATGAGGATCTGGACAACCTAGATGAAACAAAAGATATCCAAATGAGTGGAAAGAAAATAAGAGAATAGGAAATCACTTTAGTTTTTGTTGATTTACCATGTGATCATTTTATTGAAAAAGACCGAAAGTCACGGTATTTATTTTACTTGGTCAGAATTTCTTCAACTATGTCATTGAATTCATTCAAGACTTGAGCAAAACTCAATTGGAGAAGATTATGGTACTTGGGTTTCCTTTATTGGAACTATATTCCTATTCAAATCTCATGGCTTAACCCTAGACAGGCGGTGGAAACTACCAAAGCTAGAGTATGGTAGGGGCAGAGCTTCTTTATTCAATTTGATCATTGCCTATTCAAAAGCATTATTGTTTTTAGGATCTCGATCAATTATTCACTTTGGATATGTTATTTTGGGGGCGATTTCTTCCTCTGTTAGAGGTGTTCCAGAAATGTCTACAATCAAGTAAATAGCTCTATGAACGAATGGATATGATCGAATTGAAAAATTAAGCAATCCTTTTCTTTTTCCTTTTTTTATTCTGATCATATTTAGACACCACATTTCTCTAGGTTGCTAACTCAATTGTAGCGCACTTGGCTCTTAAGTGCGGCTATGATCTAGTTGAGTTTCCTCGCTCTTTTTTCTACTCTCAAGTCTTGGAACTTCTAAAGTCTTGTTTCTATAGTGGACCAATTTATTGACAACAAATTCCATTGATTGATACAAGTTGATTTTCTATTACGACAGATTGATGAAATAATAGCCAGTCAAATAGCTGACTATTTATAGTTATTACCATCACGACAAAGAAGAGGTGGACCCAGTACTTTATTGCTATTCTAGTTGATCCGGATTCGACATTAGAAGTATATTAATTGTTCTCCAAGAACCAATGCTTTTTTTTGTCAAGACTATATGTTTGATCTTTCAAAGACCCAAAAAACAAGTAGTTAGAATTGTGTAAATGCACTCTGATGAATTACTCGTGCCAACTAACTTCTCAAAAAAAAACAAAAAACAAAAACAAAACAAAACAAACTAACTAACTAACTAATTCAATGTGAGGGAGCCGTCGGTGCCGTGAAAAACCCCAAAACATGCACAGAAATGGCAATTGTTGGCAATCTTTGGTTTCATTTAGGCTGTGCATCCCTATAACATCATTAGTAATTGCCTTCCACGTAGAATTCCTCCACATTATGGCCCAGGGAATTAAGGAAAGTATCTCAGTGGGCCCAAATGGATCCCGTGCTAATCTTGGCTGCTGAGGAACCTGAGCAGAAGCAGACGAAATGTCATATTCGTGGGTCCATACCTTTTGTTGGACGGATGACACCATGTGCTAAATGCTCTCCGCTGGTGCATGCATGATTGTCTACTTCCAATGACTGATGGCCTTTTGTGTCACGTGATGCTGGTGCCCCACATTGTCCATGCACCTAAGCAATTTTTATCCGCCCAGAACCATAAAAAAAATAATAATTAGGATTTTAAACCTTTTTATTTACATTTTAAACTATGTTCAAGAGTAGCCTTGGTACATCGGTGCAGTTGTCGTCTTTGACTTTGAAGTCATGGATTCAAAGCGTGAAAATAATATTTTGCAAAATAAAAGATAAAGCTGAGTACTATTGATCTTTGTGGTCTGCTCCTTCCGTAGACCCTGCATACCTTTTTTAAGTACTAACGGTGTTAGAAATTTTCATACACCATGAAATCTGCATTAGACCAAGACCATTCTTTTTTTCCAATCCCTAGTTCATAAAGTCCATCCGATGAATGATTAAATATTATAAACTAAACTACCATGACCTGGAAAATCCAGCGTGAAGTGAAAACCTCAACACTCCTTCAACGGTCACGATTTTCTAATCCGTGAATATGACATCATGCGACTTGGGGTTATACTTGTACGTACTTGTCAAGGTCTCGAAGTGAAAGGTCAAAACTGTGTTACATCTATGACGGGCTCAAGGGAAGGTTGCTGGAAATTCATGCTTTTGCTGAACAAAAAACTTATTCGAAGCTGAGAAACTCCTTTTTGTTAGCCGCAGCAGTTAGGATTTGAGCACAAAAATTTAATCACACATAACACACAGAGATTTATGTGGTTTCACCATATATAGCCTATGTTCATGAGAAGAGGGAAAAATTTCAGATTACACCCGTTTCCATTCTGATGATTTTGGCTCTGTCTTTGATCCTATTTATAGAGGCCATAATCATACTTTCCTTTTTCTTCTCTAACTAGGATTCCTAATCAGGTTTAAAATTATATTTAATTAACTCATCTTATTTTGCAGGATTTTTTGAATGTGATTATTGGGATGGACTTCATCACTTTTTGGTAGAACCGAAAAAGAAAAGAAAAGAAGAGAGTGGACAGGAGCGTTTCCTTAGTCACGAGAGAAGAATATGCAAAGAGTGGACAGAGTTGTTACCTTAACCTAGAGAGAGAGAGAGAGCAGTGTGCTTACCTTAACCAAGAAAGAAGAGAGAGAGAGAGAGAGCAGCGTGGCTACCTCAACCAAGAAAGAAGAACATCAAAAGATAGAAAGTGTCTGATTAGCTTAGGCAATATATATAGAGATAGAGAGTGATTACCTTAACCGAGAGAGAAGATAGAAAGAGTGGTTACCTTAACCAAGAGAGAGGGTGGTTAACTTACCCAAGAAAGAAGGAAATGAAGAGAGAGAGAGAGAGGACCTTTATTGCATGCCAAGCTGGTTTTGTGATGCCTAGAAAAGGCCAACACCTTCCCTTGCTTATTTGACCCGATTATGTGGAGCAGCCGCGTTGTCAACTTGTAGACAGCTGTATCGTAACGTTGCGACAAATTTATGCTCGTCGCTCCTAGAACAGAAAACGGCACGTGACCGATAAACAACCTTCTCTCACGCGCTCCGCCGGCCAAAACACTTGGCCGCTCACCTGGCCTACCATCACCAACCCAAGTAACAGTGGCCAGCACATTTATTATGCGAACGTGGGGAGAGCGAGCCATGAGAACCGCGTGGGGGTTTTTATTATTAACATGATGATGCCATTGGAATCCGTATTAGCTTAATTAATTACCATCATGTGCTGCTTGGTCTGGAAAACCTTATTATATGCTTGCCCTTGCTTTTATTCGTAAAACAGTAGCAGCCAATAGCATCAGTGGGCTCACTCTTTTCAATGATCTGAACCATTTATCTTATGTATGATCTGTGAACTAAAATTTTGAATTCTTATTAGATCACTATCATATACAGGTGCCTGTCTGAAATGCCTCATTATACAAAGAGAAAATGCAAAATTGGTGTGCAATTTCTGATTGATCCAAACCATCCATCTTGTCGATATCAAAGACTTCTGACACTGAAGAAATCTTATCTATGACTCATCCAAAGCAAGATTTAGTAGATAAATGGCTTGGATGATTGAAATGGTGAACCGCACGTATACTTATATGCAATCCATGTATAAGAACCTTTAATCAAAAGGGGGATAATTTAATACCAACAGAACCCATGTTAGATTGCTGTTATATATGCATGACATTAGTCAAAAGGGTGGGTGCTTTGTCAAGAAAGCTTATTGAATCTGAATGCTCAAGAAAGGGTTCCAAATGAGAAACTACCTTGTCACTTTGATCAGATTGTGGGACATTCTCACATTGGGTTCTTTGCATCTAACCTACATTTTACCTTTCGGGGGCTGCATCTGGTTCAGCATGATGACATGTGAGTGGGTCCATCATGTGCATCACCAAACTATATGGGCTTTTACTCAATTTGCAGTGAAAATGATGGCTCGGTGAAAGCACAAATAAGGCTACCGATGGTTATTGCAGGTGCAATCTGGATTGCAAGGATCTTAAGGCAAGGGAAGAGCATAGGTTCTGCACCATCTCTATCACTGATTTACGTGGGGCCTATCTTGTGCTTTTGTTGCCGACACTTACGTCAAAAAGGTCGGGGTAAGGTGCAAATAACTATCCATATACATTGTATCTACTCCTGCCAAAGTACGAGCAGGGTGCCCCAGTTTCATGATCCAGGGGGCAGGAGATGGACGAAAATTGATTTTCAAGGGAAGAGACTTCTTCGCAGAAAGCTACAGCTTCAAATTGGATTATACCAAGGACCCAAAAATAAAAACATTATTTCATATACGACTTTTCGATCTTTGGTGTAATTTAATTTGAAAGAATAAAACACTTTTTATGGAGAATTTTTTTTTTCTTTTTGTAAAAATTAATTTTCATTTGTTTTTGGCCGACGAAAAATGCAAAAAAAGTTATTGTCATGACCTAAGCATATGTGTCCACATTACAAAATCTCTGTGTTGATCGGCATCAGTAAACTTGCAGAACATGAACAGGCGACGGCCATGGTTTTGATTCAGTGCCAAGTGGATATTCCCCCATTTGCAAGATATTGTCCAACACAATCTTGTAGTTCACATTGCGCTGGCGAAGCAACTCCAAATTAGGATTCGTAGATTAAGCGGATTCGATGGTGCCCATGTAGGCGGCCCTTCAAAGTATTTGTCACCGGGAACATGACCATGCCTTGGAGAAGACTTTCTTGGCTCGGCTGTTGTCATCTTTTCAGTGCAATTCCTCATCATTTTTCCCAAACTCGTACCCGACGATGTCAGTTCTCCTCCGTTCACACGTTTCTAACACAGGGGTGTGTCCTTATCAAATTCATCCTCTTTTTCTCTTCAACTTGTATGTAGTCTATTGCTTTTGCGCTTGCAGGCATATTTTTTTCGACACCATGGCTGTTGTTCAAGATTCCTGTGACGACTTCATGACCAGGTGTTGACTACAGTGTGGGATAAAATCTGGCGAGAAATTGAAGGTATTCCCTCACTTGCGAGAAATGATAAATTGAGTCTCGGATTTATCAACGGCCGTTGGATACACCTGCTACTCGAATTGGCGATGGGACCCAGCGGAGGGAGACTTGTGATGGGAATATGATTTTAGCATAGTTTTAAATTTACCGGAGGGGCCACTAACCTTTTCTGTTTAGTTTGTTTTTGAGCCAAAAAGGGCTTCCGGTTCACGCGGAACTTGTGTGTGGAGAAGAACTGTGGACAGTGACCCGTCCGTGCATGCTGGAAGCAATGTGGGTGGATCCTGTGCTGCACCTGGAATTCAATTCTCATGCGAGAAATGAATTCCTGCAATCCCGTAGTAGACTCATCCTGCTAGTTCTGCCAAGGTAAAAAGGTGATCGTTCCAAGCAAACGCCCAAGTAAAACCGCTGGGGGTTGATTTTTTCATGAAACATTTTAGGGTTTTGCCGTAATTCAATTTCGAAGGTGTAACAAACTTTTCAGCGAGATTCCTCGCCTGTGGAAATCAATTCCGTCAACTCTCCACCAACCAAACAGATACTTAGATAAAAGTTAAAGTAATTACAGATGCATGACCACTAGAATATAAATCCAGGATTCATTCCATCAGTACCGGAGAATTAGATTCCCAGTGCACAAACCGACATTGCCTTCTTTGCCGTAAAATAATATTTCCATCAGAAGATCAATCCCAGTTCATAAGATAGTGTTTGGACACTGTATGCACTTTAGGATGAGTGGAATTCCTTGTACTGATCTTGACACACCCCACCTACCGTGGGGTCCACAGTAAGAATATTGTCCGCTTTGGGCCCACTGGGTCTGCACGGCTTTGTTCTCACCCCGGCTTCTCAGGGTAAAACGCGTTCTTCCCAGGGACGAAGTCCCAACGGTCCGAATATTGTCCGCTCTGGGGCTCCCCTCAGAGTATCTTGGGCTATTGCTCAGAGTATCTTGGCCCGAAGCCTCAACTCATCTTGCGCACCCTCAACCCATCTTGGTTCCACCCTCACGGGTTTGTTCCCTACGCAGAGCGAACCCCGCTCAGGACGCGTTCTTACTGCGAGGAGTGTTCCCACTCCTTATCACCCAGCCCAGCTCCCCTCTCCAGGCGGTATGGGACTAACTCTCAACCGTCGCCCCCTCGGCCTTCTCTGCTTCACCACCCCTCACAAGGCCATGGTACCTCACGGTGCCTGAGCCGGCAAGGCTAGATCCACTCGTAGGGAACAAAACCCATGAGGGTGGAACCAAGATGGGTTGAGGGTGCGCAAGATGGGTTGAGGCTGCGGGCCAAGATACTCTGAGCAATAGCCCAAGATACTCTGAGGGGAGACCCAAGACCGTGGACAATAACGGACCTTAAATGGAATGACGCGTTCTGAGCGGCGTTGCTGTGAAGGGAACAAAACCCTGCGGGTGCTGCCAAGATGGGTTGAGGGTTGGCCTTGTGAGGGGACCCAAGATACTCTGAGGGGGCCCAGAGGGGACAATATCATGTCCTTAAATGGAATGACGTGTTTTTCCCTGGACGCGGCGCACGGGACAATATCATTGCTGGGGGCCCGACGGGGCTGTGACAAATCTACGCCAGACACCATATAATGACTGATTTAAGTGAAGTCAACTTTGGAGAAATATACGCATAAAAAAAGGGGCAGCCCAGGTGCACAAAGCTCCCGCTTATACGGATTTTGAGAAGGGGCGAACCACGAGAGTCTATATTACAGAAATATCAATCCTCATATAATTACTATCTTTTTCTTTTTTTCCTTGGCTGACAATACAATGCAACGCAGTGTAAGATTGAAGTCCGTGGCTTCTTGCTTTAGGAATGTCAATCTTAACATAAAAGTGTGGAACTAGGAGTGAAAATCACAAAATTCATGGGTTTGGTGAATTAGGTTAAGAAATATTGGATGATGGGTCCTACTTCTAAGTGATGGGCCCGACCTATTGTGATCTGGTCCTTTGATCTAAAAAGATCTCCTTTTGATCACAGGAAGCAGACGATCGTAAATTATGAGATACAAGATGTCTACAATTAGATGAATCAGATGAACGGGACCATCACGCCAACGTTTGAAGGGTTGAAGAAGACTCAAACTTTTACAATGCTTCACCCAACATGCCTATAGCATCTTTTGTGATTAGTCTTTTTCGGAAAGTTGTTGCACAAGTTGCAATTTGAACAAACAAAGAAGAGAGATCTCAATGCGTCCCGGCTTTAAAAAACTTGAGTAAACTAAGTCTTGATCTCCAAAAATTCAACTAAGAAGAGCAATCCGGGGCATGAAGCTTCCGCATATGCAGGATTAATAATACACAATCTTACTTTGCGCTGTTTTTGTGCCCCTTTTTTGGCAAAGTTCACTTTAAAGTTGAAATTCACTGAGGCTAGCTAGTTGAATGATCTGAGCCTCAGACTCTGGAGGGTCCTTTTATCAATCTATTTACCCGCCAAATGGATGGTCGTGGATCACTGAAATGAGAGGCCTTACTTGACTTTCGTACCCTCTTACATTCCTTGTCTAAATGTGCACATCTACATACAATCATAATCATTTAGAAATGGGCCCTTCCTGTCAGTCCAATTAAATAGAATTGTTGAAATCGATGGACACAAATGAGCGTGTGTTCATCCGTTACACATGTTCCTTGCTTCCGAGGATGGTTTCACATGGTTGGAGACAATAGAAAATCAAAGAATAACAGCCCCCAACAACATGCATAGTCCTTCCCATTTTATAGAGGAAAACGCCCGGGATATCACCTCAGCCGCATGCATCTCCATGAAATCAATTATTTATCCGGTGGGTGCCATTATCAAAACTGCTCCTGGTCTATACTATTTTGCTGTGCGCCACTCGTACCAAGCAACTCAAGATGGTCAATAAAAATCCAGATGAAGACAGAAATGAGATGTACGCACGGATATTACCTGTTAACGACAGGGGCAACGCCCATGAAGTCTGGGTGGGTCAGTTCTTTAGTTAGACTTTGTAATGGCTAGAACTGATGCTTCAAATAACTCCTAATCTTCCATCAGTGGATAGCTCAAGCAGTACAGGCCTTTTCATCCCTGAAAGGCTACAGTTTATGAAAATGGAATACTTTTGATGGGGGTCCAACCTCTTATACCCTAAAAACCCTGAGAACTCGACTGGTTGAACTCAAAGGTAAGGCGAGCTGAGTTAACTCAGAGTAGATTGATGGTCGTCAGGGAAAACTTGTGTGAGATTTTTAGAAAGATCAATAATTTAGTTTAGAATTTATGTATAATTAAAATATTACACAGATTTAAGATCATTTCTTCAATTTGCTCTCTGCTCTCTACATCTAAGCTCATATCCGTCGGGATAGCTTCATTGATGTTACCCACCAAATAAAAGAACTGGTATTTTAACTCTTATCAAGTTACTCCTAGAGTGAGTCGAGTTAACTTGGATGAGTTTTCGAGCTGACTCACGACTTTTTCGACTATGCTTAGATCTAGAAATCCTTTTAACATTTTCTTTTTCTTTTTCTCTAGTTTACTTATTATAATCTAAATTAGGTACCAAACTAAATCTTAACCTGCACTTCACACCAAGAAGCTTAAGCCCACAGCTTGGGAGCCCTAGATTAAGATAAGGATTTGTCTAACGTAGAGTGAAATAGAGAACTGGACTTTTTATATGGTTAATTTTTGCGTCTAAATCAGTACATTAACTTAGACAAGCTAAATTACATGCCGGCCCAGATGGTTAGGTGTCCAAATTACTCTTCTTTTTTTTTTTTGGAGCAAATAACAAGATATATCACTCATCTACCAAAAAAAAACAGAGAGAGAAAAATAGAAAATTACTTATAAATATCCTTTTTTCTTCTAATATTTGCCAATATTTGTGGTCCATAATACACTCGAATTTATTGAGCGTCCTAGTAGTAAAGCCATCCATACCTCCCAAGTGTTTACAGCCTTCCATTTATAATCCTAATACTACTTAATTAACGCTAAAAAATTATATTCTCCTCCTTAATTACCCACGATGGAAAAAGAAAGCCACATATTCCCACGTGCTCAATGCTGCCGTCCTCGTAACCGCACACTGTTCTGGAAACTCTCGCGCAACCCAATTTCTCCTCATATTATTATGTCGCGGGATGACCAGACTCCAATTTCTAGTCCGCGAAGGCGAGCACTTTATGTAAAGTGCTTTGGGCACGTGCACGCGCTTGTAAGAAAGTTGTTTCCGTGAACATGGGTAGCGAGCAAAACGTGGGGCGCATTTTTTCTGTTAAAGAAATCGGTAAGAAATAAAATAATATTTTGAAAAGATAGGGATCGGATTTTATAATTCGTGAATCCTACGAAAAGCGACGACCAGGTCAAGGGCTGAGATTACTCATGAGGTATTGTGCGCGAGACAAGATTCCATGCGGATATTATTATTTTTTTCAACTTTGTTTTTCGTGGCTGCCGTCTTTTGTTTTTTTATTGTTTTAATTAGATAAATGGAAACTAACTAGGGTTAGGTTAGAGTAACTCTAGTTCAAGAGAGCCGATCTTCATTTGAATTCCACGTTGGTTCTTACGGTGTGGCGGCTTCCGCCGTAATAAAATCGAAGGAGGGAAGAACAAATGGGTAACCTTTTGGTTAAGTGATGTGATCAAGGCAAATTGACGGTCGCGATAAGCCGGAGATGTCAGTAGGTTGCCCCGGCCGGAAAACTTCTAGATATCCAAAATCTGAGCCGAGTTCGATCGATGACGGTCTTATTTAGAAATGAATTATTAGGAAAATCATATCCATTTCTGTCTTCTTCAATTTTCTTGGAAGTAGAATTGATTTTTTTTTTTTGGAATGGTGGAGAATAGATTTCATGGTCTAGAAGGGAAGAAAATCTGCCACAAAATGTGGAATTCATTTCCATCTGGAACTATATTTCTACGTTAGACAGTGGAAATCATGGAAAGCTGAAAAAATTGAATTCCGTTTCCTTCAGTTTCCACGCGTTTCCTGCTAACTAAAATGGCCATTAAGAACCTCGCCGGGAATCTTCTTCATGGCGTTTTCATTCTTCCCGTCTTTGTTCTCTTCGAAATTTGGTTCCATTTTTTCATGGGCAAGGCCAGTGGACCCACCTGGGATTAACGGTGGGGCTCGCTGTTAACGGCTCGATCGATGCTGACAGAAGATGGTGGGGCCAATCAGATGTGGTCTCGGAAGCATCTGAATTCAGTTTGACTATAATAATGACGCAGTTAACTGTTTTCCCTATCGCCCCTCGGCGGGCGGCATGTGGTAACAACGTGCATAACTGTTTTCCTATTATCAAAGTGAGAAGTGACATTTCCTTGGCTTTAACTGCTCATCAACGCGTATTAGCTTGACGCATGTCCTTCCCGACCACAGTAGAACTGAGAAAAGTAACTTTTGACACGCTAGTAAAGTACCCTTCTATCTCCTTAAAATAACGAAAATGGTCTCGTTCTTAAGATGGGGCCACGTTGGCTAGCTTTGTGAATAGTTACGAAACAACAAACCTTGTTAACCATTGCAATGGTTTGGATGAAGTACGGAATAGCTAACAAATTGAGATGTATGGTGGGTATGAATAATCCCAACCGTTGAAAGTTTGTTAGCTCTGTTTCGGCCAATGATGGGTTGTCATGATCACCACCCCAATAGACTGTGCCAACCAGACAATGCAAGATCTCTCTCAAAGTATGCTTGGTTGTAGGTTTGAGTTGAAGGTTTTTTTCTTTGGTTTGGGATTAGATTTGAGAGTGTATACTAGGAATTCGTTTTGAGAGTTTTTGCTTGTGCTTGAAAAAGAACAAAAGAGAAAAGAAAAGAAGTACATAGTCTATCTACTAACACGATGGGACAATCTACGGCACTCGATCATCGACATAGCTGATTGAGGGCCCCCACGGCCCATCTACTAACACTATTGAGCAATCCACTGTACTCGATTATCTAGGGAGGCAGTTTATTACACTCGATCATGATCTGAACTGTCAATGGATGGGCCCACGCGATCTATCTACTGCACTCGATCATCTGTAACAGCAAATAGTCAGCCGGACACTTGCAAGGAATGTACTGCACTATCATCGATCTTACTGTATCCAAATCGATGGTATTTTCGTAAAAACTAGAAAACCATGGTGTCATCCTAGTCATTCCCTCCCAGATACCTTCCAACTGGGCTTTTCGGTTAGTAGAAAGTAGAAGCCAAATTGCACTCGAAACCGCAACTAAGCCGGCAACTTCCCGATTAAATCGGCGATACTTCCACGAAACCGCCCACTTGGATCACTCTGCTATGCGAACTTGCCAACCCCACATTAAAATTCAACCGAAATGCACTTCAAATCTGTCCCAAACCCAAATGAAACCGAAATACTTGCTCACATATCTCCCTCTCTAGCCTTCCTCTCCTCACCCTCTCCCTTCTCGTCTCTCCCTCTTGCCGGAATACCACTTCCGAGGACCAGAAACGGTTCCCGTTCATTTCCAGTAACGCTTCCCGCCATTGACGTTTCTGCCTTCGAGGAAGCAACTGTCAGAACCCTAATCAAACCTCTTTTGTTGTTTGTTTGAGAAACCCTAGGAATGGAATGACAGAGAGTCGATTTCCGATGATGAATCTTTGGACAGACGATAACGCTTCGATGATGGAAGCCTTCATGGCTTCAGATCTCTCTCCCTTCCCTTGGCCTCCTTCTTCCGCTTCCACAACTGCAGATCCGGCGAAATCCATGGCAGCTAATCCAATTCCTTCTTCTTCCTCGTTTTTGAATCAGGAAACGCTGCAACAGCGTTTGCAGGCGTTAATTGAAGGTGCGAGGGAGAGCTGGACGTATGCGATTTTCTGGCAATCTTCCGTCGATGTTTCCGGCGTCTCACTTCTCGGATGGGGAGACGGTTACTACAAAGGAGAAGAAGATAAGCGAAAGCGGAAAACGACTGCGACTTCGGTGGCAGATCAGGAGCACCGTAAGAGAGTCCTTCGGGAGCTAAATTCATTGATATCCGGCGTTGCCACGTCGGCTGACGACGCCGTCGATGAGGAGGTGACTGATACGGAGTGGTTTTTTCTCGTGTCTATGACACAGTCGTTCGTGACTGGCGGAGGATTGCCTGGACAGGCTTTGTTTGCCGGAGCTTCTGAGTGGATCGCTGGGTGTGATCGGCTTGCCGCATCTTCGTGTGAACGCGCGAGACTAGCGCAGTCGTTTGGATTGCAAACGATGGTTTGCATCCAGTCGGCGAACGGCGTTGTTGAATTAGGATCGACGGAGCTGATTTTGCAGAGTTCCGATCTTATGAATAAGGTTCGCATTTTGTTCAATTTCAATAGCCTCGAAATCGGCTCGTGGCCGCCGCAGGCGGCAGATCAGGGGGAAACTGATCCTTCAGCTCTCTGGATTTCTGATCCCTCTGCAATTGAGATAAAAGATTCCGTCGTCGGAACTTCTGCGCCGGTGCAAGATATTTCCAAATCGATTCACTTTGAAAACCCTAGCTCGAGTAGCTTAACCGAAAATCCTTCTGCTATCCAAGTTAATCACCAGCACCAGCACCAGCACCATCAGCAGCAGCAGACGCAGTCTTTCTTCACTAGAGAATTGAATTTCTCCGAATTCGGATTCGACAGTGCAGCTACACGAAACGGCACCGTTTCACAGTCCTGCAAGCCGGAATCCGGCGAGATCTTGAATTTCGGAGATAGCAGAAAGAATTCAGGGGGAAATATGTTTCATCCACAGCAGGTTTCCGCAGATGAGAACAAAAAGAAGAGAACAGCGACCGCAAGAAGCAGTAACGAGGACGGAATGCTTTCATTCAGCTCCGGAGTTGTTCTGCCATCTTCCGGCATGGTAAAATCCTCTGGCGGAGATTCCGACCACTCCGATCTCGAAGCTTCAGTCCGAGAAGCAGAAAGTAGCAGAGTCGTAGATGTGGAAAAGCGCCCTCGAAAACGAGGGCGAAAACCTGCAAATGGCCGTGAAGAACCTCTGAATCATGTAGAAGCAGAACGACAAAGGCGAGAAAAGCTCAACCAGAGATTTTACGCTCTCAGAGCAGTGGTTCCCAATGTCTCAAAGATGGACAAAGCATCCCTGCTTGGCGATGCGATATCCTACATCAACGAACTGAAATCGAAAATGCTGACACTGGAAACGGATAAAGAAGGATTGCAATCGCAAATCGACGCACTGAAGAAGGAACTCTCCACAAGAGAATCCCGACCCGCAACTGATCATGAACTCAAGATCTCAAATTCGTCTCTCGGAAAATGCACCGGAGTCGAAATCGACGTCAAAATACTCGGGTGGGAAGCGATGATTCGAATCCAGTGTCATAAGAAGAACCACCCAGCTGCAAGGCTAATGTCAGCTCTGAAAGAGCTTGATCTTGATGTGCATTACGCCAGTGTTTCAGTAGTGAAAGATTTGATGATCCAGCAAGCCACTGTGAAAATGTCAAGCAGAATCTACTCCCAGGAGCAGCTTAGTTCGGCGCTCTTCTCCAAAGTTTCTGATCCCTGCAATGGTCGGTAGGAAGACTAGGCCAAGTCTTCAGTCCACCCATAATTGCTGCTGGAAGTTTTAAATTCCGGCAAGCAAGCTCTGTACAATATATAGCACGTTTAGCATTGGATCGAGTTCCAGTTAGCGAGGTTTAGAATTCAATTTCAACGAGCTGCTTCTTTCTCCGATGTCGATTCCAGTTCGCAAATGAGAAGAACTCTGATTTCTGTCAACGTTGAAGCAGCTCGAGTTCGTAAGGTACGCTGTAAATTCAATCGTTTACAGCTTTTTTTCGTGTTTGTGCTTCGATGTGTATATACATTAAATTAGTATCGACGTTATGAAGGAACGTAGCAGTTGTAGGATTGAAATTGGTGGAGATCCGGAACTCGTGGAGTCTGTAATGGGCAGTACTTCTTCTTCTTCTTTGAATTGTAGAACTCTTTTGCATTGTTGAATTGACAGGTTCTATTTGTAATACTTCCAAAACCAGTTTGTTCTGGATCTTAAACCATTATCTCAAGATTTGGGGGTCCTTTTCTGGGACGCATCCTGCAATTTCCTTTTCCTTTTTCAGAGACTGGATTTGGGGCCAAGGATAGTCATGTCGGACCGGCAACTGAGAGCTATGATTAGTAAGCTGTTGGAAGTAAATATAGAATCCAAATCTTCCTCATTGTTCCATGGAAAGATAGGATTTCAATCAATTCCAGTTCATCTCCCAGCTGGGTGGAATTGAATTCCACCTGAACTAGAGTTTTCTGAATGTTCCAAATTAACAAACTAACCATATGGGACAGCAGCTGAGCCTTTGTTTCGATTTGGTCCCTTGATGCACGTGCCGTTTGACCCCAAAGTGGATTTGTTTTAGCCTCCAATTTATGTATGGTATGTCACCTTGTTTTGGTGGGCTCTACGAGCACTATGAGTAAAAGAATCTTCTGTGAGTTCCCAGTGCTTTGTGACACGTTTCCTTTGTCGTATTATCGATTTATTTATTTATATTAGAAGATGGATAACATTTGGAAGCCGATGGTTTGGGGATGCACATCCCTCAATTGTGTGGTTGGTTGGTGCTTTGCATTTAGTAGAGCTTATTTGGAACTGTAAAATGGAACTGCCAAATGAAGCAAATTCGGAAGAAAAATGAGAATGACAAGAACAGTGTCTTGCTCAAGGAAGAAATATTCCCTTTTTGACCCACTTGTTTCACCTAGGCATGATAATACAAGAAAATATCCAGCCCAACGTATCAAACTGATTGTGTTGTGTCTTAACTGGAGGACAGATGAACCAAACTTCCAACCATATTGATTATCCTAAGCCTTTGATTTGTAGCCTCCAGGTGGAGAGAAAAATCACAAATTAAATTACACACAAATCCTTCTAAATTTAATTTCCAACCAAAGAGAAAAACGACAACTCAAACCTACAAACAATCGTATTTAAATTCTGGGTAGATGCCAGCATTTTCTGCTACCAACTCTGCCAAACACTGTCACTAGGTTGATGGATTGGTTTTGGAGTTTTTGGAACAGTCAAATAGTTGGGTTCCTCTTCTTTATTGTGGAAGGGTTCACTTGAACTTTAGCCTGCTAATATTTTCCAAGTGAACATGCGCGCATCTACCACGTAGAGCCTGCTAATAACAGATCATGTACCACCGCTCATTTGAGGCGTGAGAATAGTACTGTGGTCTTTTCCACCGTCCAATTTATTCTCTTTGACGATTGGGAATCTAACTTGTCTTTTGAGATGTCAAGCAAGAAGAAAAAGAAATCTAACGTGACTTTTCACTTATTCAATCATTGATGATAAGAATAAGACAGATAGGGGTAATGACATCCATGATTTTACCGCTTATTGGCTCTCAAACTTGCATTATGATGTCGAAGAAGACCAAGGGCCTGTGTTTCCCCCATCGAAATTAATCCTTTCAAGGAGAAAATGAAGTTTGGGACCTCAATTTATAACGTCGGATGCCGCATTTGCTATATACTAAGTCTTTGGGAAAATCCACATTAATGGGCCTATGCTTGTGCTTACGGTTCTAAATTGTCGATCAACGCGGTTGTTACCGTGAGCTCAGTTGCAAGTTAGATTGATACATCGGGTTTAGGGTTAAGATTTGGATTAATCTTGAGGATTTGGGTTAAATTCTCTAAGTTTTCCACAAATATATGAGATGCAATCGATTGGAAATTTTCAGTATGTTCTAAGTACCACCAATTTGGTTGGCAGGAAATGGACAGAAATTGATTTTCACTTAGATAGAAATTCTTTCTTCAAAGTGTTTTACTCCTTCAAATTGGACGCCATCTTGGGTCTTTGGTTTAATTGGATTTGAAGGCGTAAAGGACTTTTCAATTTTCCATTTAAAACAATAAAATATCCTGAATGATGAAAAAATTCTCACAATTTTAGAATTAAGGGCAACTTTACTGAATTAAAGACAAATTTATGTTACAATAGCTGTCAGTTTCTTACAAAATTCAATTTTTCATCAGAAACAAAAATTCCCAGAGATGAAAACACATCTATCCCAAAGACCACATAGACCATTCACCAATCCTTTTCAATGTGTTATTTAGGCAAGCACGTACATATACTATACAAAAGGTGCAATTGCTATAAATGTTGAGTAGAAAAAGACGTAGTCATTTTCCGATTCCACTTTGATACATTCCGTATGTTTTAGACTGCCTTCCATGTGCGAGCCACAAGCTGTTGACACCAAAGCAAGACTGAAAACTAGAATGATTACAGGATGGTCTATTTGAAATCAATCAAAGAATAAAAGAGATTGATGGTTAAGATGCTCTGATAAAATCATTTTTGTACAATTGCATATCTGTGGTAGGCCCATCCATTGGATAATTTACATCAATGCTGAACCCTAGTCATCACTTTCTTCAAAAAATGTCTGGTTAGAATGAGGTTGGTCACAGGTTTGAGTTATCACTTTCCTCTTTGGCCAGGAATTAGATTTAAGAGAGTGTACTAGTGATTGGCTTCCTACTTTTTCGCTTGTACAAAAAAGAAAAGAATAACCTAATTTGCTTTCTAATTCTTTGCTTGCACTAAAATAAAACCTAATTATCTTTCACCAAGGAGATAATGACCTAATCACACCCAGACTAAGTCCAGCTTATCTCTAGACCCATCATTTCTACTATGTCCAACACTCAGTAAGGAGCTTGTTAACTAGGAAAGTCATATAATGGTGATTGTATTTTCACCCGAAAAATATGAACGGCCAAACACAAGTGGGGCTTGGTATTTGATGATTGAAACTTTCTATCTTATAATCTTGCTATTGTTAAGCACATATACAAATACAGTAGAACCCTCTTAAAATAGTATATGATAAATTAATTATTTTCCTAAGCTAATAGAAACTGTCCTATCCCAACTTGGGCCAACATTGTATACTAATAAACTTAAAAAACTAAAAAGATAATAAATTTTTAAAAATTTAAGGGCACACTGATTATATAAAATAATATTCTCAAGTTTCAAGATCTCTTGTAATAAAAAGAGAGCTCAAATTGTCATTGCATTTCATAAAATAAGGATAGACAAAAGCAATGTACACTATGTTTGAGATAAAATCAGAAAAGAGAGAGATTTGCCTATATATTTTGGAGAAAAGACATTTGTTTACTATTTAAGAGAAAATTAGAAAGGTTGGAAGAGAAATAAAAAGATAAGAAGGCAATACATAATTACATAATAAAGATACAATACAATTTTTGTGGTTGTTAAAGAAGAACAAAAACATATTTAAAGAAAGTAAAAAAGATATATATCCATTCAAAAGAAAAAAGTATAAAAGACACAAAATATGATTAAATTAATAATAAAAATAAGCATTCCATATATATATATATATATATATCAATTTAGAAGCATTTGATAAAATAAAATCCCACTAAATCAATAGAAAATCTTCAATGACAAGGCTATTAATTTAAGGAGATGTTACGATAATTAAACTTATTTAATGAATTTAAGACTACAATTTTGAACTTTAACAGATGATTTTTTTTTTTGGAACTGGTAACACACACTATATAGGTCTTTATGTATACACTATCCTCAACTGTATCATAGGCAACCTCACTCCATGATCAAATGCCATTTCCAACATCCACTAAAGGGACTTGATGCACTACCTTAGACTTGTGACTAATTGTTTAATGGGAGAGGAGCCTTAGCTTAAACACTGGGCAAAGTAGGCTTTTGTGCTCTAAGGATGGCTAGAAAAATATAAAAACAATGGTAAACAGTCATTAACATCATTTGTACTCTACGTCATTTTCATGTTTGCCTTTTCCTTCTACATATCGTAAATTATACTCTACAACATTTGTAATTCCTATTAGGATCTGTTAATTTGTTTTTTACTTTGTAATTTTCTTGTTTGCCTTTTCCTTTTAATAAGTGACCATTGCTTTTCAAAAATCCAGATATTTAAGTGGAACTCAACAAGAAAAAGAAAGGAAAAGATATTAATTTAGATTAAAGAGGCAAATAGGAAAAAGAAAAGATATTTGGATTTAGGTGCATTTGGTTTGTTCAACTTTATTTGGACCTGGTAGTTAAAAGGAAAATATTTATAGCAAAGCCAAAGTGGGTGAGGAAATTAAGGGGTTGAAAAACCATATTTACATAAAGAAAGCCCTTTTAAGGTTTTGCTTTAGTTTCAACAAAAACTAGCTCTACTTTTGATCATAGTTACAACTTACAAAGTCTCTGAATAATTTATTTTATTCTATTTTTGAAAAATCTCGTGACTTCTCTATGTCCGACTTGATCATGAATAATTTAAAGTTCTAACTTTTTATGTTTCAAAAGAATTAATGACATAATTTACAGAATCAAAGAGATTTCATTATTATATGTTAATTTCTCAAATATTATTTGTAAATCTATTCATAAGTCGAGCTGATGTCTTCTAGTGAAGTGTGCAAGAAGTGCTTCTCCCATGGTACCTGGTAAGTTTGAGGTGGTTATGGGTGTCTATTCAGCATTACAAAAATATAAAAAGAGATTATAAAAAAAAAAAGTCTAGCTACAAATTCATGCATGTTAAAAGTTAAAATGACATTCTAATGGTATTGCATTTTTTTTTTCTAGTTTTTTCCGAACTTTTCTGGTTTGACTTATTCTCGCATTGGAACTTTGTTACTAGGCCTTGGATATTTAAGATAAATATTAGCTTAGTTGCATGCTACCATCAACTGCCTCAACAATGTTGGAGCGAACGACATGATTAGCATGTTAAGATTAAGATTTCAGTTATTTCAATTATTCAAATACTTCAATACAGAATATTTTCATTAGATATAACTAAAAACACCTAAGTTTTGGTGAGATAAAGTATCTGTTAGGATGAGGAAACGCAAATTGTTCATGATAAAAGAAAGAATTTGCATTCCGTCTGCTTTGAAGCAAACTGCCCACCTACCTCAACACCTTGCTACGATTATCACATATTTTTGTGCTACAAAACATAGCTGGATATGTTTCTTTCTTTTTGTTACAACTACTTGGCCACCTTAATTGTTGTATTTTATGGTGACACTGGCTAAATTAGAGTGGTGGGAATCCACTAAAGCCTATTACATCCGCTACGAGCATGATCATTAGATTATTAGCTATTATTGATTAGCTGGTCAAATAGCAGTGAAAGAAATTTAACAAATTATTAGAAAATCAAAATAATTTTCTATCGATTTGTTTAATCTTTTTTCTTGATCTATAAGATCTATACATGAACGCATTCACATTATATCCATAACATATAAACATTTGTGCCTGACCTACGTTATGAGAGACGCACACTTCGTTAACCATGACCCCCGTTTTATTTATGTGTAAAACACATATCTAATCCAGTGTATAAGGGGCTGGAATTGTCAGCTCCATAACTATATTAGCTTTGCACATCAATTTACACTTTCAAAAGGTAACATATAAACATTTGTGCCTGACCTACGTTATGAGAGACGCACACTTCGTTAACCATGACCCCCGTTTTATTTATGTGTAAAACACGTCTCTAATCCAGTGTATAAGGGGCTGGAGTTGTCAGCTCCATAACTATATTAGCTTTGCACATCAATTTACACTTTCAAAAGGAAAAAAAGAAGAAGAAGAGAAAAAGAGAGTAAAAGTATAAGACCAACGGTCCTGATAGAAGATTTCCTAATTGGTTTTCCAACTAGTATGTTATGTGTTCAAGTCTGCTCCATTAGGAGAGGAAAGAAGAAGGAATGATAACTTGGTAGAAAAAGTATGTGAAAATGGTGGGCGCCAATATAATTTCCTTCATGTTTGCTTAAGTATTGCTCGAAGTTGTCCATTTTGATGCAGGCTACCTTCTGGTGTGAATATTTTTTTTCGAAGGCCTACTATAGGTAGCTACTGTCCTAAAACACTTCCTTTCATTAGTAAAGGATTTTTTAATTTTTATTGTTGAAGGTTGCAATTAGATTAATGAAAGAGTGGTAAAGTTAGGATTGAGGTAATCCCAACCTAAAACAGCATAGTCAAGAATCAACCAGAGAGGTGCAATAGAGTTGTCCACAAACTGGAAGCAAGGAAACGAATACTAAACAAAAACCCACAAGTCATCAACTCACGTCAAGGGAGAAGGGAAAACGCTCGTAAGGTCGAACCTAACCATAATCAGACCCAAAGAGGGGTCAACATGGCGAATCTGTTGAAGGATGTGACACTACTAGCTGTCACTCAAATCATATATTTTTATTTAAATTTGTTTCAGATTTACTTATAATCAATTTGTTAAAATAAATTGGATCTTCTCCATTAAGTTAATTTCTTGAGATAGACTTAGGTGTTGAGTTATCTTATCTGATTTGAAAATTTTTGAAGCTAGTATCCCTCTATAAATACTGATGAATAAAATATGAGTTTTTGTTGCATGTTCTTTACAACCTTTTCCTAATTCTTAGCTTTGAAATTATAATAAATGGTATCAGAGCCTCATTGTTCTTAGAGGGGCTGTGAGTGAGAAAGAGAGAAAACTAGCAAGAAACCATAATGGCATCTAGCAATACTCTTTCCTCTTCACCTCCAGTATTTGTTGGGGAAAATTATGCAATGTGGGCTGTTAAGATGAAAGCTTATTTGAGAGCTTATGGTCTCTAGGAGGTAGAAGTGATCCACCTCCTTTGCCAAATAACCCAACAATGGCTCAGATAAAACAACATAGTGAAGAAGTTGCCAAAGAAGGAAAAGCTCTCATCGTCCTACACCTAGCAGTAAATGATAATATATTCATCAGAATAATGGCTTGTGAGACTACAATGGAAACTTGGGACAAGCTCAAGGAGGAGTTCTGGGACATTGAAAGAATTAGATAGCTGCAAATCTTGAATTTGAGGAGAGAGTTCGAAGCCTTGAAGATGAAAAATGTTGAAACAGTAAAAGAGTTTGTTGATAGACTGATGAAAGTGGTGAATCAAATTAGACTGATGGGTGAGGAACTAATGACAAAAGAATTATGGAGAAGGTTTTGATAACTCTTCCTAAGAGGTTAGGGTAAAAAATTTCCTCTCTTGCAGATTCTAAAGATGTTTTTGCAGATTTTAGGTTTAGAGCTTGCGAATGCTTTACAAGCTACTGAGCATAGAAGATCCTTGAGAATGGAGGAAAATACTGAAGGTGCTTTCTTGGCCAAAAATAAAGGGAAGGCTCAAGCAAGTTATGGAGAAAGAAAGTCTACAGGTGAAAAGAAGGATAATAACAAAAGTAAAGCTGTTAGCAACAAAGATTGGGGGAAGAAAGAAGGAAAATTTTCACCTTGTCCAAACTGCAAAAAGACAAATCATTTAGAGACAATTTGCTACTATAGACCAGGCATACAATGCAGAAACTATAAACAATTTGGACATATAGAAAAGTTTGCAAAGTCAAGAAGGAACAAGGTTAGTAGGTCCAAGTTTCTGAAAATTAGCAGTATGAAGAAACAGTTTTTGCTCCTATGTGCTATAATACAACTTATAATTCAGAAGCTTGGCTAATAGATAGCTGTTGCACTCATCACATTACGCCAGAATTCAACATATTTATAAATCTTGACAAATCCTACACTTCAAGAGTAAAGGTTGGGAATTCAAACCTTGTTGAAGTCAAAGATAAAGGAGTTGTTACTGTGGAAACTCCAACAAGTATTAAATTTATTATAGATGTTTGTGCCACAAATAGATCAAAACCCATTGAGTGTAGGACAAATGCTAGAGAGGAATTATACTTTATTGTTCAAAGATATGACTTGTAAAATTCTAAAGCTAAATGACCATGAATTAATGACTATTTAGATGAAAGGTAGAAGCTTTCTTTTGGTTTGGAATTCTAAAAATATCAAAGCATATCCTAGTTCTGTTGATGATTCATCTCTTTGGCATAAGAGATTTAGGCACTTTAATTTTTCACTATTGAAATATATGCACACTAATGGTTTACCTCATAATATGCCTATCATGCATGACTGTGATAATATATGTGAAATTTGTCTATTGGGAAACCAATCAAAGTTGCCATTTCTAGCAAATCATTCTTGGAGAGCTTTGAGGAAGCTGAAACTAGTACATACAGATGGACCCATGAAAACAGAATCTTTAAATGGTCGTAAATATTTTATTCTGTTTATTGATGATTTTTCCAGAATGTTTTGATTGTATTTTCTCAAACGGAAATCTAAAGTGACAGCTATTTTTCAAAGTTTCAAGGCTTTGGTTGAGAACCAAAGTAGATGCAAAATCAAAATACTCAGATCTGATAATGGAACTGAGTATACTTATGATAAGTTCAACGACTTTTGTGAAGCAGCACTCATTCACTACCAATTGACCACGACTTACACACCCCAACAGAATGGTGTGAGTGAGAGGAAGAACATAACCGTATAGCAATGGCCACATGTGTTTTGTTTGAAAAGAAACTTCATAAGAATGAGACTTGGCAGCTGGTCAATAGGCTTACATCAAATACAAGAAAAAGCCACAACAATTTTCTGTGATAACCAATCTGCAATTGCTATGGCTAAAAATCCTATGTTTATGGAAGAACTAAGCACATAAAGAGCAAGTATCATTTTATTAGGGAGGTAGAAAAAGAGAAAGAATTGAAGCCGTTTCATTGTAGTTCTGAAGACCAAGTAGTAGATATCTTGACCAGGGCTTTATCCAAAGCATGGTTTGGGCAGCTGAGAAAGAGTCTCGAAGTTTCCAGCTAAAGTGCCAAGGAGAAGAGTTGAAGGACGTGACACTGCTAGCTGTCACTCCAATCTTATCGTTTTATTTAAATTTGTTTCAGATTTACTTATAATTAGTTTGTTAAAAGAAATTGAATTTATCGATTAAGTTAATTTGTTGAGATAGACTTAGGTGTTGAGTTATTTTATTTGATTTGAAAATTTCTGAAGCTTGTATCCTGCTGTAAGTACTAATGAATAAAGCGTGCGTTTTTGCTGCTTACAACTTTCTGCCAATTCTCAGCTTTGAAATTCTAATAGAATCTTTTCTTTTACTCTGATAGCCTTCGTTAGCCCTCTAGTCTGCTTATACATTAGCAGACCGATAAACATGTTGAACCAAGATAAGAGGTTGGTCAATCCGCTGCCAAATCCTTTCTAGCAAACTGAGAACTCTCCATGGAGTAAGTGCGTATTTAGAGATCCACCTCATAGTGTTTTCAGAACATCTGTTAATGATAAGGGGTAGGACAGGGGATAAAGACCATTTCTGGATAGCAAAGCACTGAGCATTTACCTCCGCAGCAGTTGAGTCATTGAACACCAAAGGACCTGCCAATTCAAACAACTTTTCCTGTCCATGATTTCTATGAACGGCACCATAACCGTAAGGCCCAGAGTTGCCAATGCTGGAACCATCAAAGTTAAGTTTAAAGGAATTGGGTGGGGGAGGAGACCAATTAGGAAGGGATTCAAACTTAGTGACTTTTCGGACAAGGTAGACTTCAATTGGAGAGAAACTGAGGAAAGGAATACAGGCGACGAATCCCATGAACTTTAGCCCAACGAATGACCTGATCTTTGATAGAGAAAGAGAGAGCTTTGAGAGTTCGGGTTCACAGATTGAAGCATCTTTGATTTCTCTCCTTCCACAGAAACTACTAGATCAAAGGAAAGTTGGATTTTCACTTAAATTTCTTGACCTTCGACCCAGGGATGTTGGATCATTAGATATTGTGTTCATGAACGGACCGAGGACGCACCCAGTTGATATCAAACAACACCCGAAAACAAGATCATAATTTCAGATGAACAGAAATTTCACATGACTCATGAAATGAGCCCAAAGTCCTTGTTTTTTCATTTTTCATCTGTTTCTGACAATGCACTTACAGGGAAAGCTGTAACCATATACTCATAGCTTGGCTTTACCGTCATATGAGCTCTCTCGGCAAGGGGAATTTCTCCTTCTTTGTAGTTCATCAAATGTATCGACCTTCAGATCTTACAGGACATCGTCAACGGACCTACAACGCCTAGTCGGTGATAAACTTTTCTTTGTAATTGCTACTGGTTTGCAAAATTGGAAGTGACTACTAAATTACCCAGATCTAAAAATTTCTATTTCTCGTCGCCTGAGAGATTCGAACTCTCGCGGGGAAACCCCATGTACTTAGCAGGCACACGCCTTAACCACTCGGCCAAAGCGACTTTTGTTATTTTATCTAAGCTGCAAGATTATATCTAGAAAACTGTATTCCTGCTTAGCAAGCCAATTTGGCTTTCTTCGGCTCTAAATTGACCCACTGGCCTAGTTGGCCTGTGTGCGCTCAGCTGTGTATGGGTCAGAAAGGACACAAAGTCCGAGAAAATAAATAAATGGATCTGAATGCAGTCCTTTCGATCTAAAAGAGAATTTAGTCACACCATGACTTGAGCTTGGTCCATTGAAAGCCCGCAAACCTTTCGGGGCTACTCTTCGCCTGTGGCCAAGAGTGCTTTGAATGCATAGTTGATCTAAACCGTTTACTGATACGGCTACACCAAATCTCTGAAAGGACAATCCAATAATAAACTAGATGTAGATTCGTTTGTTGATCTTAAACAACCACGAGCAGCAGTTTCTAATTGGTCATTGGCCAAAGTTGTACTCGTTTGAAAGTAGTATCCATTGGCTCACGATTCTCCGGTTACAAGAGATTCCATGTCGACAACAATTAGATTAACCATTCGTATTAACATAGGAGTCATCGTCAAAGTGGGATGCCTCGTCACGGGCTTACCTTTTCATACTCCTCTACAGCACTTAGCCTTGCAATGCACTCGAGCACAGCAACAGTCCATGAAACGCTGTAGGCTATAGCATAGACTTGATAAATGGCTGGTAGTCTTACTAAGATTTTTCTTAGGACAGGCTTGACCCATGACTAACTCATCATGTTAAGGTTTCTTTTAGAACAGGCTGACCCATGGTTAGATTGGCTGTACTTAGTCCTGTTTCTTATCTAGAAATATAAGATAAGACTCCCAAATGTTCCAAAACAACTTCTAGGGAGAAAGGACCATTTTTAGCAAACTCTTCGAGAGCTGCCTGTACGACTTCATATATATATCCTCTCTACCAAATTAAGCATATCCATATCGTCTCAACCAAATTAAGTACTGGATGAGCATTACTTTCGGATCACGTCTTCCTTTTCCATTAGGAAACCGTTTCCAATCACCAGCCCTACTCCATCGTTCTCCAACGAAAAAGTAACAGCAAAAACACCCAATCAATATGTCCAAACTCCTCCTCTCTTTCCCTTCTTCCTCCATTAAACTCATCCCTCCACTCTCTCTCTCTCTCTCTCTCTCTCTCTCTCCCCCACCATAGAGAAGAGAAGAGAAGACGAAAAGAGAACCAATAAAATAACCCTCCAATGCCACCATGAGCTGCAGCTCTTGCCTCCCCTGCTCCAATTTAGAGAGGAACAACTCGGACCAGCTAGAGCGTTTGGTCAACGTGCGGGTGGAGAAATGGCGGGGGCTTAATTCGGATCGACGGTCGTGGTCCGGCCCTATTCAAACCGAACGACCGTCGGAAGGGAAAGGGAAGGGTCATCGTAGGCTCGTTAGTAGCATTGGTGCACCTGCAGCTGTAGAAGAAAGAGCTGCGGCTACTCAAGGGGAACCGCGGCTTCTAAGGAGCTGTGGTATGAGAAGGGATTGGAGTTTCGAGGATCTGAAGAAGATCAAGGCTGCTCTTACCAGGTGAACGGATATAAAAGGGAGAATGAGAAATTTGGCTTTCATCTGAATCTGTTTCCTCTCATTAATTTTTGCTTGTTTTTATTTAATTATGACGCGAATATTAAGTGTGTTTTAAGATAATTTGTATCTCATTCCCGTCATTGTTAAATAAAGGAAGCTCTTGGAAAATTTTGCGCCAAAAATGTGGAAGAATCTAAGTCTTTATCATGTGTTTTTTTTATGTATGAAATTTAGAAGATAAGTGCCTACTAAGTTGTCAACAAATGTCTCACGTAATTGGTCGCAGACAACTCAACATCTTCTGATCACAAACAACTCAACTCGACATCTCCCGGACTATGTCTGGCCGACGGCTGAAGATGAAGATGTTGCTTTCTTCTTTGGCCAAATACGATTTAGTGTGTGAACGAGAGTCTATGACTGTCGCAAAAATTAAATAAATTCTGCTAACCTGAGTGCTGCCAAAGGTCTATTGCGGGACGTTTGTTGCCCCATATGGGCTGTTGATCATGTGAATGGTGGAGATCAGATTCGGATAGAAACAATGAGTTACAGAAAAAGAAATAAAAAATCCCCATTCTATTTCTAATCAATTTTTCAAAGGTTCTCTTACAAGACTTTAAGACCGTTTTAAAGGTTTCTCAAGAATCATTTTCATGGTTCCCAAGAGTAGCCCCTATTATATCTCTATTTATATTCTACGTCTGCTAACCCCAAAATCACTTGTTTTATATCCATCTCCAAATACCCATAATCACTACCATCATTTGGCACCCTACTTAAGCTCCATTGTTATTCCAACACCCTTCAGTTCATACCTCAATAGGGATGATGAAATTGGAAAGTTTCTTACTGAGAAAATGATTCTCAATACGTGATTATTTCTAGCATACAAGCAGATAGATAGGAGTCGTCCTAGCCTTCTACGGTGGTGGTGCAGGTAAAGGCTTTCCTCTTATAAATCATGTGTTTGGTTTAGGATAATCTATAAACCTCGCTTGCCTAACAAAAAATAAAAAAATGATAGGAGAGGATTGCTCTAGTAAGCAGGCACTCTTACTGAACAAATTTTATTTCCAGTTACAAATGCCATCGTCGTCGTCATCAATACCTTATCCCAATAAAGGTAGGTTACATGAATTTTGTTCCTCTATTAAGTACCATGACTTCATTTAGTTTTTAAGTTTTTAAATCTTTTTTTACTATTTCTACTTACTTTCTTTTGAATTTTTTCCTTTTCTTTGTCATTTTAGAACCTTCTACTTGTATTGCCTCACTCTTTTTAACTCGTGCCAGTTTCAGTTTTTGTTGAACATATCCAAACTATTTAAATCTAATCTTCTAGTCACAAATGTAAAGCCCTGATATTTTCATACGCTTAATACCATTAACCCTGAACCCTATTTCCAGAGGCTATGTTTGTTATTCTTTTTCCTTGCTTGTTGGGCCTTTTAGATCAATTAGCTTACCAATGAAAAAACTACGAAAATATGATGATTTTATTTGCTAATTGTTTTATTTTCTAATATCAATGCCTGTTATTTGAAGTACCAAGAAACATTGGACACGACATCCAAGAGGTAACTTTGAACGTGTCAATAATTTAGGAAAGTGCTAATAAGATGAATTGATTAGATCTTTGAAATCATATATACCTTTTGAAAATCTTACAAATGTAGCATTCACAAATGACAGACGATATTAAGGCGGCTAAAAAATAGGGCTCACATATTTTTGGTCATCAAATGCTAACCTGATCAAATAATTCATATCTGTGAGTGGACATATACAAGGACATTAAATTGAAGCTTAGGGCTATCTAGTTACCATGGTGCGATTCAGATCAATCATGGATAAAAAAAGACAGTCCAGTTCATAAAGCTTGGACCACAAAAGGATATAGTATCCAACCTTATCTTATATTTATAAGAGATTATTTTCACGCTTCAAACCTGTGTAACTTTCAGATCCACTATGACAAGTTAACCATTGTACCAAGGTTCTCCCTCTCAGATTAATCATATAGATGAGTGATTTAAATCAATCATAAGGGGAGCCGGCTACATAAGAGACAAGGTGCTTTATCGTAAACATTCCACTTAAGAAAACTTTGAGCAGCTTGTGAAAATTTGTTGGAGCAATCCTTCCAAAGGAAAGGTGGGGATGTAGTCATGTACATACATAAGCCTACACGTTGGTGATCATTACCATACGGCTCATGGGCCAGCCCATACATAGAGATTGATACCATAAATCTAAATTTCCTGGCCTTAACTACTTTCAACTTTCTGCTCTTCCATCGACCCGACGTACTAAGATTTGGGATGACAAATTTCAATGCGTGCATATCCAAGTGGTGGCCCATAATACGAGTGCTGGACATCCAATCCCACGATTTTTGGACTAGACCATTGAATTTTGTCGATCTGGATGGATCCAGATACGTGCATTGCTGGACTAATTTCACATGGCTAACTTCAATGTATGAGCTGCGTTGGGATACCGCCCAAGGACCAGATTTTTCTAGACAATCCACTCTCTTCTAAAGCCTTCTCGAACGTAAACGAAAGGTACACATTTTCTAGTAACCAGTTCCTCCTATAAGTACACACCGTCCTGCACTTCAATTCCTCCAGGCAGTAACCAGCATATACGGACTGATAGTGCGTTCCTGTTTTCACCTGAAACCCCTTGTTCTTCTGTTTCAGTTCTCTGCCATTACGGTTTGATCTTCACCATGGATACACTGCCCAGGGACATGCAGAAGGTCATAAATTTCCCAGAGGAGATGGAGAAAATGCTGCAACCGCCAGCTAGAAGGTACGTGAAGAATGCAAAGGCCATTTTCCGCACCCAAGCTGATATCTTCGAGCACCCTGATCATTATTCCTTCATCCTCGATATGCCTGGTCTCCAAGTGGACAACATCAAGGTAAAGTTCCTCTCTCTCAATCCAAATTGTTGGATTCCAGTGTTTCTTTCTCTAGCCCAATAAGATTCCAACATCTCTCTAGACCCTAATTGGATTTCATTGTTTCTCTCTCTAGAGCCTAGACCTACCCACTTGGAGTCCAATTGTCCTCTCTGGGTGGTGCCTGACCTGACTAGGCAAAAATTAATCTGGATCACACGGCCCAATATTTGCGTCCAAATCCAAAGATTTTATTGGGCTCCGCTAGAAGATGCCATGGATCTAAGTACCTGAATAAGTTGGTTGAGATCTTGCTGCAGAAATCCTGAAGGTTGTGATTGGAATGGATCAAAGGCTAGGAATGTTCACGGCTGATCCTGGAGGGGGTTGGTCTTACAGGCAACGACAGGTCATGCCAGTCCAAATTGATTTAAATAGCTGAATTATATGTAGGTCCAGTAGTCTAAATCTCAACCGTTCCAAGTTCCTCTAGATGACTTCAACCTTTGATGGGTGCTGGTTTGATTCCTTCTCAGAATCCTCAGAGGAGAGAATTTTAGCCTGAAAACGAACCTATTCAGGAAGAACTTATTCCATGGTTTTTTATTATGCATGTTATGGAAGATTTTCCTAATAAATCAACCCAAGTCATCTCTCTGACGCTTTCTTTCCATGGTTACGGGAACAGGTGAAGGTGGAGAATGGAATTCTACACGTAGCCGGGAAGATAAAGAAGAAGAAGATTCCACAGCTTGAGAAGCAAGGGGTGAAACCAATAAGGATAGAGAGGAAAAGAGCTCGTTACATGAGAAAATTCACACTCCCACAGAACGCTAATGCTGAGGATGTGAAGGCTTCTTATAAGGATGGGGTGCTAACTGTCAATGTGGCCAAGAAGCAAGTAGAAGAGACTCCCAAGCCCAAGACAATCACTTTTCCAATCTCATAAATGGGGTTCCTGAGCTTCTTGTGTTTCATTTTCTGAGCTGATTTGTCTGTAGATGAATTCTTGTGTAGAGTGAAAATATGAGGATCTAATAGTTTCAGGAATGTCTTGATCTCATAATTAATAAATGTCGTGGTTTTACACTTGGTTTTTCTTCTCCTTTCAATGGATCAATTTGATCTACTATTCCTAGACCCATGAGCAATGCTTTCTATTCAATAGAAACAAAGAAGAACTAAGATTTTGCGAACACTCTGGAGATAGTCTCGAAGAGAGGATTCTTATGGCATGTAACGTCATATGGAATGCAAGCATGGTGGTGATGTATAGGATTTGGGACTGCATCAACCTTGTGTAGTATTGGGCATTTAGAATTCAATAATAAATAATAAGTGAGAATTGAATTCTAGATTAGATAAATTCAACTCTTACCTAATGGGTCTTTAAGCTACAAGAGGATAATTGAATTTTGGTACAATCACTGGATTACTTTCGGAAATTCAATTCTTACCGAATGACTAGGTTCTTGGTGCACAAAAGACTTTTGTTTGGTTAGAGACACAGTTGCAGGCTTACTCTACAAACCTTAGAAACGCCAGACCAAAAATTGTAGATGAGCAATCTGGTGATCCGCATGAAGTCCTGTGTTTCAATTGCTGATTGGTACCGTTGGTTGTGCTTATAATTTACGTCAACATTTCTCTCTTTGACATCTCATTTTGTAGTTTCTGGTATGGAAGAATTGGGCATTTAGACTGTAATTATTAAGTAGAATTGAATTCTAGATTAGACAAATTCAATTCTTACCTAATGGGACGTTAAGCTGCAAGAAGATAATTGAATTTTGGTACAATCACTGGATTACTTCGGAAATTCAATTCCTACGGAAGGACTAGTTTCTTTGTGCACAAAAGACTTTTGTTTAGTTAGAGACATTGTAGCTGGGCTTACTCTACAAACTTTAGAAACACCAGACCAAAAATTGTGGATGATCAATCTGGTGAGCTGCATGAAGTCCTGTGTTTCAATTGCTGATTATTGTGAATTTTTGCTACCGTTGGTTGTGCTTATAGTTTACGTCAACATTTGTCTCTTTGTCATCCCATTTTGTAGTTTCTGATATGGAAGAATTTTTTCTTTCTTCTACTTGCTGCCAGTTGCTACTCACTGCCATGTTATTTTGTCTGCTGGTAGACGCGTCATAAGTCCCTTCTGTTCGAAGTAACTAACAACTTTGAATTGAATTGATGGTATTACTAATACTAAAATGAACCTGAAGATCAAAAGAATGCAAGGATCAATGGAGCTGCTCTGAAATGGCTGAATGATAAATGCCATCTAGAATTGAGTGAAGGAACTAACCCAATAGTATGTTGTGACTTGTGACCTCTTCTTCTTCAATGTTTCAGGTGGAATGGCAGTCGAACGAGTCAATCGATAGTCCATGCGCTGAGACGTTTGGATTATCTGCAGGAATTGCTTTCTAGCTCATAGAAAGACCAAGTGACGCATTAGACAGTTGATTCTTCTTCCATCTTATTTCTTGCATCTACTTTCCAATGTCTACCATCTTGCATGGAATCATTATCGCCGTTGTCATCGGGGTTTACTGGGTGCTCAGACTGAAACCCACGTCCTGGTGGTGCCTCCGCCTTTACTTGCATAGGATCATGGAAACCTTGAAGGTTTGTGGGTGAAGAGTTGGGTTGATGTTCATTTGATACACTAGGAGAAAAAGATATATTTGCAACTGATATGATATTTGTTATTTCTGGTTCATGAGGCAAAGAGTTGGGTTGATCTTCATTCGTTAAACTGGGGGCAGAAGATAAGTCAGAAACTGACATGCCTTTTGGTGTTTCTGGTTCATGAGGCAAAGAGCTGGGCTGATGGTCATTTGTTATATTGGGGGCAGCTGATGTGTCTGCAAGTGATATGCTATTTGGCGTTTCTGCTTCGAGAGATGGAGAGTTGGGTTGATGTTCGCTTGATAAACTGGAGGCAGAGGCTAGATCTCCAATTGATGTGCTCTTTGGAATTTGTGGTGCATGAGGTGAACATTTGGGTTGATGTTCATTAGCTAAACTGGGGGCAGGTGGTTGATCTCTAACTGATGCGCTCTCTGGGATGCCCGATGCATGAGGCGAAGAGTTGGGTTGATGGTCATTTGTTGGACTAGCAGTATGATCCCCAAGTGACGTGCTCTCTTGTATTCCTGATGCATGAAACTCTCTTGCATCTTTCTTCCACTTTCGATGGGAGTGAACTCGAGCCTCAAATTTGACAATAACTGCACTTTCTGGTGGTTCAATTGGAAGTACATTTGGTTCGGTTGTCAGATAAGCATTCTTCGTATCTGCTTCAAGACGTTTCCGAGCCCTGTACCTACGTTGTCGCTCTCTGTTCTTCAGGCGCCGGGCCATAAGGTCATGAGTTCTTTTAGTGCATCCCCCTAGGTGATAACCGGCTTCTACTCTGGCAAGTGGCTGTATAAATATAACCTGGAGAAGTGGATCAAGGTCAGGAAACATATAGAAAAACATCGACGTTAAGGATGAATCTTTTGAATGCTGATGCTCCTATCGGTGAGCTTTGTCTGATCAGATAAACACCAAAATGTAGAGTGTAACAAAATCTTGATTGCGAAGACTCACATTTTGTGAGCAAGACATGTGATTGTGAGTCATGTCTGTGTCTCCGTGGACATTCAGTTCAAAAGACTGCACAATGGTCTGTTGTTGCATTGGGATCTCTCTAACTTGATGGGATGCAGCATCTGTACGCATTTTATCACATTCTGATCCTGTGTATGAGCAAACTATTGATCATATACGTATTCCCCAGAGGGAAGAATGTACTGCTGGCTTTTACCTTCACGGGAGTTTTGAGCATTTAGTGTTGCAGAAGCGGAAACTCTTGTAGATTCCTTGCCAAAATTGTCATTACAATCCTGTGGAATAATAGTCTGGGCATTCATTTGCATGTTTACGGAGCCAACATCGAGTTCAGATGCAGCATGCCCATTAGCCACTGCAGGTGGAGCCAAGACAGAACATTCCTCAGGCAGCGATTTCCTTTCGAAGCGTGTGGAGTGGTTCCCTTGAAAGACATTCTCATCTCTCTTAGCCTTCTCTTCACGTTTACGGGCCCTATACCGTTGTTGTCGTACTCGGTTCTTAAGGCGACGTGCCTCTGTATCCATAGAACTTCTACCACGTAACCTGAAATGGCATTTCTATTGGTTACGGTAGAAGTGAACTTTGTATCATAGCGAGTATAACCATGTGACATTCAGCGTAGACATTCACAAGTGAGCAGCAAACAAACCAGAACTATCAAAAAAGGCCCACTAAACTTGTGCAATTATGATGACTATGGATTAAGGTTAATATGCCACATTTGACGGGAGGATTTGCTTTAAGGCTCAAAACACATGTTTCTGTAGGGCAGGCACACAGTAGTTCTGTTTGGCACGGGCATAAGAAACCATGGATTAACTTACCCATTAATAATTTTGATTAGCTTAATGCAAGGACCGTTTTTCCATGTCAACAGCCCCATTGATATATCTCGTGATTCCATTTTCGGGAAGGATATAGCACAATTATCTTCGTTTTATGATCTAAACGAAATTGCAACAAAAAGAAGAGACCTATCTGACTATCGACTACATGCCAAGGATCAACTACATCAAAGCATCTATTCAACAGTATTGACCATAACATTCTTGATTCTTTTGTTTTGCTAGTATTCTGTGTAAATAAAGACTTAGAAATTATGATTTAACCTAAAAGTTCAAGATGGTAGGAAGCTCGACAAAAATATATTCATGTTTTCAAAGTAATCACGTGAAAGGCTATTTTTGGGTTCTTACACATGGATTAGATAAATGAAAGATCTCAGGATATGAGCTCACGATCTCTAAGTCAATAGAGTTGTGATACATGTTAGGTAACTGTTTGACCAAAAGCTTAAGTTGATAGAAAGTAGGCCAACATTATATTCATATCTCTATTAATTACTTTATATTATGATGTTTATGAATCTGAAGCTAGAAAGTCAAGCTAATTACAAAACAATGTCACTAGAATTGCCTTCTTTCTTATTTCTTCAGTCATTAGAGAGAAGAAAAGAATAACACTAGCAACAGAAAATTATCCGAGGGAGCATGGCAAATTTGCGAACTTCGGTAACTGAGGGCAGCCAACAAGATATTGGACCTTTTATGTGTACAAGCTATGGGAGATGTGATTTTCATTTGGTTGGCATAAAATGGACGGATAATGATTTCTATTGGATTCTTCAAGAAACCATCAATCCTTCAAATTGAATTACACCAAACCCAAAAGTTTTATTCCATATAGAAGTTTTTGGGTCTTTGGTGTAACTCAATTTGACCACAAAGAATTCCTTTTTCTATGGAAATCAATTTCCTGCCAACCAAACGGTCAGTAATACAAAGGAGCACAGGACCAATTTGCGATATAATTAATGCTCAATATAATGCTAATGAATGTTTTGATCTGAATGAATTATGACTATCAAATTTCAAAGGGGTGAGGACTGAATAGAAGGCGATGACGACGATGTTAGCACCATTTCGAATGGAAATGTAGACTGAAAATCAGTCATGATCTAAGTGAGTCAGCTAGGCTTCATCCAGAACTCGGATGACTCGGTAAATTCAAAGGTCACAAACAGTGCTAGACAACTTGGTGGCCAACATAAACTCGGCCGTGAACTTCGTCGACTCAGGGGAGTCAAGCTTTGACTCGGTGGGTTTTCAACGAGTGAATGAGAGCTCAAATCAAATGCTTTCTCAGGAAATTACAAGGCAGTATTGCCGTTGTGACTGTAAACTCCACCATGGATGTTGCATGTATGTGAGGGGTTCAAGGGCACTGATCATAGGCAGTCTACAACAAAGTGTAGTTCACAAGTCCTGCGGAAGACACGAGATCCTAGCCATTGATCAGGGCTTGCATTAAATCAACGTCTTGACTAAGGAAACTAGGATCATTCTTCAGATGGTTAATCCTTTCATCCCATGAGATAAATGATTCCAATCACGATACAGAAATATATTTCAACAGTATTAGAAAAATATTTCTTGAATAAAAAAAACCAATTTATAATTCTCCAGCTGAAACAGGCCTATATTTATGCAACTCAGCAGGAAATTACAAGAACAAGCTCCTCAATGCTCGTACTAAATAAACAGATTCAACAAACGAGATCAAATCAAAAACACCCAACTGGAATAAGATATGCATCTAAGAAAACCATACGTCTTCCACAAACCCAAGATTTATGCTTCCTTTTTTCGACCGATCAGAAGTTTTTCTAAGCATGCAATGAAGGATAATTCAGAGAGAGTGAGAGAGAGAGAAGACATGCAAAAGAAGGCAGAAAGAGAATCACCCACCTGAAAAGTCTACTGGCTAATGCAGCTAAACAGAATGTGATTGCAGAAACCAGAATTTTCTGGATTTTGTTTGGGTTTTTGGTGGAACGATGAGAAGAAGGAGAGAAGGGGATCAAGAGTGGGGAGAAGCACGAGGAAATGTCGTCTAGTTTGGAGGAGCGTTGGTCGTCGGACTCGAAACGGCCCTTCAAGTTTTGGGGCGCTTTTAACGAGAAGCACAAGCCCGGTCCTTCCTGGGGAGCCACTGTAGAATTTGGCTAAGTGAAGAGATTCTAACGAATGCAACCGGCCAACTACGTTCACTTGGTTCTTTTAGATGGGCCTCTCATGTGATACATGGCTGTGTTTTGTTTAGTTAGACAGAAGTTCTGGTGGGGCCTGCTTGATTGATAATCTGAACCGCTTATCTTGTACGTCAGGCTAGCAATGGTTCATGCACCAGATTCAACTTTGCGTGACAATTAATTAAAAGCCTGCAATTTGTGCGTTCTAATAAATGGACGATTGGAGATGGAAAACTCTATGCAGATGAAAGGTAGGAAAATAAAATGCCATGCTTGTAATGATTATACTCTTCTACTAATAGAAGTAGTTTGGGATCAGCCTGATAATCCTGCCTTCCTAACAATTAAATAACAAAATTTGATAGTAGAAAATTTTGATCTAAGACCCAGACATCAAGGTCTAGCGAACAAATGGTCCATCTGAGCCTTTTGAAGAGGTGGGTATTACTTGCATAGAGTAAGATTAGGAGAACGTTGGGCGCTCTGCGTTCTACTTAACCATGGCTATGTTGATTTAGGGATCGAGACTTTGATCAGTGCAAACCCCATCAGCTAAAATATAAGCTGCATCAGTCTATGCAATGGGCTCCCGAGATTCTGTCCAGCATGTATCTTTCGATTTTGATCGCTAATACTTTCTCAAGGAGAGTACGTATATGACTCAAGCCTATAAGAAATATAAGGCTCTTAGTTATGATGGAATTAATTCTGCAGTTGAATCCACAGTTTTCACCCTTGGGCAGTGAGAAACAAGGGGATCTTAGTCAGATTGAATTGAATTGAGTTCCGTAGTAGATTTACAGTTTTTACCTTGTGCAGTATGTCTCTTGAATTTACTTGTGGGTGATATCCAGGTTATTAGATCCACTAGTCACAGGCTCAGCTCAGAATTAGAAATCTTTGTCACTTGGCTTCCATGATAGATTGTCAATGGTAGACTTGTTACCATGTGATCTTGAAGTTACGGGTCTAAGGTGTGGAAACAGCCTCTCGCAAAATACAAGACAAGGCTGTGTACTATTGACCCTTGTGGTCTGCTCCTTTCTTGGACCCTGTATGTATAGGAACTCTGTATACATGGGAGCTTTGTGTACTGCACTGCCCCTTTTTAGTTCGAAGGCCTTGATGTAGAGGCAGTTAAGTTCGAGCACTCAATGTGTGAAGTCTGTGACTTTGAATGGTCTTAATGGTGATATTGTGGTCTTTTAACGTACGGTATAAGGCTCAATAAATCTTGATCTATAGCATATATTTACCTAGGTTTAGGTTCTACAATTATACATTTGATGTCTGATTAGCAAGTGGCGTAGCCCTTTGTTACCAAACCAAAGCACTCCGCAAACATCGGCATGAGAGCCACCCAATAAAGCGATGTTGGATGGCCATCTTCTAGTGTCAGGTTCTGTATGTTACTTGTATCGGGCCACTGGCTCCACGGAATATTATTTCTGAATCAGAATTAGTCAATAATTAAAGTTTGTTCACCGAACTATCACTATCTAATCATTCGGCGGCTATTGGTTGAACGTGAGAGGTTGCTGATGAATCCGTTGATTGATACTAGAAACATTCTTTAACTCATGTTAGGTGCTAGTATAGGTTTGTTCAATGTCTCTAGCGCTGCCATTGTGGATAGAGTGGAATTATGTACTGACAACGATGTTTGTTTGCTAACTTCAAACTGTATTCCAAAATATAAATTTCTGTTTGGCACCTGTGTTGGTTAGGGTGCACGGCTCCGGTAGCCATAGTTCGGTTAGAATGGGTCTGCTCTAGCCACCTCAAATAAACTCAAAGCTGATGCTACTGATTTGAATGAAATTTAGCATTAATTGTGTTTTGTCATGTTAATCTTTTGCTTAAACCTTTTTTTTTTTTTTTATCAAAACATCTACGATCTTCTGGATTGTTTTTAATAAAATCTTTCAATTTCTCTCTCTCTTTTTTTAATCAAAACATACTATATTTTTGAAAATTTTCGTAACTCTAATTACATGCTGTTTGGCACAGACAATCCATTAATTGAGTTATCTGTGAACGGTGTCATTATCCCCCACTATTTGCTGCCATTAAAATATGCACATGACACAGAATAAAACAAACCTAGGTTTGTATAGCTATATTAATTATGTTTGAATACTTTAACCATGTTTTAGGCTGCCAATAGCAAGAAGGAACATCACCATCCGTAAATGAGTTTATCCACCATTTGTTATACCATTCCAATCAGCCCACAGAATTTGGTTGGGGTCACTGTAAGCATCATTATCACTTGCAGAGTTGCAGGTGATACACTATGATACCATTCCTTACCAAAGGAGATGAATGCAGTCGGCTACCGGAGAAGTCAAACAAATGATCTTGAGGTCGACTATTTGAAACCTTCTCCCTTCACATGTATTAGCTAGCAAGACTGTGAAAACCTCTTCGAAATATTCATGAAAAACTTATTAAACCATTTATTAACTAGTTATTCATAAAAGTTTATAACCTGTTGGTTTGGTTTGCTAGAA
This sequence comes from Warburgia ugandensis, assembly GCA_035236585.1. Lineage (NCBI taxonomy): Eukaryota > Viridiplantae > Streptophyta > Magnoliopsida > Canellales > Canellaceae > Warburgia > Warburgia ugandensis. The sequence continues at coordinate 3,414,248 of CP141131.1, read as the reverse complement.
ATGGAAGGAAATTGATTTTTAGAAAAAAAGAATTTCTGTGAAAAGTGTTTTATACTTTAAAATTAAATTATATCAAAGATCCAAAACTTTTATAATGAGAAATTTTTGTGGGTCTCAATATAATTCAACTTCAACGCATAGAACACACTCCAAGATAAATTCCTTTTTTTCAATTTTTGCGTGCGTATAATGAATTTCCATCCATTTCCTACCAACCAAACAGACACTTACAATGTGAATGCTGAGGCTCTTTTTTCTTTTCATTCTTCTGAACTATTTATTTTTCTATTTGTGGTTTTCTTTTCTTAGGTTAGCTCTTCAACTGATAAAATTCTCCTGTTAGAACAAAAACATTCTTTTGAATTGAATTGTTTGGCAATTAATGCATAAGAAATGTTGTGGGGTTACCCATATTAGTGGTTGTTTTAAGTAAAAAAAACTAGTTAGTTGTCATCAACAGCTACATCATATGACAAATGATGGTCCTTTCTTAGGTTCAATTACATAAACTCCATAAATGCCACCAAAGCCATGTAGCATAGTGGTGCAACAAGGAGTCTACATAAGTGTGTGGGCCTAACTTTGAAAAACGCAAAATGAAATTATGAAAACTCCAATGTCGACATGCAAAATCTTCTTGTTGATATGAATTTGCAAATCCTTAATGCTCTCAGAATATGGTGTATGTTAAGTCAACTAAAGCTTATTCAATTCATCAACTATCCCAACTAACGGATGATCATGTTGATAACATATGGTTTCTTTCTAACTATGAAACTACTACTGGTAGTGGAAAAATAGCCTATAATTTATGTAAATTGATTGAAAATTAATATATATATATATATATATATATATTGTTGTATTTCTAAAAAATCTCATTGACACAATTGCCATAAAAAATAAATGAGACACATGCAAGGGACAAACTTTTTTTCTTCTTTTTTTAGTAATAACTTGTTGCTTTGGGGGAGAAAAGCTGTCCCTGTGGCAGTACTTAGATTGAGTTGATCAGGATACTACCATGGCTGGTAATGGACAAAAGGAGAAGAAAAAGCAATGAACTTTAAGTTCCATTCGACCAACTAGTCAAGGTTGAATCTAGGTCAACCCCTTCTTTGGCTAAATTATAATAGACAGATTTATCCGTATTCGCCTTGAAACAAGTTGGACACTATCATTTCCATGGATAATCTTATCCGTGGTTCGTGATCCCTGTGCCAAACAGTCCTCAAAGGCGTGTGACATGGGAGCAGCCGGGAGATCCCTCCTAGTCAAACGAAACGAGCGAATAGGCAAGCGAAACATCCCAAAGTCTTGGGCACGAGACAAAATGTCAAACCCGTATCTTCGCCGCTACACCTGCATCGTCCCGTGAACCCTGGGCGAGGACTTTTTCCGTGCCTCCTGATGCCCTGAGAAGTTTTGGTTCTCTACGACTCTACAAATGGTACGGCCAATGGGAAACGGTGCTAACAATCTAATTTTGACATATAAATGGATGGATTATGAAACATTGCCGATTATTCTGATCCATTTGATAGAAGTCCTAGGAGTTTTGATCTGGGAAACATCTGCGATGGAGTCGTATTCTTTGGGTCATCTTAAAACCGAGTGGAATGATTGGAACTTTGATTCTTCTACCACCTACCCACTTTCCCAGAGAAAATACAGCAAACTACTAGAAATTCGTTCTCCATAACTAACATCTTCTTGCGTGGGCAGATTGCCTCACTTTCTCCTCCAGGAAAACCCATTGTCAGTTGGTTTCAGTGAGACTACCAGCTTCCAGGAAAGAAAAACAAAGAAAGAAAAGAGAGACTCTTTCCAGGCGATACTTTTCCTTGATTTAGGAAATTTTAACTTAATTTAAGAATCAAACTAACATGTTAGCAGATAGTTTAGACGTTTTTTTTTTTAATGGTGATAAATTTTGATAGAGAAACAATCTGCATGAATCACAGAAAGGCTCGGCAGGGAAGAGGCTCTTTCTCGTGCCACCGAGCTGGACGGCCTTAAAAGTTGAATCCTACTAAACGTCAACCATTGATGCTTGGTTGCAAGATGGGACATGGTGTAGTAGAACTGGTGTATGTTCTCGACAGCATGTTCTTCTTCGTTCATTTTAATTGTCCATTAATAGCTGATTGTACTTATGGCCACTATGTCGATGACTAAATTGATAGTGGGCCGTTCCGGTAAGGGGTCCTTCCTTTTGGTTATGCTGTATAGATGTGATGTATCATTTAGAGCTTTGATATTGGCTAACCAATGAGATGGAATCCATTTATAACATTATAAACACGCGGCTATGTTGTCAACAAATGTCCAATTGGTTCTATATAATTTAGCATCACCCTTGGAATATGCTTCGTTGTAGGTTTGAGTGGCTGTTTCTCCTTGAGTTGAGCTTGGGCTGAAGATTGAATTTAGAAGTGCGACTGCAAATGGATTTGCTATGTAATTCTTCTTTTGTTTTAACAAAGGAAAAAGGAAAAAATATAGGACTCAAATATCAAAGGCCCAAAATGATGGCCGGATGATCGAGAAAATGTTCATCCACTAGATCAGCAGCCCTCAGTCACCACAAATATCACATGTACAATGCCCCATGAGAAGTAACAATCCCTTCTAGGGGAACATTCTCTGCCACTTAACCAACTCTACACAATATGGTCCAAGAACTTTGTAGGTCTCATGTCTCTTTGTAAGAGGGATATTTTTAGGTCAAGATTGACTGCAGAAACTCGAACATGAGTAGTTCGAGTCAGCCTAATAAGGGCAAGAGACTTTTCATTGATATAATGGCAGAGGCTATTGAGCCAACGACATTTGATTAAATTGTGTTGGGATGCGGAAGAGAGACATAATGTGTACTTGTAGTGGAGATTCTGATATTCTTTTGTAGATTGTTCCGATGGACAATGAGTTAGACAGACAGACATTTAAGACAGGGCAGAGGTGGCCTCACGTTAATAATGCTGATCCATCATGATACCTTTACATTTACGTACATGTTACGCTTTTAACCGTCATTACCATTACTTGTACTAGGCACCCTGATAAATGTGCCTTTATATGTATTTAAAGATCTTTGGGTTGGAGGTTAAGACACTGATTGGCAAGTTATTGAAACTTATAAGTACCTCTAACGAGTACTGGTGAAAAATGATGAAGAGTGAGAGGATAGATACTTGATTTGAGAGATTATGATATCATCCCTGTGGATGAATTCCATCGTTGGAGGATAATTAATTGCAGTGAGAAGAAAGGTACTTTTGATAAATCATTGAGATTCGCATTAACCTTGCCTTGAAGGCAAGATAGTGCTCATCTAATGTACCGAGTTTGGGTTTTGTGATTGTGGATGACAGAAAATGACTACAAATTTAGCACACAGAGGGTGTGAAGAATTACGATTTTCCTGAGGAGGTTTCAGGATTTTTCGCAATGAGAGTGCTATATTATATATATATATATATATCAATTTGACATAAGATATAGTTGCATTTTCTAAAGTGCCATACAGGATGGCCCTGGCTGAGTGGGAAGGGTTTCAACTTAGGTAGTTGTTCGACTAGAGACTAATAGACTTAGTGGGTCTTCATGGGATGCACTAACCCTCATTGTAAGGAGAGAGATAGATTCTTATTGCTAAATGCGAATTGTTGATTATTGATAGCTCCATAGTGGAGAATTGATATTCTTTATCGTATATTGATGATCCGTATGATCAGTCTTGGATTATGCATAGTATTTGTAGATATTGATTTGAGGTCTGGTTATCAGTAGCTGATGATTGCGACTGAAATGCCTTTGAGACAATTATTAGAACTCGTTATGATTGTTACAAGCTTTAGATCATATAAATTGATGAATTTAGTACACTGATAGTACGTATGGGTATAATGAGCTGAATTTCTAAAGTTTGTTGAGTATGAGAGCATTTTCTTTGGTGTAATTAGCTTAAAATTTTGGCTTATACTTGTAAGTAGCCGATGAGGACGACCTAAGAGGGCGGTCGATGAGGATAGGTGTGCGAGGCACCGGCAGGCTTCTAGGTGGCAGGCTTTTAGGTACTCACAGTATAACTGTGATATAGATTAGATTTTATTATTATTATTATTATTGGCATGTGGTTGCCTGTTACTGAGCTAGTATGCTCTGATGTTGATTGGCATGTGGTTGCCTGTTGCTGAGCTAGTATGCTCTGATTTTGATTGGCATGTGGTTGCCTGTTACTGAGTTGGTATGCTTTGATTTGATTGGCATGTGATTGCCTGTTACTAGCGGATTCGAAATGGCTTGAAACATACATTGGTTTATATGTATGAGCCGTTATCTAAGGAGAACGTGATATGAAACTACTTATTGACATTGGTTCTAAAAGGATGATACTATATATGGGTCTTATGATACCATACGATGATATCATGTGGGATGTTTCTAAAATATATAAGGAATAACATGAAAAGAATTTCGAGGACGAAATTTTCTATAAGGTGGGTAGGATGTAATATCCACCCCCTGGCGATGATTCTCCGGCGACGGATTTCTCTACCTTGGAACAGCAAAGAACGAGGTAAGATCACTCCACCCCCTCTTTGCGTTAAATTTCAAGGTTTATTCACTTGTAAACGCCGGAAAAAACGGCATGAACATGTAGTGTTTACACAAATTTGTGCTTACTGTCTTCACTAAAAAATATATTTGATGAGACTGTGTCAGATTTATATCTGGACCGTTCATATTGAGTATGATGAGGAGAGGAAAGGACCCACGAAATTTCGTGACGATCGGACGGCTAGGGATGCCGAAAACCCCAAAAAACCATAGTATGGGAGTTTTTGAAAACGAGACAAAAATCGTGAAAAAACAATAGATTTAGGAGGGATTTGTGAAAATGGAAGGTAGAAATGGAATGTACGTGAAAAACCGGATTTAGAGGTGTAAAAGTCACATGAAACGGAACACCTAGGGTTGTCGGCGACAGCGAACCAGTCCGGTCGTCGTCTCCAGCAACGACGACCTAAATGGGGGGAAAATGCAGGGACGAGGGAGTACCACGCGGTACAACTAATGCATGCCACGCAGTGCAACTAGCGCACACCACGCGCGCGGTGCGAGGCGCTCTCGAACGCGCCATGCGCGCTGTTCCATCCCCCACACGCAGAGCACGTCTACAGACGCGCCCGCTACCCTCGTGTGGGTTCTGACCTGAAGCACGTCCACAGACGCGCACACGTGCGGCGGGCCCATTTTTCTAGATTTTGGTCTTTTTTGACCCTTTATGTATAAAACACGTGATTTTAGGAGCTACAGAGGTTCAAATCACGATCCGAAAGAGGCGTTGTGATCATCTCAACAAAGCGGACCTAGATTTAAGACAAAAATCTAGTTTGGAGTAACTTTTTAATAACAAAACTACTAAATGCTATTAGATTCAGATCAAGCTGATCAATAGATGGTCATGCTTTAGATTTTGGTTATATGCGTTAACCATGACATGATTTATGGCGTGACAGGTACATCGGGGCATACACCTTGATATCGTTTACACGTTTGGTTGGGATATTGCGATATCGAGGTAGGTGATTTCATTCACAATTTTTTCATGATTCCCAAATGGTGATTTGGTGATTTGAGTTTTTGAGGCATGTGATTATGCCTCACCATATGCATGAAATTGATTTCAGCATGTAGCTTTTCATGTGCGTGCTATCTTTCTAGTGGTTATTGCATGCATTATTCTCGATATCTTTCGTGATATTCACTTGATTGTTGGTCTTTATGACATGTGGGAGTCGTTCTGACTTGATATTTGAGACTATTGATCCTGTGGCAGGATGCGATTTTTCACCCCGTGAGTGCCTGAGCGCCTGTGAGGGTGCAAGGGTAAAAGGGTGAAAGCGGATGGTACAGAGAGCTGACCCCACATTACCGTGAGTGTACTTGAGACACTCATAGGGTTTAACTGTGTATGATGTTGATACTTTTGACATGCATTCATGTGTTTCTAGATTTTCTCGGATTGTGCATGTCTTGATATCATGGTTGATAATATCTTATTTATTTCATGGACTTGGTATGTCCTTCATTGCGTGATTTAAGGCTTTATATTATGTTTGATCATCTTATGATTTTTATACCTTGCGTCATGTGATTTTGTTTTTATTGAGTTTAATTTGAATGTATATCACCTACACAAGCATAGCTTGCCGAGGCATTGCTTTGATTTGCAATGCCTTAGACACGGAGAGTGACAACAAGTTGACGTGCTGATAGAGCAGGTAAAAGTGATGGCATCTTTCCAGCGAAGCACAGACGATGTTCAGAGATGACCAGATTTGTTCAAGACCTCACTTTGGGTTTTGAGTATGGGCTGTACTTTAGTTAAAAATGTAATGTGACTTGGATGTCAGAACGTGAATGTATGTTAGATGTGATAGCTATATGGAGGGACCTTGGGTGTTTTATCGTGACTATATTTTCTTATCCATTGTTGGAGTACATTTTATTGCAAACAACCTTCAGTTGTGGATGGGTGTGGAGACTGAGTCTCCCTTATGATATGTATTATACATTGTTTATAAGGTGATTTTATATTGGACTGGTCATGTGCAATGGTTCAAGTTTCAGAGGAAACTCTGTTGGATTTTCGGTGGAAATGGTATTTTATTTCACTATTAAATCCGTAGCTTTATAGTTGTATGACTCCCTGGACTTTGAAAGAAATACTTTTGTTTAAGTTTTTATTTTTGGTCACTTTATAAATGTTTCTTTCAAAAACAGAGATTCCGACTACTATTTTTAGAAATTATTATTTTAGTGTGTATAAAAACCCGGGTGTCACATTGGTTGAGTGGGTGGACCGTACTATCAAGATTCAAAAGTGGGTCCTGCTAAGATGAGGCCCATACTAATCCAAACGTGGGCTAAAAATATTCAAGTCCACGGGACAAAAACCAGCTCATTTATGTCTTTTTCTTAATTAGTTACAAAATCTTATCTTAATCCATTTATTAGTCAGTAACTACTGTAACTTTCTCTTTCTTGATGCTGGTTAGTTGCCACATTACCAATTTCCTTTTCCCCGTCCACCTCTCCTTCGTTGACTACAGAGCTTCCTCTCTCTCTCTCTCTCTCTCTAAGGAGCTTAGTAGAGGTGGGAGCGTTGGAGAGAGAAGCGGAATGGGCCTTTCTCTCTCTATCACTGAATTCTTTCTCTCCCCTCTGTTTCTCCCTCTACTTTAGACGAGCGGGACCCAGTGGGGAGAGAAGTAAACACCAGCAGTCCGACTTTTGGATCTTGAGCTGACATCACAGCTGAAAATTAGCCAAACTTAGGGTTTCATTTCCTATTTCTTTCCTTCTGCAATCCTAATGTAGGATGTGTTGAATCCTACCGAAAGTGGAAAATCCGATTCCCCAGTCTGCAAGCAAGTCCAAGAGGTAGAAAGACTCGGAAGAACAGCCGTTCAACGATTCTAATTCCTATTTATTCTCCTCTCCGGGTTTCCTTTTCAGAAAATTCTTTTTCAGGGCTAGTTCGAAATGATGGAGAAGATCTAGGGTTTTGTATGACATCCGCTTTCTGGAATTGGCACAAAGGTACGGTTTTGTGGGGTTTCTTTAGCTTTCCATCTTGATGAATCGGTTTAGAGATTGAGAACCGCAACAAGGTACGGTTTTTGGCTCGTTTTGTTTTGGATTTTGGAGTAGGGCTTCTAAGGGAATTGTAGAAGGGATGAGTTTTGGTTGATTCTCTGGTTTGGGGGATTGATCTCTGTTTCAAGTAGTGGTGATTTGATTTGGTTAAAATGGAGAACTCGAATTTTCAGCGAAATAGGCATAGTGATCATTTGGGCGTGAACAAAATGGGAAAGAACATTCGGAAAAGTCCACTACACCAGCCCAATTTCACCAATCCTAACAAGCAGCAACCTCAGCCTCAGGTGTATAACATCAGCAAGAATGATTTCCGGAATATCGTTCAGCAATTAACAGGCTCGCCTTCACAGGAGCCCCCACCTGTTCCTCCGCATAACCCGCCAAAATCACCAAGTATGCGCTTACAGAAAATTCGTCCACCACCTTTGACCCCAATTGCCCGGCCCCCACTTCCTCCCCCTGCTGTACATGCTCAGTTTCACAACAACATGCCCAGTAACAATCTCAATCTTGCTTCACCTTTCTTCGGTAGATCCCCACAACCTGGTTTTCCCCCTTTGCCTCCTATGACGCCTGGAGACTCAATTTGGGCTAACGCAGCTGAATCCCCGATATCTGCTTATATGCGTTACCTTCAGAATTGCATAAACGATTCTGGTTCTAGACAGCCCCAAGTTCAACCTCCATCTCAAGCTAATGGTCCGGGTACAGTTCCACAATCCTCATCGGGGATACTTCCTACACCTCCAGTCCCCGCTTTTCCTTCTCCCCGTGGGGGCAATCCAGCTCTATTACCTTCCCCGACTTCACAGTTCCTGATGCAGTCACCGACCAGTTTCTTAAACCTCTTGTCCCCTCAAGGTCAATCTCCTTATCCTTTGCTTTCGCCTGGGTTTCAGTTCCCTCCATTGAGCCCGAATTTTGCTTTCTCACCTTTGTCTCAGTCTTCGGGGATCTTGGGTCCTGGCCCGCAACCTCCACCCTCTCCTGGTATGTTGTTCCCGCCATCCCCTGGGGCTTATCTACCCATGCCAAGTCCAAGATGGAGGGATTAAACAGTTTGCCTAGATGTGCCCCCTTCTTCAGGGATCTTGGTTCCTGGCCCGTAACCTCCACCCTCTCCTGGTATTTTGCTCCTCTCATCCCCTGGGGCTTATCTACCCATGCCAAGTCCAAGATGGAGGGATTAACTGTCTTTGCTTAGATGTGTCCCCTTCTTCAGGGATCTTGGTTCCTGGCCCGCAACTTCTACCCTCTCCTGTTATTTTGTTCCCGCCAACCCCTGGGGCTTATTTGCCCATGCCAAGTCCAAGATGGAGGGATTAACTGTCTTTGCTTAGATGTGCCCCCTTCTTTTATCTAAAATTTCTATTCCAAATTTTTTTTCACACTGTCTCCATTCTTGATCAACTATGGAAACTTTTCATGTCATTCATTGACTCGGCTCTTTGCCAGGGGAGCTTGTTTCTGTGATGCTGTACTGTATAACACTATAAGCGGCTCTTATAATGTTCTGTTGTAGAGGTGTTATGGTGGAGAATTGTTCGGATAAGGCTATGGCTGTCTCTTTTTCTGGAGATGGAAATTGAGGATTCCAGCTGGATAGAGCTGTAACAGAAACTGAGGTTGGTGCAGTTAGTTGACTCTTAGTCTTTAGGTTTTGGTAGAATTCTTGTAATTCTGTAATTGGATCTATTCAGTTTAGATGGTAACTGTTCTTGTGCAATTGCCTGACATATGGGAGGAGTTCTTGAGCCACTTATCATATGTTGTTTGTACAATATGTGTGCATTCTGTATGCTGGAATCCTATGCTTCCAACGTATTTCTGTTTGAAATCAATAGCAAGAGCTTATAGCCACTTGGTGTACTCTATTTTTCTAGTTAGAGCTGAATGAAATTGCATAACATTTTATTGAGGCATGTCACACCTTTTGTATTGTATATTCAATGTGAATGCAATATTTTAGAAACATGTAAATGGCTGGACTTCTTAGTTGACCATGTTGGTTTTCACATTTTATGTTTTGATGCGTGATTTTAGTGTTTGCAGTTTTTTCATTGTTTGTACTGTGATGTTAGTCAATACTTTGATTAATTTCTTATGAAGACAATTAATATGGATCCTTCTCATATTCGCTTATGTTGGGTGAGTAGTTTAGTTGCTTTACTAGATATACTTCAGCAAGCAGAGATATTTAACCCTTTTAGCTGTACAACTAAAGAAGGGGAGCCTTGGCGCAATGGTAAAAGTTGTCGTCATGTGACCTTGAGGTCACAGGTTCAAGGCGTGGAATCAGCCTCTTGCAAAATGCAAGGTAAGGCTGCCTACTATAGGTCCTTGTGGTCTGCCCTTTCCCTAGACCTCACATAGGTGGGTGCTTCGTGCACCGGGGCTGCCCTTTTAGCTGTACAACTAAACTTGCAAAGCCTTTGCTCAATATAATCAATTTGTAAGGCCTGAAACATCCTCCCAGACTGATTGCAAACATACTTTGAAGTGCTGTCCTGTGGAAACCAAATGTGAACTGCTGTAGGGAGTATTTTGAATGTAACTGAAGTGCCAGCTGCAAAAATTGGCGTGGGGAGGAAATTTTGGGTTCAGATTGATAGTTTATAGAAAGTTGTTGTCATGTGACCTTGTGGTCATGGGTTCAAGGCGTGGAATCAGCCTCTTGCAAAATGCAAGGTAAGGCTGCCTACTATAGGCCCTTGTGGTCCGCCCTTTCCCCGGACCCCGCATAGGCGGGAGCTTCATGCACCGGGGCTGCCCTTAGATTGATAGTTTATAATTATTTTTGGGCAAGTTGTGCTTGTGGTTGGATTTCTTATTTTGTTCCTTGCTTCTGAACATTGAGTATCAAGTTATAAATCTTTTATGTGTGACAAATACAAAGATTGCTTAAGTCTGGGGCTTCGCTTGGGAAAGGAATTTCTGTGGTTTCTCATGTTTCTGTTTCTAAAGAAACAGTAGAAGCAGGTTTGGTAAATTTTAAGTGCTTCTGTAAGTTTGTAAGCTAATCCATTGGAAAGTGATTCTGTAGGTTCTGCTTCTGGACTCTAGAAACAGAAATGAGAAAACCAGTTACCTAACACTCCTTAGGCTTTCAAGGTTTTGATGCTTTGTGTTGTGTGACTGTTGCATCATGCTTCGCATTTAGAGCATGAACCCTTTTCTGTTTCTCTTTGTCAACTATATTAATAAAAAAAATTCAATATTTCTTTGTGCACGACTGTTATTATTGATCATAAGAAAGGGAAGTTCCTGGCATGCAATCATTTGCAAAAGCTATCATGGATGGAAGTAATTAGTGAAACATTCATATAGTTGATCCTTTACTTGTAGGAAAATTAATATAATCTGCTTGTTGTGTCTTGATTGCCTACCTATATGGAGCAATACGTTGGATCAATGCTGTTCCATTGGATGAGCTCATAAATCTGACATTTGTTTCGTGAACCTTGAGAAGAACAGCATCGGATGTCTTTACCATTTTAAGCTGGATGTAGGAAGAGTGAAGTTCACCATAGATACACTCGTAACCTTTTCTGTTCCAATTTTTTTTCTCTCCTGAAGTTGGTGCGAAAGTAACTTGAACCAACAATCTTTGTGGGTGAAGAGCACACCTTACCACTAGACTAGGTGTTCATGCCTCTAGAACATTACTCATTTCAACTGTCATAAGCATTACGTAAAGAAGGACGCAGTTGGATGGGTCAACCAGCATGTTACTTGCATTGCCAGTTTGATAAATCATTATGACATATTTGTCCTCTTTGTGGAGAATCTTGTAGGCCCTACACTTTTGTTAATATGCTTTATTTAACTTCAGATGGATGCTGAAGGCCTAAGAGGTATTCTTCACAAATCTCCACTGAGCTTCCTATGTCATTGCTCCTGTCTGTTAAAAAAGAATTCTGAGGAAGGATGATTTCAGCATTTTGATATTTCTTCTTGAAATCTTTGGAGAGGAACAGTCGTGATAAAGAAATATAGTTATGGCAGGTTTTAACTTGAGATGAGGGAATTCCTTTTGGTAGTGAACATTGGGTGCGACTAGGTTGTGGCCATGGGTTGGTCGATGTATGGCCATTGTGCAAGACCATAGATGTGGATATTAGTAATAGAATCTTCAATAACAGGATTTTATCCACCTGACACAAGTGTTAGGGCTAAGAACCCTGCCTACCCAGGGGCGTGCCCATTCTTCACGGGATACACTTGTACGTTCATAGCTGTCATATATTTTATTTGTTTTCCCCGAGTCTATCCGTGTTATCTACCATCAGTTGCTTCTTTCTGCACGTAAAATTCCTGTGGATTCATATTTATGATGATATGAAATACTGCTACAGACCTCTACTATTATGTCTGTCAGCCATCTGGAGCTTGAGCCGCCTCGCGTAATGCTTATGATGATGGCTCCCTCCTTTTCATTTCTTTCAAAAGTTAGTGATTGGTGGACACAAGCATGGAGCCCATATTCCTAATAACTTAGGTAATTTCTCCATCTTTCAGGCTGTACTTTATTTCAGTGCTACTGTGTACCTAGGAGCTTATTGACAGAGGCATGTTTGTAGAAACTGTTACCAGTTGTCTGATTCTCCACGAGTTCTTCACAAGCAATTCCTGCTATTGTTGTTCCTTTTCTTCTGGCTTATAAGTTTGTGGTCTATGTTGCATCATCAGTTGGCTCATGCTAATGTGAAATTAGTGTATGAATTAGTTGACTCTTCTGTTATTCTATATGTTATAAGTGTTTGAGACAGCAAATGTGTTTTTGAGGAACTTATGTTTGTCTCAAGCAATAAAACAAGAGTTTTTCTATAGAAACCCATTTGTCATTTAGTGGCTTTCTTTTTTCCTTTTAACTTTCCATATAGGGTCCTGCTAAGAGTACACGATCTAGAGGATATGAAGGTGAATAGGCCACTTTTTTCATGCATAGTACAACACTTTTTTTTGGAGATCTAAGCCATTCATCGTGTTTGGAGTGTCAAGAATAGGTAACCCATGAGAAATCAATGCATTTTGGACGATCTTAACTACTTGTTTTGTATCTTTGCGAAAATTAATAAAAATGGATGGGCGGAATTTTTTCCCTAAGGAGACATAGACTAAACCATCCAATGGACATAAAATTTAATGCCTAGCCTATCAATGCTATTTCTAACACGATGAACGGCATAGATGTACAAAAATAGTTTTACCATGAACAAAAAGGGGATGTGTACACCTTCCTCTCATCTAGAGCGTGTACTCTTAGTGGAGCTCTATATGGAAAGTTAAAAAGAAAAGGGAAAGCCCTAACTTTCGAATAGGTTTAATGGCACAAACCCATTTGTGGAAATAGCAAAGCCCTAAAATAAAATATACTTCCTTTTATTTTGCCATGTAGCTCCATCTCTTGTTAGTTTTTATCACGCATGTTGTCTCTGTGTAACCATTATTGATGATATAATTTGTCATTTGCATGAATCTATTTTCCGAAATATGAATTACCTATTTTGCATCTACATGCTTTTTACATTGGTTAATGAATGTATGGCGGCGATGGACAACATGATTTGTAGAGTTCTCCTTGTGTCAATGTTTAGTAGTTAACATGTGCAAATGTACTGCAAATGGTCCAATATATAAGTATGAGGCAAGGTTTGATAGCGGAAGGCTTTAATAAGAGGTTTTTTCTGATTATGATGTGACCTTTTAGTTCTTCAGTTAAAAACCTACAGTGAGATTTGTTCTTGCCCTGAGAAATAGTTTTTAATGAAGCCTTAGACAACTAGATGTTAGAGAATGTATTTTCCCATAGTTCCTTGAAGCAAGAAGTTTATATGGATCAACCTGAAGATGTTGAGATGCAGTAACTGCATTGTCTCTTTTGACTTTAACTAGTTCATTTATGGACTGAAAAGGGTGCAATAGAGCTTGGTTTGAAATGCTACTTTTGCCCTTAAGAGCAGTGGATATAGTGGAAATAACTTATTCAGTATTAATATTACACTGCCAAATGTGACTGATACGACTTTCTAATGATAATATTTCTGTGACTTGAAGTGACTACAGAGGACTCCATAAAGTTAAAGATGCTTAGCTAGTTTCTTCTCACGAAGGAGTTCTGTGACCTGTTAATTTCTTTGGACACAAATTGAGAATTTAAAGATCTGTGTCTAGAACAGAGAAAATATGTAGCTGATGTGCTAAATTTGTCCCAATACTGGACTATGACCTACTAATATAGCTGTTTTTGACAAGAAAGCAAGTGGTGAGATGATGATCAAAAGGAGAAAGATTCTTACATCAATCAATATAGTTGGAGGCCAACATGATCTAAACATTTACTGGGCTGACATAGTCCTATGCATTCAATTAGGTATCATTAGTTTCTCGATGTCCCTAGAGTACTGAGGGGCAGCAAAGTGCATTATGAGGCAAATTGGAGGAACAACCTATCATTGTCTATTTTGGAAGAACTCTGAAAGCCAGAGATATCCCGATGGGATTTTGAGCAATATAAAACAAATGATTTTCTCAAATCATGTGTCTTCTGCTACAATTGAATTCTCATGAGTCAAAGACATAGTATATTAGCTTGGATTGAGTTCAGGAACCCATGTTTTATATTATACAACCCATGTGCTCCAGAATTGTCATATAATGGTATTTTCTCACTGGATAGTCTAGCATTTCATCAGAGATGAAGTTGAAGATGAAAACACTTATCTTGTTTCTTGACAAATCACAACCGCATTGCTGCCATTTTCACCAAAAGATTGTCAGGAGACTGCTCTAAGAGAAGCAAATGGAATGCTTTCATATACGTTCTGAAGGAGTCGAGAATAAAGTTTTTATTCTTTATATGCCATATTAATTAGTAACTATATTAGCTTGAGGAGTGTGTCTGAAGACTCGATGATTTCTCTTAAATTCTCTTCCCTATTTTATACACCTCATGATTTAACAAATTTATTTATGTGTGGTTAGCAGCTTCTAATGATGAGTATGGAGTCATTGGAGACCTTGGATGGCATTAGCTCTTAGAACTGTACTGAACATATTCATCAGAGCATCTGTTTCTCGAATTGGTAGCCAATGGATTTGGTGAACTGAAGAAAAGTGCTTGAATATGGTAAAACCCCCGCCCAGCTTTTAGATGGAGGATGTGAGGAAAGAAAAAACAAGAAGAATGGCAGAAAAAAAACAATGGAAACACGACGAAAAACTGGCTGTATATCATTAACTCTGTGCTTACTATAAGCTGAAAGCATGTCAAACCTAAATCATTAAATACCTTATTCCCTTTAGCTCTGGGTTTGCAATACACTTAATATCCATTCGAAGAGAAAAACTATTCATCCAGAATTTTCATTATCCATGTAGTTACTCAACATATGTCCGGCATGATTATGTTGGTTGGAAGAAGATGACATAATTTAGCAGTTAACTGCAGTTGGTGATTTCACAGAGAATCTTAGTTATCCAAACATGGAATTCAGGTAGACCCTGCCAGTGCTAGTTCCAAAGTTTTGACCCATCCATTTGTGATAAACTGTAGAAAAGGACATGCCTGTTTGGGGTATGTACTTATGGTGGCTTGGTCTGCGGTTGACATTGCCACAGAAATGAGTTATTGGAAACGGGAGAAAAAAGAGTTCCATGGTTTAGTATTTGCCTCAATATTGTTCGTTCCCTACACTAGAGAGTAACAATGGTGCTGAAATTGGTGGAGGTGCATGTCTGTTTGTTTTGTCCATAGATTTTAAGCTTGAGATCGAAGGATCTTCATGGAAGAATTCTGTAGGAAATTTGAACCTCCTGCCACTTTTTACATAGGATGTAGTTGAAGAATTTGGTTTTATCATATATTTGTTGAGGAATAAGAAAGTTCAAAGATTGAATTGCTCTTATACTGGTATCAGTTTATATCACCTGGATCACGCAATTGTCACTGTATGAAGCACAATCTCACTGGACCTGAAACAAAGGTTGTTCCTGACTCTTGACAGGCTCCTTAGGAGTACGCATCCAAAGCGCCAAGCCAGTAAAATTGCTTAATCTTCAGTGAACTGCCCTTATGATCTGAGGTCTCTTATCATCATCATCATCATCATCATCATCATCATGACCTTATCCCAATTAGGGGTCGGCCACATGAATCTTATTCCTCCATTCCACTCTATTAAATATCATGGTTTCATTTAGTTCCAAAGTTTTTAAATCTTTCCTCACCACTTCTATCCACGTTCTTTTGGGCCTTCCCCTTGCCCTTTTAGAACCTTCAACTTGTATTGCCTCACTCCTTCTAATTGGTGCCGTTGGTGGCCTCCCTTGAACATGTCCAAACCATTTAAGTCTAATCTCCCTCATCTTATTACCTATTGGCGCTATCCCTAAATTTCCTCTAATATTTTCATTTTTAATTCTATCCTTTCTTGTCTTATCACTCATCCATCTCAACATCCTCATTTATGCGACACTCAGCCTATGAGTATGATGTTCCTTAACTGCCCAACACTCTGATCCATAGAGTATGGCCGGCCTAATAGCCATCCTATAGAATTTTCCCTTTAGTTTGAGTGGCACCCGCCGATCACTTAAAACACCCGATGCACATCTCCATTTGTTCCAACTTGCTTGGATTCTCTGGGTAACCTCCCTCTTAATCTCTCCACTCTCATGGATCAATGATTCTAAGTATCAGAATTGGTCTCTCATGGGGACCTCTTGGTTATCAATCTTGACTGGTGCTCCACTCATACTCTCCTTACTAAAATTACATTCTATATATTCTGTCATAGTTCGGCTAATTTGAAATCCTTTCGATTCTAATGCTTTTCTCCATAACTCTAGCTTTATGTTTACACATTCCCTTGTCTCATCAAGTAGGACTATATCGTCTGCAAATAGCATGCACCAGGGAATCTCCTCATGCAGATGTTTTGTTAACTCATCCATAACTAATGTGAAAAGGTATGGACTCAATGCCGATCCTTGGTGCAATTTGACAGTGACAGAAAAATCACCAGTCACGCCACTAGTGGTCTTAACATTTGTTACTGCTCCCTTATACATATCTTTAATTATGTCTATATACCCCTGAGAAACCCCTTTAATACCCAACACCCTCCATATTAACTCTCTAGGGACTCTATCATAAGCTTTCTCTAAGTCAATAAAGACCATGTATAGGTCTTTTCTCCTCGCCCTATATTTCTTTACTAATTGTCTTAGTAAGAAAATAGCTTCCATGGTAGACCTCCTAGGCATGAAACCAAATTGATTCTCCGATACACTTGTTTCATGTCGTAGCCTCTTATCTAACACTTAAATATTTGCATGCATTTTGAGTTGACCCTGAAAATAGGAGTGTTTGATTATTTTACATTAGTAATGGCATCTGATAACCATTCTGTTGTTTTCGTAAAGGTCAAAAGCCTTGGGAAGGAAAGGAGTGAAAAGAGAAAGAGGCTGAAAAGATATATAAATTATTTTTTGTGATTTAACTGTCTGGCTGTCTGTTATGGATTTCATAAATAGGAAACTGCTATATGTGTCTTATAAGGCTTCCAGGAGAAAGAGTCTCTAATTCAGAAGCAAGAATCTGCCACCAATAAACTAACTGCTGTAGTAACAGAAGTCCCTTTGGAAGATTGTTCTCATGGCTGATGTCTGTTAGCATGACAATGTCCACATGGTAGCCATTAGGTTAAGGGCCCAAGTCAGATCAGTGACTCACGTGGCACGTAAGTAAATATGCCCGTGGTGATATCTCAAGGTCGTAGAACTTAAATCTTGTTGCAGGGAGAAAAGAACTGACATATCTAAGATCATTCTTGTTTGTCTAATATCGGTTCCCGCTGAATCTTTCGTGGCTATCAGTGGTGAGCTACCTTTATTTAGTCATTGATGCCATTAGTTTGCTAGGCTGTGCTATGAATGGGTGAGACCAGAATTCTCCATCGTGGATTCAAGGCATTAGATTGCAGCAGCTTTATGATTGGCATAAATTATTGCTTTTTAGTTCTCTAATCCTCCATTTAAATCCACAACTTGTTTTGAGGTGGAGTTACCTGATGGCTTGAATATCATATGCATTCATGTTAAGCTCCACCAAATAAGTGTGGATAATCAAGGGTGATACGTCGTTGTAAGCCCATGCATGAACCTTCCTGTTTTTAAACTAAAAAGGGGAAATTTTGGCCGCCACGCATGGTGGGATCAGGTGGGAAGGAATTATAATATTGAATCAAAGAACGCAACTCACGGCATTTGTTTGTTTGTAGTATTATGATGTAGTAGATAGAGGTGCATCAGTTGATACCGGTAGGCTTTATCTATTCTTTATTGAGGGAGCTAAGTTACCGTCATGCTACTTATTTGACATGATGGGCGCCAAGTTTGGCTGATCCTGGCCGTCCTTATGTCTGATTTTGGATACATGGTACAGTGCTAGCCTAAAGACCATGCGAGTTGGCTATTCTAACATCCAAAAGAGATGAGATTGATCGTGGGACGTGGATGATTAAAACTTTCTAGAAGCAGCGGTTGTATTCAAGGCTGATAAACACTTTTTCCAAATGCCATCCAATTGGCTTGATGTTTAGGCATCTAGATTCCGACAGATGAACGGTCTAAATCGATCAAAGATGGAGCCCATTATGTCGAAGTATGTACGAGATTGCGTCTCACCAAACCTATCTCGACGCCACGGAATAGGACCGAATCATTGACCATCCAATGCTATAAGGACCCAAAAGAGGGATTTAGTTTTGGATTAAAAATGTAAAGAGTGGATAGCCAATAGGTCAACAGTGGACCGTAGATGGGCCCGATCAACTACATGAAATTTCCCAACTGGTTCAGCGATAGCACTTTTAAGTGAAGAACTACCAAGGTGGGCCTGATCAACTCATTATTTGTCTTGTTCCTAAGGTGGAGGTGCAAAATATGCCTCGGGAAAGAGAAGCAGGGCATGCGAGCCCATTCCCTCCATTGTCTGAGTGATCCATTCAGTTCATTAGAGCTGAGTCTAAGGTGAGAGAAGGGGGAGAATCCCACTCAACGGGTACTCTTAGGTGGGCCCGCTTGCCTTAAAGTATGAAGGCGTACTTGGTAAAAATTTCATTTTTTGTGTAAACACTGTACATAATTTTAAGGAGAGGGGTTCACCTTTCATGTACCAGTTTGTTAAGATTTTTGCTATCCTCGTCTTAGAAGAGGGCAAATCCGATGAAAGAAATGGATCACTTAAAAAACGGACGGGTCCTCAAATCCTGCTTCTGTTCTCCCAGGCATATTCTGCATCTCCGCGGTATGAGAAGCCCCTTTCTTATATTTCGTCAAGCTCCGAATCTTCACTCCAGTATTAGATGAAATCCCGAAAATCCTGGCACCGAGCAAAGCGAAGGAAAATATATTAAGGTGACACTGACCCAGGTATAATCTTGACATTATCTCCCATTTCATATTTCCAAGTAGTCACGAGAAAAACGCGTTTGCTTCTCTCTCGGTTCTGCTTATACGAAGTTTCGTATTGTTCTTGTTCAACAACCAAATACATATTTACCCAAATACTAGAATAATTCTGGGGTGATTTTAGTCCACTAGTTACCTAGTTATCCAATGTGAAAGAATTCAGATGAACAGTTTGATCAACCCGAGATGGGAACACTTCGTAAAGGTGAGACATCGGTGAAAACTATGATGAGCTCGGGGCTCCATGCCACAAATAGAGACAACTCTATAACATTCCTACCAATATCTCCCGTGTTGATTTCTAGGCCTCAATCAATGACTTAGAATTTGATCGCGGTGCTGCATTGGGGATGGACGACCTAGATCCGCATGCATCACGCAGGTCATCCTTTTGGGTTCTTTATTCCCATTGCGTGGCATGTGGCTTGCTTTTGCCGATAGGCGATCGGTGTGGACTGTCCTCTGAGGGACAATGCTTCGATAACTCTAATGTCGAAACATAAACTAGATTTGCATACAGAAAATCAAACACTGAGATATGGAATATTCTGTGCTTTTGGAAACTTGTTTTATTCGTTTTCTTAATTGAAATTTTATATTCCATAGAAGAAAAATTCAATAAAATATAAAACAAGTCTCGAAACACGGATAATCTATTTTAGCAAACCAAATAAATGATGCACTCTTAGATCGTCTAAATAATCAGAATGAACAAGCCAAGGATTGGAAACGGGATTCCAGGATTATAGATCTCTTAATACCTGGATTATAGAGAGCATCATGTTGGCATTTTTATTAAGTGAAATATAAATAAAATGATTGGAAAGTAGCAAATGTTAAGAAGGGATCAAGCGTCGCCATTCTCGGCCTTGGAAGAGTTGGATTAGGGATATGTATTTGAATCCAACGTAGTAAATCATCAATACTGATTAATATTTAGGAATGGCCTATGGCTTGATTCATACCATTCATTTAATTACCCGAATGGATGTTTGGTCGTTCATCGAGCCAGTTTCGACAGGTTTCTTCCTCTCGAAAACATTGAATTCTTGCTCGTTCATCGAAACCGATTACCACTGTAATTTTGTTCCTTCATTAGCATAACATAATATTAATCTGACTGTTTTGTGTTCTAAGCAGTAGAGGGGGCATGGACAATGGGAGCCGGCAAGATAATTGGCGTGGATTTGAATGACGGAAAGAGAGAGAAGGGAACCGGTTGTGGAGTCACAGATTTCATCAATCCCAAAAACATTGAGAAATCTATATGGGAGGTGATTAAAGAGACGAACCGGCGTTAGCGGCGTGGACTACTGTTTTGAAGTGGCGCCCTTACTCAACGAAGCTCTTGAAAGCACAGCACTGGTATGTTCAGTGACACAACAATTTTCACCGGTGACATGTGTGGATGAACAGCTTGTCCGGCCCAGCCTAGCCATGTTCATATGGGCTTGGGCCTCCTAGTGTAACCCTTGGTCTTGTCACTAAAATGTACGCCACAATTGAATGAAGGAGAACGTAGGGCACCCTAGGATCCGATGGATGTTGTGGCTAATATTTTGCAACTTCTGATGCGGTGGGCGGTCAGTAGGGAAGAAGGGAGACGATCTTACTCGGATTGGGCAATGCGATGAGCGGCTCCATTAAAATGTTCGACCACATGGATGGCAAGACATTGGATGGTTGTATTTTTGAAGGAATCCTACCTCCATCAGACCTGTTATACTCGGCAAATGCACAGACAAGGTCTGTTTACATTGTATATTTTAACTTTTTTTCTTTCGAGCTTCCTTCAGTAAAAGAAAGTTTTTTTGGATAGTAAATGTATTAATCGGAGACGAGCCATTTAGAGTCAGCCTAAACAAGACCAAGAACAGAGACAAGCCCTGTAGCACGAAAACCAGAATAAAAAAGGGCAAATGCCTCCAAGCCGGAAAGCAACAGAGAATGTTGCCAACCAGCACCACTTTGGGGCAATAACAATCCGAGGAGTCCCGGAGAAGTCTTAAGTTCAAGTGCACCGAGGAATCACAACCCACCCAATAAATAATCACCTTACAAATATCTCTTTCTCACCCGCTGAAGACCAACCCTCTCTTGCCGGAGTATCATTATCGGAATTCGCTGAACGCTTCACACGAACAAACTCAGCCTCCATTTTGCCTGTAAGAGAGGAGATTCTAGCCAAATCTGACCAGAACCTCCACGATGCATCCTTCTTATTCGATACCCAACTTCAGACATTTCTCGAATCCCCCTCAATAATAACATTAAGAATGCCACGCCGGACGCAAATCAGAATTCCTTGTTCAACTGCAGTGAGTTCAGCCATATGCCCATCTCGAAAAACAGCAAGCCCAGCAAAATCAATCAAACAGTTGTAGTAACTACAAAGGGGATAATCGTGAGTTAAACGATGGATCTAAATGATGCAAAATAAGTGGTCTATATCATCTAAATTCATTGGTTTCTGGGGGGCTACCTAATTTTTGTATGCAGAATATGATGAACTTTGAAGAGAAAAAGCAAGCGAAGCAACCTCAATCCTCAATTTTCATTTGCTTTAGCTGCAACATAGCTTTCAATTGCACCAAATGCCTCACAAATCATTACCCAGTAATGGATGATAGATTGTTCGCTTTTCTTCGAACTGATCATAATTTAATTGTTTGTGTTTTTTCCATTGATATTTTAAACTTTTAACCTCGAAAACTTAACTCGACATAAATGTGAAGCAACTTTTGAGGGACTGACTCAAAAGTACTCTAGTCTGATTATTAATAATATTTTTATTCAAAAGACGGAGAAAAAGAACTGAACTTAATACACATTCAAAAACTAAGTGGTGGAACTTAAAAAGAGAGAAAATAACCTCATTCAAAAATAAGTTGATGGTAGAAGGAAATTGAAACTATGAAATATAAGTAAATACCATGTGGACTAATATGGCTGAGTCCATTAAGAAAGTAGCAAAAGATGTCTTAGGAGTATCTAAAGGTAAAAAGGCTAATGGCAAAGGAAACATGGTGGTGGAGTAAAACAGTGCAAAAAGTTATTAAAGAAAAACATATGCGTTTTAAGGCATGACAGAATATTAGAAATAATAAAAACTATGAACAATATAAGAATGCTAAAAAGGTTGCCAAGAGAATAGTAAGGCTAAACTTAAAGTATATGATGAGCTCTACAATAGACTAGGAACAAGAGAAGGTGAGAAAGATGTGTTTAAACTTATAAAAGTAAGAGAACAGAAGGGTAAGGACTTAGATCATATTAGGTGTATTTGAAGCGATGATCAAAGAGTGTTAGTCAAAGATGATGAGATCAAATAAAGGTGGGAACATATTTTCAAAAATTGTTAAATGACAATAGCTCTGAGAATATAATAATTGAAAATACTATAAATTTAAATAACATTGGATATTATAGATATGAACGTAGGATTAGAATGCCTGAAGTAAAAGAGGCATTGAAAAAGATGAAATCAGGAAAGGCCATGGGACTTGATGGTATACCAATAAAGGTTTGTAAGCATATGAGAGATATTCAGGTAGTTTGGTTGACTAGGTTGTTTAACAAGATTATAAAATCAAAGAAAATGCCGGATGAGTGGAGGAAAAGCTCTATTGTACCAATCTATAAAAATAAATGAGACATACAGGCTGCACTAATTATCGAGGGATTAAACTTATAAGTCACACTATAAAACTTTTTGAAAGAGTGATTGAGAAAAGGCTACGACATGAAACAAGTGTATCGGAGAATCAGTTTGGTTTCATGCCTGAGAGGTCTACCATGGAAGCTATTTTCTTACTAAGACAATTAGTAGAGAAATATAGGGAGAAGAGGAAAGACCTTAACATGGTCTTTATCGACTTAGAGAAAGCTTATGATAGAGTCCCTGAAAGTTAATATGGAGGGTGTTAGGTGGTAAAAGGGTTTTCTAGGAATATATAGACATAATTAAATATATGTATGAGGGAGCGGTAACAAATGTTAAGACCACTAGTGGTGTGACTAGTGATTTTTCTGTCATTATAGGATTGCACCAAAGATTAGCATTGAGTCCATACCTTTTCACATTGGTTATGGATTAACAAAACATTTGCACAAGGAGATTCCCTGGTGCATGCTATTTATAGATGATATAGTCTTACTTGATGAGACAAGGGAGGGTGTAAACATAAAGTTAGAGTTATAGAGAGAAGCATTAGAATCTGAAGGATTTAAAATTAGCGGAACTAAGACAGAATATGTGGAATGTGATTTTATCAAGGAGAGTAGGAGTAGAACACCAGTTAATATTGATAACGAAGAAGTCCTCGTTAAAGACCACTTTTGGTACTTATGATCAATTATTCATAAGAGTGGAGAGATTGAGACGGAGGTTACTTAGAGAATCTAAGTGGATTGGAACAAATGGAGATGTGCACCTGGAGTTTTGTATGATTGACGGGTGTCACTTAAACTAAAAGGAAAATTCTATAGGATGTTAATAATGCCGGCCATGCTCTATGGATCAGAGTGTTGGGCAGTTAATGAACATCATACTCATAGGATGAGCGTTGCAGAAATGAGGATGTTGAGATGGATGAGTGGTAAGACAAGAAATGATAGAATTAGAAATGAAAATATTCGAGGAAACTTAGGGATAACACCAATAGGTAACAAGATGAGGGAGACTAGACTTAAATGGTTTGAACATGTTAAAAGGAGACTAATAAATGCACCGATTAGAAAAAGTGAGGCAATACGAGTAGAAGGTTCTAAAAGGGCAAGGAGAAGGCCCAAAAGAACGTGGATAGAAGTGGTGAGGAAATATTTAAAAATGTTGGGACTAAATGAAGTCATGGTATTTAATAGAGTGGAATGGAGGAATAAGATTCATATGGCCGACCCCTAATTAGGATAAGGTCTTGATGATGATGATGATGATGATGATGATGATGATGATGGGACCATTGGGTCATGCGTAAAATTTCAACTTATATGTACACAAGTGATAGATTGGCGAGTTGTTTATAACGTTATACTTGGGATCTGGTCACCAGTAGTGAAAAAAATTTCAATATGCAATGAGTTGACGGGTTGGGTGACTCAGTTTGTCGTCGAGTTGAATAATTTGGACAACATTTTCAATTCGACTTGCTACTTTTAGATTAATGGTTCTTATTGTCTATATGGTCAATCTGAGCAACATAGTTAAAGACTACTCTTTTGAAAACCTTTGCTTGGAACTTGATACAAACGCAAATTGAAATTACTTCGAGATTTCATCTCGTGTTTTGAACTGAGTTGTTCATTTTGTAATTCAGAAAATAGTTCAGGTATACTACAAGTGTGGCTCTGATGAGGAGATAGTCCAAATCACCGAGTATCTTGGCCTGGCCCTTTAGCTGTAGATATGGATCCCTGCAGTAACCTTGGAGGCACTTTTGCATGAAGTGACCACCTCTGATGACCAGTCTCATTCATCTGATTTCTCTTCCTTTTTCTAGACCGCTTAAGAAATTGTATAGTTTTTCCAACTCATTTAAGTCTGTGTGCTAGATATGAATACAATATCCAATAATTAACTTTGAATTCCCGGGCATCACACAAGCAATTTGCCAGTACACATTCTGGGAGAATCCAATGTGATTGATACTAATAAACTTGCACATCATAAATTGCCTTATAAATTCATTTTGCTATAATTCAGCAAAGTTAATGGTTCACATTTTCCTTAACAAAACCCTAAACAGGACTTTTGGATGAAGGGTCAAGGAAGTGCAATCAAGACAAAATAATGTATATGGGACGTGTTGTCCTTATCTTATGAATGGATTTGATCATGTCAATGTGGTACATGTAGGGCTCCAAAACGTCTACTTGAGCAAGAAACTGCAATTCCTCTTACCACATTTCTATTAACATTTGGAGAGGAAGTTGGACTTGGGAAGAAAGTCCTCGGCACGAGAAGCGCCAACTTACATCCCGACGTGGTAAAAACTAGGCCTTAATCCATTCGTTAAACTTGTGCACCATCCGAAAGCAACCCATATGTTCTACCAGAAAAAATGAACGCAATCCAAACTTTCTGGATCCCGTAGAAAACGGGTATCCTGCAAGATAATCCCACACAAAGTAAAAAGGTGTCCCAGCGCACGAAGCTCCTACATATGGAGCGTTCGGGAAAAGGGCAGACCATAAGGGTTAATAGTACACAGTCTTATCTTGCATTTTGCAAGAGGTTATTTTTATGCCTTGAAGTTATAACCTCAAATAATGCATTGGCGAGAGCTTCGTGCACAAGAACTGCCCTATGTTAGAGCATTTGGGGTTCAATTCTGATCTTTTTTGTGGTACATATTTCCCTATGTAACAAGGAAATTGAGGACAGGAAAACTGAAAGTGACTTTCAAAGACCAAGGAAGATTCCGCAAACCGATTGTTGATGGGCTGTAAAGGGCTTCTCATTTCTTCTCATGGGCGGCTTGTTTGACTTCTCTGAAAGACTCTTCCGTGCTAGAAAGCTTTGATTTTTGCCGACTGAGACTAAGTTAAAGTGAGTGTCCAGGAGTATCACAGATAACTCGGCATCTTGTTCTCAGGTCTGAATTACGGCTTTCCCCTTAGATCGGTTTAGGTTAATGACTTTGTGCGAGTAATTTGTTTTATAATTTTTTTATTTATAATAATAATAAGGATTTAGCCATTAAAAAAAAAAAGGTAAAAATCTAATACAAAGGGAACTGCTCCGGTGAGGGATCAGGAATTGTTGATAATCCGATCTCCTTGCTTTAATGAAGCAAATTCTTAATCAGCTCCGAGCGATGTTGTACCTGCCTATTTGGGGTCCCATCTGTTTGTAAGGATTCCGATATATCAAGCAGAGGATAGAACTTTATAATGGAGCATAATTCATAGATTGGAAGGACTGGATTTTTCTTTCCTTTTGTTTCAGAATTCTCATAGACGAAAGTTCTTTTGTATCATTTATTTCTTTTATGTTTGGAAGTAAAAATATTCTAGGAAAGGACCTTGGTGACTCAATTCTTTTAAAGAATGGCTATCATCACATAAATGAGTAAAATGGCACCACCTAGCTCACCATAATAGCAAAGTGCGCGTTACAGAAGCATAGCATATAGGGTATGTCAAGTGACACGGACCGACCCACTTAGCCTTGATATCTTGAGTGCATTTCAAAACTAAATACTACATGAAAGTTTGAAAGTCTGAGCCCGTTGCACAAGGCATCAGCCCGTGAGCCCATCACACTAGGCATCAGCCCGTGACACAAGGCATCCCACCCGCCTTATTTGAAATATTTGAAAAATGGTGTCAACCTCTTATTTGTTTACTCTACTACTGGGTACATCTTTCGCATTTGGCTGCCAATCTTCAGTGTGTGGAAAATCTAGGCTCTTGTCATTTTTTAGCTCGAACCAAGCACTCTAAGTTTGAACCTGACGAAGGCAGAAAGTGACAAACATACGTCCATCGAAAAAAAGATCAAAATTTTGCCAACTGTTTTACTACCAGACACGTATTGCGGCCCACATGTGCAGTGATGACATGATCGAATTTGTTAATCCAGCGATAAATTTTCCGATTTCGCGCTAATTAAATGATCCTGGACCCTTGATCTACGAAGCCCCGTTAGATCTCCAACAACTCATTGAATCTTCTGGGACTATATCTTGCAGATGAGATAGCTATTCAGCATGATAACAGTTTACAATTGCATCCGTCTTGATCCCGCAGACATTTTGCGTCAAAGGTCAAGATCGGCGTTCCAAAATATGTATTTTAGGGAAGAGTCTGATGGCAGCCGCTGTCTATCTTACCATTTCGGAGGATAACTTGTCACATTTCAAATGAGGTTTGCTTTTCAAATTCATTAAAATGACTATGCTTGGACTTAGGCTTGTTCAATTAATTCCCATTTCTTTACAGCCGACACAATGACAAAGCAGTTCCCTCTATATGAAGAGGACTGCCAAGGCTTCGTTCATCTCCTGTCCATTTCTGGCTCTCAGCAGTTCATCTCCAGCTGCGAATTCCAGCGAAAAACTGTTTCTGCACAATGTCGAAGGCCTCGGAAGTCATAACATGCAAAGGTAAGGCACATCAAATTTCACCTATCCATGTTAAGGGATGTAGTTAACAGGGAACTAATCCGGTTTTACTTTGTTTATTTCAGCTGTGGTTAGCTGGGGAGCATCGGAGCCGCTGGTGATCGAAGAGATAGAGGTGGAACCACCGAAATCAGGGGAAGTTCGCATAAAGATGCTCTGTGCAAGTTTGTGCCACTCAGACATTCTCTACAGCAAAGGATTCCCTGTTGTGAGTGAGACACCTTTTGTTCTTTTTTTTTAATTACCAATTTTCCCAGTTTTTGCATCTACATGAAGTTCAAGTTGGGAGCCTTAGCGTGAAAACAGCTTCTTGCAAAGATGCAAGGTAAAGCTGCATACTATAGATCCTTGTGATCTGCCCTTTCCCCGGATCCCACATAGACAGGAGCTTCATACACTAGGGCTGGTCTTTTATGGAGTTCAGGTTCCAAAGACAGAAAAATAGAAGAAGAACAACTTAGTGAAAGCGAATGTTTAGCATATTAGCCATCCTTAACCAACTTAAGATGCACAACCACACACCAGACCTTTTACCCTACCAAGAATACTGCTGCTCTTTGTTTCTTAGTTTCATGGACTAAACTAACTTGGTAATCCTTGTGATGCACAGCCACTTTTTCCTAAAGTTATGGGGCATGAAGGCGTTGGGTAATTTCCTCTCTCTCTCTCTCTCTCTCTCTCTCTCTCTCTCTCTCTCTCTCTCATCTAAGTGCATTTATATGAGTGTATGTACATGATTAATCTCATAGTTAATTACAAAATCTCTGAATAGTTGAATTTTTTATTGACATTCCGACCGTTTGACGCCTCGATTTTAATCCTGGATAATCCAGTTGTTCTTATGTTTTTCGAATTCCCTGAAAATTCACGAAGATCAATACAAATTTACGAAATCAAATTCGAATTATACGAAATTAGACATTAATTGTAAATCCAAATAAAATTTTGAAATCACATTCTCATAATGCCTTTGCCCCATTTCTAAAATTGCTTTCTGGATATGGTTGATCTATTCCCGAATCCAATATTTTTTAACTATGAATAATGCCATTAAACTCCTGTTTTGGAACTAATCTTGGTATCAATGCACTTTCCTAATTCGAAATAAATTTCACTTTGCAGTGTGGTGGAAAGCATTGGAGAAGGTGTGACCGAATTCGAAGTGGGGGATACTGTAATACCAATCTACTTGGGAGAATGTAAGGAATGCGAAAATTGCAAATCAGGAGAGAGCAACCTTTGCGAGAAATACCCTGTGCAAATGAACGGCCTCATGCTCGATGGCACTTCAAGAATGTCTTGCAGAGGACAAAGGCTATACCATATGGTGTCCTACTCAACATGGTCCCAGTACATGGTGGTGAACGGTAACTATTTAGTGAAGGCAGATCCATCGGTGGTTCACTCACACGCCAGCCTTGTTTCTTGTGGCTACACGACGGGGTTCGGTGCGGCTTGGAGAGTCGCGGGGATGAAGAAGGGATCGACTGTCGCCGTTTTCGGCCTTGGAGGAGTTGGATTAGGGGTACGTATCCAAATCCTAAGGCAGGGCAATAGCTAATACTGATTAAACTTTTTGGACAATCAATTTTCACATTCAAATTGTTTAACCATGCAGGCGGCTGAAGGGGCACGGTTGATGGGGGCCTCTAAGATAATCGGTGTGGATTTGAACGATAGAAAGAAAGAGATGGGGAAGGTTTACGGAGTGACTGATTTCATTAATCCCGGAGAGAGTAAAAAATCTGTTCCAGAGATGATTAAAGATGTCAACGGTGGAAAGGGCGTGGACTACAGTTTTGAGTGCACAGGAGTGGCATCAGTGCTCAATGACGCCCTAGGAAGCACAAGACAGGTATGTTCCATAATGGCACAAATTTTGCCGGCTAAATCTGTAGCCATGTACTACAATTTAGTTTGCTACTTTTGGCCCACTTTCATGTGCAACCGTAGCCGATCGTTACTCCTAATCAATAATGTTTAATCTTGAGGGAATGTGGGCGGTGAACAGGGAACCGGGATGACGATTTTACTCGGAGCGGGCGGGGAGATGTACGGGTCCATTAACTTGTTCGATTTGGTGTTCGGGAAAACGGTGAAGGGTTGTGCCTTCGGAGGGATCCGACCTCGGTCCGACCTTCCTGCTATACTTAGCAAATCTGCAAACAAGGTTTGTCGATTCGTAGTTATTTCGGAAAATCTACATTTAATTGAAAACAATATTAGTTTCTAATTGACAATGCTAAAAAGAAATTTATGTTTGCAGGAGATCAACCTTGACTCGCTTGTGACGCATGAGGTGGAGTTACATGATATAAACCGTGCATTCGAGCTGCTAAAGCAACCGGATTGTGTCAAAGTCATCATTCGCATATAACTGAAGTTAGAAGGTAATCTCCCAAGACGGCCGAATCGACGGTTGTATTTTCATATGGTGACAGAAAAAGAATGGATTTTCAGTTTGATATTAGCTTTTCTTGAAGCCGATCTTGCTACTTAAAGAGTTCAAAAGGATACATTATGCCTTGTTGTTACATGGTTATGTTTATGTGACCATTTTAATAATCTATTAGTAGTTACTGCTGATTTTCTCACTAACTCCATTATATAACGATCATAACACTTTGATCATGTTGGGATTATAGTCCCAGCCCAAGATCAATCACTCTCCTTTAATCCCCAACAAGTGATCAAAGCCGTTCTTCTAATTTTGGGTGGTTCAGATAAGAAAATCAGCTAAAAAGAGTGCTAAGTGCTGCCAGTTGGAAGCCAACCACTCCTCAAATCCTCGAAAATGAAAATATTCGAGGAAATTTAGGGATAGCACCAATAGGTAATAAGATGAGAGAGACTAGACTTAGATGGTTTGGACATGTTCAAAGGAGACCAACAACGGCCCCGGTTAGAAGAAGTGAGGCAATACAAGTAGAAAGTTTTAAAAGGGCAAGGGGAAGGCCCAAAAGAACGTGGATAGAAGTGGTGAGGAAAGATTTAAAAACTTTGGGACTAAATGAAGACATGATATTTAATAGAGTGGAATGGAGGAATAAGATTCATGTGGCCGACCCCTAATTGGGATAAGGTATTGATGATGATGATTTATAGGAGCCTCTCGTGAGTATCCTAAAAAGTAGAAGCAGCCTCTAGCATTCTTTTTGGAATATCTAAGCCATTTATCATATTTTGGGTATAGAAATTAGATAAATTAGTAGAAATCAATGCATTTGGATGATCTTGATTATTTATTTTGTCTTTAAAAAATTAAATAAAAATGAATAGTCTTAAATTTTGACAAAAAGAACATAATCTATAATCATTCAATGAGCATGAAATTTAATCTGTAACCTATTTAAGCCATTCCAAATATGTGATCTAGAAAATATTATTAGACATCACAGATTATAGAAAAAGGTGAGCCCCTTGAATAAAAGTACCATAAAACCGCAAATGATGTGCGCAAAGGATTTAAGACCAACCTTCGTAAAAAGCAACACAAAAAGAAAAAATTCAACATCATTAAAAAATTAAAAAAGAGAGGAATCGAGTTTAGAAAGAAATCACAAAAATTAAGCACATATAATATTGAATATATTTTTGTATTTCTTATTCTTGTACCATCGCCTTGCCTTCTGAAACTGGAGAGAGAATAAGGATGAAGTTCAGCCTGCACTCCTCCCATACTTTTCGCGGTTCTTCTGATCTTCTCTCATGGTGTGGATACTAATTTCCCTTCATTTGTTTTGGTAATTGTAACCGTCATGAATGCTTTGGTACAATGTGATCTCAATGTAATACAATCAGACAAATGCTAAACCAAAGCAGCTGTATGAGGCACTTGGTTAAAGCGCCCATTTTTTGCACGACAGAGCACGTCTTTATCCAACCTGGTCATCTGATTGCTGCCGTTCAATCTTCTAATATCCTAAAAATTTTACTTTACTTCACGAAAAGCGGATGCTTTATAAAATTTGCATAAAATAAGGTTTTAAATTCTACAACCAAAAAGTTTTATTTTTGAAATGTTGCACTTATCCAATCATCACAACTTTTTGCAAAAAAATAAATAAATTCAACAACCAAAATTAAATTAGGTTACAATATGATAATAATTTTTAAAATGTGTTGGGATTCCTATTTTAAAACTTCTATTTTTAAATTGACTAAAAATAAAAACTCGAATAAAAAGCATTTATTTCAAAATTTTGAGAGTCATACAACCACAAAATCGCAGATTTAACGGTGAAATGATATCCCTATTTCTACTGAAAATGCAATAAAGTCTCCTTTGTATTTTGAACTCTAACCCTAAACCCCATATAATATATGCGATACAACTACCACCTCATAAATATAATGACATGACATAACTTTTAGAAGACTCAAACTCCATGCCCATTCATCCAAAATAAATACAATACTTAATAAAAACATATGCTCCAACGATAAATAAGAAAATCAAGATATGGCAACATTACTCAGGTTTTATTCATACACAACTATCACATCCAACATGAATACGTATCCTTACATCCCGGTGAGAAAATAAATCATACTAAAGTACAGTCCATAAGTCATAACCGAAGTAAAGTTTGAACAAGCCTTATAGTTTCTGAAATACCCTCCATACATTGCTGGAAGTCGCCATCGTCATTGCTTGCTCTGTTAGCATATCAAACCTGCTGCTACTCTCTGTATCTAAGGTATTACAAACCAAAGCAATGCTTGTGTAGGTGACAACATTTAATATCAATTTAAAACATATGTAGTATGACATATAAATACTTGAGTTTTTTATAAAATTCATGGATATACAACATTTATATAAAAGCTGAATCATCCGTTATCAATAACATAACGATGTATGAATAATAAGTCAGAATCACTTACAAAAATCGATAAGGATATGGTTTCATGCATAAATATCAAAATACAATATTCAAATATCATAGCAAGAATAACAATGAATAATGCATACTCATGCAACTGATAAAGCTAATTTCAATCAAAACATAATAATAAGGCATGCATGCATATCATAAATAACAGAACACGTAAATCGACCATGTCTTTAGAGTGTTCAACCACACTCTCATATCTGATCATGAGTACTTATACCAATCTCACTTATAACTTGCTTAGCCCGTAGGCCAGCCCACACAGGCTTCACTTTGAGGGTGCATCGTCACGCGTGTATCAAGATATAAATATCCCCATTTGTCATACTATACGAGCATATAAAATAAGTGCATGGATTGTTATGTTGCAGTGGCAACCACTCTAGGGTATCAACCTCTCACACCCGTACCCTAAATAGTGGAAATAATAATAATAATAATAGAAAATCAAGAACATTAGAAATTAATGATGCAAAGTCATTCATCAGACTATGCTCGGAGAGAGCTTTTCAACGACACCAAGAACGCACAAAACGGAGATCGGGAATGAAAGACCCAAGGATTTTACCATCAAGGTAGAGGGGGTCCAAATTGATAATGGCACCCCCCTCTAATGAATGTGACCCAAAGAGCCAAGTGGGAGAGACTCTATACGCGAGAGTGGAACTGACCGCATGGAGCTCTACTCCCACACGTCTGCAAACGGGAAGGAGGAAAAGCCGGCTACCCTCCTCCCCTTGCACTTTCCCGACAGTCCTCCATTCCCCGATTTCCCTTAACTCCATTCTTTCTGGTAAGACACAACCCAGCTTCAGCTGCGATGAGAAGGGAAGCGGGTTACCATCTTAGGGTCGCACCGGTACACGCTCGACCCAGGTAAGCTTCCACCTCTCCCTACTCTTCTCCATTTCCCCTTCTTCTTCAACGCGTGTACTGTGTTTTCCGAAGAACTAGACGGTGAAAAACACCGTCAGATTCAGGAAATGCAGTGAGACGAGCGTGATTGGATTGAAAATCCAACCACTCAAATTGTTCCTTAGACATTTTTGAGTGAAACCCCTTTCGTTTCATGAAGATCCGTCGAGAAACGACATTGGAATTTGCAAAAAAAAGCACTTAGGGTTAATTTCAAAAACCGTTGAAAAATCTGAAAAAAACTAATAGTTTGAGTGGGAATCAAAAGGGGAAAACACTAGAAAACAAAAATTCAAGAAATTCTGAGCATTCCCATGAAGTTTTGCAAAAAAATGAGGTTGCTTGTGACACCTATGACGACCGGAATCCAATCACCTTCTTTGGCGACGATGACATTTTCTGGCAACCCCAAAAAATGTGAAAAATGAAAATTTTTTAGATATGGACAAATCATGCGCGATCTTTTCATCTGCGAAGACGGATCGTCTATCAGGAATCAATTGGTCCACGAAATTGTGATCACAAGCTTGTTTATGCGTTGGGAAAATTTGAGACCTTAACATCCGACAGTTAAAAATGTGATCGGGAGGTAAATTTAGGTCAAATATAACTCCAATTAACTATTGGTGATGAATTATCACAGAAATGACTAACCAATTATGGATAAATTGATGGGATATCCCATCTTGCTGTCCAATACTCGATCAGCGAATATCAGAGGTCAAGAAAGGAGATCAGGCCATGAATTATGGCTAAAAGCATTGAATTGTGAAACACCTTACCTAAAATGTTGGAAATTGAAACTTCTAGAGGTACGCGCTTAATGTAGATCATCAATGTAAGACCAATGGTGATGATCCAATTGGATAACGACTAATTGGTGTGCAAATCCTTGATCTAGATATATGAGGTTAGATCAAGAACATGGTGAATAAAGAGTTACAAGTAATTATAGAAAATTGCATGAAATTCTAAAATTTATTTAGAACTTGTATTTGTTGCAGAGGTTTGAGAGCAGTGTGAATGGTTCTGGTAGTAGAACCTTGAGTTGTACTTTGAGAGCAGGTAAGGACCCTGAACCCTTTCATTCCTTAAGTTATTATTGATATTTCTCTTGAAATTAACTTTATGCATGTGTAAAATGAATATATTGTCACCTTGGTTGACTGGATGATAGAAATTGTAATTTCTTATTGAAATGGTCATGTTATAGTCTGATTTACTATGCTTAGCTATTATAATGATGCAAACTGTTATAAAATGGTCAAGCCCAAGATAGTAAGCCTTGAGTGCGACCTGGTAAGCTATGATGACGCCTTCAAAGACGGTAAACCCTGAGGGAAAGGGCTACCTAGTTGCTTGCAACTAAGGTGAAGCCACCAAAGATGGTAAATCTTGAGGAATGGACTATCAGGTGTTGAGCCTCCCAAGATGGTAAATCCTTAGGGAAAGGGCTGCTTGGTTCTTTGGAATCATGGTGGAGCCATCGAAGATGGTGAACCCTGAGGGATGAGCTGTCAGGTATTGAGCCTCCCAAGATGGTAATTCCTGAGGGAAAGGGCTACCTGGTCTTTTGGGATCACGGTGGAGCTACCCAAGATGGTAAATCCTGAGGGAACCTATGACACCCTAGGATATATAATAATAATAATAATAATAGCATTTGGGATCCCATGAGAAAAAGTTTTTATTAATTTGTTCACTAAAACATTTCTTAAAACCTCAGGGTGTTATTTTTCCCTTCCCAACATCACAATTTTTAACTTAAAACATAATTAAAAATTTATGACAATAGACTTAAAACAACACGCATATCAATAAATGTCAAAATGCATCAGTGCCTTTATTTTCAATCAAATAAATATTCAAAACACAATATTAATATGGCCCAGAGTCTATCCATCATAACATCCCATATCCAAATGTCCATCATATGCATAACATCTTAATTAAATCCATAAAATAAAATTATGCAATCCATAAATAAAGTCAAATGGCAGTCCTATTTACTAACTTACATTACTGTCTATAAATCAAAGTAAGAGGATCTCCTACTGCTATCACGATTTTTCAACAGTCTTGCCCTTCCTGATATCGCACTCGAGATCTAAGGCATTGCAAAACAAAGCAGTGCCTCAGCAAGCTATCGCTTGTGTAGGTACATAGAAAATAAATGTAATAAAATAGAATAATAGTAATGACAAAATAAAATATTTATCATTTATGACGATAAAATCATTATAACTCAAGCTGACATAATATCAATTTATCAAGTATGCTAAAACATGCATTCCACGAATTTAAAACATGATATAAATCAATGTAAATGAGCATACAATAATAATAATGGCACCCTAAGGTAATGGGTCCCATAAGCGTCATATAAACAAAGATCACTGATCATGAGTACTCATATCCAACCTCTAAGTGTCATCACACCCATGCATTTCATCTCATCACCATGCTCACTATGCAAGCACACATAATAAGAGTATGGGATGCCATGCTGCAGTGGTAACCCTCCATGGGTCTCAACCATCGCCGCTCCCCATTGACACCATAACGGGAGACTTAGCGTCCGTCCCCATGGAAAGGCCCGCACGGGTAGTGTGGGCTATCCATGTTAGCAAACCCCTACCGAATGTCATCTACGGGCAGTTGTCTATCATATCACAATCTCATCACATCACAAATCTTGGAGCGTGGGTGGCTGGCCCTCTCCCTCCTAGAATGATGCCCACCGGGTGAGAGCGCCCGTCATAAAACACGAAAATCATATCTATGCCAAAACTTAAGAGTACTCGTAGCTCGCAATCCCTAAGGCACGCCCCTCATCTCGGGGTTAGCCTTTAAAAAGACCAACCACTAAGCCTCTATTTTTCTTTCTCATCCAAATCCATCCATTTCAATAATGTAATAAAGAAAAGAAATTGATATCTATGCATAATTAGATAATATCATGCTCATAAAATCATTTGTCATAGGTTTATTCAATACATGATTGCAATTTATAATAATCATAGCGTAACTCTAAATCTCATAAAATCAACGGTTAAGAATAAATGTAATTTAAATCACAATCACTCATGATGCTAGGATTATGCATTGTTTTAAAATTAAAATAAAACATTAATTATCGTCACCTACCTTGACGTGAGATCACTCAATTCGTTTATAAAATTCCTTTAACTTATATGTTTGGATGCACCTGTCAGTGTCACATCACTATTTTAAAAATTTTCTAAAGTAAAAGTAGTTATTTATAAGTTTTTAGGTTAAATCTAGGTCTGCATCATCAATACGATCACAATTCCTCTTTTGGATTGTGATTTGGACTCCTATAGCTCTCAAAAATCAAGTTTAAAGTCGAAATATGCCTCATTTAGGGCTGACTGACCACCATAAGCTCTTTTGCACCGGCGGTGCGGTTTACACCGGTTTATATAGGCACCTAGTTTACACTGAGTTACACAAGCGGCCCCGGTTTACACCGGGTTACACTGATGCTCGGTTTACACCGGGTTTGTAATGACTCCAATTTTGTAACATTAAAATCCCAAGTTAGCAATGAAAAGTTCAGCTTTTGAAGATAAGGGCATTTTGGTCATTTTACTATGCACCTTGACTGAACCCAGAAATTTGGTCCTAAAACTGCTACCATTAGGTGCGTCTCAAAGAAAGGAATCCAACAAGACCAAAATCACCTAAAACGGAGTTACAATGAGTAAGTTATGGCCCTTTGAAGTTCAGGGGCAAAAATGTAATTTTTACAAAAAAATGAATTTAGCCTGCAAAACACAGGGGCCCATTTTGATACGGGCACCCTTCATCTTCAACCCCTAGAGGGTTCTAGAACAGCGGTGATTGGAGGAGAAATCACCACTATTCTGGAGGTTTCTCCACCACCATTCAAGGGCGGTGAGAGCCCCCTCTAGAACCCTCCTATAGCTCTATAAATAGAGCTCTTGGGCGCCTCTAATGGTAGCCCAAAAGTTTGAAGAAAACCCATTTTGAAGAAGTAACCTAGAGGGGAAACAAGGAGAAAAACCCAGCAAAGAGCCAGGTATGCCCAAGATCCCTCAAAACCCGTCTTCACAGTAGTCCTAAGCTCAGTTTCCCTAAGATTTTGCATGAAAAATCATGCAAAATAGAGCCTTGGAGGGTCACCAAGGACCCAAGGACGTTCCCTGGGCCGCACTGGTTCAACAGGGTCAAACAAGGTGTCCTGAGGACGCCCCGGTCCCCCAAACGACCAAAACGTCTGTGACGACCCGGGTTTTCTCATGCATTTTTATAAATGCAATATCTAATTCCTAAGGCAGGATGCATCCTTATTTGAAAACCATTTTATAAAAAACCATGCAATGCAGCAGAAAACCTTTTAGTTTTAAACTCATTTTGAAAACCCTGAGTGTCATTTGCTTTCACAACCACCGAAGTAGTTTTTGAAAAACTTCAAAAATCATAAATGTTTTTCCCCAGGTCTATCCAGTCACAGCACATAGTCCATCTGTAATTAAATAGAAATTCATGTCCAAAGGGTTGAGAGTTTACTTACATGTATAACTTTCTTCTTTTTGATTCACTTGCTCGTAGCACTAATATCTCCTGAGACGTCTTCTATTTATGAGTGGAACTATCCTGAAAAATGTTAAGGATAGGGTGAGTATATACTATACTCAGTAGGAGCCTATCACTATTAGTTTTATAATGCACGAGATGTTTTAAAATCATATGCTCATTCAAAACATATGTATGTTTGATTACTCAAGTGCAACATCGATATCAAAATCCATTGTTAAACTGAAATACTAACGACTTAAAGGATCATATAATCCAAAATCGAAAGTATCATATACATATACATATATATATATCATAATATCATGATATGCATAAGATGTTTCATGGAATCCAACTCATGGATCTCTAGTATGGTATGGTCGACCAACCTCATATCATGCCATATGCAATGCAAATAAGTCCATAAACCATAGGGTTCGACTATGCCCACACCTCGTCGCCGTGTGGTCCCCGGGTACCTGAGGACACGGCGTCATAACCTCCACGGGGCATATGACACATCGACCCAGTGCCGTGACACCAGTGGTAGCCCCCTGTACCACATGCAGTCGACGTAGGGACATGCCCTTTTTTGGGCGTGGTACCCATTCCACCTAGTAGTGGTAGAGGCGGGTGGCCAACCCAGACCCCTCGGCATAGCACCCACGGGCTTACTAGCCCAAATCACATAAGATCAAATAAGCCAAAAACCTCTTTCCAAAACCTATCCTCTTTGGGTCCCCCACAACTGCCTGGCCCTCGGCACTCCAGCGTCTTTTGGCAACCCTCAAGGACATGCAACTTTTTTCCAGAACTTAATGTTCACAAATCATGCGATGTATGCAATAGTTTGCAAAACATATCTATGCATAACGTATATTCAATTATTTACAAAACACGTCTATGCATAAAGCATTTATCACATGCATGCTAAATTAAGTCATGCCAAACAAATCATATACTTAAAACATAAGTTCTCAAAACAATAATAATTCTTTTAAAAGAATCTAATAGTAATAGAGCACCTACCTGACTAGGTTGCGCTAACCCTTTTGTCATCGTACGCTCCTGAACATGGTTTGGGGACTCAAGGTTAGTTTGGCCTATCTTTTATGGGTTTTAGAGTAATTAATACTTTTACTTAGGCATTAGGGGTCCATCCCTATGCCTATGGGTGTCCTAAGGTCCTAATTGGGCCTTGGTATCCTCAGTTTTCCAACGTTCTAGTGGCCACGCGCCACCATCCTATTCTAAGGGTCATGCCTACCTTTGATTGGGCCTTGATCAGGGATTTTATAGTTTGGATATGTCTGTGTTGTCGATGCGGAAACAACGCCTTTTGCGGCGCCTCAATCGGAGCTCTAGATATCAAGTTATAAGCGTTTTAGTGTCGTATGTACATAGGAGTCTTAAAAATAAAAAGAAGGAATGCTAGGGCGTTGCGCGTCTGCGACGTGCGCCCCGGCTTCCTTAAGGAACGAAAAAAAAAAAAACCACGTCGCTAGCGCACTGCGCGCCTGCGACGTTCGCCTTAGCGGGCGCGTCTGCAGACTCGCAGAACTTCCCGCTCGTCTCTCTCTTTTGCGGGCGCGTCCCTAGACGCGCCCGTTTGGTTTTTCAAACGGAGACGACGTGGGATGTTCCGAATGGAACGTTCCATCGTCTGGGGGAATGGGGCGTCCTCAGGACACCCTGGTTCGATGTCGAACTAGTGTGGCCCAGGGAACGTCCCTGGGTCCTTGGTGGCTCTCCCGGGCTCCGTTTTGCATGGTTTTTCATGCAAAAACCTAGGGAAATTAATCTTGGAACTATGGTGGAGGTGGGTTTTGAGGGATTTTGGGCGTACTTGGCTCGTTGCTGGGTTTTTCTCCTTGTTTTCCCCTCTAGGTCACTGCTTCACAACTGGTTTTCTTCATCGTTTTGGGCTTCCATTAGAGGCGCCCAAGAGCTCTATTTATAGAGCTAAGAGAGGGTTCCGGAGGGGGCTCTCACCGCCTTTTAATGGCGGTAGAGAAACCTCCAGAATGGCGGTGATTTCTCCTCCAATCACTGCCGTTCTAGAACCCTCTAGAGGTTGAAGATGAAGGGGTGCCCATATCAAAACGGGCCCCTGTGTTTTGCAGTTAAATCCGTTTTTAAATAAAATTACATTTTTGCCCCTAAACTTCAAAGGGCCATAACTTGCTCATTTTAACTCCGTTTTGGGTGATTTTGGTCTCATTGGATTCCTTTTTCTGAGACGCATCTAATGGTACCATTTTCAGGACCAAGTTTCTGGGTTCAATCAAGGCAACTAGTGAAATGACAAAAATGCCCTTATCTTCAAAATTGAACTTTTCATGGGCTTTTAATATTACAAAAATTGGGGTCATTACAACGTCCCACCGGGACAAGACGCGTCGACCGCGTCTAAAAGAACCAAATGGGCATGTCTAGGGACGTGCCCGCAAAAGAGAGAGACGGGCGGGAAAAATCGGCGCATCTACAGACGCGCTTGCTGAAGCGCATGCAGTAGACGAGCACATGCGCAGCGCACTAGCAAACCGGGATTTTTTGCTCCTTAAGAAAAGGTGGTCGCATGCCACTGACACGCAGCATGCTAGCATTCCACCTTTTCACTCTTAAGGCCCTTATGTACGTGTGACACTAAAACGCTTATAACTTGAGATATAGAGCTCCGATTGAGGCACCGCAAAAGGCGTTGTGTCTGTGTCGACGATGCGGACACACCCAAACTATAAAATCCTTGATCAAGGCCCAATAAAAGGTAGGCATGACCCTTAGAATAGGATGGTGGCGCTGGCCGCTAGACCTTTGGAAAATTGATAATACCAAGGCCCAATTAGGACCTTAGGACACCCATAAGCATAGGGATGGATCCTTAATGCCTAAGTAATAAGACCAACCTCCTAAAACCCATAAAAGATAAGCTAAACTAATCTTGATTCCCCAAACCATGTTCAAGAGCATACAAGGACAAAGGGGTTAGCGCGACCTAGCCAGGTAGGTGCTCTATCGCTACTAGATTCTTTTAAAAGAACTATGATTGTTTTGCGAATGCATGTTTTAAGTATATGACTTGTTTAGCATGCATGTGATAAATGCTTTATACGTAAACATGTTTTGTAAATAATTGCATATACATTATGCATAGATATGTTTTGTAAACTGTTGCATACATTGCATGATTTATGAGCATTAAGTTCTTGCAAAAATTGCATGTCCTTGAGGGTTGCCAAAAGATGCTGGAGTGCCGAGGGCCAGGCAGTTGTGAGGGACCCAAAGAGGACAGGTTTTGAAAAGAGGTTTTTAGCTTATTTGATCGTACATGATTTGGGCTAGTGAACTCGTGGGCGCTATGCCGAGAGGTCTGGGGTGGCCACCCAGCCTCTACCACTATTAGGTGGATGGGTACCATGCCCAAAAAGGGCATGTCCCTGCTTCGACTGCATGTGGTACAGGGGGCTACCACTGGTGTCACAGCACTGGGTCGAACTGTCATATGCCCCGTGGAGGTATATGATCCTGTGTCCCTATGTACCCGGGGACCACATGGCGGTGAAGTCATGGGCATAGTGGGACCCTATGGTTTCGTAGACTTATGTGCATTGCATATGGCATGATATAAGGTTGGTCGACCATACTATACTAGATATCCATGAGTTGGATTCAATGAAGCATCTTATGCATATCGTTATGTTATGATATATATGATACTTTCAACTTGGTTTGTGCGATTCTTTAATTCGTTAATAATTCAATTTGACAATGGTTTTTTATGTCAATATTAAGCATGAGTGTTCAAACATGCACATGTCTTGAAAGAGCATATGATTTTAAATATAGCATGCATTGTAAAACTAGTAGTGATAGGCTCCTACTGAGTATAGTATATACTCACCCAATTATCAACATTTTTCAGACACAAAGTAAATATTTAAGAACAAGGAACGCTTGTGATAGAAGACACTCAGACTAAGTGCAAGTAAGTAAAACCCTACCTTATCTTTCAATGTTACTTGATTGAAGTTACTCTCTAATAGCTGAGGTTACGACTAACATTTTCTTGAGAATAATATTGATTTTAAACTTTGCCATGGCTAGATAATTTGAGAATGTGTTTTGACACTCGGGGTTTTTATGAAAGATTGTTTTCCAAAAGAAAAAGATTTTCATGCATTTCATACTTATAAAACAAGAGATCTCGCCTTTTTATCAAAATTGCATCATATAAAAACCCGGGTCGTCATAGGGTTACACTGGTGGCCCTAGTTTACACCGGGTTACATAGGTGAAGCAAAAATCGGCGCCGGAGAAGATGACCAGCTTCTGGTCATCTCCGGTGACCCTGCAGATGTCCAAATCACTTGGTTTTTGAGCCATTTTGTTCAAAATTTCGTCTAGTTTCCATTTGTACCATCCTTTTGCATTGATTTTTTCCAAAAACTATAATTTTTATGTGATTTTTTCCATGTTCCTAAAATGTTCCATGAGTACTATTTTTCACGTTTTTTGGAAGAAAAAAAATCAGCGATTGGATCTCTCCGAAATTTAAAGGGTTTGATCTTAGGTCTCTTATACACTAGATAGATGGTCCGATTTGCAAAATAATGTAGTTTCACCTATGAAATCACACTCTGACAGTAGTGTACTCAGGGTTCTAGGAAAAACTCTGTTTTTTCCTGTTTTCCTTAATTTCATGCGTTTCTATTTGGCATATCAATGCTCATGTAACATGAAAATAAAGGGATTAGACCTTACCTCTATAAGTTAAGTGTTGCTTGAGGTTGCCGGAGCCCTATTTTCCAGAAAAACTCGGATTCTCAGAGTCTAGGGTTAGGGTAAAACCAGTGGTGCGATATTGAGGGGAAAAGGAGATGATTGAGAACTAAACTTGATAGGAATGTGCGTTTAAGGTGGGGGAATGAGGCTCTTCCTATTTTACGCCTCTCCTCTGGCTATTTTGCAAGAAAAATTGCCAGATCTGATAAGGCAGGCTAGTTAGGGGTGCCGTTATCAAAACTGGCCCCTATATTTCTGGCCTGGTAATTTCCCAAAATGCCCTTACACTTCAACGACTCATAACTCCTTCGTTTGAGCTCCGTTTTTTACGTTCTTTATGTCGTTGGAATCCTATCGACAAGTACTTTCTAATTTTTAAGTTTTTAGGACCAAATTTTATCTATAAAATTTTAATTTAATTTATTTAATAAATTATTAATTTACACCTAAAATTGAGGATATTACAGAACCTGACTTTGGCACTACCCAATATGGTAAATTTTGAGGGTTTGGCTACGTTGATGATGATACTCATAGTGGGCCGCCTAAGATGGTAAACCTTGATGGTGTAATGCTAGGCATGTTTAATATTACTGAAGAAATCATTAATGAGTATGTAGCTTTGTTGGATGTAACGCTTATGGTTTGTATTTAACTTTTGAATGAGGTACATGACTTAGTCACCCATCTATTAAATGTCCTGTGGTTGAACACAAATGGGAAAGTCTTATAGGGTGTGCTTGTTTGCATGCTATGGCTGTTGCGTCACATTTGAATTTGGAAAAAACTGCAATTCTACTCTAATACCCATAGGCCTTACTTGATAGTGCATGCTAACTACTTTGTAGATGACCAGTTAAAA
This sequence comes from Warburgia ugandensis, assembly GCA_035236585.1. NCBI lineage: Eukaryota > Viridiplantae > Streptophyta > Magnoliopsida > Canellales > Canellaceae > Warburgia > Warburgia ugandensis. Next base: position 3,370,962 of record CP141131.1, on the reverse strand, counting down.
AAATGGAATGAATGCTCGTGTTGTATTGAATATGTTTTTAAGCGTAGCAACGAGAATGATTGGATATGCATCGGTTTAGTTATTTTCCCTTACTGGGCTTCGCATATTACTCTATTATTTTGCAGGTACCAATCAAGCGGAGAAGAGAAAGGTGGTTGAGTGAAGTGAAGAAAGCTTGAATGAAGATGTAACATTTTGAATTGTATATATATGTATATATATGCGCTGACACTGAATATGAGTTATGTCTTATTTTTTGACAATGATCCTTATGCATCCTATGTGTTTTATCTTGATAGGGCATGTATGAGACTCACTTGAACTCATAGTTAATAAGCAGGTATTAGTGGTATATTAAGATAGATAGTATGGAGACTGAGTCTCCCTTAAGGAATTTATAATTGTTATATTGTCTATCAGGTAAACTGCATAGCATGTGTTAAATGCATAAGTCCAAAAAATAGGGGAGACTCTACCAAAATTTTGATAAAACTCAATAGTTAAAGGAGAAAAATATTTTTATCAGTAAACCATGACTTGCACAAGACAAGAGCACTTAGCTCTCTCAATACTTCCACCGTGATATATATGTATATATATAAAGCGAGGCCACATAGGCTTAGCTTGGCCAATCACTAGGCTTGATTAAGTCTAATTGTGGCCATAGGGATTGGGGTCGCGACACAACCACTGCCGCTACTGCCTAGAACATGAGATTGCTATTTGCCGAGGCATGGGAGTCGGTCAAACGATGTGGGGGGCAAGCCCATGATTACCACAACGGCACACAATTTGCCCACGTATCAGGGTAGGTGTCTATCATTCATATACTCAAAGGACAGGTGGCCAACCCTATGACCCTCCTAGCATGGCATCCATTAGGTTGAAACATAGTCATAAACCAGCAAAAACTCAAAACCAAGTATCGATAATCAATGAATAACCATCGTCGATAAAATTAAGTTGATAAAATATTTTTAATGTTTTGAAAATTGTGCATCAAAGTCCCTGTATAACATCCTCACTTAATCAAATAGATGCTACATAGAACATATTAAGAAACAATGCATAAATCATGCATCGGCAATGTAGCTGAAAAGTAATGTTAGGAAAATCATGAGTTTGGCATACATATCCATGCATCGCATAGTCCATATAAATAAAGTCATCTAGTAAATAATCATGATTTATAAAATCATAAAACACTAAATGTAGTCACCTACCTCAAACCAAGTACCACTCGTCTGTACCTCCAAAATTAGTCGGATCCAATTCTAGCACGGTACATTACAGTTCCATTACTTAGATACATATCACACCTAGTCATACTTATATTCCAATTCATCTAACTTGGATTTTAATTACACAATATTATATTTTTGTATTCCAATACATAGTATTCAAGACAATTCAATGGTTCTCAGCCATGGAATCTCAAGACGGGGCTGCCCTAATTAGCTTATAATTCAAATCATACTTAATCGAGGCCACTCATAACCATTTAATCCTTCTTCTTAATTATAATATTGGATATTTTAGAGTTAGTAGGCTCAGCTCATATCAATCTTGAGTAATTTATTATTTAATTAACTAATAAGGCATTATTAAATGAATCTTATATTCAATTGTATCTAATTACAGTCAAATCAACTCATCAAATGATTAAGATAGTAATCTTACCTTGTACTAGTATATTTAAATAACATTTAGCCATCTACTTGGTCAGATTGTCCACTGATTGTCTCAACTACGCCCAATTTTAGATATTTATGTTGATCTCATCAAAATTCTACACCTGATCGCCCTAGATCAATTAACAATTTAGTCACTCTAACTAATTAATCTAATCAAGTAATCTAAATGGTATGGATCATAGAATTTGATCCAATTTCATATATAGATCTTCAGTTGATTTGAGCCATTGATCAAGATTGACCAATCACCTCCATAAATATTTTAGATCCAAAATAATTTATATGGGTCTTGATCTACACTCTATGAGGATCATAATGGACTATTTATGTGACGACTTGGGTTTTTATAACAACTTTTGTAATACATTTGGCAAAGACAGGAACCTCAGTAGTAAAAAAAAATTTGCAAAACAAAGCAGTGGAAATTCTTTTCTTTAGAACTTGTTTTGTAAAATCCAAGTCATCACTTCATAACATAAGTAGAGTTTTGTACAAGATAAATTTTCATTGAAAGAATAAATTTTAGGATCCATCCAACGGTTCACATTACAGCTTGGTACCATTACAATACTTATCCAAATTACATAATCTAAATTTCAAAGCTCACATACAATAAAAACTCTCAATACATATAATGCTTTCAAATAAAATACATATCTTCAATGGATATACCCTGATTGATTTTTCTTTCAAGTCTTCTCAAGTTTTGAGCTCCTAACTCTCCTTCTCTATGTCTGAGATATTGTAAACATTCAAACATTTACAATATCTCAGCAAGCTATGCTTGGTAAGGGATTAAAGAAGTACTATAATTTGACAATATAATCCTAATAGTCATTAATCTCATTATTCATTTGTGGCATAAAAATGATCATGGATCAATCTCATTTCTAAAGCCTTTCTTTTATCATTTATGTACGTTCTTATACATAATGTATATAAACAAATTCATCAAGTAGTGAAAATATTCAATTCTCATTTCCAACTAAGCCGTTCAGCTCTTTCAATTTGTAAGAGATTAGTATATCAACTAGTTATTATACTAGAAATTTCCTTTTTCCTACGATATTGGTAATATACAATTACCTGACATTTCTATGCCATATATAAGGCATCTTACTATGCCTATCTCATATGCATCATAATGCAAAATAAATCAAAGAATTACCATGCTTGTAGTCTAATTCGTGCAGCGCGTTTGGATAGCTGCTCAATAATCTACTAATACCATATTCAGTGGAACTGTAAAATCTATGTCTGTATGGGGGGACCATGGCTGTCACAGTGGCGGCCTTCCCATAATTGCCCCATCCAACTTTTTGCCTTTCTTAGGCATGTAATTCATCATCAACAAATTTGGGAGAGCGGGTGGCCAAACCCTCATAACTCTCCTAGCATAGCATCCTCAGGCATACACTTGTTTAAAATAAAACCACAAGCCTTCATGCTTGTATATAAAATATTTCTTATACATATCAAACAATATGTCTATTTATCTAGGGCTGAATATCTTCTACTTTCCTATTTACTTAGGGTTTTCTTTAACTATACACTTAACCATTTCATATCTATTTTCTCATTATTCGATTGGATCATAAGAATTTAGCACAAGGTATTTGCATTATACATGTCAACATTTCTATACATAAGATCATATATTCAACATGTGTCTTTCATATAGATGCATTCATAAAATCCTCCTACCTCAATCGAGTATTCTTACTCCTTTAAGTCTGTCATAATCTTGATCAACATATATCTGTCAAATCATACGTATAATGTTATCTTTCTATCCAAAGATACATATTACATGGTCTTTTGATCATCCTTAAGTAGGATGATCTGAATCTTTCTTCCTTGAATCACATATGATCAAGGGTTCAGATCTTCTAACCTAATAAATCTATATTACAAGTATATTCACATAATAATAATATACTATATATTTGTATTTTTTTCTTTTATTATTTTTAATCATTCAAGATCTCCTCTTGGATTCTTGTTTGATCATCCTTATCTTATTTACAATTTTTATTAGGATTAGTTAATTTGCTAACCTTTTATGTTATTATTATTATTTCTTAACTAGTTAGTGTTACTGGTTTGAGGATAATTTATTTACTCCTAATTCTAGACAACTCCTCTTATTTCTAATTGACTAAGGCTTACTAGCTACAAGTTGCTCAAAAAGTGGTTACTTTAATCCTCATGTAAGGAGGCGTTTAGACCTCAACAAACATATCAGAAGGTACAAGAAGAGCGAGTCTTCATTAAATAACCCCCTTAAACACAATGTTCAGCGTCCACTGGAGTGACCTTTGCTCAACCTTCTATAAAGTCCCTATGAGCTCGGAAACCCTAATTTATCTCTACTTGATTTTTATTAATGTCCATGATCATATAAAAATGTCATTTATGGATGTGTATTATTCTTCTAATTTTGGCCAAGAAAATGGTAAACCATTCATTATATTATCCTACTAATTATAGCCCTTACTAATTAAGTCTAAGTCAAGTCATTCCTTCTTATTTATGTCATAAAACTCTAATTTCTCATTAGGTTACATTTTTTGTGTTTAATGCTCTTTATCATAACTAATTATCAATAAAATCTACTAAGAAATATGACAATAATGAATCATAAACTTCAAAGCATAAAACTAATATAAATTCAATAATCCAAGGATAGCAATACTATTTAACTACTATCATGATCCCTAATTAATGAAATCAAATTAAATTAACATGATCTTAAATCACAATTCTATTACTATGTTAAATGAAAATCATACTATAAGTTCATACTCAAATTAAACTAGCACAGCCCTAATTCATATATTACTTATCCTAAGGATATTTAAAGAAAATCATGTATACTAACATGACCCTAAGATGATTAAATCTAACAATCTAATAACATGTAGATCATTTACATCAAAATGAAGAAATAACTTAGCATGGATCCTATAATCATGCCATAAATTAAAGTTAAAATGAATCTAATGATTAAATAAAATCATATTAATCAATTTTACCATCAGATCTTAAGTTCTTTCCGTAGATCTAGGGTTATTGTTTCATTATAGGTTTAAAGATCATCATCCCATGTTTTTGTCATAACTAATAAATGATCTTACTAGATCTCATCATTATTAACTTTATCCAACCCATCTATAGGATTTCATCATGCTTGATCTTACTGATCAAGAAAGTTCCCTTACAAATTTTATGTTACTTCTACCATAAAGGGTATATTTCTTAAATTATAATAGATCTTTCATATTAAATCCTCAATTTCACATATTCTTATTATTATAACATAAATAAATCAGATTATTAAGGTATGATCATCTTAGATCTTCAAGATCATGGAAGTAAGGATCTTATTTTCTTTAAACAGAAATTTTCTTACAATATTTCCTAAATTTTATTATTTTATATGAAATTAGACATCATAATCTTTGGATAGCTTCTTTTTGCTTGTGATTTGGAGCTTAGATGACTCCAAAATTTAAGTTTGAAGTTCACAGTTGTTTTAACGATCTAGCTTTGATCTAGCCATTAGAACAAAAAAAAGGGGGAACCGATCATCCTGCTCTATTTTACTTGTGACCATAAGTGGAAACATGGTAGTGACCTGTGAATGGTGAAACGATTCATATCGAATTGTCAAATCATTATCCCCCATTTCTCCATCAAATTGGGTCATTATATCTTCACTAAATTAGTTGTTATTTCATACCTAAGCATTTTGAACCATTCTGAATTTATTGGATGGCTCAGATTTTTCATCTGAGTCCTTCATGATGTAGATCTGGAGGGTTTTTCACCAAAACTTGATTTTCTAAAACATTAATAGAAAATCAAATCCAGTGAAACTAAAAATAAAATAATAATAACATAAATTGAATATTGGATGATATCCTCCTACCTAATTTCCTCAAAATTGATGAATTAATGCCAAAATAAATAAATACTCATCGTATGCAACAACACCAAATAAATCTTAATTTGTCTTTTTTCATTTATTAAACTGTTGGATCTTGAAATTACTTTGGAGGTTTTGTAGATCAGGGAATTTAAAACAATATGGATAGTAAAATTTGTGAAATTTGATCTATAAAGGAGTGGGTAATTGAACATAGGACTCTTGGTACTATTTTAGAGAGAGGAGAGAGAGAGGGAAAAAGAGAGAGATTGGGGAGGAGTTTTGCTCTGATTTTTCAAGTAATCTAAGGGATTTAGTGGTGAAGTTGCGAGGGTTATCTCAAATATCTAAGATCCTTCCTGGATTGGTCAAAATCAATTATTGAAATTCAAGGGTACAATAGGGCAAGTCAACTCATCCTAACTCTCCCGGTGAAAGGGGAAACAAGGGAAGAACGATGGTGATTGCTGGGCTGTTCACGCCTGAGCCCGGCAAATGAGGGAAAATTGGTAGCAGAAGAGGGATTCAACGCATGTCAGCCTATACCATGGCCAAGCTGCGCTGATGAAGAGGAACGCAAGGCCGGAGGGGGAGGGAAATTCGTGTGCGCGGCTGGCCTGTTTCTGCCCATAATCCGATTAGGGAGGAAAAGGGAAAAGAAGAGGTGGGACGACAATATTGGGGGTGATTGGTTCTTTACTGATAGCTGGTAGACAGAGGAGGAAAAATAGATGCGTGGTCGGCCGCCTGGAGGGAAACTCGATCTAGGTTTTCCCATTATCGCCGGAAGGGAAGAGAACAGGAAAAAAAAAATCTGGTGGTCGGTCCATTCGGTCACTGCTCAAACCTAGGCGTAAGGGGAGGAAATCTATCTATGACTTGATCTTGTGGGTGTTCAAGGCCGAAAAAAGAGGGATTAGGGCCTCCCCACATCGCCGGTGACAAACCCAACAGGGGTTCTGGTGATGGGGTTTCCGAGGAGAGAAATCAGGTGCGAAAAACCTGATCTGGAAAGGACTGTGCACGGGTGCCGACAAACCTAAGCGGTTCGGCTGTGGGTTGTCACCGTGACGGCAGGTTTCCAGTGACGGGATTTGAACAGAGGGGAATGATGAGTGCAAAATCCTATTAGCGACAAGGCTCCTCGGTCTTCCTCTTTGTCAACTCTTTATGTTCCAGTTATTCTGCATATAGCTAGCTGAAAGGATTTATGACCAACCTTTATAAAACGCAAAACAAAAAAAGACAGCCTCAGTGCAGGAAGCTTCCCGGAAAAGAGCGAACCATAATGGGTCGATAGTATATAATTTTCTTTTGCATCTTTGTAAGAGGTTGTTTTCACACTTGAACCCTTGATCTTACAAAAAAAAATAATTAAACATCATAAAATAAAAATAAAAAAGAAGATGAGGAGTTGAATTTAGAAAGAAATCACTAAGTTAAGCACATATAATATTGGATATGTTTTTGTATTTCTCATTCTTGTACCATCGCCTTCTGAAAATGGAGAGAGACTAAGCATGAAGTTCTCCTTCACTCTTCCCATACTATTTGAGGTTCTTCTGATCTTGTCTCATGGTGTGGGTTCTAATTTCCCTTCATTTATGTATCATTTATTTTGGTAATTGTAACCGTGATGAATGCTTTGGTACAATGTGATCTCATTGTAATACAATATCACAAATGCTAAACCAAAGCAGCTGTATAAGGTACTTAGTTAAAAGCGCCCATTTTTTGCATGATAAAGCACGTCTTTAGTTGATCCGCCCTGGTCATCTGATTGCTGATGGTTCACAAAATTTGCATAAAATAAGCGTTGAAATTCAACAACCAACAAGTTTTATTTTTGAAATGCCCTACTTGTCCAATCATCACAACTTCTTGAAAAAAATTTAAATTCAACAACCGAAAACACCATTTTTGAAATGTTAGAATCATCCAATCATCATAATTTTTAGTAAGAGAAATTAAATTCAACAACCAAAATCCCTATCAAACAAAGCTCTAATATACCCTATACAACCTCTCACGTGAAAGGCCCTTTTTAAGCTCCTGCATGCAGATTGGAAATCTTACCTTTCGATTAGTAAAACTCTTGTACTTTTGGATTTTACGTGAGATATATACTTTTATTTATCTATTTATTTTTATCTGTGACGCTTTGTGGGATGCTGAATTGTTATAACTTAAGCAATAATAAGATATGAGGCTTGTAACTCTCTCTCTCTCTCTCTCTCTCTCTCTCTCTCTCTCTCTCCACGAAGTTATTCACATGCACTGCGTTTGTTCACCAACTGATTGAGAGTCGGTAATAATATATGAATTACCAAGTAAATAAACCACATATTAGTGTATTTTAATTTATAATAGATCGTGATGGAATTACTTAGAGTTAGCTTGCTAACTTGGGTCTAGTTAAGTTTCCGCCTTACGTGCAAATGTTTCCTAATCTAACGGTGAATATAATCCAGACACCGTACTAAGGCCTTTCCAGACTAATGGAGCTATACAACGCAAATCACATGATCAAACCCTCGACACGGGCCTATGCTTACGCAAAAACTAATGGGTGCTGTCCTTGTCAAATCACGTTGTCCTGCTGGGGTGTGGCTGGGGTTGGCGCATGGAGAAAAGGAGAGAGAACAAAGACAGGGAGCCGAGTGAGAGAGTGAAGATGGGGTACTGGTGCGACAGGTATGAGAAACAATGGCGTGTGTGTGTGTGAGAGAGAGAGAGAGAGGTGGAGCAGAACAGTCTTTTCGCCTCTCTCTATCAAAGGAAAAAAACAGAGCGTCAGAGATGAGGATGATGCCAGGCCTGCTTGGTGTGTCACGCACCTATGGCCAGTCAGTGAATGGGATGCCCGAGAGGAACAGGAGAGGTGGGCAAGGAACAGTCCTCTCGAGAAAAAACAAAGAAGAAGAAAAAAGAGGAAGCCCCTCACGGGATGTGGTGGTTTTCAATACAAGGGGGACTTGAAAAGTTTTCTTTTTGGGTTCCCCATGCCTCTTGTCTCCTATGTGTGTCTACCATGCTTGATGCATGCGATGTTGTACATGTGGCCATTAGGTGTCGGCCATGCAATGGTTGCATGCTTCCAATGTAGATTCCTTGTAGAGTGGGGTCCATCAACCCTTTAATGATCTGGTCTAATTAAATCAATCTGAGTTATTCAAAGTTTATTTTGATTGATCTATAAAAATAGAAGACTAACTCAGAATCATCTATATTATTAATTATCAATTTAATTAGCTTAATGATCATCTAACCATTAAATTTTCAAATCAACGGTTAGATGATTACTTAAAGCTAAAATTAATTAAAAATTAAAAATTAGTTAGTTAGATGATCTAATCAAATGCTAATTAAGGGTAATTTTAGGCAAAATTAAACACTTAACAATTAGAATCGAGTCTTATCGTATTTGTGTCATTTTCGGATCAATTCGAAAATGACATGCCACAAATTGTATCATGTTCGGGTCAATTAATATTATAATAATAATATAGGATGGTTTTTTTATATAAAGGACAGCAATTCCATCTATACGAAGACGACTGCCAAGGCTTCGTTCACCCCCAATCCATTTTTGGCTCTCAGCAGCTCCATCTCCAGCGGCGAATTCCAACGGCAAACAGTTCCTGCACAATGTCGAAGTCCTCGGAAGTCATAACATGCAAAGGTAAGGCACATTAAATTTCACCTGTTCATGTTAAGGGACGTTGTTAACAGGGAACTAATCCGGTTTTACTTTGTTTATTTCAGCTGTGGTTAGTTGGGGAGCATCGGAGCCGTTGGTGATTGAAGAGATCGTGGTGGAACCACCGAAATCCGGGGAAGTTCGCATAAAGATGCTGTGTTCAAGTTTGTGCCACTCAGACATTCTCTACAGCAAAGGATTCGCTGTCGTGAGTGAAGACCTTTTGTTCTTTTTTTTTAGCATCTTGCAAAGATTCAAGGTAAAGTCCAATACCATAGAAATTTATGGTTCACCCTTTTCCCTGACCCCATCTAGACGAGCTTCATGCACTAAGGCTGCCCTTCTATGGAGTTCAGGTTCAACTTAGTGAAAGCGAATGTTTAGCATGATTAGCCAGCCTTAACCAAATTAAGATGCACAACCACACACCAGACATTTTACCCTACCAAGCATACTGCTGCTCTTAGTTTCTTAGTTTCATGGAGTTAACTAACTTGATAATCCTTGTGATGCACAGCCACTTTTTCCTAAAGTGATGGGGCGTGAAGGCGTCGGGTAATTTCCTCTCTCTCTCTCAACAATAAAAGAGCATCTAATTGCATCTATACAAATGTATGTACATGATTAATCCCATAGTTAATTACAAAATCCATGAATAGTTGAATTTTTTTATTCACATTCCGACCGTTTGACACCACGATTTTAATCCTGGATAATCCAATTGTTCTTATGTTTTTCGAATTCAATGAAAATTCACAAAGATCAATACAAATTTACGAAATCAAACTCGAATTATACTAATAAAGATCTAGTTCTAAGAATGAATCAAACTATACGAAATTAGACATTAGTTGTAAATCCAAATAAAAATTTTAAATCACATTCTAATAATGTCTTTGCCCCATTTCTAAAATAAATTTCTGGATATGGTTGATCTATTCTCAAATCCAATCCTTTTAACTATGAATAATCCCGTTAAAATGTGTTTTGGAACTAATCTTGGTATCAATGCACTTTCCTAATTAGAAATAAATTTCATTTTGCAGTGTGGTGGAGAGCAATGGAGAAGGTGTGACCGAATTCGAAGTGGGGGATACTGTAATACCAATCTGCTTGGGGGAATGTAAGGTATGCGAAAACTGCAAATCGGGAGACAGCAACCTTTGCGAGAAACACCCTGTGCAAATAAACGGCCTCATGCTCGATGGCACTTCAAGAATGTCTTGCAGAGGACAAAGGCTATACCATCTGATGTCCTACTCAACATGGTCCCAGTACATGGTGGTGAACGGTAACTATTTAGTGAAGGCAGATCCATCGGTGGTTCACTCACACGCCAGCCTTGTTTCTTGTGGCTACACGACGGGGTTCGGTGCGGCTTGGAGAGTCGCTGGGATGAAGAAGGGATCGACTGTCGCCGTTTTCGGCCTTGGAGGAGTTGGATTAGGGGTGTGTATCCAAATCCTAAGGCAGGGCAATAGCTAATACTGATTAAACTTTTTGGACTATCAATTTTCACATTCAAATTGTTTAACCATGCAGGCGGCTGAAGGGGCACGGTTGAAGGGGGCCTCTAAGATAATCGGTGTGGATTTGAACGATAGAAAGAAGGAGAACGGGAAGGTTTTCGGACTGACTGATTTCATTAATCCCAGAGAGAGTAAAAAATCTGTTCCAGAGATGATTAAAGACATCAACGGTGGAAAGGGCGTGGACTACAGTTTTGAGTGCACAAGAGTGGCATCAGTGCTCAATGACGCCCTAGGAAGCACAAGACAGGTATGTTCCATAATGGCACAAATTTTGCCGGATAAATCTGTAGCCATATACTACAATTTAGTTTGCTATTTTTGGCACACTGGCCCACTTTCATGTTCAACCGTAGCCGATCGTTACTCCTAATCAATAATGTTTAATCTTGAGGGAATGTGGGTGGTTAACAGGGAACCGGGATGACGATTTTACTCGGAGCTGGCGAGGAGATGTATGGGTCCATTAACTTGTTCGATTTGGTGTTCGGGAAAACGGTGAAAGGTAGTGTCTTCGGAGGGATCCGACCTCGGTCCGACCTTCCTGCTATACTTAGCAAATCTGCAAACAAGGTTTGTCGATTTGTAGTTACTGCGGAAAATCGACATTTAATTGAAAACAATGAGTTTCTAATTAACCTTGCTAACAAGAAATTTATGTGTGCAGGAGATCAACCTTGACTCGCTCGTGACCCATGAGGTGGAGTTACATGATATAAACCCTGCATTCGAGCTGCTAAAGCAGCTGGATTGTGTCAAAGTCATCATTCGCATACAAATGAAGTTTGGAGGGTAAACTCCCAAGACGGCCGAATCGATGGTGACAGAAAACCAGTGGATTTTCAGTTAGATATTAGCTTTCCCTGACGCCGATCTTGGTAGTTCAAAAGGATATGTTATGCCTTGTAGTTACATGGTTATGTTTATGTGACCATTTTATTAATCTATTAGAAGTTACTGCTGATTTTCTCACTATCTCCTTTATATAATGATCATAACACTTTGATCAAAGCCGTTCTTCTAATTTTGGACAGTTCAGATAAGAAATGCAGCTACAAATAGTATTAAGTGCCGCCCGTTGGAAGCCAGCCACTCCTCAAATCCTTCCGCAACATTTTATGAGTATTTATGGGAGCAGAATGTCATGGAGGTTGCAGTTTCACCTTTGCTAAACCCGTGCGACACTTGTGCACAACTCACTTGCTTGGCACAAGTCAGCCTTCAATCCCTCAACTCTCATTTGCTAGGGTTACACTCACTCACTCAAACAATGAGAGGAACTTAGGAGAGCTCAGAAAGGAAACCTCCCATTATATTAACCTTAGCTGAGCTGTACTAACCTGAGCTTACTTGAACTGATTACAAGTGAGAAACTTACACCTATTTATACTTGCTCTCCCCCATCCATGTCCTCAATGGATGGTTGAGATTATTACAAATGTCAACCATCTAACAGATGAGGACTAATCTAGAACTCTCTCTAAAAAATTCTACACAACTCTCTAACCTTTTACCTTTCTAGATATTTTACAAAGAATTCACTAGAAACCGGGCCTTCTAGATTTAGGCCTAGTTCCATGGATCTTCACAGGCAAGCCTAAGTCTTTAAGGTCAGGTCTACGTCCTAAGTGAGCCTTTCTTAGAGGCAGTAAGCTCTAGTCATTTATTTGGTAGGTCTACAATGGACGAGTTACCATTTAATCCGAAGCTAGACCGATATTATATTTATTCCCATTGTTATTTACCGTCAAATGTTTCCTAATCTAACGGTGAATATAATCCAGACACCGTACTAAGGCCTGTTTCGAAGTTCAACAACAAAAGGTAATAGATGTCAGTCATTTTAGAGGATTAAGATCATCCGCTGGATAAGATTTTTGGGTCTACCATCCATCTAACTATAAGATGTCGCACAGAAAATTAAACGATTGGTTGAACCTTAACATGTACCTTTTTAGCAATTTTTAAAAGTTAGGCACACAACCGCGAAGCACAGCCTCAAACCCTGGTCATCCAGGTGAGAGACTCCTCATGCCATAGTACTAGAAGGCATTGGTGCAGAGATTAGAGATCTTTATCATATGAGGAATGCATGCTAAACCAAAGTTTCCCATACAACAGGCTTGGTTAGAAAACGCCCCATTTCTTGTATGAGGGTGCTACCTTCGGATGATCTAAACCGTTGAATTGATTACTCTGCCTTCTACTTCTACAAATATAAAAAAGCATGCAGATTAGATGATTTATTTTTAGCATCTAAAAGATTATACTTTTGGTCACTGAAAATGGACAGTCACTTTGTACAAACAACAATTCAGTTGAGAGGAATATCTCACCATCCATCGCAATTCAGTTGAGAGGGATGGATCACGAAAAGGTGGACTCTTTCAAGTAAAAACCTGGGTTGTATGCATATGGTGCTATGCTGTGTCCGGTTTTTCACTGTTCATCCACAGTATGTTCTAGCAATGAATGGATTTACGTACATCACTAAACAAGTATCCAACTGTATCCATCACCGCCAGAACCTGCACGGAATTTGGTTTCCCGATTAACTTTCTTTCTTTGAAATGGAACACTGTTAACTTAATTTCTCCTGCAGTGGCATTCAAGAAAGAAGGAAAAAATCACTGATACATTCGCAGACCTTTCAAGAATAGTAGTAGCACCTGGACACTGGACGTTCTTTGGCTAGTCCTGCATCGTGGGCTATATTTTGGATGATATTCTAATGGATTTCATATTGCTTACGTTAGAACGTTTATATTATCTTTTTCTAGTAAAAGTTTCATTTTCATTCAAGAAAAACCACCAGAATTACGTCGACTCAAAACAACCAGCATAACAGGTTGAGCAAAATAGTGCCAATAATTTTCAACAGAGTGACGTTCTCGTTAAGCTCCATTCAAGAAAATATCTGACGAGCAACCAACGTACAGTTTTTGGGCCTACATGCAGAGATTTATATGTAGATCTATGCAAAAGTGAGAATTGAGCCTATTTTTGGTCATTTTAGTGATCTAATTCCTTGGCCAGATTTGTCCTGCCTTAAGATAGGCAATTAAAATTCTCATCCTCTATGATGCGCTCCCTCCAGCTGAATTGTAAATGTTAGAGTATTTTTGTTAACACCATCCACGATTCAGCTGAAGGGAGCCCATCATAAAGGTGTCTGTTGAATGAGATTTTTAATACCTCTAATCTTGAGGAGAGGGGAAATCGGTCAAACTGTTGGATCATAAAAAAATTATCAAAAAGTGCCTAATTCAGAGAGAATAGAGCATCACATTTTCCACTCTTGTACTCCGTTTTGCTTGTTAAAGATACACCCCAACATACATGTCCACGTCCACATTGAATAGGATGGAAATGCCATGCCTTGACTCTCTCTCTCTCTCTCTCTCTCTCTCTCTCTCTCTCTCTCTCTCTCTCTCTCTCTCTCTCTCTCTCTCTCTCCTATATTTAAAGGCCACAACCACCATTTTCCATCCTCATTTCTTCTTTCAGAAGCACAACCTCATCAACAACTCTGCTCCAGCCATGAATTTCGGCAAAAACACCCCTCATACAGCCGTGGAGAACATATAGCCAAGTAATTACATGCAAATGTAAGCTTGAGTGAGGGTTTCTTATCATTTTTAGAGATTCAACGAGAGAGAGAGAGAGAGAGAGAGAGAGAGTGTGTGTGTGTGTGTGAATGGATCGACCGTCGCTGTTTTCGGCCTGGGTGAATTTGGATTAGGGATAACAATATTCACGTAAATTCTATGACATGCTACGAATTAGGTGGGAACTGAGGCTGATTTTCATTTTAAGGCCTGGGCGAGAATAACGCCCAATGATTCAGCCCAAATACCATAACAGAGGCCCCGTGATCCAAGCCCAAATACAACTTTCTGTTCACAATTAGCAAAGAAAATCTGGCATAATACAACTGACCGGATTACCGTTAAAAAATGAATACAATAGACCGGATTTTACATGCAAGCTTTGCCAACCGGGCCCTAAGATACATAAAAGCCCAGTTCATGACTACTAAACGATAAAAAACACTTGATACTAAGCAAAATTGCGGAATGGAGACTTTGTTCGGGTTTGTATCCATACTGTAACCGCGTAATAGCTCTCTCTCCACACAAACTTGGACTTGAAGTCTCGCATGTTGCAGGTGGTAGATGGTGCAAGAGTGCTGGGGCCACTAAAATCATTGGTATGGTTTTGAATGACGAAAAGAGCGAGAAAGGAAAGGCTTTAGAGATGACGGTGTTCATAAACCCTACCAAGTCTGAGAAATCCATTTCGCAGGTGGTTAAAGAGATGACTAATGACCAGGGCGTGGATCATAGTTTTTGAGTGAAGTGGTGCATCTTTTGTGATGAATGAAGCCCGTGAAACAGAAAAATGGCATGTCATCAAATGCTAAAGCTGTTTACTAACAGACCAGTCCATGGCTGGTAGGTCCATGCAATTCCAAGGCCCAGACGGGGCTGGGTCAAAATCCTTACATTCTTCATTACTGTAAATTCTGGAACCCCCACTACACCATTTAGCATTTGTCAAAATTAGTCATCCAAGAAGTTATGCTTTTGTTAGTTTGTAATGCATCAATTACCACCATGATCATGAACATAGCCAGTGAAATCAATTGGGAAGCTGGCTCTCTTTCCAATCCTCTCCACCCTGTTCTTGATTTTTGGCATCATGAACAGGAGGAACAACGGTCTCAGGAATCTCACCTTGCTCTTATCTCCCTGTGATCTTAGAGAAATTGTTAAATAATGTGTACTAATATTCTTAGACAAATTCTTAAACAAGGTACATTTATATCGAACTTCCGTAGTCTCTTCTTTTGGTGCTTTTTTTTGGATAGTTATCGGCAAACTTTGATGTTGCAGTCTCTAATCGTACACGTTAATTTCTCCGATGATTGATCGGATTAAATATGGTTAGAATGAAATCTCATGAATTAGTTTGGATCTATTGCCCCAGTCGTATATCTGCAATTACACACTTCTGAACTCCATTTTGTAAACTCATGAAGGGCTTCAACATGTTAACTGCACTTAAACATTATGTAATTAGCAAGTCCAAGGTATTCATCTAAGGCATTTCTTTGTTTAGTTTTAGGATATATGTTTTTATCTCTCTCTTAGTTCGTTAGGCTCTGGTTAGGCATTCTCAAGGTAAGATATCACACTATAAATAATTGTACGAGTATGATAAGTGCTTATTTTGTTGATAGGAAATGAAAGGAAACTGATTTTCATTATGAAAAAAAAAAACTTCGTGAAAAGTGTTTTATACCTTAAAATTGAATTAGACTAAAGACTCAAAAATTTTATTGTCTCTGTGGAAAATGCTTTATATCTTGAAATTGAATTACAGCAAAGATCCAAAAATTTACCTAGTATAGAATTTTTTTATTGTTTGGCATAATTTAAAATAAGACACTTTCTATGAAAACTTTCTTTTTTAGTAAAAATCAATTGCATTTCCTCCATGAATTAGTCTCTCTCTCTCCCCCAAAGTACTAGCAGGAACCTTTTCAAGTACTATTAAAATTCCAACTTGATGCACTTTTGACACATGAAGCAAAACTAGATAAGATTAATCAAGTGTTGGTGCTAATCAAGCAATTGGATTGTCTCAAGATCACCATACACATGAACTGAAGTTAGAAGGGTGTTCTACCACCAATTAAGTCTTTCATAATAGAAGGATAACGAAATTCATAAACCACATGGATAAAAAAGGGCAGCCCCATTGCACAAAACTCCCACATATGCAAGGTCTGGGGAAGGAGCAGACCACAAGGGTCAATAGATCGCAACTTTACTTTACATTTTGGAAGAAGCTGTTTCCATGTCTTGAACCCATGACCTCAAGGTTACACAACGACAGTTCTAACATTGCGCTAAGGTTCCCCTTCATAAACCACATAGATGGTTGGTAGTTATTTCATTATAGCCGGTGATGAAATTAGTTAGCCTCAGATTGACTTCGTAGCTAAGTTTCGGCCCCGTGTGTTAAACCCCTCTACTCATGCACTCTCTATTGTGCCAATGATTACACGATGGATCAGTTCAAGTAATTCTCCAAGCTATTGAGTTGTTAGACGAGGGAATTGAATTCTGCGGCGGACTCCACCCTTTATTGGAATGCACTATTGGATTTTCCCGTAGCTGAAATCCGTCATACTAGACCCAACCTGTCATGGATTTCTATGAGGAATCCAAAATGTTTCTTAATATGGTGGGTTTCACCTGTGGGTGAACCCAAAAGTGCATCTCACAAAAGCTTGGAATCCACCGTAGAATCCAATTCTCATTCAGTTCTTGATAATCTCTTCCACCCGACAACTGTGTTTGTTTCTTCTATTTATTAGGTAACCCTTGTGGGAGAATTCCAGCGGGACCCGAGCTGTCACATTGTGATCTGATAGTGGGCTCATCGTGATCGAGTGGTGGCATAAACTATAGACAATACCTCTACGTATATGCTATGAGCCAGATAGGCTGATGGCTTGAAAATAGGAACAAACGACCATGGATAAAGCCATCCAAAAATAAACAATCAAAGATGGGCAGTGCACTAAACATGTTAACTTGTCCAAAGCTCCGTATTTGACGATGGCACTCTCTGAGGATCTAGATGTTGACAAGTCTTGTTGGCATGGGAATAAAGAAAAACCACAGTAACATCAAGCTGAACCAGGACTATTTGTTCTTATCATTTTATATTTTATATTGCATCTTCTATCATATTATATAGAATCACTATTCATGCCTAAATTTACAACAAAATGATTAGAAAATAGGCCAAAATTCACCTAAATGGATATCATTTCCCTTTATATAAAGACCAGACTTTCCTTTTAATCTAATTGGTTGTTGAAGAGATTGCTCTCCCCTTGCCAAACAGCCTTAAAAGGCTCTCTCATTATTGTAACTTGAGTAGAAGTCGATTAGTACCACCAAATATGGTGGTTTGGATATCGGTTCCCTTTATATAAAGACCAGACTTTCCTTTTAATCTAATTGGTTGTTGAAACATTCTGATCCATCATCCGCCATCCAACGCCTATCAGCATCAATCGAAAAGCTAACTTTCTTCATGCTTTTGTAGAATATGCGTAATGGATGGAAAGATCATTACTCTGTGAATTCCCTGGTGATTTCCAAGTTGTAAAATTACATGGCTTGTCTGGAAAGCAAAAACCGATGGGTTTAATGATCCACACTGTCCATCTACTATGCCATATTACGGATGAGCCATGCACCAAATCTAGACCTATATGGGGATTGCAAACTTCTAAATTTCGGTTTTTAAGATAGGCTCTCAGAGATATGTTCACCCAAAAATGGTGGAAAATACAAGGAATTTTAGTCCTAGAAAAATTGCTAACGGGTCGGATATTCTGCACACTATGTGCCTGAATCCATATCGAACCCATTTCAAAACGGATTTTAAAAGTTGAATGAAACACAATCCAACGTCAGGAATTTGCAGCTGATAATCAATCCATACGGATTGCAGATAATCCAATCCAACTGGCCTTAAGTGTGTAACAGGATGTCATGGAGTCACACTTTCACCTTTGCTATGCCCGTGCAGCACTTGTGCATAACTCCCTTTCTTGGCACAAATCACCCTCCAACTCCCAACTCTCACTTGGTAGGGCTACACTCACTCACCCACTAGTGCAATGGGAGGAACTCAGAAAGGACACTTTCCCACTCTATTAAGTTTCACCCAATTGAGATAATTACAATTGAGGAGCTTACACCTATTTATAGTTGCTCCCCTCCATCCACCTCCTCAATAGATGGTCCGGATTATTACAATTGTGAACCATGTAACGGTTGAGGGCTATTCTAGAACTCTCTCTAGAAAACTCTACACAACTCTCTAACCTTCCATCTTTCTAGAATATTTACAAGAAATTCATTAGAAACTGGGCCTTCTAGAATTGGACCATGTTCCATTGATCTTGACTGACGGGCCTAAGTCCTTAAGGTCAGGTCCATGCTCTAAGGATGTAATGACTCAAATTTTGAAGACATTTTGTATGAAGATCAACTATGATGTTTGCCACTTGCAAAGAGTTGTAACTTGTCTATTTTGGAAATCAATATATGTTTAATGGTATTAATAAGTGGTTCGATGTTTTATCTTAATTAAAATAGGTAACATAGGAATTTGTGAGAAAAATTAGTACCACTATATTCTACACTCGAAATGGAATCCAACACCTCAAAGAATGCCGAAAACAGAGATCGTATGACAAAGTTATAGGCGTTTAAAGATCAAGGGAATTTCTAGAATTTACCTTTAAAACAAAAATAGGCTGAAAACACAGGGGGTCGTTTTGATAATGACACCCCTCTTCTTCTCCACCGACGTTCCCACCACCATTGCTCCCAGCTGTCGCGCAGGCAGTGCAAGTGCCAGAAAAAATGGTGGCACCGCCATTGGGCAGCACCGCTTTCCCTCTCCTATAAAAAACCTTCATCCCCCTCTTCCAAACCACGTTTCCTCCACTCCAAATGATTCCAAAAACGGATCCCCCTCTTCCAGGTACGATTCTCAGACCAAGAATGACGTGGATTGACCCCTAGAAACTCGTATAGATTTAGCTGTTGCCTTATGAATCGAAAACTAATGTTAGGATCTTATGTCTAAACGACATCCAGGGCTTCAAGACTTCACCAAGTTACTCTAGGGTTTGAATTGAGGAAAGACACGAGCTAAATAACAACGCTCGAGGTAGGTAGGTAGTTTGATACTGCTACATTTTTAATGCATGTTCAAATGTACCTGATTTGTAGGTAGACTGGTACTACTAGGTTTTTTTTTTTAATGCATCTTAAACTATGTCTTGCCTTTACCGTTGTTAGTATGCTTTGACATGTGATGTTCGTATACGAATATGCGAAAATGTCTTCATGTTTTGTGGTTGTGAATGCAATACTAGCATGAACTGATTTTATACATCACTCGCATGATTTGTAAATATGCTTTTTTGGGCTATTGAGCCTAGTGGGCACTATGCTGAGAGGTTATTATGTACAGGGTTGGCCTCCTCACCTCTGCCACCAAAAAGGTGGATGGTATCACTGCAAAAAAGGCTTGTCCCTTCCCTGACTGCTGTGGTAAATAGGGACGACCACTGGAAGTGTTCACGGCACCCTTTTTAAGGACAGCCATAGCCGCCATGGAGGCTATGGTGAGTTGGTCTCCAGATACCGGAGACACGCAATTCCAGCTGTGTGCTGATCGTGGGCATAGTGACCCTATGATTTCAGTTTTATTGATGTGCATATAGCATCGAAATAGTTGTATACGAGTACTCGTGACCGGTTAGTTGAGTGATTTACTGAAAGGCCCATATGAATGATATTTATTGTGATATCCTTATCTGCTTTGACTAAATAGTATTTTAAGAGTTTTATAGCTACGAGTATCATTGATTAATTTGCTTGATGCGTTTGCCAAAATATATGCATTCACGAGTTGATTCATTATGCTGGTATTTTATATTCTTCTTGCTAATTTATGAGATGTCGAAGTATACGCATATATACCCATGATTACTCAAAAATAGGAGAGCATGTCTTTATGAATGTGTTCAATAAAACCCTTATTGCATATCGTATTTTCAAACTAGTGGTAGTAGATTTCCTACTAAGTATGAGAAGTACTCAACTCAATCCATCTTTTTTTCATATCAAATAAAGTACACTTAGAAGGAGCATCCAAGAGCGTTAGGGCCAAAAATCAAGTAAGCACAGGTAAGGCTAAATGAGGACTTAACTAGTGATCCTTCTATGTAATTGCGGTAAACTTGGTTGTAAGTATTTGTTGATAACTGTGGCTGTGACTAACAATCTTGGGAGTAGTACTTGTTTCTATTTGGTTTAAAAACTTTGTCATGGCTCTATGCATCATCTGCTCATTGAGATCAGGTCATGACACTTGGGGTTTTTATACAAACATTTTGATTAAAAGAAAATTTTCTCTGCATTCTTTTGAACAAATTATATTAAAATAGAGATCAATCTCGCTGTGTTATAAAATTGCATGTGAAAACCCGGGTCATCATAGTTGGTATCATAGCCCAGGTTCATGTTATTCACAGCCCAGTTATGAAATGGAGACTTATAATCAAGTTATATCAATAGGAAAAACAGTTAGGATAGCATGATAAGGTCCCCTAAAAAGGTAGGTACTGGTCTTGTAAAACAGATGCCGCCAAGGAGAAGAGGAGGTGCAGCCCCAAGACCTAATAACCCTCCAGCTAACTCCGCTAGATCTGGGAATGGAATGGCTGAAGCCTTTTAGCTATTCATGCAACATATGGGGCAGCTCATGCAGAACCAGCCACAAGCACCCGCGGCAAGAGCCACTTCTCCAGAAAGAATTGCTGATTGGACAGAGGCCCAACTTGAGCGCTTTCAGAAAATGGCCCCATCATTCTCAGGAGAGGATGAGTCAGCGACAACTGAGAAATGGATCTTTGACATTGACAAGTTATTTAAGGCCATGAAAATTCCCGAGGATAGGAAGGTTGCAATGTCCAGTTTCATGCTAAAAGGCGAAGCAGGCTTTTGGTGGGAAACAGCCGAAAGGACATACTTTGGAGATAATGATGTCATACTTTGGGAAGAGTTCAAACTAGTACTTAATGAGAAGTAATATCCCCGCCATGTGTGAAAATAGAAGGAGAAAGAATTTATGAACCTAGAACAAGGCAATCTCTTCGTACAACAATATGAGAACAGGTTCATAAGTCTTCGAAGTTTCGCACCCAATGCTTGCTCCACCGAGAAAGACGCTGCAGAAAAGTTTGTTGATGGGTTACACCCAGGCCTTAGGAACCGAGTGATAGGGTTCCAACCCACCACTGTAGCAAAGGCATTGGAAATGGCGTCTCTCTTTGAAAAGGATTTTCAAAGAGCATAGGCTGTTAAAGATGCAAAGAACAACAATAGTGGAAGAAACAATAAAGGTAAAAGACCTATTCAACCTTCTGGACCTCAACATCCATACAAGTGACAATTCGACAATAAAGGAAGAAACCAAGAACCCAAGACTTGCCCCAGATGCAACAAATATCACCTAGGCAAACCATGTACTTTCCCTTGTTTCACATGTTTTAACTGTGGAGAAATAGGACATCTAGCCATGAATTGCCCTAAGAAGAAGAAGGAAGAGGAACATAAGGAGAATCACATTCCTCGAAACCAGAGACGAGTATTCGTCATCACTTCAGGACAGGCACAGGCATCTAATGCAGTAGTAGAAGGTACGCTCTATATCTGTGATAGACCTGCCAAGTATTACTTAATACTGGTTCTACACATTTCTTCATATCATGCGAGTTTGCCTCCTCCATGGATATTACAGTTCAAGACTTAGCCTTCTCCTTAGAAGTTATGTGTAACAACCCCAAAATTTCTCTATTCCATGATCAGGTTATGAGTTTTCAAGGGATATATCTTTTTATAGAAGTATAATTTGGAACTAACCTAAAACCATTAGATAGTACTCGAAAAATGGAATCCAACAAGATAAAACGTTAAAAACAGAGCCCGTATGAAGAAGTTAAGGGCCTTTGAAGTCAAGGGCAATATGGTAATTAAAAGAAGAAGAAAAAAAAACAAAGAATACAACTTAACGGGAGGGAGGGGGCCAAATTGATATTGACACCCTCTCTCTCTCTCTCTCTCTCTCTCTCTCTCTCTCTCTCTCTCTCTCTCTCTCTCTCTCTCTCTCTCTCTCTCTCTCTTTAGGGCTGCCTTGGTCGGATCTTCCATCGGCACAGAGAGCTTCCCCTTGCTCAGATCTCCCACTAGCGAGAGAAAGAACAAATCCCATGATCTGTTCTTCCAGCCTTGAAAACCCTACCCCAGCAACCCCAAACGAGATGCAAAAACCGCTTCGATCGGATTACCCTACCATCTCCGATCATCCCCTCATGCCAGGTAAAATCCTCTCTCTACTCCTCCATTGCCTTCTTCCTTAGTTCTTCTCTCTCTGACGTAGCCTGATCCAGTCAACCACGCAAATGTCTTCTCCATCTCCGGTCGTCTGGGCTGCCTTTCACCTGCAGCTTGCTCTTTTCCCCAACACGGGTCACCATCTCTCTATCCCTCACTCCTCTGGGTAGCCACCCGTGGAAACCTGATTACCTCTGTTTCTCTTGGATTCAGTTCTTGGCAACCCCGATGGCGATCTATCTAGGGCCACTGGCCACCTAAGGCCTGAAAACCCCTCTTCTTCTATCCCCCTCTATCTTGCCCTCTTGTAGCCGATGTTGCCTGACTAAAGTGCTAGTCCAGTAGTCTCTATCCCCTTCTCTCTCGGTCTCTCCTCCTCTTTCTCATTCGATTTTCCTCTTTTTCTTCTCTTGTGCTTTTTGGTTGACTGGCAGAGTAGATGTCATCCATTGTCATAATCAATTCTTGTAGATCCAACACATTTGCGTAATCTTATTTTCGCTCCTTCTTGAGAGTGGCTTTGACAGATTAGAGATTTGTGGCGACCAAGAGGGATTTAGTGAAACGAATTTAAGCAAGTTACTAGATTCTGGTTTTGAATGGATTGCATTTGATGTTTTCATTGAATGATTCAAAGTGGATTGGTAATTGTTACATTAGCTGTTGGTTGATTGCTTCTGAATTGGGTTCCTGGAACTCATGTGTTGGGGGAGATGTGAATGCAACGGATCACACGGGGCAGACGGTGATGCACTGGAGCATTGTGCAGGGTGGATGTGTTTGGAAGGATGTTGCAGAGAGAGTTAGGTTCTTTGAAGGGAGTGGAGGGGTTTTGGCTGGAGACATTGCGCATAGAATCATTGCAGAGGCTTCTGACATTGCGGATACTCTGTGGGCTCTTTTTAATAGTATTAAGCCAAATACCCTCCAATTAGTTGAAATGGCAACTCAGGTGTGGATGATCAGTCATATTCTTTTACTTATTTCAGCCTTGGTCATTTCGTGCATGTGTATTGTCATTGTGTATCTGGGTGAAAAACTTTGAATGATATCTAGTAGGTCACATCTTAGTGTTGCTAGGCTTTCAGCTTACCTAAATGAGGTCCTCACATCAATGCTTGTTAGGTAGGCATACAATAAGTTGAAGCATACGGGGTCGATCGTGAAGAAGAGTGCAATTAAAGCTAGTGGAATCTGGTGAACGCGTCACATGAGGTAGGTGGAAATTTAAGACAGCATGTCTAAATTAAAAGACGCATGTTCTAACATGATCTTATTTCTGACTAGATGATTGATATTCGATATGCTTTAAATTGAAATAATGTTAATTAAAAGAATTGCATGTTATAATTGATGCTTATGCTTTGTACATCATGTATGTGAATTGTGAAATTATGTTTATGGTACATGGGTACCATCTCAGTATTGATGATGTATGAGTCTAGGTTATAGGATACATCCTTGGTGGGTTATCACCAAATAAGTGAGGATGTTATTCTTGTTATGAAATATATGAACATGGGAATTTTCTGCTATTATGATTATTTTACATCTGGGCATGGAGACCTGAGAGTTTTGTTTTAGACAGGCATAGGCCTGGGGATGCTATGCTAGGAGAGTTATGAGGGTTTGGCCACCCGCTCTCTGAAATTTATTATGTTATGGATATCATGCACTATGTGTTGTAAAAAGTCAGGTGGGGCAATCATGGGAAGGCCGCCACTGTGACAGCCATGGTCCTCCCCATGCGGACATGAATATTGTGATTTCCACCGAGGATGGTATAGGTAAATTATTGAGCAGTTATTCGGGCACGCTTTACAGATTCTGACTGCATGCATAGTAGTCCTTATATTCCTTGAGGGTTGCCAAAA
Source organism: Warburgia ugandensis (assembly GCA_035236585.1). Classification (NCBI taxonomy): domain Eukaryota; kingdom Viridiplantae; phylum Streptophyta; class Magnoliopsida; order Canellales; family Canellaceae; genus Warburgia; species Warburgia ugandensis. The sequence continues at coordinate 3,346,238 of CP141131.1, read as the reverse complement.
GACACTGGAGTGCCCAAAAGATGCTAGTTAAGCAGTTGTGAGGGCCAAGCAGTTGTGAGGAACCCAAAGAGGACAATATTGTATTCGTTATGCATTCTGCTCACGGGACATGCATATATGATGGCATTATAAGATGCTTTATATGATACGGCATGATGATATGCCTTGCATCGTTTTCCCAGCAATGGCTGGAGGATTGTAGACCCCGTATAGTGATGGGCATGAGGATTACATTAATATGCCAATAGTAGCTGGATAATTATGAACCTCACATGATGGGGGTTATGATTCTGAAACCCAGTATAGTGTGGGAATGCAAGTTAGGCGACGTTGATTATATTCATAAATTTGTATGTCCTTTAACAATTTTCATATATGTGTATTATTATTATATTAATATGATTGAGGGAGTAGTTTCATATATGTTTTCATATGGGTTAATGAATGGGTAGAATTGTATGCAGAGTATGGTTCATGGAATTGAAGTATTTATTTGATGATAAATAATAAGTAAGGATATCTAATATATCAATGAAATTATTAATAAGGACGAAAACATGTAGATATTTGGCTTACAAATGGGTTATTGAGATATGAAACATATTATAAATTCAATTTAACCTAATTGCTACTATTTAATAATTAATGTATCTTAAGATTTAACATGCTTCTTAAACTCCCCTACCAAGCATAGTTTGCTGAGATATTGTAAATGTTTTATGTTTACAATATCTAAGATACAGAAAGACAAGAGAAGATGTACACAACAAAAGGAATTCAGCAACTATACTTCTGCGTTGTATTGTGTAGTTAGTCATTTGAATTGTGATATTGGACATTTAATATAATGTTATAGGGGTTTTGGAAAAATGAATTTCAAAGAAAAATCTTCCACGGTTTTTGTATTTTAAAAGTTAGAGGCGCGCCATCATTTGAAATAACAGCGAAAAATTTTCAAGAAAAACTCAGGGTGTCACATTATGACACCCATAGGCCAGTCAATTTCCACATAAACATACCTCCAGGATGTTCCGATGATAGTCAAAGGCAACTAAATGAAGGTAGATCTAATCCACCTAGATATGACAGACTTTGACGTCATACTTGGGATGAATTGGTTAGCCTCGCATAATGCAACAGTTGACTATCAGAAGAAGAGGATTATTTTTCACCTTCCTGGAGGAGAAGTGGTCTCCTTACAAGGGAGGAGAGATTATGCAGGAGCATGTATTATTTCTACTATAAAAGCGGCAAAGCACATTACTCAGGGGTGTCCCTTCTTTTTGGCTAAGATAGAAGTCACTGAAGTCGCGAAGCCTAAGTTAGAGGAGGTAGATGTGGTTAGTGAATTCCCAGATGTTTTTCCTGAAGACTTACCAAGGTTACCACCAAAAAGAGAGATAGATTTTACTATTGACCTGATACCTGGCACAACCCCCATATCGAAGGCACCCTATCGGATGGCTCCGGTAGAGTTAAAGGAGTTGAAAACCTAGTTGCAAGGGTTGTTAGATAAGGGATTTATTAGACCCAGTGTATCTCCTTGGGGAGCGACAGTCCTTTTTGTCAAGAAAAAAGGATGGGTCAATGAGACTCTGCATCGACTACCAAATGTTGAATAGGGTCACAGTGAAAAACAAATATCCTTTACCCCATATTGATGACATGTTTGATCAGCTCTAGTCAGCCCGTGTCTTTTCCAAAATCGATTTAAGGTCTGGATATCACCAACTTAGGGTCAGGGAAGAAGACATTCCAAAGACGGCCTTCAGAACTAGATATGGACACTATGAGTTCAGAGTAATGTCTTTTGGACTAAAAAATGCACCAGGCGCATTTATGGATCTTATGAACCGAGTCTTCAAAGCCTACCTAGAAAAATTCGTTATAGTATTTGTGGATGATATCTTGATCTATTCAGAAACTCTTGAGGACCATAGGGAACACTTACAAGTGGTACTAAATACACTTAGGACACACAAATTATATACGAAATTTAGTAAGTGTGAATTTTGGTAGGAAAAAGTGGATTTTTTGGGTCATGTTATATCTAAAGACAGCATTGCAGTTGACCCAGCAAAGGTTGAGGCTGTGGAGAAATGGAATGCACCTAAGACAGTAATAGAGGTAAGGAGTTTTCTGGGACTTGCAGGATACTATCGGAGATTCATCAAAGGATTTTCACGCATTGCCATACCCCTGACTAAATTGACGAGAAAAGACCAGAAGTTTGAGTGGGATGAGGCATGCGAAGAGAGTTTTCAAGAGCTAAAGAGGCGACTAACCACTGCACCAGTACTTACTCCACCATCTGGTAGTGAAGGATTTGAGATATATAATGATGCTTCTCAACAAGGGATGGGCTGCGTACTTATGCAAAATGGGAAGGTAATTGCCTATGCTTCTAGATAATTGAAAAAGCATGAGGTCAATTACCCTACCCATGACCTAGAGCTAGTTGCTATAGTCTTTGCCTTAAAGATCTGGAGACACTATCTGTATGGAGAAAATTTTGAGGTTTTTACAGATCACAGAAGTCTCAAGTATATCTTTTCACAACAAGACTTGAACATGCGACAAAGGAGATGGATGGAGTATTTGAAGGACTACGACTTTTCCATCCAATACCATCCAGGGAAGGCTAATGTCATAGCAGATGCCTTAAGTAGGAAGACACAAGAAAAATGTGCAAGTTTACACTTTAGAAGATGGAAATTATTACAAGAGGTGATAGAGTGCAAACCTGAAATAGGTTATGGGAGATCTTTTATAGCAAATTTGACTATAAAATCCACTATTAATGAGAAAGTTAAGTATATGCAAAAGAATGACACTGACATACAAGTCTAAGTTGGAAAACCAGGATTTGTCAAAGAAGCGAATGATAGTGTTCGCATGTGAGGGAGGTTAGTAATACCATCCAATGATGAATAAGGCAAGAGATTCTGAAGGAGGCACATCGTTCCAGGTACCCTGTTCATCCTGGTGGAACAAAGATGTATCAAGATTTGAAGCGCCATTTCTGGTGGAACAATATGAAAAGGGACATAGGAGAATTTGTAGCAAGGTACTTGACTTGTCAACAAGTTAAGGCAGAACATCAGAGACTAGCATGCTTGTTACAACCACTTGAACTACCAGAATGAAAGTGGGATCATATTACTATGGACTTCATCCTAGGGCTACCTAAGATGTTTAAGGGACGTGATATGATATGGGTAATCGTCAATCGACTAACCAAGACGGCACATTTTCTCCCTATACGACAAAGTCAATCCGCTAACAACCTATCTCAATTATATATTAAGGAAATAGTTAGTTTGCATGGGATACCACTCAGCATTATTTCCGACAGAGAGTCGTTTTACCTCGCAATTATGGAAGTCAGTACAAAAATCATTAGGATCCTCATTAAGTTTCAGCACAACTTTTCACCCTCAGACTGATGGCCAATCTAAGCGTACGATTTAGGTATTGGAAGATATGTTAAGGGCGTCTGCAATTGACTGGAAAGGGAGTTGGGATGAAAGTTTACCCTTAGTTGAATTTGTGTATAACAATAGCTTCCATTCAAGCATCGGAATGGCTCCCTACGAGGCACTTTATGGAAGGCCTTGTCGATAAGTATTTGTTGATAACTATGGATGTGACTAACTATCCTGCGAGTAGTACTTATTTTTATTTGGTTTAAAAACTTTGCCATAGCACTATGCGTCATCTTCTCATTGAGATCGGGTCATGACACTCAAGGTTTTTATACAAACATTTTGATTAAAATAAAAATTTATCTGCATTGTTTTGAACAAATTATATTAAAATAGGGATCGATCTCGCTGTGTGTTATAAAATTGCATGTGAAAACCCGGGTCGTCACAAAGGAAGCCTTCCCTAGAGCCTACAAGCCTTGGTCACGGGCCTTGCAATGCAAGTCCATGACAAACTACCCAACCCGATAATGTCAATGCCCCCATCAACCCATCTTCTTCAATGTTGTGAGCTTCAACCTATGGCATGTCCCATGTTGCCTCATAATCCTTCTAAGATGTTGTGCCTTGCTCCTCTCCTTGCATATTGGCATCCCACCATGCTTGTGCAACTCGGGGAGCATCTTTGTCTTCTCCATGGTGCGTGCATCCCTACGCACTTGTGCACCACTGCATATATGTATGTAGTCGCCCCTCTTGTGCCCTTGCTTTGCTACACTACACTATTGTACCTCCTGCACATTAATGTGGCAGCTACTCATCACCGTGCTCCCTGCACGACTTAGCTTGGATTCATCCCTCCTAGAGTCCCCTCCTTTTGGCACACTCCTCTTGGTGCCAACTATTGTGTCAACACCCATGTTGATCACCACTTCCTTCTAGAACTCATCAGGCCCAAGCAACCTTGCAGTACCTAAGCCTGGCTGTGCTGCATCCACACTCATTATGGATTCCTTTGCAATCTCCTTATCCTTTGACCCAGCCACTTCCTCATGTGAACTGGTCATTGTGCCTTCCACAATCTCAAAGCAATCAGACATGCACTCCCCTTCGTTCACAGTCTTAATGCCCATCACCTTAGACATCTTGACCGTACTTTGAATGTCTTCCTTGAGGCTTTTCAAGGCATCCACGAATACAATTGACTTGTTCAAACAATCGGATAGAGTTTGTTCGAACTTATCGATCCTCGCATCCAAGGTAGAAAGCCAAGCGTCCAAAGCCAACTTCCACGATGGGTCTCTGAACTTCTCCCCCTTGACTTCTTCTGAACCTCCACTGCCATGGTGGTCTCCCCTGACTCACTTGTCATGATGTTGCTGCGAGCTTTCCCCAATACTCGCTAAGCAACTCCCACGTCGACTTGCTCTGATACCAACTATCATGAGGTCGCACAAGTTAGCCTCCAACTCCCAACTCTCACTTGCTAGGGCTCCACTCACTCACCCACTCGTGCAATGAGAAGAACTCAGAAAGGAAACTCTCCCACTCTATTAAGTTTCACTCAACTGAGATCATTACAATTGAGGAGCTTACACTTATTTATAGTTGTTCCCCTCCATCCACCTCCTTAGTGAATGGTCTAGATTATTACAATTGTCAACCATCCAACGGTTGAGGACTATTTTAGAATGCTCTCTAGAAAACTCCACACAACTCTCTAACCTTCCCTCTTTCTAGAATATTTACAAGGAATTCACTAGAAACTAGGCCTTCTAGAATTGGAACATGTTCCATTGATCTTGATTTGACAGGCCTAAGTCATTAAGGCCAGGTCCATGCTCTAAGGAAGCCTTCCCTAGAGCCTATAAGCTTTGGTCATGGGTCTTGCAATGCAAGTCTATGACAAGGAGGAGGCATAAATGCACAAGTAGGGTCCGGTGTAGATCACCATTGCAGTTCATCATCCTTAGTTAAACATTAAATGGATGATACACCAAAAGCCCATTGGATGATCTTAATTCTCCTATCAATCAGGACTTTAGACCATTGTTTTCGAACTTTCTTAGCCATCCATCTTCCAGTATGAAAGAATCAATGGTAGGATTTCCAACAAAAAAGATCTTAGGCCCATGAATTTGTATCACATAAACTGGAGTGGGGCCCACATCTACCTTATATGCAACTCTAAATCCTTTGTACTTTCTCATGCGTGGATCTTGGGTTCCAAACTCAAACGCGCTACATCCCTGTTCTTGACCACCTGACTACTGTCAGGGCCAATGGTCGACCCCGTCTACACTTGAAGAAAGGAGCTCGTGTTTTCCGCGAACATTTGATATGGACAGCCCGCCAAGATTCTTTTTCATCCCGACTTTACTGTCTCCGGAAAGAATCGCACAGCCACTAAAATTATTTAAAGAAAGGAGAGGCTGGCCCAGGCTACCAACCATATTGACACAGTCCGACACATTGACAACGGTTAGTGCAATTAGGGATCGAAACTTCCCATTTGCTTGCCTGATATGTTGAGAGGTGGACCAACTGCACCACCATGTTAAGAGCATAATGGCATATTAATATGGTTGGTGCATTGTGGATGGTATGCATTGGGGACGTTTTATCTGAAACAGTCTTATCTTATAATAGTAATATAGGATGGCTCCTGTGAAACCATCCTATATATAGGATGGTATGCATTGGGGACGTTTTATCTGAAACAGTCTTATCTTATAATAGTAATATAGGATGGCTCCTGTGAAACCATCCTCTATATAGGATGGTATGCATTGGGGACGTTTTATCTGAAACAGTCTTATATTATAATAGTAATATAGGATGGCTCCTGTGAAACCATTCTATATATAGGATGGTTCATCAACAACCATTTTATATTGTATCGTGTCGACTTGTTTAATAATTGTGTCATATTATGGTAACCGTTTACAACGAAATCTATCTTGATCCTGTAGACATTTTATGTCAAAGGTCACGATCGGTGTTCCAAAATATGTATTTTAGGGAAGAGGGTGATAGCAGCCGCTGTTATTTTATCATTTCGAAGGATAACTTGTCACATTTCAAAAGAGGTTTGCTTTTCAAATTCATTAAAATGACTGTGCTTGGACTTAGTATTGTTCAATTAATTCCCCTTTGTTCACGGCCGACCCAATGACAAAGCAATTCCATCTATATGAAGACGACTGCCAAGGCTACGTTCACTCCCAGTCCATTTCTGGCTCTCAGTAGTTCCATCTCCAGCGGCGAATTCCAGCGAAAAACTGTTCCTGCACAATGTCGAAGTCCTCGGAAGTCATGTCATGCAAAGGCAAGGCACATTAAATTTCACCTGTTCATGTTAAGGGATGTAGTTAACAGAGAACTAGTCCGGTTTTACTTTGTTTATTTCAGCTGTGGTTAGCTGGGGAGCATCGGAGCCGCTGGTGATTGAAGAGATCGAGGTGGAACCACCGAAATCCGGGGAAGTTCGCATAAAGATGCTCTGTGCAAGTTTGTGCCACACAGACATTCTCTACAGCAAAGGATTAGCTGTCGTGAGTGAATACCTTTTGTTCTCTTTTTTTTAGCATCTTGCAAAGATGCAAGGTAAGGTCCAATACTATAGAAATTTATGGTTCATCCTTTCTCCTGACCCCATCTAGACGAGCTTCATGCACTAAGGCTGCCCTTCTATGGAGTTCAGGTTCAACTTAGTGAAAGTGAATGTTTAGCATGATTAGCCAGCCTTAACCAACTTAAGATGCACAACCACACACCAGACCTTTTACCCTACCAAGAATACTGCTGCTCTTGGTTTCTTAGTTTCATGGAGTAAACTAACTTGATAATCCTTGCGATGAACAGCCACTTTTTCCTAAAGTGATGGGGCATGAAGGCGTCGGGTAATTTCCTCTCTCTCTCTCAACAATAAAAGAGCATCTAATTGCATCTATACAAATGTATGTACATGATTAATCCCATAGTTAATTACAAAATCCATGAATAGTTGAATTTTTTTTATTCACATTCCGACAGTTTGATGCCTCGCTTTTAATCCCGAATTCGATGTGGGGGATACTGTAATACCTGTTGGGGATTTTTGTCCCTTGAATCATACACACAAAAAACACGAGTTTTAACGTGGTTCGGCCAATAAGCCTACGTCGCGGGAGAGTGATTTCACTATGAGGTTTACTGAGGAGAGGTATACACGGGGTTTTTACAGAGGAATGGGGTTCTATTTCTTGCCTTATTCGTATCCCTATTTATAGGGAATTTTCGGGTCTGATTTTCAACCCGTTTTACACAAATTCAAAGGTTGGTGGCGGTGGCGACGGCAATGACGCCCGCCACTGTTGAAATCGGCGATCAACTGAACTGCTGCGCCCGCCAGATTGAATACGGCGGCCCGTCTGAAATAGGGTCCGGACCAACAAATCTCCCCCTCCGGGCCCATTAAGCGGAAGGAGGTTTCTTCACGTATGGACTTTTAGCGAAGCCCATCCCGAGCCAATTCTCTGCAACTCTCGAACTTGCTTGAGGTAATGCTTTGTCATCATATCTGAACTATTATCGTCAGTATGAATCTTCTCAAGCTCTAACGACTTCGAGTCCAAAATATCACGTATCCAATGATACCGAACATCAATGTGCTTTGACCTTCCATGAAAAGTAGAATTCTTGCTAAGGTGTATAGCACTTTGGTAATAGCAAAATAACGCATACCTCTTCGCATAAAGCGAGTTAGTTCACGAACTTCTTCATCCACAATAACTCTTTGCATGCTTCACACTGATAAACTCAGCCTGTGGTAGATAAGGCAACACACTTACGTAACTTTGATTGCCATGACACGGCTCGCAAAAGTAATCAAGTAGCCCGAGTAGACTTCCTCGTGTCAATATCACCCATATCTGAATCGAGTGTAGCCCTCAAGCACGGGCTTGCCGGTGCCGAATCCCAAACACAACTTAGAAACGTAGATATCTCGATATCCACTTCCTTTGCATTCCAATGTTCTTTTCTGGATTTGATAGAAAACGGCTCCACATGCGTATGTAATGTACGGTCTAGTGCATACCATGGCATACGTAAGGCACTTAGCAGTGAAGCATAAGGAACATCTTGCATGTATTCCTTCTCAGCATCACTTGTTGGAACTTGATTCTTACTAAGCTTAAAATGAGTAGCAAAAGGTGTACTAACCACTTTAGCTTTATCCATGTGAAATCGTTGAAGTACGCACTATGTACTTCTCTGAAGACCATAACCTCTTATTCTTCTGTCACGAATGATAGAAATCCCAGAATGTCTCTCGCGGATCCTAAGTCTTTCATAGCAAAGACTTTATTCAGCTCCTTCTTTAACTGACTGATCCTTGAAGAGCTTCTTCCAACAATAAGCATATCGTCAACATAGAGTAGTAAGATGATTAAATCATCTTAAAGGAATCTCTGCACAAACACACGGTGATCCAAGTAGTCTTTCGATAACCCCGTTGGGTCATAAAAGCCTTTCGAACTTTACGTACACGTACCGGGAGCACTGCTTTAAGCCATACGAGACTCTTCTTCAACTTGCGGACATACTTCTCTTTGCCTTTGTAAGAACAAACCCTTTTGCTCCATATATATCTCCTCCTGTCTAAGTCGCTGGAGGAGCAGCATCTTCATCCATCTGCTCAACCTCAGGATCAAGGTTTGAGAGCAAACCCAATACAACTCGGATTGAAGACATTTTAACAACAGGGAGAAAATATCTCCTCAGAAATCAACACCTTTCCTTTGACCAAAGCCTTTCACGACAAGTCCCTAGCTTTGTATCGTGGTTGTGAAGTGTCACCTTCGTACTTCACCACAGTATATCCACCGATTCTTCAAAGCTTGTACGCCCTTAGGTAATCTTACCGGCTCGAAAGTGTGGTTGTCTTGTAAGGATTTCATCTCATCCTTCATAGCATGATCCACTCGCATTCTCTTCACTTTCGCCTCATTGTAACTCTCGGGTTCTCCCCGTCGGTGAGGAGTACGTACTCATCGATGAATATCGAGTGGAGGGTTGACGATCTCTCGAACTTCGTCTCAATGAACTATTTGGTTCCTCGGTAAGAACCTCTGTGAATATCATCGGCCTCGATGAAACATCCATGTCTTCGGCTGACTTCATGTTCTCCCTCGGCTGATTATCTTGAACATCAACCGGAGCACCACCATGGTCATTGGTGCCATCTACACTTGGCGTATGTGAAACAGAGGCGGATCTAAATGCGTCGAGTATCGAGAACTTTGAGTTTCGATACTTTGGCTTTGTCGATGTGTTCAATGGTTTGGTCTTCCATAAAGACCACATCACGACTTCTAACCAAATTTCTTTGCAACGGGATCATATAGCTTGTAACCAAACTCATCACGCCCATAGCCGATGAAAATGCATTGTTTGGTCTTGACGTCCCCAACTTGGACCTCTCATCCTTAGGTATATGTACAAACGCTTTGCACCCAAATACCCATGAATGATCGTAAGAGACATCTTTTCCATACCATAGCACATCGGGAACATGCGCATTCAAGGCAACTATTGGAGATGGGTTAATAACATAGGCTGCGGTGTATACCGCCTCACCCAGAAGGAGCAGGGCAGCTTGGAAAGCAAGCATCGACCCTCTCCATCAATGTCACTGTTCATCCTTCTGCTAAACCATTTGGGCCGAGGAGTCTTCGGAGGAGTTCTTTGATGTCCGATCCCTTGCTTCTTACAATAAGCATCGAAAGGTCCACAATACTCGCCCGCGATTGTACGTGCGAATGCATTTCGGCTTCTTCCCCTTTTGTAGCTCAACGACGCTTGAAATTCTTTAAACTTGTCAAGCACCCCAGTCCTTAGTTTTCAAAACATAGACCCGAGTTTCCTGGAATAATCATCAATAAATGTGACAAAATATAATGCACCACCAAATGTGCGTACCTTCATAGGACGCATACATACGAATGTGTACCAATTCAAGTACGCACAGCTTCTACGGAAGAATGATGGCTTTTGAAGGAAACTCGTTCTTGCTTCCGGCAAGACAATGAGCACATTTGCTCACCTTTGTAGCTTTGAGCCACGAAAGCAAATTCTTCTTGGTAGACAACCTAGTCCTTTCTCACTCATGTGGTGAGCGCACGTGCCACAACTCTGAAGAACCCAAGAACATCAAGCTGCGTTCACGGAGTTCTTGGGAATCGAAGCTTGCATCACATACAAGCTAGATGATTTCTTCCTACGGCAACCACAAGTGCTCCCTTAGAGAGCTTCCACCTTTGTCCATCGCAAAGGTACTACGGTACCCATCATCATCGAAGCTTTTAGGCTGATATTAAGTTCAATAGGATATACGGTACATGTCGAACGTCCTTGAGAATCAACCTTGTTCCGTTGTTGGTGTCCAAACAGACGGATCCGATCTGAGCAACCTTTGACAAACCCATCGTTACTCATCTTCAACACTCCAAAGTCACCGGGAGTGTACGAGGTGAAAAACTCCCTCTTCGAGGTAACATGAAAGAAGCACCACTTTGTCAACAACCCATCCAATTTCATTGGAGACTAAGGTTGATTTCATTTTCATCACGTACCACAACAAGGCACGAAGTAGTGGCATTGCGATCATTCCCCTCATCATTTCTTCTCTCACCTTGGCATTTTACGTTTTGTTCTCGGCTTTCCATTTGTAACACGCCTTTTAATGTGACCCTTCTTTCCCACAATAATTGCATTCCAGATTCTTGTATGTCTGGACTTAGACTTACTCCTGCTTCTATTATTCTTCTCGTCCTTTGATCTTGCTTCTCCCTCGATTTTTACGAGATCAAAATCTCGGTGTGATGTGGTGACAACTTGAGCTCGTCGCCTCATTTCTTCATTTAAACTGCGCTTCTCATGATTCCCATGTCACACGACACCACTGGAGGTAGAATTAGTGAGAAACACGAAAATTTTCCCATGAGTCGGTGCAAAGTATTTAAAAGCCATAAACCCATGATATCATCGTCAAACCGACGCCAACATCAAATAGTTCTTTGAAAGCATCCGGTCCAACTCGTTCAAGTGGTGGGAAATAGAACTCCCTTCCTTGTATCTCGGGTGCATCGCTTGATTAAGTAGGAATAACTTATTATTCCTGTTCTCGTGTGTCTGAGTTTCTAATTTGATCCATAGAGTTCTAGCATGTATTTCATTTTGAATATGATTCAAAACATTATCTTCTACCCATTGTCGAATAAAACCACATACATTCGTGTTCAAAAGCCCACTCTTCTTCGGACTTATCTTCCGGTTTTTGAGTAGCAAAAACGAGGTAGATGTAATTTCTTCACAAAAGAAGATCTTTCATTTTTCCCTTCCACTTGTGATAGTTAGTGCCATTTAAGCAAATCATTTTGCTCATGTTTGCCTCCATAAGTAAAGAAAAGGGTGCTTACACGATTTCGGGAGAAAATCTTACAAATTTGAGAACACCGGCTGTTTGCCAAGAAGCTGGTCTATCCCCTTGAAAACACTGCACAAAAATAGGTCTACTCCCGGTCGAATCACCTTTGTTGCAACTCGTTCTTATTGCAACTCGGTACGATTGCACTCGAGCATTTGTAACCGTCTCTTGTTGTAATACGCTCTTGTTTGACTCAGCCTGTGCAAATGCGCTACCTATTTGCACTCGTCTTTATTCTGACTCTATCTTGTTGTAACTCGTATTCTGTTGAAACTCGAGCTATTGGAACCACGTCTTGTGCCAACTCGATCTTGTAGTAATCTTGTAGCTATTCTGTGGCCGAGCGGTAATGATGATGCTTTTACTGTAGCAACATGATAACGTGCTTTTCAACGTAGCAAGAATGATGATTACCGTAGTACAGAGAATGCTTTCTTCCTCCTCTCGACCGCCGAAAGCGCAAATCCGTTTACTGCCTCGTTTCGCACGGCGGACCAGCTACGATACCACTTGTTCCTGCTACAGTTCCGGCGATTCCAATTGTTCTTATGTTTTTCAAATTCAATGAAAATTCACAAAGATCAATACAAATTTACGAAATCAAACTCGAATTATACTAATAAAGATCTAGTTCTAAGAATGAATCAAACTATACGAAATTAGACATAAATTGTAAATCCAAATAAAAATTTTAAATCACATTCTAATAATGTCTTTGCCCCATTTCTAAAAAAAATTCTGGATATGGTTGATCTATTCTCAAATCCATTCTTTTTAACTATGAATAATCCCCTTAAAATCGTGTTTTGGAATTAATTAGTATCAATGCACTTTCCTAATTAGAAATAAATTTCATTTTGCAGTGTGGTGGAGAGCATTGGAGAAGGTGTGACCGAATTCGATGTGGGGGATACTGTAATACCAATCTACTTGGGGGAATGTAAGGAATGCGAAAACTGCAAATCGGCAGAGAGCAACCTTTGCGAGAAATACCCTGTGCAAATGAACGGCCTCATGCTCGATGGCACTTCAAGAATGTCTTGCAGAGGACAAAGGCTATACCATCTGATGTCCTACTCAACATGGTCCCAGTACATGGTGGTGAACCGTAACTATTTAGTGAAGGCAGATCCATCGGTGGTTCACTCACACGCCAGCCTTGTTTCTTGTGGCTACACGACGGGGTTCGGTGCGGCTTGGAGAGTCGCTGGGATGAAGAAGGGATCGACTGTCGCCGTTTTCGGCCTTGGAGGAGTTGGATTAGGGGTATGTATCCAAATCCTAAGGTAGGGCAATAGCTAATACTGATTAAACATTTTGGACTATCAATTTTCACATTCAAATTGTTTAACCATGCAGGCGGCTGAAGGGGCACGGTTGATGGGGGCCTCTAAGATAATCGGTGTGGATTTGAACGATAGAAAGAAGGAGAACGGGAAGGTTTTCGGACTGACTGATTTCATTAATCCCAGAGAGAGTAAAAAATCTGTTCCAGAGATGATTAAAGACATCAACGGTGGAAAGGGCGTGGACTACAGTTTTGAGTGTACAGGAGAGGCATCAGTGCTCAATGACGCCCTAGGAAGCACAAGACAGGTATGTTCCATAATGGCACAAATTTTGCCGGATAAATCTCTAGCCATATACTACAATTTAGTTTACTATTTTTGGCCCACTGGCCCACTTCCATGTTCAACCGAAGCCGATCGTTACTCCTAATCAATAATGTTTAATCTTGAGGGAATGTGGGTGGTTAACAGGGAACCGGGATGACGATTTTACTCGGAGCGGGCGAGGAGATGTATGGGTCCATTAACTTGTTCGATTTGGTGTTCGGGAAAACGGTGAAGGGTAGTGTCTTCGGAGGGATCCGACCTCGGTCCGACCTTCCTGCTATACTTAGCAAATCTGCAAACAAGGTTTGTCGATTTGTAGTTACTGCGGAAAATCGACATTTAATTGAAAACAATGAGTTTCTAATTAACGATGCTAACAAGAAATTTATGTTTGCAGGAGATCAACCTTGACTCGCTCGTGACCCATGAGGTGGAGCTGCATGATATAAACCGTGCATTCGAGCTGCTAAAGCAGCCGGATTGTGTCAAAGTCATCATTCGCATATAACGGAAGTTTGGAGGGTAAACTCCCAAGACGGCCGAATCGATTGTGACAGAAAACGAGTGGATTTTCAGTTAGATATTAGCTTTCCCTGACGCCGATCTTGCTAGTTCAAAAGGATATGTTATGCCTTGTAGTTACATGGTTATGTTTATGTGACCATTTTATTAATCTATTAGAAGTTACTGCTGATTTTCTCACTGTCTCCTTTATATAACGATCATAACACTTTGATTAAAGCCGTTCTTCTAATTTTGGACAGTTCAGATAAGAAATGCAGCTACAAAGAGTATTAAGTGCTGCCGGTTGGAAGTCAGCCACTCCTCAAATCCTTCTGCAACTTTTTATGAGTATTGATAGGAGCAGAATGTCATGGGGGTCGCAGTTTCACCTTTACTAAACCTGTGCGACACTTGTGTACAACTCACTTGCTTGGCACAAGTCAGCCTTCAATCCCTCAACTCTCACTTGCTAGGGTTACACACACCCACTCAAGCAATGAGAGAAACTCAAGAGAACTCATAAAGGAAACCTCCCAATATATTAACCTTAACTGAGCTGTACTAACCTAAGCTTTTCTGAACTGATTACAAGTAAGGAGCTTACACCTATTTATACTTACTCTCCCCCATTCACCTCCTCAATGGATGGTTTGGATTATTACAAATGTCAACCATCTAACGGATGAGGACTAATCTAGAACTCTCTCTAAAAAACTCTACACAACTCTCTAACCTTCTACCTTTCTAGATATTTTACAAAGAATTTACTAGAAACCGATACTTCTAGATTTAGGCCTAGTTCCATTGATCTTCACAGGCAAGCCTAAATCTCTAAGGTCAGGTCCACATCCTAAGTGAACCTTTCTTAGAGGTTGTAAGCTCTGGTCATTTATTTGGTAGGTCTACAATGGACGAGTCACCATTTAATCCGAAACTAGACCGATATTATATTTATTCCCATCGTTATTTACCGTCAAATGTTTCCTAATCTAACGGTGAATATAATCCAGACACCGTACTAAGGCCTGTTTCGAAGTTCAACTACAAAAGGTAATAGAAGTCAGTCATTTTAGAGGATTAAGATCATCCGCTGGATAAGATTTTTGGGTCTACCATCCATCTAACTATAAGATGTCGCACAGAAAATTAAACGATTGGTTGAACCTTAACATGTACCTTTTTTGCATTTTTTAAAAGTTAGGCACACAACCGCGAAGCACAGCCTCAAACCCTGGTCATCCAGGTGAGAGACTCCTCATGCCATAGTACTAGAAGGCATTGGTGTAGAGATTAGAGATCTTTATCATATGAGGAATGCATGCTAAACCAAAGTTTCCCATACAACAGGCATGGTTAGAAAACGCCCCATTTCTTGTATGAGGGTGCTACCTTCGGATGATCTAAACCGTTGAATTGATTACTCTGCCTTCTACTTCTACAAATATAAAAAAGCATGCAGATTAGATGATTTATTTTTAGCATCTAAAAGATTATACTTTTGGTCACTGAAAATGGACAGTCACTTTGTACAAACAACAATTCAGTTGAGAGGAATATCTCACCATCTATCGCAATTCAGTTGAGAGGGATGGATCACGAAAAGGTGGACTCTTTCAAGTAAAAACCTGGGTTGTATGCATATGGTGCTATGCTGTGTCCAGTTTTCACTGTTCATCCACAGTATGTTCTAGCAATGAATGGATTTACGTACATCACTAAACAAGTATCCAACTGTATCCATCACCGCCAGAACCTGCACGGAATTTGGTTTCCTGATTAACTTTCTTTCTTTGAAATGGAACACTGTTAACTTAATTTCTCCTGCAGTGGCTTTCAAGAAAGAAGGAAAAAATCGCTGATACATTCGCAGACCTTTCAAGAATAGTAGTAGCACCTGGACACTGGACGTTCTTTGGCTAGTCCTGCATCGTGGGCTATATTTTGGATGATATTCTAATGGATTTCATATTGCTTACGTTAGAACGTTTATATTATCTTTTTTAGTAAAAGTGTCATTTTCATTCAAGGAAATACCACCAGAATTACGTCGACTCAAAACAACCAGCATAACAGGTTGAGCAAAATAGTGCCAATAATTTTCAACAGACTGACGTTCTCGTTAAGCTCCATTCAAGAAAATACCTGACGAGCAACCAACGTACAGTTTTTGGGCCTACATGCAGAGATTTATATGTAGATCTATGCAAAAGTGAGAATTGAGCCTATTTTTGGTCATTTTAGTGATCTAATTCCTTGGCCAGATTTGTCCTGCCTTAAGATAGGCAATTAAAATTCTCATCCTCTATGATGCGCTCCCTCCAGCTGAATTGTAAATGTTATAGTATTTTTGTTAACACCATCCACGTTTCAGCTGAAGGGAGCCCATCATAAAGGTGTCTGTTGAATGAGATTTTTAATACCTCTAATCTTGAGGAGAGGGGAAATCGGTCAAAGGGTTGGATCATCAAAAAATTATCAAAAAGTGCCTAATTCAGAGAGAATAGAGCATCACATTTTCCACTCTTGTACTCCGTTTTGCTTTTTAAAGCAACACCTCAACATACATGTCCACGTCCACATTGAATAAGATGGAAATGCCATGCCTTGACTCTCTCTCTCTCTCTCTCTCTCTCTCTCTCTCTCTCTCTCTCTCTCTCTCTCTCTCTCTCTCTCTCTCTCTCTCTCTCTCTCTCTTCTATATTTAAAGGCCACAACCACCATTTTCCATTAATTCAGAGAGAATAGAGCATCACATTTTCCACTCTTGTACTCCGTTTTGCTTGTTAAAGCAACACCTCAACATACATGTCCACGTCCACATTGAATAAGATGGAAATGCCATGCCTTGACTCTCTCTCTCTCTCTCTCTCTCTCTCTCTCTCTCTCTCTCTCTCTCTCTCTCTCTCTCCTATATTTAAAGGCTACAACCACCATTTTCCATCCTCATTTCTTCTTTCAGAAGCACTACCTCATCAACAACTCCTGCTCCAGCCATGAATTTCGGCAAAAACACCCCTCATACAACCGCGGAGAACATATAGCACAAGTACTTACATGCAAAGGTAAGCTTAAGTGAGGGTTTCTTATCATGTTTAGATAAATTCAACGAGAGAGAGAGAGAGAGAGAGAGAGAGAGAGAGAGAGAGAGAGAGAGAGAGAGAGAGAGAGAGAGAGTGTGTGTGTGTGTGTGTGTGTGTGTGTGTGTGTGTGTGTGTGTGTGTGGATCGACCGTCGCTGTTTTCGGCATGGGTGATGTTGGATTAGGGGTAACAATATTCACATAAAGTCTATGACATGCTACGAATAAAGTGGGAAGTAAGGCCCATTTTCATTTTAAGGCCTGGGCCAGAATAATGCCCAATGATTCAGCCCAAATACCACAACAGAGCCCAGTGATCCAAGCCCAAATACGACTTTCTGATCACATTTATCAAAGAAAATGTGGCATAATACAACTGACCGGATTACCGTTCAAAAATGAATACAATAGAACGGATTACACAAGCAAGCTTTGCCAACCGGGCCCTAAGATACATAAAAGCCCAGCTCATGACTACTAAACCATCAAAAACAGGTAATGCTAAGCAAAATTGCTGAATGGAGACTTTGTTTGGGTGTGTATCCATACTGTAACCGCATAATAGCTCTCTCCACACAAACTTGGACTGGAAGTCTCGCATGTTGCAGGTGGTAGATGGTGCAAGAGTGCTGGGGGCCACTAAAATCATTGGTATGGTTTTGAATGACGAAAAGAGCGAGAAAGGAAAGGCTTTAGAGATGACGGCGTTCATAAACCCTAGCAAGTCTGAGAAATCCGTTTCGCAGGTGGTTAAAGAGATGACTAATGAGCAGGGCGTGGATCATAGTTTTTTAGTGCAGTGGTGCATCTTTTGTGATGAATGAGACCCGTAAAACGGAAAAAAGGCATGTCATCAAATGCTAAAGCTGTTTACTAACAGACCAGTCCATGGCTGGTAGGTCCATGCCATTCCAAGGCCCTGACGGGCCTGGGTCAAAATCCTTACATTCTTCATTGCTGTAAATTCTGGAACCCCCACTACAGCATTTAGCATTTGTCAAAATTAGTCATCCAAGAAGTTATGCTTTTGTTAGTTTGTAATGCATCCACTACCACCATGATCATGAACATAGCCAGTGAAATCAATTGGGAAGCTGGCTCTCTTACCAATCCTCTCCACCCTGTTCTTAATTTTTGGCAACATGATCAGAGTAGAGGTGTTGGTCCAGACCCATTTCAGGCGGCCGCCATATTCAACGGTGGCGGGCGCAGACCCATTTTCAGACGGCCATCGTATTCAATGGTGGCGGGCGCGCGGTGATCGCCGATTTCAACGGCCAAGGGCGCCGCCATCGGCCACCGCCACCGACCTTTGAATTTGTGTAAAACGGGTTGAAAATCAGACCCGAAAATTCCCTATAAATAGGGATACGAATAGGGCAAGTATAAGAACCCCATTCCTCTGTAAAACCCCCGTGTATACCTCTCTGTAAAACCCAGTTTCATAGTGAAATCACTCTCCCGTGGACGTAGGCTTATTGGCCGAACCACGTTAAAACTCTGCGTTTTTTTTTGTGTGTATGATCTTGGGCGGGGACGAAAATCCCCAACAAGTGGTATCGTGAACTCGATTCTGCCGTAAACGAGGCGTAAAACGGAATTGTAGTTTCGGCACGGCCGAGAGGAGGAAGAAAACTGTTCTCGTTCTGTTGCCGTAATCATCATTCTTTGCTACGGTGAAAAGCACGTCATCATGTTGCTACGGTAGAAAGCATCATCATTACTTGGCCAAGGTACATGTCTTGGCTACGATGCGAGTTGGCACGGTACCGGTGCGGGTTCCAACGGTTCGAGTTTCAGCAAATACGGAGTTACAACAAGTATAGAGTTGTAACGATTTCACAAGACGAGTGCAAATAGTAGCGATTCTAAATGAAGAAATGAGCGACGAGCTCAAGTTGTCACCACATCACGGTACGAGATTTTGATCTCGAGAAAATCGAGGAGTAGCGAATCAAAGGGACAGAGAAGAATAATAGAAGCGAGTAAATCTAAGTCCAGATACAAGAATGCGGAATGCAATTATTGTGGCAAGAAGGGTCACATTAAAGGCGATGTTACAAGTGGAAAGCCGAGAACAAAACGAGAAAATGCCAAGCGGGAGAGAAGAAATGATGAGGGGAATGATTGTGTAGCCGCCACTACTTCTAGGCCGTTGTGGTCTGTGATGAAAATGAAATCAACCTAGCCTCCAATGAAATTGGATGGGTTGTTGACAGTGGTGCTTCTTTTCATGTTACCTCGAGGAGGGAGTTTTTCACCTCGTACACTCCTGGTGACTTTGGAGTGTTGAAGATGGGTAACGATGGGCTGTCAAAGGTTGTTGGTATCGGATCCGTCTGTTTGGACACCAACAACGGAACAAGGTTGATTCTCAAGGACGTTCGACATGTACCAGATATCCCACTGTACTTAATATCAGCGGAAAGCTGATGATGGGTACTGTAGTACCTTTTGCGATGGACAGTGGAAGCTCTCTAAGGGAAAGCTTGTGGCTGCCAGAGGGAAGAAATCATCTAGCTTGTATGGGATGCAAGCTTCGATTCCTATTAACTCTGTGAACGCAATGGATGTCACTGGGTTCTTCTTCGAGTTGTGGCACAAAGTGACTCGGTCACATGAGTGAGAAAGGACTAGGTTGTCTAGTCAAGAAGAATTTGCTTTCAGGGCTCAAAGCTACAAAGGTGAGCAAATGTGCTCATTGTCTTGCCGAGGCAAAGAACGGGAAGTTTCCTTCAAAAAGCCATCATTCTTCCAGAAAGCCGGGCGTCTGAATTGGTACATTCAGATGTATGCGGTCCTATGAAGGTACGCACATTTGGTGGTGCATTATATTTTGTCACATTTATTGATGATTATTCCAGGAAACTACGGGTCTATGTTTTGAAAACTAAGGATCGGGTGCTTGACAAGTTTAAAAGAATTTCAAGCGTCTGGTTGAGCCGCAAACGGGGAAGAAGCTCAAATGCATTCGCCTGTCAACGGCGGCGAGTATTGTGGACCTTTCGATGCTTATTGTAAGAAGCAAGGATCGAGACATCAAAGAACTCCTCCAGGAAGACTCCTCGGCTAAATGGTTTTAGCGAAAGGATGAACGGGACATTGATGGAGAGGGTCGTGATGCTTGCTTTCTCACAAAGTCACGCTTCCTTTCATGGGGTGAGGCGCTATACACAGTAGCCTATATTATTAACTTATCTCCAATTGTTGCCTTGAATGCAGATGTTCCTGACAGGCTATGGTTGGAAAAGATGTGTCTTACGATCATTTGCGGGTATTTGGGTGCAAAGCGTTTGTACATATACCCAAGGATGAGAGGTCCAAGTTAGACGTCAAGACCAAACAATGCATTTTCATCGGCTATGGGCAAGGATGAGTTTGGTTACGAGGAGCTATATGATCCGTTGCAAAGAAGCTGGTTAGAAGTCGTGATGTGGTCTTTATGGAAGACCAAACCATTGAACACATCGACAAAGCCAAAGTATCAGAAACTCAGAGTTCTGATACTCGACGGCATTTAGATCCGGTTCTCGTTTCACATACGCCAAGTGTAGATGGCACCAATGACCATGGTGGTGCTCCAGCGTTGATGTTCAAGATAATCGGTGAGGGAGAACATGAAGGCCGAAGACATGGATGTTTCGTCGAGGGCGATGATATTCGAAGAGGTTCCTACCGAGGAACGGCGGCTTTATTGAGACGGAGTTCGAGAGATCGTCAACCCTCCACTCGATACTCATCGGATGAGTACGTACTCCCTCACCGACGGGAGAACCCGAGAGCTACACAGAGGCGGTTGAAAGTGAAGAGAGAATGCGAGTGGATTGCAGTATGAAGGATGAGATGAAATCCTTACAAGACAACCACACTTTGAGCCGGTAAGATTACCTAAGGGCGGAGACAAGCTTTGAAGAATCGGTGGATATACAGGGGTGAAGTACGAAGGTGACACTTCACAACCACAATACAAAGCTAGACTTGTCGTGAAAGGCTTTGGTCAAAGGAAAGGTGTTGATTTCGAGGAGATATTTTCTCCCTGTTGTTAAAATGTCTTCAATCAGGAGTTGTATTAGGGTTTGGCCTCAAACCTTGATCCTGGGAGGTTGAGCGGATGGATGTGAAGACGGCGTTCCTCCACGGTGACTTAGAGGAGGAGATATATATGGAGCGACTGTAAGGGTTTGTTGCTAAAGGCAAAGAGAAGTATGTCCGCAAATGAAGAAGAGTCCGTATGGCTTAAAGCAGGCTCCCGGGCAGTGGTACAGAAGTTCGGGAGTTCATGACCCAGCAAGGTTATCGTAAGACTACTTCAGATCACTGTGTGTTTGTGCAGAGATTCTCAGAAGATGATTTCATCATCTTACTACTCTATGTCGACGATATGCTTATTGTTGGAAGAAGCTCTTCAAGGATCACCGGTTAAAGAAGGAGCTGAACAAAGTCTTTGCTATGAAAGACTTAGGATCCGCGAGACAGATTCTCGGGATTTCTATCATTCGTGACAGGAAGAATAAGAGGTTATGGTCATCTCGGGAGAAGTACATAGAAAAGGTACTTCAACGATTTCACATGGATAAAGCTAAAGTGGTTAGTACACCTTTGCTACTCATTTTAAGCTTAAGAAGAATCAAGTTCCAACAAGTGATGCTGAGAAGGAATATATGCAAGATGTTCCTTATGCTTCAGCTGTTGGCAGTCTTATGTATGCCCTGATATGCACTAGAGACTTACATTACATATGCGGTTGGTACGTGAGCTGTTTTCTAACAAATCCAGGAAAAGAACATTGGAATGCAGAGAAGTGGATATTGAGATATCTACGTGGTACTTCTAAGTTGAGTTTGGGATTTGGCACTGGCAAGCCCGTGCTTGAGGCTACACCGATTCGTATATGGTGGTGATATTGACACGAGGAAGTCTACTTCAGGCTACTTAATTACTTTTGCAGGGGGAGCTGTGTCATGGCAATCAAAGCTACAGAAGTGTGTTGCCTTATCTACGACAGAGGCTGAGTTTATTGCTGTGACGGAAGCATGCAAAGAGTTATTGTGGATGAAGAAGTTCGTGAACGAACTTGGCTTTATGCAGAAGAGGTATGCGTTATTTTGCGACAGTCAAAGTGCTATACACCTTAGCAAGAATTCTACTTTTCATGGAAGGTCAAAGCACATTGATGTTCGGTATCATTGGATACGTGATATTTTGGACTCGAAGTCGTTAGAGCTTGAGAAGATTCATACTGACGATAATAGTTCAGATATGATGACAAAAGCATTACCTCGAAGCAAAGTTCGAGAGTTGCGAATTGGTCGGGATGGGCTTCTGCTAAAAGTCCATACGTGAAGAAACCTCCTTCAGTTAATGGGCCTGGAGGGGGAGATTTGTTGGTCCAGACCCATTTCAGGCGGCCGCCGTATTCAACGGTGGCGGGCGCAGACCCATTTTCAGACGGCCATCGTATTCAATGGTGGCGAAGCGCAGTTAGCCGACCGCTGACTTCAACGGCGGGCGCTGCCGTCGGCCACCGCCACCGACCTTTGAATTTGTGTAAAACGGGTTGAAAATCAGACCCGAAAATTCCCTATAAATAGGGATACGAATAGGGCAAGTATAAGAACCCCATTCCTCTGTAAAACCCCCGTGTATACCTCTCTGTAAAACCCAGTTTCATAGTGAAATCACTCTCCCGTGGACGTAGGCTTATTGGCCGAACCACGTTAAAACTCTGCGTTTTTTTTTGTGTGTATGATCTTGGGCGGGGACGAAAATCCCCAACAAGAGGAACAACGGTCTCAGGAAAGTACAACGGAAGGGATGAGCGTGACTGTGAACATGATGGCCTTAATCGTCTGCAAAACGAGAAGGGCTGTACCTTCCGAGGAATCTAACCTTGCTCTTATCTCCCTGTGATCTTAGACAAATTCTTGAACAAGGTACATTTATATCGAACTTCCGTAGTCTTTTCTTTTGGTGCTTCTTTTTGGTTAGTTATCTGCAAACTTTGATGTTGCAGTCTCTAATCGTACACGTTAATTTCTCCGATGATTGATCGAATTAAATATGGTTAGAATGAAATCTCATGAATTAGTTTGGATCTATTGCCCCTGTCGTATATCTGCAATTACACACTTCTGAACGCCATTTTGTAAACTCATGAAGGGCTTCAACATGTTAACTGCACTAAAACATTATGTAATTAGCAAGTCCAAGGTAATCATCTAAGGCATTTCTTTATTTAGTTTTAGGATATATGTTTTTATCTCTCTCTTTTAGTTCGTTAAGCTCTGGTTAGGCATTCTCAAGGTAAGATATCACACTATAAATAATTGTACGAGTATGATAAGTGCTTATTTTATCGATAGGAAATGAAAGGAAACTGATTTTTCATTAAAAAAAAGAAAAAAAAACTGAATTCTTCGTGAAAAGTGTTTTATGCCTTAAAATTGAATTAGACCAGAGACTCAAAATTTTTATTGTCTCTGTGGAAAATGTTTTATATCTTGAAATTGAAATACAGCAAAGATCCAAAAATTTACCTAGTATAGAAAAAAAAAATTTCCATAATTTAAAATAAAACACTTTCTATGGAAACTTTCTTTTTTAGTAAAAATCAATTCCATTTCCTTTGTGAATTAGTCTCTCTCTTCAAAGTACTAGCAGGAACCTTTTCAGGTACTAATGAAATTCCAACTTGATGCACTTTTGGCACATGAAGCAAAACTTGATAAGAATAATCAAGTGTTAGTGCTAATCAAGCGATCGGATTGTCTCAATATCACCGTACACATGAACTGAAATTACAAGGGTGTTGTACCACCAATTAAGTCTGTCATCATAGAAGGATAAAGAAATTCATAAACCACATGAATAAAAAAGGGCAGCCCCATTGCACGAATCTCCTGTATATGCAAAGTTGGGGGAAGGAGCGGACCACAAGGGTCAATAGAATGCAGCCTTATTTTACATTTTGCAAGAAGATGTTTCCATGTCTTAAACCCATAACCTCAAGATTACACGACAACAATTCTAACATTGCGCCAAAGTTCTCCTTCATAAACCATGTAAATGGTTGATAGGTATTTCATTATAGCTGCTGATGAAATTAGTTAGGCTAAGATTGACTTCGTAGATAAGTTTCCGCCCCGTGTGTTAAACCCCTGTACTCATGCACTTTCTATTGTGCCAATGATTAGACGATGGATCAGTTCAAGTAATTCTAGACGAGGGAATTGAATTCTGCGGCGGACTCCACCTTTTAATGGAATGCACTATTGGATTTTCCCGTAGCTGAAATCCGTCATAGTAGACCCGACCTGTCATGGATTCTATGAGGAATCCAAAATCTTTCTTAATATGGTGGGTTTCACCTACGAGTGAACCCAAATGTGCATCTCACAAAAGCTTGGAATCCACCGTAGAACCCAATTCTCATTCAGTTCTTGATAATCTCTTCCACCCGACAACTGTGTTTGTTTCTTCTATTTATTAGATAACCCTTGTGGGAGAATTCCAGCGGGACCCGAGCTGTCACATTGTGATCTGATAGTGGGCTCATCGTGATCTAGTGGTGGCATAAACTATAGACAATGCCTCTACGTATATGCTATGAGCCAGATAGGCTGATGGCTTGAAAATAGGAACAAACGACCATGGATAAAGCCATCCAAAAATAAACAATCAAAGATGGGCAGTGCACTGAACATGTTAACTTGTCCAAACCTCCGTATTTGACGATGGCACTCTCTGAGGATCTAGATGTTGATAAGTCTTGGTGGCATGGGAATAAAGAAAAACCACAGCAACATCAAGCTGAACCAGGACTATTTGTTCTTATCATTTTATATTTTATATTGCATCTTCTTATCATATTATATAGAATCACTATTCATGCCTAAATTTACAACAAAATGATTAGAAAATAGGCCAAAATTCTCCTAAATGGATATCGTTTTCCTTTATATAAAGACCAGACTTTTCTTTTAATCTAATTGGTTGTTGAAGAGACTGCTCTCCCCTTGCCAAACAACCTTAAAAGGCTCTCTCATTATTGTAACTTTGAGTGAGAAGTCGATTAGTACCACCAAATATGGTGGTTTGGATATCGTTTCCCTTTATATAAAGACCAGACTTTCCTTTTAATCTAATTGGTTGTTGAAACATTCTGCTCCATCATCCGCCATCCAACGCCCGCAGCACCAATCGAAAAGCTAACTTTCTTCATGCTTTTGTAGAATATGCGTAATGGATAGAAAGATCATTATTTTGTGAATTCCCTGGTGATTTCCAAGTTGTAAAATTACATGGCTTGTCTGGAAAGCAAAAACCGATGGGTTTAATGATCCAAACTCTCCATCTGCTATGCCGTATTACGGATGAGCCATGCACCAAATCTAGACCTATATGGAGATTGCAAACTTCTAAATTTCCGTTTTTAAGACAGGTTCTCAGAGATATTTTCACCCAAAAATGGTAGAAAATACAAGGAATTTTAGTCCTAGAAAAATTACTAACGGGTCGGATATTCTGCACACTATGTGCCTGAATCCATATCCAACCCATTTCAAAACGGATTTTAAAAGTTGAATGAAACACAACCCAACGTCAGGAATTTGCAACTGATAATCAATCCATTCGGATTGCAGATAATCCAGTCCAACTGGCCTAGAGTGGGTAGCAGGAGGAGGCGTAAATGTACAAGTAGGGTCCGGTGTAGATCATCGTCAAAGTTCATTATCCTTAGTTATACATTAAATAGATGATACACCAAAAGCCCATTGGATGATCTTAATTCTCCTATCAATCAGGACTTTAGACCATTGTTTTCGAACTTTCTTAGTCATCCATCTTCCAGTATGAAAGAATCAATGGTAGGATTTCCAGTAGAAAAGATCTTCGGCCCATGAATTTGGATCACTTAAACTGGAATCTGGGCCCAACATCTACCTTATATGCAACCCTAAATCCTTTGTACTTTCTCATGCGTAGATCTTGGGTTCCATCCCTGTTCTTGACCACCTGACTACTGTCAGGGCCGATGGTCGACTGCGTATACGCTTGAAGACAGGAGCTCCTGTTTTCCACGCCCATTTGATATGGACAGCCCGTCAAGAATCTTTTTCATCCCCACTTTACAGTCGCCGGAAAGAACCGCACAGCCACTGAAATTATTTAAAGAAAAGGAAAGGCTGGCCCAGGCTACCAACCATATTGACACAGTCCGACACATTGACAATGGTTAGTGCCATTAGGGATCGAAACTTCCCATTTGCTTGCCTGATATGTTGAGAGGTGGACCAACCGCACCACCAACTATGTTAAGAGCATCATGGCATGTTAATATGGTTGGTGCATTGTGGATGGCATGCATTAGGGGTATATGACTATCTAAGTTTGAAGATAATGAGCTAATTCCTTCTTAAAAGTGGTTAACAGGTATTAGAAAGTCTCACATATTTGGAGAGAAGCAAATGATACAGCTGTTTGCCTTTCCAGAAAGACCTTCCCCCTCAAAGGACCTTTGCCATTTTCCAAAAAATGTATATGCATATGTAAATTTATACTTATATAGTAATTAATAGGGTTTTTTGCAAAAATGCTATTATATTTTTGTATTTTTGAAAAAAAAATTCTATCATTTTTTGAGTTTTGTAAATTTGCTATTAAGTTTTCCTAAACTTTGCAAAATTGTTATTCGATGAGTTTTCTATCCTCCTTGTCTATTGCTTTTTTCCAACTTTTCATATGACTATTCTCTATTTCTCTCTGTTAATGCATTCTAATAAGCCTATTATTGTGCACGATTTGTTGCTTCTTTAATTAAGAAAATCTCTAAAATTGATTATGTTGTC
Organism: Warburgia ugandensis; assembly: GCA_035236585.1. Classification (NCBI taxonomy): domain Eukaryota; kingdom Viridiplantae; phylum Streptophyta; class Magnoliopsida; order Canellales; family Canellaceae; genus Warburgia; species Warburgia ugandensis. The sequence continues at coordinate 3,319,296 of CP141131.1, read as the reverse complement.
TTATATTTTTAATATTTATTCGAAAAGGCATCAAACAAAGAGCTTAAAAAAGTCTACGAATCAATTGTTGTTCATGTAGTAATAACAGTATTATGCTTATATTTTAATCTTGAATTTTTATTTTATTATATTTTTTATTAATCCAAAGTATTTATTTATTTTATTTTATTTGTTAAAATTTTATATTAATTTTTAGTGAGAAATTGAATTTTAAATTGCTGAATTTCATTGAAGAAGCTTAACAAGTACTCTTGCGCAGGTTGGTGAATATAGTATTTTGCTATTGAATATCTCTCTATTGCTTAACCTTTGTTGAAATCTAAATGTACCATTAGACCTCTTTGTTATTGAATTGTGTTAGATACCCAGTTCCACTAAAACTTTCTATTAAAAAGTTTTTGAACTTAGTTATGAAAGTTGACAACTTAATCACCTCAGCCATAAAGAAGGGTAATATTGAAATTTCAAAAGAACTAATAAGGAAGGAGCATTGAAAACTAACATAATGACAATCTTGCAAAGCTCATGAAAACTTAAAGAGCAAATTTGCAAAACTCAAAAAATGTTGGACTTTTTTTACAAAAATATTAAAATGTAATGACATTTTTTACCAAAAAAAAAAAACCCTAATTAATATGGTTCTAGGCAAGACAATTTGTCACACCAAAAGCCATTTTAGTACAGTCACAAATGGTGCTTTGAAGGGAAACTAAAATTTAAACTAATCTTCCATGGTGAAAGATTTTGGAGAACTCCACAAACTGTAGAGAGATCCTTCAGAAGGTACATCCAGTCAATAGATGATTTTAACCAAATGCAGTGATTTAAAGAATCCAAGCTAATATGATCTTCTCAAATAAAAGAGCTTAACTTAATATGTTCATCATCAAATTGGTGGAAGTAACCTCTTAAATCAAATGGGCCTATGGTACTTTTCTTTCCCGGGAGATTGAAGCAAAACAGGCCATTGCCTATGAGCCTCACACACACTTTTAAATTTAATCTCCAGCTAAAAGACAAAACAGCAACTTAAACCTGTGACTAAGCATATTTCAATAAAGATGGTGAGTTGCTTATGATCAACTGCACTAGACTTTGTTGGTAGTAGCGGAACTTTTTTTAACTTAGTTAATGATAATGCTTTTTTAGAGAATATTCACATAGTTTAGATTTTATCCCTGTTTTGAGACATCCGAGAGCAAATTAATTCACATCAAAGCTTATGTAGGTTTACAGTACTTAGTCTTATCTTTCATTTTTGTAAGAGGCTATTTTCACTCTTTGAACTTGAATCTTAAATCACACGACGATAACTTTACTGGCAAGGCTCTCCTTCGTAAAGCTGTTCACTAATCATAAGTGTTAATCAGGCTCATTCATGTAATCTAATAAAAGGAGGGTAATCTATTCATAACAGAACCTTCTTCTAGTTTAACCATGTTCTTCGGAGATTTCATAGGATTGGTCCTCCTTCCCTGGAGCCCTAATTCCACCAAAACAAGCCAAAGGCTGGATTCACTCCTCCGGTTTTCAGCTCTCTTTTTGACCTGGATTCTCGTGCCCGACATAAATACTCTGCTCGCTCCTTCTTTCCCTCGCTCTCTGAACAAAATTACCATTTTGTCGCCATCTTTACAATATTCAATAAAACTTACTATATCTTGTCATAACTACTAGATTGCCATCCAACCTTGGCTTCTATTTTTTAGGTAGAAACTTAAGCTTCCAAGCTATCTGAACCGTTCAACTTTTAGGGCACATCTTAGATAGAAAATACTTTGAAAATCCTCATATGTACCCTCTCAAGTCAGACGACAAGCCAATAGATCCGATTGATGAACGAAATGTTTGATTAATTGTTTGTTGATAGATGGTTAAGAAAAAGATGGGCCATGATGCTCATTTAAGTTTGATGATGGCACAGTTAGACATAAAGGGCAGCCTCCGTGGATGAAGCTATCATGTATGCAAGATTCGAAGAAGGGGCTGACCACAAAGATCAATGATAGTAGTTGTCGTAGTGTGACCTTGAGGTCACAGGTTCAAGACGTGGAAACAGCCTCTTATAAAATGTCAGGTAAGACTACATACTATTAACTATTACAGTACAGTTAGACATTTTGACCATAATAATTTTGCCTTATGCCATGATCAATTTGTGACCCTTGCTTAAAGGACTACAATAACATTGACATACTATAAGTGGAGAGCTTGTCATGCCCTTCCCAATAATAAGAGCTCATAGTTGTATCCCTTATCATAAGTAGCGAAAGTAATGCAAAGGCAACTGTTTTAGGACTGCCCTAAAAAGATCTGCATCGATGTTTCCAAGTCTTCTTGAGGTCATTTTGTAAAAGAATAAGGGTATTTTTTGTCTTAAGATGATTATCACCTTCTTTCTTTAACATAACATAAGTATGTCTTCCTACCACTTTTCATTTGCAAATGATTTGGTCTGTCAGATGAAGCTATAAGGGAGATTAATGTTTGTACCTTGAGCTGTACAAACACAAACAATGGTTGTGTTCTAATTTAACTACACTGCACAGATAAAGAGAGTCTACTCCCCTACTATTTATAAGTTCATAAATCAAAGTCCACGAGCACCATCTGCTCGAAGTTATGCTTTTCCTGTTGGCAGACAATCTAACAACGTTGTGGGATGGGAAGGACTCTTGTATGGACTTAAACTGGCATGTGAACACTACTTTTCCCTTTTTACAGGTTCAAGGAGACTCGCAAGTGGTAACAAAAGCAGTGCAGACAAAGGTAGGGGGAAAGGAAAATCACCCATCGTGATCAGCTCAGATGACAATGAACAATCTCCTCCAGCATTTTGTTAACGTGAACTTTAGGTATGTTTACAGTAAATGCAAACTAGCTGCAGAGAGATCAAACACAACTCATCTTTTGCCGGGCGTGTTTCTCCCCTGTCATTTCTTGTAAATATTTTGTGTTTTATGACGAACCCAGCTTCTTAATAGAGGGGAATGGAGGAACAAGATTCATCTGCCCGACTCTTAATTAGGATAAGGTCTTGACAACAATGATAACAACAATGACCCCAGCCTCTCTCTCTTGTCATGCCAATTTTAGTGCATTTGCCGAAGTAAGTTTCATTGGTAGCAGTATCCTCTAAATCCTTGACAAGAAAATCATGAACATTATTGCTTTGAAGAACATATTTTGAACCTAAGATTCATGCACCTGAATTGTTACAAACATCCATTCAGCAGATACCACTAAACACATATTACTGCCACAAATTTGCATCAAGGCAGCCAACCCTTAATTGGGATAAGATCTTGATGACGATGATATTTGAATCAGAAAACATTAATCCTCTAAATGGAGGAATTTGAGATGTGGTATATGCTTAAAGAAAGGTTACAAACATCCAACCTTTGAATTAGAAAATTTCTTGATGATTAAGAACATCATTTAAAGAGAACAAAAACATAATATTAAAGGAAGAGAAGATGTGGGATATTCCAATGATCCTAGTTTTTATTATTCTGAGTTATAAAATGGATTCCTAAAAATATTCAGAGATCATGAGTAATCAAGAGGGTTAGCATTTCTCTTGTGAGTAAGAATGTTGGGGTATAGATGTCCAAGGGGGGCCTAGAGGATCAGTGGTCAAGATAGCTGAAAATCGGCTTTTGCTTATATTTTATCCTCACATGACTAAGCTGTCCAGTTTGGTTCTCTCAAAAAAAATCAATGCCTCCGCAAGCAAAGCAGAGAAGCCAATCTAGGCAATTTTTCTGAAAGATCTAGTTCATTCATCTTATTTGCATATCCTTGGCTCATGCTACCTCCACAATGTACACCTGTTGGATGATCTTATGTTTGTTAATTGGGATGTAAATGAGGATCATTAATTCTAAAAGCTAAGCAAAAAGATTAGTTATAATGATTTGATTAATGAGATTTTTCATATTTAAACTAAATAAGAAAGGGCGAATAAAATGAATGGAATAGATCTTCCAAAATAATTGCCTAGATTATGAGGAGCGCCTCAATTAATCATTTCTGAAAATGAATTGACTATAAAAGAAAAAAAAAAAGGATGAAACAAAAGGCAATTACGTAAAAAACCAAATGTTTCAGGGGCATTTTCCTGATCCAACCAGTTGGTGGCATTTCTGTAACAACAGAAAAGGTCAGTGGCGTATGGATACCAAAACACGGGCGTTTCTACTTTGAGGAAAAGCAGGGGCATTCACGTCATTGAACACCATTTTCTTCTGAAAAGGTTGGGAGCTGGTGGTACGACTAGTTCTGTGAGGCGTCGAACTGGAAACCAGACCAACTGAAATAATTACCTGTATTTCTTCTTCTGCTATAGTCTGAGAAATCTCTTACTGTTCTTTCAAAATCCTCTTACAATGTCTGCGTTGTAGCAGTTTCTTCCTCAAACTCGAAAATCTTCAATCGCTCTACTTCTATTTTGGGCAAGTTGGAACAATCTCCCCACTCTAAGCAACCATGATGTCTTCAAAAACCAAGTAAGTTTGTTTTCTTTTCTAGATCCGAATTGGGTGTTTTGTGCTTAATTTTGGTAGCAAAATGGGTTCTTTTTAGTTTATTTTATCTGTTTTATTTTGATTTGTACCTGGGTTTTGTTTTGCTTGGCCTACTATTGTTGTTTTGTTGATGAAAATATTTGCTAGATTCTGATTAGGGTTCTTGTCTTAGTTGCTCTTGGATCAGGATTCTAATTTTTTTATAGATGTTATATCTGCGTTTATCTTCATTTGTCTGTTTTTGTTAGATGTATGGTTTTGATGTGGGTGATGAATTGGGGAACTTGGATTTTCTGATTCCTGTTGAGTTCTGGGTGCTAAATGGTGTTTTCAGCTTTTCATGATTCTGATTTACGTGTGATTTTGCATCTGATGAGTGTGATCTGGTTATGGAATTCTGAGATTTTGGGTTTTGAACAGATCTGGTTTAACTGAAACTCTGCCCAACAAAACTGCACCAGCAACTCCTAGAGTTAGTAAATTAGCTAAAGGACCTGCTAAATCAGACTCTAATTCATCCTCCCCCATGCAAAATCGACGGCTTTCGGTCGACCGGTCACCTAGATCAGTTGATTCCAAGCCAACTATAGAACGGCAGTCACCAAAGATCAGCGCTCCTCCTGATGTAAGTAGCACAAACCCTGAGTTTGTGAGGCTGATATTTTTCTTCATTGTTTTCATTTGTGACATTTCTGATTTTGTCCCCGGAATTGGCATTTGTGTTTTATGCTGTAGAAACAACCGCGAGTTTTGAAAGGAACATCGTTGCAAGCACAATTGACCCAAGTTCAGGAGGATCTGAAGAAGGCAAAGGAGCAGGTAGTTTTGGCTGAGAAGGAGAAGGCCCGCACTCTCAAAGAGTTGAAGGAGGCTAAGAGGTTGGTTAACGAGGCAAATGAAAAGCTCAATGATGCTTTGGTTGCGCAGAAGCGAGCTGAGGAGAGTTCTGAGATTGAGAAGTTCCGGGCTGATGAATTGGAGCAGGCAGGAATCGAGACAGCTAACAAGAGGGAAGATGAATGGAAGAAAGAACTTGAGGCTGTCCGAAGCCAACATTCCATTGATGTATCTGCATTGCTATCTATTACTGAGGAGCTTCAGAGAGTGAAACATGAGCTGACAATGACCTCTGATGCTAAAAATGCAGCATTGAGTCATGCTGATGATGCAATGAAGATTGCTGAAATAAATGCTGAGAAGGTAGAGTTACTATCAGGTGAATTAAATCGCCTGAAATCACTGCTTGATTCAAAGTTGGAGGCAGAAACCAATGAAGCTGATGAGTTAGTTAACAAGCTGAAGTCTGAAGTCGATTCACTGAAGCATGAACTTGCGAGAGCAAAATTGGCTGAAGAGAAATTGGCTGAGATGGAGGTTTTGATTGAGGCACTTAAGATCAAGATAACTGACGCTGAGAGGGCTGAATTAGATGCAGGTAAGTTAGTGGACGAGTGGAAGAACAAAGCTGAGTCCTTGGAAGTTAGGGTTGAGGAAGCAATTCGGTCTGAGAAGTCTGCCTCAGAGACACTTGCTTCAGTGACAAAGCAGCTAGAGGGGAGCAACGCTCTGTTGGAAGATGCAGAATCTGAGATTGCTTCTCTCAGGGAGCATGTTGAAACCTTAGAAATTTCACTTGCAATGCATAAAGCAAATCTTGAGGAAGCAAATCAGAGTCTTGAAGCTGCTAAGCAAGAAGTGGTGGAACTGGCAAAAACTGTCGAGAATTTAAAATCTGAGTTTGAGAGTGTGAAGGAGGAGAAAATACAGGCCTTGAACAATGAAATGCTTGCAGCTTCTAGTGTTGAGAGCTTGCTAGAAGAGAAGAACAAACTGATAAGTGAGCTGGAAGCCTCTAGAGACGAAGAAGAGAAGAATAAAAAAGCAATGGAAACTTTATCATCAGCCTTACATGAACTCTCGACAGAAGCAAGAGAGGCAAAGGAAAAGCTCTCAACCAGTGAAACTGAGCTTGGATATGCAGTTTCTCAACTGGAAGATTTGAAGTTGCTTTTAAAGAACACGGAGGACAAGTATGAAGCCATGCTCGATGAAGCGAAAGATGAGATAGTTCGCCTCAAGAGTGCAGTTGATAGGTACCAGCTTGAGGTCAATAATTCAAAAGCTGAATTGAGTGACAAGGAGCTCAATTTTCTGACTTCTATAAAAAAATCAGAAAAAGAAATCATTTCCCTCAAAATGGAGATGGATAAGGTAGCCAAAGATTCCAAGGACGAGTGGGATGAGAAAGAGGCTGGGTTCTTGAATGCTATGAAGAGATCAGAAGAAGAGAATGTGACTTTGAAAAGAGAAATTGATAGGCTTCTTAATTTAGTCAAAGAAACAGAGGAAGAGGCACGGGCTGCACAAGAAGATGGTCAAAGATTGCTCAGTACGGCAAAGCAAGCCGAATCAGAAGCAACTTCCGCAAAAGAAGCTGCAGCAAAAGCTAAGGCTGAGAGTTCACTATTGAAAGAAAGGCTGTTGGACAAAGAAAATGAGTTGCAGAGTATTACCCAAGAGAATGATGACCTCCGGACTAGAGAAGCCATGGGTCTTAAGAAGGTTGAAGAGCTCACTAAGTTGCTTAAGGAGGCCTCCGCTGAGGAGATTGAAGAAAATGGTGATCTATCAAATAGTGAAAAAGACTATGATTTACTTCCTAAGATGGATGAGTTGGTGGATGAGAACGATGACAGAGCACCTGAGAAAGACAAGTCAGAACTCCCCACGGCACAGCCTAAAGAGCACAAAGGAGAAGATACTTCAAAGGATGTGGCTGTGGTGGAAGCAAAAGAGGAACATGTTAACGGCCACGCTAAAGAAGAAGATACTGGTGATGCTGAATCTAAAATGTGGGATAGCTGCAAAATTTCTGAGGACTTTTCGCCTGAAAGGGAGCCTGAACCAGAATCATTTGACGAAGAATCAGACTCAAAGATTGATAGTGATAGCTTTGATCAGATAAATGGATCAGAGACTGTTGATAATGGTGGAATATCTCCATCGAAACAGCAGCAAAAGAAGAAGAAGCCATTACTACGCAAGTTTGGAAGTCTGTTGAAGAAGAAGAGCACACCTAAATAGCTGTTGTCTGTAATTGCAGGTATTTAGTCTCTCTTTTCTGCAGAATGTTCTGATCTGCTATGTTGTTATCCTTTGAGCCTTCAATTGTCTTCAGCAAGTTTGCTGTCTGCTACAATTTTGTTGCACGCCTGCCTGTAAATTGTAGCAGTATTAAGATGTGTATCTGAGATTTATCTTCTATGGTTTTTGTGGGTCTTATATGTAATTAGCCTTCGAGCTTGTTCCATTTCTTCTTCTTTTTCTTTTCTGTTTTTTCAGGGAAAGGAATGATAACTTAATTGTATTTTTATCTTGCTCCTTACAACGAGAAACCATTACTTCCAGCTATTTGCATTGTAAATCCAAATTCATGTCACCTATAGAATTATAAGTCGACGTACTTGATAACATTAAATAACCTATACAAGAACTATATAGCTAATTGAAAGTCGTCATTTGAAATATAGTTGTTCGGATGTGGAGTACATAGAACTCATAAGAGAAAAATCAAAATCAAAGACAATCCAGGTTTCATTTCAAATTGGAGCATTGGCAACCCCATCCCCAATTTCTCTCTAATGATGGGAGAGGAATGCGGGTGACAATCCATCAAGAGGTATGCGTCACAGGGTCAGTGGAGGAATCTGTCCCCCAGAATGCCGATCAGAAATTGTCACCATGAACCCTTGAGGTGCATGAAGAATGACATTTTTATGGAGTGAACCTTCAAAACACATGCATGTGAACTGAGCAATTGGGTGCTATTTTGGGCTTGAAAATTATGATTACTCTGGTTACACAATTTTTCAATGCAGTCATTTTTGAGTTGCTGTACTGGCAGTTAAATGCAATTCCCTGCTCCAATATTTCCTATGCTTGGAAGCAATTTGATTTGGTTTGTTAGAGTTCTTATCTTCTATAGAAAGTTCAATGATGTAAGACTTCCTTAAGATGGAAGGAAAACAATGGATAAATGGAAGTCATTGGTGTGCAGTGGATGCTTTTATGATGACTGTGTTATTGTTATCTCTTTTGGACATTTTCATGAAAACAGATTCCTCTGGCCTCTATCTCCATATAGAAGCTGTAATTCCATCATCTTCAATCATGTAAAGTCCTTTGTCCCTTCTTTTCAAACATGTAATGCTCTCTACGAGATCATATGATAGTATGGCACGCTGAGATTTGCATAATGCTTTCCCAAATGACCAAAAAGCACAGATGCCATGTCTCTGTTCAGATAATATGTACTGCTCGTACTAACTTGACCCAAGTTGGTGGTTTGCAGGCTGTCTCAGAGCATTGTCTCTTCTAATTTCTTGGTGGGTGCGGGTATTTTGGTCATTCCAACAATTAGTTTGACATGTGGAAATGATATCACTACTCCCCTATTTGATAATGCCAACGCTTTTCTCCATTTACATTAATAAAATAAGCTTTTACAAATTAAAATCCTGTTGCTTCTCGATGGAGCTGTCAACTTCTAGTAAACAAATGCTAAGCAAAGTGGATACTGCCATTATCAAAAACAGGAGTTTGGATTTCATATCCTCCAAGGATTTGTGTATGTCTGGTCTTTGCAAGGTCCAGATGCACCTTTTTCACGAATCCCACTGAAGAAATTGTTTCCTTTTCCTTGCTTTTGTTGCCTTCTTCTTGGACATTGGCAATTGACCAATTCGCCATGGTTTACGCTTCTCTCTTGTTTCCTTTTTTTTCCTTTATTTTTTAACCTTTTAGAAGTTTGAGAGTGAAAATCATATCCCTATAATACTGTATTATGCTGCAACACCATTTCTAGTTCTTGATGCATTTCATCTGGTAACATGGGGTCCCATTATGTGTACCAACCATGTTGACAAGTCAACATTTGTAGAAACAGAGGTGCTTTCTCATCCTTAAGCGCCCACTTGCTCTATTCTTACTGGTGGATCCCACTGTCTGCACCAATCATAGCTTTGTGTTTTTGCAGGCCACATCATGGGTTTGGCAGTAGCAATTTCTCGTTATTAATACAAAGAAGAATCTGTACATGTATCTGTTTGAGTTCCCTAGTATATAACCTGCAAGGTGGTACTTGCCTCAAGTATGCGTGAAAGCATTGGACAGACCTAGTTGCACAAAATTTGCTGCAAGTCACTTGTAGATCATACCGGTCATGTCACTCTCTCAATATTAGAGTGCTTGTTCGCTTGCCCCTGATTTCACCTGCAATGGAGAACCTGCATTTGCACGTCTGCATGACAGAATTGAAAGGTGCCCTCTGCTCACTTCGGCAAAAAGCCAAGTTCGAGTCCGATTAGGAGGAAAGTCATTGTCACGATTGTCGATCTGCCTCAAGTTTTGGACGAAAATCCATGTGTTAATCCGTCCTGTAACCTAACAGAACCAGACCCATCAATAGGCCACCAACATGGGGCTTTCTTTTTTATTTCAATGCCATCTGCATGATATGCTTGAGTGAATGATTCACATTTTGTTGGCACAACCCTAAAATATGCTTCGTGGGATATAGTATCGTCTGATCAAGACAAAATCGGACATATAATCATCTTCAGCTTAATGGGTCCGATCGTGCCCATGTGGTGCAATGTAGGTCCCAAACGGTGTTTGTTATGAAAAAGTGTGGCAGTGACTTTCTTTTCAAGATTTTGAAAGAAGAGGAACCCTAAACCAAAGTGTTTGGAGTCAAAGCATTCAGACTCTTTTTACAATTTGGCGTACAATGGGCCTACCTATAAATGATCTACCTAATTTATCTCATTATTTTGGTTTAGATGCATGTTAGTCCAACAAGCATGCAAATTGAATAATTATGACATCTAAAAAGTTCTTTTCATGGACAGAAACTTTGTAACAGTAGTCTATGTTCAAAAACCAAAAACACTATCCTGTAACATGCTAATTCACATGATTTTAAGACTGAGACAATCAAAGTCAAAACAATAGATCATCCATAGGTAGATCACCTTATATAGAAAATTAGAGCACTTTGTCTCCAAACACTTCGGCTTAGCATTCCGCTCAAAAGAAATGCACTATAAGATAGGAAAGGTTATTTGAATAAGAAAATGGACTTAAACATGAATTTAAAAGAGGAGCCCTTTTGCAATGGTAGAGTTGTCATCGTATGACTTTGAGATCATGAGTTCAAGGTGTGAAGACAACCTCTTGTAAAATTGAAGGTAAAATTGCATACTATTGACTCTTGTGATCCGACCTTGTCCCAAAACCCACATACGCCATACGCAGGAGCTATGTGCAGTGGGGCTGCCATTTTTTTACTTAAATATGCATTATGATAATTGGACTTGCAAATGAATAATTTGACATGCTAAGTGCATAAGCTGCACGTGTATGCTCGATAAGAGCTGCTTTCTTTGGTCGTCTATTTTGTGTATTTCTCACACGCTATTGATCAGATAATTGAAGTTCTACTTCTACACAGGGTCTGGCAAGTTATAGTTAATACAGGCATGTAAATGCTGCTGACAGTGATGCTTGTGCGCAAAGGTTCTTATCTGCATTAATTATACGTCTCAACAATTGAGGAGGTTGGAATCAAGCAACGAATCTGTAACCCCTTCACAAGAAGATGAATCTTTTGGAAGAAGTCAAGCTTAATTATTGCTGAGCATATTTGTAAAGTACGAGCAAAATTGGAGAAACAAAAGACATTACTCGCATGCTACTGCATGTACCTAAATAAATCATGCTACTGCATATACCTAAATAAATTATCAAAGTTCAACCATACCTGGTTGATCGTGAAATATGGATCGGATATTCAAATTGCCCCAACCAGAACTATAACAGCCCAAAGGCCCACCCATTGCAATAATATTGTCCATGCCGGATTGCCCATATACCCCGCAGGGTTTTGTTCTTCTCCCGTGAGGGAAAAAGCGTCATTACAAGGAAAGTCCTCGGCACTATTATCAACAGCCCAACACCCTTCCCCCTAGCGATGTGGGACTAACTCTCAGTCCCTCCCCCTTTTCTGTAGTTACCGGTACCTTAGGGTTTACCTCTCCCCCTTAGGGGATACGCATCCCCGCATGTCTGCCTCCGTCGGTGATCTGACCGTGGCAGCCCACGTGCAGTTAGCCACCCACACCGAGTCAAGGTCTGGCTCTGATACCACTTATAACTACGGGGAAGGGGGAGGGACTGAGAATTAGTCTCACATCACTAGGGGGAATGGTGTTGAGCTGTTGATAATAGTACTGAGGACTTCCCTTGCAATGACGCATTTTTCCTTACAAGGGAAGAACAAAACCGTGCGGGGTGTATGGGCACTCCGACACGGACAATATTGTTACAATGGGTGCGCCCTCGGGCTGTTATAAGAACTAAGTTATCAAAGGCAAAAATAGCTAGAAAAGTTCTTCTGGTTTTTTTTTTTTGGTGGTACAAGCAAAGTATAACAAAGAAAATCAATCCCACTCATAAATCTAATCTCCAACTGTAGCACCCCGGATTTTTAAGACAATTTTTTTTATATATATAATAATGGCATTTTAAATAAGAGCATTTTGGGATCCCATGAGAAAAGATTTATTTAACATTTTACTAAACCTATCTTAAAACTCCGGGTGTTAATTTTCCTTTCTCAAAATGGCGTATATGTAATTTAAACATAAATAAATAATCTGCGTATAAATCAACATCAAATAAATTGGCGCCATTATTTTAAATCAAATAAACGTTCAAAAGACAATAATAATATGGCCCAGGGTCTATCCATCATAACATCCCATATAAATGTCCAACATATGTCCAAAGATTTAAATCACATCCAATTATAAAGTATGCAGTCCATAATAAAATTCAAATGATAATCCACTCTAATGACTCACATTACTGTCTAAAACTATAGGGAAAACTAGTCTTCGGCTCTCAAGGTTTATATCAACCGGCTTTCCTTTTCCCTTTAATAGGTGCTCGAGATCTAAGGCATTGCAAAACAAAGCAATGCCTCAGCAAGCTATCGCTTGTGTAGGTACATAGACAATTCATGTAATAAATGAAAGAAATAAAATGAACAGTACTGATGAAAAATCTAACATTTATGAAAATAGTGATATCATAATGCCATGTTCAATAAATGCCAATTTATTCCATATGCTAAAACATAAAATTCAAGGAGTTAAAACATGACATGAATCAATAAAATGGAGCATACAACAAGAATAAGGGCACCCTTAGGTAATGGGTCCCACCACATCGCACTAACATCCCTGATCAGGAGTACACGTAGTCAACCTCTGAGTGTCGTCACACCCAGGCATATCATACATAACCATGCTCATCATACATGCACACATAATAAGAATATGGGCCATCATCACGGTGGCAACCTCCATGGTATCAACCACCGCCAGCTCCCGTCGACACCATAACGGAGACTTAGCGTCTGTCCCCATGGAAAGGCTCGGAGCCTAGTGTGGACTATCCATGTTACCAAACCCCTACCGAATGCCATCTATGGGCAGGTGTCTATCATATCACAAACTCATCACATCATAATCTCGGAGGGTGGGTGGCCTACCTATCCCTCCTAAAGATGATGGCCCTCCGGCGAGAGCACCCGTCATCAAATATAAAACACGGAAATCATATGTATATGCTAAAACTCAAGAGCACTTATAGCTTGCAATCCCCAAGACATGCCCCTCATCCCTGCAGGTTGCTTTATAAAAGGACCAGCTAATAAGCCTCTATTCTCATTTCCATGTAAATCCATGCATTTTCTACATATAAATAAGAAATAAGTCTCTAATTAAGTATAACTAATTAACATCATGCTTGTAAAAGCATTTTAAATAAGTTTATTCAGTAAAAGATTTCAATTTGGAATAACCATCCTGTACACAATGTCGCATGAAATCCACGGTAAATAATAATTGCATTTTTAAAACACAATCACACATGATGCAATGTTTAAACATGGTTTAAAAATCAAGGCAAAACATTAGTTGTCATCACCTACCTCAGTGTAAGACCACTAGCTTGCTAATAACTCCCTTTAACTGGTATATTCAAGTGCACCTGTACATGTCATATCACTATTTTAAAATTTTTCTAAAGAAAAAGTTGTCATTTCTAAGTTTTTAAGTTAAAACTAGGTCTGCGTCGTCAATACGGTCACAACGCCTCTTCCGGATCGTGATTTGGACCTCTCACAGCTTCCCAAAAATCAAGTTTTAGTGAAAACTACCCTCAAATGGGGCCTGCCGGACCACCATAAGGTGGTTTATACCGGCGGCGCCCTTTTTCTGCCGGTTTACACCGGCGTATACCAGCGCACGAAGACGCACGCCGACGCAGACGCCGCACGGGACGCGCTCCGTGCGTCACGGTCGCCAGGACACGCCGCGTCTCGTTCCCACCGCAACCGTCAACCCACGCGCGCGGCGCCGCGCGCGCGTGCGACGAAGACGTCGTCGCCGTTGACGACGCCGGAGAAGACCATCGGATTCCGGTCGCCTCCGACAGAGCTACAAAGCTCCGTTTTACGTGATTTTTGCGCCATTTTCTTCAGAATTCTCTCTAGAATCCATTTATGCCCTCCTTTTGCACTGATTTTTCCAAAAACCATGGTTTTTAAATGATTTTTCCCAAGTTCCTAAAATCCTCCCTATGTACTGGTTTTTGGGTTTTCTGGAGAAATCCACCGTTGGATCACTCCCAAATTTAAAGGGTATGCTCTTGGGTCTCTTGTGCACTAGTTGGACGGTGCGATTTTCAAACGGACTAGGTTTGATCCGTGAAATCACGCTCCAACAGTAGCGTGCACACAGGTTCCTAAAAATATGATTTTTCCTAATTTTTAAAATGTTTTCCTAATTGTTTTTCTATTTAATAAATACGAAAAACATAGGTTTGAGGCTTACCTTGCACATGGCCGGAGTTGCTCGTGTTGCCGGGGCTCCACTCGCCTGAAAATCCAAGTTTTGCAGGGCTAGGGTTTTGCGTAAAAACTCAGAGAAAACGCTCAAAGTGGAGCGTTTTGGCTCCTAGAGGAGCATAGATATAGGGTTTTAGAGTCTTGGGGCCCACACGTCTCTCCAGCAATTTTTTTGGCACTGGTAGAGACGTGTGGAAGACGGGGGTGCCAGTATCAATTTGGACCCCTGTCTAACACGTCTCTATCAAATGACCAATTTGCCCTTCCAACTTTGACGGCTCATAACTCCCTCGTTTGAGCTTCGTTTTTCGCGTTCTTGGTGGCGTTGGATTCGTATCGACGAGTACTTTCTAATTCTTATGTTTTCAGGAAAAAATTTCATCCATAAATTTTTATTTTTATTTATTTAATAATTTCCTATTTTATCCTAAAAATTAAGGATATTACACCAACTAAAGAGAACGTGCCAACTCAAACCTGCAATCAACTATATTTATCAAAGATGTCAACTTATCTCGGACCCAATTCTGTAAACATCGTTGGCATAAGGTCCACATAGCATCATTAATATGCAACATCATGATCAAGACCATATCCCAATTAGGGGTCAGCCACATGAATCTTGTTCTTCCATTCCCTTCTATTAAGTACCATGGCTTTATTTAGCCTCAAAGTTTTTAAATCTTTTCTCAACACTTCTATCTACATTTTTTCGGGCTTTCTCCTTGTCTTTTAGAACCGTTTACTTGCATTACCTCACTCCTTCTAACCATTGCCATTTGGGTTTCCTTTGGACATGTCCAAACTATTTAAGTCTAATCTCCCTTATCTTGTTACCAATTTGTGATATTCTTAAGTTTCTTCTAATATTTTCATTTCTAATTCTATCTTTTCTTATCTTACTATTCATCCATCTCAACGTCCTCATTTTCAAGAAGCTCATCCTATGAACATAACATTTCTTAACTAACTAACAATATGATTCATAGAGCATTGCGGGCCTTATGGCCATCCTACAAATTTTTCTTCTAATTTGAGTTGCACCCGCCGGTCACACAAAACTCCAGATATACGTCTCCATTTATTTCAATAATATGCACCCAAAAAAAATCATAAAAAGAGAAATAATTTATAAGAAAATTTCACACAAAACTCCAAATACATATCTCTAGTTATTTTAATAATATGCACCCAAAAAAATAATTAAAAAAAGGAAAATAATTTATAAGAAAATTTCTAAAAACTCAAAGGTACATTTTGGTCTCTTAAGGGCCTACTATGCTCCTCCCTCTCCTGTGAGTTGAATACGACTACGGATAGAATATTAGTAGTAGTAGGGTATGGGGAGAGAAGTGGGAGATTGACAGCTCCTTGAGGCCGACGTGCGTGAGTGCTTGCCTGTACATCGCTTCCTTTTTAATGCAAGAAGAAATGTCGTGTTTTAGGAAAGACGATAGAAACCGTTGCAGAAGCACGTTGTTGGAACGAATCCCCACATGGAATGTCCTCCCTCTGTCTGTATCTCGTGACCCCCAACTCATCTCTTTTGCTTACACGACCGAGGAGACTTGGCAAGGGGATAAAACTGAACAACAACGGAGATAGAACTCTATAGAAAAGAAGGGCCAAAGGCAATGGGTTGCCACAAACTGACTAAATCCCAACCTTCACTCACCCTTCAAAGTGAATGTGTAGAAGAACAAGCATGATTCAGTAGAAAGATCTATTCCCATGAGCGTCGTTTGGGCTCACCCGCATTATAACATCAAAAGATTGCACTAATTGAATGATCTTAAGCCAGTATGTATGATCGTCGTAAGCCAATCTAGATCATGCAACACATCTTGAGGCTCAACGCGAGTTCTCTCACCAGCTTCTTGTATTATATCTGAACTCTGAGCTAATTAGTAGTGTCGTTTATATGTTTATAGATTGGTAAATGGAGTTAGACAAATGCATTCGACGACCCGATCCAAGTTTGGCATTCCGACAGAACTTGTTGGCAAAAGCTAAGCAAATAGTAGGATTAGCAACTTATATCAACATCCAATTGGACTGCTTGGTGCGCCTCAATGGTGAACCGTTTGGGTTAACCATTTGGGGCCCCAGTGTGTAATTTCTAGGGACTGGAAATTTGTATAATATCTACATACACGAACATCACATGAGAACACTTATCATCGTCTTTCGTAGTCTGTTTAGTTTAGCTTAGTCTCGTTTCTTTGTTTTGGGCACAAGAGAACAATTAAAAAGTATATCATTCGTGCACTCCATCAAATATATTCGATGAGAAATACCAAGTTGTCTACGACCAACTACACTACACATTTTTGGGCAGCTTAATCTTGTTTATCAATACAACTTTGAGAATAACTTACACCCTCTTATCAATATAAGGAAAAGTTTTCGGTATAGGGTGTTAAATATGGGCAAACCTGAATATTAACTTTGTGAGGCATATGTTAAGCGGTTAATTGCTGAAGTTAGTCAGTTGTTGAGAGCTGGATGTGTTATTTGATAGATATTATCAGCATTAACAAATGCCTATTAGTCAAATCACCTATGTGGATACAAGTGGTGAGAAAAGATTTAAAAACTTTGGGACTAAATAAAGCCACAATACTTAATAGAGGGGAAAGGAAGAACATGATTCATGTGACCAACCCCTAATTGAGATAAGGTCTTAATGATGATGACCTATGATTCCGTAGCACTCCCCTTGAAAAAGAAAATGCCCACACTTGCATTAACAAGCACATTTTGGATGATCCCACCTGTTTATCTAATTGCTCTCTTATATTAGGTAAACAAAAAATAGCTTTCTTTGGGTATGTATCCTTATGATGTATACTGCATGCTCAGAAATGTGAATTTCTCCTTTTATTCTTTTACTTTTATTTTTCCTTTCTTGAATGGTGAATGGATTCGAACCTAAAACCTCTTAATTGTGAGATAGGGCACTCATCGAACTTAGCTAAGTTCTCAAATTCTATGGAAATATGAATATTTATTCATCTTTTTGGCTCTCTCTTTTTTTTGTTATGAGCGAAGAATTATAGAGCAAATCACTCAACCATTCTATGGAAAGCGATGACTCAAACTTAAGACCAAATTTGTTTTAGGGGACATGTCGAGTTGTCTGCTACTAATTGCACTAAACATTTGTTGGCTATCTTATCCTTTTAAATTGACTAGGATGGAATATGAACATTTTTCAATTGGTTAGGTCCATTGTCTCCTTTCCTGTGCAGTAGCTTAAATTCTTCTTAGAAGAATCCTATCAATGAGTACGACACCAGGCAAGTTGCAATGTAGTGTCTACATTTGTACGAAGGGGCCACCTTTGGATGATCTCACCAATTCATCTTATTGCTGTGGGGCCATCTTTGGATGATCTCACCAATTCATCTTAGAGGGCTTTACGATGCTAGAATGGTCTGGTGCCATTATAAATCTTTATTTATAAGATATCTAAAGCTGGAGCAACAAGGTGAGCATGGCATATCATCGAAAATTAGACCCCCTTAATCATAAGTTGTTTGCGGCCGTGCCCTTCGTGGATTCCTTTGCTTTAGAATTGCTCTCTATCCTAGAAAGGCACACGAAGTCCATGTGTTGCAGCCAAAAAAACCACACCAACTCTACTCTTTCCTACACCAACATTGTCTCCTTCCATAACTTTTCTCGTGGCTTCACTTTTCAATACTATCTCACATTGAAAAAGCATTGGGCAATGCGGGTGCACAAAGCTCTCCCAAGAAGGAGCGGATCACAAAGGTTAATAGCATGTGGTTTTATCTTACATGTTGCAAGAGACTGTATCGACCCCTTGATCCCCCTTGAACCCGTAATCTCAGAGTCACACGATGATGACAACTCTGCCGTTGCATTGAAAAAGCATTCCAATTTACAAATTCAACGCTCATGAAAAGGACATTAACTAGTCTTTCATTTTTTCTCTCCGTTTTATCCAAAAAGTCTCATTTTTTCTCTACCACGTTGCCATCAACCATCGGTTGAGGTAAAATATTCTTGATCCTATGGCTTCAATTCTCCATCTTAGAAAGACATAAACTTAGCTTGTATAATGAGTGCTATTTGCTTGTCTTCTCACTCTGTTATTATCTCCTTTATTTAAGGAACAAGGTGACTATTAGAAGGGGAGCTTTGCAGTTATTGAAAATAATCTCTTACAAAAATGCAAGATAAAATTGCATACTATAGACCCTATTTACTCCGTCCTTTCTCCGAACCCTGCATATACAGGAACTTTGTGCAGACACCTCATCTTCTCTCTCTCTCTCACTTCTTCTCTTTTCGGCATCATTATAACATTTAGTTTGATCAATTAAGAGATTCCAATGTATGCAGGTGAAATCCCATTAGCAAAAGTTACAGCGAAGGAGATTGGATTCTAGCAAAAATGGTGGAATGAAGGTATTAATTTGATGATCGTCAGTATTGTTGTTTTATTTGTGCCTCTCTCTAAATGGATATATTTTGTAGGGAATACCCGTAGAGGTGTAACTTCATCCTAGCGTAGAAGATTAGGGGATGTGCCCAGCAATGTTTTGCAGGAGCAATTTTAGCTAAATTCGCAAATTCCACAAATATTTGCAAATTCTCAAATCTGAAAATTCCTTTTCTCCCAATTTTTCCTCAATATTTCATGCATTTTATTAAAAAATTTGCCTCGCTGATTTATTCCCAAGGTGGATATCATCTTTTCGGC
Organism: Warburgia ugandensis; assembly: GCA_035236585.1. Classification (NCBI taxonomy): domain Eukaryota; kingdom Viridiplantae; phylum Streptophyta; class Magnoliopsida; order Canellales; family Canellaceae; genus Warburgia; species Warburgia ugandensis. Next base: position 3,300,062 of record CP141131.1, on the reverse strand, counting down.
TTCCGTTTTGCTGCTAAATCTTAAATACTTGGAACAAACTGGATCGTGTGTTTGAGATGTCCTCATCCACAGATCTCTTCTAATTGTCATGTTGTAAAGTAGATCACCACCCTTATCATGGCCCACAAAATGACATCTCCGCTACAAAACCCATTAAATAAATAAGCATATTAATAGGCATCAATATTGATGACGGTACGTTTTCAATGCCATTGGCGTTGATTTGTAACAAACGTACGGCTTCTTATGCCTCCATCCGGATTCGACTTGCAAAATCCACCATCAATTTGTTCAATTTATTGTTGCTGATCCGTTGTTGGAAGATCCTCGAATCCTCGCAGCTGCAAATTCAATAATTGGAGTTATTTACAGTTTTTCTTCCTTGCGTGCATGGATTTATAAGTGCTAAAAGGACATAATTGCCATCGGTGGCCGGTGATCCAAGCCGTTCATCTTCTCGATCACTTTTAGATACGTACTTTGGATCACTAAGGCCTGGGCCCTTCATGTACGTCTTCTACCATGAAAATTTGGACTGATCTACACGCGCAAACACCATATGTAAGCAATTAGAATGTGAAAGTACCTTGGTGGGTTGGGGCTTGCGGGTGTCATCATCTGAGCAAGCTTAACAGAGGCTTCTTGACCGTTGATCAGATGGTTGAAGCACAGATACCGTCCATATGTTGATGAGTCTTCGAAAACACAGATGTGAGCATCGACGAGGAACTTGAGATCCATGGTCACGAAAACGCCATCTTCGTACATCTCCGCCGCTCCCTTAAGGTATGGGTGGGCGATTGAGAGATCGGGACCGGTCAAGAGCCCCGCATTTATCGACACCATGTTGAGATCTCTGTCCATCGCTAGGGCCCAAGCTGTTTTCTCAGAGAGTGTCTTTGACAGGGCGTGCCATAGCTGTGGGAGGAAAATAGGAGAGAATTATATGTAAATTCTTGTCACTTAGAGGGATATATTAGTACATTTATTGATGGATTAATTAACGTTAAATTGTACGGTGAAGTTGAGTTAGCATCGAATAATTTGCACTTAGATCCCTTGCCCATCAACATAGATGTCCGACGTGATATGAGGTCGCCCGTTGGATTACAATACATTGACAAGACGATGGTCAAAATACGTATGGTCGGATTCATGCTTAGCCCTTCAAGATGAAGTTAGATTACCTTTTTGTTTGGTTTCTAATTGAAGGAAAAAACTAGATCGAGTCTGTCGATTTGATAGATCAGTCAGAATCACATCCTAGTGCCGTTGATTTTCGTTTTATCAGATAATCCTAGCCCCATGATCAATAAATTCTATTGGAGTTTTGGATTTGCCTTTTGATGGTTTATTATAGTTTAGTTGTGTTATAAAAAGGGCCCATGTAAACTTAATCGTTTCATAAGTATGGCGTTACGGCTAATATCATCCCTAATTGGGCCCCTAAATCAGGGTTTGTCACTCCACAATAATAGGAGCTTGAAGAGGTCCACATTCCAGTGACAAATAAGCTCAAAATATATCCTTTCTTTGTTTCCCCTTTTTTAAGGAATTGTTAATTAAAATTTTCAAGGGGCCCACTTCATGATGCTACCTGCCTCTCTTTCGTTTTTTTTGAAAATTATATGTTTATACTATCTGATCAATGATCCACCACAACCATATGAAGTAAGACTAATTCAAAAATAACTTAAATTGTTGACCGAAAATTATTTCAAAAATGGCTTTAAATACCTTAATATGATCCAAAAATAACTTAGAATACCTTAAATTTTTTGCAGAAAATGACTTCACTACAAATTTAAGAGACAAAATAACGGAGAATCTGTCCTTCCCTGTTTTTTATTATTATTATTTTCAAGGAAATGTCAGTTGAAAAAACTAGAGGGTCCACTACTATGATGCTACTGTTTTCATTGGATTGATATGTTTATTGTGTCTGATCAATCATCCAACAACTTTCAACTTCAATAAAAATATTTTTTAAAATTGATTAAAATACCTTAAATTTTCGGCAGAAATTCACTTCACTCCAATTTTTCTCATCAAAATCAGCTTTTTGTTTCCTATCTTCCCTCCATATGACCGCTGTCACTGATGAAGTGAAAACCACCTTCGCCATGGTTACCGTTTGGGCACAAGCTTCCAGCACGTTATGTGCAGCTCTAACTTCCATTTCAGCCATAAATTCCTGTAGGTGAAAACAGAAGGAAAGAATTGAGATACAAGATTTTAATGCTTACAGCTCAACCATGAGAGAAGCATTTAAGATGTCGAGAGAGTAGGAGCCATTAAGAGCAAAACTCCGGCCCTTTTCACATTTATTATTGTCAAAGGAAAAGTTTCTCTATTGAATGCTTCCTTTTTGCTTGTCTTCTCAGTAAGGTTCCTTGAGCCATGAATGCAAATCAGCAAGGTGAGTGGTGGGTCCTGTCAGTGATCATCTGGGGGACCCTTGTTTGTCAGTAGTTTGCTGGAAATGAAAAGAGGTAGAAGAATTTGGGAAGAGGATCAGATATGAATTGCAGTCTGATCGATGGTTATGAATGTATTTGGCATGGCTTCATGTGGGTACCCTGTTTGTCTTTAGTCTGCTGGAGTAGAAAAAAGAAAGCAGAATTTGGCACCCAACTGAAATTGGTTTGATCAATCAATCTTAACCATGGGGAAGAGGATCACATATAAATTGGGCCATGATCATTGGTTATGAAGCTTCAACCTATGGCATCTATAAGGAGGGGGCAGATTATTTCACTTCAAAACTAAGATACTAATAGTTTTTAACTAAGATTTTTATACAAATAATAATATAAAATTAGTAATATGTTCCTTTTATTTGGAAGGCCACTTGGCAACATGTTTCTTGTGAATTATAAAATAAAAATAAAACTATTTTTAAATGTAGAAATTCACTTAAGAAGGAAGATTACAGCTACTAACCACTAATATCCATTACTTCAGCCCATTCAAACTAGAAAGTAAAAACCCAAAGGGAAAAACACACACACACACAAAAGGAAGTCAACGGGGGAAATACTCACATCATAGTTTGATTGCTCTTGGGGAGGCTCAAATGTGTAGAACAAACCAGAGCAACCTTTCATGGCATCCATAATGCTCTGGTAATCAAGCGGATCTGCATTGAAAACCCTCAAGTTCTTGTGCTCACATCCCTTGAAAGGCTGCAAACCTCCTGCCCAATTCCCATAAGAGTGTAAATATCAAAAATAGAGCTGGGTAATTGAACCAATTTGAGCTTCCGAGTATTAGAGAGAGAACATTAAAGAGAGAGGGAGAGAAGAAACCAGTCCTCACCATGCTCTTGAACTGCTGCGTGAACTGTGTAACCTCTTTCCAAGAGTCGCTCAACAAGGTTCCTACCTAAACGCCCTGAAGCGTCCATTACACAGACGGCTTGTGCGTGGGGAGAAGCTGCTGGAGCCATGAGAGAGAGAGAGAGAGAGAGAGAGAGAGTTTGGCAGAGTTTAGGAAGGCACGCTTGTATTTGAAAGGAAAAGAACAAGGAGGGGTAGAGGGAGCTAGCATTCAAAGAGCGTGTGACAAGATGGGAGGGCGGTAGTTGTTAGAGAGAGAGGAGAGAAGGGTAGACGTGTGTGAATTCATTGAACGAAGGCTTAGCGGAGGCATGTGTTAGTTGCATTGTACTACGCGAGACTAGCACGTGGGGCCACCGCTTTCTCCAATTGGTGGTTCAAGCCATGCAAATGACTAAGGACACGCTGTCCGTCCCTCCATTACAAGCGAAGATGTAGGGCCCAGATTGGTGATGCCTTGGACTGTTGGTGAAGATCAGAGAAGTAAATACAAGATGATTCTTGCGACCGTAATCAATGTGCGGTGAAGGTAAATGCCTATTCGCCCATGTGCTCATTCTACTGAATGTTTTTAGTAGCATTTCATTCATTTTGCAGTAGCATTATAGTAAAGAATCACTGGCGATTGAGGAAGTTGAGGATAAAATGCAAAGTCTTAATGGATGGCTTTAAGAAGATATGAAGTATCTCTTATCTTTACCTTTAGGAATAAAGGTAGAGAATAAAATACAAAATTGAAAGGGAGTCTTGGCGCAACAGTAAAAGTTGTCGTTATGTGACTTTGAGGTCCCGGGTTTAAGGCATGGAAACAACTTTTTGCAAATGCAAGATAAGACTGTGTACTTTAGGCCCTTCTGGTCCGCCCCTTCCCTAAACCTTGCATAGGCAAGAGCTTCGTTCAGTGGGGCTGCCCTTTAATAAAGTACAAAATTGCTTGCAAATCAAGCTATTATTAGCAGAATCTACTGTGTGGACTGATGTATGCTTGTCCGTCTATTGCGTGTTTTACATGGGAAGATGCAATAGCAATAGGTACTAGAATAAATATCAGCTTGTATGCTCTACTTGCTAAATACAATATAAATCTGCATACTATAGACCTTTTCTGGTACACTCCTTCCAACCCGCATAAGCAAAGGTGCACCAAACTACCCTTTTTGTACCGTTGATCTTGTAGACATTTTAACGCTAGTACATGATCATGCTCCGTTTCCTTAAGGTGTTAAGAGTTGCTAGACTGTTCTCATATGAATGTCCACCTTGAGATAGAGGTAAGCTGGCTCAAACTTGAGACCTTTGCTATATGGTAGGTGGCCTTTTGCCAGTCGGCAGAATGGCCATTGCTCAACCTAATCATCACATAAAAGGTAGCCATGGTACATTAAGCTTCCATGTATGCGAGGTCCAGAGAAGGGGAGGACCATGAGGGTCAATAATACGCAGCTTTACCTTGCATTTTGCAAGAGGATGTTTACACGTCCTAAACCCATGACCTCAAGGTCACACGACAATAACTCTACCATTGTGCCAAAACTCCAGTTCTTAACTAATCTTCACGTGTCACCTAGAAATAGAATGTCATGTAGAGTGTGAGTTGTAAGTGGCATATGGTGATACCTGTACTTCCTCGTGGATAAATATGAACTACCTCGTTGGTGGTAAGGTGCATTGTTACCTAACTAAAAGTTGGGGTTTTGAGTCCCTTTACCTCCCAAAAAGACAAGTCCAAACTAATTATATCTGCTAAGTTATACAATGGATGGATGAATTGTGCACCAAAATTCTGTCTAATTGGACAATTTCTAAGCTTCCCACTTTGTTTCTTTGGGAGTTTTGTTTTCTCAAAGAGTCCGTAGTAGGAGCCAGATGAAGAAGCTGATGCCGCTTTTTGGCATGGATGGCAAAACTTCTTGGAAGGTGTAAGCCTTTCACCATGTTAGAGGTATAAAAAAGGGTTAATCCACGAGAAATCCCCTCGTTCGGGTGATTCTAACCGCGAGTTTTAGGTCTTTGAAAGAATTCAGTGGGCACAAAATTTTGCACCTACATATCTAAAACATTTCCAACACAATGAACAGTTTAGATCTTTCAAAAAAAATTCACCGTGCATGTCAAAATGGGGTATCAACCAATTTGTCTCACTATACAGGTATGCAGTGAACGTGATCAAGCACGCGATTTTCCTGGCTTGAGCCTTTTTCTGCAGGCTGCTCTGCTATATTATAAGTAGCGGAGAGACTATCATGATCTAACAAATCTGACGAATCTACAACAATTTTGTAATTTAATAAACAGTAAATTTAATAACAAAGATGACTTGCATTGGTCAGAAAAGTGCGATTACATCATGAATGAGCTCACTTTCTTTGATAAAACATTTGTAGCAAATGTACAAGTAGGGCTGACTCTTTCAATGACCAAAGATGCCTTATAATATATTCATGGTCATGATCATTAAACAAGCTCCTTATACTTTTACGGCTCTGTGGTCATATTTTTCCACCTGAGAGTCATTTGATTCTTGGGCAGAAAAGTTGCCTTACTGGTTCTATATCCACTCTCAGTGCGTGTATCCGTAGAAGAAATTATATCTTTTCTTTGGATAATAGAAGGGCAGGTCAGAGCAGCTACCAAGTAGTATAAATGAGTCAAGTAACTGACTCATTGCAGTATAATCCAACTGTCCCTGTTCCAGAAAAGGTTGAGATTAGAAGTATCAAGTCAGCGAGTACAATTACTTCCATCTTTTGCATCACAAATTTACTTTGGCAACCACAGAGTAGGACACTCCTACTAAGAATGTCACCTAGCAGCCCCTCCATTCCATGATAGCAGCACCTTACAGAATCCCCTTCACAGTTATAAAAAATCAGATTTTTCTTATAAAAAGTAGAAAGGAAAATAATAATGGGTAGATGCAATGAAGGAATAGTGGGCAATGCATGTGGGGATTGCCGAGTTGACAGGTGAAGTTTCGTCACAAAAGCCTCTGATTTGATGAACATAATGGAACATCCATTTGGCACTAAAAGTAAATCATCCTCACCCTCATCAAAGCCCTATTTCAATTAGAGTCGGCTAAAAGTACATAAAGGGCTTTTATGTATGGTGATACAGATTGTTCATCCTCTGGTCTCATCTTAGATAAGCTATGCATCCCAAATCTCCTCCAATTGGTGAGAGAAATATACCCTGTAAAATGTGCAAAAAGGGTACTTGAAAGTCACACAATTGAAATAAAGTAAGTCTGCTTGTCAAATTAGCTGCGACGAATTGCGTTTTAGACATTTGTTAATACAAAACTTATATAATTTAATTTATCTGATTGCATAGAATGATCACTATCAAGGTCTCTATTATGGAAGTGTCTAAACCCAAGAAAAGTTAAAAGCAGGGGAATGCACCAAAGCTGTGGAAGTCAAATGTCTAAAAGTTGGACAGAGAGGAGATCCAGACCCTATTTCTTAGAATTGAAATGACCCTTAAGGATCAAAATAGGTGCAGAAGGGAGTCACTGTCAAGGTCTCTATTGTGGAAGCGTCTAAATGCAAAACAAGTTAAAAGCAGGGGAATGCACCAAAGCTGTAAATGTCTAAAAAATTGGACAGGTCTCTATTATGGAAGCGTCCAAGCACAAAACAAGTTAAAAGCAGGGGAATGCACCAAAGCTGTAAATGTCTAAAAACTTGGACAGAGAAGGGGATAAAAAATGAATGTCCGACCTGCCGGATTCGAACCAGCGACCTAAGGATTATCTGCTAGGAATTCCAACTACAGTCCTCCGCTCTGCCAACTGAGCTAAGGTCGGATGGATGCTAGCAATGATAAAAAGATCAATATAATTCAATTAACATTACTCACTCTTGGACTTAATTTGGACATATGGTTGGATGTCCATTCGTGGTGGGACCACATTTGCTTCTTGATGATTGCATAATCGATGCTCTTAATTACACTTAATTTGGATCTTCTGGGCCCCCACAAAGTGGTGTCTGATGGAAATCCAACGCATGATCCATCTATCCAGGTCTCTTTTGAATAGTACCACCACCTGTAATTGTTCACTATGACCTAAACGATGGACCACTCTAAGTGTCCATTGGTTGGCGAAAAATGAACGGAAATTCTCCATGAAAAGTAATTTACACCTTGAAATTGAATTACATTAAAGATTAAAAAGTTTACAGTAGAAATTCTTTTTTCCGTGAAAATAAGTTTTCATCCATTTCCTACCAACCAAAGAGCCTAGAGAGGGCATATGCAGCCATGTCTATAAACACACAAGGATAGAGATATCTGCTTTCATGTGACAAACAAATTCTAGACAAGGCCCCAACATATATTATTAAAAATAATTATGAAAAGAAAAAATGGTAAAAGAACAGTCCCGTGCACAGAGCTCCCACTTATACAGAGTCTGAGAAAGAAGCAGACCACAACAGACTAATAGTAGGTAGTCTTACTTTGCATTTTGCAAAAGGCTGTTTCTATTTCTCAAATCCATGACCTCCTCAAGTCATGCAGCGACAGCTCAACCACTGTGCCAAGCTCCCTTCTAATCAAACAAATGAGTTTAAATTCCAACCTCCCTGTGCAATAACATCACAACAACTCATTGGAAGGGTATAAAAAATCGCCCCCCTCAACCGTGCAAGGACTCTGTTTAAATGCTTAGACCAAGTCAAAACAGTTGCCATCCCTTGAGCAGGCATGGCCAGAGGTTCATTTTGCCCTCTGCTGGCAGACTTTTGCATTGAGGGGGATCCACATGCAGCTAAAGCAGATGTGGCCCGTGAAGTTTAATAGAATTTTGAAGCTTTGGTTCACAAAATAGAGATTTAGGAAGATTAAAGGTATTCTGGTCTGAAACAGGTTCACCTTTTGTTGTCAACATTATCACCATCTTCAAGGCCTTATCCCCATTAATGGTCGGCCACACGAATTTTGTCCTTTCATTCCCCTCTATTTTTTGTCATGGCTTCATTTATTCTAGATTCTTTTATCATCACTTCTATCCGTGTTCTCTTGAGCCTTTCCCTTATTCTTTTAGAGCCTTCGACATAAATCAACTCACTGCTTTTAGAGCCTTTGACAGATTGACTTTTACTCACCAATCCAAATATAAAAATAATGGGTCAACAAGCCCCCAAATATGCAGAGAAAAAAAAAAAAGGCAGCAGCTATGTGGCCTAAAGTGAAGAAGGTGATATTTAGCTTATAAAGTGAAGAACCCAACAAATGTCTAGCGCAATCAATCCAGCATCTCTCTTAAAGTACTTTTATTGGCATGTTTGAGTTGCTACTTTCCTCTTTAGCTGGCAATTAAATTTTAGGAGTATGTGTGAGTGTAGAAGTGATTTACTTTGTAATTCTTCGTTTGTACTAAAAAGAAAAGAAAAAAAAGGTTAGGAAGAGAAGAAGATTATATTTAGCTAAGGATTATAAAGCACACTAAGTAACTTACATATCATCCTAATTCGTAAATTATTTGGAACCTTGTCAAGGAATTGCCACCTCAAACCAGTTATCTCCAAAATCACAATGAATGCAGATTTTGGAACTATTTGATGAATGATAGATAGTACGTGCACTACTGCTGCTGTATTGTGCCTCACTTTTGCACGATGGACTCCAAAAATGGTTGATGGGAGCCATCCACTTAAAATCTCTGGATCTGGATCACTTATATGTCAATCAATGTGATTGGATGCATACAAAACTTTGATTAAATATGCTTCTTACTTGTTGAATATATGGACCATTCTTTAAATAAAGTTTCTCACCATCCAGGTACACAATTTATTGGTTCTAGGCTCATCCAATTCTTGTTTTTTTCAAAGAAATAGTCCAAAGCACATGTATCCGAGGGTGATACTTGCTGGAGGTCTGAGGGTGCTAAGGACACTCATAAATCTATCCATCTCCATATCCGATAGTGCTTGACCTCATATGGCAAAACCACTAGACTACTAGGCTTTTCTCACTTATCCCCTGCCATTTGTATTCTCGAAAAAAGATAAATTTATTAAAAAATAAATGACCCTGGTCTGCAGTTAATTCATCTGTGATCTAATACTTTTTTCTTTTCTTTTCGTTTACAAGCATTCTCGAATCTGTGACCTTAGCACAGGGAAGAGTCCTCTCGCCTCGATGCGCTAAGGCCTTCCATCATCTTATCCATGACCTAGTAGCACTGCTTGCAATGGAAATAAGCATCATAGATTGAGCTACTGTAAAAAAGTAGAACAAAATTCAGATGCATACGGTCTTTAAACACAGGTAATATTATGCAAACATTCATGAAACAACCTTAGAAGCTCGGGTAATCTGTTCTTGAATAATTTTATCCCTGTCTTTAGGCTGCAAATGGCAAAGAAAATTTTCATCATCATCAAGACCTTATTCTAATTAAGGGTTGGCCACATGAATCTTATTCCTCCATTCCTCTCTATTAAGTATTATAGCTTCATTTAGTCCCAAAGTTTTTAAATCTTTCCTCACCACTTCTATCTACGTTCTTTTGGGCCCTCCCCTTGCCCTTTTAGAACCTTCTACTTGTATTGTCTCACTTCTTTTAATCGGTGCCGTTGTTGCTCTCCTTTGAACATGTCAAAACCATCTAAGTTTAATTTCCTCATTTATTGTCTTATCACTCATCCATCTCAACATTCTCATTTCTGCGACACTCGTCCTATGAGCATGATGTTTCTTAACTGCCCAACACTCTAATCCATAGAGCATGGCTGGCCTTATGGCTATCTTATAGAATTTTTTCTTTTAGTTTGAGTGGCACCTGCCGATCACGCAAAACTCCAAATGCACATGTCCATTTGTTCCAACCCGCTTGGATTTTCGAGAGTAACCTGCCTCTTAATCTCTCCACTCTCATGAATCATTTATCCTAAGTATCGAAAGTAGTCTTTTACAGGGATTGGTGTTCCACTCCTACTTCTCTCCTTGCCAAAATTGCATTTCATATATTTTGTCTTAGTTTGACTAATTTTAAATCCTTTAGATTCTAATGCTTTTCTCCATAACTCTAGCTTTATGTTTATACCCTCCCTTGTCTCATCAAGTAAGATTATATAATTTGAAAATAGCATGCACCAGGGAATCTCCTCGTGCAAATGTTTTGTTAACTTATCCATAACCAATGTGAAAAGGTATGAGGTCAATAACAATCATTGGTGCAATCCTACAATGACAAAAAAATCATCAGTCTTGACACTAGTGGTCTTAACATTCGTTACTGCTCCCTCATACATATCTTTAATTGTGTCTATATACTGCCTGCGAAACGCCTTTATTTCCCAACACCCCCCATATTAACTCTCTATGGACTCTATCATAAGCTTTTTCTAAGTCGATAAAGACCATGTGGAGATCTTTCCTCCTCTCCCTATATTTCTCTACTAATTGTCTTAGTAAGAAAATAACTTCCATGGTAGACCTTCCAGGCATGAAACCAAATTGATTTTCCGATACACTTGTTTCATATCGTAACCTCTTCTCAATCACTCTTTCAAAAAGTTTCATAGTATAACTCATAAGTTTGATCCCTCAATAATTAGTACAGGTCTGTATATTTCCTTTATTCTTATAAATTGGTACAATAGAGCTTTTCCTCCACTCATTAAGCATTTTCTTTGATTTTATAATCTTGTTAAACAAACTTGGTCAACCAAACTACCCCAATATCTCCCATATACTTCCAAACTTGGTCATCATGCCCCATGGCCTTTCCTGATTTCATCTTTTTCAAGGCCTCTTTCACTTTAGGTATTCTAATCCTACGTGCATATCTATAATATCCAATGTTATTTAGATTTATAGTATTTTCAATCTCTATATTCTCAAAGCTATTATCATTTAACAATTTTTGAAAGTATGTTTCTCACCTTTGTTAGATCTCATCATCTTTGACTAATACCCTTTGATCATCATTTCTAATGCACCTAATATGATCTAAGTCCTTACTCTTCTATTCTCTTACTTTTGCAAGTTTAAATACATCTTTCTCACCTTCTCTTGTTCCTAGTCTATTATAGAGATCATTATATGCTTTAAGTTTAGCCTCATTTACTATTCTCTTAGTAATCTTTTGAGCATTCTTATATTGTTTATAGTTTTCATTATTTCTAGTCTCCTACCATGCTTTAAAACGCATATGTTTTTCTTTAATAACTTTTTGCACTGTTTCACTCCACCACCATGTTTCTTTTACTAATTGCCTTTTACCTTTAGATACTCCTAAGATATCTTTTGCTACTTTTTTAATGGACTTGACAATATTAATCCACATGGTATTTACTTCTATTTCATAGTTTCAATTTCCTTCTACCATCAACTTATTTGTGAATGAGGTTATTTTCTCTCCTTTTAAGTTCCATCACTTAATTTTTGAATATCTATTAAGTTCATTTCATTTCTTCTATCTTTTGATATAGATATCCATAACTATTAACCTATGTTATGAGGTTAAACTCTCATTAGGTATCACCTTACAATCTTACACTTAGATCGTTCATTATTCTTAAATAGAAAAAAGTCTATTTAACTATTATGAAGTCCACTTTTAAAGGTTATTTAGTGTTCATCCCTCTTCTTAAAGAGTGTATTTGCAATGGCCAAGTTATATGACAAAGCAAAATCAAAAATATTCTCCCCCATCAAATTTCGTTCACCTATATCATACCTTCAATGTATTCTATCATATCCTTCCTTTTCTTTTCTTATATAGCCATTTAAGTTTGCTCCTATAAATATTCCCTCAATATTGAAAATTTCTTGCATGACTCTCTATATTTTCCCAAAACTATCTCTTGATTATATCTTATAACCCTACTTGTAGTGCATATGCTCTTATAATATTTATAATTTATTCTCCTAGAACAAGTTTTATTATTATAATTCTATCAACGATTCTTTTAACATCCACAACTTTATCCTTTAATTCCTTATCCACTATTATTCCTACGTCATTTCTGTTATTATCCTTTCCTACATATGATAATTTATACCCATCTATTTTTCTAGCTTTAGCCCCTTTCCACATGATTTCTTGAATTTAATCCATGATTATACTATTTTAAAATAGTTTAATCCGTGATTCCTATTCTCAACATAAACAGCCCCAATACTGCCACATTGGAATCTTGCTAAATCACATCCCTAAATGAACTGATCCTAACTTGTTATATTAGTGGTAGAAAGGCCCTTCAGGCGCAGGTAAGAAGAATCTACACTGAAGTAATGAAAAGGATGTCCATTCTGCAGTGTCATTTGGTGGAAACCCAAAAGACCAGTATTCTCCATCATCAAACATGCACCAAATTTAAATTGAGCACTTAACAGGAGATCTTTTCCTTTTGTTTGGCAACAGAGTTGAGATCGGTGCCAGTTAAGATGTACATTTCACAACTGAAGATAACAAAACTATCGCAACACAATCAAATTGCATTTCCAATGCCATAAAAACATAAGCCTAAACTAAGAAATAATACAGTACATGCCTTCATCTTTTGATTCTCCTCTTCAGTGCTTCACAATGACTCCCTAACTGCTTGGTTGATAGCCTAGTTGAATTATCTTGGGGCTTGTGGATACCCTGATGCTTCAATCTCTCCCAAGTAGATCTGTTTATCACTGCTGCATGATCCAACTATAGGCTCATATGGGTGGAAGGCACACTCATTTACTGAGCCGTTGTGTCCAGGAAGCTTGTACAAGATTCGCCTTGAGGTTGTATCCCAGATATACACCATTCGGTCCGCACTGCCGGCTGTGACCTTGCTTCCATCAGGTGACCAGCTACATTTCAACAAGTTCTTCTCAAAGTTATGCTGGTGCCCTGCCAATATCTTCACACAACGGTTCTGGGGAGCATATGGACGCATATCCCAGATGCGAAGAGAGCAATCCATGGAGTTGGTCAAGAGATAAGAGCCATCAGGACTCAGCTGCATACCTGTTATCATGTCCACATGGCCCTGAAGAGTCATTGTGACCTCATTCCTTCGCAGATCCCACACCTTCACGTCATTGTCAATTCCACCAGTGAATATCTTATCCGAAGCATCAGAGAAGCCGACGGCAGTAATTTGGTATTTGTCCGGAAATGTCTGGATAGCACCCCTTTGACGAAGATCCCAAAGTTTGGCAGTTCCATCATCGGACCCACTGACAACAAGGGGTGGACCCCTTCGAGAAGGGCAGCATGAATTCACAAAAGAGGAGTGCTCTGACATATTTTTAACTTGCTTCCCAGTTTCAACATCCCATGCCCTCAGAGTTTTATCAGGACTGGCTGAAATTATCTGGCTGCCATCAGTGGTCCAGTGAAGATCCAAGATTGCATTCTTGTGCCCTTTCAAGACCATGAAATTTTTGCAATCCCCATGGACGTTCCACAGAAAAATTTCTTTGTCATGTGACCCAGACGCAATCACTGTTCCAGCAGGATTGAATTTCATAGTGTATATGGCACTCTGGTGGCCAGTTAACAACATAATTGGCGATTCCATACTAGACGTCCGTTGCTTTCCGTTTTGTCCTGGTCCTTGTAAAGAATTGTATGGAACTGTAGACCAGTTCATTCCCGGTCTCGGACCTGCCATAACCAAAGCATTTTCACTCTCTCTTGGCACACCAAGCATTTTAACCTCTGCCTCAATGTTCACAAAATAGAGCTTTGGCAACCCTGAAAATACGAGGAAAAAGCACCTAATGTAAAAGCCAAGTAGAAAGCAATTATTAGGAGCAAGACACCTCTTGACTCACACATAAGAGGGCATTAAACAATCGAATAAAGAGGTAGGACGCAAGAGCCTTTACTGAGTAGAGCAATTTAATAACACAATTGATCTGTTCCTATGCTTCAATATTAAATGACTGACAACCGTGCACACTTTTAATTTGTCCCAACAAAAAAGAATATTCCTATTATCAAACGGAAAGATGATTTTGTTGTATTTAATGAGGAAATAGAAGCCATATTAATCAAGGAGCGCCATTTCTTTGAGCCTTAGCAAGTCTTGGGTTCCTTTCATACTGGGTGCCATAAACACTCAGATGATAGTACGAGTCAGAACTCCATGGACATAATAGAAATTTGAAACACTTCTGCACAACTAGAAATTCAGATGATGAAAATCGGTTATCATGCTAATATAAATCATAGAAAAATTCCTCAGGAGGATGGTACGCACATGTTCATGCATCCTCAAAGAAGCATTTCTTCGTAAAAACAACTAGCCACAAGCAATAAAGGTTTCCCATCAAAAGTATGGTTTTGCCTTCACAAGCAAGCAAGCACGAGAATGAATGTACATGCAGGAGTTTCTGAAGTATCAGTTACAATAATACATGAGATAAAAGCAGGAAAACCTCAACACAGTAACAAAATGAAGCAAGGAAAAGAAACTGCAGAGTGGGAAGCAGGTATTATATAGTTGGTAAGGAAACTCACAGTAGATATTTAGAAACACGTATCCAAAAATGACCGTGAAAAGAACGTTTGGTATAACCAATACATGAAACCAAAAACTCCCTTCCCCAAGAGCAAGAAGCAACAGACTAGGAAGCATCCAGAGACAAAAGAATCTAAAAAATGCAACAGACCCCCAAAACAAATAGGACTCTTGACTGTTGATTTTTACAAACAGCTACCTGATATCCATCCTTCGTTAAATCCCTCCTCAAATAGATATTCTGAGAAGAAACCCACATACATGGGCCAAGGTGTAATTTATCATGTTTAGGTAAATTCAATTAGAATGGAAGCAGCATATGCAACAGCAAGCAAGTGATTTCTAAGGGGTGCCTAACATGGCTTACTAATACAAAGAGAAGACAACAAAGTGGAGACAGAAAAACCCTAACTATCTTACTAAAACTGCCATGAGAAATTTCTTGATGGGGTTTACAAAGAATACCTAATTTCATAAGTCTTGCGGAAACTTAAGAAGCCCAGAAAATGAAAGAGCTTTGCAACAGGGCTGGATTGAAATGGTAAAGTAATAGGCAGTAAAAATCTGCTTCGGTAATATCAGAAGAATCCAAGTAACAAGCAGAAAGGTAGTAATCACTTTCCTTCAGATGAAATAAGATGTGCAAGAAGACATATGTTAGATCGGAAGAGGAGAAGTAAGATGTCAGCTCTCTTTCCCGCTCTGCAAAAATATGAGCTGTTTCCTTTCTTTCTTTTCTCCTCTTCCTTCTTTTTAATTTTTGGAAATAAACCCTCTAGCAAATATTGCCAGCAGTCGTCTTTCGCGAGAGGAAAATGCTATAATACACTGTGGGACCCACTTTTATATACTTGACCAATATGTGGTTTTATATAATGGACACTTGCCACCATATCAAGCAAGTAATGTTTAAGCAAAATTATAAGGAGAAATGGACTTGCTCAAGGAATAAGTACACTTTTTAGGCTCATTGACACAGGTTTAATGGTATAGATCTACACATTATGGCTCCACATAGAAAATCTATTTGTAGAGCTATACAGTTAAACTTGCACGCCATCAATAGCTAAACCACATGGCTTCAATCCTATGTCAAAGGAATATTTCAACACAAGAATATAATTCACCAAAAACCAGTCAATCACATTTTCATTGCGAAACCCTAAGCAAGGTATTTAGTATGAAAGGTCAAGAAATATCCAACCAAGACAAAATCAGTGTCAATGAGCCCAAAATGTGTACTTCTTCTTGGAGCAAGCAAGTGCAGTTCTCGTCATCATGTTGCTTAAACTTTAATTACTTGATATGGGAGCAAGTGCCCATTATGTAAATCCCCATGTTGGTCCCACCATATAAAAGTGAGTCCCACAATGTATTATTGCCATTTCCCTCACACAAAACGCAAACACTAGCAACATTTGCTCAAGGCTCTATTTTCGAAATTAAAGAAGGAAAACGGAAATAGCTCATTTTGCAAAGCAGGAAAGAGAACTAGCATCTTAACCCTGCTCCTTTTGACCTCAGTTATGTCTTCTTGCACATCTCATTTCATCCGAAGAAATCGATTCCTACTTTTCTGCTCTTTATTTTGATTCTATTGCTATTATTGAGACAAATTTTTGTTGCCTATTACTCTACCATTTCAATCTAGCCTTGTTGCAAAACCATAATTTATTTTCTGAACTTCTTTAGTTTCTACTAGATAGATGAGATTGGATATTCTTTATAAACCCATCAAGAAAAACCAATTTCTCATGGCAGTTTTAGTTAGACAATTAGGGTTTCTTAGTATCCAGTTTGTTGATTCTCCAACACTATTATAATATCTGCATTTGACTAGGACTTTCTCTTTATATTAGTAGGTCATGTTATTGTTGACATAGGCACGCCTTAGAAGTCACTTGCTTGTGGTTGCATAAGCTGCTTCCATTCTAATTATATTTACCCAAACATGACAAGTTACACCGTGGCCCATGTATGTGGGCTTCTACTCATAAAATGTCTTTGAGGAGGGATTTAACAGAGGATGGATGTTACATCACCAACATACCATACCTATTCTAGAGGAAGAAGGCAGTTACTGCACAAAGAGGGTTGTTACACAAGTCTAGTGGGGGATGATTGAGGGTGTTACACAAGTCTGTTGGGGAATGATTGAGGGGAATCAAGTTGTTACAGAAGGTGGTTGCACGGTTAAGGAGGTAGGGGTGAAAATGGGAATAGGAGGGAAGCAGAGGGGAGGGAGACGAAGGCCAGGAAGGGCTCTAGGAATTGGAGAGTGGGGGTACTAGGAAGGAGCTATGTTCCTGGCCCTTCTATTCTATCTTTCTTTCTTCTCTAAATTTCCTTGTGATTGGGTTGCTAATTGATATACTGTACTTAGAATCCTTCAACTGAATAAACTTTAGCAAGAGTTTCATTCTCTATTGGTGTTTATCAAAAGTTCCAACCAGTAGCTCCATCAATGGTATCAGATCCTGGTCCGATCGTGGGGGTATCGTAAGGACTTGAGCTAACAAGGCAGAGACAATGGAGAAGGAAGTAGAAAACATACGAGCAGAGTTTGAAAGCATGAAAGATGATGTTGGATGGCTACAAACCAGTGTGACGCCTATCTAAGAGTACTTGTTGGAGATAAGGAGCTGGATGTGGCAAAGGGAAGAGGGAACCGAAGCTTTACCAGAGAAGGGAAGACCCAGGACAACCGAGATCGGAGAATCGTCGAGTGGGGGAAACATTGGGCTGCCGGCGAAGCTGGACAACTAGAGGACTGACCTTCAACCTTGGAGGTTAGATCTTCCGATCTTTGACAAAAAGACCCGTATGGCTGGCTGTGTAGGGCGAAGCGCTATTTTCAGCTCAACAAGCTCACCAACGGCGAGAGAGTGACAACGGCGTCGATCTGTCTAGAGGGAGAAGCCCTCCACTGGTTCCACTGGTCAGACGCCTGTATGTTGATCCGATCGTGGCTCCTGTTCTGAACCACCCTCCTCTAGAGATTCCAGCCATCACAGTCCGACGACGACTACGAGGCGTTGTTGGCACTGTGACAAGGGTCCTCCGTCGCTGACTATTGCCAGGAGTTCGAGCTGATGTCGGGCCCCCTAGTGAAGATGTTCCGACCCACTTCCTTAATTGGGCTCATGGATTTGGCCCAGAAGGTAGAGGAGAAAAATGCGGTCCTAAATCGAGTGAGAGCCCATGGGAATAGAGGCAAACCTGGGCCTAAGTTGCGTGGGGTCCAGGGCTCTTCGCTTAAGAGCCCCATCTCTGAGTTCGGCCCACAAGGGCAAATATGGAATTTCCTTCCCCAAAACCTAACCAGACAACTGGAGATGACAAAGGAATCAAGGTTCAGGGGAGAACAATCCCCCCGCATCGTCGAGTCTTCTCCAACCTGGCACGATTCTTTCTGGCAACTATCTGAGCGGGAGATCCAGCAGAAACGAACCATGGGGTTGTGTTTCTGGTGCGACGAGAAGTATTCGCCAGGACACCGATGCAAAAACCGTCAGCTACAGGTGCTGATAATGGCGGAAGAGGAAGAGGACTTTGCGTGCTCTGAAACTCCGACTCCTGATGAATCTGCTCCGCGCGAAGAAGAGGCAACCCGGTTGGAGCTCTCAATGCAAGCTATCGTCGGGATGTCGGTCACCGACGTCATGAAGCTGCAGGGGTATCCGGGTCAACGTGAGGTGGTGGTTTTGGTAGACATCGGAGCATCACACAACTTTATTGCTCAGAAGCTAGTTGCCAAGCTGCAAATTCCGGTGACAGACACCAAACCCTTTGGCGTTCAAGTGGGGGATGGACATTGTGTCAGGGGAGATGGAGTTTGCCGAGATCTAGTTCTGCTTCTGCCATGGTTAGTGATCCAGCACCATTTCTACTCTTTCGACCTAAGCAGAACCGATATTGTCCTTGGAATGGCATGGCTACAAACCCTCAGAGAGGTTTCAGCCAATTACTGTGAGCTTACGATGCAGTTTTCAGTGCAAGGCAGGTGCATAACCATCAGGGGTGATCCCTCCTTATCTAGATTGTCCCTATCCCTCAAAGCCTTGCAGCGGCTCATGCCTAGCACCGGCACGAGTTATGTGATTGAGTACCAGGGACTGCAGATCGATAGAGAGTCGCAAGTACACGTGAGTCATCCACAACTGTCGACCCCCATGGCACAGTACTCTCATATCTTCAACCAGCCATTGCACTTACCGGTCAGTCACACACATAATCACACCATTTGAGTCCATAACAATGCCTCGCCCCCTAATATCCAGCCTTATCAGTACCCACACTGTCAGAAAAACAAAATTGAACGAATCATCAAGGAATTATGGGAAGCTGGCATTATTCGATCTAGCACAAGCCCCTACTCAAGCCTGGTACTGTTGGTTAAGAAGAAGGACATAGGTTGGTGTTTCTACGTCGACTATCGGGCCTTAAACAAGATCATCATTCCCTATAAACTTTCCATACTGACGATCGATGAATTATTGGATGAGTTAGGAAGAGTCACTATCTTCTCTAAGCTAGATTTCCAATCTAGTTACTATTAAATCCGTATCAAGGAAGAAGACGTTGCTAAAACTGCGTTTAAGACACATGAAGGTCACTACGAATTTCTAGTCATGCCCTTCGACTTGACGAATGCCCCATCCACCTTCCAATCTCTTATGAACGACATCTTCCATCAGCATCTCCATAAGTTCGTTTTTTTTTTTTTATGACAAAATCATTTATAGTGCTGATATAAATCTACAATTGGAGCATTTAGCAACCATACTACAAATCTTGGGATCTCATAAACTAGTTGTTAATAAAAAGAAGTGTTGTTTTGCCCAACCTCAAATGGAGTACCTAGGCCATGTGATATCGGCAAGTGGGTGGCAGCTGATAACTCTAAGGTGGAGTGCATGCTCAACTAGCCTACTCCACAAGATGTTAGAGCATTAAGGGGATTTTTGGGCCTTATGGGTTATTACCGCAAATTCGTCAGAAACTATGGAATAACTGCAGAGCCACTGACCAACCTATTAAAGAAGGACAGCTTCAAATGGACCCCTGAAGCACAAGTGGCGTTCAATGAGGTAAACAAGGCTACGACTTCTGTTCCGATGCTGGCTATTCCTAACTTCAGTAAGCCGTTTGTTCTGGAAACGAACGCTTCGGGCAAGGGAATTGGGGCTGTCCTCATGCAGGAAGGAAGACCCATTGCCTTCTTCAATCAGGCTCTTGCACCCCATGCCCAATCCCGGTCAGTATACGAGAGGGAGCTTATGGCTGTGGTGCTGGCTATACAGAAGTAGTGTCACTACCTCTTGGGCAGGCTATTCACTATCCTCACATATCAAAGAAGCCTTCAGTTCCTACTAGATCAACGGGTACTTAACAATGAACAGCAGAAATGGCTAATCAAACTAATTGGGTTTGATTTTGATATCCAGTACAAGCCAGGAAAGCAGAATCGAGTTGCAGATGATCTTTCTTGGAAGGCTGACATGGGCAACCTTGGAGATTCTTCCAAAACCCATGAGGTTTCCCTAGCAAGTTGGGAATGCAACCTAATGGCTCTCTCAACTATCCAGTGCCAGGGATTTTCACGATTGGAAGAGGAGATCCAACAAGATGAAAGCCTTCGATCTATACTGCAGGACCTTCTAGTTGATCCAAGCAATCATAAAGGGTTTTCACTAAGAAATGGATGCTTACTGTTCCAAGGCAGGTTGGTCATTCCGAAGACTTCTCCTAGAATTCCCAACGTACTCAAGGAATTCCACTCAACCCCAGTGGACATTCAAGATTCTTCTGTACATTCAAGAGGCTATCCAACATTGTATTTTAGAAGGGAATGAGGAGGGACGTCTAGAAATTTGTGGCCACTTGTGACACATGTCAAAGAAACAAATACCAAGTGCTGAAACAGGGGGACTTCTTTAGCCTCTACCTATTCCGGAACAAGTTTGGTATGACCTGTCCATGGACTTTATAGGAGGCTTACCTAAATCACAAGGGGTGAATACAATCCTAGTGGTGGTGGACCGCCTCTCTAAATACAGTCATTTTTTGCCCTTAGGACATCCATTTTCTGCTCAAGAGTTGCTACACTTTTTGCTAAAGAGATAGTCTGATTACACGGGTATTCTCGTTCAATATATCTGATAGGGATCGCCTCTTTATCAACCAGTTTTGGACAGAGCTATTCAAGCTAACAGGAACAGAGCTAAAGATGAGCACTGCCTACCATCCACAAACTGATAGACAAACTAAAGTGGTTAACCGGTTCTTGGAGACATATTTACATTGCTTCAATTCACATCATCCTAAGCAATAGCCCCGGTGGATACTTTGGGTTGAACTCTGGTATAACACTACCTTTCAAAGTGCTGCTGGAATGTCCCCTTTCAAGGCCCTCTATGGAAAAGAACCACCCACGTTATTACGCCACTCTGATGAAGGACCTGTGGTGGAAGCAATAAACCAACAACTTCTAGAGAGAAGTGTTATCTTATAAGAATTAAAAGATAACTTACTGGGTGCCCAAGCTAGAATGAAGTCTCAAGTAGACAAAAAACGTCGGGATGTTCAGTTCAATATTGGGGAACTGGTCTTTCTCAAGTTACAACCTTTTAAGTTCAAAAAGTTGGCCAAGAGACCCAATGAGAAGCTCAGCCCCAAGTTCTATGGCCCTTATACAATGCTGGAACGTGTAGGAGAAGTGGCATACCATTTGGATTTACCACCCACTACACGAATCCATCCTGTTTTCCATGTTTCCCAACTCAAACAGTCCTTGTCAAACGCCACCTAAGCTCAGCCCCTACCTTCTAGTCTGACAAAGGAGTTGGAAAGTTGTTCAACCGGAACTAGTTGTTCAACTGGAAGCTATCAAAGAAATCAAAACCTTGGCGAATGGACAGAAGCAAGTCTTAATGAAGTGGAAGCATCTACCTAAATGTGACAATACTTGGGAACTCTATACTGTTTTAGATACTCAATTTCCCTCCTTTCACCTTGAGGACAAGGTGAAACTGCTAGGGGAGGGTGATGTTACATCACCAATATACCATACCTATTCTAGAAGAAGAAGGCAGTTACTGCACAAAGAGGGTTGTTACACAAGTCTGTTGGGGGATGATTGAGGGTGTTACACAAGTCTGTTGGGGAATGATTGAGGGGAATCAAGTTGTTACAGCAAGTGGTTACACGATTAAGGAGGTAGGGGTGAAAAAGGGAATAGGAGGGAAGCAAAGGGGAGGGAGACAAAGGCAAGGAAGGGCTCCAGGAATTGGAGAGTGGGGGTACTAGGAAGGAGCTATGTTCCTGACCCTTCTGCTTTATCTTTCTTTCTTCTCTAAATTTCCTTGTAATTGGGTTGCTAATTGATATATTGTACTTCGAATCCTTCAACTGAATAAACTTTAGCAAGAGTTTCATTCTCTACTGGAGTTTATCAGAAGTTCCGACCAGTAGCTCCATCAATGGATATCAAGTAGCTTTTTGTAAAAATCAAGAAACAGAGTCCTACGTGTTTTGTGGATCAACTGCATTTGTCAGATTCTTTTAGCTCTGGATGCTTCCTAGTGTAAAGGGAAGATTGAGTACATAAGCGCATAAAATCTACTCTTACCTACATGCAGACACCATACTGTTCAGAACTTAGAAAAGGATCAGTAGCATTGCATTACAATACAGTGCATAAGCCAAAGATAAGGCTTTATATGGTAGGTGGCCCCTGATTATTCATTTACAGAACAAGAGGGCCAGGAGGGAAATGTCAATGCTTCATTTCTTGGGGATTAAACCAAAATTCTCTAGTTGCTTTTAGGGACTAGAAATTTTCTACTGGTAGGTCTGGGTAGTGTATAGAAGGCATGCGAACTACATTGCTCTCTCTTCTAAAAAGAAATTGGCATGGTCTTGAGGTAATAATGGTCAGCCTGCAATTACTATACATAGCTTACCCCTAGTTACGTGTTTGGTTCTACTCACAGCATTCCTACTTCAATTATCACTTCCAGTAGATCACTCACTTTCTCGTCAATATCATGAAAACACCTTTTATTCCAATGAGGTATCCTTGGGTGTTATGTACTTTTTGGTGTATCTGAGAGCCAGTTGACTCCATACAAAACATACCATGAGGATTATTTTTGTTCAAGGTTCTGGATTCATTAACCTGTGTTTTCTTCCAACAGATAAACTGTGCCAGCATGAACACCCTCCTCTCCCCTTAAAGTTGCCACCACCCCTCTGAACCCTTTGGCTATCTCATCTTCTCCGGTTGCCTCTACCCCTTCAGCTGCCACAAGACCTTTGGCCAGCATCAACCCTTTGGCTGTCAATTCCCTTAGTGTACCAAATGTCCTCTTGTCAGCTATCGTCATAATCTTCAATGTTCCAGTGTTTTTCATTGCTAAATAATCCTTATCCAACATTACATTCACAAATTATAGTTGCATGTTATATATTACCATCTATACTAGATTATAGTAGTACCATACAAAGCTACAAGTCATTTTCAAGCAGACCTGAAATAACTAACTATCTAGATTCTAGATACATAAAAAGGGGGCAGCCCCGGTGCATGAAGCTCCCACCTATGCAGGGTCTGGGGAAGGGGCAGGCCACAATGGCCTAAAGTAAGCAACCTTACCTTGCATTTTTGCAAGAAGCTGATTCCAGGCCTTGAACCCGTGAGCTCAAGGTCACATGACGACAACTTTTACCGTTGCGCCAAGGCTCCCCTTCTAGATTCTAGATACATGCTATGCAAACAAAAAAAAAAGGTTTCCATTACGAAGTTCATCCAAATATGCAAGTAAAACCTGGAAGATTGGATGCTATATCCTCTCTTGAGTGTTCTACAACAAGAAGAAATATAAAAAAATAAAGCAGAATGCTCTATACTCTCTTGATAGGTCCATATTCAAATTCAATAAAATTAACAAGTAAAACTCCCAAGATTGGATGGTTTATCCTCCCTTGAAAGTTCTACAACAGGACCGAACAACAACAACAGGAAGTAAAACTTCATGAAATGGATGCTCTATCCTCTCTTAAGAATTTGAAAATTAGGATAAAAAATAAAAAAAACCAACAGGTAAAACTTTAAGAAATGGATGATCTATCCTCTCTTGAAGATCTTACAGCAAGAATCAACAAAAACAGCTAGTAAAGCTCTAAGAAGCTTATGCTCCATCCTGGTTTATGGATTGAAGATCTATATACTGTTTAAATATCTATGGATCATGTCTTTGTGATATACAAAGTAGGTTGTCAGAGTCCGTCTCAAAGATCATTTTGCTGTACATGCGAGTAGCTGGGAGATTCACATAACCGAAAAAACTGCTATAAAAATTTGTCTCATATAATCAGATCCTAGTCATCCTTGAGTTACAGAGAAAGTTAGTGAGAAATCAAAAGGTTTCCATATGATATGAATGCCAGTGGAACTTGGGAACTTATATAATATTTAGCTCAAATAACTACACTAGCATGCTGTCTTCCTCCGGTTCACTACGAGTCTCATGCTCAAAGGTTGTAAAACATGCAACTGCTAAAACACCCAAAATCAACAACCAACAGATACAATGGATACATCGGTCGACTCAACAATCCACATGGTGATAAACACCCAAAATCAGAAGGTGAAAAACAACAACAAAGACAACAGAAAAAAGAGAAAACAGAAGGTGAAAAAGCAACAGAAAAACCCAAAATCAGAAGCCCTAGAAGAAAAAAAGCGTCACAAAGAGAAAGAGAGTGAGAGCGTGAAAGAAAGAAAGAGAAAGAGTGAGAGTGAGAGTGAGACGTCTGAGTACCTGTTGGTGACGGAGAGATTTCGCCGAAGTCCAAGCCCTCGCAGTCACCCCCGTTTTGGCAGAAAAGATGAGATCGAGAGAGCTGATTTTACTGCTGCTGCTTGTTAAGAATGATACACTGACGGTGCGGTCTAGCGACCATATTTGGTAGGCCCTCGTCCGAATGATCCGCCTCGTACATCTCATCTTTTTATGATTAGACGTGTCTAGATTAATTCTTCAGAAGTTGGTATAAATTTTTTATCATAGGAGTTAAGAAGTGCGTGGGTAAATAAAATAAAATATATTTTAAAAGCATATGATTCCTATTGCCACACAACATATATGGATATCAACAAATAAGAATTTGGAGCTGGGAGATACGATGAAATATATGAGAGTAAATATCGCTTATGTCTAAGATAAATGTTATATGTGAAGGCTTAGGTACGCCATTGTGACGATCTAGGTTTTCACATGCATTTTTAAATGCCAAAACTAATTTCTAGGGCGGGATCGATCCCTATTTGAAAATAATTTATAAAAACTATGCAATGCAACAAAAAAATCTTTTATTTTAAATTTATTTTGAAAACCCTGGGTGTCGTTTACTTTCAATATAAATAAGAAAATGCAAAAAATCATAAATATTTCCTATGTCTATCTAGTCACAGCCCACAGTCCTGCTATAGTAACTACAAATACATGTCCAAAAGGATAAATCATACTTACATTTATACGTGTCTTCTCCTCATTCACTTAATCATAGCACTGACATTTTTTTATGCTTCTTCTAATTCT
Source organism: Warburgia ugandensis (assembly GCA_035236585.1). Taxonomy (NCBI): domain Eukaryota; kingdom Viridiplantae; phylum Streptophyta; class Magnoliopsida; order Canellales; family Canellaceae; genus Warburgia; species Warburgia ugandensis. Next base: position 3,274,652 of record CP141131.1, on the reverse strand, counting down.
TTTGGAGCTAATCTTTAAAAATAATATATTTGAGTGAGTATTCCTCATACCCAGTAGGTGATATGATATTACTATTTTGAAAACTCGTCATGCAACATGCATAAACTAAAGAGCTTTTTATGTAAAACATCAATGGTTCCTTTTTGTGTAAACATGCATAGCTGTGCATAAAATCTAAGCCCATTGATGCAATTTCAACCATGAAATCCTTTACCGAAATCTAGTATTCAACAATATAAATTTGACAAAAAGTCATAAAGTAGAAATCAATAGATTCATCTAAGAAGATCTCAACAAACATATCAAATCACGAGTCAAATATAATGATCATGAAACTCTTAAAATAATCATCTTTTAAAAGCAAATGCTAGCATCACTATAAGTATCATGCACATGAGTCTCTCGACGAACATATCACGCCAACTGGCCACGAGTACTCTTATACAAACCATCTATATGTACATCGATAATACTGAAATCATAGGGTCACTATGCTTACTATCAGTACACAGCAGGAATCGTGTGGCTCCGGCATCTAGAGACCTACCCACCATAGCCTCCACGATGACTATGGTTGTCCTAAAAAAGGGTGTCGTGAACACCTCCAGTGGTCAGCCTTGTTTACCACAGCAGTCGAGGAAGGGACAATGCCATTTTTGGCAACGATACCATCCACCCTTTGGTGGTAGAGGCCAGGAGGCCAACCCCGTATATAACAACCTCTCAACATAGTGCCCACCAGGCTCAATAACCCAAAAGCATATATATATATATATATATATATAAAGAATCCAAATATCAATCATTGTAAATTATACAATTTATGCATTTATTTGCAAACCATGCAAGCAATGCATAAAATCAAGTCATTCCAATATTGCATTCAAGCCATAAAACATGAAGACATTTTCGCATACTCATATAAGAACATCATATCTCAAAAGCATGCTAAAAACGGTAATAAAAGCAAGTCAGAGTTTAAGATGCATTTATAAAACTTAGTAGTATCCGACTACCTACCTCGATATCTCTTAGATGGTGTTTCTCCTCAATTCGAGCATCTAGATCACCTTTGTGAAGTCCTGGATGTTATTTGGATATAAGAATCCAAGTATTATTTCCTATTTTACAGATCAACGACTAAATCTATACTATAGATTATGGGTCTCTATGTTGAGCCTCACTTATAATGGTTGATCTATATGAATTAGGTTTCATCTAGGTATAATGGATCAATTTATGTGATTTGATCATCTTTGATCTTGCCGATCTATGAGATTTCTATTATTTTTGGGGCTATAATCATACAAAATAGTCCTCTGATCATAAATTTTAAAGTATTATTAGGTCTGCGTCATCAATACGAATGTCACGGTTCTCTCGGATCATCGATTAGAGTGATATAACCTCCTTAATTGGGTTTTTAATGTCGCGAATCCACAGACGAACCAGAATCATCTATTTAGGGTTTGTGAGTCACCCCAGGGGGCATGTTTTGCACGTGTCTCACGCGCTTCATCCCTAGGACGCTTCTAATTGGAGGGCTGGGTATAACCCCAATTTTTCTCCATCGATTTCGACCGGGAAAACACAAATCCGGCCAGATCTGGGCTGGAAGGAGAGAAAAACCAGAGGAGGAGGGGTGAGGGGCTTACCTAAGCAGTCTAGGAGGGTGCCCATCGCCGAAGGTGTGGCCTTTTTCCACGTTGAAACCCTAGTTGCGGGGTTTTGGGTGAAGGCAACCAGAGAAAGAGAGAAGGAGGAGGAGAAAGGGATGATCGGGGAGGAGGGGGGAAGAGGCTTTATAGCCTTGCGAAGGCAGTGTTGCCCAATGGTGGTGCCGCCATTTTATCGGCGCTGCCTTGTAGAGGTAATGCTATGTAGGTCGGTGGCTAGAGGTAGGGGACGACCAGGGGTGTCGTTATCAAAACGACCCCCTGCATTTTTAGTCCTTCTTGTTTTTAAATGCATTTTACAAAAATGCCCTTCATCTTCAGATGCTCATAACTTGGTCATACGAACTCCGTTTTCAGTGTTCTTTGAGGCGTTAGATTCCATTTTGAAAGAATCTAATGATACTCATTTTTCTCACAAATTTATTTGTTTCATATTTTAATTAAAATAGAACATTTAATATAGTTAATTCTATATAATTTTACAATTTAATCAATTTCTATCAATTTAGTAAAAGTGATGCCAAAATAGCATAAAATATTTGAGTCATTACACCCATAGATGGGAGATGGCTAAGGGACAAAGAGTTAGTCCCACATCACTAAGGAAAAAGTTGCTAAGCTATTGATAAGAGTGGTGTGTGACTCTCCTTGGAACAAGACCTTTTCCCCAAAAAACTGGAGAAGAACAAAATCGCGAGGGGGTTAATTGTATGGGCAGCTAGTTTCATAGAGCGGACAATATAGTTGTAAGTGGGAGCCACCAGGCTGTTATATCATATAACCTAGCTATTGCAAATACATTCTATAAGAAGAGGGGTGAATATTTAATAACCTTTAAAAGTGAACTTCATAAAAGTCAAATAAACTTTTTTCTACTTAAGAATGCTGAAAGATCATTTTGTAAGGATTGTAAAGTGATACCCACTGAGAGTTTAACCTCACAACATAGGGTAATGGTTATTGACATAGGGAAATTGGAACTATGAAAAGAGAAGTAAACACCATGGATTAATATGGCTGAGTCCATTAAGAAAATGGTAAAAAATGTTTTAGGAGTATCTAAAGGTAAAAGGCAATTAGTAAAGGAAACATGGTGGTAGAGTGAAACAATGCAAAAAGTCATTAAAGAAAAGCGGGTGTGTTTTAAAGCATGACAAAAGACTAGAAATAATGAAAAGTATAAGAATGCTATAAGGGTTGCTAAGAGAATTGTAAGTGAAGCTAAACTTTAAGGCATATGATGACCTCTATAATAGACTAGGAACAAGAAAATGTGAGAAAGATGTGTTTGAACTTACAAAAATAAGATAATAGAATAGTGAGAACTTAGATCATGTTAGGTGCATTAGAAGTAGTGATCAAAGGATACTAATCAAAGATGACAAAATCAAACAAAGATAGGAAAATTGCTTTCAAAATTTGTTAAACAACAATGGCTTTAAGAATACAAGGATTGAAAATACTGTAAACTTAAATAATATTGGACATTATAAATATGAATGTAGGATTAGAATACCTGAAATGAAAGAGGCATTGAAAAAAGATGAAATAAGTAAAGGCTATGGGGCCCGATGATATACCAATAAGGGTTTGGAAGCATATGGGAGATACTATGGTAGTTTGGTTGACCAAGTTATTTAACAAGATTATAAAATCAAAGAAAATAGAGGCTAAATGGAGAAAAAGCTCTATTCTACTAACTTATAAGAATAAAAGATACATACAGAGCTGCACTAATTATCGAGGGATCAAACTTATGAGACACACTATGAAACTCTTTAAAAGACTGATTGAGAAGAGGCTATGACATGATACAAGTGTATCAGAGAATCATTTTGGTTTTATGCCTAGGATTTTATTATGAAACTTATTTTCTTATTAATACAATTAATAGAGAAATATAGAGAGAGGAGGAAAGACCTCCACATGGTCTTTATCGACTTAGAGAAAGCTTATGATAGAGTCCTTAGAGATTTAATATGGAGGGTGTTAGGGGGGTTTTGCGGGGGTATATAGACATAATTAAAGATATGTATAAGATAGCGGTAACAAATGTTAAGACCACTACTGGCGAGACTGATGATTTTTCTATCATTATAGGATTGCACCAATGATCGACATTGAGCCCATGCCTTTTCACGTTGGTTATGGATGAATTAACAAAACATCTGTATGAGAAGATTCCATGGTGCATGCTATTTGCAGATAATATAATCTTACTTGATGAGACAAGGGGGTGTAAACGCAAAGCTAGAGTTATTGAGAGAAGCATTAGAATCTAAATGATTTAAAATCAATCGAACTAAGACAATACATATGGAATGCAATTTTAGCAAGGAGAGTAGGAGTGGAACACCAATTAAGATTGATAACCAAGAAGTCCCTATAAAAGTCCACATTCGGTACTTCGGATCAATGATTCATGAGAGTAGAGAGATTGAGGGAAAGGTTACCTAGAGAATCTAAGGGGGTTGAAACAAATGGAGATGTGCATTTGGAGTTTTGTGTGATTGATGAGTGTCACTCAAGCTAAAAGAAAAATTCTATAAGATGGCCATAAGGCCAGCCATGCTCTATAGATTAGAGTGTTGGGCAGTTAAGGAACATCATGTTCATAAGATGAGCTTCGCAGAAATGAGAATGTTGAGATAGATCATTGGCAAGCCAAGAAATAATAGAATTAGGAATGAAAATATTAGAGAAAACTTAAGGATAGCACCAATAGGTAACAAGATAAGGGAGATCAAACTTAGATGGTTTGGGTATGTCCAAAGGAGACAAAAAATGGCATCGGTTAAAAGGAGTGGGGCAATGCAAGTAAAAGGTTCTAAAAGGGCAAGAGAAAGGCCTAAAAGACAGAAGTAGTGAGAAAAGATTTAAAAACTTTGAGACTAAATGAAGCTATGATACTTAATAGAGAGGAATGGAAGAATAAGATCCATGTGGACGACCCCTAATTGGGATAACGTCTTGATGATGATGAAAACGTATTCTAGATTAAAAATCTTGTGCTTTGGCTAGTATCAATTGCATGTGAAATGTTGTGCTTAAAAATAGACAATTTAAAAACTTTATAAAAATTATATATAATTTTTTAACAACTAGAATTATTGAAATCGCATACTTTTTTATTAAAAAAATCATATATATACTTTTATCTATAAGACATCTAAGTCTAAAGCATTAGGATAAACTAGTTTGATCACATTTGGTGCTTTGGCTAGTATCAATTGCATGTGAAATGTTGTGCTTAAAAATAGATAATTTAAAAACTTTATAAAAATTATATATAATTTTTTAACTACTAGAATTATTGAAATCGCATACTTTTTTATTAAAAAAATCATATATATATATTTTTATCTATAAGACATCTAAGTCTAAAGCATTAGGATAAACTAGTTTGATCACATTTGGTGGGTCCCACAAAATGTGGCCACTAACCCACGCCTCATATTGCTACCCAAATAGTATTTCTCTTTCTTCTTTAGATTAGTTATAAATAAGGTGTACTCACTTCTAGAACTTGAGAACTTATGAGATTAGTAGATCAAGAAAAATTGGGATTTTGCAAAAGTCAAAATAGAACTTATAGGGAATTAGTGGATTGAAAAAAATTATGATTTTACATTTTAAAAGCCTTTATACATTGTAGAAAAATAAATAACTAATTTTGAAGTTTCTGAGAGTTCAAGGATGCTTGGTAAATGTCATGACTCACAAATTTTAAGCTCTTTTGTGGTACTTTACCAACTATATGTTTGTCATTTCCTAAATTGATATAGATTATTTGTTTTGAAAATTAATATATGTGATTAACTATATTAAATGTTCTATTTTAATTAAAATATGAAACAAAAGAATCTATGAGAAATACTTGCATAGTTAGATTCTACGCTTGAAATGGAATCCAACGCCTCAAAGAGCATTGAAAACGGAGTTTGTATGACCAAGTTATGGGCTTTTGAAGATGAAGGGCATTTTTGTAAATTGAATTAAAAAACAATACGACTGGAAAACGCAGGGGTCGTTTTGATAATGACACCCCCTCTTCATCGTCGTCTTCCTCCAGCCAACCGACTTCCAGCAGCGCCTTCAACGGTTATAAAAAGCCCTCTCCCCCTCTCCCCCTCTCCCCCTCTCACTCCGATCATCCTTTTCCCCTCTCCTCCAACTACTTTAGCCTAGGATTCTGGTAGATATGGGAGAAATCGCACCCACTGGCCAAAAAGAGGTACCATCTCAGGCTGCCCAGGTAAGACCCTCATCCCCCTCTCTGATTTTTTCTTCTTATATACCAAATCCATGTCGGATATGGTGTTTCCCAGTTGAAAATAGCCAAAGAGAACCTAGCTTCGATGGATCTGCCGATCCATTGAACTAGATGCCCCAGGGACGCAGTGCGTAATGTGCGGCCAAAATGTGCTCCCTAGCGTAGCCTTCGGGGCTTGCAACCATGTGAGCGCAATCTTGGTTCAACAAGGACGTGCGTGCGTCTTGGGAATCATGACGCACGTGCCCTGTGTTGTCAGATATGGATTGTTCGTTGATTGACGACACTAAAAATGCAATTAAGGAGGCTATATAACTCCAATCGACAATCTGAAAGAACTGTTGTGTTCGTATTAACAACGTGGACCTAATGAAACTATAAAATTTAGGAACATTGGACTATTTCATGTGAATATAGCCTAAAAATCATAAAAATCTCATAGATCTACAAGAACAAAGATGATCAATTCTCATAGATTGATCCATTAGGTATGTTAGGAGATTAATATACCTAGATCAAACCTAAATCATATAGATAAACCATTAGAAAACTCATGAATCATGAATCTATAGCTTATAGATCCAGCCGTTGATCTGTGAATCTACTTGATAATGTGTAAAGAATCGGAAATAATACTTGGATTTTTATGTCCAAATAACATCCAAGACTTCACAAGGGTGATCTAGGGCTCGAATTGAAGAGAAACGCAATCCATGAGACATCAAGGTAGGTAGTCTGATACTATTAAGTTTTCAAATGCATTTTTAAACTCTAATTGATTTATTTAATTCTAATGACCATGTTTAGTATGCTTTTTGCAATATGATGTTCTCATAATAAGTATGCGAATTTTCCTTATGATCTTGCATGCAATTACTTATTTGGTAAATAGTCTTTATATAAGCACTGCATACATGTTTTGGAACTAGTTGCATAAATTGCATGATTTGTGGTCATTGAGATTCGGAATGCATGCATATTTATATGCATTGCTCGCATGTTTTGAAACTCATTGCATAGATTGCATGATTTACAATGATTGAGATTGGGGTTTCATGTATCTATATTTTTGGGCTATCGAGCCTGGTGGGCACTATGCTGAGAGGTTGTTTATGTACGTGGTTGGCCTCTCGGCCTCTACCATAAAAAAGTGGATGGTATCGCTACCAAAATGGCATTGTCTCTTCCTCAACTACTATGGTAAATAGGGACGACCACTGGAAGTATTCACGACACCCTTTTTAAGGATAGTCATAGTCGCCGTGGAGGCTATGGTGGGTTAGTCTCTAGATACCGGAGCCACACGATTCCAGATGTGTGCTAATCGTGAGCATAGTTGACCCCATGATTTCAGTTTTATCGATATGCATATAGTATTGAGATGGTCATATCCGAGTACTCGTGACCAGTTGGTTTGATGTGTTCGCCGAGAGATCCATGTGCATGATATCTATAGTGATGCTATCATCTGCTTTGACCGATTAATATTTTAAGAATTTCATAATTATGATTAGTTTATGATTCATTATGTGATTACTAATTTATGATTTTCGTGATAGTTATATCATTGATTTTTGGATTTCGATAAAAGCTTCCATGATTGAAAATGTGCAAACAAGCTTATGATTTATGCATAAAAATGTATACATAAAGAGAAATTGCATGATGTTTTACATGGAAAGCCTCTTTTGAAATCATGTATGTCGCATGCCATGTTTTCAAAATAGTGGTATCAGATCACCTACTGAGTATGAGGAATACTCACCAAAATATATTATTTTTACAGATTAGCTCCACACCGGATTAGAAGAAGCATCAGAAAATGTTAGTGCTACAATCAAGTGATTGAAGAGAAGACAAGTATAAACGTAAGTATATGATTTACCCTTTGGACATGAATATATAATTACTACAGTTGGACTACGAGCTGTGACTGGATAGACTTGGGAAGACATTTATGATTACCGTAATTTTCAAAACTACTTTGTTCATCTTGAAAGCAAATGACACTCTGGGTTTTCAAAATGAATTTAAAATAAAAGATTTTTTCGCTGCATTGCATTGATTTTATAAAAGTGTTTTCAAATAGGGATCAATCCCGCATTAGGAATTAGTTTTGCATTTAAAAATGCATGTGAAAACCCGGGTCGTCACAGTAAAGTTTGGATTACCAAATCCTAAGAAAACTAATCTTGCAACAAAGATTATGGGTTGAGCTTTTATTTAACATGCATGAAATAGTAGTGCAAACTTTTTTCTGATAGTGAGACCAAAACTTAGTATGTTAACACGAATATTGACTTAGGAGAAGTAGAATTATTTGAAAACATGTTCCCATACAAACAAGGAATCTAGAGCCGTCAACTCAAATAAGAGAGTTATTATATCATCAAACTTCTCTAATTGAAGATAAAGAAGAAGGTGACAGAGGAAGCAGAAGAACAAGAACTAAATGTGAGAACAATGATGAATTTAGAAAAAGCAAAAGAACAAGAAGACCTACTTCTTTTGGTTCAGATGTTTAAGCTTATATAGTAGGAGATAAGCCCCTTACTGATGAAGAAGCCATGACTTCTAAAGATAGAATCATTTGGGAAGAAGCTAAGAAATTGAAAACTAGTCTATCATACAGAATAATGCACGATAGCTAACATATCTTTCTTGGGTGTAAGCTAGTAGATTGAAAATGGATTAAAAACACACACACACACACACACACACACACACACACACACACACACACACACACACACACACAAAGGTTAGGTGGTTCCATAGAAAAATTAAGGCAACAACTATTGCTAAAGGAGACACTCATAAATAAGAGATAGATTATTTTGATACGTAGCCTCCTGTGTTAAGGATTGCATGAATTTGGATGCTAATTGATATATTAGTAATATATAGCTCGGAATGCATCAAATGGATGCTAAAACAATGCCTGTGTATGTGCGCGCACATGTGACCAACCTATAGGATTTGTGGTTTTATTATAGTAAAATAAAGTATGTAGACTACTTAAATCAATTTGTGGCTTGAAACATGCACCAAAATAGCGGCACGGTTAGTTTGAGGGTTCAGGGTTAGCTTCATAATAAATAAGTTAGATAAGTTCATAAATTGAGTTCATATATTGTAAATATGAGAGTTCCTTCCATGTTATTGCTTGCTTATACATCAATGACATGTTGATAATTAGTTCTAACTCAAAAGTTGTTAAAGATATCAAATAGTTTCTTTAAGCCAAGTTTGATATAGAAGATCTTGGTATAGCTGATGTTATTTTGGGCACCAAAATAATCAGAAATGAAGATGAGATTATTTTGATAGAGTTTCACTTTGTAGAAAAGATCTTAAATGGATTTAGACATTTTGGAAGTAGACCAGTATCAAGTCTTTTTGATACATAATTGAGGCTACAAAAAAAACAAAGGCAAAACTATCTTTCGACTTGAATACTCAAAGGGTATAGGATGCCTCGTATAACTTGATTAACTACACAAGGCCTAATATTACCTTTGTAGCAGAAAAATTAAGTGGGTTCACTAGTAATTCAAGTAGTGAACATTGGGAAGTGTGATTAGAGTACTAAGGTATCTAAAGTCATCATCATCAAGCCGTTATCCCAATTAGGGGTTGGTTATATGAATCTTATTCTTCCGTTCCTCTCTATTAAGTACTATCGCTTCATTTAGTTCCAAAGTTTTTAAATTTTTTCTCACAACTTATATTATTGTTCTTTTGAGCCTTCTCCTGCCCTTTTAGAACCTTTTACTTGCATTGCCTCTCTCTTTCTAACTGGTGCCCTTTTCGGTCTCCTTTGGACATGTCCAAACCATCTAAGTCTAATCTCCCTCATCTTATTATTTATTGATACTATCCCTAAATTTTCTCTAATATTTTCATTCCTAATTCTATTCTTTCTTGTCTTATCACTCATTTATCTCAACATCCTCATTTCTACGATGCTCATCCTATGAGTGTGCTCTATCCCTAACTAAGGTATCTAAAGTGTACAATTAATTATGGACTTTATTATTAAGAAGTATTATGTTGTTCTAAAAGGGTACAATAATGCTTACTAGATTTCTAGTGATGACACCAAATTAGAAGTGTGGATGTTTTCACCATAAGAGAAGATGCTATTTCTTGAAAATCTGCAAAACAAACATGCATTGCCACATATATTATGGAAATCAGACTTTATAGCCACGAAGAAAGCAAATGAAGAAAGAGAGTGGCTTGAGACCTTGTCAATCGGTAACTGCTAGAAAACAGCAAGCGAACGAAACAGGCAATCTCGGATTCTCGGTCAAGCGCTAACCTTTATTCATTCTGGTCCAATAGTGTAACATCAACGGCCATTTAGTTCCCCCCTTCATAAATAAGCAAAGCCCAAGCCCGTAATTTTATTTTCAGAGGTTGGCCCCATGAGCACAACCCCTTAATCACCTATTTTCCTAAAATGTTTTTCAGAGGATCTTTACCTTTTCCAGGGTGCAAGGGTTGAAGGGGACTTAGCACAACGGCAAAGCTGTCGTCGTGTGACTTTGAGGTCACAGATTCAATGAGTGAAAATTACCTCTTACAAAATACAATGTAAAGCTGCATATTATTTATCCTTGTGATCCGCCTTTTCTCGGACCCTACATACGCAGGAGCTTCGTGTAGGGGCTGCCCTTTAGGGGGTCAAGGGTTGGGACCAATCCCTGCGAATGCAGGGCAGTCACCCAAAAACCACGCACATTCCTGTCTGGGTAAGCCCGTTACAGAGTCTCCGGCCAGAATTGGCAAATGAAATTTTGGTAACTGAGTCAATATAATCTGCAAATTCCATAGATATCGCCCAAGCGCTTCGTAGCTGCTATTTCTTATTTCTCTTTTAGTTACTCTGGTCTCTCTTTTACTTGTCTAATGATCCCTAATTCCGTGGATGGCAGTCTCTAAATCACGCAAGGGATCATAACTTTATTTTTCTTGTCAACCATTAATAAAGCACATGAGAGTGGCCTCGACGTCTGTAATCATCTTAACCTGTCATGCTTGTGGGATGATCCTCACTTGATGGCCCTACGATGGTTCGCCACAGATAGCAAAACAACATATGCAGCGTCCAATGTCTGATGATCTACCACATTCCTTTATACGGCACCTTCTTTTTAGATAGGCCATATACCAGAATCATCAACTTCTCAGTAAACTAACCTAAGGCGAAGATGTCGCTCTCAAATTGTTGCAGCGGAAGCTACTCAGAGGAGTGGGTGGTGATCCAAATAGCTGTCTTCAGCCCCCGCTTGCACCTTTATCCGTCCAAAGTATTCTGCTGCAGCCCTCGAACCGTCACATAATATGACATTAAGGTTGCATCTTTGAGGCGAAAGCTAAAGACTAAATTCTCTTGTTTAAAGCCTGATCAAATGGCTAAGATCGTGACAGCATAGGCCCAATCACAAGAACATGCTTCTTTGCCAATCAGGATGACAATTTACGGCCAATGCCTCCCATTCGAAACCTATTTGTATACTTTAGTAACAAAAATGCAGTGGTGGAAATTAGTTTAGTCCCACATCGACTGAATACTGGGTAGGGCAAGGAGGTCTACGCATATAAAATGTGCAAAGAGAACTCTGCAACTCATACTTACCTGGACGGGGTCTATCGGTGGTCAAGATGGCCGATGGCCTAGGTCAGCTGCTTCCATTGCACCTGGGAGGAGAGCTGTTCTACCATCTCCCCAAGTGGGAGAGTGGACGTCATAATTTGTGGTAGGGGGGTACGCGTTCGCGCGGCCCCCACCAAATCCAAGGTATGAAAATTTGATCAGGCGGGTTGATTTCGGCACCTTATCTCTATTCTATACTTAAGATAATTAGAAGGATTAGCATGGTAACTGATCATGGAAGAAAGATATTATGTTTTCTGAGGGCAAAGCTGAGCGGGGTTGCCTACTCACACGGCCAGCGCTTAATAATATCAAATCGTTCAGTGGAGCAAATGGTTGAGGAATTGTTGATGAACCCGTGCAATCATTGACCAAGTTATTTTGATCTCTTGAATTCGATATTTATTGAATTAAACGTCTGTTTCTACCTATGTAGCAACTTCCCAGGAGGGGATAATTTCATGCTGGCTTTTCTGAACCCCGAAAATTCCTTATATTTCTTCGTAGGGAAGCCAAGCACTAGTTGATGTGAAATATGGCCGCAAAAATTTGCCTTTAGAGGTTGAGTCTTCCACCGCCAGGAGCATGCCAATGGTATTATGGACAGTGCAGGATCAAATGTTGAATGTCTTAGACTTCAGAGTGATCTTCTCAGAAGGGACATCAGCTTGGCGTTTCCACTGCTGGGACCTGAGCGTAGTCACAGAGTTTTGGTTCAGGAATAGACTAGGCAAAGCAAATATTCGGGAAACATTCATAAAAAAAGTGAAGAAATAAAGTATGATTATGGCATATATGAATTTAAGTTTTGAGTGAGATTTTTAACTAGATTTGTAAGCAATTATAACTGACCAAATGGAGAGAAGCTCAGCTTTTGGAGTGATTGGTGGCGAGGCTCGACTTGGAATCCCTTTCCCTAGAATCAAAAGAACGGTAGGGAACAGCGACACCCTTGTGGAAGAGCATATTCAAAGTCGGTAACAATGGCCCCTTATGGTCAGTAAACTTAGGAAGAACTCTTTAAGGGATTTTGAAGAACATCAGCTCGTCTCTCTGTAATAATTGCTCCAGAAGGAATTTATTGACACTAGAATATCAGTAAAACTCATTTGGACGCCCTGCTCCAATGGGCAATTTTGAGTAAAATCTGCTTTCTCATTGCTTGTAGCTCATGATGAGTAATGGTCCCCGCCCAAAACTCTATGGAACAACCCGGCTATCTGTTATTTAAGCAGTAACGAATCAGAAACTAGAGATCATATCCTTCTCCGAAGCTCAGTAGCATAAAAAATCCGGAGCAGAATTGTCTCCAAATTTAACATGAAGTGGAGCATGCCTCTATATATGATTTCAGTATTCAATGGGAGGGCATCAACCTGAAGAAGAAAGATAAAACTCTTTGGAGGATCTGTTTCATGGCCGCAATCTGGATCATTTGTCTCAAGAGAAAGGCCAGATGCGTCAGGAGTAAATCCAAGCCTCAGCAACTTCTTCAATATTCAGTGTTTGGAATGGCTGCTCTTTGGGCATCTTCTACAACATTTTTCTCAAACCTCTCTGTTGAGACCATTCTCAGAAGTTGGGCAGAAGTCATTGATGACACAAAGAAGAAGACTGAATTCACTCTCAATGGTCTTTGCCTCCTATTGGAAGAACTGAACTTCAACGGGGCTAGCTTTTGCAACCCCGGAGCCAGCGGTAATGGTGGATTACTAAGAGACTACTCAGATAATATATTATTCGATTTTGCAGGTCCCCTTAGGTATGCCGATTCATCCGAAGCTGCAATCGGTGCTTTTGCAAATGACATCGTTATTAGGGGCGGCAAAATATGACACGACACGATAACACGACTCGAACCCGACACGAATTTAGCGGGTTCGGGTCGAGGCTTATCGTGTTTGTGTCATTTTCGGGTGACACGCCAAAAATCGTGTCGTGTTCGAGTCAATGAATTTGACCCGTCGTGTCTACCTATTTGACACGCGACCCACTCATGACCTTATTACCTTAACACTTTAAGACACGATTTGAAAATATAGGACGTGTCTACCTGTTTGACACGCGACCCACTCATGAACCGTCCTATATTAGTATTTATATTATATAGGATGGTTACTTACAAACCGTCCAATATTAGTAGTTATAATATAACTTATATATAGGACGGCTATTCACAAACCGTCCTATATTAGTATTACTAGTTATATATAGGACGGCTATTCACAAACCGTCCTATATTACTAGTTATATATATATAGGATAGCTATTAACAAACCGTCCTATATTACTAGTTATATATAGGACGGCTATTCACAAACCGTCCTATATTACTAGTTATATAGGACGGCTATTCACAAACCGTCCTATATTACTATTTATATAGGACGGCTATTCACTAACCGTCCTATATTACTAAGTTATATTGGAGAATGGAGGGTTCTTCTGGAGCCACTGTTAAGAGTTAATGAGTTATTCTCACACATATACTATAAAGATATTCTCAGAGGAACAGCTTCTTCCAGGTTCTCGTTCGGGTGCATCTTAGAGAATATGAAAAGAAAGCAAAGACATGAGAGTGACAAACTATAAACAGGAATTCACAAAATATAATCCAGAAATCTATGATTCAAGATCTGAATGAAGCAGGATTTCCTGAAATGTAAGCCGAAACAACTTCACCTTCCAGTTTGCAAGCTTCTGATAAAACACATTTGATTGGCAACAGATAAGTGAAAGCTTGCAAACATGATATAATTACAACTAGTGGAACTTCCTCATCCCTCTTTCTGTTCACACAAACAATTGTGTTCCGATTGTCAGAAACTTGGTAGCTTAGAATCATGGGCTCCAATCATCACAATTGCCTAACATATCAATCACTTAGCACCATCTCCATGACTATATCATTCCAATTGTCAATAGGCCCAGACAAGCACCAATGCAGACAATCATTCTGAACTTTGGCATTTTTAATTTTATCCTCATTCCTCAGCAAATGAATGAAATTGCCTGTATAGGCAGGGATGTCCATCAGGTCTCCATTCAAAACACCAACTTCACAATCACATCATTGAAATTTGAAAGTTTTTTGGTATCATATTCATATGAATCATATCTACAACTTCAGTATATATCAGTAATTTCAATAATCAACCTCCATTCCATATATGACTCCCTCTCCAATACATGATACAATACATGATATGATATCAACCACCCATACTGTATTTGTAGATTGTATGTACATACATGATACAATATAACCCATCTGCTGATCTAAGCCATCATTGAAAATTGATGATTAACCCATCTATTTGATCAAAACACCAACTTCACAATCACATCATTGAAATTTGAAAGTTTGAAACAAAGAAAGCACATACATTGATACAGTGTACTTCAATCAAAAGAAAAATAGAGCACATTCATTGAAATGAACTGATCTTTGTATTATATTTGAGTAAAATGTATATACATGAATGATAATATACATTCATTTACAATTTTACATCACTGAACTACAAATTAAAATTCATAATATGATCTGTCCATTCCATTCTAATATCATCTAGATCCAACTTGGAGTAACTCTTGGTTCCAAAATCCACCTACAAGAAACATATAATAACTTAGTTCAGAGATTAGACATGTAATCTTGAATTAAGTCAGGAAATATACAAATCAAAAGTGCAACTTTGGTCAGTAAGTCTAAGTGTTACCTTTCTCAATTGTGAGACAGAAACTCCATTGCGAATGAGGGTTCTCATGTATCTAAGAACATAATATCCACACTCCTAATCTGATTTTTGTTTAGGGCACTGCAAAACAATGCCACCAAAGACAACATAAAAGTTTCAAAATATAATTTCCAACAAGTTCGTGTTTAAAATTATATGAAAGAGTCTAAAGAGCAAGAATTAGTAAACTGTACCTTGGCCTTCTTCCAGTTGAGTTTTGGTGGGTGGTGAATGCCTTCCCTCTCAACCCATTTATACCATGCTCTACACACATATAATTGAAAAGCATTAGATTATGAATATTATTATAGTTGCCAGGTGAGTAGTTATATTATAATAAAAAGAATAATAAAGACTTACTTGTTTATAATTTTCATAAGGTGTTCCCGAATGTGTGCTCCACATGAATAAAAAAAAATTGCATGGCCACCATGCACATCCAAAGCTAGCAACATCCAATGGGACCTATAAAAATAATAGTTCAATTGAATTTTCTCTAATCTTAACTGATGTAGTATTCATGTGTATGAAACTATGAATTGTGAAATTAAAATAACATAATTAAGCAACCTATGTTACAACGTACCCGCTATTGTAGGGAATTAGTAATGCTTGCCCCTTCGCACAAGTCATGAGACCAGGAATGATATCTTCACTTTGTTTGTCCTTAGGCAAATGGTCCAATTGAAAAACAAGAGAAGGGTCAAGGAACTTGTAAATGTCCTTGACCTCTAGTCTATGCAAGCTATCATGCAAATACCTGCATTTGAAATTTGGGTTAATGTCAAATAATTATTAAGTTTTATTAAAAAAGCAAGTATTAAGTAATGTTACATTGATTGGTAAGTCTTAACTCTAATAGAGCAGTTACACGACGTACCCTATATAGACTATGATGTGCATGTACTCCAATTGATCCATATTACATATGGCTATGAGGTCTTCCTTGAAGAGTGGAACCTCAACCACATCGTTTGAAAGCACACACCTCTATCCTTACGGGGTTCATTGTATTTGTGTTGCCTTCATTGGCCGGTACATGCAGTACCCTTAGGAATGGAGGTGTGTTAGGTGGAACCTCCACCTGATACCTACACTGTAAATGTAATCATGTAACATTTTAGAAATTAGTAATGAATATATACAACATATACTGATATACTAGCAGATATAAAAGAAGAAACCCAGTGAGGTAAAATTAGAATATTTTATAATATAACAATAATAACATTGTGACTACTGACTTGTGACTTGTGAGTAGTGACTAGTGAGCACCTAACAAGTGTTTTGAACTAAAGAACTAGTACCACTGACCTATGACTTGTGAGTAGTGACTATGGAAAAACATAAAACTAGTACTACCTGAGAAGGCTGGGATGTGGCTACACTTGCCACTATGCCAGAATTTGCCGGCGGCAAGGTTTGCTTCAATTGCCCCTTGTCTTTGCTCGTGATCCGACTGTCCGACATGTTGCAGACAATATTAATCAATGAACAGTTTAGGAGGACTTAAAAAAAGGTAGGAGAAAATGAAGCCATGACTACAGCTAGTATATATGTACCTTGGAATTGGATATCATTGGTTTTATGTGTTTCTCTGGCCAACACACATGATATCCAATTGCATCCCCAATAGTTTCAACATTATCCCCTTCGACTAGAAATGGAAGGGGAGCATCTGGTTGAATGGCAGTAGTGATGCACACACGCTTAGTGTGTGGAGGCATCAACTTACCATGCAAGGTGGCGGAAGTCATGGGCCGAACCTCGTACAGTGTTGCCACAGCCACATGGTTCTCAAATGTATGTAGCTGCAACATGCACTGACCCACCTGCATTTGAGAAATGACATATATATAATAATTAGTGATGTAATATAAAGTGTAAACTAAAAATAAAAGTAAATAAGTAACATTGTAAAACTAAACAAGTGAATATACATACCTCACTGATTGGGAGTACTTGTTCTGCCACCTCTTCATCTGATAGAGGACTAGGAGTAGGAGTGCAGCTATTATTATTTCTTGCTGGTTGAACTTGAGGTTGAGCTTCAGCTTGAGGGCCGCCAACATCCTCACATGAGGTTCTTCGGCCACCTTGGAGTTCCTTCAATAGTTGATCTTTGACCATGCTATATATTTCCACAACTGTTTGCTTCTTCCATTCTTCCAATTCTTGTAGCGTAGGAGCCTTTTGTTTGGGGAAGAATTTGGAAGGAACAACACCTCGACCTTGGCCCCTTACGGGGCCAGGGTGCTCATTCTTGTTGCCCATTGCCCTATACAGGATGTCCCCCTTTGCAGCAGTGCTGCTAAGAGTCCCTGTAGTTGCACTTTCTTCTTGTTCTTGGGTCAACTCTTCCTGCACACATAAAGATCATAACATGATAAAATCACTATTATATATGTAATATTTAAATAATATACTCTGCAAGGGTATAAAAGTATAAAAGTATTTAACTAGGCAATATGCAAATAAAGTAAAAGTATAAAACTTAAAGTCTTAAACCACTTACAATTCTTGAAGCAATTGTTGCAGTTGTCTCGTTGGCAAAGGTCTGGGAGTTACGCCCTTTCGAATGTGCCATTTTCCATAGAATAGCACGGTCGATGGGATCCGTTGTCCCAGCCTTCTTTTGCTGTAATAAGATTATAAGAGACACTAAGTCAGAGTTAATAAAAATAATAATCTAATATGATTAGACAAATGGAATGTGACATGATATACTTACTACATCTGCCTCTAATCGTGCATAGCCAACCTTTGAAAGGTGGTGCGGCGTATGGTTCTGTTCACGAGCCTTTTGTCCTTTTATACGCTTTGCCTGGACATCAAAGTAATGTGATCAAAGATTCAAAATACAATCAATTATAATAATTACAAGACTCAAAATTTAGCTTGGCTAGTTCAAGTTGTGATTACCTCAAAATCAGGAGATAGCCTATACTGTACAAATTGATTCCATGCTTCCTGGTTAATGAAGCAGGAATACAACTGAGGGACCATGTGAAGCGTAGAAGGATCATGAGAATTTGGAAGTATGTACTTCCTTGCAAGCTCACTCTTCCATTTCCTCCAAGCTTCACCAGCTCCTAGCAAGGCTTGCTTCTTGCACTCATCAGATACGTCAAAGGCAGACTACAAAACAAAAGAAGAAGCATGTTAAAGTGACTAACTAGTGAGTATTGCAGCAACTTTGTGTATCTTATCGTGATTCATATGCAAACAAAAACAAAACATATAAATATAAAGGACATATTATGTTATATGTAGGAAGAATTTACATACCTTGACCATTTCCCATACTGAATCTTTGACTTGTGGCGATACATGTCTCCAATCAGTCACTGATACTGGCACAAGTCTTCTAACAGTGCAACATATGAAGCTAGCATAGGCATGTGCAACACCACCAATCGGTTGGCCTTTAGTGTTGAATTGTACCGTTTCTTTTATTCCAACTGAGCTTCTCTTATTTATATGTTCCATTTGCGTTGGGCCCCTCTCCCTGACCTTTCTCTTGACACTGACCACCGGTGGTGTTACTGATGGACATGTGCTTGATAGCCTTGATTGTTCTGCTTCTGTGTGTTGTAATTGTTCTACTTGTACCTCTCCTACCTCTTCTACTTGCTTCATGTTTGCTTCAAAATAAAAATGACTACAGTTAGACAAGAAAAGAGGAATACAATTATACAGAGATAATAAGCAGTAGCACCCTTGAAAACCATCACAAATTTTTCATTGGACAGTGGAGACTATACTGGAAGCCTCCTACAAGGTCAGATTGTTGCTCCCTCTATCTCTTCAAACAAGCAATTATGCATGTTCCCATTTTTTGTGATGTTGGCATAGTGCCATAGCCCCAGAAGTATGCCATTCTAGTATGCAGAGTGGAAAAAAAAAATGTGATATTTTGTTTTTGTATAACATTCATTATTTGTTGCTTGATTTGGCCATTTCATTAAGTTTCCTATCTCAAAACATTCATTCCAGTCTAATAATAATTTAAATAATCTGTTATGTTCCTTCATCCTTTATTTTTTATTTTGGTCAACTATCACTTAATCATTCCTCTTGTTTCAACAGTTCCAACACATCAAAAATGTTGAAAATCTGACATTGTTTGATGCAGATATGAGATATGTTAATTTAGTTTTTGAGAGATTTTTCTTAATTTGGTTCTTTTTTCTAGGGCTCCCTTAAGGAAAAGAAGAAATTGAGATATAAGCTGTAGCTAGTTTGTGATAAATTAGATAAAGGTAATGTTTTTTTCCATTTTGTAAAAGAAAGAACTAGTTTAATGTCTCTCTCCCTCAATCTTCTGACATCTGTCCTGCTTCTTCTACTGCTCAGTCTGCTCTACATTTCAGCTGGAGACTATTTCAGTAGATGCAGTTCTCTGAGAACCTATCTATCAGGATTCACTGATTCAACACTAATGCACTATGGGCAAAGTCAGAAGACTCAGAACCTTTATAATTTATATGTTTGGTTTTTTCGTCAGAGGAACATACATATCTGATATCTCCCATAATCCCATTCCACTTCCAGGCTTCCAGCTCCGTTTTTTTTTGCTCATCCATCTTTTTCCCAACAAACCCCGTTTCCAGACTCAAATGAAAGACAACATAAATCAAAATCTGAGAAATAGGTGTTTGACAACGAAATGACAGAACAAGTTCAAGGCAAGGATCAGAGAAACCAGACTGAGGTTTTTTTTATTTATCAGATTGTGTTCTTTTATTACTTTTTACTTCATGTATAACAGAATCAGATATATGAAATTACATTAAAGATGCAAAAAATCGTAAATACATACCTTTCTTTGCTTAGATCTGTGAAAGATCGAAGAGGAATGGTCGTTTTCACCTTCTCAGTATAGGTTGGATTGGATCGTTGGGTTGGAACTTGGAAGATTGAAATTAGGTCTGAGAATGACCAAGGTGAAAAGTGAAAACGATATATTATATGTATAGAACCATATAGGATAGTTTTAAAATAACCGTTCTATATAATATACTAATATAGGACGGTTATTCAATAACCGTTCTATAATATACTTAAATATAAGACGATTTTTCAATAACCATTCTATAATTATACTTAAATATAGGACGATTTTCAAATAACCGTTTTATAATATATTTAAATATAGGAAGGTTTTTAAATAACCGTTCTATAATATACTTAAATATAGGACGGTTTTCAAATAACCGTTCTATAACATAATCAAATATAGGACGGTTTTCAAATAACCGTTCTATAATATATTAAATATAGGACGGTTTCAAAATAACCGTTCTATAATATATTTAAATATAGGACGGTTTTAAAATAACCGTCCTATAATATATTTAAATATAGGATGGTTTGTTTATAACCATCTATATATTGAAATATAGGAGTTGTATAAGCTATAAGAGTTATGTATTTAATTAATCTTAGTTGATGCTATGCTTAAATAAAACTAGTTATTAAGTATAGAGTGGAGAAAGAGTTATGTAATTAACTCATCTTAATTTCCTTAAGTTAAGGATGACTGGATGAGCTTAAAAAGACAGAGCATATAGGCATATATGTATTATGTTCATCTCACTATCTCAGGCTCAGACTTCTCAGTTGAGTTGAGTCACTTGAGTATCTATCAGCTTAAAAGCAAAGTTATGTAAGTAACTCATACTATCATATTCAATTCAACATAGTTGTTGAGGTTGAGGTCAGGGGAGGATGAGTAAAGTTGGTGTTAATCATGTATATAATGTATTTAACTCATCTGATGTCTGATGATCTCACTTAAGGATCATCTTAAAAAAGCAAAGTTATGTAAGTAACTCATACTCAATTCAAAAGTTGTTGAATGTTGATGATAATATTGATAAATGATAATAAGTAAAGAAAGAGAAAGAGTCATGTAATTAACTCATTAGGTAAGAATGACTGAACTGAACTAGAATAGAAACAGTTATGTAATTAACTCAGTAGCTTGAGAATGAGTATAGAAAGAGTTGTGTAATTATCTCATTAGAGGATAATGAGTATAGTATAGGAACTAGGAAGGGTCCCAAGGGAATAGTTATTAGTTATTTAGTTATGTAACATTGTAATTAACTCATTAGGTGAGGTGAGAATGTGAACAGAGAATAGGAGTTGTGTGTTGAATTAACACAAATGTTGAATGATATTACTAAAGGAGTTACTAAATTTTACTCTACAATGTCTACATGAATGATGGATCAAAGGATCATGGATGAATCATGAATGAGTTATTCCTAATCTATTATCATCAATTGGGAGTTAGAAATGAGAAACAAATATTGAGTTATATGAGTTGGATACATGATATTCATGAATTTGATTGAAAAGAGATATATTAGATCAATTGGTTGGTGAGACATGTGAAATTAACATAAGAAAATCATTATTCATTAGCATTTATAATTTTATACAACAATATATGACAGTTAGTTAGTCTCTCTCTCACTTCACTTTTACTTGTACAACTTACAAAACTTGGTTAACTTATCTACTAAGTGTAAATTGTAAGTTGTAACAATTGACATGTGACAATGTGTAGCTAAACTGAAAATGGTTGATAAGAAATTGGTTATACGCTTATTTATAACTTATAGTTATAGGCTTATAGTTGGATAATTGGATTTGGGCTTACTTAACTTACATGATACAATACAATTATACAAAAAGACAAAACAATTGCCTTAGACAGTTAGATTAGACTCTAGATTGACTTAGTAGTTAGTATACCTAGATAATTATTAATTAGTTAAAGTTAAACCTTTATGTTCTTTTCAGTTTTCAACTTTCATTTTGTTTTCCCGCCACTACAAGTCTACAAGGGGGGGCCCCGCCCCCACCTCGGATCATCTATCATGATTCATGACATCTAACTATCTAAGTTATCTAACAAGTAAGTTAAGTAACATTAAGGATAATAACTAGGGGCATCAAAATATTTGACAAATGATTGAAGTGTAAGTTTCAACTTTCATTAACTCCACTTGCCACTTGTCAGTTTGGAATTGGAGGAAAGAAGGCTATCAGTCTTTGTCAGGCAGACTGGTCACTTGAAAAGCGAAAATCTAGCACATCACAGACTTCACAGTCACAGACTCATAGTCACACTCACAGATTGGTAATGAAGGAATAAACCATGTGTAAAATAGGACGGTTAGTCCGTAACCGTCCTATATTATTATGTAAAAATAGGACGGTTAGTGTATAACCGTTCTATATTATCTAAATATAGGACGGTTAGCACATAACCGTTCTATATTTTTAAAATATAGGACGGTTAATATATAACCGTATTATATTTTATAAATATAGGACCATTAATACATAAGTAACATAACCAACATTACCAACCCAAGGTTGAAGTTGAAGGCTTGCAGGTTTGCAGCTGCTTTTATAATTTACAATTTTACATCTGTTTCAGATTTCCCTTTCCAGACTCCAGAGGACCGTAATCCAAATTTCTTCTTCAAGTTCAAACATCAACCCTTCTAAGTTCTAACACGATGAGCAGCAACACCCCTACTACAGCACCACAGGTATGTCATGTGTTTGTTTTTTGTTATTTCTCTATGAAATTATGAGTCTGACTCTTTTCATTCCTCTCAATTTCCTCACTCTCGAGTCTCAACTCTCAAGTCTCAGTGTCTCACTCACTCCCTTCCCTTATTACTTATTAGTAATTGTTGGTGAAGTCTGAAGTGTTTAGTTTACTGTCAGTGTGAACTAATTTTTTTTTGTCATTTGCATTTTGCAATATAGGCACAAGTTGAAGTTGGGAGCACTGATGTTTCTGATAACTTAAATATGCTATACCACAACAACGATGATGATGAGTTTGCTGATTTGGAGAACGTGGAGTTAGTTTCAAAATCCAATAGAGGTAAAAAGCATAGGAAACTAATGTCTCCGCTTGGAATTTTTTTGAACACCTTCCTCTATCAGAAGATGGAAGGCAAAGGTGTAAATGCAAGAAGTGCTCTGCAATATACATTTGCGATAGCAAATTTGGTACTGGTAACTTAAAATGTCATATAAAGACTTGTCAACGGAGCTCTTCTCGTGATATAGGCCAGTTGCTTTTATCTCAAAGTCAGGGGAGTATGTTAGTGTCACTAAGTACAGCTTCAGATAATAAGTTTGATCCTGAAGTTTATCGTGAGTTAGTAGCAGCTGCAGTTGTTATGCATGATTTGCCTTTCCAATTTGTTGAGTATGATGGAATTAGAACTCTACTGAAATATTTGCGTGCAGATTTGCACTTGATTAGTAGAAATACAGTAAAAGCAGATGTTCTGAGAATGTATAAAAGAGAAAATGGAAAGATAAAAGAGATGTTAGAATTGGCACCTCGCAGGATAAGTTTGACATCGGATTTGTGGACTTCTTGTATCACTGATGGTTATATAAGTCTCACAGCACATTTTCTAGATAGTCAGTGGGTCTTACAAAAGAGGATATTAAATTTTTGTTTCCTACCACCTCCACATAATGCAATATCATTAGCAGAAAAGTTATACTCATTATTGGTAGAATGGGGGATTGAGAAAAAGATTTTTTCAATCACTTTAGACAATGCTTCTTCTAATGATTCTTCTCGTTGAGTCATTAAGGCATCAATTAAACATCGTGAACACTCTTGTTTGTGGTGGAGAGTTCCTTCATCTACATTGTTGTTGTCATGTTTTGAATTTGATTGTGCAAGATGGTTTGAAAGAAATTGATGATGCTATTCAAAAAATTAGAGAGTATCAAGTATGTCAAAGCATCACAAAGTAGAAAACAAAATTTTTTAGAGTGTGTGAATCACATGTCAATTGAGACAAAAAAGGGAATTAAGACAAGATTATCCTACAAGATGGAATTCAACGTATTTGATGCTTGAAAGTGCTCTTTGTTACCAACGTGCATTTTGTCACTTAGAACTAAGTGACTCAAATTATAAGCATTGTCCTTCTTTCATTGAATGGGAAAAGGCTACAAAAATTTTGAAGTTTTTGGCAGTTTTTTATGATGCCACCTGCATGTTCTCTGGATCCAAATATCCCACTGCAAATCTCTACTTTCGTGCAACATTTGTAATTTATTTGAGTTTAACACAATACATGAGAAGTGATGATGACTATATGAAGCGTATGTCCACCCAAATGTTTGCCAAGTTTTCAAAGTACTGGTCTGAATTCAGCATCATTTTGGCAATTGCATGTGTGTTGGATCCTCCGTATAAGCTCTCCTTTGTGGAATTCTCGTACAAGAAATTGTTTGGCAGTGGCTGCTTGGAGTTTGCTCAAGTTAGGGAAAAGTTATTCTCTCTCTTCAATGAATATAAGGTTAAGATTTATCCTATTCCTTCCTCCTCATCTACACCAGTGGCTAGAGGTGCAGTGTCGATGATAGACAGAACATGTCATATAGTCAAGAGGTTTTAGATGTCATGAAGGTGATTTTATTTATAATTGTATCTTTCATTATATGTCACTTACTACTTAGCATATTAAAATTTGCTATGAAGTATGAATTGTGTTATAGTACGTTGAATAATATAATTGCATTTGCATTAGGAATTTGATTCATTTGAAGGTGAAGGAGGTACTTTGGCTATGCAAAAATCACAATTGGAGCTTTATTTAGATGAACCAAGATTGCAAGAGTCAAAGCTAGACATTCTTGCATTCTCAGAAAGGCAATCAATACAAAGTTGTTTGACTAATAATCTCATGTAAACACTATTTTCTGTAATTTTATTTACATTTATATTTGAATCAAATGTTGATTTTAGGTATCATGAACTAGTTGCCATGACTCGTGATGTCTTGAGCATTCCTATATCTACAGTTGCATCGGAGTCTGCTTTTAGTGTTGGTGGTCGGGTTCTTGACCAATATAGATCTACTTTAAAGCCAGAAACCGTGCAAGCATTGATTTGTGTGAGAGATTGGCTATATGGATTGAAAGGTAATAGTTTATAATTCTATATTTACATTATATTTTATATGAGCTTAGTAATAACTAATGCTTGTTTATTCTATATGATTGTAGACTCTACCATTACAGTTGCCATGGATGAGCTTACTAAGGACATTATAAGCATAAGTAGCACTGCAGGATCACTTCAACCAACTAAAGACTCTGGATCAATTCATTTTGATTAATTTGTATAATTTTCATGACTTATTTTAATTTGTTGTGTTTGATACATAATACATTGATGGAAGTATATTTCCATCATGTGCTACTTAATCCATATTTATTTACTACTATTGTGGTTATTTGATTCATTTCAATCTCTTTTTTTTCACATATCATGTGAATTGTGAACTTGTGAAGTGAGTCAGTGAGTGACTGAGTGGTGTAATACTAAACTATAAAGAACTGTGTTGCTTCTAAATAAAATAACAAAATATTATAGGAACATTATTGGTAATTTGGTTGTCTATGTACTTGTCGTGTGGTGTGGTGGATCAGCCACCAGTAATTCAATGGATATAGCAATGACCAGTGACAATGAGCATGAAAGGAGTTGGAGAAATGAATTCCCTCCTAACAATTTATGTGGGGGTTGGTAACTTGGGTTGAAAGTCTAGTTCTTCATAACTGAAAGACCCATGCTATTCAATTCTGATTTTTACGCTCCGACCTCATTGTCATTGCTTCGGGTGATCAAAGATTCAAGATACAGTTCAGTCAGAATCAAAAGATCAGTCATAACGGTGGAGTGGAATAAAATTATAAAAAGTAAACTATAGGATGGTTATTTCACAACCGTTCTATAAAACCTAACATATAGGACGGTTATTTCACAACCGTTCTATAAAATCCGTAATATATAGGACAGTTATTTCACAGTCGTCCTATAAAACCAATGATATATAGGACGGTTATGTTACAACCGTCCTATATGTTAGGGTTTTATAGAACGGTTGTGAAATAACCGTCCTATATGTTAGTTTATTTTATTGTGGTTGTTTTGGGATTTGGCCCGTTCGGGCCTTAGCAGCCGTTCTATAACTTCTATTCACTTGGGAGTTGGGACTTGACTTGAGAGGGCAGTTTTTTTAATATGTCGGGTCGGGTCGTGTCGTGTCATTTCGTGTCGTGTATCCAACACGACTCAATCAATTAATCGTGTTACACAGGTCGTGTCGTGTCATTTTTTTAAGAACCGGGTCGTGTATGAGTCATAGGTTTTTGACACGACTATTAAGCGTGCCGTGTTCGTGTCGACCCGTAACACTATTCGTGTCGTGTTCGTGTCGCCACAAACACGACCCGCCAACCCGAATTGCCACCCCTAATCGTTATCTTGAGGTCCTTTGATCTTTAAGGAGACTCTTAACACGATCAGATGACTCGAGAATGGAAACAATTCAGCTTTGGAGATTCTGATGCATTCTCGATAAAATAAAACACAGTCTAAGAGATTCATAAGTTCCCCCTTCTAACACCTTCAGATGAACCAATTCCTCTACTGACCAACTAGCACGTGAGGGTGTCATTCTTGAGGACCTAAAGAATTAGAGGCGCTGGATTTGAATAATATTCAGCCCCCCAATTCATCTTTGATTTCTTATTTAATCACTTGGCTATCTCTGGTTATGGGTAATGGAGTCTCGGACCATCTCGGTCCCAGTTGTACTCACTTCTTTTGTAATGTTCATGAGGAGAGCTTTTGGCTTCTCTCCTCCTATGCAATAGATCTTTCTCTTTCTCTAAACAAAATTATAAGTCAATAATGAGTCTCAATAGGTGTAGACACTCTTAAGCATATTAAAAGGTAGATGCTACCTTTCTTAGTCATGTTGATTATGTTTTGTAGTTCTATACTATTCATCATGTTTGAAATGACTTGTATAGGTTAGAAATCAAATTTCATGACCATTTAATGCTTTGAGCATATATTTCTTTGGTCAGAAATCAAGATCATTCATTTTTATTTAGTGTTTCAAAGAGCCAAAACAAGTGGCTAGGATTATTCAAATACGATGATTTCTTATGGGTTATTTAGTTTCTATACATCATATCTTCCAAAAAATGCTCTAGGAGCAACATCCTAACCTATTGGACTCTTGAATAAATTATTACTGAACTTTGTGTTTGATTTGATAAATTTCATGGAATTTAAAATTGTGAGAGCTTCAAATTTTATTCAAGAATAAATTAAGAGATAAAAAAAGTAAATATTTATAAAATTTTTGATTATTTAGAGAATTTTTTGAGTGTAGTTGACCTTAGTATTTCTTGTGTGAGGCAGCCAACCATCCATAAAATTGAACCCGAGAATACCGCCTGTGTGGAGTCGTATCACGTAGTCTGGCTTGGTATTGGACAATAATACAATCTTTCTCTATTTTCTTTTTGTTGGTTAAATCATACAATCTTTCACACTTCTTTTTTTTTGGTTGCTTTTTGAACTGGTAACACATACAAGTTACAACTCTTTACATATGTATACCATTGATGACTAAACAATACATTAGCCCAGTGATCTAGACCGCTAAATGCTACATAGCATGTTGACTTGACTTACAATAAATCATAGTTGTTTCCACATGCAACATTAGTAAGCAAGGGTAGGCTACTTTGAGTATCCTACAATCAAGAGTCATCGTGAAGATCAACATTTTTCAGATCTTATTGATAGCATCTGCAGTCAACGATATTAGATCTTATCGATCACATCCATGATCACCAATCTCCGATCTCATGTAGTTTGCCTTAGCCAATGTCTATCTCACATGATCTACCTCACCCACCATCGATTCCGTTCTTGATCGACAATAATGTTTGTGCTGTTTCATTTAAAGGTTAATGCTCTCCCAATATTTAGAATGCCCAAGCCCTTCAATTTTTTAGATCAATTGCCAACATGGAGGGATCACGGCCCACAAGTAAGGGAGTTGTGTCATCCAAATTCCCTATCAAGAGATCAATCTCATGAAAATCGTTCAAAAAGCCTCCAATTTGACATTTTCTGGTGAATTAGGTATCCGAGATACCATTGATCATTCTCATATTCTCATAAATTGTCTTGAATCGCTTCAATCGTCATTCGATTTCACGATCAATGCTCAATGTAATGCCTATTACCAAGAATTTTTCTTTATTCAGATGAAATCAAGATTGGTTCATTGCAGAGAAATCGAAATTTTGAATTGAGTTGAGATTATATTCTTTAGTCAATTATTAAGAAAGCAATCCTTCAATTACAATATTTAATCGGCAAGCTAATGCCGAAATTATCTTTACGTCAGCTTGAGGAGGGGTGTTAGGAAATGATGTAATCACAGGATTATAACCGATATCTCCTGTTGTAATCACGTGATTAAAGTAGATATTTTATGCTATAATCATGGTGAAAATTTTCTATATATATATATATATCTATTACCTTTTGATAACCAATCAATGTAGTAAAGATGTAGATCCTATTAGTTCAAAATGTTATTTTTTCTTTCCTTTGAGAGAGGTATGTGAACTTTTGAAAGTCGGTGGGAAAGTTGAGAAATTGGAGAAACCGAATGTCAAGTGGATAATGATTTTAGAGAAATGGTGACTAAGGCCAAAAGTCACATTGTTCGAGATTTTGATCTTCAGAGGACATGGTGACTATAGTTATGGGCATTTCAAAGATTTTGTTCTCTTATAGTAGTTTTTCATGTTAGTTCAAGGAGTGAGCCTATGTTGGGGAACCTAACCATACCAACTAATGAACTCAAATATGAGAATGTATATAGAGAAACTCAATGGATATGTAGATTTATTAAAATGATTAATGAAATTTTCAAATATTCATCCCGAAGGACCCATCTAGTCAGGGATTTGTTTCTTTAGGAGCTATTTTTGGGCTATTACGTTGGATGATATATTTCACTTTGACTGCCTTGGGCCACGATGTACATCTCCTAAATAAATCGTCAAAGAAATGCAACAAGACTACATCTTCTAAATCGATGAGATGTACTACCTCAAACCTATGACCTATGTACTAGAGAGGCGCCTAAAAAATACGGCTATATTAGTTTATATTCTAAATTAATTGAGTTATCATTTTAATCTTAATTATTATTTTTTTTTTATTCAAATGAATCTTCAATTGTTAGATCTCCTAACTTTGTTAAGTGAGATATGATGTGGCATGCTAACTTGGTTATTGACTTGAACACCAAGCAAGGATTGCTAGGTTAGTATGTTTTTGTGTAAATCAAAAGTGCAAAATCCCAGAAGAAAAATATAATGTTCGTTCATCAGAGGGATGTCAACAACCCGTGACTCCCCTCGCCCTTCACCTGTTTGGGGCAGTTGGGGCAAAAAATAGTGACCTGCACTCGGTGACAGGCCAAAAGTTTGTAACCGAGTTGGGTTAGGGTTGGGGTGAGTCGATGAGTAAATTTTCTCGACCCCGTGCCCTACTAACCCTAACCCCTAACGCCTGTCCAACTAACCCAACTCAACCGCTCACTCTTCTTTCTAAAGCTAGCAATCATAAGTCATTACAAATCTTACCCACTTTCCAGGCCATGCACCTGAAATCTGATCCATAGTTTATCCTTGCCTTTGTTGTTAAAAGTACTAATGGAAGATGTGTGTATGAATTGGTGTTTTATGTTTTCAAGTGATCCAAATCGTATATCATGAAGGTCATGCTAGTGAGGAAGGATGCACAACAATTCAAACACCTGAGCCTCTCAGTTTTAGAGCATTTTCAACAATAGACCCTCTATAAATCTACTCTTCTGGTCACCAAATGCCACATTAGTGGTGCACTCCTCCACCTTCATGCATAGCATTGATTTGGCTCGCCTTGCTTTGAGTGTTATAGTTGCCCTGAAAGGGAATTTCACTTGTGAGGATTTTGCATGACACAGTGGAAATTCCATGACGCGATTTAACGGTTTTGGATTGGTTTCAAAGTCAAAGATTATTTTAAAACGTCGAATAATCCAAGGTAGAATTGAGAAATGGTCAAAAGTTCGGGATTTTCTCAGTAAAAAAAAAAATTCAAAAAAGAGAAAGAAAAAAACAACGTGGATTAATCCAAGATAGAATTGAAAAATCGTCAAAAGTTCGATATTTTATCAAGAAAAAACCTTCAAAAAAACATTATTACATGGCTGAGAGGCTGGTATGTGTTTGAGGAGAGGGAATTTAGTCCCACATCGGCTTTGAGAAAGTCATAAAGGAGTTTTACGCATATAAAAGAGGAGGAGGTAGAAAACGAATGCATACTTACCTGGACGGGGTCTATCGGTGATCAAGATGGCCGATGGCCTAGGGCAGCTGCTTTCATTGCACTTGGGAGGAGAGCTGTTCTACCATCTCCCCAAGTGGGAGAGTGGACGTCATAATTTGTGGTAGCGGGGGTACGCGTTCGCGCGGCCCCCAACAACTCCAATGTGAAAAAATTGCTGCTATTATTTTATTACGGAAGAAAATACACCTGGGCATAATAGCAAATCAGACGGTATGATTGTCGTTTGCCAGAAAAAGGGTTGGTGTGATTATGTAAAAGTAGGTCCTTGGATCACTATAAATTGATAATGAAATTATAGAATTCCCAAATTACCCTTTCGAAAAGCCATAGCCTAAACGCCCTGTCTGATTTAATCAGAATGAGCAAAGAAGAAACAGGATGAGCGAAAACCAGCCATCTGATTTCCGTGGTCTGATCATCGCAAACAACGAAATAATCAGATCATTCCTCCGCATCACAGCAGAGTCCCCAAATATCCCCGATGAAATCCGTCAAATTGCTTCAAATCTCTCCTTCCAAAACTCCATTCCGTACAAATCCCTCAGAAATCTGTACTTCGCAGCTCCATCTTCAACCAGACCTAACCTTCTCCATCTTTTCTCTGGCTCAGAATTCCTTTTCTCAACCCCTAAACCTAGAGAGAAGGTGGAGATCTGAAATTGATGTGGAAAATTGAGAAATCTTCTATGTTTTCAAGTTTGAGATTTGAAAAATGGTTCTTTTTCTGATGTTTTTGTGGAATTTCAGAGCGAAGAGTTGAAGCAGAGATTGAAGAAGCTTGAGGAACTTGTGGAGAGGAACGAGTATGAAGAGCTTGTGAAGGATATCACGCCAAGGAAGCAGCCGGAGGAACCTTTCTCGTCGTATAAAGATCAGCTAGGGTTTGGTAAGGATATTACTTGCATTTTTACATGAAATTTTCTTTATATTTGTAATTTAAGTTGAATTTTAATATTAGATTTGCTTAAATTGGAAAATTACATCTGGGTTGGAATGAGTATGAATTGAGCTTAAGACGATCAGTCACAACCTGGATCACATCTTCAGCAGTTTCTAATCGAATTTAAGAATTTGATTCTATAATTGTTATATTATC
Organism: Warburgia ugandensis; assembly: GCA_035236585.1. NCBI lineage: Eukaryota > Viridiplantae > Streptophyta > Magnoliopsida > Canellales > Canellaceae > Warburgia > Warburgia ugandensis. Next base: position 3,242,922 of record CP141131.1, on the reverse strand, counting down.
ACAGTATCGCAATAATTATATCCACTTTTTCTTCAGTTATGGATTTTCCTTTGGCTAGTGATCACAGTTTCAAGTTCATTTCTATTTTGACAGTCATGGCAGATTTCTTTACCGCTAGCAGTACTAGTATATGCAAGATTGGCCCCACGGCAATTGTCAAAAAGATGCGAATGGTTGGATTAAAATGAACTGATTGTAATGTTGCTTCTTGATGATGTTTGATTTTGTTTGCTGGGAGTAGGATAGGTTAGAGTTGGATTTGATTTATCTCTTTGGATGAGAGATCTGGAAGCAACAGCCATGTGGCTCCTTGCTTATGCCTTCCTTTCATTGTCAAGGACAAATGGGCTTGTTCGCTGATAGCTTTTCACCCTTGTTTCATCTTGGAAGCTGTCAAGTTATCTGCAAGGGTGCATGGTGAAGATCAAATGCGGGTAGGATGTTGGAAACGTGAATGATTGACATTACTTGTAGTAATTTTTAAGAAACTGCCATGAGGGAACGAGGGATATTACATGAATTTGGGTGCTAGCAGCTAGGACATGTGATGGATGGTCGTGGCATTTCAATTTCTGCCCTCTCTTCCAAAATGTGTGGTTTGATTTTGGAATAGTCATTTCAATTTCTAATCTTCAATTTGGATAAGGTATCTCAATCACTCTAATGGGGCAGCCTGGTGCACAAAAGCTCTCGTGTATGTAGGGTTCGGGAAGGGTGGACCACAAAGGGTCAATAGTACGCAGCCGTACTGTGCATTTTTGTAAGAGATTGTTTGCACGCATCTCAATCACTCAAATCATCATCAAGACCTTATTCCAATTAGGGTTCGGTCTCATGAATCTTGTTCCTCCATTCCCTCCTATAAGTGTCATGGCTTCATTTAGTCTCAAAGTTTTTAAATGTTTTCTCACCACTTCTATCCACGTTCTTTTGGGCCTTCCCCTTGCCCTTTTAGAACCTTTGACTTGGATACTGGGGCCGTTGTTGGAAATGTCCAAGTCATCTAAGTCTAATCTCCCTCATCTTGTTACCTGTTGGTGCTGTTCTTAATAAATAAATAAAACTCGTCTTTCTCACTTGACTTGAGGAGTATCCTGGAGCATTATTTTCATTTTGTGGGTTTTAATGACTATGGTGCCTGGTGGTAATGTTTCCTTAAAGGAAAGATGAGCTCTATTAATTTTTGAATAATGCAAAATCGTGCTCAAGGTATGCATCTTATCTTTTGCATTTCATATTTATGATGTCAAGATCAGAAAATCTATCTTCTGGGCAGCAGAGGCTGGAAACTCATATCATGCGTATCCACCAGAAAGCATGGTGGCTATTTACTGGGAGGTGCCTTTAGTTTGATGGAGACTTTCACATGTCTCTTACATTATGTTATCTAATTTTCTGGAGTCGCAGAACTAGACACAATTTCTTGTCGAAACACATCTAGTGAGAATAGGTTTTCAGGAAAAACCTGCAGACAAAGAGAAGCTATGGCCGGATTCTGGGAACTAGAATATGGTGAACCACATAAGGAATGCACCTTATGTGGAATTTTATAAACCACCTCATGTTATAACATAGGAAAACTTACAAAAGTACATTGCTGGCTGTGAAACCTGCTAATTGTGTAATAAAAGGTCAGGGGTGTAATTGTGTTACTGCATCATGTTCATTTTGTTAATTTTCATCTGGTTTCTCATTTTTGGTGAATCTTTTCCCTTAACTACTACAATCACTGGCATTTTTATCAAATTTATGAAGATTTTTCCTTCTATTTCTCCAGGAAACTATCTGGCTAGTTATGAGTGCCAATCTGAATCCCTAGTGCACTTTGAAACTTTCAATTCTGTTTGCACAAATGTTGGAACAGCTTGAGATATCATGAAGTCTTTTATGGAGCTTTTTGGGGAGATGAGTGCTTTTGAGATCCATCTGATCATCTCTAGTACTTGGGTTTGAGTATTGGGCTTTGGTTGGAGCAAGTTCATGTGATCTATAGTCACTTGTTTGTAATTACTTGTTCACAGTTGTCATACACTTAAATATGGGTAGATATCAGAGTTTGAATCCATGTCTTTGCTCTGGAATGTCTGTCTATCCATCGATTAGACCAGTCTATGCCAACTTTATCTGACCTTATGTCTTAAGAAAGTGTTGGTAGAGGAAGTTTACCTTGAAAGTAGCAAATCACATTTTTCCAGTGTTTGTCTATCTATGGATTAGACCAGTCTATGCCAACTTTATCTGAATTTTTCTTAAGAAAATGTTGGTAGAGGAAGTTTACCTTGAATGTAGCAAATTGTATTTTTCTTGCGGTCTTTTGTTTATCCATTTCCTTTGCTTTTGCCATGAGGCATGTAGAATCTGCTTTGTTCAGTATTTGAAGTTTCTGCATCACCAGCATGCAGTTGTCAACCCTTACAGAGAAAATTTTACAGCTGAATAATAATAGCAACTTCCTCCTTCACATAATTTGGTTTCTCTGGCCAGTACTCTCATATCAGGAATATAATAAAAGGGTATCTGCTACCACATTATTCTTTGGTTTGAATTAAAAATCTTTGCTCCCTGAAATTGTTGAGTTCTGCTTTGATCACATTCTACTCTATAGAAACTCTTAAATCTTATCATAGAAATTTCCAGCTATCATACCAGTCCAAGTTTAACTTGGACTAAATTTATATTCCATGCTCCGCAATGCTGCTTTTCTGCCACTTCTGGGGATGGTGATCGGTCATTTGGTTTAGATCTTCATTATTAAGATCAATGCTTGGCTTTTCACTATCATGCTCTGCGTGGGATTGCTTCAAGTTGATTGACTACTTGCATACTAAGTTATGGTTTGACAGGTCTCCATGTGGTGGTGACAATGTTCACGGCCTATCTGGTTGGATATGCTGCATTCAGAGCTCTGTTCAATCATAGTACTGTTATGGTACCTTCTGAAAACTCTGTTATTGCTGCATTATGTCCTACCGTTCTATAGTTCTACTCTTATCGCAGTTTTTTCTGGTATCATTCGCAAGGAGAAATAATAAATGCAAGTGCGCATTTGCCACTTCTCAGAAATGACTGTGCACTAGGCATCCACGTCTTTTGGGAGATACAAAATTTTTGAGATCCCTAAAAATTAGGCATGGAAAGGGAAGACTATGCATATTGTGGACTTGTTTTGGATAAGTTGCTAGTGCTCACTTGCATTTATAATTTCTCAAGAGAAATAGGATTCAAATATTCCTCTCATCTTCGAGCTCGACTTAAGTGCAGACACCTGTTCTCATTTTGCAGAATGCTGCTGGCGGCGTCTTTGGATTGGTGTGTGGCATGCTCCTCGAAACGGTTCTATTTATAATTAGAGCTTCCAGTAAAGATGTTCTCTCTTCTTCGACTCAGAAGAAAAAGAAAGAACAATAGCAACACGTTCTCCCCAAGGGGGTTTTTGCCTTGAGGAAAAATGCATTGCCTTCGGTTCAGGCTTTGCACTGCTAATTTAGGAGTAGGTAGCTGGTTTGACTTTCTGCGAGATAATTTTTGTAATTTTACATGTAATAATCCCATTTCTTTGCTGACATTCTGTGTGAAGTAATGTGTAGATTTTTCACCGAAGATCAGGAGTTACACATATGACACTTGCCACGCACATACTGCTCGTCTGCCAAGTTGGTGTTTGATTCCTTGATGCAGGATCACTTTGGAACCCATGGGATCAAATATGTTAAGAAGCCAACGAGCTTCCTGTGTGTATGTTGTGCTGAGATATTTCTCTTGCGGTTAGAAGGATGGAATGAGCAACTAAAACTTAGAAAAGCTTCGAGTCGGAGAAATACAAGTGGCCGGTTCCTCTCGCTAACTTGCCAGGCTTAGAGATGTGTGGTCTTTCTGAGCCTTGTCATCATCAGCAAAAACTTGGCTCGGCTTCTCTCATTTTGACAGCCTTGGTCAAGTAATCGGAGACTGGTTATCGTTACCCCTGGTTTACCCCATGCATGGGCTTGTTACTTAAAGGGCAGCCCCGGTGCACCAAGCTCCCGCCTATGCAGGGTCCGGAGAAGGGGCGGATCACAAGGGCCTATAGTAGGCAGCCTTACCTTGTATTTTGCAGGAGGCTGATTCCACACCTTAAACCTGTGACCTCAAGATCACATGACAACAACTTTTACTGTTGCGCCAAGGCTCCCCTTCGCATGGACTTGTTACTTGTCACGGATAGGCTTAATCATACAGGACAGAGGAAACAGAGAGTCATGAGAATAACCACTAGATCCACAAGTTTCTAACATCAAACATATTGCCATGGATTGGAATTTTGTTTCTCATCTTACTTTAAAAGTGAAATAAATAAGTGGGCAATGCTGCCATATTTCTCTCTCTCACGGATAGCGAGAAGTGCTTCTGATAAAAAGGAAAAGTTTTACTATTCCAGAACGCCTTAGTCCTTGCAAACAGCCCCAGTGTCTCGTAGCAGAAGTCAGGAGTCATACGAATAACCACTAAGCCCACAAGGTTCTAAGATCATGCACTTGCTGGGCTCTTTCTGACTTTTGTTTCTTCCAACCCCTTGTATTTTCACTGGAGAATCGTACCATCAACTATGGAAAGTTCAAAGTACGAAATCACATGAGTCCTAGTACCGTACCTCCTTGCTAATCATCATCAAAGCCTTATTCCATATAGGATTAGTTCTGCCTTTTTCCACTATCAAGGATTTTAAATATTTTCTCATCACTTCCATTCGTGTTCATCTAGGCTTCTGTTTGCCTTTTTAGAGCCTTTAACTCGGATAGACTAGTATAAACATAAATATTCTTGTCTAAAGTTCTTAAAAAAACTCTGCATATCCGGCATGGATTACAAATTAATGTCTTTCACGATGGACCTTCAACTAAACGAGAAGAACAAAAACATTTCTATAGCATGACATATCATCATAACAGTGTTGGAGATTTATAGTCCTAGCCCAAGATCAAGTGTACACAAAATACAAATTTTACATGGTTCGGCTAATATACCTATGTCTACGGGAGATATAAAGCAGTTTTACCATAAAATGAAATGATACATGAGAAGAATTACAGGGGATATTTACAAGGGTTGTTCTTGATCGATCTTCAACTCCTCCCTATTTATAGGGTTTTCATAGCTTAATTTTCAACAAATTGTTCACAAAAGTCTTAGGCGGTGGCCGTCACAATTGATGTCGGCGCTCGCATTTGAAAGCTTTTGTCGATACAGCAAAGTTTGACGGTAGTTGCTGAAAAAAAAAATGGAATTGGACCAACACATTGTTGCCTATCTTGCTGTACGCCCTATCTTTCCTTGCTACTCTTCTAAATTTTTGTTCATTCGTCCAATTTACTTATCGTTTGGAGTCGTCAGATGTAGTTTTCCGCAGTTTTCTTCTTCTAAATCATTGAACAAAAGTCTCCTTAGTATATGGCTCTTAAATAAAACACCGTCAATTTTTTAACTTTCTTTAGGGTAATAATGCATGTGTCCCTTATTTTTTCTCGCCAAACCATCACTAAATTGTATTAATTATGAATATGGAGAATGACTTAGATTTAAATAAAAAAATAAAAAATCATAATATATGAAAAATAAGGTATAGACTTCTTATGATGCTCTTGAGCGTGTTGTCATGAGACCCAATTTTACTGCACACCCAATAAGCTTGTCACCTATTTGCTATTGCCTTTAGAGGCCATTCTTACCCAGCCCAGATTCAAAAAGGAGAAGTCTCTAGAAGTTCTTTAGAAGCTTCTCATGTACGCTAAGCTGAATACAGTATATGCACTTGGGTGTACACCAATGCATAGTATGTATTAGTCTAGAAACATCCCTATTCAGGAAGAAGATAGAGTACTCTAGAACATTTTAACGCAATCGTACAACATTGGATAATTAATGCTTGTACATAATCTAGACCATTGATTGCTCCATCCAAAGCTTATAAATAGAGGAGAGCCCATTAGTTGTAACACAGAGAAAACTATTTGAGTTGCAATACAAGTTATCTTTAAGCAAGTCATTTTTTGAGTTCTCTTAAGTTTTCTCATTGCTCTTGTAGATGAGTTAGTGTAGTCTTAGCAAGTGAAAATTAGAAGTTAAAGGCTGAATTGTAATTTACAAGAGAGTTGCACACAAGTGCAGCCCCGGTTAGGCAAAGAAAATTGCAATCCTGTGACAGTGCTCGCTAGTGTGACTCTTATAACATTCATGTTCAATAGACAGAAGTGCACACCCCTCATGCAGGGTCTTGAACCTTGTCACCCAAATAAGAGACAACTCCTTGCACCAGTGTGCCAAAAGGCTTTGATGCCAAAACTATACATTATTAGGCATTATAATTGTCCAAATTGGCCTAACTATAGACTCAACCAAGGGGCTATAGACGGACAATTTAATCAATCAAAGTGGGGCAATGTACACAGGGATCATAGGCACTGCAACAATCTTCCGTCCAAAAAAACACAAGCATGTAAGCCAAAAAAAAAAAAAGCTCAAGGAGAGCCAGCTTTCATGGCATTTCATTTGAAGTTAGTTCACACAGGTGCCTACATTGCCGATTAATTATGTCGGCAGGAGATTGTTGATAATCCGCTGTGGAAAAAGAAGATGACAATGTAGACATTAAGGGAGAAATTATACGAGGTTTTCTGCAAGTGGATGAGCATTATATGAGTGCAAGACTTGGATTTTCTGCTTAGTGAGAATTCCAGTAAAGAAGTGGTGGACCCCATTGATGGAGAAAAGGATAAAACACTTAAAATTGATTGTTAAAGAGAATGTGGTCCCTAAAACAATCGATCCATCAAAAGAAAATGTGACCCCTGGATTGTTTTTTGTAAGGAGGACATAACAAATAGAGTATGAAGTAGGTAACCCTTGGATGATCTAACTCATTCATCTGATTGATCAAGCTTTGCAATTTGTAAAACATGCAGATTAGATGAGTTTGAAAGTTTACTCCGCATAAAAAATGGTCTAGATTCTATCACAAAAATCGGCATTTCATGATGCTAGAATCTTCTAGAGGTCGTGATTTTTCGTTTCCAGGACACTGAAAGGTGGAGTAATTAGACGAACGTTTCTTGTGCAAAAAATGTGGTGTTTTATTACCCAACGCCTTATGCAACATTTTCAGTGTACAAAGCTCCCATGTATGTAGGATTCGGAGAAGGGCGGATTACAAGGGTTTATAGTACACAGTTTTATCTTGCATTTTTATAAGAGGCTGTTTCTACATTTTGAAGCCGTAACTTCAAAATCACACAACTTCAACTTCACCTTTATACCAAAATTCCCCTTAGTCTGAAAAAGTGATTCCACCATCAAGTTGACAAGCAAAGGCGATTGAGTGATTGATAACGTAATCTTTGCATCTCTGAGTCAATCTCCTATCATTATTGACACAGTGAGAAACTTTTCCGTTTCTTCATTAACACCCACCGAATCCCCTGGACTAAGGAGGGCAACTTCTCCTGCACCAGCCCAAGGAATTAGAGCTCTTACGAGGATCTACGAATGCTCAATCTTGACTCAAAAGGCCACACAAAAAGTCATATTATTTTGCATCAAAACTGATTCTTTACGTACCGTTGTTCCATGGTCCCGTTTAAGGCCTTCACGTACTGGTAGCTAGCTAGGTTCATCGACAGTAAAATTATCTTTGCGGGACTTTTAGATTATGGGTCAAGGTGTAAAAACAGTCTCTTACAAAATACAAAATAAGAATGCATGCTAGTGCTTTTTAGCCTACCCTTTTCATAAACTTGGCATAACCTGTACGGGGCTGCCTTTTCTTAGGTTCATTGACTGTGACTAGGGGCGGCAAAATATGACACGACACGATAACACGACTCGAACCCGACACGAATTTAGCGGGTTCGGGTCGAGTCTTATCGTGTTTGTGTCATTTTCGGGTGACACGCCAAAAATCATGTCGTGTTTGAGTCAATGAATTTGACCTGTCGTGTCTACCTGTTTGACACGCGACCCACTCATGACCTTATTACCTTAACACTTTAAGACACGATTTGAAAATATAGGACGGTTCATGAGTAACCGTCCTATATTAGTATTTATATTATATAGGACGGTTACTTACAAACCGTCCTATATTAGTAGTTATAATATAACTTATATATAGGACGACTATTCACAAACCGTCCTATATTAGTATTACTAGTTATATATAGGACGGCTATTCACAAACCATCTTATATTACTAGTTATATATATATATAGGACGGCTATTAACAAACCGTCCTATATTACTAGTTATATATAGGACGGCTATTCACAAACCGTCCTATATTACTATTTATATAGGACGGCTATTCACTAACCGTCCTATATTACTAAGTTATATTGGAGAATGGAGGGTTCTTCTGGAGCCACTGTTAAGAGTTAATGAGTTATTCTCACACATATACTATAAAGATATTCTCAGAGGAACAGCTTCTTCCAGGTTCTCGTTCGAGTGCATCTTAGAGAATATGAAAAGAAAGCAAAGACATGAGAGTGACAAACTATAAACAGGAATTCACAAAATATAATCCAAAAATCTGTGATTCAAGATCTGAATGAAGCAGGATTTCCTGAAATGTAAGCCGAAGCAACTTCACCTTCCAGTTTGCAAGCTTCTGATAAAACACATTTGATTGGCAACATATAAGTGAAAGCTTGCAAACATGATATAATTACAACTAGTGGAACTTCCTCATCCCTCTTTCTGTTCACACAAACAATTGTGTTCCGATTGTCAGAAACTTGGTAGCTTAGAATCATGGGCTCCAATCATCACAATTGCCCAACATATCAATCACTTAGCACCATCTCCATTACTATATCATTCCAATTGTCAATAGGCCAAGGCAGGCACCAATGCAGACAATCATTCTGAACTTTGGCATTTTTAATTTTATCCTCATTCCTCGGCAAATGAATGAAATTGCTGTATAGGCGAGGATGTCCATCAGTCTCCATTCAAAACACCAACTTCACAATCACATCATTGAAATTTGAAAGTTTTTTGTATCATATTCATATGAATCATATCTACAACTTCGGTATATATCGGTAATTTCAATCATCAACCTCCATTCCATATATGACTCCCTCTCCAATACATGATACAATACATGATATGATATCATCCACCCATACTGTATTTGTAGATTGTATGTACATACATGATACAATACAACCCATCTGCTGATCTAAGCCATCATTGAAAATTGATGATTAACCCATCTGCTGATCAAAACACCAACTTCACAATTACATCATTGAAATTTGAAAGTTTGAAACAAAGAAAGCACATACATTGATACAGTGTACTTCAATCAAAAGAAAAATAGAACACATTCATTGAAATGAACTGATCTTTGTATTATATTTGAGTAAAATGTATATACATGAATGATAATATACATTCATTTACAATTTTACATCACTGAACTACAAATTAAAATTCATAATATGATCTGTCAATTCCATTCTAATATCATGTAGATCCAACTTGGAGTAACTCTTGGTTCCAAAATCCACCTACAAGAAACATATAATAACTTAGTTCAGAGATTAGACATGTAATCTTGAATTAAGTCGGAAATATACAAATCAAAAGTGCAACTTTGGTCAGTAAGTCTAAGTGTTACCTTTCTCAATTGTGAGACTGAAACTCCATTGCGAATGAGGGTTCTCATGTATCTAAGAACATAATATCCACACTCCCAATCTGATTTTTGTTTAGGGCCTTTGCAAAACAATGCCACCAAAGACAACATAAAAGTTTCAAAATATAATTTCCAACAAGTTCAGGTTTAAAATTATATGAAAGAGTCTAAAGAGCAGTAATTAGTAAACTGTACCTTGGCCTTCTTCCAGTTGAGTTTTGGTGGGTGGTGAATGCCTTCCCTCTCAACCCATTTATACCATGCTCTACACACATATAATTGAAAAGCATTAGATTATGAATATTATTATAGTTGCCAGGTGAGTAGTTATATTATAATAAAAAGAATAATAAAGACTTACTTGTTTATAATTTCCATAAGGTGTTCCCGAATGTGTGCTCCACATGAATAAGAAAAAATTGCATGGCCACCATGCACATCCAAAGCTAGCAACATCCAATGGGACCTATAAAAATAATAGTTCAATTGAATTTTCTCTAATCTTAACTGATGTAGTATTCATGTGTATGAAACTATGAATTGTGAAATTAAAATGACATAATTAAGCAACCTATGTTACAACGTACCCGCTATTGTAGGGAATCAGTAATGCTTGCCCCTTCGTACAAGTCATGAGACCAGGAATGATATCTTCACTTTGTTTGTCCTTAGGCAAATGGTCCAATTGAAAGACAAGAGAAGGGTTAAGGAACTTGTAAATGTCCTTGACCTCTAGTCTATGCAAGCTATCATGCAAATACCTGCATTTGAAATTTGGGTTAATGTCAAATAATTATTAAGTTTTATTAAAAAAGCAAGTATTAAGTAATGTTACATTGATTGGTAAGTCTTAACTCTAATAGAGCAGTTACACGACGTACCATATATAGACTATGATGTGCATGTACTCCAATTGATCCATATTACATATGGCTATGAGGTCTTCCTTGAAGAGTGGAACCTCAACCACATCATTTGAAAGCACACCTGCCTCTATCCTTACAGGGTTCATTGTATTTGTGTTGCCTTCATTGGCCGGTCATGCAGTACCCTTAGGAATGGAGGTGTGTTAGGTGGAACCTCCACTGATATCTACTTGTAAATGTAATCATGTAACATTTTAGAAATTAGTAATGAATATATACAACATATCTTGATATACTAGCAAATATAAAAGAAGAAATCCGGTGAGGTAAAATTAGAATATTTTATAATATAACAATAATAACATTGTGACTCTTGACTTGTGACTTGTGAGTAGTGACTAGTGAGCACCTAACAAGTGTTTTGAACTAAAGAACTAGTACTTGACTTATGACTTGTGAGTAGTGACTATGGAAAAACATAGAACTAGTACTACCTAAGAAGGTGGGATGTGGCTACACTTGCCACTATGCGAATTTGCCTTGACGCAAGGTTTGCTTCAATTGCCCCTTGTGCTGCTTTTCGTGATCTGACTGTCCGACATGTTGCAGACAATATTAATCAATGAACAGTTTAGGAGGACTTAAAAAAAGGTAGGAGAAAATGAAGCCATGACTACAGTTAGTATATTTGTACCTTGGAATTGGATATCATTGGTTTTATGTGTTTCTCTGGCCAACACACATGATATCCAATTGCATCCCCAACAGTTTCAACATCATCCCCTTCGACTGGAAATGGAAGGGGAGCATCTGGTTGAATGGCAGTAGTGATGCACACACGCTTAGTGTGTGGAGGCATCAACTTACCATGCAAGGTGGCGGAAGTCATGGGCCGAACCTCGTACAGTATTGCCACAGCCACATGGTTCTCAAATGTGTGTAGCTGTAACATCCACTGACCCACCTGCATTTGAGAAATGACATATATATAATAATTAGTGATGTAATGTAAAGTGTAAACTAAAAACAAAAGTAAATAAGTAACATTGTAAAACTAAACAAGTGAATATACATACCTCACTGATTGGGAGTACTTGTTCTTCCACCTCTTCATCTGATAGAGGACTAGGAGTAGGAGTGCAGCTATTATTATTTCTTGCTGGTTGAACTTGAGGTTGAGCTTCAGCTTGAGAGCCGCCAACATCCTCACATGAGGTTCTTCGGCCACCTTGGAGTTCCTTCAATAGTTGATCTTTGACCATGCTATATATCTCCACAACTGTTTGCTTCTTCCATTCTTCCAATTCTTGTAGGGTAGGAGCCTTTTGTTTGGGGAAGAATTTGGAAGGAACAACACCCCGACCTTGGCCCCTTACGGGGCCAGGGTGCTCATTCTTGTTGCCCATTGCCCTATACAGGATGTCCCCCTTTGCAGCAGTGCTGCTAAGAGTCCCTGTAGTTGCACTTTCTTCTTGTTCTTGGGTCAACTCTTCCTGCACACATAAAGATCATAACATGATAAAATCACTATTATATATGTAATATTTAAATAATATACTATGCAAGGGTATAAAAGTATAAAAGTATTTAACTAGGCAGTATGCAAATAAAGTAAAAGTATAAAACTTAAAGTCTTAAACCACTTACAATTCTTGAAGCAATTGTTGCAGTTGTCTCGTTGGCAAAGGTCTGAGAGTTACGCCCTTTCGAATGTGCCATTTTCCATAGAATAGCACGGTCGATGGGATCCGTTGTCCCAGACTTCTTTTGCTGTAATATGATTATAAGAGACACTAAGTCGAGTTAATAAAAATAATAATCTAATATGATTAGACAAATGGAATGTGACATGATATACTTACTACATCCGCCTCTAATCGTGCATAGCCAACCTTTGAAAGGTGGTGCGGCGTATGGTTCTGTGCACGAGCCTTTTGTCCTTTTATACGCTTTGCCTGGACATCAAAGTAATGTGATCAAAGATTCAAAATACAATCAATTATAATAATTACAAGACTCAAAATTTAGCTTGGCTAGTTCAAGTTGTGATTACCTCAAAATCAGGAGATAGCCTATATTGTACAAATTGATTCCATGCTTCCTGGTTAATGAAGCAGAATACAACTGAGGGACCATGTGAAGCGTAGAAGGATCATGAGAATTTGGAAGTATGTACTTCCTTGCAAGCTCACTCTTCCATTTCCTCCAAGCTTCACCAGCTCCTAGCAAGGCTTGCTTCTTGCACTCATCAGATACATCAAAGGCAGACTACAAAACAAAAGAAGAAGCATGTTAAAGTGACTAACTAGTGAGTATTGCAGCAACTTTGTGTATCTTATCGTGATTCATATGCAAACAAAAACAAAACATATAAATATAAAGGACATATTATGTTATATGTAGGAAGAATTTACATACCTTGACCATTTCCCATACTGAATCTTTGACTTGTGGCGATACATGTCTCCAATCAATCAACGATCTTGGCACAAGTCTTCTAACAGTGCAACATATGAAGCTAGCATAGGCATGTGCAACACCACCAATCGGTTGGCCTTTAGTGTTGAATTGTACCGTCTCTTTTATTCCAACTGAGGTTCTCTTATTTATATGTTCCATTTGCGTTGGGCCCCTCCCCCTGACCTTTCTCTTGACACTGACCACCGGTGGTGTTACTGATGGACATGTGCTTGATAGCCTTGATTGTTCTGCTTCTGTGTGTTGTAATTGTTCTACTTGTACCTCTCCTACCTCTTCTACTTGCTCCATGTTTGCTTCAAAATAAAAATGACTACAGTTAGACAAGAAAAGAGGAATACAATTATACAGGGATAATAAGCAGTAGCACCCTTGAAAACCATCACAAATTTTTCATTGGACAGTGGAGACTATACTGGAAGCCTCCTACAAGGTCAGATTGTTGCTCCCTCTATCTCTTCAAACAAGCAATTATGCATGTTCCCATTTTTTGTGATGTTGGCATAGTGCCATAGCCCCAGAAGTATGCCATTCCAGTATGCAGAGTGGAAAAAAAATGTGATATTTTGTTTTTGTATAACATTCATTATTTGTAGCTTGATTTGGCCATTTCATTAAGTTTCCTATCTCAAAACATTCATTCTAGTCTAATAATAATTTAAAAAATCTGTTATGTTCCTTCATCCTTTATTTTTTATTTTGGTCAACTATCACTTAATCATTCCTCTTGTTTCAACAGTTCCAACACATCAAAAATGTTGAAAATCGACATTGTTTGATGCGAGATATGAGATATGTTAATTTAGTTTTTGAGAGATTTTTCTTGATTTGGTTCTTTTTCTAGGGCTCCCTTAAGGAAAAGAAGAAATTGGGATATAAGCTGTAGCTAGTTTGTGATAAATTAGATAAAGGTAATGTTTTTTTCCATTTGTAAAAGAAAGAACTAGTTTAATGTCTCTCTCCCTCAATCTTCGACATACATCTGCTTCTTCTCTTTGCTCGATCTGTTCTACATTTCAGCTGGAGACTATTTCAGTAGATGCAGTTCTCTGAGAACCTATCTATCAGGATTCACTGATTCAGCACTAATGCACTATGGGCAAAGTCAGAAGACTCAGAACCTTTATAATTTATATGTTTGGTTTTTCCGTCAGAGGAACATACATATCTGATATCTCCTATAATCCCATTCCACTTCCAGGCTTCCAGCTCCGTTTTTTTTTGCTCATCCATCTTTTTCCCAACAAACCCCGTTTCCAGACTCAAATGAAAGACAACATAAATCAAAATCTGAGAAATAGGTGTTTGACAACGAAATGACAGAACAAGTTCAAGGCAAGGATCAGAGAAACCAGACAGAGGTTTTTTTTTATTATTTATTATCAGATTGTGTTCTTTTATTACTTTTTACGGTTACAGAAGTAACAGAACTGTATACGAAATTACATTAAAGATGCAAAAAATGGTAAATACATACCTTTCTTTGCTTAGATCTGTGAAAGATCGAAGAGGAATGGTCGTTTTCACCTTCTCAGTATAGGTTGGATTGGATCGTTGGGTTGGAACTTGGAAGATTGAAATTAGGGCTGAGAATGACCAAGGTGAAAAGTGAAAAGTGAAAACAATATATTATATGTATAGAACCATATAGGACGGTTTTAAAATAACCGTTCTATATAATATACTAATATAGGATGGTTATTCAATAACCGTTCTATAATATACTTAAATATAAGACGGTTTTTCAATAACCGTTCTATAATTATACTTAAATATAGGACGGTTTTCAAATAACCGTTCTATAATATATTTAAATATAGGACGGTTTTCAAATAACTGTTCTATAATATACTTAAATATAGGACGGCTTTCAAATAACCGTTCTATAACATAATCAAATATAGGACGGTTTCAAATAACCGTTCTATAATATATTAAATATAGGACGGTTTCAAAATAACCGTTCTATAATATATTTAAATATAGGACGGTTTTAAAATAATCGTCCTATAATATATTTAAATATAGGATG
This sequence comes from Warburgia ugandensis, assembly GCA_035236585.1. Classification (NCBI taxonomy): domain Eukaryota; kingdom Viridiplantae; phylum Streptophyta; class Magnoliopsida; order Canellales; family Canellaceae; genus Warburgia; species Warburgia ugandensis. Next base: position 3,227,872 of record CP141131.1, on the reverse strand, counting down.
GTTTGTTTATAACCATCTATATATTGAAATATAGGAGTTGTATAAGCTATAAGAGTTATGTATTTAATTAATCTTAGTTGATGATGTGCTTAAATAAAACTAGTTATTAAGTATAGAGTGGAGAAAGAGTTATGTAATTAACTCATCTTAATTTCCTTAAGTTAAGGATGACTGGATGAGCTTAAAAGACAGAGCATATAGGCATATATGTATTATGTTCATCTCACTATCTCGTGCTCGGACTTCTCGGTTGAGTTGAGTTACTTGAGTATCTATCGGCTTAAAAGCAAAGTTATGTAAGTAACTCATACTATCATATTCAATTCAACATAGTTGTTGAGGTTGAGGTCGGGGAGGATGAGTAAAGTTGGTGTTAATTATGTATATAATGTATTTAACTCATTCGATGTCGATGATCTCACTTGAGGATCATCTTAAAAAGCAAAGTTATGTAAGTAACTCATACTCAATTCAAAAGTTGTTGAATGTTGATGATAACATTGATAAATGATAATAAGTAAAGAAAGAGAAAGAGTCATGTAATTAACTCATTAGGTAAGAATGGTAGGCCCGAACTAGAATAGAAATAGTTATGTAATTAACTCGGTAGCTTGAGAATGAGTATAGAAAGAGTTGTGTAATTATCTCATTAGAGGATAATGAGTATAGTATAGGAACTAGGAAGGGTCCCAAGGGAATAGTTATTAGTTATTTAGTTATGTAACATTGTAATTAACTCATTAGGTGAGGTGAGAATGTGAACAGAGAATAGGAGTTGTGTGTTGAATTAACACAAATGTTGAATGATATTACTAAAGGAGTTACTAAATTTTACTCTACAATGTCTACATGAATGATGGATCAAAGGATCATGGATGAATCATGAATGAGTTATTCCTAATCTATTATCATCAATTGGGAGTTAGAAATGAGAAACAAATATTGAGTTATATGAGTTGGATACATGATATTCATGAATTTGATTGAAAAGAGATATATTAGATCAATTGGTTGGTGAGACATGTGAAATTAACATAAGAAAATCATTATTCATTAGCATTTATAATTTTATACAACAATATATGACGTTAGTTAGTCTCTCTCTCACTTCACTTTTACTTGTACAACTTACAAAACTTGGTTAACTTATCTACTAAGTGTAACTTGTAAGTTGTAACAATTGACATGTGACAATGTGTAGCTAAGCTGAAAATGGTTGATAAGAAATTGGTTATACGATTATTTATAACTTATAGTTATAGGCTTATAGTTGGATAATTGGATTTGGGCTTACTTAACTTACATGATACAATACAATTATACAAAAAGACAAAACAATTGCCTTAGACAGTTAGATTAGACTCTAGATTGACTTAGTAGTTAGTATACCTAGATAATTATTAATTAGTTAAAGTTAAACCTTTATGTTCTTTTCAGTTTTCAACTTTCATTTTGTTTTCCCGCCACTACAAGTCTACAAGGGGCCCCCCGCCCCACCTCGGATCATCTATCATGATTCATGACATCTAACTATCTAAGTTATCTAACAAGTAAGTTAAGTAACATTAAGGACAATAACTAGGGGCATCAAAATATTTGACAAATGATTGAAGTGTAAGTTTCAACTTTCATTAACTCCACTTGCCAGTTTGGAATTGGAGGAAAGAAGGCTATCAGTCTTTGTTAGGCAGACTGGTCACTTGAAAAGCGAAAATCTGGCACATCACAGACTTCACGATCCACAGACTCACAGTCACACTCACAGATTGGTAATGAAGGAATAAACCATGTGTAAAATAGGACGGTTAGTCCGTAACCGTCCTACTATATTTGGAAAATATAGAACAGTTAACGTATAACCATCCTATATGTTAAAGCTTACAAAAAATAAGACGGTTAGTAAGTAACCGTTCTATATTATCTAAATATAGGACGGTTAGCACATAACCGTTCTATATTTTTAAAATATAGGACGATTAATACATAACCGTACTATATTTTATAAATATAGGACCGTTAATACATAAGTAACATAACCAACATTACCAACCCAAGGTTGAAGTTGAAGGCTTGCAGGTTTGCAGCTGCTTTTATAATTTACAATTTTACATCTGTTTCAGATTTCCCTTTCCAGACTCCAGAGGACCAGAATCCAGATTTCTTCTTCAAGTTCAAACATCAACCCTTCTAAGTTCTAACACGATGAGCAGCAGCACCCCTACTACAGCACCACAGGTATGTCATGTGTTTGTTTTTTGTTATTTCTCTATGAAATTATGAGTCTGACTCTTTTCATTCCTCTCAATTTCCTCACTCTCGAGTCTCAACTCTCAAGTCTTAGTGTCTCACTCACTCCCTTCCCTTATTACTTATTAGTAATTGTTGGTGAAGTACGAAGTGTTTAGTTTCTTGTCGGTGTGAACTAATTTTTTTGTCATTTGCATTTTGCAATATAGGCACAAGTTGAAGTTGGGAGCACTGATGTTTCTGATAACTTGAATATGCTACACCACAACAACGATGATGATGAGTTTGCTGATTTGAAGAACGTGGAGTTAGTTTCAAAATCCAATAGAGGTAAAAAGCATAGGAAACTAATGTCTCCAGTTTGGAATTTTTTTGAACACCTTCCTCTATCAGAAGATGGAAGGCAAAGGTGTAAATGCAAGAAGTGCTCTGCAATATACATTTGCGATAGCAAATTTGGTACTGGTAACTTAAAACGTCATATAAAGACTTGTCAATGGAGCTCTTCTCGTGATATAGGCCAGTTGCTTTTATCTCAAAGTCAGGGGAGTATGTCAGTGTCACTAAGTGCAGCTTTAGATAATAAGTTTGATCCTGAAGTTTATCGTGAGTTAGTAGTAGCTGCAGTTGTTATGCATGATTTGCCTTTCCAATTTGTTGAGTATGATGGAATTAGAACTCTACTGAAATATTTGCGTGCAGATTTGCACTTGATTAGTAGAAATACAGTAAAAGCAGATGTTAGGGTATTATAGAACGGTTGTGAAATAACCGTCCTATATGTTAGTTTATTTTATTGTGGTTGTTTTGGGATTTGGCCCGTTCGGGCCTTAGCAGCCGTTCTATAACTTCTATTCACTTGGGAGTTGGGACTTGACTTGAGATGGCAGTTTTTTTTAATATGTCGGGTCGGGTCTTGTCGTGTCATTTCGTGTCGTGTATCCAACACGACTCAATCAATTAATCGTGTTACACAGGTCGTGTCGTGTCATTTTTTTAAGAACTGGGTCGTGTACGAGTCATAGGTTTTTGACACGACTATTAAGCGTGTCGTGTTCGTGTCGACCCGTAACACTATTCGTGTCGTGTTCGTGTCGCCACAAACACGACCCGCCAACCCGAATTGCCACCCCTAATCGTTATCTTGAGGTCCTTTGATCTTTAAGGAGACTCTTAACACGATCAGATGACTCGAGAATGGAAAGAATTCAGCTTTGGAGATTCTGATGCATTCTCGATAAAATAAAACACAGTCTAAGAGATTCATAAGTTCCCCCTTCTAACACCTACAGATGAGCCAATTCCTCTACTGACCAACTAGCACGTGAGGGTGTCATTCTTGAGGACCTAAAGAATTAGAGGCGCTGGATTTGAATAATATTCAGCCCCCCAATTCATCTTTGATTTCTTATTTAATCACTTGGCTATCTCTGGTTATGGGTAATGGAGTCTCGGACCATCTCGGTCCCAGTTGTACTAACTTCTTTTGTAATGTTCATGAGGAGAGCTTTTGGCTTCTCTCCTCCTATGCAATAGATCTTTCTATTTCTCCAAACAAAATTATAAGTCAATAATGAGTCTCAATAAGTGTAGACGCTCTTAAGCATATTAAAAGGTAGATGCTACCTTTCTTAGTCATGTTGATTATGTTTTGTAGTTCTATACTATTCATCATGTTTGAAATGACTTGTATAGGTTAGAAATCAAATTGCATGACCATTTAATGCTTTGAGCATATATTTCTTTGGTCAGAAATCAAGATCATTCATTTTTATTTAGTGTTTCAAAGAGCCAAAACAAGTGGCTAGGATTATTCAAATACGATGATTTCTTATGGGTTATTTAGTTTCTATACATCATATCTTCCAAAAAATGCTCTAGGAGCAACATCCTAACCTATTGGACTCTTGAATAAATTATTACTGAACTTTGTGTTTGATTTGATAAATTTCAATGGAATTTAAAATTGTGAGAGCTTCAAATTTTATTCAAGAATAAATTAAACACAAAGTAAAATAGGACGGTTAGTCCGTAACCGTCCTATATTATTATGTAAAAATAGGACGGTTAGTGTATAACCGTTCTATATTTGGAAAATTTAGAACAGTTAATGTATAACCATCCTATATGTTAAAGCTTACAAAAAATAAGACGGTTAGTAAGTAACCGTTCTATATTATCTAAATATAGGACGGTTAGCACATAACCGTTCTATATTTTTAAAATATAGGACGATTAATACATAACCGTACTATATTTTATAAATATAGGACCGTTAATACATAAGTAACGTAACCAACATTACCAACCCAAGGTTGAAGTTGAAGGCTTGCAGGTTTGCAGCTGCTTTTATAATTTACAATTTTACATCTGTTTCAGATTTTCCTTTCCAGACTCCAGAGGACCAGAATCCAGATTTCTTCTTCAAGTTCAAACAATCAACCCTTCTAAGTTCTAACACGATGAGCAGCAGCACCCCTACTACGGACCACAGGTATGTCATGTGTTTGTTTTTTGTTATTTCTCTATGAAATTATGAGTCTGACTCTTTTCATTCCTCTCAATTTCCTCACTCTCGAGTCTCAACTCTCAAGTCTCAGTGTCTCACTCACTCCCTTCCCTTATTACTTATTAGTAATTGTTGGTGAAGTCTGAAGTGTTTAGTTTACTGTCAGTGTGAACTAATTTTTTTTTGTCATTTGCATTTTGCAATATAGGCACAAGTTGAAGTTGGGAGCACTGATGTTTCTGATAACTTGAATATGCTACACCACAACAACGATGATGATGAGTTTGCTGATTTGAAGAACGTGGAGTTAGTTTCAAAATCCAATAGAGGTAAAAAGCATAGGAAACTAATGTCTCCAGTTTGGAATTTTTTTGAACACCTTCCTCTATCAGAAGATGGAAGGCAAAGGTGTAAATGCAAGAAGTGCTCTGCAATATATATTTGCGATAGCAAATTTAGTACTGATAACTTAAAACATCATATAAAGACTTATCAACGGAGCTCTTCTCGTGATATAGGCTAGTTGCTTTTATCTCAAAGTCAGGGGAGTATGTCAGTGTCACTAAGTGCAGCTTCAGATAATAAGTTTGATCCTGAAGTTTATCATGAGTTAGTAGTAGCTGCATTTGTTATGCATGATTTGTCTTTCCAATTTGTTGAGTATGATGGAATTAGAACTCTACTGAAATATTTGCGTGCGATTTGCACTTGATTAGTAGAAATACGAAAAGCAGATGTTCTGAGAATGTATAAAAGATAAAAAGGAAAGATAAAAGAGATGTTAGAGTTGGCACCTAGCAGGATAAGTTTGACTTCGGATTTGTGGACTTCTTGTATTATTGATGGTTATATAAGTCTCACAGCACATTTTCTAAATAGTCAGTGGGTCTTACAAAAGAGGATATTAAATTTTTGTTTCCTACCACCTCCACATAATGGAATATCATTAGCGAGAAAAGTTATACTCATTATTCGTAGAATGGGGGATTGAGAAAAGATTTTTTCAATCACTTTAGACAATGCTTCTTCTAATGATTCTTCCGTTGGTCATTAAGGCATCAATTAAACATCAGGAACACTCTTGTTTGTGGTGGAGAGTTCCTTCATCTACGTTGTTGTTGTCATGTTTTGAATTTGATTGTGCAAGATGGTTTGAAAGAAATTGATGATGCTATTCAAAAAATTAGAGAGAGTATCAAGTATGTCAAAGCATCACAAAGTAGAAAACAAAAATTTTTAGAGTGTGTGAATCACATGTCAATTGAGACAAAAAAGGGCTTAAGACAAGATTGTCCTACAAGATGGAATTCAACGTATTTGATGCTTGAAAGTGCTCTTTGTTACCAACGTGCATTTTGTCACTTAGAACTAAGTGACTCAAATTATAAGCATTGTCCTTCTTTCATTGAATGGGAAAAGGCTACAAAAATTTCGAAGTTTTTGGCAGTTTTTTATGATGCCACCTGCATGTTCTCTGGATCCAAATATCCCACTGCAAATCTCTACTTTCCTTCAGCATTTGTAATTTATTTGAGTTTAACACAATACATGAGAAGTGATGATGACTATATGAAGTGTATGTCCACCCAAATGTTTGCCAAGTTTTCAAAGTACTGGTCTGAATTCAGCACCATTTTGGCAATTGCATGTGTGTTGGATCCTCGGTATAAGCTCTCCTTTGTGGAATTCTCGTACAAGAAATTGTTCGGCAGTGGCTGCTTGGAGTTTGCTCAAGTTAGGAAAAAGTTATTCTCTCTCTTCAATGAATATAAGGTTAAGATTTATCCTATTCCTTCCTCCTCATCTACACCAGTGGCTAGAGGTGCAGTCTTGATGATGGAAATAGAACATGTCATATAGTCAAGAGGTTTTAGATGTCATGAAGGTGATTTTATTTATAATTGTATCTTTCATTATATGTAAACACTACTTAGCATATTAAAATTTGCTATGAAGTATGAATTGTCTTATAGTACGTTGAATAATATAATTGCATTTGCATTAGGAATTTGATTCATTTGAAGGTGAAGGAGGTACTTTGGCTATGCAAAAATCACAATTGGAGCTTTATTTAGATGAACCAAGATTGCAAGAGTCAAAGCTAGACATTCTTGCATTCTGGAAAGGCAATCAATACAGGTTGTTTGACTAATAATCTCATGTAAACACTATTTTGTGTAATCTTATTTACATTTATATTTGATTCAAATGTTGATTTTAGGTATCCTGAGCTTCTTTGCCATGGCTCGTGATGTCTTGAGCATTCCTATATCTTCGGTTGCATCGTCTGCTTTTAGTGTTGGTGGTCGGGTTCTTGACCAATATAGATCTACTTTAAAGCCAGAAACCGTGCAAGCATTGATTTGTGTGAGAGATTGGCTATATGGATTGAAAGGTAATAGTTTATAATTCTATATTTACATTATATTTTATATGAGCTTAGTAATAACTAATGCTTGTTTATTCTATATGATTGTAGACTCTACTATTACATTGCCATGGATGAGCTTACTTGAGGACATTATAAGCATAAGTAGCACTGTAGGATCACTTCAACCAACAGAAGACTCTGAATCAATTCATTTTGATTAATTTGTATAATTTTCATGACTTATTTTAATTTGTTGTGTTTGATACATAATACATTGATGGAAGTATATTTCCATCATGTGCTACTTAATCCATATTTATTTACTACTATTGTGGTTATTTGATTCATTTTCCATTTCTTCACATATCATCTGAATTGTGAACTTGTGAAGTGAGTCGGTGAGTGGTAGTGGTGTAATACTAAACTATAAAGAAGCGTATTTGCTTCTAAATAAAATAACAAAATATTACAGGAACATTATTGGTAATTTGGTTGTCTATGTACTTGTCGTGTGGTGTGGTGGATCAGTCACCAGTAATTCAATGGATATAGCAATGACCAGTGACAATGAGCATGAAAGGAGTTGGAGAAATGAATTCCCTCCTAACAATTTATGTGGGGGTTGGTAACTTGGGTTGAAAGTCTAGTTCTTCATAACTGAAAGACCCATGCTATTCAATTCTGATTTTACGCTCCGTAACCTCATTGTCATTGCTTCAGGTGATCAAAGATTTAAGATACAGTTCAGTCAGAATCAGAAGATCAGTCATAACGGTGGAGTGGAATAAAATTATAAAAAGTAAACTATAGGATGGTTATTTCACAACCGTTCTATAAAACCTAACATATAGGACGGTTATGAAATAACCGTACTATAAAATAACATATAGGACGGTTATTTCACAACCGTTCTATAAAATCCGTAATATATAGGACAGTTATTTCACAGTCGTCCTATAAAACCAATGATATATAGGACGGTTATGTTACAACCATCCTATATGTTAGGGTTTTATAGAACGGTTGTGAAATAACCGTCCTATATGTTAGTTTATTTTATTGTGATTGTTTTGGGATTTGGCCGGATTCGGGCGCCTTAGCGGATTCTATAACTTCTATTCACTTGGGAGTTGGGACTTGACTTGAGAGGGCAGTTTTTTTAATATGTCGGGTCGGGTCTTGTCGTGTCATTTCGTGTCGTGTATCCAACACGACTCAATCAATTAATCGTGTTACACAGGTCGTGTCGTGTCATTTTTTTAAGAACCGGGTCGTGTACGAGTCATAGGTTTTTGACACGACTATTAAGCGTGTCGTGTTCGTGTCGACCCGTAACACTATTCGTGTCGTGTTCGTGTCGCCACAAACACGACCCGCCAACCCGAATTGCCACCCCTAACTGTGACCGGAATTAAAGCGAGGTCATGACCTTACCGTCCCCACAACTACATTTTTGAGTGGAACAGGCCTATAGGGTGGAGGACACGCTGAGTATTATCCTGCACGTCAATGGTTTAATCGACGGCATGACCATGACCGATGATGCAGTCTTCCGTTCATCCTGTGACATCCGCAATAGATTAGGCCGAATGCAGAAGTTGCGTTAGCTAGATGATTGTCGCTTTCTGACCAATTACAGGCTGCAAATGGGAGGTTTTGTCTCAGCCGTTCATTTGTGACCCAGGTTCAGTGTTTGGTTAGTGGTGGCAATTATTTTGTTCTCCAAACATGGTTGACTATGTACTTAGATGAAGGTCCTAGAAAGACTAGAATTCCCATCCAAGCCTTCTTACACAAACACGACGCTATCAGCAAAGTCCAAGTGTAAGGTGGAGATTGGTTGATCATGGATCTCCCTCCATTTTCCCCTTCAAGGATATTTCTCCAGTAGGACCCACTTTTCATTTTTTCTAGGCCTCAAGTCACCAGAATACCATAATTTTTATCAGCCAAAAACAAAGATATTAGACACATGTCTAATCATTTCATTTGATATGGATTTTTATATTTTGCGCGTGTTATCATCGTCTATTCAAAGTCTCTATCTTGCACTATTAAAATGATTAATCTCTTCTTATCTTTCTGGAATCATTGCATATGATAGAAAATATATTAACCTTGTTGACATTATTAAAAAAGAAAAAAGAAAAAAAAAAGATCTTTCTTAAGTGCCACCACTGTGGTTGATCCAGTACGTTTATCTGATTGTAGCATCTTCAACTCTCTGAAATCAATGATCAACATTCAACATCAGATCGGCATGATTCTTGTGCTCCTAGATATCCAAAGTCAAAGAAAGAAGATCAACGGTTCAGATGAACCAAAGATGGTTCTCAGAGCAACTTTGCAGTCATGTCGCACCCCACTGGGGCAATCCTAGTGCTTGATAATATCTTTGATCATCATCTGCTGCAGGTAGGTATCCGTTTCATCTTCCTTTCTAATTAATCTGGTCCATCCGATCTCCTTCTAGATATTAATTTTTGTCTACTTGCTGGATTAGGGATTGGTTATGAACATGACTAACATGGCGTTTCTCTATCACGCTGATTTTATATTCCTCTTATATCCTGATTGCCTTACCCTTATCTCGACTCCAAGGCTGTGCCTTATCGTCCGCACCTCATTCGATCGATCTGAACCGCTCGATTATGTTGATAAAAAAGATGTGACTTTAAGATATCTCCCCTTCCCCAGACCCCACATGCGGGAGATGGCCTGCATGGGCATATTTTCACTTGGACAGTAATTGCAGGCAAAAGTACTGCGGATGATCCGAGCCGTTCATCTGGTAGAGCTTACTATGGATGATCGAGTAATGAAGAAAAGACTATCCTCTATGGATGCTTAAACCCTTCGATATGTTGTGGATCTGTTGCTGAATACACACACGTTGCCTTTTGCTTTTCTAACCATCAACGGATCATCCAAATAATAATCTGAAGAGCGACGGTAGGATCATGAAAACAAAAAGTGGACCCTAGTATGTGTTACTATTGAAGAGCCTCCATTGGCTGCGAACACAAAAACCCAAATATGTGGGACCGGATGACACGTTCTGCCAAACAAAATCTATCCTACCAGAGCCATACAGTAGACAGCGTAATTTACAAGATAGAATAACAGCTATGATGCTTCCGGGCCCACAATCTCCATCGTAAAGACGCTGGAGCCCATAAGGCTGGATCATGGGCATGCACGCACGTGATGTGGAGCCCATCACAAGTCACTGTATCACGTGAAGCTGCTTTTGCCATGTAGCCTCCATCCACCACCTTTAATTTGATAGTTCAACGAAAGCGAGGTAGCTACAGGAGTGCACCCAAATTGGGGGCCACCATGAAATGCTGGCTGGGACTGATTTGATCTTGGTGGACCATTCCCTTGACCATGCGCGAATAAGAGAGTTCATTTGGAATCTACTTAAAAGTACAAGGGTGCGATGGCTACAGGCATTGGATTAGAAGACTCGCATACAGAGTTGGAAAACTCAGGGCTACTTGAAACTCGTTCGATTCAACTCGGCTGGACTCCAATTAATTAAACGAGCATAAAACGAGTGAATGCCGAGTTACCCGAAATGGGATGTAGGTATGCCCACCACACCCTTTTGAAAACTCGTCCTGGTTGAGGACCTCGAACCCGGGACCAAACGGATAATCGGGAGAGGTGCCTCCACCATGAACAACGACCACGCATAGATGGGAGCATGGGGCATGAAGGAATGCGAGGCCCATATTCGTCGCCGTTATATTCGAAGGAGACCGTCTACTTCGCCTTTTTAGACGGCGACCCCCATGAAGGATGTGGAAACACTCAACTCAATGCCAAAACTGTGGCTCCCTTCCCGGTTTATGTTGGGACGCCTGTTGATTAAGAAATCCCCAGTTTTCTCCGTTGCTTATTCCTGGTCTCTCACTTTTCCCCCATATTACGATAGAGCGAGTAAATTACCAAAGTATCCACACGTAAAGACTAGCTTCACTTGTAGATTTTAAAGTCAAGCTAGTTGATAGAGCTTGTTAGTCGTCTGCTGGGAGTTACCTGACTTTGCGGTAGATTTGCTACAAGTACTATAATAATTCATATCTCACTTGGTGCTTTATTAGAAGGGGAGCTTACTACAACAGTAAAAGTTGCTGTGATGTGACTTTGAAATCATGGGTTTAAGGTATGGAAACAGTCTTTTGCAAAATGCAAGGTAAAGCTGTGTATTTTAGACTCTTGTGGTCTACTCCTTTCCCAAACCCTGCATAGGTAGGAGCTTCGTGCATTGAGACTTAGTGCTTTGTTCACAAGTTCTACATAGAAATATGTTTTGGAGCAACTAACTTTTACCCTGTATAAAAGGAATTTACATGACCCAATGCATACCCTTGAGAGACAATAAATCAAGCACAAATACTAAACTACTAGATTTACACCTTTCAAGGGGAGCTTGGTGCAATGTTCGAGTTGTGGTTATGTGATCTTAAGATCATAAGTTTTAGGCACGAAAACAGTCTCTCACAAAAAAACAAAATAGGGTAAGACTGCATACTACACATGGTAAAGGTAGGACGGCGCATATTGTAACCGAAGTAAGCGCAAGAATGATAAACTGTACCCTTCGACAGTGTCTGTAGAAGCACTCTCCATCTTTGGATGATCGAGACTGTTGTATATAATTTCAGTAATCGACTTGGTAAGAAGCATCCTACATTTACCATGAAAAGGGCTTCTTTTAAATGATATGACTCATTTATCTCATTGCCTAGGTTTAGGATGATTAATACTTCAAATATTGCATAAATTAGATAATTTTAACATATAAAATCTTTACTTTTTCTCACAAAAATAGACTTTTAAAAATTGTACGCAAAACAACTGTCTAAGTTCAACTTCTAATTACATGACCTTTGTAATATTAGAGTCTATTATTGTAATTGTTTGTTTAATAATCATTTAAAATTGTACCAATGAATGAGTAGGTCAGATCATCCAAATGTGAACTCCTTTTATAAGGGCGCGGGCCTTTTTCTTGCTAAAGTTTCATTTAAATGCCTTTAGTGTCGTTTATACAAATTTTATAATTATTATTACTTATAATAAATATTAAAATTATTTAATATACATATATTTTATACACAATAAGATGAACGGATCAGATTATAATCTATAAATCGCACCGGCATTAAAGGGAGCTTCTACGGGATTAAAGGCTGTCTGCTTAGAAAGTGTCCTTCGTTCCTTCCTGTAGTAGCAGTCACGTGGGAAATTATACGTGTATCAGCCAGAGACGCCGTTACTAACGCCGTCTGTATCTCCTCACGGCGTGGAGCTGACGATAAATAACCAACCGTAGAAATTTTCTCTCACCCTTGCCATTTCTCGGTCTTTCTGGATTCGGTATCAGAAATGAAATCCGTACTGTTACGATCCAATTCCGGTACATTAAAAGCTGCTCTCCTCGGTTCGCCGAGAAGTGCCTTGTCTGATCAAGATTCTACCACCGGAGTTTCGTTTCCAGGCAGGGCCGGTAAGTCTTCCCCTGGATCAAGTTTTGGTCATTGTGAGATGAAGCAGGATCCGATGGGATTTCGGCGAGCTTTGTCGGAAAGTGATCTCGGGCGTTCGCAGTCTTTGCAGAGTTTGATTCGAAGTTTTTCGAGGATCGCGGAGGAAGCAGAGACTTGTGATCGAGAAAAGAGGTCGGATGAAGGCGTATCGTTGAGTTTGAAGTTTAGGGCGTTGGATCTTGGTATCCCCGATCTAGTCAGTGGAATTTGGCGGGAAAGTGAGGTTGTGGATGAGGAATTGGAGTTTTCCGGTGGTGGCGCGGGTAGAGGGAAGATGATCGGTGGAGGAAAAGGAGGTGGAAGTGATGGAGCTGGACCTTTTGCCGGTGGTAATGCAGATCAGAGCAAGATGGGAGCTTATTACCAAGAGATGTTGAAGGCTGATCCTGGAAATCCTCTTCTTCTCAGGAACTATGCAAGATTCTTACACGAGGTATCATATTTTTCCTGCCAAAAAAATTCTTCGATTCTGATCTGAAATTTTAATGTTACTGTGACATACTACGCCATCCGAGCAAAAGTGACCTTGTTCTGGCATCTTTTCTCTTGAGCCAGCAAGAAATAATTTCTTCTTTGTTTTCCTTGTAAAGGTGGAGAAAGATCTGGCGAAGGCAGAAGAGTACTATGGAAGAGCACTTCTAGCGAGTCCTGGAGATGGAGAGCTATTGTCTTTGTACGGTAAGCTTATTTGGGAGTCACAAAGAGACGAAGGAAGAGCCCAAGGCTACTTTGATCAGGCCGTCAAAGCTGCTCCTGATGACTGGTAAAACACACTGAAAATTCCTTTCCTCAAGATTTACCAAAACAAAATGAAATCTGTTGCTTATTTCTCGCCGGTTTCCTCCGCGGACAAAGAATTTTTGCTTACCAGAGAGTCAGTTTTTTTGTTCGAAAATCAGGACTGCGAAATCAACTTCCCATGGTTATGGAAGCAGATTCTGTACTCCTGGTCTAGCGCACTTTAGAATATCTACTTGGCTCTACCAATGAACAAAGCGCTGCAACCGGCCGCCGGGGCGACACAGATAAGTGGGGTGGTGAGCACGTTAGAATAGTCTCTGAATATTTTCTAACGTGCGCCAGGTGAAGTACCGATGGAGTGCTGAAATAGAAAAGTACCCGGGTCTTCGCTTTTGCGCTGCACATATCGCGGCCCACTTTAGATTTTTTAATTCTTGGAATGGTACGGTAGGATGCGATGGGGATCTACCTGTGGTTGATCTGACCCGCTCATCCCATTTCTCCGACGTTGGTATTTACGGACCGAGAATGACGCGAGGTCCAATCAGTCAGATGAATGGACGGATCAACCAAAGGTGGGTCCTGCATGCTGGCTGTGAGAAGGTTAATTAATTAATGCCTTTATGTCCTTGTAAAACACGTTTACGGTCATAATACAAGTAGGGCGCAAGGATGGTCCCACCTTTCATTCGTTTCATTGACATGGTATCGACATATTGGGAGGATCACAGTGGGAACTTACATTTCAGGCTTTTCTGTAAGCTGCCAATTTTCTCTTTTAATTAATGGAGCTTGTTGTGTTGTGGATGCAGTTACGTGCTCGGATCTTACGCTTCTTTCTTATGGGATGCGGAAGATGAGGAGGAAGAAGAGGAGAAACAGATGGAAGAGGCAATATCTGCGTCGTTAGTTCAGGCCTTCTGATTCTCCGTTGATAATCTCACGAAGCTAACATCTTTGACTGACAACTTGTTGTATTCTACTGTGATTCAATAACGACTAGAACAAGAGAGTGGTGGTGACGGAAGGTTGCTAATATTGTATAATAAGGAATAAAGTGTATAAATAACAACCACGAGAAATTCTCTTTATCTGAGATGAGAGAAGATTAGAAAATGGGCAAGCTTGTTCTGTTGTATGGTAGTATCTATATTGAGTAAAAGTCATTATTGGGTCTGTCTTTCTTCCTACTCTGTGTATGCTTGTATATGTGTGAGAGTAAGCAAACAAAGATATATGTGAGAGAAAAGAAGAGTTTGGGCGCCTTGGCGAATTTTTGTGTGTGACCTTGAGGTTGTGCTTTCGAATCGTGGTGCAAAGTGAAACCTGTTTTTCAAGACTCTGCATAGGCTGGCGCTTGGTGCACCTGGTTGCCTCTTCTTTTTTTTTAATATATGCAGGAGGATGCATGAACAGGAAACCAAAAACATGAAGGACACTAAACGCGTTTCTTTCTTTCTACAGAAATACCAACAATCATAACATACAAACTTTCCAAATACAATTGACTTCCTTAATCCCAAGAATTCTCAAAGTTGTGACCGCACAAGGAAAACGTTTCCTAGTGCATAAGACAAGGATTAGATCAGGAATTCTGGGCAGATAATGATCAAAGCCGATCTGGATGATCCCAGATGTTGATCTCATTGCTCTGACTTTTGCATTGGCATTGGATAGCGAGTAAACAAAAGATCCTGCTGATTAGATGATCACTTGGTCCATGTTTTTGGGCTTGGCCTCTAGCATCCTTCAAAACTATACTTTTAGGAGTTGACTTTAGACTAAAAGTTTCAACCCCGTTTTGTAGTGTAGGATATATTCCAAGCAGGCTGCTGTTTGAACTACCAGTTATCCAAGGTCTGATCCATGAGATGAACGAATTGGATCCCTAAAATTGGGTTCCTTTTCATGTTAATGAGGGGAGCTCTAGAAAGGGTCCCTTTAGGGCCTTCTCAAAGGATCACAAGAACATACATTTTCGTTTGGATTTTCCTCTTAAATATGGCAATTCTAAGTTCTAGTAACTACATAGATTGATCTTGAGTTGAGGAACGAGATTCTTTCCAGGCTATCAATGGATGGAATAGTCTTGCTCTAGCGACATTGATTAGGCGTGGTTGTTGTTATACTTTCTCCACTATTTGAAGGGGCCAACATGGACTGCTTATTAGTCTATCTTAACGACCATCTAATTAGCCACGATTCCTCATGGTTCTGGAGCTCTTGGTGCTTAGTTTCTAGTTTTGGGCTAGAAGATTGGTCGGATGTCCAAGGACAGTAAAACGTAGCATGGAGTTCCTTAATATAGTAGGGATTATCTCCAATAGATACAGTCTGTCCATTTGATAAGCTACACCCGCATCTTCAGTGGCTCGACAGTCATGGAAATCCAATAATCCTAATCTTGTTAGATCAATTTTCGTCAACCACCACTAATGGCCATCTCAACACCTTGGGATCAAGCAATGAAGGTAACTAGCAAAGTTTAGGCCTGCCTTGCCCGTCATTAGTTTTCTCCTACTGAAGCAACCGTCTTTGCAATGATAGGATAGTTGTCAAGAGACGCTAAGAGCTGTCCTCTCACTCTCCTACCGAACCAACCTTTTTTCATTTGGCGAGAGTAGAGACTAAAACAGTAGCCAAGAGTTAGAAGCATTCTACTAACCAAAATTTTAAATCTATCTAAATATTTTTCCAGTAGAAAAGTACCGCTTCGAATCCTCTGACCAAGCGTAATTAGGAGAGGCACCTTGTCGTCTATGACCAACTGTACTAGATGACTTTTCTTTAAATCATCAAAACCTCTACTTCTCATCAGAACTATGCAGTGAAGCGTGCTTGGACGATAGTAGTGATAAAGTATAACCGCATGTAAGGAGTCCTTCCATTCTAGCGTCTGGTCACCACGAACGTATCCATACGTAGTTAAGAGCGTCATGTTTTTTTTCCTCTTTTCTCAATGGAAAGGTAGGACTCGTCATTTTAACTCAGTGCTTCTTACCATCTGCTCTTAAGAACTCATATCAGCCAAACGCTCTGGACCTTAGAAGGCTGGTACAAGGGGCGGGCTCTTGAAAGACAATTAGATGGGCCAGAAAAAGGTTCCGGCAAGAGTTGACAGTCAGCCCAAAATGTTCATCAAGGCCTGATATTCCAACCACAGCTGATTGCAGATGTGATTGTACATATTACAACACTTTTATGGTCCTCTTCCCATCCTAGTAGAGCATTGGTTAGACCCAGTACAAGACATTGCGGTCCGACTTGTCAAGCGAGAGCTAAACTTCTCACCTAATCACTTCTTCCAGGTCCTTGAACAGTCCAATCCCCACCACCTCCTTACTAGAAGGCGTTATGACTAGAGAAGTCACCCTACGAGAAGTGTCCAGTCATAACCGCTGGCCGAAAAAGTACATTCGGTGGTGAGTTCTCCAGCTTTCCAAGCCATTTGTCATGAAAAACGCCCATCACAAACAAGAACAAGTGTCCAGCCAATACAGATGTACCTCACACTTGATTATACCATTTTGATAACGACTATGTTAATATTTTTGGGATAGCACACTCCCATCCCACTCTTGGGCAAGCTGTAACTCGAGCTAGGCCCACCTTTTGGTATGCCTGACCAACTTACAATTTTGTCCACATCCTTAGATGAGCTATGCACAAAGCATCTCATCGATTGGCTAATTCTAACGTATGCTATTAATAAGACTAGACGCACAGCTTTGCGGTTTGGAAACAAAGGCAATTGACCAACCCCGATGAGCATCCCAAGCCTACCCCAGAATGCATGGGTGGTCCTCAGTGCTCTGATTCGAACTAATTGCCTGCTAGGCCTTGCCGTGGAACGTTGCGCCTCAAATGCAATCTTATCTGAAAATTCTAAGTCTCTTAGGCTGCATTTAGAAAAGGGGATTCTGCAGTTTTCGTTTCAGCGGAAACTAGAGAAGTGTGTTTGAGGAGGTTTTATTTCTAGATTTTCTTGAAATTTTTTTTAAAAAATAACCCTGAAAAACACTAAAACGAATAGTAAACGGAAAGATGCTTCTCTTTTCTATGAAAAAGAGGAATTACTCCTTTAATTTGAGTTCTCGAGCTCTAGAAATAAAATAGAAGAAGAGTCTGATATCTATGGGTAGACTTTTTTTGAACGACACATATGAAGTTAACCAAAGAAGAAAGAAGGGGAGCCCTGGTGCAATGGTAGAATTGTCGTTGTGTGATCTTGAGGTTATGGGTTTAAGGCGTGAAAACAGTTTCTTGCAAAATACAAGGTAAGGCTGCATACTATTGACCCTTGTAGTCCACCCCTTCCCGAGACCTTGCATACACAGAAGCTTCGAGTACGGGTTACCAATTTTATATCAAGTTAACCAAACCTGGTTAGTTTTTTGTAAAAGTTAACCAAATAAGATTCGCTATGTTTTATTCAAAACAAGAGTCTGATGGAGACTCGGTTAAACCGCCTACAAATATCCGGACTCATAGGATAAACGTTGCCAACGCAGTCATACTTCTTGCTGTTAAAACAGCTAGGTGGTGGAAATTACAACTGCCCTTATTCATTAATAATGCCTTCATGAAGCAAAGGCTAGAATTGTCTAACTAATGAGACTTTTGGAAGAGATCCCATCTAGAACAGAGCGCAAACCATATACATTGCCCCATGTCGAGCATTTGATTTTGTGATCCAAGTTGTAGAAGACCCTGCTTTACGGTGAATATATCTCTATTATCTTGCACCAGGCAATGCCTAACCTCGCGTCTAGGAAGAAACTTATGAAGTTCATTCTTCCTAGCTCCTCCACTTTTACCATCACCATCCCATACGTATGAAAGTTTCCAACCAATGGCGATTTCACGTTCATCTTTGTATTCAGGAAATAAAATAACCCATCCATTCAGGGTTTGCGGAAAGCGAGAATACTGTAAAATAGGCAGTTGGAAGAACTGGAAATGCAGCTCGTTAAAAAGGAAATAGATCAACCGCTTAACAGGTAAAAGTTCCTCATAAAGAAGAGATCTCACTGATCTTATCTCTGGAAATATGAATTTCATCCACGATGGGACGAACCATGCATATATGTGCCAAATGTAAGCGGCACGCGTGTATGGGATCAGACTTGATAAAGGCAGCCCCAGTGCACAAAGCTCCTACCTATGCAGGGCCCGGGGAAAGGGCGGACCACAAGAGCCTATAGTAGGCATCCTTACCTTGCATTTTGAGATCAGACTTGATAAGACAAGGAGAAAAACTCCTAAACAGTACTCTTCTTGATAGTCTTTCAACTTTTTTTTAAGAAAGTTTTGGTAAGCCAAGCTCTGAACAGATTCATACAGATCATTCCTTTCATGAAATTAATGGACTGCCACCAAGATGCACAAATTCACGTCACCAAACCACTACTGAAGACTTAATCCCGAGAAAGGGTAATAGCTGGGCACATATGTAAGGCAAGAGAAAGGGTAAGGTGATGCTTGTAAATAGATTGAAGACAACTTCAAGCTAAGCCAGCAAGAATCGGCAAAGAAAGCAGGACATTTGGAAACAGTTGGAACGGTCTATCATGTCGTTGCTGCAGCTGCAATCTTTGAGCTGCGAAATTGAATGGTCAGAAGGCATATACCCCTGTTTCTTATTCAACAGCTTTTTGCTATCTTTGTAGATTGTTCCAAAGCATCAGCAGAAGGAAAATTTTCTGATGTACATATTTTAATCATGACAAACTTTAAACAGAACAGAACACTCTACTTCTGAGAAGGAGAAATACAAAGAGAAAACGGTATCAGAATGAAAATTCATCAGGTAAATCTTGGAACTTCCCTGATATGAAGCTTTTGTACTTTTGACTTAGGTCACCGGCTGCAGAGGAATCAAAGTAAATCAGTGCAATAAATAACTTTCTTTTGGCATGCAAACAAGAAAAAGTTACAGGTTAATGCATTACCTTGCGATTCAAATGGTGGTAAGCTGTCAGAAAGGGTTGATTCCATTAATTTGACCAGTTTTTTCCCTGAAATCCACGAAATTTTAGTTCCTCAAGAATGTCTCCAGATTTGAGGAATTCAAATGAGGTACTTGAAAAGTTAGACTTGCGGGAGCAACTCATCTCCAGCGTACCTGTTACTTGCTTTTCACCTTCACTGACATTAATTAGGAAGGTTGATATGCCATTGTCTTTCAACTGCAGTGATCCCACAAAAGAAAACCAAGCAACAGCAAAAATTGCACTCAGCAATTGAACGAAAATGCATATATGAAATTACCAGGAAAGGCCAGATTCGAGAGAAAACAAATAAAAGAAAGAAACGGGCAAGTTGGGCTTTAGATTCAACCTGTGGTAGAAATGCCTTTGCGAGGTCCAATGGGTTAACTGGTGAGGGACTGGGGTTGTAAGCGGGGACAAAGTTGCCATTCTGATATCCTGCCAGAAAATGATATGCTGCTTGACCAGGGGAGAGCTTTGATCTCAGGGGAAGAGCACCAGAACTGGAGTTAAAAAAGAGGATTTAGACCATTTTGCTAGGAAATTGCTATTGAATCTTATGATTGATTAGAAGCATTGTAAGAATTGTACGAGAATCATGTCACATACAGGATTGACAGAATCATGGAAACATTTGTAACAGCCTTAAGTAGTGTTAATCAGCAAATTAACTGAGCAATAGTCTGGCCAATGAAAGCAATGAGCAGTAAGTAGTTGACTTATTCCACGACATCCATCACACTAATACCAATTTGCACAAATAGGTCTCACTTAAAGTCTTTGCACAAGTAGTAAGAAAAGCAGTTTCTTCCACAACATCCATCACATTAAGACCAATTTATACAAATAGGCCTCACTTAAAATGTTACTTGCACACTTTGAAAGTCCTAATGTTACAATACGAATAAAGAATGCCTATCTTTAGTACTTACGTTATTTTCCTTCTGCCTAGGACAGGATGAAATTTCCATACCTTAGTATCCTGTCCAAGGTCATCTACAATCATGAATAAAATAAGTGATGCACAAGTTAGACAACTTATGTGAACAACAGAAAAATTACCTCTGATTGTCCATAGGTAAAGTGTAGTAACGACATATCATTCCCAGTAAGGTGTCAGACCTTGTTTGCCACCTTGTCTATATAATCAATACCAATTTCCCATTCCAAACTGTAAATTGGTGACTCCCAATGGTCGTCTGTGTTATGATGATCTTAACTTACAATTATTATAAGGTGTAAAATGGACAGAAAATCTTGCAAAATTTAGAAGTATACGACTATCCAAACATTAGGAGGCCTTGTATGGTCAGATGTGTGAGATATTTGGTCAAAGACCCAATCATTGTGCGTCCTAAATGATCATTTCGATCACCAAACTACTGGATGTGATGTATACTTATGTCAACAGTAATTGATTTTGCAAAAATACAATGATCAAAGTTCAGATAATAAGCCAATAATTTAAAATCAAATTCAAAAATAACTTTGTGGATAAACTGCTTCTCAGAAAGCAGTAATCATCCATCAAGAAGTTATTTTGTTTATCTATTTTATAGTAATAATTAAAAGTGGATCTTTTATAAGATATTGTTCAAATAATCAACAGATTAAACACAACCTCCAAATAATTGTGGAAGAAGCATTGACCATTAAGCCAAAATTTCATAAAGATTAGATTGCTCAGGATGTAAATGCCATTTGACCAACTTAAACAATACTTTTTGTGAAATGCTTGTCGAAGAAAGCTGGAGGTCAAACTGTCATAGGATTCTTATTACCTGTCTGCAGATGCAAGAATCACTGATGCTGGCATTTTGAAAAGGTTCGGAGCACCAGGGTCTTTGGTTCGAAAGAAAGGTGAAACACCTTGGGAAGACAGGACAACACCTGCATCTATCTCACGCAGTTCTGAGCAGCTCTGAATGACATTCTCTGGAGCAAAAATGAGAATCACAGAATCGCCAGACACCATGAACCTAAAATGGTAAAAACACCGAAACAAAATTACTAGCTGAATTTTGGAAATTAACTTGCAAACAAGTTGTTCATACCTGGCAGATAGTGGAAGGCCTCCCCTTGCAGATATAACAGGGGCAGCTACTGCAGCTAGTGCACCTTTAATACCTTGAGTATCAGCAAAGGCTTTACCGCAGAGGATAATTGACGATCGTTCAATATCAGCAACTAGAAATCCAGCATTTGCCTGTGATCCAAGACCAACAGCTTCGCCAATACTAGGACTGCATCATCAACAGGCCAAATAGAATATTTTCAACATTATGCAAATTATGGGAAGATATATCACAATTGAACAATACATTCTCAAAGGTGGAAACAACAACAATGCATATCAAGATATGGTAAACCTTTAAGATAATATAGTGACAGACTAAGAAGCATTCCAGAATAAATGGCAACTAGAATTAATGATGACCTTATGGAGGTAGCAACATAAAGAGTCAGAAGACAAGAATCATGGGAAATTGCTCGAGTAGGGATTCTCCAAAGGACATTAGATAGTGACAATGCAGCAGTTGGGCTATCACTTATCACACGAACTTTAGCATCACATTTTGGAGATGAACCAATAGCCCCATCTTGTACAAAGACCTTTGAGACGCCCGAAATGTGAGAAGTGACCTGGAAAGAGAATATCAATAATGTTATAGCAAGGTGGCAAGCACTATTCCATAAGTCGAATTGTCCAAGTTCAACTTCACTGCTACATAGAAACTAGTACTCAGATAAATCCTCCCTCAACAACAAACCCTCTACAATCCCCTGGTCATAGGAAGAAAGGATCAGAACTTCTAGCCTATTAATATAACACAAAGGAAGCTCACAGGCATGTTACTTCTTAATCAGCTTTTAAGATGAAGACTCAGGTCATGTTAATGGCATACTAATTTGTGTAACTCATTAATCATGCATTTAGAAGGGAAACCCTGGCGCAACAGTTGAGTTGTAGCCATGTGACTTGGAGTTCACGGGGCTCGAGGCGTGGCAAAAGCCTCTTCCAAAAATGCAAGGTAAGGCTGCATACTATAGACTATTTGTGGTCTACCCTTTCCCCGAACCCTGAATTCACGGGAGCTTCATGCACCGGGCTACCCTCTTTTTGTTATTAATCATGCATCTCAAATTTTATTCCAGGTTTACAAACAAGGAAACAGCCAGGTCCTATTGGCATAGAGTCAATAATGTAAAATACTATGTTCGCTGAAATTCAGAAAACACAAATAAATTAAGAGGAATGCTAATCCGGTGAGCAAGATTTTCTCATTTTGTGCCATACACATGTCAGTTGATGGGGCTGACAGTCTGGTGACCATTACCATACTACAGAGAAACTATGGCTCCATATGGACAGTCCCAAAACCTCACTTCAAAATGAGATTCTCACTAGTTCTTTGGCCATCAATATCTACAGGCAGTGGAGAGGCAGTCAGGATCTTGTGTTGTTACAAACGCTACTGGCTTGGCATATCAACAGCTCAAATCACACCACAATAGTCCCACTGCAAGAAAGAATGAAAATCTTGTTTGCCAAAACTGCCCAAGCATTCCAGAAAGAATTAGCTTGATTACTATTGATTAAGATAAAGTATATTCCGTACTTGATTAAACTTCATAAGAACAAGAGATAGGCATGTTAAAGAAGTTCATGATATAAACAACCTCTCTGCATAGAGTTAAAAGATTCCACTGACAAGAACTCGTCAAAATTTTACTTCTGATTTTCACAGAACAATGTATTCAGCTGTTCTTTAGCAATGACAGACATAAATCCCAGGAGAAAATGAAAAAACAGCCCGAGCCCATTTATATCCTCCAAATTCCAATTCGCCATAGAGAGAACCAAACTGAGGCTCAAATATATCCTCATAAAGTAGTAATGACTAACCTGCTTCAAAAGCTTACTGAATTGGGCCTTTGAGATCTCCAAAGCTACTCCAGTGGCATTCCCTCTTACATGAATAGGAAGACCAGACAAACTCTCTATGGAAATTCAAAAATAAATCATGTCGCAGTCCATGAATGACAGAATTAAGATCTTAAGTAAAAGAAATGAAAAAAAAAAATTACAAAAAAGGATCAAACTTGCTTACTACCTGCAGGTGTTGCACCATTCTGTTGTAGCTCAGATGGCTTCAAGTTATGAAAAGCTTTATCTTTTACAATAACACCTCTTCCAGCAAGAGCCCAATTAAGCCCATAAGAAACTCCTGGGCCCTCCCTGTGTCAAGAGAGAGATTGGCAACAAAATAAGAGACTGATCCTGAATGATAACCAGAAAAGAATGGAAGACTCCAGATCAGTGTTAGAGATGCCATCTATAAACACATCATGACAGTCAGACCTTTCACTTGTCATTATTATCTGCCACCAGCGATTAAATCTTGCACTAGAAAGTCATTTACATATTACGTATACATGGCTCTTAAAGAGGAAGTGATAATTTTGGACAAAAGTAGAGGCTTACCATTTTCCCTTTCTATCCAAATGGAATAAAAGTAAAAAAGGTGAATTTCAATCCAAAACTATGAAGCCAGAACCGTGCCTAAAAATCTAGAAACCGTCATAGAAGATCAATGCCTCAAACAACTGTAAACCTGTGATATTTAGACCTTCAAACACCTAAAGCACAAGAATATTGGATGAGGATCAATGTCGGAAATCTACTTTCAGCAAAACATCTTCATTGCAAATTGGATATTCCCTTTTCTCGAAAATCACAAAAGTTGTAAACATTTAATTAGCTGGAAATCCAAATCTAAAAGAACCCAATGATTTGGTAGTATCAAACTACCAACCATATGCCATCATGGCATAGGAGTCCTACAGACACACACTCAACGAGAAACTCAGGCATCACATTCACCAACAGAAACTAGAATCTGCATTCTAAACATCAAAGGAAAGAAAAGAAAAATTGTCAGAATAACAACAAAAGAACAATTTACTTCAGTTCTACAGACTCCTAGAACCCTCCTGCTCTTAATGATTGATTTAGACTCTGTATGTACCTGTTTCACCAAAAGGTAAAATTCCAACAGAAACCAGTTACAAAATTCTGCTCCGAAAGCACTTATCATGTACAGAAACAGAATCCACATAATACAGCTCAAAAGAAAATTCTGAAATGCTAAACTATCTCAAACTGTCGGGGGGTGGTGGTGGTTTGGCAGAACTGTAACTGTATATGTCCTCTATCTAAAACATATGAAGTTGAAAGAGCCAACACTATAAGTAAATTGAATTTGACAATTGCTTCCACGCCGAAGATACTCAAGCAAGATAGGATACGGCTGAGATATTGTTAACCCATCAGAAACATGGGAAAGAAGGTAAGTTTATTCTATGAATGCAATCAATTGAGAAAAATACAACTGACATGGAGATTCTGAGAGAAGGTGAAAAGACATCAGGGTTGCAGTTTCAACTGTAAGGATGTTGGTTTGATTAAGAACAAAATTCAGGATTCTGGCATGGAAAGAAAACCTCTAAGCTATATAAGGATTCTGGAATCATCACTTATCAGGAAGTGCAGTACCAGTTAGCTGTGGCCAGTCTTGTTTAAGGACACACGTAGTTCACAGAAGATGTATGGCATTAATTAAAAGTAAAACAATAGGGCTTGTTTTAACTACAGAAGCATCTTCATCAATAAAACCTCTCTCAGGATTGCTTGTTACTGACAAGTTCTATCCAGTATGATCTTTATCCCTATCAAACAGTTTTAACTTCAAAGTAAATATGATTCTACATTTTGGTTAGTATGGTATCTATATGACTCGGATAATCTAAACTGCAACCAAAGAGTGTCTCAATGTCTGCATTCTGAACAGAATTCTTGTCCCAGACAAAACAGGATTGGGTTAGAGATCTACATGGCTTCAATTAACTGGATACAGTATCCACATGGTGCCAATGACATTCAGACCATAAGGAGACAGCAGAAAAATTTGTAATTTATGTATGCCTCGAATGCATGTCATGATGTTTCGAGCTTGGAATAATAGTTGCTGTCCTGTGGCTGCATGGATTAGGTCATATATTTTACGTCTAGGAGTATATCCCAAAAAAAACACCTCCACTGACTTCCCAGCATAAACTAAAACAATAAGCAGCAATCAATCACTCTTTTCAGTGGTAAACAGAAAATTCAGCATTGACAGCCGATCTCTGTTCTCGAGTGGCAACTTTCTTCAAAACGCTAATAAGTATATTCAACTACAGTACTATTCAAACCAAATATTGGGAAAATTTTGGAACAGAAGCACACAAAAAGAAAACAAACAATAACCAAACTTGTAAAGCGAAGTAAGGAACACATCCAGTACATTAATGTCCTCAAACGTGAAGGTCCTCTCTTCTACTCAACGGTAAACTCAAATGAGAAAGTTACCTCGGAAATGTTACTGTTTCTGCTTCTTCCTCAGCCACTGACGCCGAAACAGCATACTGTACAATTCCAAGACACGAAATACATAATCAGATTGTATGCACCCCTGAGCAACAGATTAAACTACTCCCCACCAAGTCAAGGTACTTAAAACAACCATAGAAACAAATCAGCAAAGCTAACGGAGCCAGGCGAGAGCCTCCTAACATATGCTAGAAAGCAAATACGACCAGTACATTTCCGGGCAAACTAAACTCAAAATCAAATGCGAACGATCTCCATCCCCAAAAAGAAGGGAAAAAGCAACAGTTCTTCGATCTCTCCAACAAACGGAACGAGCAAAAACTAATCTACTTTCACGAAGTCCTAAAACCAGAGGTTTCAAACCCTAGATCATTTTGAGAGTACCAATGGAGTTTATTCAACAGAATACCGATTGATTTCCGACATATTCCTAACAAAAATCATCAAAAAATCGAAAGAACACGAATAGAGAAGAAATTACAGGAGAAATTACAGAAAAATCAGGAAAAAAAAAAGGAATCTTACTCGTCTAGATGAGATACGAAATGGAAGAGGTGGAGAATTTGCAGCTGCGATTACAGATCTTGATCTTGTTTGATTGAACGTGGCTTGAACCAGACGCCTGAAGAGAGCGTTCCTCATTACTGCTGTATTGGCTCAGAGCGTGGAATGACGGCAACACCTGGAGAGAGAGAGAGAGAGAGAGAGAGAGAGCCTCTACGCTGTGAGAGAAAATGAACTGAAGCTTCGAAATTACCAAATCATCCTCACCTTGAGTTCGTATGTGAATTTTGTTGACGAATGATAGACGCTCCATATGAGGGCGTCCATGGACCACTTTCTCTGGAGCCCGTTAATGTATCATCCTCGTCGTTCACAAGATTGCTCCTGTTTGGGATGTCTATCAAAGGTATGCCCACATGTCCGTTCATCAATGTTTCTATGGTGTTTATACACAACTTTTTGGATGCCATAATCATCCAGTCTATATATACATTGAAACCTAAAATAATAATATAAATGAGTTGGATCGTTCAAAGCTGGCTCGAAAAAAGTAGCCATGGACGCTCTTCTCAAAAGGGGCAGCTCCAGTGTACGAAGCTTCTGCCTATGCGGGTTTGGAGAAGGGCGGACCACGAAGGCCTATAGTATGCAGTTTTACTTTACAGTTTTGTAAGAGATTATTTTCAAGCATTGAACCCATGACCTCAAGGTCACATGACGACCAAGTATGGCAATGTTATGAATCAAGCATGCAATAGAATTGGGCCGTGTAGCACTTTTAGGCCTCTAATTGTATATTTTGACTCTTACGAAAGGAAAGAGCAAGGCTTAAAATTATCAAATGAGTTTGGTGTAAAGCCATCTTTAGATTGGCCTAGTAAATCAATAGTTTCACAGTTAGCAGTAGACAACTCAAGCATCTCTCCTAAAATGTGTGCAGTTAGTTTTGAGTTGTTGCTTTTCTCTTTGATTTGGAGCAAACTTAAGGGTACATAGAATGCAAAACTTGATATTTCTCATAAAATACACTTGGTCGCAGATTTGAGTTACTTCTAAGTGGGGATAGTCTTGGAGAAGATAAGTGTTTTAGTTAGTAATTCTTCACTTTATACTCCTAAAATGGAAAACAAAAAACCAAAAAAACTCCTCATGAAACCTAAGTATACGACAAGCTGCCTTTTTTTCTGCTTCAAGGATTCAGCCGTGATCAAGAAAAGAAGGGCCACCTAAAAAATAATAAAGGGCAGTTCCATTGTACGAAGTTCTTGCATATGCCGAGTTTGGGAAAGGGGCGGGTCACAATCGCTTAAAGTAGGCAGTCTTACCTTGCATTTTTGCAAGAGACTGATTCCACGCCTTAAACCTGTGACCTCAAAGTTACATGACAACAACTTTTACCGTTGCGCCAAGGCCACCAAAAAGCAATCAGATTGGTAATTGAAGGGAGGTGCCATTGCTGGTGAGAATAGCATTATCCCACAATAATAATGTATTTTTCTAATTTTTAAATATACTTGAAATTGAAACCTCCTAACAAGAGGCAAAGTGTCATCTCTCTCTGACCAAGTGTAGCAAGAAGAGCAGCTTTGATGTCTGAGACCACCCACACTAGACAACTTCCTAAATTGAATCCTTGAAAGAGCAGTACAGCATTGGTCTCTGTTGAGGAAATTTTCGCATTTCTCTTCATTTTAAGCTTCTACTGCATCCTTGCTTGCGGATCTCCATCGTGGACACACACACTCCAAACCATGTTAAATTTCATGTTCTTATGTGTGACCAGTTTTCTTTTTTTTTCTTCCTTTTTTGAATGGTAGAGACACAGACGTTCAGCACAGTCAGTGAGAGACTCTGGCTCCGCTGTGCATAGAAAGATTTGCTTTAGGCAAATCTGTTCTTGTTTTTCATTTTGAGAAAAGGATTCATTTGTTGAAGGAGAGCTTTGGCGCAATGGTAAAGTCATCGTTGTGTGACTTTGAGATCATGGGTTAAGTAGTGGAAACAGCCTCTTGCAAAAATGCAAAGTAAGGCTGCATACTATATACCCCTGTGGTCTGCCCCTTTCCCAGACCCTCCATAAGCAGGAGCTTCGTGCTCTAAGCTGCTTTTTTTTCAGAAAATGACTGATTTGTTCTTGTTCTGATGCTTACAACAAGTGAAGGGCTAACGAGAACAACGGAAGTCTTTGCAATTCTACTCTTTAAACTTCAACATTTTCATACATTTCCAATCCATAATATCTTGGATGGCTCTCAAATACATCTCAATCATAACAGGCTGACAAAACAAACCATTTTCATCAAAAAACAAGTATCAAATGCATCATAGATCATTTAATCAAAACTCTAAAGCCCACACATAATCAACTCACCACCAAACCCTTTCCTTCACTTTTAGGTCCTACTCCTTTCTTCCCCAACTCACCACTGCATGGCACGCCTCCCTTTGAAGACTCTTTACGTTGAGTGGTTGGAGACTTCCAGGATCCTTTCAGCAACTTGTTTATGGTCTCCTTAGCAGTGCTGCTTATCTCCTTCGGCGTGCTAGCACTTTTACTAGTTGCATCGACTTTATCATTTGCGGTTTCAGAAATCGATTTGCTCCGGTGGTGGCCGAGAACTGGAGATTTGGGACGAGTGGAGGGGATCTGCAAAGTCAAAACAGACTGTAATATGAGAAGACAATCCAACTCTTGTTTCTTTCTTAGCAGCTTCGTGTTCTTGATATCTGGTTAAAAGTAAATCTTGGGCCATACAGCAGTCTATGGTGAGCCAGACTGGATGGACGGTCCATATGGTTAATTTGGATTATCCAAATGCATTTTTCTGGGTTATTCAAGACCAAACATGATAAAAGGCTGATATCTTCCATAAAAATCACCGCCGTATGCAAGAAAAAATGGGCTTGGATTTCTTCAGGTGCCTTTAACATCCAAATGCATTGATTTTTTCTTTTTTGGCAAATTGATTTAAGCACTTCAAAATGCGTGTAATCTTACCTTCTTTAGTTCAGGTTTTGGTGGAGTCTTCTGATGGTAGAAGCTTGGCAATGGCGACGCTTTAAAGGTGGAACTCTTCCTCATCCATCTTAGCTCCCCCTCGTCTTCATGTTTCTTTCCTTGTAAAATAAGATATCAGTCTCTAAACATTTGATATCGTCCAAACCGTTAAAAAAAGAACCCAATATAATGAAGACCTTAAATTGACCTTAGCCAAAAGTATCCAACATTTGGCATTAATATTGAAAAACTAATAAACATAAACTCACAATGATTGGAAGATTTTAGTATCACAAAAATCATGTTTTTCATAGATGAATTTATACCATTGTTATACAAAATTCTTAATGGTATATATTTTGTGATGGAAAGTATATTTTTTAGATGCTGGAGTTATCCAAAACTCGGGATTTTAAACTAGTTATCCAAACCCGAAACGATGAGATGAATGGTTAGATCTTGAAAAGGTAGGCCTCCTAATGCCAAATGTTGGGAGCTTCTGGCTAGGGTTATTTTAAGAAATTTGGCCCAGCATTCCTCACTTTCTTTAGGTTAAAGTTACAATGGATTACGAAAAAGAAAAAAACTATACTTTTGAGGTTTTTTAGATAAAAAAAAATGAAAAAAAAGTCTGTCATATATTGTCAATAAGAACTTAGGATTTTTGTTTTGTTTCACTTTCTCTGTGCATTACTCATCTCTCTTCCACCACATCACCAACCTCTCCTTCTAAATGTGTAGCAGTGCTGCTAGACTTGCTTGCTTGTTGTGTTGGAGGTTGCCTCCAAACTCTATTACAACAACTCTACCATTGCATCGCGGGCCAGCCAGTTGTGTGTGGAACAAAATCAGTTAGGCTACATGTGATTCCCTGGGTAGATGACCAAGGACTTACAAAGGTCTGCTAAGGTGGTGGAGTGCTTCCCAGAGGCTGTAAACGTCGTTCTTATCCTGGTCTTCCTGATCTAGACGATGACTGGAGTGGATCTAGAGTCCATAAAGCCGGTGATCTTTATTTCAATATCAAGGTTAGAGATCACCCCGTTTTTCCAAGAAAACGTCTCGATATTCATGCGGATGTTGTTTTGAGCATCAAGCAAGCAACTCTAGGAGGCACAATTCAGGTCCCAACTCTCACAGGAGACACTATAGACATTAAGCTTCTCCCAGGTACTCAGCCTGGTCACAAGGTCGTCTTGGAGGGAAGAGGGATGAAAAATTTGACCAATTATTACGGGAGCCAGTATGTACATTTCAAAGTTAGAATCAGCACTTGATTGAAGAATTTGCAGACCTACGCTGATTGGATTAATAATTTAACTCTGGAAATATTCTAGGAGAAGATATAGGTTGTTTTTGCTATTTATATATTTCTTTTTCTTTTTCATTTATAGTTGGTATTTTTAATTGTCGATTTACATAAATATATGAGCAATGATGTTTAGAGACATAGCATATGTAGATCATCTTTTTTCTATAATTAAGTCATTCATCTTCTTACTTACCTTGTACTACTCGGATGATTGTTTGAGTATTATAAATTTCAGAATTTAGATATGCTTAATTTATTCAATTAGCTTGGTTTTTAGTGGAATACATATATTAAATTAAGCACACACAAAAAACATAGAAGCATAGGAAAAACTGTGAACTCAACTGGAAAACCAGCGAGTCAAATCAAGCCACTGAGTCCGTTTGGACTTGGAAGCAAGATCATGACTATAAGGACAACCATTTTGTAGCATTAGGGTTAAATGATTAGCAATTAAGTTGAAGATCTACCTTGGCGTCCTTGACCGTTGAATGTGATTTCTTGAGCTCAGTCTCCTTCCCTTGAATTTTCTCCTTTGTTTGGGGACCTGACTGCATCATCATAAATGAAGTAGGAAGTATGTCATAGTCTGTACTTGCTAAGAAAATCCATATAATTTCCTAGTCATGCACTGTTTTATGTTATGACTATGAGTTTAATCTAGATATGTATGAAATATCACTTGAACGAACTTGTTTTAGTCTTTCTTTGTGAAAGGTCCATAATTCCTCATAGACATAGACACATCCATAACCTTAATTGAACCCACAACCTCTTTGTTGAGACTGGGTAGTAAGCGACTCAGCTAAGAGCTCTAACCCTTGTATTTCATATCCATGTTGCACATAAACTATAACTCCGTAGTAGAATCAGATGCATCATTTTTAGCCCAAGTGTAATGCATGGATCTGTTTGCTGTTAAGCATAGGTGAAGAGAATCGGTTACCTCTATGCCTCGAGGGGTAGATTTAGAAGTGGCTGTCCCATTTCTCAGCTGAGAGCTTCTTTCAAGCCTTAGTGAACTACTTTGGGTGAAGACCCTGCATTAGGAACTTCCACTCACTTCAGATTTTCTCACTAATGTGACACATAAATGTCCATATCTTATCTAACCTAAAACATGAATTATTCCACATATATAAAAATACATATGAAACTACAATTTGTTGTAAAATGATTTAATCTATGTTTTAATGCTGCAATTTGTGTGTGGGAAAATTACTATTTGTGAATATCTCGATCCATGGATTGTTACCCTACTAGCAAACAGCCCCTTAGAGATAAAAAAAAAATACTTGCAAGGAACTCACTTTGCGCTAGCAGATTTGGCCAGATTGGCTTTGGGGCTTGGCGCTTCTGACCCTCCACGTCTCTCTCTAGACATTCGTTTATCGGTTGCCAAAGAGAATGGTTGAGGAACAGTCACTTTTGGCTTGTTATTCTGCCTTGGTATTGATCTTGATTTTCTAGACGTGCCCATCTGGTTATCCTGCTTCTTTTCTCCACCTTTTTCAGCATCTGAAACCGGGTTTTGAGGGTTAACTTGGGTTTCTTTTCCCTTCTCGGATTGTTCTTCCGTAGTAGTTTTCTCTACTGAGTTGGTTTCTTGCAGATGGATTTGGCTGCTTTCTTGGGAGTTTTCTTGGCAGGTTTGGGGCTTGTTTTCCTTGGTGTTCTCTTCAGTCTGATGGGTCTGTTGGCGTTCTTCTTTCGCTTCCATTTGAACTGCAATGTTGAACAGGAGACGAAAATCGGATTAGAACCGACCAAAACATACAAATCACAAATGCTGCGTGGTTATTCCGTTTTGCACTTCTTACACGTGGAATATGCTGCTGCATGGACTGAACCTCATCAGGCGAATGGTCCTAGCCATTGACAAATGGTCCTCCATATGGAACTTCAAATTGCAAACGGCCAAGTCTTGTTTCTTTGTGTGTGTGAAAGGTGGTTCGTAAGTAGGTCACGGGTTGGAAGTGCTCCCGGTGCGTGTTCAAGATTAAAAAAATACATTATCCGTGTGATTATTTATTCAATTTCTAATATATGCTGCCATTAAATTTCCATTACAATCATAACTTAAGTGCTCCATATATAAATATGTTGCCAACGAATTGTTGGCTGTTTATGCTCAAACTATTGATAAACAGCTAACGTTGTCCGGACGCTGAGGTTCTTGAAGTGAAGCATACATGCGAAGACAGCTAGCTGTATGGACCCGGCTGATTTCAGCGGCCTTCCTGCCATGAAACTTCTATCTGACAGTTCATAAGATGTGCAAAAGAGTCTTGGTTTTCTCAGTTAAAGCCCTTTGTGACATGAAAAATTATGTATGACAGTATGGAATATATCCGAACCGTTAATTTGATGGGACCTACAGCATATGGATTATTACTCAATCTATATATCCAACCATCTGTTTCTTGTTCTTTGATAGTTTGATGTCCTCCAATTGGAGGGTTAGAATTACTTGATCCTAGTTGTTCTGGATAGGGGTTTTGACCATGAACCATAAAGCCCACTTGATCAATATTTCTGATTATGTCTATAGCAATTCTTGCTCTTCAAACTCAAAGAGAGAGAGAGAGAGAGAGGCTTAGTATTTGAAATCTTGAATCAGAAATAAAGACAATAGAAAGGAGGAAGAATTCACCTTCTACGGGAATTGATGAAGAGATGGTAGAGGCACCGGTTCCCTGTGCTTCTCCTTCCACGGATAGAAACAAGAAGTTGTACGTCCCATATATTACTGGACGTAGAGGTTGCTCAAAACTAAAATTGAGATCGCGTTTGACGTCCGGTCAATGCCGGCCATGGTATCTTAAATGAGATTTATTGGGATACCGGTTCACGACTCGGTCATCCTTTGACGAGTCTTGACATTCTCGTGACGTTGATAAGAAATTGATGTTCTAGCCCGGTGATTAGCTGTGGATCAGTTGCCACGTCACTTGTGGTCCCATTTGGCAACCCTCATCTGTGGATGGCTCTAGAACATTGAGACCGAGTTGATGTGGTTGCTTTGATGACTCTGAGGTTTTCTCAGATGTTATGCGAAGCTCAGTTTTTGAAACATAACTAGAAGTTGGAACCAGGCTTGGACTTTGCCTCCACGAGGGCCTTTTTGGACCAATCGATCTGCCATCTTGAGTGTGGAGCATTGTTCTTCTTTTGTTAGCCGTCGATTGGCAAGCTATTGGATGGACACTCTCATGATGATTTGATCTCTATCTCTATAGGGGAAGTTACCAAATTCAATAACCAAGGACATATGGAGGTGAGTGTAAATTATGCCCCTTTTTCCCAAAGGAAGGTTGGACGCGCACCCATGCCTCTTCCTGTATTAATATGGATCATTCTTTTACACCAATGCCTCCATTCTGGGAGAGTCTGCACCGTTGGATCCTCTCATGTATTACATAAGGAATACTAAGGCTTCACAGCTGAACCAATCAAATGAGCAAGTCAGATCATGCAAAAGTGGAGACATCCGCATCTAGAACAATCAAAGGAGCAAGTCAGATCATGCAATAGTGGGCTCACCAAAAGTGATATATTTGGAGGCTTTTACATGGAACTTTGGTTGATGGAATGCTTTAGACACAGTTTAGATTTAATGTTTGCCTCTAGATGAAAGATGAGAAAATAAAACTTAGTAATTTTAATTGTTGATAACAATAATAAAGGGCAGCCCGGTGTACACGAAGCTACGAGGATTTATAGTTTGCAGCCTTATCTTGCACCCATGACTTCAACATCATATAATGATAATTCTACCATTGCGCCAAGCCTCCATTTTGTTGATAACTATAATAAAGAAGAAATAAGACATACATATTATTATAATGTCCTAGGTATTGTAAAGCCTTGGCCTCATGATCAAGCTAATTGTATAAGAAACGGGAGAACTCATGGTCTAAGCTCTTTATATATTAATCTAAAGTTTCTCTGGAGCAGAACAAATAAACACATTAAAATTAGTAACAAAGATAATTAGTACCTGTGTTGTTTGGATATTTCTAACATATCATGTCATATCTCAAATGTGCAGCTTATAACAACGATATCTTGAGCATATATGAGATACTAGATTTATTTAACTGCAACATAATGGCATATGCGAGATATCAAGTTTATTTAACTACGATATCTTTGGCATTTGTTAGATATCAAATTTATTTAATATCATCATAATTAATATATTTATTGTTATTAAATATATACCAAACCCTCTTTATAGTATAATTGACAAAAAGTTTTGAATGTTCAAAATGAACCCATTGAAAAAAATAAATTGGAGCCGCTTCATGAAAAATAGGGCACTTTTATATAGCATCGTCTTAAAGCCAAGGTGATCTGAGGAAGAAAATGTCAAATATATATATATGTATAATATATATATTTGACATTCCGACCTGCCGGATTCGAACCAGCGACCTAAGGATATGCTGCTGCTTGCTTACTACAGTCCTCCGCTCTACCAACTGAGCTAAGGTCGGTTTGTTGTCAAACACTTAATTTTTAATACACCATTGAATTAGGCAATGCCCTTTTGATAGGACAAAAAATGGTGAAAAAAATAAAACCAGTCTTCGGACACTTTCCGAGCATTTTTGGGGAATCGCCCCGAAAACCCCGATCTTCCCCTCTCCGACAAACCCTGCCGACGAAAATCAGAACCGGATTCAGCCAAAGATCAGAACTTGCAGCAAAATCCATCAGGGTTAGGATCAGATTCAAAAGAAGAATAACCTACAAATGAGATTAATTTAGGTTCAGGTTTGGTGGAGGTGAAGAAGAAAAGGAAGAGAGACAAAGAAAAAAAATAAAAAAAATCTAATTTGGGTTTAGACTCGGCTGCAAAAGGTTCTGCGAGTGGAAAGAAAAGGAAGCAGTTTGAATTCAATCAAACAATGGCGGAAAATGCTGGTGAGGTAGAGAATGTGGGTAGGAAAAAAGAAGAAGAGGAAGAGAGATGAAATTGAGGCGGAATATGAATCTAAGAAGTATGAGATTGCCGAGAAGGTTAGGGATGGCGAGAAGGGAATTGGTGAGAAAGTCATTGTCGGGGAGGAGCGAAAAGCTGCTGATGAATCCAAGGAACTGGTTGTTTCGAAGGTAGCTTATGATGATGAGAGTAAACTTCGCAGGACTGTGTTTGCAGGCAACTTGCCTTTGAAGTTGAAGAAGAAGAAGTCAATCATGAAAGAATTCGGACAGTTTGGAGAGATTGAGTCCGTTAGGATTCGATCGGTGCCGATTTTGGATGTGAGTATTAGTGATTGATTTTGCAGTAGTAGGAAGTATTGTTTGTTATTTGTATGAACTCGTGCTATTTTCTCTTTTGCTTGTTCTTTAATCAGACTAAGATGCCGAGGAAGGGGGCGGTGATCAAGTGCAAGATCAACGATAATGTCGATAGGTTTGTGATATTGGACATTATTTCTCGAGTTTGTGATATGATATTTGATCTAGAACTTGCTGTTTGTGTTTCTATTGTAATGCCTTTTCATTTCAATTTGTAATTATCTGAAAGTCAGAATTAAGGATCTGAGTGGGGGTATTCAGACTCGAAACAGAAATTTAGATTGTATTTTAGTTAGTTTCAGTTACATATATCCTGTCCCAGTTACTTTCCATCCTTCTTTGGGATGACTTACTTCAGTTTTCAGCTAAATGTTGTTATTAGAATGTGCACTTTGGCTCTGGAGATCCAATTGATAGAATGACATGGGTTGTAGTTTACATATGCTCAGTTGGTGGAGCTTTTTCTGTTCCTAGTTACAATTGATACGGCTACACTCAATGTGCTTTTAGTTGTTGGGTTATTGCATCCATCTAGCTGATGTTACACAAGGTTTCTCAATGAATCAAACTTCATCAAGAGGGCAACTCCGAGTGGTAAAGACATTGAGTTGTGATCTGAGGACGACGCAGCAAGTATCTAATTTATGCTTCAAGTGCCACAATATTTTGCAACAAGCACTATTTCAATATTCTAGCTGTATTATGATCAGCTTCACAGCTTGTTTGTGTAGTGAAATAATCATATGTTTTTCTAATCTTCCAGGTATATCTGAGAAATTAGAGTCTGTGGGTATAAGTTGGCATTTTTACCATGTAGCCAATAGTTGATATATTTTGGGTCTTATTTTACCTGGTCACAAAAGCGTG
The DNA here is from genome assembly GCA_035236585.1 of Warburgia ugandensis. Lineage (NCBI taxonomy): Eukaryota > Viridiplantae > Streptophyta > Magnoliopsida > Canellales > Canellaceae > Warburgia > Warburgia ugandensis. The sequence goes on along the minus strand of CP141131.1, from coordinate 3,191,035 downwards.
GCGGTCTGTCAGTCTTACACTACATGAGAAGTTAGATATGATTGTAACAACTTGCAATTTTATGACATAAATATTTATTTTATAAAAAAAATTAACAACATAACCTAGTTAGCTCAACTGGTTACATGTTAGATATGGATGCCTTAGGTCTAGAGCTCAATTCTCAGTATCAGCAAATAAATAGTCCTTTTGATGGAATTTTTGGCACACACACGACCGCTGGGCAGAAGCCAGTCAAGAGCAACGATGCTTCAATTGTGGCAAGAAGGGCCACTTCCTAAAAGACTGATAGAATTTTTGGCGCACACACACATGTACCAGGGGGCATCCAGATACAATGAACTTCAGAAGTGGATGATTTTCCCTATTTGTGATCCTAGGATTAAATTTTCACATAAAAAGCAAGATACTGAGCCCTCCTTGCTGTCAAAGCCTATGAAGTTGGCAGCTCTCATCAAACGAGAGTACAAAGTGTCTAACAAATATCATGCGAAGACCGCTGGGCAAAAGCCAGTCAAGAAGAGGGAGGAGGATGGTACAATATGCAATGCGCAATGTAGCACAAATTCCACCCGGGCAAACCTTGTTATGTTCAAGAGCAATGATGCTTCAATTGCAGCGAGAAGGGCCACTTCCTAAAAGACTACCTGAAGAAAGGAAAAATATGAACAACCGTGACAAGGACAGATTCAGTGGAGCCAGGGGAGATTTTTGCATTGACAACTGAACAGGCACGCACATCAAATGCCAGGGTTGAAGGTACTCTCTAGATTTTCAATAGACTTGCTCATGTATTAATGGATCCTGGTTCGACACACATACCCATTTCTATCATGTGACTTTACATCATGGAAGGTATTAAACATACACTGGTTGTCTATATAGAAGATCAAGATGAAGGTTTAGGATTCTGAGCATCAGAAGAGTAAATGATTGGGGGAATGATATCAGAATCTAGAAGATAAGAAAAAATGGTACTGGCAAGTAGCTAAGATGTCTCCTTATAATGTATGTGTGTAGAGAGAGAGAGAGAGAGAGAGAGAGAGAGAGAGAAGCAAAGGACAATCAGCTGCACCAAGGATCACCATCCATTTTGCATTGGAGAAGAAGAATGTAAAAAAATAGATTCATCTACGAGGTAAGGGATTGTGTTTAAAGGAACTTGTCTAACTATCTTGGATTTCTAACTAATTTATGAATACGTTTTGACAATTGAAAGTAATGTGATGCATGACGCTTTAACGTATCACTATTTTGATTTGTTTCTATTGCTTTTAATATGAGTTCCAATCACTTGATTTCACTTGTAGGGGGCATAGGAACATACCTAATTTGTTTGGTTTTCAAATGAAAAGTTACCATTATGTGATTGATTACATGTTCTCCTTGAAATAAAGATCTAGTGATCAGTCTGTTTGATATTGGCATATGACATTATACAATGGTTAGCATATAGTTATTTGAAAATTTTGTAAGGCTTGGATTGGAGTATATGAGTCATAATATTCACGCTCCTTGTGTAACATGTTTTGATCTCGTTTCACTAAAAATATAAGCGTTTCGATTTCGTTTTAATAAAGACCTAAGCATATGAAGCGGCTTCATATGGGTGGATTGTACTCATTTTATAATTGACTAGTCGATCTCATTTGAGTCACGTGCATGTGATTATATTGCTTAAGAAGGGGAACCCTGGCGCAACAGTAGAGTTGTCGTCGTGTGACCTTGAGATCACAGATTCAAGGCATAGAAACAGCTTCTTGCAAAATGCAAGGTAAGGCTGCGTACTACTGACCCTTGTGGTCTGCCTCTTCCCCAGACCCTGCATACTCAGGAGCTTTGTGCACCAGGGCTGTCCTTTTGCATGTAATTATATTGTTAATGTTCGCATCCCACATGCTTAACAAGGGGCGTATGTGAACTTGGTTTGTATTTAATCTTTCATGGTATGCATGATTAACAATTACATGATGATCGGTTTAATTAAAATATGTACTCTCAACATGTGGGTTATAGGGTATGAAGTCGTTATCCAATTATAAATGAATGGGTAAATTTAAAGCATTGTCTTATGACTCGAGCTTGATTAAGTAAAGATTTTGTGCTGAGTTAAGCGTGTGTATTCACGGTTTTCATTTGAATTTATTATGCTAATATTATAGATCAAGTATAGATTAAGTCTCACTTTTTAGTTATAGCTAGATTTTATGTGCTAATCTCGGTTTTAATGGAACCATGAATAACTTACTGTTATGTACATATATAACTAACCATGTAGCACAATTCTATATGGTTTTAAATCATATATTCTTACATTGTCTTCAATGATGAACAATCAGCACAGGCTGCTTTATCACATAACATGGCAAAGGTATTTTACTTATCTTATAAGCATGCCTATCAATTAGTCACTTTTGTGCCGTTATTCATGTTCTTTTTCATTTTTGTGGATTGACTGCGCATTTAGTTGCTTTTTGTTTAACCATGCAGATGGGAGGAAATCATGTCTGTGTTGACAGGGCATGCCCACCTCGTAAGAAATTGAAAGAGGAAAATGATCCACTATATGATAATAAGACTTTTTTTGTGGGTAACCTCCCATTTGATGTAAAGGTAATTTGTTCTTCTCCAATCAGTTAGCAGTAGACTTTATTCCACTGCATGAGAACTGGACTTATATTTCTATTTATAAATCTCAGAAATCATTGTTTTTTAGAGTATTTTCCATTGCCGCTGCAGGATGAGGAACTATATCAGTTGTTTGGTGGGATTAACCAGTTGGAATCTAGCATGGAGGCTGTTTGTGTTATTAGAGATCCAAATACAAGTCTGGGGAAGGTTATTGCACATGTCTTGTTCAAAACAAGGGTAAAGCTTATGACTTCCCATGGCTACTCATCTATTCTGTATTTTCACATATTCTTTATTCGTTGGATGCTTTAGATATCTGAATTTCTGAATACCAAACTAATTGTAGGTTTGAGTTGCTAGAATTATAGATGCCATAACACTAAGCTATCATGGATGGGTGGCTGTTACATCAACTGAACCAAAGGAAGGTAGAATTGGTAAGTTCCACACAAGGAGTAAGAACAACTAATATACTGGTTTTATAACAGAAATGAAAAGCTTCTGACAGAAGATACCAGAATTAAGGAACAGACAGAATTCGGTTACTGGGAAGGAGAAGAAACAACTGGCAGAAAGGGGGGAATAAAGAGGTGGAAAAAGAAAAGAGGGAGGGGGTGGAAAAAAAGAAGGGAATAGTGGAGGGTCTAGCTCCTCAAAAGCTAGAGAGGTGTTATGAGAAATCTGTGTAACACCATAGTAAATATACACTAGGCATTGCCTGAATCTGTCAGCTTGCTTAATAGTTCTGAATTTCTGTAATTGATTCTTTCTGTGGAATTTCATTACCATTGATTTGAATAAATCGATTCTATCAGTGGCATGTATCATGCTGCTACATTGAAGTACTAGAAGTTGCTGTAGAGTCACTTGCCTAAAGCAGTGACATTTCTTTATTTTGATTATCCTCCATAGAAAAACGAAAAGAATCTAGCATTTATATTTGTTATAACTGGGCTCTCTACAGCTACTGCTGCTAGATGTGACATTTCAAAATTTTGGTCCTTCATGAATTCCACTCATCAACACTCCTTTTGAGACACCCTTTTTGACAGTTTGTGTTGCAATACCTCAAGGGCCTCTCATACAACTTTCTCTCTTCAGGGTCCTTAGGACTCTGTCACTGGCATAATTGATAAACTTTTGATACAAGGGAAAATATAAGCATGATAAACAGCTTATTCAAGTAAATGTGTTTTAGTTTTTCTCTGCAGGGACACCTTTCCCCCCAAAACTTCAGCATACGTAACATGAGATCCTCTTTTTTCTTTTTGGAACTTACAACTATTATAATTTAGCATCATCTCTATGTTTGAGAATGATCCATCTATTTTTCACGATTATAGTTTCATCCATAAGGCATAGGGTGCTCCATGTTTAGCTTATTTGAGATCTGATCATCTTTCTGAATGGTAAAACACTGGAAATAGTGTTGCTCTTGAGGCAAGTTATATGGCCAAGTGGGAGATTTTAGATGGGAGCATGAATGGTTTATGTTGGAGGGTCTTATGGACCCAAGCAACTACTTGGAGGCTCTTGTGCAACTGCAGTCAACGGAGTTGACACCATGAGGCTCTGAACTTGTCAACCAGGGAAATTCAGCCGTGTATCATGATACTGAAGTCTTTTTGAGTTGGGATTGATGTACCATTAGAGGTACTGGAGATGGTGTCCATGTGTCAAAGGTGAGTCTCTATCACCATTTATAGTTTGTGTGTCAATGCTTCACTCCTACTCAACCCCCTTTATCAATGTCTGCTTTTCATGCTGCTTCTGATCTAAGTGTTGTGTCACAGAAACTACCAGCATTTCTATCTCAGACATTATATTGACCACGTTATCCAAGAGCTTAGCTGAAAACAAGGTTCTGTATTAATACAGATGTAGCAGTATAGTGAATCCCAGGTGGTCGGTCAAACAGTAAGTGGTTTCAAATAGTGGAAAGACAACAAAATCATGAAACTCAAGCGATGATAAAAGGAAAAAAAAAAGGCAGGCCAGTGCAAGATGCTCCCGTGTATGTAGGATCCGGAGAAGGGGTGAACCACAAGGGTCTATAATATGCAGCCTTACAGTTTATTTTTGCAAGAGGCTGTTTCCATGTCTTCAACCTGTGACCTCAAGGTCACAACTGTGACAACTCTACCATTGCGCCAAGGCTCCTCTTCTATTATAAAAAATCATACACTATATTACTGCCTCTAACATGCAACTGTTAATCTTGCAGTTTTCTATCTAATGCTGTTTTAACATGATTTCTGCTGGTCATGATTATTCAATATCACTCTGTGACTCTGTGATGGTTGGTTTCATAAGTGTTCTTACTGTGAAGATGATTTGCTGTTCAGTTTTGATTAATTATTTGAATGGTAATTGATTAAAGACCAGAGACACCATTACATTGCCACGTTCTGAATCAAGAACTAAGATATTGCTACATGTTACCTGCAGACATTCAGATCATGACAACTTTATCCATTTTCTACTACTATTCTGCATGTCACTTCTGTGAATGTTTGGAAATGACTGCTTATTGATGTTTACTACTTTCAATATATGCGTCTTTTGATATGTTGAACAAACAAGTTAAGACCTTCAAGTGACATCCAAGTACATCAACTGCCAGCAGAAAGCTGCCAACTTGGTCAAGAGAGAGCACTTGAAGCTCCGGCATCGTGAGCCAAAATCTCTCCCATGCTAAATCCTATTTTACCCCATCGAAAAGGAAAGATTCACCTGTAAAATGGGGAGATAATTCTGCAAATAATAGATCAGCAGTGTCGTCAGACGAGAACAACAGCCCAAGGTCAAGACTGCTTCTCTGTCATATCAAGGCCTGACAACTAGTAAACCTAGTGTCCTAAAGACGGTAAACACCCATGCAAAAACCAATGACGCAAAGTCTGGTTCCAAGCAAAAGGGTGCACGGAACCTAAGGTTCCCAAGACTAATAGACCAGCAGTTGCTGCAAGGAAAGCCTGTGGGAATGCGACCTGCTGTCGCTGCTAGGAAGAGAAGTGCACTGAAGGGCAGTAATGGGACTCTGACACAGACGGGAAAGAAACGGAACCTGGATAGGTGGACGTCAGAAAGTGCTTACTGGAAGAAGTTAGAAAATTCAAAGTGAGATCAATCTTGTATTACTAGTATCATCTACGTCCAAAGCTTTGACCGTTCGAGTGTTAAGAACGTGCAACATTGTGGTTGTGGTTCTTGTTCATCTCGCTAATTTTCATTAGAATGGCAACATGAAGATGGCCTCTCCCTGCTCAGTTTTCTGATAATCGTGTACTTGTTTGTATCCAGCAAATTTGGGTACCCGGACATGAAACGATAGCATTGTAACCAGACCATCTTAAATTATCCATTTCTGATGCATTTTTTTGTCTTCCTAATTGGAACGGGGAGTCTACGGTATCTTTATTGCAACAACTTAAGAATTTTGTTGAGCCGGGAAAGTTATTCTCTTTTTCTTCTTACCCCACTTCGCCACTTTTTTATTCTGAATATAGAGCACAAACACCATGAGCAGCCTGTTGTCTTGATCGCCCAGGAGAGAGGCTCCTCCTTGCACCTCGGCATGCAAGGTCCAGGTTGAGACAGCAAAGTTAGTAAGGCCATTCTTTAAGTGGTTTAACCTGGCAAAAATTGCCAACAAATGTTCAGTCAAGCTGGTGAAATTGCCAACAAATGACCACAGCAGTTGGTCGCAGATGACTCAGCATTTGCCCGGTTTATGCGATCGCTTTGGCTTTATCATTCTTGTGCTAAAACTGTGGGTTGAAGGTGCAATCATTTATCGTTCTCCTAAACGCAATTCTCTCGGGCAGTGTCCTTATCATTCTGCTTTTGGTCTAATTGGATGGCCAAATTTTGGAGTTCAACGGAATGAATCAATAGTAAACTCTTGCTCCTATGAACCTGGTGGATCTGAAAACAGGACTGCACTAACGACAACAGCCTTTGATGGCATCGCCTTAACCATGCAGTTATCCACGTTTACCAGCTACACAGCATAATTTTGGCAGTCCAAAGATCCTCACTACCCGGCTGTACCTGCTGCTTGTGTTTGGTGGTAAACCCGATGGCCCAGCATCGACCATCGTGCTTACCACAGGCACCCAACCAGAACAAGAGGACGCAGTTCAAGTTGCTGTATCATGTATGGCATTCGCTCCTTCAGGGTGCTCCAAAACCAGAACGAGAAAGAATGATAACAGCTAAGTGACTATCTCAATGGACTGCCCTAAGTATTACACTGAGAAGAAGTGAAGTTCATTAATAAGAACTTTCACTGCTGAACTAGTTTTAACATTTCAAGTATTGTTTTTCAGAACGAGTATGGTGTTGCTGCAGATATCCGGCACCTTGTCGCCCCAAACTTCGAACCAACAGTCCTGCACTGGACGGAGAACGCATCTGAAGAACCACGGAGCTTCAGCTTCAGCTTCAGTAATGACATGTACAAGATGGAATGAAGCTTTACATGTTTATTCGGCGGATCTGTACAGACGCGTGTAAGTTTTGATTCGCAAAGATCACTGACGCAAACTGAATTCCGCCACTCTCCGTTTCACTCCGTCTTGTTCTTGGTCATCAGTGTTGGAGTTACAGAGACGATCCCAATGAGGAAAAGTGTCGCCATTGCCTGGAAATCATAAAGGTCAGTTACTGACCTTAATTCTCCCAAAGCAATTCCAGCCTGCATAAATCCAGAAAGAATCTAAGAGCACATTCTTCAAGCACGAAACATAAGAATCCCGGAAGGAAAATCAACACAAGGAGTTTTAAGCTTCTATACCCTGACAGTGAGGTAGGCTGCAGGAATGAGTCCAACAAATGTTCCTAAGAAGAATATATGGTAGGGCACATCCACTATTGGAGAAGCTACATTGATGAAGGTGTTGGGCAAGGTGGGGGTAAGTCTGAGGAAAAGCATGTAATTCAATAGCCTCTCTTTCCTTTTTGCCACCTGAGAAAGGTAAACAGGAAGAGTTAAGTCAAGAGTTAAAGGATAAAGCAGCTAGAAGAAGGTAAACGAAAGATGATATTTTGGTTTCTGTACCACTCGTTAGTGAAGCCAACTAGATCTGCATATGGATTCTGGTTTTTTCAAAGATTTCCAATCGATGTGAGTTCCAGATATTATCCAAACAACAACAATTACCAATAACAAACCCTATCAATTCACACGAATATATAAAATAGATCCACACGTGGTAGTTTGTCATACTCCCAAAGATCCTAACTTATTTCAAGTGGAGCCTCAAGGTTCTCCAAGCTGCAATTCATACTAATAATAGAGTTCTAGTCCAAGCAAGAATAAAATCTTTTAGCATTTCCCTTTATTGTCTCTTTACCAGTAATTAAGAAGAACAGAGACAAACCTTTACTTCTGAATTTAATCAATTTAAATGCATTTTACTCATCACACCAATTAACAACTATGAAAATTATAAGTAGACTAGGAAATGAGGTAGTTATTCACCTGAGCTTGGAAAAAGCTCAGCTTGTCAGGCCACAAAGAAAAGACAAGGGGCCTCCCTATCATCTTTGACAGGAAATAGCATGAAGATGCACCTGCAGTGGCAGCGAAAACCACCAAAGCCACACCTTTGAAGACTCCAAAAAGAGCTCCAGCAAGCAGAGACATGAAAACAGTTCCTGGAATCATAAAAGTTTGCATGAAGATGTAAACAATGCAGTATCCCAACAGCACCTGAGCAGTGTAGTCGCTGGTGTAGCTCTCAAGATTATCCCTACAAACAAAGCAGCATAGAAAACTTAGTTTACATGCATCACTAACAGAAAAAGAAAAACAAAATAAGTACTAAAAAATTGAAAATCCATTTAGTGGTGTTTAGTCATATGAGGAGGCAGACAACATCATGAAGATGAAAATAAAATATCATGTCAGCCATAACAACGCCAGTCATCCAAGTAGGGCAAGATAAATATAAAGTACTATATGAACATACTTGTCTTATGCTTAGTTAGAAGTGTCAAAACTAATGGAATGTAAAGAGCTACAAAAAGTACTGATTGTGAAAATGTCTGGAGGATCAAGGATATGATCCTTTACAGAAGTTACAGCAAATAATGCCTTTTGCTATTTTCCCCTCCAGTCAGCAAAGAGATCCTTAAATAAAGGAAAGTAAGAAAGAAATGAGCTCATTCTGCAATGAAACATGCTTAAATATGATGCAGAAATACCATGTCATCTATGAAAAGAGTCAAAAGGATGTCTTCTTCTCAGTTCAAAAGAAATATTTCCAAGGTTAAAGTTTCCTTGCCATTAACAGATTCACTGCTGATGAATGAAATTTTGCTTCAATTGGGAACCTGTTCCACGGAAAAACCTGATTAATGCATCTCATCAAGATTGGAGGTATTTCTCATGGTATCACTTCTAAGGAGAACAATAATCACTATAATCAAATATAAAAACAATTTTCATGAACATATCATCACTCTACATGTTCCAAATTGACATTATTATCTTTTCACATCACTGCTAAAGATCTAGCTTCAGTTGTGAGTTTCTGCAAGAAATGCAACACAATACTCACCCAGAGAAATTCCAGCTCTAATCTTCTCTTCAGCTTCACTTATTTTCTTTAAACTTTAGTGCAGAAAGAGATTAATATAAAAATATCAATAACTAAGAAAAATAATAACCTTATATGCCCTCCCTAGAATATCTCTGTCCAACCTGAGTTAGTCACTGCTCATACTCAATGGTAACAATGTATCAAGTACAGCATAAACATCAACTCGTCCCCCATAGCCAGTCCAACATCTTCATCAAATACAGAGTAAAATAGACAGTAAAAAACTGTATATTTGAAAAATAGGATCCTTTATTGGACAGAAATCCTGCCACTCAATATTCCCTGAGAGTGCTGTAACCACAAAATCAGAACCAGAGCCAAGCAAAACTCTCCCGCTTGGATAATCTGAACCATGCCAACCCTGATAACGTAAATAGGATCCTTGAGCAGTGATAGAAATTACTAACCAAATTCCAATAAACACATGTTAAATTAGAGTTCCGAATTCCCAAATCTTACACCAAGTTCACTTTTAACTATAGAAATGAGCTTTCTTGTAAGAAGATCAATCCAATAGTGTGGTGTTGATTAAAGGATTCTACAGCTTTTCCCCATCCTCATCTTAGCGTAGCCCTACAGTACAATGTTTATTTGATGGAAGAGGATATGCATCGACATCCAGGAGCATGCATATGTTGATTGCACCCACCTTTGAGCATTACATGAACACAAATCTTCCTTGACACTTTTCTTAGCAGAAAACTTCTTACTCTTCCAATAACTACATGCATGTAGATCGTCCCTCCTCCAAACTTGTCTTAGCACAAAAGAGCAAACAAATACATAGTAGCATGGAGGCTTATGAACAGACGTAAACACAAACACGCTATCTACCGACCAGTGGCCCGATTCTTAAACCTCCTGCTAAGAGACCGTTTTATTCATTTCAAATCTAGCCCAACTGCAGCTCTGTTTTTTCGAAAATCACAGCTTTCATATAAACTACTCAACAATTTCTTATTCACAACATCACCATCATCACAGATTAAGAAACAAACCGAAGTACCTGATTGATGTCAAAACACCCAGCAAATCCTAGTTTAAACTCAGTACAGCAATTAGCCTAACATTTTGATATCCACCCTCCTTTCAAAGCTCCATAACTATCAATTATCTAACGTTCAATTGCATTCCAATTACCAGCAAACATCAAAAATACAAATTTCGTACAAATAAAAATCCAAATCATCTGAAAAATGGCAATGCGGGAAAAGAAAATTTCCCAATTTTCTTGCAAAAAAAACCCGTATGAGGAAAAAATCAATGCCTTCGCAATACCAAAATCTAACACAAACCAAGAGAACCATCAACAAAAACCAAAATTTCAGAAACCCTACCGGAGAATTTGGATATCTTCAAGGCTGCGAGGCAGCTTGAGGAAGCTGTAATCCGACGCCGGCATCGTCAAATAAACCCCAAAAAGCCCCAAAAAAAACCCTAAAACAACGGTAGTAGCTCCTGCCATTTCCCAAAATGTTAAAGGAAACTTCGATCCGCCGCTTCGACGTTCAATTTCCGTCCCCTTATCCATTCCCTCTCCCGTCCGAAACAGTAAACCCAGGGTCAGAATAGCTCAGAGAGAAAGCCCAAATCAGAGTTTGGGTTAGGTGAGGGGGCTGTATCTTGTTATAGGCTGGCGAAATTGTCACCCCCACCACCTATTTGACCTCTGCTCTGTGAGAGAAACTAGGAATATTCGCCCTGTGGCGCAGAGAAATTCCCCTACCTTTCCTTCTCTGCGGCGTTTCTCTTTTGCTTTTCTGGTTCGAATACAAGCGGAGATATTTCCTACACGTCGGCTCACGGAGCACACGTGGACAGCTAATCTCCCGAAGATAATCATTGCAGTACCAGCGCCTCCCTTGTATTTCTCTCGGCCATCCGAGAGGGCGATTTAGGTTACGTTTTAATGACCGAGATAGCCCTGTCATACTCTATAATTCCTTTTATGTTACTTCCAGCAAAGATTTTCCTAAAATAAGAGGAATTTTATCTTGTAGGCCAGGGTTGGCAACTGGTTCTTCTGTTCCTGTTTCAACCGGCCAAAACAGAGATTTAAGAAGAGGTTCCTATTTGATGCAGAAACGAGAAGCATCTCCTTTCTTGCATCTAGTTTTATTTCTTTTTGACAAAAAGTTTATTAAAAGAGAGAAATTTTATTTTATAGGCTGTTGTTAGAGATGGTAATGGGTCAAGTTCATTAAGGGGAACAAACCCTAATGACCTATAAAAGTCGAGATTAGGGACAGAATATTTATGACCTGAATTGGGTTAGGGTAAAAATTTATGATCCGGGAAGGCCTAGGTCGGTGGTGAAAAAATTAGGAGACCTGAGCAACTTGTGTAGTTTATTTAGATGGCAAAAATGCCCTCATATGAGATTTTTTTTTTTTTAAGATAGAATATGTGAGCAAGAGAAAAGAATAAAGGTCAGGGTCGGGCAAAAATTTGGCACCAACTAATCCATTTCCATCTCTTGCTCTACTTGGCAACTGGTTATTTTATATTTATTTCTAGAGCCAAAAAACTAAATAAATAAATAAAGAAGCATTTCCTATTTTCTACAAAGGAGAAGCATCTTCTCACTTTGCTTCTTATTTGGTGCTTTTTTGGCTACTTAAAAATGCTTCTCTAACAAAATATAAAAAGGAAACCATGTCAAACACACTTCTCTAGATTTTTGTACAAACATAAACAACCTTTCCAAATGTTGTAGATGTGCATATTGCAATTGCAAATATTTATCAAAGCCTTATCTTTATTACGTGTCTGCTACACAAATCTTGTTCCTCAATTTACCTCTATCAAGTGTCATTGTTTCAGTAAGTCTAAGAGTTCTTAAATCTTTTCTCGCCACTTATACACATGTCCTTCTGGGCTGCACTTAAAAATATTATAGGGCTATAAAATACTAGTATGATCAATGTTTTTAATGATACCATTTATCTGATTTGGAGCATAATGGATGAGCCAAGACTAAAACTCACTCTTAAGTAAGGAATGCTAATATATGAAGTTGAGGTACCCATTTTTACATATCAAGCCCCATCATTTGGTTTATCAGAGCTGTTACCTGATTTCTACTACTGGAACAGTACATGTATAATTTGGAATCTAAAAGAAATGTACTTCTTATCACATGACATGAATAATCAGAAACATTTTTAAAGAGTGGTTTACAATTAACTAGTAAAGAGCATATTTTTGGATGTTAGAATCATTTAATCATTGTGATGTTTGGAGAAAAAAATATCAAAAGTTGAGAGTGATCCCAACCCTAATCCTAGCAACTTACTAGGTTAGGCCCTAAAAATCTTGTATTTCAAACTACCTTGGTTCACAGTTACTTAGAGGGGTGGAATTGTCAAGTACAAAAATTATTTCATGTAAGTTTTTAATGAGTGGTTTAGATCACCCAAATCCTGACAAAAACTTGTCATCAATTATTTTTGTCACTATCAAGGCAAAACTTGAATTAAAAGTCACCTAATTGAAACTAAAATAACAAAACAAATCAGGATTTTCTTGATTAATTACTCAAATTATAAGGTAGTTTGTCCTAATCAACTATTATTTCTATGCCAAAAATTATTATTGCTTGGTGGTAGTCCTTTGTTATAATATACCATAACCCAAATGAAAACTAAATGCATTAAGAATATCATTAAGATAATACAAAATTGAAAAGGTAAATGTAGGACAAAAAATCATTTATCCTACTCCACTATTGCACTAAAATATCTTTGTGCAAATTACACAAGGATCTTGCTTTTTATGTGGAAACTCTCAAACAACTGGCCTACTATTACCTTTTTATTTTTTAATTGTCTATTTAAAAGAAGAAAGTTAAGGTCTTACAACAAGGAGAATCTCTTGATTCATGAGCCATATCTAAGTTTTGGACTAGGATTATAATTATCCAAACCATTTATCTTCCAATCTCCATCTTAGGCGGGCCATGCCTCACTAATCATCTCCCTCAGATGATCCTTGCATTTTCTAATTGGACAATATATAATATAACACACAAAAAAGTTGAAAAATATATGTTATAGGAATATTAATGAATTAGACTATCGAAATATTCGATGCATTAGATTTTCCAGGCATGGCCCATCCATCATATGATCCAAAAGATGAACGGTATGGATCACCCAAACCCTAGGCCTATCTTCCAAAATTATTTGTGAGGGGACCAGGGTCACTTTATCAATTTTCTCTTTTAACTTGATGAAAATGAGGGGGCAGAATCGTCAAATTAGTAAGATCTCCTTTACATTCCTTGGTCTGAATGCGTGAAGCTTGGGAAACATGGGGGAGCAATTTTGCCGACGCGTTCAAGTGGCTTTCAGTACTGAAAAGGCAAAACGTCACTACAAAATCAATTGACTAGCATACCCCTTCTAGAAAACTTGGATGATGTCGTGATCTTGTACCGATACAAATCTTAGAGGGAGTCGTCAGCAAGGGTACTATCGTATACTAAAAGTAGAGGTTTCCACGCGGTTTATGGTAACGATGGAATCCATAATGAAAGGACCAGATTTGTCCTCGTGTTCAATGATGATCTGGCATCGTTGAACTGCGAGCCAGATCAGAAATGGCAGTTGTGGGCCCACAGACGTGTTATTCCTGTGGTCGGACCCATTATTTTTGTGGCCCCCACGGATGATTTCTGTCTCGATCATAAATGGGCGGTTGTGAAGAAATGAGCAGTTCAAATTTGAGTTCTATCATCGAAATGCTAAACGCACTCGAGTGCTTTCATACCGTGCTATCCTGAATTTGAGAATTTATAAGCACGTGGGTGGGCCCAAGTCAAACCCTGCTTGTTCAATGATCTGAACCATCAAAGTTAAACTCAATCTCACAATTTTAAGCCTCCGTGGCTACAGCCCTGCTGTCTACCTCCATCAACAAGGCCCAGTAAATCAACGGCTCGATATACCAGCTAATCATCCAACGGCTAAAAGTGAACCACTAGGAATATAGTACGGAAGCCATAAATGGCACTCCAAGGACGATCTAAAAGGTTGAAAAAGCTGTAGTAAATACAGGATGAGGACAAGATGGTGGTCCAAACAGAGGAACTACCGTACACCTAGTGGCCGACAGCTGTGTGTAGTGCTCACATGGGACCCATTTTGCTGGCCATTGGCGTGACCTGTTCTGTGGGTGGTGCCCGACAGCGTAGCACTTACGTTGTCGCGTTAAATGCTGGAATAGAGCGCGGGACTCATGAAATTCAGATATCTCAGCCTCTTTTAGGGTCTAATATTGGCTCAGTTAGGCAGTTCACCCCTTTCAATTTGTCCGTCTTTTTAACTTCTGCTTCTATTTTTATTTTGGCCAAGATTAGATTCAAGAGAGGGTCAATTATTTGCTTTGTAATCCTTCGTTTGAAAAAAAGAAATAATATATGCAAAAAAAGACAATTATATAATTTGAAAAAATAATAAAATTCTAAAAATACTAGGAAAATGTTCAAGAAAAAGTGGAGAAAAAGCATTATGAAGATGCCAATCTAGCATTTCAATTTAAATTTGAAATTAAATGTACAAATTAAATTAATTTCCATAAATTTATGATTTATTTTTGTGTATCTGTTACTAAATCTAAAATATGTAAAAGCTTATGATTAAGGGATAAAAAGATTTTTTTCAAAAAAAAATAAAAATCAAGAGACTTTTGTGACTATCTCATTCCATGCGATGAATCACAAGATAGGCTGCATGGAATTTTTTTTTTCCCTTGAAAAAATTTAGGCGGTTTGGAGAATTTGATACCAAGTGAGCCCACTTGGGCTTCTGCCATCTACTATTCTGCAAACGAAATGTGGGTACCCACCATATAAGAACTCTCAGGTCAAGATGCTTGCTTTGTCTAGCCTTAAAAAAATTCAGCCGTCAAAAACACTGTGTTCAGACTTGAACCTGCCATTATTACTTGTCCCACATATTCTTCTCACCTCGCGACCTGGCAAGCACATGGAAGATGTGGTAGGAGCTGTTGTCTTGTTGTTAATCCGTCAATATCCATCAGTCCTAGTTACTCACGTCTCCAAATGAATGCTAATTTTTTTAACGAGAGATCTGATTCGTTCATCCTGTTTGATGCATAAGAATTAGAGAACCCACGACCAATAGATGCATTTGGATCATCCAAACCACTGATTTCAGGTCTTTGAAAATAGAACACAAGTCAGTTATAAAATTTGGCATTTAGCTTATCTAAGTGATTCTTAACAAGATGAACGGATCAGATCTTCTATAAAATGCATCATCTATTATTTTAATGTCAGGTGTTTAAGAATTTTCAGATAATCGACTGTAAGCTTCCATTTCCCCAACTAAAAGCTAATTTGGAGGTCAAACGTAAAGTCGAAGTATATGCTTTCAAGATCAAAGTCTCACGTTCCCAGTTGCAAATCCAACTTTAGAAAATCAAATTTGCATTCCAGTGAGGTCCTCAAAAGTTCCCAGATATTCCAACGATTGTCCTTGCTGTTTTATTCCTGGATCCGAAGCTTTTGTCAACTTTAGTCGTTTATTCCATGCCAAAAAGAGATCCACCAAATCAACCAGACGCTTTGTCTTGTGATTCTTTCATTATCTCATTAGATTAGAGGTAGAGCCGTTGGTCAAACAAATCACATAAATTTGGGCCACTTTAAGGGAGGCACTTGGTTAATGATGGCCACTCCCAGCTATAAAACCATTTTGTTCTGCCTGTTTAGGCTATCTGCAAAATATTATGCCAATTAGATGCTTCTAGTTACTAGTTTTTTCAGTTTTTGTCTTTTCTCCACAGAGAACCTAACATAGACAGTCGCCCTTCACTGGTATCTTCTTCCTCCCATGCTTCTGCAGTTAAAGGAAAAAATGGCACTGACTTGATTCACCAAGCGTTCAATCACACAAGCTGTTACGATTTGTGTATCATCTGTAGAATCTGATCCTTGGAGATTCAATGATGAAAACGTGAGTGATCTTGAGAAGATCTCCTTTGAGTTAGCATTGGCCCACATCACGGATTCCCATACAGCAATGGTGGAGTTGCTTAGGACTGCAACCAAGTCATCAACATTGAGGCATGTGCTTATACCAAACGTTACTGCAAAAATGTACATTATTTGATAATCATTATTGATACAGCACCCAAAATTGCCTCACTCGTAAAGAACCAATTTATGTCCTAAAGGGCAAAAAGGGCAGACCACAAGGGTCTATAAGTAGACAGTCTTACCTTGCATTTTTGCAAGAGACTTTCTACGCCTTAAAATCTATGAACTCAAGGTCACGCATCGATAACTTTATATTGCACCAAGCTCCCCTTCAAACAATTCATGTACAATCTATGAAATACGAAGAGTTGACAGATACAGGACTAACTTCAGTGTTCCTTCCATACAATGTTACTTCCTTGAGTACACCAACAAATACGTCCTCAAGAACCTTCCATGGGTTAATCAGCTGGTCCAGCACACTGAGCCTTATAAGCTGCACGTGGCATGAGGCGGATGCAAAATGGAACTAGAAAACGTGGCATCAGACAAGAATCCCCGGACTGTAGAGATAGCCATGGACTTGCAACACATAATTGGCCTTCATCCTGTTAGTGGAATTTCAGACTCTGTATGTGAAACGCTAGCCTGGGTACGGGCCAGCAACGGTCGTTTGTTTCCAGTGGCTGCCTTTGAACAACATGGGCCCTTCATGCCATCATCCATGTCCATCACCTTGACTTGCACAATCTCAATGCTCATCACAAAGTGAAAAGACCCATTGTATTTAATGGGAAAAACCAACCAGAATTTGAAGTACTATACATTACTGCAAAATTGCTTTTCCCAAAATTGGCTCGGCCTTAAATATCAAAAATAGGCCCTGGCAGGAGAAACCTCATCCACCAGCTCAGATTTTAAGTACAACAGAAAACAGAACGATACAGATGGAAAGAATCAGAAATTACACATTCCATTCGAAAAGCTGGAAGGTGAATTCTACGCCTGTAATGAAATAGCAGAAGCATCCATTTTGGTTGCCTCCTTGAATTTCTTCCCTGCAAGTCCTTTTGATTTGCTTGCTTTTCTTTTCTTTAACGATACCTTTTCTTCCCCTACTGCTGTAGAACTAGGTTTCTGCTGCTCAGTGTTTTCAGCCGACAAAGACATTTCATCTGCTTGAGCATCACCTGAATGCAACAAGGATTCATTTTTGGAGGTTACCATGTCAGTGTCTGGGTCGAGAACAGACATTCCTGCCAGGGTGTAGTCCAACAAAAATGTGCTTCTCACAAGCCTGTCAATCCTGCTGAAATGCCTCTGCGAGTAGGGAATAAGCCCTTCAAGAAGCTCTCCGATGCCCTTAATCTGAAATATAAGAAATCACTCCAACATGTTACCAAGCAATCTACAAAGGTTTGTTCACTAACTAGATGATTAATTTAGAGCCTTAGACCAAAAGAAAGACTAAAAAGAACTGAAAAAAACAATATATATATATATATATATATATATATCTGCTTTTTGTTTTGGTCAAAGAAAGATAGTAACAGTTTGCTCATAGATTATTTAGAAGAAAAAAAAAGAACCCATTATCAATTTCTCAATATTTGACATTTATAAAAATACTGGAGTTAAGCAGCACGTACCCCAACAATCTCAGTTGGAGGAAGGATGTTGAAAACACGAAAAAGTACAAACTGTGCAACATGACAGAGCTTTGGCTTTGTATTCCATTCTCGAACATATTCAAAGAGGAGACGAATTTCTTCCTTCCCAAGGGTGCCAAGAGCCGCCTCCATCTTCTTCTCAGCATATCTCTTCCTGCATAATCTACAGATAAGATGAAAAATGACGAGGAATGAAGATATATGGTAGTAACTTCTTACCTGCAAAGTTCTGCAAATAATTCAAAAAGTCTGTGTGGTCTGCGTAGTTCAAATGCAAGTTGAATTGCTTTAGTATAATCAGCATCTGACACAGCATTTTCCAATTCTTGACCTTTCAGAACCCCTTCTTCCTGTATTGGTAGCAGAAACGTGGATCACAAATTGCACATATTACCAAGAAATTATGCTTCAGAAGCAATGACAATATTCTGCTAAATGGTGCAAGATAAGGAGCATATAGATAGAAAAATCAATTTTGCTTTCCCTTCTAGAGTTTTCCCTCCATGATATCTCTATTTCATATATTGAGTCAACAGAATGCTGATAGACTTATCTAACTATAGAGTACAACACCATTTGCAGTATTGTTAACATTCTGCAAGCAGAAGAAATGAGACCCCTTCAAAGTCATAGTGGCTTATGTCACAGTCAGTAAAGACCAGAATACAATAAAATGACAAGAAGGTAAATCCAGAAAAGGAAAACAGAAAGCAAAAAGTTTCACTAGAATACCATAGCATCACAAATTTTGACCTGAAGTCAGTATTCATATTGTGGTACAAAAATAGTGAATTGACTCACTTCTTTGCGAAAAGCTTCCTCCTTATCTTCAGCAGTACAGTCATACCACAAATTCACAACAGCATCACCACCGCCAGTTGCAAGCATTTCTGTCTTCCTACCGATAGCCAATGCCCAAACCTGCAAAGGTTATTGCTGAATGAGGAAACAACAACGAAAAAGAAAATGTCCCAGATGGGTAAGGAGCATACTAGTTTTGCCTTGTCACTTAGTGGTAATTACATTCATCAAAATCTTCAACTCCCATATATCAAGGTTAAAAATGATTGGGGGGTCAATTCAGCTTATACATTGAAATATGCTGGTAACAACACATAATTTATATTACATTACAACCCATTCAGTTTTCAAGAAACTGAAAATAAAATGAAAAAGGCAACAGTGAAGGTGTTTTTGTCATCCTGCAGAATAGTATTCTAGCAGGATTAGACACCTGAAGATTGAGAATATTGATTCTTTATTATTCATGTCAAGTCTTAAAGGTGAGTAGATGAAAATACCAAAGATGAGCCCAAACCTAGATATTGATGGTTATCATTTATCACAGGTTCAAAAGATTAAGAATTTGGATGCAGATGTAAAACCTTATCCTCATGCTGGTCATACGTTGCAGTGCATTCATTTGTTTTGATTGTCCAAAGCTTCACCAAGCCATCAGCACCTGAAAGGAAAATGTCCATCACGTCAAAGGCACCCTGAACAAGAAAAGCAACAACATGCATTCAGATAGAAGCAGGAGCATTTACCACAAGAAACAAACTGGGTGCCACGGGTGAGGAAAGAGGCACGCAGAACACTGGATGTGTGGCCTTCAAATGTTTTCAAGCATGAACCATCAGATATAGCCCATATTTTTATCGTTTTATCACCAGATGATGTAATCACACATTGATCTACTGGAGAAAACTCTACAGACCATATTCCCCTTTTGTGCCCTCTGAGTACAACAACTGATACCAGGTTCGGAAGCCTCCATACACAAGCAGTACGATCCTAAACCGCAGAAAACAAGAAATAATGGTGTAATTATTTTGTAAACAAGAAAAGTCTCAATTAGGTTTCAGAATTGAAGTACTTTTAAACGTACTAACCTGTGAGCCACTACAAACAAGGCTATCATTGGGTGAAACAGCAAGAGAATTAATGTCTTTATCATGTGCTGCCACAACTGCCTTGGCTTTGAGGTTAATGGCCTGGTTAACGTTTTCTAAGGGATCATCAAAACTCCACACCTTAATAGTACGATCACTGGAAAGGAACATAGAAAGAAGTTATTTTGATATGAACCAGTGTATTAAATAAATTCCAGAAAAGTTACCAGAAGTAAAACCACTGAGATGCTCTGCTTTCCATGAACTATCATATTTTGCAAAATCAACATGGCAAGCATCATGTAAGACACCAAATAACTCGTGCAACATCAAGATTTTCAATTTCTGTAATATGAATAGGACCTCCAAGAGAAATATATAACATAAAAGGAAATATGATCCTGCTATTGTATCAAAAAGAATTATTTTATGACATTCCCAATCAAATATTCAAGTGAATTGCTGACTTAAAATCACT
Source organism: Warburgia ugandensis (assembly GCA_035236585.1). Classification (NCBI taxonomy): domain Eukaryota; kingdom Viridiplantae; phylum Streptophyta; class Magnoliopsida; order Canellales; family Canellaceae; genus Warburgia; species Warburgia ugandensis. The sequence goes on along the minus strand of CP141131.1, from coordinate 3,170,753 downwards.
CCATTCCTCAAGAAACCAGCACAACATGTCTCAATTCCCCACCATGCAGAAACCAGAAAGACAACAACCACATTTCATCCTCCAAGTGACAGGGAGCTAACAGCCACATGTATTACTCACGATAACTGTTTCTTTAGTTTCATGGCCCCTCAAAATGATAGTCATTGAAATGATATCTCGGCTTCTAGCATACAAAGGTGAATATCATTAGTTCCCCATTCACGTTAAATACTAATTATAGTTTGTAGAATTAGACAGCCAAGAAGCAAAAGTGGGAAAAAGAAGGTTGATGAAATCAGAGCTGGTTGAACAATGCATGAAGAAGTTTAGATTGATAAGAAGAGGATGTTGGCCGCTCACAGCCGCCAAAAGAGTTACGTAGATAGAAGACACAGAGATCTGGATTTCACAGTTGGAGATTGTGTGTTTCTAAAGATCTCACCTACTATGGGGATCATGAGGTTTGGAATGAAAGGAAAGCTCAGCCCTAAATTCCTCGGCCTTTTTGAGATCTTAGGGAGAATTGATACAGTTGCTTACCGGTTAGCCTTACCACCACAGCTAGCCGAGGGACACAATGTTTTTCACATCTCCATGCTGCAAAGGTACATACCAAACACTACCCATGTGCTTAAAAAGGTGCCAACTGAGTTGAGACCACAACTGACCCTTGAGGAACAGTCGGAAGGAACAAAAATTGAGGACCAAGATGATCCCTTTAGTCAAGGTACTGTGGCAGCACCATTCCGTACAAGAGGCCACTTGGGAGGCTGAAGATGAAATGAGAAAGACATATCCTGAATTATTTGTCTAAGGATGGATTGAAATTTTGAAGATGAAATTTTCTTTTTAAGGGGGGAAGGATGTCATCATTATCAATACCTTATCCCAATTAGGGGTCAACGACATGAATCTTATTCCTCCATTCCCCTCTGTTAAGTACCATGGCATTATTTAGTCCCAAAGTTTTTAAATCTTTTCTCACCACTTCTATCACGTTTTTATTTTTTAGCCTTCTCCTTCCCCTTTTAGAACCTTCTACTTGCATTGCCTCACTCCTAACTAGTGTCATTTTCGGTCTCCTTTGGACATGTCCAAACCATCTAAGTCTAATATCCCTCATCTTGTACCTATTTGTACTAACTTTAAGTTTCTTCTAATGTTTTCATTCCTAATTCTATACTTTCTTGTCTTGCCACTCATCCATCTCAACATTCTCATTTCTGTAACGCTCATCCTATGAACATGATGTTCCTTAACTGCCCAACACTCTAATCCATAGAGCACAGCTGGCTTTATGGCCATCCTATAGAATTTTTCTTTTAATTTGAGTGGCATCCACCAATCACACAAAACTCCAGATGCACATCTTCATTTGTTCCAACCCGCTTGGATTCTCTGGGTAACCTCCCTCTCAATTCTCCACTCTCATGAATCATTGATTCTACGTATCAAAAGTGGTCATTTACAAGACTTCTTGGTTAACAATCTTAACTGGTGTTCCACTCCTATCCTCTCCTTACTAAAATTGCATTCCATATATTCTGTCTTAGTTCGGTAGATTTTAAATTCTTTGGATTCTAATGCTAAGGGGGGGAGAATGTAACACCCATAAATTGTGCAATTTCATTTTATGTGAATAGTAATAGATGATTTCACAAAACAAGGAAAGAGGCATGAAGAAGCCTCTAATAAATCCTGATTAAAATTTTGAAATTAGGGAAAATGGCATTTCATAAAAAGAAATCACCCAAATATCTGCTTGATAAGCATATGCAGATGGAAAGTCCTCCAGGTTCTCAAACATGGTGGTCAATGCTGAATTCAAAATTGTACAGCCTAACATATGGAATACTATAATTTCTTTTTTTTTAAAATAAAATAATGTTTCTACCAATAAAAATTTAATAGTCATCAAACTGTTCCATATGAGGATGTGGGAAGTCACAAATGCAAACCTAGTGCATTTTAGCAAGCAACGTATCTGACCAGATGGAAGAAATTGGAACAAGGATATAAAATGCACAACGTCAACAAGACAAAACTTTTAAAAGTTGACAAAATGCTGGTGTCCATGAATACACACCTACTACCACTGACGAAAAAGTTCTTCTGCTTATTTGAAAAAGCAACAGCTCCAACAGCACCCATATGCCCTGTACCAACTCCCATGCACATTCTGCTTTTATCTTCCCATAGCCTTACCTATATCACAGAAGGATATCTAATTAACCACTCAGTAACTCATAGTCAAACAGTGATTTGTTTAGGAAGTAACAATTTCAACAGAGAACTTCTAGTAAATTGCCAGTCCTTTATTAATATCACTGTTAAACGTTAAAATAGAAAATAGAGCAAGTTAGAGGATGTACAGCAATAACACAGTAGCATTTTAAACATGGGGCATACCAGGCTGGCCCACCTGCTAAAGAAGCAAGCTACATCAACTCTGATTTTAAGAAGCACATTCTGCAAATATGAGCAAGGTAATATCCAAAATCCATACATATATCATACCCTCATGATACTGCTGAAGCCTTGTAGCCTTTGTGGCCCTATGTTGTGACAAAGAATCTGAGAAATGATAGTAGCAGTCACCTTCTAGACTCCCACAGTTTGCCCCCTAATTTAGCATGCACCTCAACTTTGTTGGAATTAATGATGCTGAATGGACCAAGAGTGCTTCATGCTGTCACCTTTTATCAGTTGAAACTTAAGTTGCCAACTTGGCTCTCTTCCGGGCTAGAACTGCCAGTGTTCTTTTCTGGCCCCAAAAATTGACCAGAATGTCTCTCTACGCTATTGCAATGCTATAAATGACCTAAAGACCCCTCCTATGGTTGACTAAAAAAATAAAAACTGCTGAAACCCTGATGCAGTGCAGTCATACTTTTCAGCTATGTTCATGGGACTTTCAAAAGGTTATTGTTCAGACAAATAGCAAATGTGAACAATGCTGAAAATGGATGACTGCACAGCATCAAACCCCTATCTAGAGGAAGGAGACAACCCCTATGCCTTTTCTAAATCTATTTACTTGCCATAAAAGTTGATTCACATCCCCATCCCCGAAAAAAAGAAAACAAATTCACACCGACCAACCATCAAACTCAATTCAATTGCAGTTCGGGCAGAATCCTGATTGATCTTTCATTTTCCCTCAGCTTCCTTGCAAATACGGTCTCTGTAGATTTCCTGTGGAGGTCTTGAGATGGTAAAACTCTCGAAACAAATCTTCCAACCAAGAGGTTCTTGAGATCCATTATTATTCTGTTTTCTCTTTCTAGAGGATCCAAGTCACACAGAAGGGGCTTTGAGCCATATAATGCTATTTTCATTTTGAGAAAGAGAGGATCCTTTTCAGAAGAAAATCTAATAACTAAGTCCAACAAAGCGTCAGCCAACACTTCTAACAAATTTGATTCTAACATTTGAAAGACTAGATTTAGTTTTCAAATTATTAGACACGAGATACACAATTGGAAGAATTCAGAAAGCCCCTTACTAAATAGGCAGCAAGACTGACACATGCTCAGTGAACAGAAAACTCACGCTATTGTCCTTGCTTCCAGTTACTATAAGTGTCCTTCCTGAACTTGAAACACATGTGTCAAGGCAAAGTACAATATCTGTATGACCTGCCAACACATATGAACATGACATGGATGAAAGGTCATAGACCCGCACCTGCAAACATGTCCAAAACAAGGAACCTGATCAGAAAGATGTTTGCAAATGCTGCATGTTCAATATCATAAATTAATCAAATCAACTCAAAAAGAGAATATGCAATAAGACTAAGAAAGCTATTTAAAGCCAGACTATTTCCAGAGGACAGAAAAGAAATGAAAAAGTTTCTTTTCCAGATTACTAAAGTTAATGGCACAAAATATAAAGAAGAAAATGAGAATCATGATAACAATGGAAGAGGTTACCTGTTCCAAGTTTGTAGCTACAGCAAGAAATTGTTCCTCGTCACCCAAGAACTTCAAATCAACAATCTCTTCATTGTAACCCACAAGCCGCTTACTTAAACTTAACTGGAATGCTCCTTCAATAAATTGAACAGGGGAATAAAATAGGAATTGCTGATCAGCTGTGACACAGAGCAATCCTTGATCCAAAGGTAATAAATTAGCTGAAGTGAACCCCCGTTTCTCATCATCCTTGTCTGAGCTAACAGTAGCATCAGTAGACTGCTGCTCATAGAGGCATGCTGCACTGTGGAAAAAGAAAAGAGTATACAGAATGAAGAATTAGATCATCAAAGGTCTGTTATCAAGCAAAACCAAATCAAGTAATATACAAAACAACAGAAAGGAAAGTAAATAAGGGCCTCGTAAGGTTTCAAAATTGCAAGAATAAGGAAACATAAAAGCAGTGCCACGAGAAAAGCATTCTGAAGAGTTACCCATCAGAGCTCCATATTCGTATAATGCCACGTTCACCTGCAGTCAAAAATAATAGCTCCGAATTGCTTTTCTTCTTCTTCCCTTTGCCTGGTACAGCTGGACTAAGGCAGGCAGCCAATCGAGTCCCACTGGAGACAATGCACACACTTTCAAGTGCCTCATATGTTGGTACAGTCATTTTGAAGCTATAATTACGCAAATCCCATAAGTTGACAACCTGAGATCGTCTTTTAGAAATAAGCTTCGGGAATACTGAATGAGACAAGATAGGGCATCAACTAAAATGAAGTAGGGGGTGGAGAAAAATAGTTATGCAGAAAATGGAGACTCCACCTTCTGAGATGCTATCATGAGAGACTTGGGAAAAGTAATGACACAATAAGAAAGAAACTTCAGAACAGCAATCACTTAGTAGGTCTGAAGTTTATCTGTATACAAGTATTCACATGTATGACAGGCCTAATATAGCTTCTCAATAGAGAGAGATAGAGAGTTGACAGGGGGCAAGGAAGGAAGAGACAAAAGCAGCAGTTCCATTTTTTAGCATTCAGGTGGCACTGGCATTTTCCAATTTCCTGCTCACATTTTCTTGCTTCGTAACTAAGCTAGGAGTATGTGTCCTCGAGGATGAGGGACAAAGGTTTGATCATCTGAGCTAAAAGCTTGAACTGAACATTTCTTATTGTGCCGGCAACTAAGTCTGTTATCATCCTCTGTTTATGGTCTCTTGTATATATAATAACAACTTTTCTTTCTGGTGTTAGACATAATGAAAATCTTATCTTTCTAATATCCTGAGTTTTTGTCCCCAGGAGTTCATGAAATATTTGATTACTTTTCACTGAAGATGATGTCATCCTCCATAGATACATAAGAAAGAATCCCCAGACCACTTCACTGGTGCACAAAATGTGACTTACTTACCCCCCATGCCCAAATTGACTATTTAATGACTTGAAGTTAGTCATCAAAGTAACAGAATTTTGATTGCAAAAGTTCATGGCTGGAAATATCATGTCGAACAAGACACTCACACAAAATCTAACAACTAATGTCTAGATATCCTCAAAAAAGATGAGCAACAAATACAAATCCATCTAAAGAATTGGAGAGCTGTCATTCTTCATAGTTAACAAAATAGAGAAACTGAAATGGTGGCAGCACATGTAAACCAGAAAAATACATGTTGCAGCATAAGGTACATGACCAGGCCCAGCCGTTTGTTTATCCATACTGTTCGTCTTCCGGGGCCCATCTGGAATAGGCCATGCCCAAAATCCCATGAACCAGACAATCTTAACCCTGTTTCATCAATTCTAAAACTATTCTACATTTCTAAGGCATCCATTTTGTAAGAGAAACAGTAATTATCCAATGGATGGTAAAGATCATTTGGACATGACCTAGCCCATCTAAAATGAGACCCAGTTGAGAGTGGTTGGCACAAAACATAACTGGATCCCACATGAACCTTAGTTGCACGTGTTTTCCCTGGTTTTAATGTGCTTCCAACATATAATACCTCCACAACATAATACAATGATGAATGCTATTAACAGTTCAACAGCACAAAAAGGTGCTTGAATACAGAAAATAAGTACCAAATGGTGCCTGAACACAAAATTTTGAAGCCATACCTTATCTCTTCCAGCACTGAGCAAAGTCCATCCATTTTCAGATACAGCCAAAGAAGTCACCGTTGAGAAGTGCTTTTCTAGCACTGAAATGCACTTTTTAGTTACAAGATCCCACACCCGAACTGTTGCATCATCACTTCCAGAGAACAGCTAGAATACCAAAGGCATTATAGCAATTAATACATACTTCAAAATCAGAATGATGAGAAGAATGAGAAGACTTCCACCATAGTTTAATGCTCCTTGCAATGGTCATTAATTAATGTACCTAAATTTAGCTAATAATCCAGGGATTTCAATGCAAAATACAAAATCATATTGTAATGGCATCATCCGCATTTGAAAACATTCAGTATAAAAGCAGTATCATTCACTTTAAAATCCAACACAGAAAGATACCAAGCAGCCTTTCCATTCTCATCAATTGACAGATCTAAAATGAAAATGGAATCAGAACCAACTCTCAAATACAATATCAGGGAAAACACCGTGAATTTACCTCCAAACCTTTGTCAAAGATGTCCAAACAAGTAGGCCTTTCAATCTACTGCTAATGAAAAAACTGAAAGATACACACAAAGAATATCTTGAACCTCGCATGTCTCTATGGTAACTTTACAGATGTATTAGTATTAATTGTCAGTCCTGTCTGAGGAATCAACTAGTTATGAAATTTCTCCCAATATAAGCCAGGACTTGAAAATAAAATTTTAATAATTTGTCTGATTTTTATAAATTTTTAATAAAAAAAGAGTGTCAGTATCAAATATGTAGGGTGCCCAAAGGAGCTCAATCTCTTTTCATGACAAACAGATATTGAGGACATGTAAGGGTCAAGCTCTGGCTATCTAAGCTTAACAGCTGCACACAAACGGCTAGAGCAAGACAACAAAAGTGTAGTACCTGTTTACACAATATTAGAATTATTGACCTATAGTTTCTTTGTCTCATAAGCTATTAACATATGTTTATAACCCATTTTCTTTTTGACAGAAAAGCCACCATTGACAGCAAATAAGAAGAGGTCGGGGAAAAGGAAGGAGAATAAGAAACCTCTCTCCCTCCAACTTCACTGACCAAAACCCTCAGCAGCAAAAGAAGGATTAAAAAAAGGAGCAGATGAGCAGGAGGAAGAAGAAGGAGAAATTGTTACCAATCAATCCCGATGGTGAGGAAAAACTGGCCAGTACCATCAATATCAACCAGTACAACAGATATCGACTGTATTTTTCTGGTAACAAATTTGCCCTTTTGGTATCATTTTTCTGACCAAAACTGAGATACTAGTTTACTTGCCAAAACATTACCGAGATAAACAACTAAGTTACAAGAAGAGTCTTCCCTCAGTGCCTAAGGATACAGAGACAAGAACTTTTTCACTTTAAATATGGTTGTGAAATGGAATCCGATCTAGACAAGAGGAAAACTTTCTACTCCTTAAATAGCCCATCATGATGTATGGGGATAGAACCATTTTGGACAGATAGTATTTCTATTTCTTAATAAGGAGTAAAGAACTAAGCACTTATGTTATTATGCATCTTCACCACTTCATTTGGGCATCTGAGAATCCAAAACAGAAGGTATTAGGCCCTGGAAATTTACCTCATTTTTTGTCAAAATTTTGCTCATTACACTTCTCTTGATTTTTGGTAAATTTGCTTCTCGCAGACATAAATTCATTTGAATTTGTTAAACATATCATTTTTATTGGCAATGACATTCTGATGACTTCTTTTTAGTTCCAAAGAGCAAAAGAATAAATAGCACCACAAACATTTATAAGTTCCTTGTCATAGTTTCAATTCATTGAAGATGAACATCAAAAGAAATTGTGATAAGCTATGGAAACTACAAAATGATCCCGTTCCAAGTGAACTAAATAGTTTTAAAGAAGCTTTTCCCCTATTCGTCCACTCTCAAACTTCATTATCTTCATCAAGACCTTATCCCGATTAGGGGTCGGCCACATGAATCTTGTTCCCCCATTCCCCTCTATTAAGTATTACAGCTTCATTTAATCCCAAAGTTTTTGTCATTTATCACCATTTATATCCACGTTCTTTTGGGCCTTTACCTTGCCCTTTTAGAACCTTTGACTTGCATTGCCTCACTCCTTCTAACCACTGCTGTTTTCAGTCTCCATTGAACATATCCAAACCTCCTAAGTCTAAATTTCCCTCATCTTGTTACCTGTTAGTGCTACTCCAAAGTTTCCTCCAATGCTTTCATTCCTAATTCTATCTTTTCTTATCTTGCCACTCATCTATCTCAACATCTTCATTTTCGCAATGCTCATCCCATGAACATAATGTTCCTTAACTGCCCAACACCTTGATCCATAGAGCATGGCCAGCCTTATTGTCATCCTATAGAATTTTTCTTCTAGTTTGAGTGGCACCAGCCGATGACACAAACTTCAGATGCACATCTCCATTTGTTTCAACCTGCTTGGATTCTCTGTGTAACCTCCCTCTCAATCTCTCCACTCTCATGAATCATTGATCTTACATACCGAAAGTGGTCTTTTATGGGGACTTCTTGGTTATCAAACTTTATTGGTGCTCCACTCCCACTCTTCTCCTTGCTAAAATTATATTCCATATACTCTGTCTTAGTTCAGCCGATTTTAAATCCATAACTCTAGCTTTGCATTTACGCCCTCCCTTGTCTCATAAATTAAAACTATATCATCTGCAAATAAAATGCACAATGCTATCTCCTCTTGCAGATGTTTTGTTAACTCATCCATGATCAACATGAAAAGGTACAGGCTCAATGTCGATCCTTGGTGCAATCCTACAATGATAGAAAAATCATTGGTCTCTCCGCTATTGGTCCTAACCTTTATTACCACTTCCTTATACATATCTTTAATTATGTCTATATAACCCATAAAATCTCTTTCTCGCCAACACCCACCATATTAACTCTCTAGGGACCCTATCATAAGCTTTTTCTAAGTCAATAAACACCATGTGGACTCCCTATATTTCTTTATTAATTGTCTAAGTAGGAGAATAGCTTACATGGTAGACCTCCTAGGCATGAAACCAATTTGGTTCTCCAATACACTCGTCTCATGGCGTAGCCTCTTTTTAGTCATTCTTTTAAAAAGTTTCATAATGTGGTTCATAAGTTTAATCCCCAGTAATTAGTGTAGCTCTATATGTCTTCTTCATTCTTATAAATTGGTACAATTTAGCTCTTCCTCCATTCATCTAGTATTTTCTTTGATTTTACAATCTTGTCAAATAACTTTGTCAACCAAGCTACTCAACTATCTCCTATATGCTTCCAAATCTTTATTGTTATACTATCGGGCCCATGGGCCATTCCTGATTTCTTCTTTTTCGATGTCTCTTTCACTTCAAGTATTTTAATCCTACAATTGCATCTATAATGCCCATTATTATTTGGGTTTATAGTACTTTCAATCTCTATATTCTCAGGGCAATTGTCATTTAACAATTTTTGAAAATAACTTTTCCATGTTTGTTTGATCTCGTTATCTTTGACTAGTACCCCTTGGTCATTACTTCTAGTGCACTTAACGTGATATAAGTTCTTACCTTTCTGTTCTCTTATTTTTGCAAGTTTAAACACATCTTTCCCACCTTCTCTTGATCCTAATCTATTATAGAGATCATTATGTGCTTTGACTTTAGCCTCATCTACTAATTCTCTTAGAAACCCTTTTAGCATTCTCAAGCTTGATCCTAAGAAACCTCAGAAGGCTAGAGAACATAAAAATTAATATGTAGTTACTTGAAGTTTTTGAATATTGTGGGTATCTAAATAAAACTTTTATCTTGAATGGTTGCCATGCATATGTTTGCTTTTGTTGTTCTTATGAAGATTTCATTAGGGCAAGTATCTTGAAAGATGGTGTACTGCATCCCAGATAGAAGGCTTCATATTTCCCCGTTAGCTACTGAGGCTTTTGTTTTAGATCAATTCTAGCACTCTCAATCTGTAAACCAAAGTTTAAAATTAGAGGCATGCCACATAAGGAGCAAGTTTGCATTATGGTGATAGCAAAAAATATGAGTTAATGAATTCCCTTACTATATGTACTTACGATAACAAGGATGTGAGACTGAGTATCGTGTTGTTTCTTGGACTAAAGATTGCTAACCTAATCAAAGTGACTGTTCAACCAACTAGGGGGTGTATGTCTCATAATAAAAAAGAACTAATAAAAAAAGGGCAGCCTCAATGCATGAAGCTCCCGTGTATACAGGGTCCGGGGAAGGAGCAGACCACAAGGGTCAATAGTATGCAGCCTTACCTTGCATTTTGCAAGAGGCTGTTTCCACGCCTTGAACCCGTGACCTCAAGGTCACACGACGATAACTCTACCATTGCACCAAGGCTCCCCTTCATAAAGAACCAATAAAAGAATAAAAATAAACAAAAGTCTAAATGTGTATTAGTGAAAGCGGTTTATAAAGTTAAGTAGTACAAGGATATCCATACTATGTGAGAAACATCATAATAATAAAAAAAATGCACAAGGAAGAGCTTTTCCCGTATGGACTTACAATTAGGTGATTTGGGTCAGGATGGAACATGATACTAGTTACAATTCCCTTGTGACCTTTAAAGAAATGAGTACAGTAGCCTCCATCAACGTCCCAAACAAGAACCTTTCTATCTGCTCCTGCTGTAGCAAGCAGTCCTCCAGAAGAATCACATGCCATCCCAATCACAGGGCCTTCATGTCCCTGATAAAATTAGCAAAAATTTTAGTGATGGTCAACTTCCACCCAACACCTCACAGCGCCATATTTATAAGTCCATATTGACTTCTTACAATATACTATACGCTCCCAATATTCATAAAACAGTGTCAAGATATACCATTTCTTAAATACCATACCTCCAAGATACTTTTTTCCAAAATTGCCGCACATGTGCCTATTTTTTGCCGCAGAAAGGTATTTGACAACATAAAAACCCAACATAGCAAAGGCAATAAATTCATACAAATAATTTCAGTAGGCCAATTCTTCAATGGTGATTCATTCCTTTGCAACCCCAAAACGCAGATTTAATTAGTCAAGCATAGATTAAATAGGGATGAAGTGTAGCTCTGTTTTCTCTTCGGTAATCTTATATGTGCATCAAGGCATAAAATCGCATCAAGGAATCCTCACTTCATTGATTGTTAACCCGTGCCAGACTGACTCCTTATCACAGAAACTATCCAAAGCACTCGAGAAATCCAGAGAAAAAGAAACAGAGCATAAAACATGACTCAAATAAACTGTAGCAAAACACATTATCCTTTTTCACGCAAATGAGCTCCACAGATCAACATTCTCCAAAAAAAGTTACGAAACATCAGCAAATTAATAAGAACAAAGCAAAAAAAAAAAAAAAATTCCAACTATTGTTCTTCCAATACTGGTCCTAGTTCAGCAGCTCACTTCTGCAAACGAAGAAACTCCTTTATGCGTACGCAACAGAAAAAGAAAGAAAGATTACCGCTTTTTTTTTCTTATACCTTCCACGACCTCAGACATTTGGAGGTAGAAAGATCCCAAACCCTAATCAATCTGCTATGGCTAGCAGTGAAAAGCAGTTTATCATCTGGACTAAGAGCCAAAGCCGTGATTCCTTCCGTGTCTACTTCCATACTTTTCTTTATCGATGCATTTGAAGAATCCACGATTTTTATCTCCACGTCGCAAGCGCAGACTAGAAAGGAACCATCGGAAGAGATTGCGAAAGGGCCGCCTGTGTAGAACTGCTGCAGAGAAGGGACGCAACGGTAGTTCTTCTTCAAGCTCGCCGACGCCATTGACGCTGGAAATTGACGAAATTGGGCTTGGAGAAGGGAAAATTAGGGTTTTGCTTGTTCGTGTGCAGTTGCTAGAAAGGGTTTTGAGCTTCTCAGTTTTTGCTGACTAAAGGGGGTTATGAGTTGGAAGCGCTAAAACCCTTGGGGAGGGGAAAGAGTGACAAGGGCTTTGCAGCCGCAAAAATGATAGGAGGAAGCACTGCGTTCCAGATGAGTACACTACAGCGGGTACTTTCGTCATTTGATACTCGTTAATAAATTTTTCCTCTGTTATCTGTTGCACGTCGTTTAAGTCTCAGAAGCCGTACGTCCGACCAACAATTAAAATTTTTAAAACTTTAATAAGACTAAATGAAGTTACCATAGTTAATAAAAGGGAACGGGGCAATAAGATTTATGTGGCCAACGATATTTTTAGCCTGATTGATTATTATGGGCTGGTTGGAGGCCCTTGAATAACAAATGAACGAGAGAAAATGCTAAACCAACGCATCATGTAAGGTGCTTGGTTACAAAGTACCAACTTTTTACATTAAGTGGCTCACCTTTAAATGATCTGACTCATTCATTTAATTGCTTAGGCACGATACTTGATAAGCGAATGTCAATAAATTGGCATGAATACCGTCTCAATATCATCTGAATGGGAGATCTTTTAATGTGACCATCCATGTGAATGCTTACTTTGGTCCTGGGGGTTTTATATTTTTGCTTAAAGATGCATTTGGATTCAACTAAAACATGAGTATGTGACATCTTAATCCAAAAACCCAATGGTCATGGGAAGTTACATTGTGAACATAGTAATTGAATCGCTTCGAATATCAAACAAACTATCATCCCTTGCACTCTTGCATAACCTAGCTAGTGACCTTTGCTTTCAGCTCCTTTATTTTGAGTTTTGATTTGAACTCATGACCTCTTAATTAGTAAGGCTTTAATACCATGTTGGATTCTTATTCAACCTAAAAACTTAAGTTGATAGGAAGTAAGCTAATAACATTTATTTGTTAAACCTCTGACCTAACGTACAAATGTGAGAGGCACCTATTTTTGCCACTAAATGGGCTAGAATACTTTTAGCTACTACTACCCATTTTGCTTGGTTTAGTTCTCTTGGGAATAAAAAAAAAGGCCAGTCCCAATGCACGAAGCTCCACCTATGTAGGGTCCTGCGAAGGGACGGACTACGAGGACCTATAGTAGGCAACCTTACCTTGCATTTTGGCTGATTCCACGCTTTGAATCTTTGACCTCAAGGTCACATGACATCAACTTTACTGTTTTGTGCCAAGGCTCCCAAGAGATTTAGTTGTCTTGGGAATGACGTGCACTAATCTCTAAAGGGTCCAAGCTATCAATTTGTGCCTCGAGAATGATTTGGTCATCAATATTTTTCCCAAGGGTGAAATATACTACAAAGAGTCGCTGTCGGAGATGAAAACAATCCGGTCAACAAATTCTCTTTAGTTTTCGGTGTTCTAGCCGGAGACGCAGAGAGCTGGTCCCTTGCTAGTTAATCCACTCGTCAAGGATGAACATCGTGAGTTCTCAATTCAAGCGACTAAAGACTGCATCTGACAACAGTTTGTCTTCCATTTCTATTTTTAGTTCAAAAGCACAAATTACAGAAGCAGTGGTTAAATTTGCTTGTAGTTTTAGTGGTTTAGTGGGTTATTTCTAAAATATCTCTCAATAAAGCTCCTGCCATGTACGATTCGAGAAAGGAGCAGGGCATAAAAGGATCTATAGCAGCTTTATCTTGCAATTTTGTAGGTTTCTATAAGAAACATCTTGCTCTAAATGTCACCTAAAACAACCAAGTTGAGGATAATAGCTAGGAGATATAGATGACTGCGTGACTTCGATATATGCACGTAGAAAGAACCAGATCTGTCTATCATATTGCAGAAACACCTATGCAAAACCGCTATTATTTTGTTAGCCTCCAAATTAACGCTGATCCTGAATAAGTGAAATAAAAGGGCAGATTTGGTGCACAAATGCAAGATTCTAGAAAGGGGCAGACCACAAAGGTACTTATGCAAAACTGCTATTATTTTATTAGCCTCCAAGCTAACGCTGATCCTGAATAAGTGAAATAAAAGGGCAATTCTGGTGCACAAAACTCCCGCCTATGCGAGGTCCGGGGAAGGGGCGGGCCACAATGGCCTAAAGTAGACAGCCTTACCTTGTATTTTTGTAAGAGGCTGATTCCACGTCTTGAACCTGTGACCTCAAGGTCACATGGCGATAACTTTTACCATTGTGCCAAGGCTCCCCTTCAATTCGGGAAAGAAGCAGACCATAAAAGTTAATAGCATGCAGTTTTATCTTATATTTTACAAAAAATTATTTATACATCTTAAAACTGTGACTTTAAAATCACACGCCCACAATTCTACCATTGCGATAAGGCTTCCCTTTTAAAAACTTTGAGCATGCAAAATACAAATGAAACAAGAACCGATATTGTCATCTTCACTTGCTGGCTTTTGCTTTTCGAATTATGATACCCTCAGATCTCCTCCTTTGTGGAAACTCCACGGACCCTGCATGTCGAAATGACAAGACTTCTTTGTCTCGTATGACCACCAGAATTCCACCTCATGGCGTTGGATCACGATCTCAAACACGATTCTCCCCTATCATGACCGCAACCCCCTACAACTAACTGAGTAGTCCAAGGTCATGTCTACCTGTCCCCAGTAAAATAAGAAAAAGTTGTTGCTTGATATAACCACGATGCCGCACAAACTAGAGAGAGAATCGAGTATCACTTTCCACCTCCATACTCCTTCTTGGCATGTTAAGGCAACGCGTGAACATACATATTTTTGTCTTCCGCCCTTGTTGGTGGAAATGGGATGCTTGCCTCTCTCTCTCTCAACGTGGGTTTGCATGCCCTAGAGGCACTCAAGGAGCTTCCTCTCTCCAAAAAAGAAAAAAAAAGAAGAAGAAGAGAGAAAAGAGAAAAGAAATTGGAGGTTGGAGGTAGTTCATAATTTGGTCACCCAAAGCTCCTTTCTGCTTGGGACATGTTAGACATGCCATGTATAAAAAGGAAAAAAAGTTCTTCGCTAGACAATCCCAGCAGCCGTCACTTCTTGCTGGAAATAGATAGCTCAAGAAAATTAGGAAAATTCAACGAAGCTCATGTCCAGATAAAGGGACAATGAGACACTATTCAAAGATTGTGTGGCCAAAAAATTATGTAGTTTATATCATAGGTACAGAGTTTGGATTCAAAAATAAGTCAGCAAGGCAAAATTTCGTAAATTCAAGAGATATTTGAAAAAAAAATTAGAAACAAGAAGTCTGGCAACAAAAATTACAAGGATGTAAATTTATTTATTTATTTTTATAACTAAAGACACAGATACCCATGCAGACAGCTTTAGACCTGGCTGCCTAAATGAGAGGTTCTTCCTTGAACCATTATACTAGAAGAATATTTTTATTTGTATTTTTTTAATTATCTATATATTTACATAGAAGAAATAAATGAATGGTATTTTAGTAGTCAGAAGGTTATATAGGGAATAATAAGGCATAGACAAAGAGTAAACTTTTATAGGCAAAAAATACTCCATTGAAAGTACAAAAAAAAATCACATCTAAAAATGACAAATATATATTAGTCTTATAGATTTTAGCAGCTGTCTTTTACCGTCACTAAAAATAAAACATATAGTTATATATATATATATCTTTTTAATCTTGCATGCGCACGTGCACGCGGTCTTTGAATGGTTGTGTATGTATGCACACACTTGGTTCTCGTGGTCAAATCTGCCAGTTGGAATATCCTTACTGGTGGCTTTTGAGGAGTGTAAAATTCTCTATTAGTACTTTGGCCCATCAATGGTATAAATATTGCAGGTATTCGCTTTTCTAAGATATATGCTTTGGAAAGCATATCCTTTGATGGATTATCTAATCTATTAAAAAGTTCCCAAAGAATATGCTCTCCTATCCACCCAACTCATTTGGTCCATCACATCCACTCCATTGTTAAATATTTCACCCAAAAACACACTCAAAGATAACAGCGTTCCACCAGAAAAAGAGCAACTGGGCCTCGTGACTGGGAGAATAGATGCCAAGATTATGTTAAGAAAGAGCACAAAGAGAAATCAATACATTTTTAACATACAAATCCACAAAGAACATACCATGTTTGCAAATACTACAATCTTAAGAAAACTCAAAACACTACCAGACTATGAATCCCTCTCATATCCATCACTCGTGCTCTTGTAAATAAACATTTCCATAAGGCGTTAAATGTTGGTATATGACAATACCCACCTCAATAAGATACTACTAGAAGTGCCACAATGGTATGACCAACTTAGTTGTTAATGTGGAAGGTGTGTTGAAAGTCTAATTCGATGGCTGGTTGGTGAAGACTTAAAAGCTATAAATAGGCATGCCACAAGCCTCTCAAGTACACAGTTCTTTGTTGACTCATAGTCCTGATTTCCTGTTAGTTTAAAAGCCATTGAAACTCTATTAGAAAGCACAAGGTGAGACAATCATGTATAGTAAGATATTAGATTAAAAGTTTGAGTAGTGTTGTCTTTCCTCCTGATTAATTTTCAGATGTTTTTTTGTGTAAGATCATTTCTTTACATTAAAAACCCATGGCTTGTGAAACTAACGATTATGTTTGCATACCTTGGCACATGGGTATACAACAAATCGAACACATAATAGTAGTTTTATGTGCAAATTATGATTAGAAAATGCTGCTCAAATTATCGTCCCAATACGATTATTTATTAAGAAGGCGATCCTTAGCACAACAATAAAGTTGTTGTCGTGTGACCTTAAGGTCGTGGGTTCAATGTGTGAAAATAGCCTATTGCAAAATGAAAAAATAAAGATGAGTACTATTAACCCGTGTGGTCTGCCCCTTCTTCAAACCCTACATATACGGGGGCTTCGTGCACCGGGGTTGCCCTTTTATGCGATTGTTTGTTAGTAAGGTTAATGATAGTAATAAAACTTGATGGCTTACTTTAGATTAGGCTGAGTTTACTTGACTCAAGTGAGAACTAAATTAAGTCATTAATGAAAACTAATTCCATTCCTGAGTATAATGTATAAGAATGTGTATGAAGGATGACCTTCCATATGTATCAAGCAACTCCTGTCAAGTCTACTGAACTCTACTCCCTATTGAGTTGAAACGAGTTTCCTACAAGTTTTGGTATGATTAATTAGAGTTTAACAGAGCAATGTTTGTATTTCCTTAAAATGTTCCACTAACCTGTGACCTACTTACTAAAGAGGCGCACCTCAACCTAATCAATAGGCTATGATACTTCTGTCCCTTACAATGGTTTTTTGGGTACTTAACGACAAGCTTTATAATTAGTTAGCTTTTTTATTTGTTAATTACTTTAATTTTATATTTGAATTGATTTAAAAGCTAATACCAATAGATGTCTAGTGTAATTGGTCACGCATAGCTCGACATCTTATGCATAATTTGTTTTGTGATTCTTTGCTTGAAAAAATAGAAGTAGAAAAACTAAGAACCTAATAGAGAAACACATGGAAAATGAGATTTTTTAAGCAACATGAGAATAAAATCACTTCAATAACTGGTTTCTATCATCATAAAAGCTAATTTTTGTTGCAACGAAGGTCCATAGAAACGAAAGAAATCGTTAAATATTATGAAAAAAATTCCGAGATAGAAGGCACGAGCCAAGTGTAGAAAAACTTACCCATTGGCAAACCCTTTGCTTTAGTTTGACTGATTCCTCTACAGTTTATAGTGCTAAAAGAGTCTATCTTGTTGCTCCGCAGCTGTTTTGCAACACAATAAGCAGTAACCTTCACTAGAAAGGCTGAGATTTACAATTGAAAAGTAAACAATCTTAATGCCATCACCTAAAACCATTTGACCGTTTGGGGGTGCCTTGGGCCTAAAATTGTTGCGGTGTAATCGCGTTGAAGGCTTATAAATAATTTTTACAAAATTGCAATATAAGACTGAGTATTATAGATTCAGGCAGTCCTCCCTCTCCTTGAACCTCAACATTGGACCACCATCTGAAAGTATGGAAGACAAGGGTCCCGTCAATCGTGGCAATCCTCCCGGAAGATTAAAATTGTACCTGCAACAATTGGCCCACTAACCCCTTTCATCTGTGTTAAACCAATGTCGGCTAATAGGTAGTGGAGGCACATGTCAGCTC
The DNA here is from genome assembly GCA_035236585.1 of Warburgia ugandensis. Classification (NCBI taxonomy): domain Eukaryota; kingdom Viridiplantae; phylum Streptophyta; class Magnoliopsida; order Canellales; family Canellaceae; genus Warburgia; species Warburgia ugandensis. The sequence continues at coordinate 3,152,686 of CP141131.1, read as the reverse complement.
AAAAAGTGCTCTCCAAGAAAATGCCAACACTAGGAGTGGTCCTTGGTGTGTACATTCTTTCCTCCTTGGACCCCAAAATTGGAAGCCGACAGTCTCACGCTTGACTGAACGGACGTCTTCCATCGCCTCTCTTCCTACAACTATTGACTCATCTAGTCCGTCCATTCTCCATGCAAGAGAATCTATATACAAGTAGGATATCGGGGAAGAATATGCCACGTGTAGGCTGCAGAATTTCAACGCCAACTCACACTTATTTGGCCTAACCATGGTTAATTTAACTCAAGTCAGGTTAACCCTGGTTACAGAGGCTATAAGAGCCCAAACTCCCCGTCGTTTCTCTGTCATTACCCCCTCGATTTCCGCTCTCCGTTTTGTTTCGCCGGATACAAGATAAGAAGAAGAAGCAGGAAGAAGCCCTAATTTCTCCTCTCTCTCATGATTCCCTGGTAAATTGCAGGATTAACTCGTTTTCTATTTTCTCTTTCTTGTTTCTGATTTCTGGATCGGAATGCTTGTATCTTTTGTCCAGGATATCGCAGATTGAGGAAGGATTCGCTTGTTTTTCTGTGTTTCGGATTGGAAAAGGTTGCAGCAATGTCGGATTCTGCTAGAAGGTTTCGGATAGGATACGCGCTTGCTCCAAAGAAGCAGCACAGTTTCATCCAGTTGTCCCTGGTAAATCTTGCGAAAGAACGAGGTATTGATCTCATTCCCATAGATTCTAATAAGCCTTTGGTAGATCAAGGCCCTTTCGACTGTATTCTCCAGAAATTATCCGGGGAGGAATGGAAAAGCCAGCTTGAAGAATACGCGGCGAGAAACCCTAATGTCTGTATAATTGATCCGCCGGAAGCTGTTGAGCGGCTGCACAACCGCATTTCTATGCTTCAGGTTGTTTCTGAATTGAAAGTCCCGCAAGAAAATGAAACATATGGGATCCCTAAACAAATCTTAATTTACAATTCGGCTGATCTTTCGGATTCTGATGTACTTAGTGGGTTGAGGTTTCCTGTAATTGCTAAGCCTCTTGTTGCTGATGGAAGTGCTAAGTCTCACAAGATGTCATTGATTTTCAACCGTGATGGATTGCTAAAGCTAAAGGCCCCAATTGTTTTGCAAGAATTTGTGAACCATGGAGGGGTAATTTTTAAGGTGTATGTTGTTGGGGATTATGTGAAATGTGTGAAGCGGAAGTCTTTGCCTGATGTGACAGATGAGAAATTGGACAACTCGGAGGGTTCACTGTCGTTTTCGCAGGTTTCGAATATGACTATGCAGGAAAAATGTGATGATAACTACTATGAAAATATGCATTTGGAAAATGCCGAGATGCCACCGCTGAGTTTTATCACGGATATTGCTAGAGGACTAAGGCAAGCAGTGGGATTGCAATTGTTCAATTTTGATGTGATTAGGGATGTAAAGGTTGGGAACCATTATCTCGTTATTGACATAAACTACTTTCCTGGGTATGCAAAAATGCCATCTTATGAGAGTGTTTTGACAGATTTCTTCTGGGATATAGTTCATAGTAAGCCCAATGAAACATTGGTTTCGGGCTTGGAGGGTTCAGATTCTGATTGCCATAGGTCAGGTGCTTGGGATGAGGACGACGGGAAGCTTGTCAGGAATAATCACTGTGGTGATGGGGATGATGTGACTCGCCCTGTTTCAGTCCTGAAATGTGATGACAAAGAGAATGTGGTTCAAGTCTAATGAAATGCATCATAACATGCCACGATTATCTGTTGCTTGCCAGTGCAATTGATAAAAGATTTGGTCGAAGACCATTGCTGACTTTGAATTTTTCTTCAGACACCGAGAACTACTTTCCTCTGTGTTGCTGATCTTATGGGGGAAAAAAGGTGAAGTGCATGTCTTCCTAACTGCAGTGATGGGGTTGAATAAATAGGCACAATGCATTAGGTTTCTGCCATTGGATGGCTCTGTTTGATGTTGCGCATTGATCTTGTATATTCTGCCACTGTGCTGGAGATGGGTATTTCTCAAATACTGGGAAAATTGAGCACGGTATATAGTGTATTCCATGCTTGTTAGCTATTGTAATGCCTGCAATATCAGTACTGATAATGCATGGAGTTTTCCATATTTCTGATGATATTCTATTTGTTCATTGCATGTAGGAAGCGGTATTGGGTTATGGTGTCTCATCAACTTTTTCCTTGATTTGCATGTCGAAGAGTATTAGTGTGACTACTTTTGTGTCCTGCACATTTGTTCAACTCATTTCTATTAAGTGACGTTGCTGATGCATGCTGCGAAAACATAGATATAGATGATCAGCTACACTGTAATCTGGGATCTTCAAATGAGTTTCCAAAATGACATCATAAAACAGTTTTTTGGTTCATAATCTCATGTTACGCAACTCATCTTATTAATTTGATGATGGGAAATTGCAGGAATTCAGAATGTTTTCATTGTCTCTTTCCTTGAGTTCTATACTATTTGTAAAGCAAGAACCAAGAAGATGCTATATTAAAGGATTTGGAGCCGAAAATGGTTCTTCAGCTGCATTTTATCTGTTGGTTGTCCTTTGAGGTACATTACTGCTGCTGTGCTTGGGAAGAAAGAAATGTTGCTGAATGTTTTCATGGTTTCTTTCATGTGTCTGACTAATACCCTCAATATATGCCCACAAACGGTGGAAAAAGTTCCATATAGGATCACCAATCCGTGGTAGGTTTCCTCTTGTTCTTTTTCTGCAATGAACTAATTACTCAACTTTTATTGTACATGCTGTTTGGTGTATTTCGTCTAGACCACATAGATGTGAAATCGAACAGCCATATTCCCAATGCTGGTTCTAGGGTAGTTATATTTCTTGCCTGTTAGGTGCATTAGTTTTTCGTTTCAGACTCCCCCCAAAATCTGCACCACCATTTTATGTTGGAATTTATGTCTTAATCAACATTGTTCTGCATACATGTGGGTGATTGTGTCGAGGTTCAAGAAACCCTGCTATCATTTTGTAACAGCCTTCATAAAGCCATTGTAACAACTATTTTCTCCTTTCTCCTTGTTTTGTCCATTTCTTACTAGGGCTGCCAATATGTTATTTTCTGATTTATGCCTTTAATTGAATTTAGTGGAGTTGTTTAAAGTTTAAGCATTAGTTATCTCTGTTTGTTTTTTCATACTTGTGAAAAACAGGTGACTAAGACTTGGGCAATAAGAACTGAGCCAAGAGAAAATGAAGTTGAGCAGGGCAGGTCTGTGATCGAAGCAGTCATTTTTTGATTAATTAGGAGTGGTTAGAGGAGTCTTAATTTACTTGGTGTGTTCAAACGCTGGCTAGAAGAGAATTTAGCCAAGTTAGAACCACCTTTAGCTGGGCAAGTCTAAAGTTGATTCCGGAGTTCCAAAAAGATATGTAGAATCATGAATGGTCTTTTGTACTTTTGCATTTGTTTCATTGTTTCTTCCAGTCATATGGATTGTAGAGTAGTTTGTTGACAAGACCAGTGGCTTCATAATATGTTTTCAACATTTAGCTTTTGATGTAATATGCAGTGAATAGAGGCGTGAATTATATGTAGTGACATGGCAATTTGGTCTTCATGTTAAAAGAAAGGCTTTATACCATTTGATTCCAGGTGGCATTTTAGAAGATATGAAAAATGTGAGGTAAGCCAACTCAGAAAGTGTTGGTACCAAAATGACATGAGAAAAATAAGTTGAGAGGAAGAGAGATGCTGGAAATTCATGATAAATGGTTCCCGTTTCCTCATGATGCTAGAAGTACTTTCTCAAAGAAGACTCTGTGCACCCATGGAATGAACTAGATCTTGCAGGGTCTGTTCAGCAATTATCTGGTATAATCTAAAAGGTTTTCCTTGAATGCCCAATAATGATTGAAGGAGTAATTGAGACGTCAAGGGGAATAGATTGTGTTAATTGAGATGCTGGACATTCACCGTCCATATGGAGAAAGATACAATTCAATGTTGTTGGAATAACCCCAATAACTAGAATTAGAAGAGAAAAGGGAAGGTGTAGAACTGGTGACAGTGGTTGACATGAAAAAAAGGAAGCATATGAAGTGTTTAGGTAGCTGCATGAATGGCCCATGAATTGTAGTCGAGCATAAGTAAGAAGTAGTTGCAAAACATAGATCAAACCTAAGTCAATCTTGGTTTCCTTCATGGTAAAAGGGGCAGCCCCGGTGCACGAAGCTCCCACCTATGCGGGGTCCGGGGAAGGGGCGGGACACAATGGCCTAAAGTAGGCAGCCTTACCTTGCATTTTTGCAAGAGGCTGATTCCATGCCTTGAACCTGTTTCCTTCATGGTCCATACTATAAAATTACAGTGTGATGTTGTCTGCTGCAGCAAACCGTCTTGCCTTTCTCTCATTGTTTAATTTGTCTTGTTCAATGTCCATTGATCAAGTGGTAGCTCCCTACTTTCTTAATCAAAGAGTCACCCTCTATTCCTTTGTCGTATATGCGGACTTCTTTCTATTTCCAATTTGTTTTGTGGTCTCTCTCTCTGGCCCGCTCCTCTTAGTTTTTTTATCTTATATCATGCTATATAAATATGAGAAATCATTTTATGATATGCCAATCTCTTGCAAAGAGCTGTTGCAAGTCCACATGCTTTACAACCCCAAAAAAAAAAGAAAAAAGGACTACATAGTCATCAAGTGGGCAGCAAATATTGGCTCATGTCTCATGCTATAAGATTCTGCTCTGCCAGAAAGGCAAGACTGATGTGGGAAGAGCTCCATTCTGGAGTACATCATCATCATCAGGACCTTATCCCAATTAGGGGCAGAGTCCATTCGGGAGTACATGAGAAGAATAAAAATTTCAACAATAGCTGTCTAGCCCTTGGTGATATGAGGGAAGCTAGGAGAAAAGATAAGGTTTAGCATTTTGGGAAAACAAATCCTTAGAATGGACTTTCCAGATTCATGCTGAATTTCAGGGGCCAACATGATTGGCAAGCATTGTTCGCCAGGTGTTGGTTTTTGGAAGTAAGATTGGTTGAAGTCTATCTATTTTATGAACTGCCGCCCGATTTTCTTGTTTTGAAGGGACTATTGTCATTGTACGATTGTCAATTTGTTTGGAAAGTGGGGCTTCCATGAAAAATAGGCAACACCATCAGCTCATTTTGAACTGCAGTTGCATGGTGGGTAGGGGTTTAATTGCTTTGACCTTTAGCACACCACCATTCAGCTTTTATCTAGTTGTTACAGTGTCGTTGGATGTAGTGGAGAATTGAAATGTTTAAGAAAGTTCATTCTGGTCAGGCAAAAGATGTCTAGAGCATTGAAAATTTCGTGATGTAGTCCTTCATAGAAGTTTCAACGTTATAGGGCTGCATGATTCCATTTAGTATGAAGCATGTTTAAAATGATAACTAGTAATTGTGACATGGTACCAGGAGTTCTTTGACAATTCACCCATCAGCCTAGAGGGCATTAGTGTTGTGAAGAATTAGGTTAGGGATTTTACTTGCTTTTTTCAGTGAAGAAATCTTAGAATAGTGACCTTGAACAACAAAGTCAAGCATGAGGAGGATGGCAGTGAGAATATGATGAAGTTATGCTTTGAGAATCTGATATGAGGTTTGAAAGGCAGACGTGTGGTAGCATTCATGGTGGTGCTTTAAGATTCCAATGTATTGTGTCCAAGATAGAAAAAAGCTTGCTAGCAGACCACTGCTGTGCCATTCTCGAGTGAATTGCAGAGCAGCCATCCCATAACCTGCTTTCAAGCTTGTCCTTACTTACCCTGTTGTTGTTTTAACAAGTCATAAATAGAAGTTAGGCCATCTAAAGCCAGTAGCTCTCTTGGATTCATTCTCGTCCTGATCGACCATAGAATTTTTGGAATTTACAAAAACATTGTTACCATAATTGTAACATGTTACCAAGAGCTCTTTCACAATTTGCCCATCAGAATGGAGGGCATTAGTGCTGTGAAGAAATCATAGAATAGTGGCCTTGTACAACGAAGTCAAGCATGATGAGGTTGACAGTGGGAATATGATGAAGTTATGCTTTGAAGATGAAGAGAAAGAACTTTCAATTTGATATGAAGTTTGAAAGGCGGACATGCAGTAGCATTCATGGTGGTACTTTGGGATTCCAATGTACTGCATCCAAGATTAGAACACGCTTGCTAGCAGACCATTGCTGTCCCATTCTTGAGTGAGTTGGAGTGCAGCCATCCCATAAAACCTGCTTTCAAGCCTGTCCTTGTATATGCTGCTGTTGTTTTAAAAAATCATAAATAGAAGTTAGGCCCTCTAAAGCTAGTAGCTCTCCTGAATTCTTGGATTCATTCTCGTCTTGATCTACCATGGAATTTTCGGAATCTACAAAAATATTGTTACCATAATTGTAACATGTTACCAAGAGGTCTTTCACAATTCGCCCATCAGCCTAGAGGGCATTAGTGTTGTGAAGAATTAGGTTAGGAATTGGTGAAGAAATCATAGAATAGTGGCCTTGGACAATGAAGTCAAGCATGAGGATGACAGTGGGAATATGATGAAGTTATGCTTTGAAGATGAAGATAAAGAACTTTCAATTTGATATGAAGTTTGAAAGGTGGACTTGTGGTAGCATTCATGGTGATGCTTTAGGATTCCAATGTACTGCATCCAAGATCAGAACAAGCTTGCTAGCAGATCACTGTTGTCCCATTCTTGAGTGAGTTGGAGTGCAGCCATCCCGTAACCTGCTTTCAAGCTTGTCCTTGTGTATGCTGTTGTTGTTTTAAAAAGTCCTAAATAGAAGTTAGTCCCTCTAAAGCTAGTAGCTCTCCTAGATGAGTATGTCTTATATTTCCGGATTCATTCTCGTTCTAATCTACCATGGAATTTTTGGAATCAACAAAAACATTGTTATCACGTAGAGCCCCACCGTTGTAGTATAGCGTAGCTGCTGCATTGTAAAATGCAAGTTAAGCAGACCACAAGTAGAATACTTGAGATGCATTGCACGTGGGCCTTGTCTAACGTACAATTACTTTCGATTCTTCACTTCCAAGAGTAGATAAGGGTATACTTGCTTGAGCGCAATCATACTACGAGAATAGTATTTGCAGTTTTTATTTATTTATTTATTTATGAAGGGGAGACTTGGTGCAACGGTAAAAGTTGTCGTTGCGTGATCTTGAGGTCACGGGTTCAAGGCGTGGAATCAGCCTTTTGCAAAATGCAAGGTAAGGTTGCCTACTATAGGCCCTTGTGGTCCGGCCCTTTCCTAGATCCCGCATAGGTGGGAACTTCATGCACTGGGGCTGCCCCTTTTATTTTTATTTTTTTAATAATATGGTAGAACCTATAAATCTGGGAAGGGATCGACAGGCAGTTAACTTTGTGTAGGTTTGATTTCTTCTTGCCCTCAAAAGTAATACTAGGGGATGGTAGAAACAGTACATGTGTGATTATATGTTTCTTATCTTTCTTGGTGCTTACCTTTCCTATTTTCTTGTTCTATTGCACGTTGATTTCATCTTCTCAATGTGGATTACATACTATTAAAGGACAAAGCCTACGAAATAGTGCTTCTTGTTTGGCTTAGTGAACTCTTAAGTGCATCTTGTTGATAATTCCGCATGTTTAGCATGACAATAATTTCTGAACTGGCTTTGGAGCCTAGTTGAGAAGTGGATTGTGGGACTCTTCCCAGAAATAGGATAAAAGCATGGGTTATGGATAAGAGCTTCATGAGGATGAGAATTTCAAAAATGTTGTGGATAGATTTTGCATAAGCAGATAAGCTCAAGCAAAGATGTTTCTAAAGATAAAGAGTGGGATTTCCTAAACTGAATGAGAAATTTATTCTGTGGGACTTGGTGTTAAACCCTGTTGGCTTTCTAAGTAGTAGTAATCTGAAATATATATGTCATGTGGTTGATGTAAAAGGGAGATTATACTTGGATGGTTTGAAGATGACCAACGGAGACAAAAAATGGTATGGGTTATAAGGAGTGAAGCAATGCAAGTTGAAGGTTCTAAAAAGGCAAGGGGAAGGCCCAAAAGAATGTAGATAAGAGCGGTGAGAAGAGATTTTAAAACTTTGAGACTAAATGGATACTTAATAGAAGGTTCTAAAAAGGCAAGGGGAATGCCCAAAAGAACGTGGATAGAAGTGGTGAGAAAAGATTTAAAAACTTTGAGACTAAATCGATACTTAATAGAGGGGAATGGAGGAACGAGATTCATGTGGCCGATCCCTAATTGGGATAAGGTCTTGATGATGATGATGCGGTTGATGTGAAAGCCGTCTCCATAGTGCTATGAGCTTTGTCCTTGTGGGGTGCATTGTTTAGATGTGTACTTTGTATAATGACATCTTCTCTGGATCATGCCACCAGGTCTTACTCTGAAAATCTGTGTTATGTGGTTGATGCAGAAGTTGTCTAAATACTTATGTGAGCTTCCCTCCCTGCAGTGTGCATTGTTTGGATGTGTGGTTTGCCTGATGCCTTCTCTGGATCATGCCGCGAGGTCTTTAGAAAAAGGATTTCGTCTTTGGGATTTTGTCTGTGAAATGTCGTTTGGCTTATGACAGCGTAAATGGGAGGCTCCCTGTTGGAGAGCTACTTTATCTCGACAATCCGTTCATTTAGTGTCAGTGTATACCTAACATGATGACTGTTGTTTCAGATCTTCATATTTTGGTTTTTCTCAGTTTATTTTTGTGTGACCCCTTGAAGGGTTCTGGTCAACCAGGCTTTGACAGAAGGACCAAACTGACAGCGTCTGTGGAGACATAATAGCTGAATTGCTTGCTGAAACATTGTCACTGAAATGTTGAGCCAGAAAATATATTGCAGGAAATGCTACTGGCAAATTGACGATCTCGTTCTACCTTTGTAGCTCGCCAGTAAATGTTGTTTCTTGGCTAGGACATATGGGCAAGATCGTATTTCAGGACAATCCTCGAAAAAAGGAGCAACCGTTGTTTCTTGGCCAGGTGCCTGGAATCTTGTTAATAACCGGGAATTATCCTTCTGCAAAAGAGGAAATAAATTTGGTTGTTTGGGTAGGAACCTGGAATCTGGTTGGTTACCAGGTATTAATGATTAATGCTTTTTGCATGCTTACCTGAATGGTGGTGGTAACCTTGTTTTTCTATGAAGAATGTCCCGATTTCTGGCAGTTTTGAAAGTTCTGGATATTGTACCCATCAGGAAGTGGCGCCTATTTGAGAGTAAATCCTTTGAAACTGTCTACTGAACATAACCCACGCTTGAGTTGAAATAAATGGCCAATTTCGATGGATTCATGACTCTGTAGTTTCAGTAAACAATAGATATTTGAAAGTATTCATCGAGCTGGTCTGAAATATAAAACTAACAACTAGTCTGGCAGCAGGTAGCAATTGATGCGTTGAATTGTTTTGAAGATCATCAACGTGCCATACAAGAGGCGAGAGAGTATTGAATTCTTAGTTTGGTTTTGGATCATCCTCTTTTATCTCTCTTTTGTTCTTTGGGGTGTAATTTCCCTCACCCAGATATTTTGTAGTGAGATCATTTTCCAGATCTTGATATGGTACTGGGCTTGCTCCCTTCACTTGATTTTTCGAAAATCAGTATATACGGATCACCAGGTTTTGGGCACTGAAGTGCCGCCATGAGTTATGTCACACGATCATAAGGAGGCAGGTAGGTACATACAGCTGCTACTATGAGCCAGGAGTTGGCCGATTATTGCTTTCTCTGAAAGTATGGTGTAGGTTAACCAGCTCAATAGAATTGCCAGATCTCCCTCTGTTCCGAGGGTGCTGATACCTGCCTTTCTTCTTATGGTCGTGTGAAATTGACCATTGATTGTATTTTTTGGGTGATTATGCTTGCCTAACATGAACAAGGACTACATTGCACCAAAGCTTTATGGCGCAGTGGCAGTGAGATACTCTCGTCCGGATGACAAGGGTTTGAGGCTTGGAATGGGCGTGGTTTTACCTTTCACAAAAAGAAAGAGGTGGTTCATGTGTTTATGTAGACACGCAGCCGGCAGCAGCTTTATATCCGCGACCTCCCATGGAAGAGATTACTTACTTTTGCAGCTCTTTGCAACATTGCGCTAGGTGGGATGCTTCCTACGGTTCGGAGATGTTGCTGGACTTGAAGTTCAGTTAACAATATCCATTAAAATGCTTTCAAATCAGTTGTTGTGAAGGAGAAAAAAAAGGATGAAAGGTCTAGAAGGAAGACAAGAATGAGGCTGACCTTGATCCCGTTAAGTGCCCGACTGATTGACATTTCGGGCACATGATGCTTAGGGCCTGTTTGGTTGGCAAGTAGTGGATGGAAATTGATTTTCACAGAAAAATAATTTCTCCGGGGAAAGTGTCCAACGACCTGAACTTGAATTACGCCAAGAGGCTTAAAAATTTTCAATGGCATAAAGCTTTTGGGTCTTGGGCGTGATTCAATTTCAAAGCTGAAACACTTTTCCCGTGAAAATTAATTTCCATCCATGTATCTGCCAACCAAACTGGCACTTGGGTGTGATTACTAATACACCTATCATGAAGCCAGTTGTCTCCATGCATTCCTCTCACTGAGGCCATAGGAGGAAAAGCGAGGAAACCATAAAATAGGCAAGCAGTTATCTCTCTAAATATGTAAAGATGATTCTGCTTTTGAGAGTCTTGGAACTCATATCAGGTTGCTATGGATTTGTAACATTCTTTGACAGTGTCTCTCGGAGCTATTAGTGATCCAGCTTAAAATCAAGCGGGGTGCTTCGCCAATGTCTTTGTAATGTATTATTTAGCTTGCATTGACTGGACTGAGTATTCACCTTATCAATTATTGAATCAGTGGGTTTTATTTGGCACCTGAATTGGACTGGACTGAGTATTCACCTTATCAATTATTGAATCAGTGGGTTTTATTTGGCACCTGAATTGGACCGAGCAAAATATTTGTCAGGCTATTGTTCCCTTGAATCCATGGAGCAAGACATTCAGTTACTATGGGAAGCAGTTCAAGGAGTTGAGCTTAGAAAGGTGCCCAAATAGTAAAGACACGAGCAGGATAGGAACCAACCTCTTTACTATGACTGTAAATTTTGCAGCCAAAAAAGACGTTCAATGTCTTGCAGTGAAACTCGGTTGAACTTAATGCAACCGTAGCTTGTGTGGTTAGACAAAACATATGGGCTTACTGTTTGAACCAATGCTGAAACTGTTGAACCTTCATCAAGTATCATTTGTTAGCTACAACAAGTTGAGGCAGCATAAGATAAATCCAAGCAAAGTTGAAGTTCTGTTGGTGCCCGAAGTTTTACCCCGTCTGCTACATGAGATGAACTTCTGTAGGAGAAGAAAGAAGCTGTAAACAGAGGTGACAAATATATCACTATTCTCAATGGACGATCCATCATTATTACCCCAAGCACTTGTCTTGTTGCTTCATAACTTTTGTGCAAGAATAAGTAGAAGTCAATCAAGACCGAACCAAGAGAAGGTGGGGCGGATTAGGATTTCTTCACCAAGGCCCTACATCTCTACGTGCGCTACCTAACTTGATACATTTCTTGGTGTATAAATGGACTGTATATCATTGTTTTTAGTGACCAACAATGTGAAAATGATTCCCGACTTTGAGAGCCACGATGGTATTCACCATCCTTGGTGGAGCAGCAAGGTCCAGATCGACAATGATGTGTGGGCGAATATGATTATACCGAGATCGGATGGAACTCCCATTCTCCTTACAACGAGACAATTCTTTTATATATCTGAAGCACGAGATCCTTGTTAATTGAGTTGTTCTCACGGTGATCTCACATAAGATCTCACGTTCAGATGGAGAACATGTTTGTTGGCTATAATCTTCTAATTTGTTCGGTATTGGCCAATGATTAGAGAGTAAAAGAAGAGAACAAGTCTGTCTCTGTCTCTACTCTGGACAGCACAACTATTGGGATAGGTAAGAAATGCTAGTTCGGGCAGATATAATTTATCATTTGACTCCCTTTCAGTTCTTATAAGATAGCGCAAATGACATCCAAGGGAGCCCACAATGAGTCTGAAAGGTTTGAACTAACAGAATTTCGAAGGAAAGAGATAAACTAGGTCCTATCATCCTCACAGCGGGAGAATTCTTGTTTGTTCACCCAACAGGCTGATGTTATCTTCGTGTAAGTTGGGCTTGTGTTGAATAAATACTGGTATTGCGCAATTAGTGACATTTGCATTCCATCTAAGGTATAAGACTTTATTTAGAGAAGCTAGTTTGATCTTCAGTCAGAAACATACTAGGAAGGTGCACCATCTTTGATCGGTGACCAGTGGCGGTTGATTACACACGACAGGCCCACCAAGCTGATATATAATGCGGAAAGCTGAGGTTAGGATCCAAACAATCCCATGCAACTGCCCATAATCAGTGATGACAACTTTTAACAACTCTTGAGGACTTTTAGTTCCAACTGATTAAGGTTAAGCCATAGATGAGTCAACAATTAGTAGTTAATTTCATCATTCTCTTCTCCATCCTTGGTGATACTGACAGTTGCGAGAAGTAGTTGTTTCTTTTTTTGGAAAAACTGGTTACAATAACACGACCCTGTTAGCTAAACCAGATTGATTAAAGTCGCAGTTACTTTCAACTCTTCTCATGCTATCTCCACATAATCCAATATGGATCTGATAATGGCTATACTATTCTAGATATTTCTTCAAAATATGTAGTTTACGGCTGATGATGCTCTTTTTGTCGATTTCTCTACAAGGTTCACATAGGATAATCTTATTTACAGAAAACGAAGATTTTCATGTGCTTATTTTTATCAAAACCATGTTTGAAGATGTATAGAGAACGGGACGAGTTACTTGGGCACTGTTAGAATATTCATGGTCCCCTTCTTACACAAATGACGCTATTGCATGAAGTTATAGGTTAGAATCAAACGTAATGTTAAGGAGGTGGATAACTTTTTTTTTTTTTTCCTTTTTTTCTTTTACGTCAATTGGTACCTAATTAGATCTTGAGATCCCTTGTTGGAGAATAATAGCTTGTTAGAATAGAAATCTTTTATGTGGTAAGTCCTTAGAACAAGTAATAACATTCACTCTCCAGTTACCAAAATAGCAATCCAACAAGGAAAGAAAAATATACTTGAAAGCCGTATGATAGTAGCTATAATACAGACATGAGAAGCAGATTAAGAGAGGATGAGAGAGGCAATATATACCTTTATTCGCCAAGGATAAAGAAATAGGGAACAGGAAATAAAATTGAGTGAATCTGCTACATGAGCTTAGACAGTTTGTTTTATTGTTAACGACAAATCTGTTTTATTAGTTTGTAGGCGAATTTATTTCTTTTTCTTTTGTTCTTAGATTAGTGAAAGATCTTGTGGATGCCGTTACCGAATCTGGTGTCCATAATTGCCAGACTGCCAATTGCGTCTTTCTGTGAATATATATTTTTTGACGGATTAGGTAAAGAAATAGAATGGTTTTATTAGTGGCATGTCAATAGCTCATCGAAGCTCCCAAATGTATAGTGTATCAATCACTTTATAATTCCGCTTTCTCCTGCATACATCAGGCAAATCAAAGGCATATGCTGGCAATAGATAAAATAATGCTAAGATTGACTCCTGCAGAACATGCAGATGAAGGATACCAGCTGCAGGACACCAAAATTCTGTAATGAACAAACAACAAAGTTCCATGGAAAGATGGGAAACTAAAAAAGCGGGCAGCCCTAATGCACAAAGCTCCTGCATATGCGAGGTCCTAACATAGAGATATCAGGCTGCAGGCATTATAATAGCTGACAAACATGGAATCGCCATAGACTGTGAAAAGTTCAAGTATTTGAGAAACACATACCTCTGGCGTAGTAGCAGAATATATGAAATCAATGTGCAATATCAAAGAAAACCGCCAAAGTCCAAAAACCTGAAGTACACCAATTTGTTCAACAGCACTTCACTATTGCAGCTCAGAAACCATAAGTAGTTTCCAAGAACAATATAAAGAGCAGTTCCGATGCACGAAGATTCCTCGTATTTAGGGTCCGGAGAAGGAGCGGATCACAAGGGTCAATAGTATACAGCTTTACCTTGCATTTTATAAGAGATGGTTTTCATGCCTTGAACCTGTGACCTCAAGGTCACAGGACAACAGCTCTACCATTGCATTTTCGTAGAACAATATGTTGTACTATATTTTCATAAAGAGGTATATAGGTTTGACACCCAATAAAGAGTTATCCTCCGCCTTATGATGATCAGCAAAAGTGGGTAGTTGAGTGCTTGAAAAATGCAATCTGAATGTGAGAACTGAAATTTTTATCCAGTATATCGATAAATACGAATGATTATAGCCTGTCATTTATGCATTCCATGGGACTTGGACCACATTCTCTTTGTTGTCGCTTCCTCAGTATAAAATGGGATTGCCTTATCTTCCCCGTTGCTTAATGGCTATTCCTAAGAAGCCACCTACTCCTAATAAAAAACTTGTGACTAACTACAATCTAAGTTTCAAATCTTGGTGCACAAAGTTTCGCGTATGTAAAGTTTGGGGAAGGGGCAGATCACAAGGATCAATAATACGCAGCCTTATCTTGATTTTTCTAGAGGCTATTTTCATGCCTTGAACTTGTGACCTCAAGGTTACATAATAAAAATTCTACCATTGAACCAAAAGATCACTGCTTGCTTGTATTTATTCTGAAGTATAACCCAAAAAAATCTATTAAGACAGACTTATATGATGGTACGCGTACCTAGGAAAGTAACTTGTCAATAAAGAGAGAACCGTTCTCGATCTTTACAACCCTAATCACGAAAAAAATGGAAAAGTTCTTAAGCCAACATATTGCATGTATGCTGAAGCCTGTTGCTATATCCACAATGAGGCTCAATGGTGGCATGTCGGCATCTTCAAAGTGGAATTATCATCTATCTGACCTTGGGTTGTCATATTAGAAACTAAAGGATGAGGGGCAGCCCTAGTGCACGAAGCTCCCACGTATATGTGATTTGGGGAAAGGTGAACCACAAGAGTCAATGGTACACAGCCTTAACTTGCATTTGTCAAGAGGCTGTCTCACTGCTATGAAACTGTGATCTCTAGGTCACAAGATGACAACTCTACCATTGTACCAATGCTTTCCTTCCTAGACCTCAATATTAGATACTATACAAATGAAATAAGCCTTTGGAGCTGTAGAGTTTCTCTTCATTGACATCGGCCCAGATTTCTGTTTCACAGACTTGATATAATAGCCAACAACATAAGCCTCAAAGATGAAACCTCCACTGTTTACGAATTCTTGCGGACGAGCAGGAGTTTTAGTTTGGAAAACTATAGCCGTTGAATACCATCTCATGAGGCTTGGCACTGCCATCCAAGACATGAGTTTTGCTACCGCGGGGAACTTGAATCTGCTCAGCACACCTGAAATTGCACGATGCCTCGGAATTGTAAATCATCATCTGCTGGATCCCTAAGTATCTCATATTTTGCGGGAACCAATTGACAGAACCTGCAGCATGGAAATCTGGTTGTTTGGTCACGTTGATTGATTATACAAGCAGGGAGTAACTGTTGTTTGGTCAGTGTTGGGTCTATTGAATGTGGCAACATCTATAGGGGTGCATGGAACCATTCCTTGCGGGAGAAGCTACAGATAAATAATAGAAGCCAATCAAAGCATAGCATCTAGCTAATAGGAAACATAATTTACAGACGATTAGAATCCTAGTGGGAGTTGATTAGAGCAATTCTCTTGTAACACTGCCTTTCTTATTGTTATGCTCAAGTGGTAAGTGCTGTGAATTCAATTCTCACCTCCTTGGCATTGAATTCTATGGAAGATTTCTCTAGGATGCTCAAGTAGTTGATATTTCTGGGATATCAATTCCAAACGATTCCAAAATACCCGATTAGCAACTGGGGCAGAAAATAACACTCTTGAGGGAGAGAGTGTCTCTTTCCTCAAAGGTAGGAGAGTCCATCTATCTTGTCAAAACACTAAGCTAGGACTGTTAGATTAAGAGTCTAGGATCACTCAATCAAGGCATGTTGTAATATTCTTTATCACACCAAGATCCTCCACGAAAATCATCAAGAATAAAGACTAGATGCGGAAGCGTACTTGAATCCATGAGTCCGGATGTGATCCTTGAACTTTGGGGTTCTTAATCTTCCAAACTGATGTGTATAACCTTCCTGAAGAATGATATTCCTTCTTTTCTGATGATAGAATGTTAGAAAAGAATCATACAATTTGGGAACCATAACCATTTATAATTGTATCCCCTTTCCTTATTTCTTATTTTAGCCTACCATAAAATAGAAATTAGAGATTAGGTATCTACATATAATAAAACCATACCTTTTGAGATGACTATGACCCATTTAACCTTAAACTTATTAGATCACTTTAATTTAGGCCAAACTCATATGATATCATATAATATACAACTTATATATATACGTCCAATATCTAACAATCTCCCACTTGGACTATATATATAAAACTTTATAATTGTATATCAAATATAACCTTAAGAGCTCAAAATTTTTTCTATCATGTACAGAAAACTTCTACAAACAATATCGTACATTAATTATATTAATATAGGATCAAGGCGATTTTCGTTACATTTATCATAACTAAATCCATTCATGGTCATGTACATCAACATAACCAAACGACATAAATCAAGTATGGATATCTAGAATAGAAATTACATGCAATGCGATCTAAACATGCCTATTTCCAACTGGTCCATCTTTATTCCTTATGAGGTCATATCAAAACCAAATCAGAGTGAAAAATAGAACTGAATACTTTATTTCTGTAGAAAATATCCATAAGCACAAGATGTGTCTAAAACAAAAAAACATACAAATACAAACTCCCACTAATCTAGTATATCATCAAATGATATAACACCAATATAAGCAGTATGCCCATGAAAGACCTTGGGTGGTAGCTCCTTAATAAGTGGATTCGTAATCATGAGTTTGTGCCAATATGCTCTGAGACACTTGACCACTCTAAACTCTTTCTTTAACAACTAGGAACTTGATGTCTATATGCTTTGACTTCATCTAACTCTTGTTGTTGTTGGAATATAAAACTGCTGACTTATTGTCACAAAATAACTTAAGTGGCCTTTCAATTCCATCCATAATTCGCAACCTTGTGACAAAATTCTATAGCCATATTCCATGATTGGATGCCTCATAACATGCTATAAACTTAGTTGCCATGGTGGAAGAAGCAATGAATGTCTGCTTAGCACTCTTCCAGAAGATTATTTGTAATATCCTTAATTTTAAAGATAAAAATAGGAAATTATTAAATAAATTAAAATAAAAATTTATGGATGAAATTATTTCCTGAAAACATAATAATTAGAAAGTGCTCGTCGATACGAATCCAACGCCACCAAGAACGTGAAAAACGGAGCTCAAACGAGGGAGTTATGAGCCGTCAAAGTTGTAAGGGCAAAATGGTCTTTTGACAGAAACGTGTTACACAGGGGTCCAAATTGATAACGGCACCCCTGTCTACACACGTCTCTACCAGTCCGGCGAAATCGCCGGAGAGACGTGGGAAGAGCCGTGTGGGGAAGAGTTTCTCTTCCCCAAGACTCTAAAATCCTATATCTATACTCCTCTAGGAGCCAAAACGCTCCACTTTGAGCGTTTTCCATGAAAGCTACGCAAAACCCTAGCCCTGTAAAAACTTGAATTTTTCTGGCGAGTGGAGCCCCGGCAACACGAGCAACTCCGGCCAGGTGCAAGGTAAGCCTCAAAACCTATGTTTTTCTGTATTTATTAATTAGGAAATTAATTAGAAAAACATGAAAAAAAATTAGGAAAAAAATCGGATTTTTTTAGGAACCTGTGTGCACGCTACTGTTGGAGTGTGATTTCACGGATCAAACCTTGTCCGTTTGAAAATCGCACCGTCCAACTAGTGCACAAGAGACCCAAGAGTATACCCTTTAAATTTGGGAGTGATCCAACGGTGGATTTCTCCAGAAAACCCAAAAACCAGTACCTAGGGAGGTTTTTAGGAACTTGGGAAAAATCGTTTAAAAACCATGGTTTTTGAGAAAATTAGTGCAAAAGGAGGGCATAAATGGATTCTAGAGAGAATTCTGAAGAAAATGGCGCAAAAATCACGCAAAACGGAGCTCTGTGCTCGCCGGAGGCGACCGGAATCCGGTCGTCTTCTCCGGCGTCGTCAACGGCGTCGGCGCCTGGCGCTGACGCCAAGACGCACTCAGAGACGCAGCCAGGACGACGTCACATGACGTCGTCGCCGCACGCGTGCGTTGGTTGGCTGTCGCGGTGGGACCGGGACGCGGCGCGTCTTGGCGACTGTGCGTCACGGTGCTGAAGACGCGCGGCGTCTGCGACGCCGTGCGTCTTCGTGCGCCCGTATACGTCGGTATAAACCGGCGGAAAAGGGTGCCGCCGGTTTAAACCACCTTATGGTGGTCCGGCAGGCCCCATTTTAGCTTAGTTTTCACAAAAACTTGATTTTTGGGAGCTAGAGAGGTCCAAATCACGATCCGGAAGAGGCGTTGTGACCGTATTGACGACGCGGACCTAGTTTTAACTTAAAAACTTAGAAATGACCACTTTTTATTTAGAAAAATTTTAAAATAGTGATGTGACATGTACAGGTGCACTTGAATATATCAATTAAAGGGAGTTATTAGCAAGCCAGTGGTCTCACACTGAGGTAGGTGACGACAACTAATGTTTTGCCTTGATTTTTAAACCATGTTTAAACATAGCATCATGTGTGATTGTGTTTTAAAATGCAATTATTATTTACCGTGGATTTCATGCTACATTGCGTACAGGATGGTTATTCCAAATTGAAATCTTTTACTGAATAAACTTATTTCAAATGCTTTTACAAGTATGACGTTAATTTGTTATGCTTACTTAGAGATTTATTTCTTATTATATATATAGAAAATGCATGGATTTACATGGAAATGAGTATAGAGGCTTAGTAGCTGGTCCTTTTATAGGCTAACCCCAGGATGAGGGGCATGTCTTGGGGATTTCAAGCTATAAGTGCTCTTGAGTTTTAGCATATACATATGATTTCCGTGTTTTATATTTGATGACGGGTGCTCTCGCCCGGTGGGCGTCATGCTAGGAGGGATAGGGCCGGCCACCCACCTTCCGAGATTATGATGTGATGAGTTTGTGATATGATAGACACCTGCCCATAGATGGCATTCGGTAGGGGTTTGGTAACATGGATAGTCCACACTACCGGGCCGAGCCTTTCCATGGGGACAGACGTTAAGTCTCCCGTTATGGTGTCGACGGGGAGCGGCGGTGGTTGATACCCATGGAGGGTTGCCACTGCAGCATGATGGCCCATATTTTTGTTATGTGTGCATGTATGATGAGCATGGTTATAGATGGTATGCCTGGGTGTGACGACACTCAGAGGTTGACTATGTGTACTCCTGATCATGGATGTTAGTGCGATGTGGTGGGACCCATTACCTTAGGGTGCCCTTATTCTTGTTGTATGCTCCATGTTATTGATTCATGTCATGTTTTAACTCAGTGAACTTCATGTTTTAGCATTTGGAATAAATTGGCATTTATTTGAACGATGCTCATCATACATGCACACATAACAAAAATATGGGCCATCAGAGCCAAACCCCGACCCGGTGTGGGTGGCTAGCCGCACGTGGGCGCTCGTGTGTGGTAAGACACGCGGGGACGCGTGTCCCCTAAGGGGGAGAGGTTGTGAAGCCTTGGCCGATGAGGGCGGGCCAAGAGGGCTGGCAGGCTTCTAGGCAAGGTGAAAGACTGAGAGTTAGTCCCACATCGCTAGGGGGAAAGTTACTGGGCTCTTGATAAGAGTGATGAGAACTTCCCTTGCAACGAGGCCTTTTCCCTGGGCAATTGGGGAAGAACAAAACCGTGCGGGGTGTATGAGCACTCCGGCACGGACAATATCGTTGCAGGGCGTGGGCCCTCGGGCTGTTACATTATTCCTCTAGCAAGTAGATAGATATAGCTTGAAGTGGATCTATGATTGTCTTGGCATCCAGCAAAGTCGGAATCCGAATACCAAATGATCTCTAACTTATCTAATCTCCTGTATGTAAGCATATAATGTTTTGTTCTATGAAGATTAAGCATGACCCGTTTGGCTGCTTTCCAATGATCCAATCCCCAATTGCTCAAATATCTGCCTAACATCCCAACAATGTACGCAACATCTAAAAGCGTACAAACCTGAGCATATATTAGACTCTCCACTGTTGAAGCGTAGGGAATCTTCTACATTTCCTTAGTTTCAAAATCATTCTTGGGGCACTGGTCGAGACTAAACTTGTCTCCCTTAACAACAGGGGTGTCTCCTGGTTTGCAATCTTGTATGCCAAATCTCTTAAATACCTTTTCGATATAGCTTTTTTGTGATAATCCAAGAATACCCAGAGAGGGATCTAGATGTATCTGAATTCCCAATACAAAAGATGCATCCTCAAGATCTTTTATCTCAAATTTCTTTGATAGAATCTCTTGGTTTCGTGCAACAAGCCTATATCGTTGCTGGCAAGCAATATGTTATCAACATATAAAATTAGAAATATGTGTTTACTCCCACTGAACTTGTGGTATACACAATCATCAATTGCATTCATCTCAAAACACAATGAGATGACCACTTGTTGAAATTCGTAATACCATTGATGGGTGTAATATTCGTTATTTTTAAATTCTAGAATATTTAATTTTGTAAAATTATGAAAAATTAAGAATTTGAGAAATTTGGAGATAGAATCTCGAGTTAAAACTTCAATATTTGAGATGTGCTTGAAAATGAAATCCAACGTCACTAAAAATGCTAAAATTCGAGATTAGAGTAAAAATGACTAATTATTTTTATTTTTGTATTTTTAAGCAAAATTAATGCAAGGGGTAGAATAGTCTTTTCACAAGTGGGCCCCACGAAATCAGCACTAAAACCTATGATAGGATGGGTATTAAATGGGTAAGGTGATGATTACCAACAATAAATGTTGATAACCATATCACCATAAATACAAATTAAAAAATCAGAAGAAAATAAAACATATTAAAAGGGGGGCTTTATATGCGCCTCCCCTGTCTCTTACGTCACTGGCGACAAACCACTGGTGAAGACATTGCTGTCTTTCTTTCCACTCGCACATGAACTTGTGACGAAGAACGACTGGGATTGGCCAGCTTGACTGAGGTAGGCCATCTTCCACTCTCGTTTCCCTTCTTTTTCCATCGGTTTTGAATGCTTTTAACGTCAGAAAAATGGCGTGGATTGCAGTTTTGCGGTGAAGTGATACGCATTACTATTTTATTTTTTTTTCAAAATAAACTGATGAAACGGTATCAGATGCATGATCTGAACCTTTCATCTTGTACATGATGATACAAAGAACAAACTCATGAATTTTCATGGTGATCAGATGGTTAAAGACACCGAAAAACTTAGAAAAAAGGAATAGGAAGATTTTTAGAAACGTGGTAAAAATCATGTAAAAATATGAGAAAATAATAAAATTGCTTGATAGGAAGTTGAAAAATGGAATGTATGTGAAAAACTTAGCAAAATGGTGCAAAAATCGTAAGATTTGGGCACCTAGGGGTTGTCGGTGGCGACAGGAGTCCAGTTGTCATCTCTGGCGACAATGGACTAGTTCTGTCGTCGTCCTCGACAACGGCAATGCGGGTGGCTGCTCACGGGATGCAGTGGAGATGCGCCGTGCACGCGGACTGCACGCGAGCGAGTGTCATGTGTGGCACAATTAAAATCTATTTCTTTATTATTTTTGGATTTTTTTGAGTTGTTCATTCACAAAAAAAAGAGGTGTTGCGATCATCTAGATGGTGTAGATTTAAATTTGATTTAAAAATCTAGATTTGAACACCTTTTAAATGGTTAAACCACTAAATACCATTAAATAACTTAGATTAGGTCGATTAATGGATGATCAGGCCTTAGGCCTTGAATATATGCATCAAGTATAAGATGATCTAGGGGATTAGCAAGGTAGATTTTACATGATTGTTAAGAAAAGTAATCTTGACCATTGATCTGATCAGGTATCTTGAGGTTGGCTGATCAGAGAGTGATTTGATCGTCAGATCGAGGTATAATTATAGAGACATGTTTAAATTACTACATAAACACTGAAATTAGAGCGATCATGATAAGAATAGTTAGAATTGATGATCATATGTTAATTATGAATGTTATAGAGCAATCTGACGGTCACGTCGTCTCCAAATTTCACGAGATGTTAGGGACTGACCCTTCATTGATTAAGGAGCATAAATTAAGTGGATCATAACCTAGATTGATGATCAAAGACCACAACTAATTGTCTAGAGGTTAGAAAAACTACATCTAGTACATGATTGACCCAATAGGGGGTCAATTAAACGATTTGGGATTAATGGCCAGATCAATGAAATTATCACTTGGATTTGTTTACTTTTAGATGTGAGAACACCAAGTGATAGATAACTTATGATATGACAGGAAATGTCAGAGCACACGACGTGACATTGCCCACGAGCCTGATTAGATGTAATGACCCCAATTTTTGTAATATTAAAAGCCCATGAAAAGTTCAATTTTTAAGATAAGGGCATTTTGGTCATTTCACTAGTCGCCTTAACTAAACCCAGAAACTTGGTCCTGAAAATGGTACCATTAGATGCGTCTCGGAAAAAGGAATCCAACGAGACCAAAATCACCCAAAACGGAGTCCATATGAAGAAGTTACGGCCATTTAAAGATAGGGGTATTTCTGTAATTTAAATTAAAAACGAAAAATGTAGAAAACGCAGGGGGCCGTTTTGATAACGGCACCCCGTCTTCTTCTTCCTCTCGATTTCTCCGGAAACCCTAGTTTCCAGAGATTTCTGCCACCAACAATGGCGGCACCGCCATTGGCAAGCACCGCCATAGCAGGGCTATAAAAACCCCATCTCCCCTCTCCAAAAACCCCATTTTCCGGCGTCTTTTCCAGTCGTTTGAGACTGGGGTTTCCGGCAAAAACCGGAAACCCGTCTCTCTGCAATCTCCGGCAACGGCCAAGCCCTAGTCGGGCCGGCCATCTCCCCATGCCCTTCTCCGTTCCAGTCTGGCAATAGGAGTTTCCACCTTCATCGAGTTTACCCGGCAACAAGGGTTTGGACAGGCGGAAAGGAGGAGCCGCACCACCCGGAAAAAGGGCGTCCCCAGGCTACAGGTAAGCCCCCCAACCCTTCCTATTTAGTTGCCATTCTGCCCTGCCCAGATCCACGCCGGATCTGGGTGTTTTTCGGCTGGGGGAAATGCCGTGGAAACCCGGAGAAGACGGGTTCCCTTCCAAAACTTGCCGACCAGGGCGCCGTTCCAGGCTGCCCAAACTGGCCTCGTTCCCCTTTCCTTTCCTTCCCAGCCTAGATCCACGCCGGATCTGGGTGCTCTTCTGGCCGGAATCACCGGCTTTTCGTGAACAAAACCAGACGGGTGAAAACCCGTCAAGAGAGAGAGAGAGAGAGAGAGAGTGCCTCCTAGGGGCGCATGAACGTCCTAGGGTGCACGGCGCAGTCCAGGGCGCCTGGCTTGACGCACACCCATGCCAAGCTCCCTGGGGGCTGTCCTCACGCACGCGTCACGTGCAGATAGTTGTCTTAGCTCGACAGGGACGCATGGGACGTCCTAGGAGCTGAGGCACACATAGCCGCGCCTAAGACACATCCGTGCAATAGCGCACACCCTGGCACACTATTCGGGCGTATGCACATGAGCCTGGTTGCTGTGCAACTAAGGCGCATGCGTATACTAGAAACCGTAGAGCGCGCATTCTAGAACCGCAGCGTGCAGGACCCTAGGCACTACAATTGGGTCGTCCATTAAGGCGCGACCTTGAAAAATCCAATTTCGGAGCCTATATAACTCCGCTTGACAAGCCAAAAGGACCGTTGCGTCCGTAATTTTGACACATACCCAATTATACAATAAAATACAGGACATTCTTAAATAAAGATCAACCTAAAAATATCAGAGAGTAACCCCTAGAAACCAACAAATCATATAGATCTAACCTTACCCTGTGAACCTAGAAATAACGTCTAGCTCTTATGTTTGAACATCATTCAGGACTTTACCAAGGTATTCTCGGACTCGACTGAAGGAGGGACACGAGCTAAGTAACGACAATTGAGGTAGGTGACGACATTTAATGTTTCGTTTTGATTTTAAAACCTTGTATTATCATGGCATTATGATTGATGGTGATTTAAATTGCACTTATTATTAATCAATGATTTTGTGAGATTTAGAGTTTTATGCTATGATTGCTGTTTGATTTCAATCATGTATTGAATGGACTATGACCGATGGTTTCATGAGATTGAGATTATCTACTTATATACAATTAGAAAATTTTCTTTCCTTATTGCATCATTGAAATTGATGAGTTTTTATGAGAAAGAAAAGGAGAGGCTTGGTGGCTGGTCTTTTTAGAGGCTAACTCCAGGATGAGGAGCGTGCCTTGGGGATTGCAAGCCACGAGTGCTCTTGGTTTCGACATACATGATTTTCGTATTTTGAGTTTTATGACGGGTGCTCTCACCCGGTGGATGTCATGCTAGGAGGGATAGGGCCGGCCACCCACCTTCTGAGATTTGTGATGAGATTTTGATATGATAGACACCTGCCCGTAGATGGCATTCGGTAGGGGTTTGGTAACATGGATAGTCCACACTACCGGTCTGGGCCTTTCCATGGGGACAGACGCTAAGTCTCCCGTTATGGTGTCGATGGGGAGCGACGGTGGTTGAGACTCATGGAGAGTTGCCACTGCGGCATGACGATCCATACTCTTATTTGGTGTGCATGCATGATGAGCATGAAGATGTGATGGTATGCCTGGGTGTGACGACACTCAGAGGTTTGATATGAGTACTCATGATCTGTGATACGAGTGTATGGGACACTCATGGGACCCATATACCTTAGGGTGCCTTGTTGTTATTGTATGCTCATTTACATGAGATTATATCATGTTTTAAATCCATGAGATGCATGTTTTATCGTATATGATGTTTTGAGATTTTATTAGCATTGCTTAAAATAATTATATTCTTGTAAAAATTAATTTACTCACTGTATCAATACAATTATTCGATTTTGTTCCATTGATATACATTAAATGTCTATGTACCTACCAAGCCTTGCTTCTTTGAGGCATTGCGTTTGTTGCAATGCCTCAGATATTAAAGAAAGACAGGACACATGAGGAGTTAGAAGAATAGTGATCGAGAAGTCTCATTTAGAGGTATGTTCAAATTTCACATGGACTGTGTATGTACATATGTTATTGGACTTGATTATACTGTTATGGGAATGTGGCTGATGACTGGATGATCTTGGAATAGCAAATCTATTTTAAACATGTTTACTTGGAAAATAAAAATAAAAATAAAATCTTGTTTTGTGTCAATGGCTGACCTCGGGATTTTTCTAAAAATGAAATTCGATTTAAATTATTTTCACTATTTGGGTTTTTTGAAAAAAAAATGGGGCCCCACCTTTCGAAAATTTTTACATATATAGGGTTGAAAAACTCGGGTCGTCACATTAGAGTACCGCATTTATCGAGGTAGGTGATTCCAGTAACCATGACTTGTTTTTTGAAGTTCTTAAGGCTTGCGTTTTTGCCTCTTATCATGTTCACATAGATATGTTCATACTTCTTGTTGGTAGCATGACATTCCATTTTTGCGAATAACCATATTTTACATGTGATGGACTATATTTACCATGGGCTTTGATGGTACTTATTGAGGTTATTTTATTAAGTTTTTCCATGATTTATGACTTGTTGATTTATGATGGGTGCTTCCACTCGGTGGGTACTATGCTAGGAAGGAAGTAGGGTTGGCCACCCACACTCTGACCTTGTGATGATGATGATTAGACACTGTCCTTGAGTGGTACTAGGCTAGGTACGTAGGTAGTGGTGTCATGGGTAGTCCCCCCTATGGGTGCTTTCCTCCCCATGGGGATAAAGAAAGTCTCACGTTTACGTATTGACGGGGAGCGGTAGTGGTTCAGATCCTGATGGTGTCACAACGTTTCTAAATCCTTTTTTATTGAAAACCCGGGGTGTGACAACGGGAAGCTTGCTTAAGCCTATAGATGAATTTCTTTAATTTGTAAACCATATTCTTTACATCTTCTGACCCAAAGTTTTTTGGGTGGAATATATAAATTGTCTCCTCAATGTCACCATTGAGAAACGTAGTCTTTACATCCATCTGATGTAACTCAAGGTCAAAATGTGCCACTAATGCCATTATTGTCCTGGAAGAGTCTTTCGATGAAACTTGAGAGAAAGTCTTATTATAATTAATGCCTTCCTTTTGAGTGAAGCCCTTTGCAACAAGACGCACCTTATATCTGTCCACACACCCTTCAAATTCTTCTTGGTTTTAAATATCCATTTGCAACCAATGGGCTTCACACCTTCAGGTAATGGGACGAGTTCCCAAACGTCAGTGTCTTTCATGGACTGAATCTCTTCATTCATGGCATCAATCCACTTTTGAGAATTAGTACTTTACATGGCTTAATGAAAGTTAATCGGATCATCTTCCACCAATCCAATGTCATCCTTATGTTCTTGTAGAAATATGATATAATCATCAGAAACCACACTTCTCCTTTCTCTAGTGGATCTCCTTAATGGCATCGGTTCTTGAGGTTGTTGAGTTTGTTCTTCAAGAATAACCTATTGACCTTGATTAGGGAGATTTTCAACATTGTCTTGTGGTTCTGGTATTGCTTCTTGAACAACATTAAGAATAGGAGCCTGATCATTGTCAATAACAATCGTAGGAAGAGAAACAGATTTCTCTTTAAAGACAAAGTCTTTAACCTTATCTCTCCCCCCAAACTCAATATCCTCAAAGAACCGGGCATTTCCCATCTCAAAAAAGGACTTGGTAGTGGGATCATAAAATTTGTACCCCCGAGGCCGTTTAGAGTACCCAACAAAATAGTTGTTGACTGTTCTTGAATCTAGTTTCTTTTCATGTGGCCTATAAGGCCTTGCTTCAGCTAGACAACACCAAATGTGTAAATGCTTTATACTGGGTTTGTTGCCTGTCCATAATTCATAAAGAGTTTTACCCACTAACTTAGTTAGATGTAAGCTGCAATTTTGAGTGCCTCTCCCCATAGTGAATATGGTAAGGTAGTATGACTAATTATACTTCTCACCATGTCCTTTAATGGTCTATTTTGTCTCTCACCAATACCATTCATGCTAGGAGTTCCCGGCATGGTGTATTGTCGAATGATACCGCACTCCTCTAGGAATTTGGCAAACAACCTTGGACGTTGTTCACTTGATTCGTCATATTTGCCGTAGTATTCATCACCATGGTCATATCTGACTGCCTTAATGCTTTTGCCAAGTTGGTTCTCAATTTCAACCTTGAATGCTTTAAACAAATCCAGTGATTGAGACTTCTCATGAATGAGATAAAGGTAGCCATAACAAGAGAACCAGTCTATGAACGTAATAAAATATTGTTGATCATTCCATAAAGCCATAGGGAATAACCCACAAATATCCGTATGTATTAATTCTAAGATGTCTGAAGATCTGTTGGCACTTAACGTCCTTATGTTTGTCCGTTTCCCCTTAATGCACTTAACACAGATTTGAAAGTCTAACAAATCAAGGGGATCAAGAATTCTATCTAACACAAGTCTTTCAATTCTTTGTTTAGATATATACCCTAAACACTTGTGCTAGAATGAAGCAAAATTCTCATTGGTTAATTTACGCTTTATACCACGTGAACTCACATGCAAGGTTTCATTAAAAGAGGCAATAGTATTAAGCAAATAGAGGTTATCATAATAAGATAAAGAACTGGTACCAACAATATTGAAATTCATAAAGAGACTAAATTGATTATTTCCAAATGAACAACAATAACCAAATTTGTCCAAAAGAGAAATAGAAACCAAATTCTGTCTAAAAGACAGTACAACATATGTCTCTTTTAAATCCAAATAGTAACTGGTCTTTCATAATAACCTAAATGTCCCTCAACCACCACTAATTTGTTATTGCCCACATAGATGAATCTTTCAGCATCATTTGGCTTTCGGCAACTCAGGCAACCTTGCATAGATACACTTATGTGTAGTAGCACCAGAATCTATCCACCAAGTGTGTCTAGGTACTGAAGCTAAATTAACCTCATAACAAACCAAAGTGAGAAGCGTACGTTTCTTTGCATGCTGAGTGTGATACTTGGTACAGTCCTTCTTCATGTGTCAAGGATTCTTACAAAAGTAACAGCCAAAATCCTCATTTTGTTTCTTTTGTTGTTTCTTGTGAGGTGGACCACTTGCAACTTCTTTATCCTTATTCCTTTTCTTGTTCTCATCCTTAGGAGTACTTACTAAGTGAGCACTTTTAGTCTTTTCTTGCTTCAGCCTTTCCTCTTCTTGCACACAATGAGAAATGAGCTCATTAAGAGACCATTTATCCTTTTAGCAGTTATAACTGACCTTAAATTGACTGAATTGTGCAGGAAGAGAAATCAAAACTAAATGCATGAGCAAATCCTCAGACAGGTCCAACTTTAGTGCCTTTAGTTTCGAAGCAAGATGAGACATCTCCATGATGTACTCTATGATGTTTCCTTTTCTTTTATACTTCATTGAAATCAAGTTCGATAGAATCGTACTTGTTTCAGCCTTATCATTTTTAGCAAAATGCCTTTCAATTTTCTTAAGGAACTCCTTGGCAGTAGTGTGACAACTCGGGTTTTTGTAACACATTTTGTAACATATTTTTTAAAGGTAGGGCCCTTAGTAGTAAATTTTTTTTGCAAAACAAAGCAACGAAAATTCTTTTCTTTAGAACTTTTTTTGAAAAACCCAAGTCATCACTTCATACATAACATAAGTAGAATTTTTATACAAAATAAAATTCTATTGAAGGAATATACTTTTATTAAATTCCAGAATCCATCCAGTGGTTCACAGTATAGCCCAGGTATCTTTACAATACTTGTCCAAATTATATAATCCAAATTTCAAAGCTCACCATACAATAAAAACTCTCAATACAATACAATGCTTTCAAATAAAAATACATGTCTTCAAGGGATATACCCTGATTGATTATTCTTCTAAGTCTTCTTATGTCTTAAGTTCCTAATTCTCCTTCTATGTATCTGAGATATTGTAAACATTGAAACATTTACAATATCTCAGCAAGCTATGCTTGGTAGGGGATTCAAGAAGCATAATAATTTGACAGTATAATCCTAATACTTCATAATCCCATTATTCATACTCATGGATTAATTTCTTTACTTTGTCATATATGTACATCCTTACACATCCATACTGTATACTTTATATATATATATATATACGATCAAAATCATGAAAAATAGTTAATATCTCAAAACATAATCATACCCAGTTTATACTGAGTTGATAGATCATCCAGACTCTGTTGGACATGCTCCCTTATTTGGGCAATATCAATAATCCACGATTACCAGGCATCTCATCATGCCATATCATAAGGCATTTCACTATGCGATGCATCATAATGAAAAAATACTCAAAGGACTACTATGCATGCAATCAGAATCCGTATCACTGCGCCCAGATAACTGCCCAATAATCCACTTATACCATCCTTGGTGGAAATCACAATATCCATGTTCGTATGAGGAGACTATGACTGTCACAGTGGCAGCCTTCCCATAATTGCCCCACCTGACTTTTAGCCTCACTTAGGCTTGGTATCTATATCATAATAAGTTTTGGAGGGCGGGTGGCCAAACCCTACTAACTCTCCTAGCATAGCATCCCCAGGCATACGCCTGTTTAAAACAAAACCACAAGCCTCCATGCTTATATGTAAAGTAATTCTCATACGTATCAAACAATCTGTCTGTTTACTTATGGTTGGAATATCTTTTAGTTCCCTATTCACTTAGAGTTTTTTCCTCAATTATAACTTAACCATTTCATATGTGTTTCGGTTGGATCATAAAGGGTTTTCAAGGGATTTAATACAAGTATTTACATTACACTTGTCAACATTTCTAAACATAGGATCATGTATTCAACATGTATATCTCATGTAGATGCATTCATAAAATCCTCCTACCTTTAAGTAGTGATCCATCTTTTTAGATCTTCCATTATCCTAACTGACGTATGCAATCTATAAATCTATACATACTGTCAATATTTATACAATTTGAATAATCCTATATTTTTTATCCTATATATATATTCTTTTTTTTTTTTTTAAATTTTATCTTGTCCTTTGATATAAAGGATCTAGGTCTTTTGTCTTATCATGGTCTATCTTCTTGAGATAGTGTCTATCCTATTGATCAATAGATCTGATGGTTAGAATGATCTTCTAATCTTTCAGATCTAAGTATTTTCTATTCTAAGCCTTTGTGTATTCCTTTTTTTGATCTTGATCTTTCATAGATCCTTTGATCAACAATTTATACTTGTTGATAAAGATCAAGGGCTTAGATCATCTATCATCTAGTTCTTCTTTGATCTAAGTTCAGTTGTTTGATCATCTCTAAGGAGGATGATCTTGGTTCTCTTCTTTGAATCATATTTGATCAAGGGTTTGGATTCTCTATCTATATTTGTCTACAAAATACATACATAGATACATAATAAAATATGACATTAGGATTCTTATTATTCTTGATCATTCAAGATCCTATAGATCTTGTTTGATCATCCTTATCTTACTTATAATTTTTATTAGGATTAGATAGTTTACTAACCTTTTATGCTATTATTATTATTATTCAAGCAATTAATGTTTTATTGGTTGAAGATAGCTTATTCCATCCTAACTCTAGACAGCTCCTCTTATATTCAATTGACTAAGGCTTACTAGCTAAATGACTGAACACAAAGTGGTTATTTTAATCCTCATGTAAGAGTGCGTTTAGACCTCACAAACGTCAACGAAAGGTAGGAGAAGAGTGAGGCTCTATTAGAGAACCCCCTTAACCACCATATTTAGCATTCATTAGAGTGACCTTAGCTCAACCTTTTATAAGGTTCCTATGAGCATTTTAACCCTAAGTGCTCTTTCTAATTGATTTTAATTAAATCCATAAATATTTAAAATGTCATTCATTGGGTATATTATTCTCCTAGTTTGGGCCAAGGGTTTGATAATTCTTATATTATCATACTAACTATAGCCTTTACTATTATTAAGTCCATGTCATTCATTCAATGTAAATGTCCTTCAACTATATTTTTCATTTAATTACATTTTCAATGTAATTTAGATAACATAAGTATTAAAGCATAAATAAATAAGCAAACAAGTAAATTTAACAATTAAATCTACTAAGCAATAAAAGACATTTACAATATTAATAATTCAAATAAAAATTTAACTTGCCATAACTGTTCATTATGATCCAATGGTCATGTTTGATTTCTATTCATTTTTCATCCCATTTAGGGTTTAGATCTTGATCTTTCATTTTCTTTTAGATCTAATACATTTTCTTAATGTGATTTTATCACTAGATCATTGATGCATCATCTCATCAAATGATCTGATCCTTCTTGATCTAACCAATTAAGAAGATCTTAAGCCATTTTATCTAATTTAAGGGCATAGATCTTAATCTATCCCAAATTATCATCATCAAGCCCATCAATCCATATGATCTTAACTTTATATTATCATCCAAATACATTCACATTATCTAATCATCCTTGGTCAAACTGATCAAGGAGATTACCGTTCACTTTTATGGATTTTACTACTTTTAAGGTCAAGATCTTAAGATCTGAAAAATA
Source organism: Warburgia ugandensis (assembly GCA_035236585.1). Lineage (NCBI taxonomy): Eukaryota > Viridiplantae > Streptophyta > Magnoliopsida > Canellales > Canellaceae > Warburgia > Warburgia ugandensis. Next base: position 3,120,774 of record CP141131.1, on the reverse strand, counting down.
AATTGCATACAACTATTTAATTATTGCAATTATACATTTAGATCATCATATAAACTATTTTAAAAGGTCTAATCATGCTTAATTAATCAGATCATGAAGATCCATGCTCATTTTTATGATTTTTCTTCTTTGAAGGCTATATATCTTAATTAAACACATATCAGTCACTTCTAACCATTGATTCCATGTTTTAGAATCACAAGATCATCAGTGGATCAGAATTATAAAGTCTGATCATTCCAAATTTCACAAATCATAGGAATTAGTAATACTTTTCTTTATGAACAGAATTTTACAAGCATCAAAACATAAATTTTCTAATTTCAGTACTTTATACAAGTAACAAGGAATCTATAACTACTTTTAGATCTAAAATCGAAGCTAAATTGAGCTCTTAATTGAAGAAACAAGATTTCAGTACAAATATTGGATGGCTCATATCTAATCTGGGCGTATCGGGTGCAGGGACAACCAGCGGCCTGCACCTGTTACCTGGGATTTTCGGTTACCAAGGATGGGTGACCAGTGATAGGTGAGATGGTCCAGATCTGGACTGTTGGATCGCTCATCTCCCTCATCTTACAAGATCTATGCCCAGGATTTCATCCCTTAGGTTTGTTGGGTCCCAGAAACTCATCTAATGGCTCAAAAGTTGGATATGAGGTGTCTAAGGATGAGATCTCAACCCTCCATTCCGGATCCATCATTTTCAATGGATCAACGGCTGGGGGAGATCAGAGATGGCCAGAAACCGAGAATGACATGCTAGAATAAAAGGGGAATGAAGTAGGTGGCCTACCTGTGCCGGTCCAGTGAAGTAATTTCACTGGAGAAGAGATTTACCAGTGAAAGAAAACCCTAATGCCAAAAAATGCATACAGTTGAGAAAATCGCCATTGCCGTTGCCGAAGAAGATGGGGGGCCATGGGGGAAACACATACCACCCCATTATGAAGATATTTAATGGTGCAAGATGACCATTTAACTGCCAGATTGGCCAAAATAAGTTGAAAATTCCACCGGAGACGGTACCCAGTACTGTGTTTGTCTTCGTTTTGAGTTTCCCAATGATCCAGGAGGTGGATCATCATGGAAACTTAGGGCTTTTGTAGATAAGCCCTATCCAACCAGATCCAATAGTGAAGATTGAAAAATAATGGCTGGAAGTGGATGGCTAATTGAGTTAGGGTTTCCCAGGTAAAAACCTTGGTTCATTGAGGACGATGTGTCAATTGATGCGCCCGACATCTCCAATGAGCCTGGAGTGCCTGGTGCGCTTGAAGATGCTCGTACAGAGAAAAAAAAAGGAGGAGAAAGAAGAGAGAATTAGGGGAGATGGGGAAAAATTCTGGAGTTGTAATTCTAGGAGAGTTTAGGGCACCTCGTGAGGGATTTTTATGAAAATTTTGGGAATTTTTATGGGGTATTTATAGGTGTTTTTGAAAATATCATGATTACATATAATTATCATGTTTCAATTATTTTTATTATTCAATTGTCATTAGATTTCCACTACCACCTCCTTCTTTACTAGCAGCTGGTAGTGGTTTGACTCATGATGGTGGTTTTTCAGACCGTTGGCTCACCTTGTGGGCCCCATATAGTTGTGAAAAGACCATTTTGCCCTTTTAATTCCAAAAATAGAGTAAAATAGGGTTTATTCCTATGAACTTGGAGTTGAATGTACTTATTGTTGTTTAGATCAGTTTTTCAAGTACATTTCAAATTTTTATGTCTTCGGTTTCGGTTATGAGTAAAATTATCATTTTATCCTTTTATTTATAAAAATAGAAAAAATTAGGAATTTTTCATTTTAACTGGGAATTGAATATACTTAGTGTAATTTTGATCAGTTTTTCAAGTACATTAATAATTTTTAAGTTTTAAATCATGTTTTAATCTCTATAAAAAGAGAATTTTCAATAACCTAATATTCTAGCCCAAAGTTTCTGAAAATTCAAACTAAATTGATTTTCTCAATCAATTTACAAAAATTGAGGTTATTAAAAGTAGTTACCTTTTCGGACATAGCACCCTAAAAGTTTTTGGAATTCCATGCTTCATGATCATAAGACTCGTGCGATTTGAACGATCCTACTTCTCAAAGTCCCGTTTTTCCTCAATGAAACTTTTATTCATAAGAGCAATGAGTTGTTCAATCCATAACGCAAGGTCCATGCAGCCAAGAATGATCATGATGTTCTCTTTCCATTCCTTAAAGTTAGTCCCATTTAACATAGGAATAGAACTGATGTTGGCAGATATAATAGAAGCAGATGCATTAACTGAAAATAGAATAAAACAACATGTTCACATAAGCTCTATACCATACTTAAATAAAGTTAAATTCAAATAATGGTGGAGCCCATCACAAGATACCTAGCACAACATTAATATTTAGTCTTTGGATAGAAATATTAATTTGTAAGTAGTACTCTTAGTGTAGTAATCAAATATTGATAATAAATCCTGTCAAACAATAAGCCTTTCTTTGGAGCGACTTATTGTTTACATGGAGTACCCAATAATTGTCACATATTTATTACCACAGGTGTGTATGTAATTCGGCCAAATATTGACCTTCCTTTGGGCCGGTCAATAGTCGAATGAATTGCATACCCACAACCATCTTGATGTTCAAAATTAAATTGATTTACACAACAGGGGCTACTTTGGTAGCATGCTGTTTCAATCAACTTATTTTAAACATTAGACATCTAAAAGAAAGTGGTACCAAGATTTGAATTCAAATTTTCCCTTATTGATTATCAAATATTCTAGTTTTAGGGCATGATCGCCCTCTGATTGGTCTAATCTAAGCAAATTTGCACTATTTTATGAATTTAACCTAGGTAGGTGTGATAGATCAAAGATTTAGTGCCAAATCATGTACGCATCATTAAAAGCCTTCCAACAAACCTTCCAGATCTTAAATCGGGCTTCTATAACTCCCAGAAACTGAGTTTTTGCATTTCAGATAACTATTCGATGGCCTGGATCAAAATCCAGGCTAGAACGGTCATTTTTGGATCGGCGTCGCCAAGACGCACACGTTTGAACACGTCGCATGCGTCCTGGTCTCTAGGACGCTCTCGCGTGCATCCTTGTTTTCAGGACGCGCGGCGTCCTGGTCTCTAGGACCCTCCTGCGTGGGTCCCTGTTTCCAGGATGCACGGCATCCTTCGGGGTTGGTGATAGCCCTTCAAAACTCTTCCACGCTCGAGGGAGCCGCGTACGTTCCGAATTCCAAGATGTCCGCCATCCCGTGCCATTTGCATCAGCGTGGTAGTGTTTTTCCACCCCCGTGTGTTGCGAGTGCGACGGAGCACTTACGCTTGACGTCATCATCAGTGTGTCTTGCATGACGTCTTGGGTACATCGTCTAGAGTAGATGATGAACTCGAGCCGTTCATCTTGTTTTGTTTAGATCGGGGTCCTAGATGGCCCAATTTTTGTTATGTTTTTATCATTTCTAGGGTTTTGAGGGTTGCTGAATCTATTTAATGGTTTAGGTGTCTTGATGATGGGTTTTCGACTGTATTGCGGTTTTCCATCAAAGCCCTAATCTCGTAAAAAAAAAAAAAAAAAAAAAACCCTCATATCTAACATCAGAGAGAGAGAGAGAGAGCATATAATATACAACTTATAGACATACATATACGTCCAATATCTAAATAGGCAATGTCAATGATAATGGGTTTGATAGTTGATGCTAGATCAAAGTGGGGTTCTCGAATCATAACAAACTGACATGATTTTCCTATTTGGATGGTACTCGTCGATCCTCTCAATCTTCAATGAATAAATAAATTACTTTATACCGAAAAATTATTATTTAAGAAAGGAAAATGCAAGTTAATATGATGTTTCAAGTGAGCTAGGTTCACGTTTAATTCTAATATGGTGTGAGTAGTGCTTGAGATGGAGAGCTGGTTTGAGATGAAACGAGATGAGATTTGGCTTAACATCACTTGGAATGACTTGAGATGACCGGAATTTGGCATCATATGAACTTAGATGACTAGAAATATCACGTAAACTGCGTTGAGATGAGTTAGCGGAAATGAGCTGAAGTGACATGATATGGTCCATTTCCTTCGCAAGCAAAATAGAGGAATCTAGCTGAATTTTCGAAGGAGAAGAAATGGTTCTTTTTTTCCGTGAAAGGCAAAATGACTGTTTTTTAGGAATAGTCGTCACATCAAAGATAAAGCTTGAGATGAAGTGATCTGCAATAACGTAAACTACCAACAATGAGCTAGGTTAAGATCTGGGATTTCTCATCTCATTTCAAGCACCACTAACATTGAGCTTGTATAAAATGATTTTCATCTCAGGCACTCATCTCAAGCACCACCAGCAGCAAGCTGAGACTTGATGATGCTCATCTCAAACTCATCTTAAGACTGCTTACAATTAGACAAGCAGATAACACATTATCTCAACCCAGCTGAAGCACAACTGACAAATAATATGGCCCATCTCATCTCAAGCACCACTGGCAGCGTGTAAATATTGTATTAATGATCCTATCATCCGGAAACATCCATGATATATCAAATGTCCTTTCTTTTCTTTTAAGAACTCCATATTACGACAGTAAGATTGGAACACTGACACTAAGCTTGGCGGTATATGTATAAACCCATTAGGATTCCATATCCATGCACATAAAATAATCCAAAATCCTTCATTTCAATATGTTCATCACCCCAATTGTTTAGGAATTAGCTAGTCTTGTCACTACACTAGAATGTTGAAAAGGAAGGGTCAGATCCAAATATCAGAAGTAGACCTTAATCATCTCCCAAGGTCAGATCTATTCGTCCCCCTAAGCAATTGCTTACCGATGCATTGTTTTTAGCATTATGACATCTTACTAAACCAACTCTATGGACCTTTACCCCATACTGATTAAGGAGATTACATAGTCTTGTCGTTCGAAAGGGGGAAAGTAGTGGGGCCAGACTTTGGTAATCGAAATCTTCATCCGCTCTACCCATGTGGATTGGATATTCCCTGGAATCTTCATCTCCAGATGATTCTAACCCTCCAATACTTGAGATTTTCCTTTGAAGCAGTAATAAGCACAGATTATATCACCATTATTTTGGATTTTTCTAAGATATCTAAGGTTGCACCTAAAAGAGTTTATGATGACCTAGTGAAGAAGAATTTCCAGGGCATCTCCCAGTTTGGATTACCAAACAGCTGGTCCCATTTTTACGTTCAGTTGCACGTGTACAACCTTAGATTTTATACATGCTGATACCTTATGTAGCCACCTACAAGTTAAGTAGACGATTAGTACATTAATATCATCATTCCCTTCGCATCCTGTTTAAAATCTATAGTTACCGTAATAACTTTTTTCTTCGGCACAACAACTTGTTATAAACAAACAATCCCATTCCTTTCTAACCCAATTTATTAAACTTGATCTCCACGTTGGTCGAAGATTGAGGTTTTGATAATCTTATTTTTGTCTCTCATGTTTTGAAGATGCGGAGAGACAGGGACCAGTGTTATTACATTGTTACAATAATGGAGTGTTCTTCTTGGTTACACAAATGATGCAAGGAGAGGGAGCTTTAGGTTGGAAACAATGAGAGAGGGTAGGTAAGTTAGTTGTTTTTTTATAGGTCAATATGGTACCTACTATGATCTTGAAATCCCTTGTTGGACAAGAATAGCTTGGAGATGGAAATTTTTTATGTGGTGGTAACTAGTAAGTCTTTGTACAAGGAGTGAATTTATTTGTCCACTTTCTCAAGAAGGAAATCACGAGGGGAAAAGAAAATACCATTGACAATGGCATGTACTCCAGTAGCTATTGTATGCAAATGACATGCACTAGTAAGAAACACTTACTTGATGCACTTGGCTTTGAAAAAGAAGGGTGACAATTGTGGCTTGGAAATTTAGAGAGAGAGAGAGAGAGAGAGAGAGAGAGAGAGAGAGAGAGAGAGAGAGAGAGAGAGAGAGAGAGAGAGAGAGAGTTTATCTCTGTAGAAAGTACAAGTAAGATCCATTTTTAAGTATCCAAACCATTCATATTCTAAGCCTTGTCTAAGATTGGGCTAGGGCATGCCATAAAAATCTCAACCATTGATGATCTTAACCTTGTTTTACTGGCTTATAAGTGGATGGTAAACTATTCCACCATCTGTTGTATAACCCTCGAACGGTAGAAAGGATGATTCAATGGTTAAGAATTTTGAAGCATGGATCTCCTATTTTAGAGATGGCATAGAAAATGAAGTTTGAGATCGCTTGAATATGGCCGCCACTTGCTAATTTATGTATATGAGAGAGAGAGAGAGAGAGAGAGAGAGAGAGAGAGAGAGAGAGAGAGAGAGAGAGAGAGGAACCTTGGTCAGCCTCTTACAAAAATGTAAGCTAAGGCTGAGTACTATAGACCTTTGTGGTCCGCTCCTTCCTTGGATCTGCATAGGCGGGAACTTTGTGCACCGGGATTGCCTTTTTTTATTTAGAGAGAGAGAGAGTCCGAAAACTCAACTGACTAGGGGTGTTGCATGAACTGACCAAAATTATGTTTGCACGTATTGATCTCAAATACGTAAGTTCCCTGCAGCTTTCATGCAGTCTCCATGTATAAAATCAAGACAATCCCAAAAGCTGTTTAATCAGCGACAAATAGGGGAAAACAGACTTAGACATTGGGAGGGTTAATATCATCCAATGAGCTAGATTTTGGGCTTGTCTAGTATCTGAACTTTGGTACAGAGAATGCGCTGCTTGGATCACAAACCATCTTGGCCCCACATGTACATTTAGCATGTATATGTCCTTGTTCTGATACAGGCACAAACAGCATGCAAGGTCCATGCCGGGCCCAGATATTTGGCGACCCAAATAATTTATATTGGGCTTCGTAGTAGTAGACCATGACCCGCAAGTCTTTCTCTTGATAATCATCAGCCACTATTATCCTCTACACAAAACAGTTCAAACTTGAACAATAGTAAAAAAATTTGACCAAAAAAAGGTCTGAGATATATGCTGTATAAGACTTCTGACTATCTCAAATGCGTCCCATCAGATAAATATCTCGATCACAAAACACTAGGGTCCAACATGTACTTTCTCCATGTATATACAGTACACTTTGTCACATTTTTTAACAATCAAAACATCTTTTCTGTTTAGTTAGCAAACTTTACATTCCATAAAACAGAAAAAAAAAAAAAAAGAGTTAATAAAACTTTACTGAGTTCCCAGTCGACTCAAAGTTGCAGCGACAGAGAGAGATTCTTTCCTAAGTAATGATCCCAACCTTTGAACTTACGGGGTTGTAAAATAAATGTTTGGAAAAAGCAAAAATATTACCAGAGAGAGAAAGAGAGACATTCATTCCTAAGTAATGATCCTAACCTTTGAATTTATGGGATGTAAAATGAATGTTTGGAAAAAGCAAAAAATATGACCAGAGAGAGAGAGAGAGAGAGATGAAAGTTAGGCTGTTAGGTCGGCAAATGCCTTAGCAACAGTCAATGGCTTGTATGTAAAGAGATTATTCCTACCTAATAAGTAACAAATAACATGACTTTCCATTCGAAAGCAGAAATAACCATATAATATACAGGCTAATATACATCAAAATCCCTCACTTGTTATTGTTTACTTGTTGCTCCAGGCTACTCCTTAAGACCAGCTTACAGAAGAGAAGAAGAATATCCCAAACACATTGGAGATTGGCTGCTGGTTTTCTAACTATCCACGTTAGACTTGTGACATCCCCTTGTTCTTTAGCCAAGGTCAAACCATTTCCTCCATTAATGAAAACCTTCTAATTCCCGAAGCTTTTCGCTTTCATTATCTCTTTCATGTCACGACCCACAACTAACTTATATTCAATTAGTATACAGTTTTTCATGTTTCAGCTACTCCCCTTACTTTTTTCTTGCGGGGCCTCTCCTAGATGTGACATTTTTTCATGTGGGTACTCCTATGGATGTAACACATCCACGGGATTGGGTGATCATTTGTCCATGCAAATATTATAACATAAAGAAAGATCCAAACGTTGTGCAATCAATACTCAAAATCTTGATATAGGTCATACATGAAGTTGATCTTTTATACAACAATATAATCAGCTTATTGTGATAGCTTTCAACACTGAATCAAAATCTCCAAAAATTTAAGAAATTCATGAATTTTACAATCTTTTTTCATTTTACAAGGTGGATCCTTTGCGTAAAATGATCGGATGACCCGCTGAGCTACGATTTGATCGTCCACGAAGGTGACTACTCTTGGCTGCAACGATGGAGGAATCAGTCAGGCTAATGAATAATTTTCTCTATAGATAATATGTACAGAAACATATGAAGTTGCTTACTCTATCATATCTGCCCATAAAGAGTCACTTGTTTGATCATCCAGATTGAATTCTCCCCAAGTTTCAAACGAGGTTGAGGTTGATGAAGGGCCGCAAACTTCAGTTGGGTTGATTTGGTTTTGCGATTGATCTGCAATAACGTGTTCTGGAGAGGCTGAAACCAATGTAGTAGGTTTTACTGTTGTAATGGGATGTGGCCTATTCGTGCTGTTACTTTCATAGCCAAGAGTGGATCCTGATCCATTGATAGCTCCAACTATTTCGGATCCGTCGATACAAGGAGATGATTCAACGAGGGTCTGATAATCATCCACTAGTTTTGGCATACTTGAATCCGGAAAACAGGAAGGCAACTGAAATTGATCTTGAGGAAAAGTCATGGTCCCCTCAAGAACTCTGTCGAATTGGCGATTTGGCTGGAAGAATTCGTTTGAGTTAAAATTGGGGAGAGCAGGCATGAGATTGATTGCATCCATGTTTAGAGGTCCATGATTTAAGCTTATCAGACTCTGAAGCAATTGAATTTTGGCTAACTGCGCCAAGTCAGCCTGCACTCTGAGAGCATTGTCAAACGGATTCATCACAGTGCCATAGTTTGAAGTAGAAAGCAAATGACTAAGACTTCCAAGGAGATCAAGATCAGTTCGCCGCTGATGGGTTACTGGATCGATCCCCATTTGAAGGAGCTTCTTCTTCAAATGGGTGTTCCAAAAGTTCTTGATTTCGTTGTCTGTCCTCCCGGGGAGCTGGCAGGCAATGGCCGACCACCTGCAAGGCAAATAAGATGAACGAATGCACCAGAATTAGCACTTTGTAAATAGAGATAATTTGAATTACTACTACTCTAACCCATGAATGCTTAATTATTGAAATTATGGACTCCTGGCCTACTACTTTTGGTTACTTCAATTCAATTTCTACAATCTCAATCAGTCCCAAGAGGTCACGTTTTATAATAGTACTTTGCAACTTTAAGATAAGCAAGAAGTGGGAAGAATTACTTGTTTCCCATAAACGAATGAAGATGGATGATCTCTTGCTCCTCTTCGGGTGTGAATCTGCCTCGCTTTATGTCTGGTCGGAGATAATTAGTCCATCGGAGTCGACAACTCTTCCCGCAACGGTTTAACCCTGCCAGTTTCGGGAGGGCTCTCCAACTTCCATGTCCATTTGTATTAATGTAATCCACAAGTTTTTCATCTTCCTCTGGAGTCCATGGCCCCTTCTTCAGACCAGCATCATCACAACAAGGAGCTCTCCCCATGATTCCTACAAAAGTATGAGCAGGAAGGACTCAAGTGGGAAGTTGTGAAAATTGTGTGGAAACGAAGAGTTTCTTCTTTCGCTTATCTCTTACAAACCTTAGACTGGCAAAGGTGAGGTAGAGGAAGGACAGGATTAGTGTGGGAATTGCAGAACTAATGGCAGCTTTATAGGGCACCGGCCTTGAAATTTCAAGGCCGTGTATGGGAGACGCAGTTTAAATGAACAAAAGTAAACATCTCTTACGTATTATCCTGTATTAAACCCAATTCCCGAATCAACCCTACCTTTTCTGTAATTGCCACACGGATATCTCCTTAGAAGAAATATTTTACAGGTCATAAACAAATAGGCACCACAATGTGGATAACAAATTACCTTCTTTTTAGCAGAATTTCTCTATAATTAATGGGTCATTAGCCCGCCAAACTAATTAGGAAGATTACTGTACGAAGGCTTAGTACAGGGAAATTCTGTGAAGTGCTCACCAAAACTGATATTTCTCTTGAGTTATTTTGACAAGTACATTTGGGGCCCAGCTTTATCTCTTGTCAACGTCTTAGATGGGACATGCCTACTGATCTTACTGGATGAAAATGTTTGAAACGAATAGTGCGTAAATCATAACTGATTTGAGGGGTTGGGATTATTGAATGAAGAAAGAGTTTTAAAGGGAAACCCATGTAGATGTTCTTGGGGAGATTGGAACAAGTGTAGAACCATAGTGTAGGCATCCATGTGAATCCATTAGGAATTTTTGCAGTGGAGGATGCCAAATAGAATTGCGATAGCATCTAACAAAAACCATTACTTGTAATGAATGAGAAAAGAACAAAGAGATTACACCAAATTTACATGAAAAATCGTCTCTAATCTCATTTTCAATAGTAGAGAAAGAAATCCTCTTCTTTCTCTAGTTTTTCTCTCTCTCTCTGTTCCAAGGAAGAAGAGAACTCTCCTCCACAACATGGAACCCTTTCTACGAGTCACTGAAAAAAGTAACCGATGTTCTATGGTACAGGGCATTAGTCACTTAAGTTGTGGGTCTCATGAACTGGAATGACCCACACTCAAGAGGGCCAACACCCAACAGATATGACCTGGAAAATGAACATTCTGGATTGCTCAAACCATCTATGTCCCACCTGTACATTTAATCATATAAGACGGATTAGTAGGGTCCACTCAACATGACTTTGAATATGTCCCCACCCTTCACTCATTGTGATTTCAGGTGAAGCCACACAAATCCTAAGGGTGCTATATTATTAAGTAATTTCAACTTAAAAACACATAAGAAACACAAGCCCGGTACACCCAGAATGGCATTGGCATAATCTCCACCCTTCATTTTGGTAGACTACTTTATGGGAATGACTAAACTCGGCATTTATGGGGCTAGGTCAAGCTTCCTGTTTCTCATGAATGCACTTCTAAACTAGTAGTCCTCATGTGGACTTGAACTTACTGAAAAATTTAGGAACAATTCTTGTTCTAGTAGAATTTTTCCAAAATTTTTCGTGGGTCCTACTTCTAATGAGGACTACTAAGTAATTATACTCAAGCTTGTGTACCGTTGTAGAATATCAGACTCAAGCTTTCTCTTCTTCCAAAAGGCAACTAGGTTTGCTGCCATTGCTCTATTAACCTTTTTAGTTTAGGGGTGACATAAGCTTAGGTAGCACCGAATTAGGTAGGCCCAATCCACATGGCAACTTGTTAGAGATCAACTTAACTGAATTTCCATCAGCAAGGAAGAAGAAACCTCCAAATCCTTATATTTCCTTCTATTTTCTACGAATAAAGTCCCCAAGACACGCAAAACCTGTTAGTCATCGTTGGGGTCCACAAAAAGCCTTACAGAAATTGATATGTCCTACCATGTCAAAGTGCATGAGATATATAGCCTCTAAGTCTGCTTTTTCTATGACAATTAACTAATAATGGTATTACGGATGAAGTAATGTCAGGGAAATGAGGAGGTGTTATAAACCCATGAATTATAAAGAAATGAATTTAAGAAAAGAGCTTGCATTTCAGGCAAAATGGTTGTTTATGAGCCTAAAAAATATAGAGAAAAGGAAAAAATAAAATAAAAAAGGAAGCTCGTTAGAGGGAGATTATCTTCTAGGAGAAGCGATAACTGGCTTATCGGTGCACCCAACTGTTTTGGGCTTTCCTTTTGTTTATTTGCATGAAGCAATAGATTATCAAACTTCTTATAAAAAGGAATTAAGGGAAGAGGTTGCCTATGTGCAGTGAATCTCTACTGACTCCACGCGTTGCAAGAGAGTATTTAAGAGCATTAGCTGATCTGGGATATGCTTAACTGGTGCAATAATGCCAATGATCTGACCATTGATGCTGTTAAGATGCAAAGGGGCTGGGCCCCGTAAAACCATTTTGGAGGCATCTCTCTTTCATGTAGAGATTATGCTTTCAGTCCAAAGGAATAGATTTAAGCCGTGACATCATGGGTTCAAGGCGTGGAAACAGCCTCTTGCAAAAATGCAAAATAAGGTTGCGTACTATTGACTCTTGTGGTCTGCCTCTTCCCCAAATCCCACATATGCGGGAGCTTGGTGCACCAGGGCAGCCCCCCTTTTCCAAAGGAATAGATTTAAAGCTCTAGTGAAAGAACTTGGGAGTCTTTTTGGAGGCTTTTTGACCAATAGGACTTGAGTTAACAAATGAAGATTGTTTGTTATGGTTCTAATAACATCTTAAGTCTGGCTTGCTCTAAATTTCTATATGACCATGTCCTGTCAGAAGTAAACTTGACTTGACCATTAGGAGGTGCAGTGCACCTATTTTCGATTAGTGATCTTCCATACCAGTAAACATTCAGACCATTTAAGTTTTTGTTTTCTATTTCAAGTAATTTCTGACCAAGTAGTTAAACTGCAAAAGCGATAATACCGCTTTCATCCCAATTATTTATCTTCATTCTTTTGGTTGTAACTGATTATATTACAACTCTCATCATCATCATTCCTGATTTATGTATACTCCTCTTATGGCTAGCTTCGAATCTTTCGATCCTGATTCTCACAGATCTAGGGATCCACAGATCACTTCAATCAATTTATAAAGGCAGCTGAATGTTAACATGTATTTTTTGAATTGTCAATATACGATGTACAATTTTGAGAATTATTTATACATCTTCTCTTAAAATTCAGTAAACTCTTTCGCTTTAACAGTTCAGCCTCCTTGACCAAATTAACACTATAATACTGAGGCGTCCAACGTCTCTAAGTTTGCATTTCTTAGGTCATCATAAAACCCATTTAAAATCCATTAAGCAATACCTAACCAAAAAAAGAAAAAGAAATAAACAACCCGTTAAACAATGTGGAAAATAAATTATGGAATAATATAATTAATTTGAGGACAATGTATACATTTTCAAGTGTTGTCTGAGGACTATATGGCATGTAGGTAGTTGCTATTCTTTTTCCTTTAAATTCTGCTCGTGGGTTTTTCAGTATTTGATTACTTCATTTGATTTTAGTATTACCAGCTTCACCAGACGATATTGCAATCACAGAATAATAAAGAAAGAGGATGAGTTTTTAAGAAGGCAGAAGGCGGAATTGCAGAGATCTTTGAAGTATGAGTTATCAAACGACCATCTGAGAGAGAGAGAGAGAGAGAGAGAGAGAGAGAGAGAGAGAGAGAGAGAGAGAGAGAGAGAGAGAGAGAGAGAGAGCAAGACCTAGTCAACCAGGATCGTTGGAGGTTGTTGTTATCGTGGCAATGGCTGACTGCCACTCTTCCGAGGATACCCTCTGTTATCTTTGTATTACCAAGAACGTCACTTGCCACCTTACGGGGAAGAAAGCTCCCTTTTTGTATTGACCAGAATAACCTTAACTTGTCACAGATGAATTTATATGAATATATTTAGTTATGAAAAGGATAAAAATGAAAACAAGATTTGAGAATGTGTGCATTTTATAGTGGCTTGATCAATGTAGGCGCGACGGCAGTAGCCAGTAGGGTTCATCAAAGGCCTTAGCTGCAATGAAAAAAGGTAGCTTCGGTGCATGAAGCTTCGGTTCAAGAATGGGACGGACCGCTGAGCCTAGAGTACATAGCTTTATCTTGTATTTTTATAAGAGGCTGTTTCTACCTCTTAAACTCGTGACCTCAAAGTCATACATAATGACAACTTTTGCCGTTGTGCCAAGAGTCCCTTCAAAGGTAGTGAAATAATGAATGTTAGTTTTGGGTTTAGGATCACTCAAAATTGGCTGCCCTTAGTAGGTATTAACAAGGGCCAGTCATGGTCGAAATCTTATTAATTTCTAGACGCATTGTCGGGATATATACGAAGTTGGCACAAGTCGGTTTGATTTTTGCTATTGATAGTTTATAAATGATTAATCAAGGAGGAAAGATTAGTCAACACAGAAAATGACTTCAATTATCTTACTAGAACTCAGGAGCTCGTATGATTTATGTGCATATCATCCATCGTCCAACCATACGACCAGCACAATCACAAGTAGGGTCCAATCACTTAAATGGTAGCCTTAGTGCATAAAGTTCCTACGTATGCAGGGTCCGTGAAAGGTGTGGACCACAGGGGTCAATAGTACAGAACCTTACCTTATATTTTGCAAAAGACTATTTCCACTCACCTGAACAGTTTATTTCCAACACTGCACGAATAGTTAGAAAACGAAGCTAGTAGAGTCAATCCAAGGAGCGTAGCTTTTGGTGGGTCACCAACCCGTGGCAAAAGGAAGACTTTCAATGGTTTTGATAATAGAACAAGTGCGTATCTATATTTCCAGCCGCTGATCTTCTTCCACAGAGTATGTGCATCCATCACATAACTGCAACCACAAATTGTTCAACCGAGGGCATCTTTGGGACTTTAACATAGTTCTCGGCAACTTGGCTGGGTTTCTTCCATCGAAGGTGGTTTCATGGTCTTTTCTACGTTGTGCATAGAATATACAGTGACATCACCCCATGCATAAGGTCAAATTGGGTTAACGAAGAGTAAGATTCGCTGGGCTTATTTTTTCGCCTTATCTGACCTCATTTGCTAAATCTACAAGTCTTTCCTATTAACAAACCACAGTAAAACTCTTCAACAAATACCAAATCCAAGCCTTCTCCTTAGTTTTATGCAGCATTCCCCCAGGTTTCTTGTCCAACCTGACTTCCTCCAAAGAGGAACTTGGACTCTACCACTACCAAATCAAGTTATTACTCTCTCTCTCTCTCTCTCTCTCTCTCTCTCTCTCTCTCTCTCTCTCTCAAACTTGACTGTCTGAGTTTAAAATAAGAGAGGACCATTGGACTAGTCGTTGTATTTTCTAACTTAAGTCTCAAAATGTCTACAAGGTAGCACACTACCTTAATCCGTCTCCAAGAAGCAAGTTGGCTGAATCAGACGACCATGATTTGCCACATGTTCCCCAAAACCATACAAATGGCATCATCTAAAAAAGGGACAGCCTCGGTGCACAAAGCTCTCACTTATGCAGAGTCTAGAGAAAAGGTGGACCACAAGGATCAATAGTACTATAGGGCAGACCACAAGGGTCCAAGGAAATGGCATGCGTAAATCTACAAAGAACATAGTTGTGCAGACATGTAATAAGGTGAGATATAAATTAACCAAACAAGTGCCTACAGCTTTTCAATCTCTTTCATTTTCAAGTGTTATATTAAGCTAATTAATGGCAGTGATTGTGTTTCGTGTAGCAGCAAAAGGCGCACTAACGTTTGCTGATTGAAACAGTTAATAGACCATTCCCAGTGCACTCGTCCATTAGATGCTACTATTATGGTTAGATGGAAAGATTAGGAAGTTCAAGAGTTAGGCTAACAAAATGTTAATAATGGAAGGGTTAAGATTATTTGATGTATGCAGTTTATTGGACGTGCTCTTCATCTACTGTAGTAGAACTTAAGGCAAATGTCATACATGGAAAAAAAAATGTTCCTTGACGTAACTCACCTAGGAAAATGTCATAGGTTTAAATGGGAAATTGAGGTTGTAAGTTCCTCAACGGCAAGCTAAACTCCTTATATATAATCATCCCGATAAAGCTTGTACTAAATTACATCTCCAAGTGAATCTACAAGGCTAGGTGATGGCGAAGAAGTTACATGTCACTACTTCAACCATATAGAGAAGGGATCAAATTTTTTTTCTACACTGTATGCGTTTGAATGAGTAGTTTCCCTTCTTAAACTCAATTTATTCGGCAACTTAAGTAACTAATCTGAGTGAGATTTTGCATAAGCCATTTTTGCCGAAGTGGTAAACTTTTGTTATAGAGTTTTGGATTTAGGTAGCTTACTTTTGTCTAGGATATAGAATGAGAACAAATGAAAGGATTATGAGTCATGATTAAGATTAGACCATCCAAAAGAGTGGAGCTATAATGAACTTCCCAATCCAAGGATGGAACACGGACGTTGATCGGAATATTTATCAGATTGGCAAGCACAATCAGCTTAAAGATGTTAACACCTGTATTAGATGATCTGCGAATCACGATCCACCTCACCGTTTTTTGTTTTCTATCAAGAACTCGAAACTTTATTTCATTAGCATGGATCCGATTATGAAATATCTACACTATATACAAGAGCGTGGAGACAGCCATTTGTAAAAATGTAAGTAAGAATTCGTACTATAGGTCTTTGTGGTCTGCCCTTCCCCGGACACTGTATAGGCAGGAGTTTTGTGCACTGGAACTGCCTTTATACATGACTTAGACAATATCGTTTGCATCATGTTAAGTGGGATCCAATCCAAGATTATAAGCCCCACAATTCGATCATTCTTTCCTTGGTTATGCTCCTTGATGTATAGAGTGGACCAATTTATAACGTTTTAGCTTTAGGAATAGTCTAACCATCTATACCAACAATGGCGACAGATTGCACCATTCTTAGCGTAGTTGGTGCATGCAAGTAGTATTTCTTGTTAGAAACTGGAGGCCAGTTAACTACTTAAGCTACCATTTTGCCTCTCGTCTTTGAAAAGTGACCACATCTCACATGTTGGAATTGGATGTACTACAATCTTATACGCAGCCACTCGTTCGTTTTCGGAGTTGCTAATTAGGGTGATCACCTCCATGGATTCTGCGACACAGAACTACTACAATGGACGACACTTAAAACTTAAAAGGACAACTCGTAAGGTTGGAAAAATCGTTATTAGGGAGCCCCGTGCACGAAGTTCCCGCGTACGAGGGTTTTAGAGAAGGGGAGGATCACAATAGTCAATAGTATGCAGTCTTACCTTGCATTTTGTAAAAGGCTGTTTTTATGCCTTGAACCCGTGACCTCAAGGTCACATGACGACAACTCTACTGTTATGCCAATGCTCCCCTTCGAAAAACACCAATACTGAAAAGGAATAAAGGGGTTGAGGAATTTAGATACAATTGGGAGGCAATTGCAGCAATTGGAAGACGACAATTTCTTAAGGAAAAGGCACAGCGGAACCTTTTGCTCAAGGAAAGAAGAAAGAGGAAAAATCACCTTTAATTCACGAGGAAAATGATCGAATCATGTGAATTTGGAAATGACGAGGGAAATATAGATAACATGCTGCGATACCAAAAGAAAGACCAAAGGGAAATGTATTTTCACTTCTAAAAATAGGCATCCCACCGTTTAATCTTTTCTAGTACATCAAAGCATTATGGTTGCAAATCATAATTACAAAAACTTCAAATAATAGAATGTTTTTAAAAAGTCTGACATTTTAATCTTCCTGTTTTTCTTCTCAAATAATTCATAAGTTTTTATGTATTACCAGTTCTAGGCAGGTTTACCAAATTAAATATAAGTTTACAAAATTAAACTTAAATTTGAGGAATAATTAATCGGATTCTCAAGTCTTCTCTATAGATCTAGCCAAAAATATAAACGAAAAAATTAAATTCAGATTGTTATCATTTTTTTCTCTGACTTTTTCCTATTTTTTACAAATGTTTTTCGAATTTTACAAATTTTTACCTTGGTCACTTATTTCCGGATCCGAACTTTGTCACCGTGGTTGGAACTCATAAGGATCATCTGGAGTGTGGGACCATCATTTCCAAACAGGAAGTGAATGGAGAATAATATTGTTTTGACCTAGTGGCAGCCATAGATGTGACACCCAATTTTGGTGATTGAAAGTTGATTTGGCAGCGCAATGGATCATAATGGTCAGGTACATGTATTGCAGGGTCCGGAGAAGGGGCAGATCACATGGGTCTATAATACACAGCTTTATCTTTCATTTTTGCAAGTTCAATGTAACCCATTGATTGTCTCAATGCTATGCTCCTCGTAGCAGTTCTTGGTTTGCTTAGATCAAGTGAAGATGTGGGTTGAAAATGGGCAAATCTTGCTCGTTCATGTGAAGCGTTCTGCAAATTCTCAGGCAGACAGGTTGGGAGAGTAGAGATTTCTAGATTTAGCTTGTTAATAGTAGACTCCTTTGAAGATTTCTATCAGAATGACTCTCTGCTGAACTTGTATTCGTTCTCTTTTTTATGTTTGGGGTGTAGTTAGTTCTCTGTTTGAGCAACTACGTACATACCATGTTCATATGCTATCATTTGGCCGCTCAGGAAAGAGTTGATTCCCTAACGCTTTATATAACATGTAAAGATGATATAGTTATACAAATCTCGTTTTGTAAATTGATCCTCCATAACATTTAAGAATCTAAAATAACAATACTAGCTGCCATGTGCCTCCATTGTTTGATTCATTGTGCTAACCATGCATTCTAAGTGGAGATTTCGAACAAACAGCCTATTACAGACTGACCCATCATTAGTCTATGAGTTTGTGTTGCTAACAACACAATTAGCAGTTAGCAGTAATTGTTGTTATAGCCTAGTGGTTAGGCTAAGGAGCCTCTCCTATGAGTAGGCCATGGGTTTGAGGTGGTGCATCACATCCCTTTAGGGTATGCAAGGAGCTTGTACATTGAGGGGGTGTTCCAGGGATACATTTGGCAAGGGTGTACCTTGAAGGGGAGTGGGATTTTGTTCCTGAGGATACAAATAAAACGGTGTGCGAGTTACCAGTTTTGAAAAAAAGAAAAGAAGGGTTAGTGATCTTGTGTTATCTTAGGGGATTATGATGTCACTTGTAACTTGTTGAGTCGATCCAGTTTCTTTGCAAGTATAATTGATCTTCTCAATTGTAATTTAATAAGGCCTCAAATATTAAGCAAAGGAGAATTGGTCTATATAAACACCACTGCAGTGTTCAAATTGGCTTCTATATGTGGCTAATCTAGAAGTAGAGTCAATCTGGAAACTGTTGAGAATTTGCAACAACCAGTATGACTGAATAGATGATCTCCTAGACAGTGATCAAATATCATTGTTTCAGATAAAGTTGATGTTGAAAATAACAATTCCATATGACAACAATGCTTGAAAGCATTTCTATTCATGTATGATTATTAATCACTATAGAAATAATAAGTAACATTAGAATGTTAAAGGATGGCAGTATCACACATATGATACTACTATCCTTTCACATTACAGCTTATCAATAGAGACAAAGAATTAGGAAATCTATATGAGACAAGAAAATCTCTGGCTATTGTTGCTGCTCCTCTCGCTGTTGTTGCAATTTAATCAACTTATAATACGCCCCATTACGATTCTCGGATAGAGCAGAATGACTCCCCTGCTCTATGATCTTCCCATCTTGTAACACCGAAATGAGATCTGCATTCTGGATCGTAGACAACCTATGTGCAACTATAACTGAAGTTCGATTCTTCATGAGCCGGTCGAGGGCTTGTTGGACCACTCTCTCGGATTCGACATCAAGTGCGCTGGTGGCCTCGTCAAGTAGTAATATGGCAGGGTCCTTGAGAATGGCTCTACTAATGGCGATCCTCTGCTTTTGGCCTCCTGAGAGTTGAACTCCTCTCTCTCCGACATTGGTTGAGTAGCCTTCTGGGAGGCTACTGATAAAATTATGTGCATTGGCAAGCTTGGCAGCTTCGATCACTTCCGACTCAGAGGCTCCATCCTTGCCATATAAGATGTTTTCATAGATGGTGGTAGCAAAAAGAGCTGGTTCCTGTTGGACTAGACCAATGTGTTTCCGAAGGGATTTTAGTTTAAGCTTCTTTACGTCCTTACCTGAGACAATTCAAGGGAATGTATTATAAAGTGCCATTACAAAACAAGGCAGTGCTTAAGGATAAATCAGTGGTTTAAGAACAACCAGCAACAAGGATAGGGGCTGGGATACTTACCATCAATTGTGACCTTTCCAGCGGTTGGATCATAGAACCTCAATATAAGAGATAACACTGAGCTCTTGCCTGACCCACTTGCCCCTACCAATGCCATGCTCTTTCCAGCCCGAACCTTCAGATCAAAATCCTTAAAGATCACGACATCGGGTCTGGATGGGTAACGAAATTCAACCCCTCTCAAATCAATCGTCCCATCAACTTTCTTGACTTCCTCGCCAACATCCCCCCTCACCGCCGTCTTCCTGTCCAAGACTTCAAAAACTGATGCAGCCATTTGATTCCCTTTAATGAGATCTGGTGCCAATGCTAGTGTTTCTCCCATCGCCAATGCTGTAACTATCATGACCATGAAGGACTTCATCACTGATTTGAAGCTGGCCAGTTCTTTCCCCATCAACACAGAACCATACCTGTGATTTTGAGCATAAATCAGAGCAGATGTTACTGGAATAAGTGGTGCTCCACTTTATAATGTAACTGGAACAAATGCTCTACTAGACTTAAGTGGAAATGTTTTCAGAGTGAGCATACCACAATGCTAGGCCATAGGAAGCGAAGATGAAGAACTGGGAGACGCCATACAAGATGCCAGCTGTTTGTCCACGGCGAAATGAGCGCTTGGAAGGCTCCTCAAGTTCATGGCTATACATGTCCAGCACCTTCTGTTCAGAGCAAAATGCAGCAACAGTGCGGATATTGCTCACTGCCTCTCCAGCAAGCATGTTTGCTTTGAGATATGACTTGCTCAAGTTCCCTCCAAGGCCTTTCATGAATAGTTTCTGTAGGTACAAAAAAAAATCGAACAAGAGAAGGGAAACGTTAACACTACCTACAGTACAGAAAATATTTCTCTTTTGTTTCTTAAAGCAAAATTAGATCTGTCGTTGGCCATATCTCCTTGAATTTTAGAAGTGAACAGAGTATAGTAGAGAGAAAAACCTCGCTGATATGACCGCTGACGATCAATGGATAAGTTGCTAGGATAACAAGCGTAATCCTCCAGTTCAAGATGAAAGCAATTGCAAATGAGGTCACAATCATGGCTAAGTTCTGCAACAGAATGGTTGAACGATCTACCACAATCGTTTTCATAAGTGAGGCATCTGCCTCTAGGCGCGATGCAAGCATGGAGCTGGTGTTACTTGTTTCATCAAAAAATCCAATCTCATTCCCCAAAATGGCTGCCATCAAAGATCAAATTGAAATTAAGCAACTGCACCAACACTGGATGTAAATATGAATACATATAATGCAAATGTATAATGTGATTGTTTGACAGAGAAAGAACGATCTGCAGGTTATTGCTAAAGGCTGCAAATAGTGGTCTAGACATGGCCTGGACAAAATCCGTGACCCGTGTGAGTAACGAATTGGTTCAGAGAGTTATGCAACAGCGATTTACCTCCAAACATCATCTCTCTAACACGGAGTGTCAGACGCTCGCCCATGATTCCGAAGCTGAGGTGCTCAATTGTGTGAAAGAAGATAGTAAGAACAGCTCCAGCAATGAAGAGGAATGCAATCTTTCTAATTTCGCTCTTAGTAGTCTCCCAGTCCATGTAGAAGGAAACAAGTGCTTGTGTGACTCCAAGTGCGAAGAGCGGCATTTGGGCACCGCTAAACATGGCACCTATGAACCCGACAACGCCAAATACCCAATCGGGAGCGATCATTGAATACAGTCTTTTCATGGAGACACTCTGCTTTGGCTTTAAAGTGTCATCTCTATCAGGAGCCAGAGAATCCTTTTCAGAACGGAAGCTGTGTCCGAAACTGGTCGCGTTGCGTGACAATTCTCGCGAATATCGGATGCTGTAAAAGGAATGAGAAATAGCAGAATTATTACTAGTCGATCAGCAATGGAAGTCAGTCCACATTGTCAGTTGAGACTTCGTCAGATTGAGCCAAAATGAATTAGCTTTCTCCTAGTCTGATAATCAAACTAATATAGTTTGCTGTTAACTCTTCGCACCAAATCTCACTGCAAATGAATCCCACAAGCATTCGATTTTTCATGTAAGAATATTTGCTTAATTGTAAGAGCTACCTAAGAGGTCGTCCCATGGTAGGACCATCCATGGACGGCTGACGTTTCAATGAAGCAGCCTCTTGAACTTGAACCAGTGATGCATAGGCACTATCTGGGTTTGACATGAGCTGCTCGTGGTTCCCGGTCTCGATAATCTGCCCTCCTTGAACGACGGCGATTATGTCTGCATTTCGAATGGTGGATAGCCTATGGGCTACGATCACAGTCGTACGGCCCACCATGACTCGATCAAGTGCTTCTTGTACACTCTTTTCGGATTCGGCATCGAGGGCGCTCGTAGCCTCATCAAGGAGAAGGATTGAAGGATTCTTCAGTATCGCCCTAGAGATTGCTATTCGCTGTTTCTGACCACCCGATAACTGGATCCCTCTCTCCCCAACCTGCAGGTTTCTCAAACGTTTAGTTTCCCAGAAGTCTGATTCATAAGGAGGGAGGATTTTAGTTTGTGAACCATCCAAATATGGGAGTGAATCGATGGTTTTGATCATTGAACAGGAGGGGTCCACTTATGTTTTTGACGGTTATGTCAACCAAAATTTTGTTTGATGTTACGTAGAAAAGCATACAAATAAATGTGATTGTAATTAAAGCTTAAAATGCATTACCTGAGTCTCATATCTATCAGGGAGGTTATTGATGAACGAAATTGCCTCCGATAACTTCGCAGCGCGAGTAATCTCTTCCATCGTAGCATCGTCTTTCCCATACAAAATGTTCTCTCGAATGTTCGTAGCAAATAGGGCAGGCTCTTGGTTAACCAAGCCAATCTGCTGTCTCAGCCACTTCAATTCCAAGTCCCGAATTTCATGCCCATCTAGCAAGATCTTTCCAGATAGAGGCTCGTAGAACCTTTCGATCAATGAAATTACGGTGCTCTTACCGGACCCACTTCCTCCAACAAGGGCTACGATCTTACCGGCTGGTATATCCAAGCAAAGCTTATTGAAGATCGTTATATCGGGCCGAGATGGATAGCTAAAACTAACGTCCTTGAATTGGATATGGCCTTCTACCTTCGTTGGAGTCTTTCCGCCTCTTGAACTGGCTTTGCTCACCGTGTTCCTCTCTATCATCTCAAAGATTGGGTATGCTGCAGCTCTAGCTCGAATGAACGTAGATAAGTTGGGTGCTGCAAGCCCAAGTGACCTGAAAAGCAATTAAGGTTTATAAATTTAATTAGCTAGCAATACTGGGAGAAACAAGTTTGATCTTATTGTGGGCTGCACCATGGTTACGTAATTCGGATTGGGAACATCCTGGGCGAATGCAGGAATTGTTTGAGAAAATATCGGACCAAAAGGATTCACTTCAACTTATTAAGTAAATTTTTTTTGATTAATTATTTGTGAAGTATGCATTTAATGAGGTATATTTTCTTGATGCTGCATCTGGACGGTCCATATGATAGCACCTGACTAAGATCTCCAACCACCTAAGGTTCAGACATTTATAACCATCACAGATTGAAAAATCCCGTACTTTCATAATGAATGTGTTATTCTGCTCATGTCCCTGTGATACGGCCTGTCACTTGGTAGGACTGGATCAATACAGGATTATGTGGGTGGATTCAATTTGAGTTCCAAAGCTTAATGGCGTTTACTTAGTCGATGCAATTGAGATTAACCAATGTTTGATCATGATTTGAGTTCGTGACCGTCAGTCAGTCAGTTGTTTCAGTTTCTAATCAAGTGTTTGAAAACCATAGTTTGGGAATAGAATTGGACTTACAGGCCGGCGATGACGACGTTCAGCATGGTGGTGAACGACTCCCCGCCATTTGCTATGCCCTTATGAACTATAATGCTGGTGAACCAAACGAGCAGCGCCCATGAAAGGAACAGCACAAAATGCATGCTCCCAAGACCTACACCCTTGGCCAATCCACCCTTCTTCCCATAGTCGTACGTCTTCTTGAGCGCATTCATATACGATTTTACCGCCTTCTCTTCGCCCACAAATGCTTGGACGGTTCGGACATTCGCTATCACCTGAAGAAGAAGAAGAAGATGGATCGTAAATTGTTTACGTCTGAGCGTGAAAATTAGAACATCTAATCCTAGTTTAGATGCTTAAAGATTGAAAAAGAAAACGAACCTCTTCGGCGATTTCACCAGCCTGTACGTATGATTTCCGGACTCTTGCAATTAGACCTGTGGCGATGTAAGCATACACGCCACCGGCGATGGCGATCAAGGGAACAATAGATAAGGTTACCAAACTAATTTGCCACACTCGAAGGAAACCTATAAGGAATCCTGCAATGAATCGGCTTATGTAGTGCTGGAAGTTTCCAATCTACAAAATAAATTGATCAGAGCTAGATTAGTACCACAGCAACATAATTGCTAAAATATACTATGGTATTGTGCTGTGGTGGAGGATCATATCATATCAAGTATTTGATAGCAAATTAACAATTTTATGTACATATTTATGCCATTTCTTTTCATAATTTCCACAAAATTATAGATTTGCAATCTTCTTAACATAGATCTGTTGAGACCATCTTAAATAGGTCGTGCGCCTTGAATCTTAACTGTTGGATGATCCTAGCAAGTTGTTCTGAGGTTCAAAATGTCAGAACAATTGAATTTAACGGTAGTACTTCATAAATGGTCGGACGATAAATGTATTTAATAGTAGTGCCTTAAACGCTTTGTGTTGCTGTTGCAGTTGCCAACTAGTACTGCATAAAAATGTTCCAAATTAGGCCAATACAAAATTCCCATTATCATGCTATCCCATAAGAGAGAGAGAGAGAGAGAGAGAGAGAGAGAGAGAGAGAGAGAGAGAGAGAGAGAGAGAGAGAGAGAGAGAGAGAGAGAGAGTTACTACTACTGGTTAAGATACTTCCAGGACTCCTTATTTACAGGGAAAACAGCCTTAGCGAGAAAAGAGGGGAACTACAACACAATGGCAATAAAACTGGGAATTAGCGAAATCTGTAAAGGGTGGTAATTTCATTTTGAGGAAGATGAAAAAATGATAACGGGCATACCCAGTGAATGGGCGGACCACAAGAGTCAATAGTATGCAACTTTACCTTGCATTTGCAGGCTATTTCCATGCCTTGGACCCATGACTTCAAGGTCACATGACGACAACTCTACCATTGCATCAAGGCAACCCTTCTGATGAAAAAAAGATGAGGCATGCTAAATAGCCACTTCATGTGAGAGCTTTTGGGTATCACTGTTTGTGGAGCCCATATTTGCAGGGTGCAACTCATCAATGTTTAATAGATAAAAATTCATGAGGATTGGAAGATTTTAACATCTAGAGAGGTTCAATTCAAAGCAGACGGATTACAAACTTTGGAAATGAAAGGTGATTCTATAATCATCCTATCCACATTATTTTTCATCCATTACATATCCAGACCTCTACCAATCACATGAATGAGTCAAAAAGTGATAGCCAAAGGCTCTCACTTTGGAGCATCTGTTTAGCAAAAAAGGGTTCAAATGTCAGAATTGCTGAAAGACGGCTCCTTCAAGGACGCTACGGGACTGCAAATTACAGGACCCCATTCAATGGGACCTCCCATTCAGTGGGTTGGTCACATTCAATCAGGACCAGCCATTGGCAGTCCCTGGGATGCCGACGTCCAGCTAGCATCGTTGTGGGGTGCAGTCCTCACTTATGCACCAGACACAAAAGTAATTGCAAGTGATCCCTTGAACCATTGAGTTCAAGAAAGGACCGATAGAATGAATGGAAGCATTAGAACAAGAGAATGCAGTTCTCCTTAGTGTGGCCCCCTGTGATGATTGTGTGTTGGTGACGATGGAATAGAATTCTATGGTGGAATCTACGGTCTTCACCCTTTCACAGAATGCACCCTTGACTTCACCAGGAGGTGAAATCCACCATCTTGAGTTCCACCCATCATGGATTCATATCTGAAATCCGAAATCTTTGTTACTGGGCTTCTAGGGTGGATTTTCAACCGGATCAGTCAAGTCAGTATTGAATTCTTTGTTATTTTCTTGATGGTATTGAATTCTATGGTGACTTTGGTCTTCACTAATGGCCAGTCTTGGTTGTTCAGACTAAACCCTACTTCATTCCCACGTTTGTCCGTATTGTGACCTCCTGCTACAGATCATATCACATACCATGCCAAACGTCTTTTGGTTAGATCCTTGAAGGTGGCAAAGAACCAAACATACATAAATGAGACCGGTGGAAACAACCAATACAAATGTTAAAATAAAATAAAATTTCATAAGAATAAAAAAGGAAAATAATTCTCCAACAGATCAAACACATGCATGGTGTATGGGTGAACAATTTCCACAGATTAGTCCTCCAAAAATAAAATGAATTGTTTCCATGAACAACATAGAAAGAGAAAAACTAGGACAGCAATTGTACATCCTCACATTAAATTAGGCTAACATTTCCCACCTATCTCTCAATAACTAGAAACTGCATGCAATAGTTACTACTGCCAAAAGAGTTATCGGAATTATTGAAGCAGAGTTGGGGGGTTGAGAGAACAGTGCCATTATTGAGATAGAGGTCGAAATTTAACAAACCATCCCAACCATCTCCCGACAAATAATAAAGAAGCCACCAACGACCAATTTCACCATTTAATCACTACCAAATTTTACCTCAAACCACACCACTAAAGCTGCTATTAATTACACTCTTCTCCATCTCCAGTCCTCAACAAAATCCTATAAATAGGCCTAAAATTTGAAAAGGAAATATAACATAAGAGAAGGCTTAAGGTCTGTTTGGCCACGGGAAAACAAACATGGGATTGAGTTATCCATGGACATATAGCGACTTTCTGCACTGCTTTGTGTGGGAAAGAAAATCATTTTCCATGAATAACTCAATCCATGACTTGCTATTTCCATGCCAAACTGCCAAGAAAGAGAGAGAGAGTGAGTGAGTGTTTCTTGCCTTTTCCGAGATAGCATCCTGAACAACAAGAATATCACTGGTAATGGCAGAAATAACTTCTCCAGTGGAAGATTCAGTATCAAAGAGAGCTATATCTTGATCCAACATAGACCGTAGATAGGCCAGCCTCATCTTTGCAGCTTGCCTTTCACCTGTATGCATCCAACAAGCCACCTCTGCAAATCCAACCATATCAATGGGTGCCGTGAACAAAGACCGGATAAAAAGTAAACCATAAATTACACGCATAATAATAAAAGCAAAATACAACGAAATAACTTAAATTAAATCTTACCTGCCCAAGAAGAAAACAATATAGAGATAGCCAGATAAACAAAATCCAACGAATACTGCAAAGTCAGAATACACCCACTCACCAAAAATGAAAAGTCTGAAAATAATAAGTGGCTTTTTGGTTAAACAATTCATGGATACTCGTTTCTCCCCTACTATTTGCCGCCCCAAAACACATACCAAGTCCCTCAAAAACAAGCAGCCCAAAGTTTCCAAATCTATTTCATCTACATATGAACATCTTCATCCTTGTTTAAGGCTGCAAATAGCGCGGAAGAAAATAACTATCCCGAGATAACTCAATCCAAGGATTGTTATCTACTGTCCCAGACATCCCAACTCACCATTGCCACTTTATGTGAAACCGAAGACGGAAAAAGATAGGCAATTCCGATGATATTTATCAACTTCCCGAAGAAGATAAAGAAAACCGGCACAGATGCACCATGAACACAAGCCCCCAACGATCCAACGGCCATGAGAACGTAGTCGTAGAAATCAGCAAACGCGAACAGCTTCATGAAGGGTACTTTTTTCTTGGCTTCTTCTTTCTCTTTCTTCTTATCGTCGCCATTGCCGGGAAAGGCAGCTCCTGCACCTCCAGAGCTCATTTTTTCCCGGCAGAAACGTCGGTAAAGTAAGGATGAAAGACTGCACTAAGGGGTGAGAAAGCTAAGAGCGGTTTTATTGTGCTTGTACATGAGAGAGGGAGAGGGAGAGGGAGAGGGAGAGACAGGCCATAACTGCGATTAAAGGACCGGCTTGAGTATTTAAGGCCGTGAGTGTGCCGATGTGGGAGAGAGAACGTGAAAAAGTGCGGCTAGAGATAGAGAGAAGAAAAGGGGCATTTCCATGTATGGTTTCTAGTTGTCACAATTTATTGGGGTAATTAATTAAAAGGAGAAAAAATGGTTTACAATGTGCAAGTGCTGCCATGGTAGGTAGATACGTAGGGGTACACACGAGAATCCTAATCAGAGTCAACTCGTGTGACTAACTTAACCTCAAACCCTAATTTTGTGGACCCCATTGTATGTATCAAATGCTAGGTTTTTTTGTTTTTTTTAGGAACCTAATTTTATGGATTACATTGGCCTATCACACTGGTGCATTACAATTTATAGAAATATAATTAATGAAGAAGTCTAGAGGTTAATCAACCCAAACATTACAATCCTTGATTCAATAGCCTAATTGGATCTCGAAATATGTGACTTGGTATCAAGTTAGTCTGGCCGGTGTTTTGGTATCTGTGGCTCTGATTCGAGACATTTGGAATTTTTATTAAGATAGTAAAAGTATAAGCAAGTTTCACCTTTAAACCGTTCATCTTAATTGTCTTTCTAATAAGGGCTTGTACTTCGAAAATTATATACTTTGGATGATCCTTTCATCGAGTTTTCTAGTATATGTTCTTGAGTACCGTCGATGTTGCTGCCATCCATCTTTTAACTCCAAATAGGCGAGCCAAAACAATGTAGGATCATCCAGAGTACGTAGGAATACAGTTAATCTGTTGCAAGATTATTAAGATGAACAGTTAAGTAATAAAATGGGAGCCCAAACCCTTGGGCAAAGTACCATGGAATAACGTGAATGAATGTGGTGTAGTGGTGCAAGAGTTGCCCTTAATCCGTCAGTGTCATCGCTTTGAGTTCACTCAAGGGTGCGTGGATGTTTATCTAAGAAGAAGAAAGAAGGATAACTCTGTGCATGAAGTTCTAGGGTCCGAGCAAGCAGTGGACCACATGAATCTATAGTATAGAGTTTTACTCTGCATTTTTTGCCAGAGGCTGTTTCTACCTCTAAGAAGAATGTCATGGTTAGAAGAAAAGAAAAAAAAAGAAAAACCCTAACCGTCCGCTTCCTTAAAGCGTATGACTTCGTATACATTCTGTTGTCTGCGATCGAGTTGGTGGCACATGGATGAACGATTCAGATTATCTTTGCATTCGCGGGAGAGGGCACATGTCAATCTTCAAGAAGTTTTCTTCGCCATCAAGGCTGTTCGGTGGAGAATACGTGGGATCAGTACAGGAGTACCTGTATGAGGAAGATTTCCAGACTCACTCACGTGATGATAGCGAGATTGAAAGGTTTGATTAATGCATCAAATTAGATCTGATAATTCTACATCAGAATGATTTCTTTACGTTGATGGCGTCTGCTGTCTCGATGAGTTTCATAATCACACAATAATGTCTGAACAAGGGTCCCACCAAATGAAGATAATGTATCATGTGCTGGCATTTGCTTTAGAACAAGATCCAATCTTATCCATTGGTGGTGCATTGACGATCCATTCTAGTCTACCGATACTGCTGAAAGGTGTTCTATTCGGCCGCCCGGATCTAATCTCATGCATCTGGATCGTCCGTGTGACGCACAAGCCGTTCCCTATCAAATTGATAGGACAAGGATTATTTACTCCACTATTTATTGAAACCAATTTTGATTACCCAAATTTGTTGGTGATAGCTCTAGACGGGGTCCAAACATGTTAGGATATTCGCCGTTGAATAGATGGTCTTCATTTGGAATGTAGTATGGCCCACTGAGGAAGCATTTGCAGATGTCTGACCCTGATTGCAATAAATGCTTCGCTGGTGCAACTGATTAAGGCCAGTCAGCATATTAGGTGAACCCAATTGCTCATTTCTTAGGCCTCGTCGTCTCACGTGGGCAATGAAAGCTCCAAATGGAAAGGGTGAGAAACGAAAGGGAAATTCGTCTGGGGGATTGAAGTTTTACTCACCAAAAGTCATCCATCAGTACAATATCTCACTTATGGAAAGGCCCACAAGATTAACAGCTTGGATCATTTTAAGAAAAGTGGGACCAGTGCAAACCATCGTGGTGATAGCTGCGGTAAACTTGATGAGAAGAGACCTAGACTTTGGCGATATTGAGATATATGATGAGAAAATGACATATAGAGAGAGAGAGAAGGATTATTTGGACATGAATTAGAGGTTAATGGGCATGACCGAGCGAGAGACAGAGACAGAGAGAGGAGATGTTCAGTGTCGGATAGGACTTTGAATGCAGCCACGATTTGGAGTTGCTACGGCTCAGGATAACGCATTTAAGGCGCTCTCTCTCGCTCTCGCTCTCGCTCTCTCTCTCTAGAAAGCTACTCTCTCTCTAGATATTTTGTTCTCTTTAAGTTTTCTTCTTCACTCTTAGAGCCGGGACCCTTGCCGGAGTCTTAATTATCGACCCGACTGGTGCAGAAATTTCACGAGCCATGCTACCGCCTGCGAAATGGCGCGGTGGATAAAACGAGGACGACTCCATTTGAGATTGACCTCATGGCTACACAAGGATGGGTCTCAACTATGAATGATACGAACCGTCCATCTGATAACACATGTAAATCTTCAGTGAGCTATTTGAGATCCAAACTGTGAGCCATCAGATGAAGGGTCTGGATCATTGATTGTTAGTACTAATTATGTAAAAGTTGGAATTGGGTTATTCATCATGTTACAGTTCTTAAAGGCTTAAATATTAAAGTCTCAAAACTATTAGCAGGGAAGTTGTAACAATAGAATTGTCATCATGTGACCTTAAGGTGATGAGGTGCGAAAATAACTCCTTAAACTTCTTAGTATAAACCCTTGTAGTCAGCTGTTTTCTCGAACCATCGTCTACCAAAGGCTGGTGCATCGGACTACCCTTTGAATTTTGTCTTGTTCATGGTAACTTTATTCGTGGTTTATGGTGCCAGCCAAGGCAAGCTTGAGATAGACGCATACGGTGGCTACCGTCTACAACAGCACTAACCAACGGTTACATTTAAAGAGACTGTTGGACTACATGGATCAGCCGCAAAAGAGGTTACTTGAAAAGGGAATTAACTTCGGCACGTCCCAAGACTCTCAGCCACCAACTAGCCATTGTCGTACCCTTCCATTTGCATGCCATTCATCAAACGCTTGGCGTCATGTAACAAATTCTGATCTTCCAATCATGCCATGTGTACAAGGGCCAATTAAGCAAAGGGCTTGGCTTACGTTAATGTCACGTGGGTCAACCTTGAATATGATTCTCTAAGTCGCTCCGTATGCTGCTAAACTTTTACGTGAATACCCCATTTGTGGGTTGATCAGATGACACAGCAGATCAAGCTAGGTACTGTTTTCTTCTATTGTTTTGTTTTTTCCTTTAATTGGGATTTTTATTTTAAATTTAGCAACTTTAGATCATGTATTATGGGAGTTGTTTAGGCTTACGTAACAAAAAAGTTGTCGTATCTTGAGATCATAGGTTCAAGGTGAGAAAACAACTTTTTACAAAGATACAAGATAAGACTGTACACCATAGACCCTTATAATCCATCCCTTCCCCTAACTTTGCATGTGCTCGAACTTCATACACCCGGCTATCCCTTAAGGGCATCATCTTGGCCATATTCAAATGAAGGCACTCTGCGATAAGTCTGGTAGCCTAGTGCTTTGGACAAAAAAGAAAAAAGAAAACGACTTTCCTATTAACACAACTCAGACGCTCCCCTAGTTAGATCCATGGGGCAGTTAGAACTTGTGAATTGTGACAGACCGTATTCTACAAGAGTTGCACTAGTCCTTTGTTTTCCTTCGTTTTTTTCCCCTTCTCACACAAACACACACTCATGAGCAGGCTCCAATCCTTGACCTACCACGGGAGAGTCCCTTCTCTTACCACATTGCTAGAAAGGCCTTTGCTAACAGATACCTGCCATTAAAGGGCAGCCCTGGCGCATGAAGCTCTCGCATATGCGGGATTCAAGGAAGAAGCAGACCGCAAGGGTCAATAGTAAGCAAGTTTACCCTGCATTTTGCAAGAGGCTATTTCTATGCCATGAACCCCTGACCTCAAGGTCACACACCAGAACTACCATTACATTGCCATTTCTGTTTATAATACCGGACCTTCCCTCTTGTATTGGTCGAGATTGAGAGTATTGGGCAGTACAAGCAGTAAGGACGAAATTGCCGATATTTCTCCCTGAAATTTGACTTGTACATGTGGTTAAGTTAATTGTGTATCACACTGCTGATGGACAAAATCGTAATATCAGTTCTATAAAAGGCACTTCTTCTTTTAGGTTTTATTTTTTTTCCCAAAAATATACTTCAATATTTTCATTGAGTAATCTATCTAGGGTAAGCCGAACAACATAAATGGATCCAATCATCCAAATATATAACCTAGCAAGATGTGATATTGTTTTGGATCTTTTAATCATGATCATTGAATATTTTAAGTAGAAAATTTAGTCTTTAGAAGCATTTAATGGGCATTAAATTTCACAAATAACCTAAATAGAATAGGCCAAATAATATGAATGGGTCCAATCATTCAAAGATAAGGCATTGCTAGATGGTTTTCTATTATGGTTTTTCAACCAAGACCATTGAATATTTCAAGTAGAAAATTTAGTATTTAGAAGCATTTAATGAGCATTAAATTTCACAAATAACCTAAATAGAATAAGCCAAATAATATGAATGGGTCCAATCATTCAAAGATAAGGCATTGCTAGATGGTTTTCTATTATGGTTTTTCAACCATGACCATTGAATATTTTAACTAAAAACATTAATAGGTAGGAGCATTCAATGTGCATGAATTTTTACAAGTAACTTAATTAGGGTAGGCCAAACAAGATGAATACACCAAATCATCCAAAACACAGGACCTAGATAGATAGTATCCATTTTTAAAATTTTCAATCATGGCACCTGAATATTTCAACTAAAAATTTTAGTAGGTAGAAGCATCCAGTATACATGAACTTATGCAAGTTACCTAACTAGGGTACGCCAATCAGGATGAATGGGTCCAATTATATAGATGCGTAGTCTAGCTAGATGGTATCCTGTTTTAGCTTTTCAATCATGACCATTGAATATTTCAGCTACAAAATTTAGTAGGCAGAGATATCTAATGGGCATTAATTTTGACAAGTAGCCTGTATATGGTAGGCCAAACAATATGAATAGATTTGATCTTCTAAATGTGAGGCCTAGCTAGATGGCATCCCAATTTGGTTTTTTTATTATCATGACAGTGGAATATTTTAATTAAAAACAATAGTAGGTAGGAGCACCAAATGGGCATGAATTAACACAAATAGCCTAATTAGGATTGCCCCAATAAGATGAATAGATATTATCATCCAAATGTGGGGCCTAGGTAGATATCATCTCATTTAAAAAATTTCAATTATGACCTTTGAATATATAAACTTAAAAATTAGATGGTAGATGCATCCAATGGGTATGAATTTTCAGAAGTAGTCTAAATTGGTTAGGCAAAACAAGATAAATTGATATAAGCATCTATTATGAGACCTAATTAGATGGTATCCTGTTTTAGATTTTTTTAATCATGTTGTCAATCTTATTGGTTTTCAGATTAAAGAAAAACAAATCAGATTTCATTGAGTGGTTTTTAAGATGTAATTAGTAAAATTTCTGTAAAATTTTGATTGCGTGGTTTATAGGATGTAAATTGCAAAAACAAACCATTAGATCTTGCTGCGTTTTGAGTTTAATTTGAGAAAATAGAATAAATTTGATTCAATTGCAATCTTCTACAATTCAGTGAATCAGTACATAGTTGGAAAGACAGAAAGACTAGGCGGAAATTAGCTATCGGTCTTGTTGCAAATGTACGTAATGCCTCTACGCCTGTTAGTTTCTTCTTTGGTCTATTTTGACTTGCACTTGGTCGTAAATGCATGCAACAAGAGGTTGGCATTGTTCGGTTCTGGCTTACGGGGGGCTGTAACAGCAGCTTAGTAGCGTTGCTGCAAAAGTTCCGTGTAAGTTTCTCTTCCTGTCTCTGGATAAAAAAAAAGGCAGTCCCGGTGCACAAAGCTCCTGTCTATGTGGGGTTCAGGGAAGGGGGGGACAACAAGGGTCTATAATATGCAGCCTTACCTTGCATTTTTGCAAGAGACTGTTTCCTTGCCTTGAACCCATGACCTCCAAGTGGGGACCTCCAAGTCCCATGACGACAACTTTACTATTGCGCCAAGACTCCCCTTTCTTCCTGTCTCTGGATGAACTAGAAATTCATACTTCAAGACTAATATGAGCCATTCGTACTTCAGAATTGATATGAGCCATTTTCAGTTTCCTGGATGATATTTTCATGAATTTGAAATCATTTTAAAATCTGAGTGGTTTTGCAAGATAGATGATATGCAGTAAGGAAAAGAAAAGGTATAATGTAGGGCTTATCTTCTCTAATCAGAGAATCTGAGTTCACTAATCAAAACAATTGGTCAGTGTTAGATTATTGTCCTTGTCAGCTTCATGCTGCCAAAAAACATAGTCATCACCAGTAGCCACCACAGGAGCAGGAACCCTTCCTAAAATGATGAAAGCGAGTTGAGTCCCTCAGTATAATTTCATGATCAACAATCTTGGAAATGAAAGTGATGGCAATGTGGCAATCCCCACAGATGCGTAGGTTCTTCGTAATTCGAATGGGTGATCCAGGAGATGAGGTCAAAATGCCAAAGGCAAGAGCCAGCTTCTCGCTGTGCTCAGAGAGAAGGGAGCCTTTCTCCTCATCATCCACATCATGCAGAGCGAAGCTTGTCTCCGGTACATAACCCATGGCTTTGATTCGTTGCATCAAGGTTGCAAGAAGTGCATATATCTGTTGAGATTGGGGATGGGACCTGTCTCCAACAAAAAATGTGGCAGTGCCCTTCTTTCCTTGGATCCAGCTGCACCCAGGTCTCTTCCTGATTCCTGCTTTCTTCATCAGGCTTCTGATTCGAGCCACATCTCTCCAACGGCCAGCGTTGGCGTAAATATTCGATAGGAGTGTATATGACCCATCATTTTCTGATTCCAATTTTAATAGATGTTTTGCTGCAAACTCCCCAAGCTCCACATTGGCATGAGTTCTGCAGGCACTAAGCAATGCCACCCACACCACTGCACTTGGTTCCATAGGCATGCTCTTAATCAGTTCAAGGGCTTCTTCCAAACGACCTGCTCGGCCCAAGATATCAACAACACAAGCATAGTGCTCTACACCAGCAACTACACCAAAATCTCTGCACATGCTACTAAAATAATTCAAACCATGATCAACCATGCCACAGTGACTACACGCATAGAGCACAACAAGTAGGGTAACTCCATCAGGTATAAATCCAGCTTCCGGCATTTTATCAAACACTCCAAGGGCATCTTCACCCCGGCCGTGCATTCCATAGCCTGTCATCAGTGACGTCCATGAGACAGCATTCCTGTCAGACATCTTATCAAAGACCTTTCGAGCAGCTTCAATGTCGCCACACTTGGAGTACATATCTATAAGGCAATTAGCCACAAAAATCATCACACCTTCGTACTGATTACGGGTTACATAAGCATGCGTCTGTCTACCAAACCGTAGCGCAGACAGACGACCACAAGCCATCAATGCGCATGATATAGTAAATGCATTAGGTTCCGCATTGTCCTGAAGCAGCATCTGGGAAAAGAGTTTCAAGGCACTGTTGGCATCCCCATGCTGTGCATAACCACCAATCATGACAGTCCAAGTAACCACATTTCTTTCCTTGAGCGATATAGAATCAAAAAACTTTCGAGCCGCATCAGGGCATCTACATTTTGAGTACATATCAATTATTCCATTTATTACCATAAGATCATCGCCATCATCCTCTCCATCCCAACCCACATGGCATCTAAGAACATGAGCATGAGTCTCCTTCCCTTGAAGTAAAGCTCCCACAGACGCACAAGCTGAAAGTAGGGACACAAGCGTCACTTCATTTGGCTTCGCTCTTGCCAGCTGCATCTGCCGAAATACATCTAATGCCTTATGCCCATACCCCCTCTGCGCATACCCAGCTATCACTGCACTCCAAGTGATCACATTCAACTCAATCTTCTCCTCTCGCATTTTCTCAAACAATTGCAACGCGTCGTCAAAGCTTCCACTCTGCGAATACCCCGTAACCATCGCATTCCACGACACAACATCCTTCCTCTCCATGCTTTCAAACACCTTCAAAGCATCCCCCATTAGCCCACATTTTGCATACATATCAACAATGGCGTTCCCCACAAAGATATCCCATAACAACCCATTCCTCACCGCAAAACAATGAATCTGCTTTCCTTGAGAGGCCAACCCAAGGAAAGCGCAAGCGGGAAGTATGTTAACTAGGCTAACCACTTCAGGTCTCTTACTATCATCTCTCGCTGTCATAAGCTCAAAAGTCTCTAATGCACTTTGTGGATCACCACGATGGACATACGCAGCAACCATCGAATTCCAAGAAACTACATCATCTATCCTTCTTCCACATATTTCATCAAACATCCGTCGTGCATCCTCTAAAACCCCACACCTGGTGTACATTGCGACAAGCGCATTACAGACGAAGACATTGGATTCAAAACCATTACCGCAGATAGCTGCATGAACTGCCGTACCACGGCGGAAGGAGTAAATTTCTCCACATGCTTTAAGTACAAAGGGGAACGTAAAGTGATCGGGTTTTGTTCCGAGCTTCTGCATGCGGTTGTAGAGAGAGAGTGCATGGTTAAGGAGACCATGGTGGACATCATAACGGATAAGATTGTTCCACCAGAAGACGGAAGAGGGAAGAAGTGTTTCCAGTGCGGAAAGAGCGTCTGAAGGAGCGCCATGGGCAAGATACGTAGCAATAATGGAGGCTGCTAAAGAAGGTGACTGGGTGGGAGACTGTAAGAGGCCGTTTAAGAGGATTCGTTGGTGTAGGCAGCGGGTTTCAGAGAGGGATTTGCTTTGTTTTAGAAGAGAGGTAAAGGAAAGAGTAGTCCGGGCGTTGTTGGGAAAAATAGAGGTAGAGCTAAGAGGCTTGACAGTGATCTTAGTTGTTTTTGGTGAGTGTGCTAACAGGTGGTGAAAGTGAGAATTAGATCTTCCCATAGCCACCAACCATCAAACAATTGGGGTCAGTTAGGTGTCTCGACAAGTGCGCCATAGCCACCAATCATCAAACAGTTGGGGATCAGTTAAGAGTGTTGACAAGTGCGCCATTTATCGGTTCTCTTAGGTGCCATATTTATAGTTAGCTCTAACGACATGGCCCTACTGGTATATGAAGTCCAAATTATTGGCACTTGCGCCCACTGTACTAGGCAATAACTTGCCAACTGCACCCCCTTGTAGGCTCCACAAAGAATGACATATCCTTGTTAAATGAGAGCCGTTAGCTCTTAAATTTTCAGCTACTCATTTCCAAGCCACGGATCAACGAGTCAAGATCTTTCGGTTCAAGCCCGCGATGACTTTTAGATTGTTAGGCGGAGTCACCAGTTTAAGATAGACTGCTGTGTTGTCAGCCTCCAATACAGCCAGTCCGAGATAACATGTCATTCCATGACTCTATGCTTATGTAAATACAGTGCTGTGCCGCCTACTAAAGTGATCTCTGTTTTGTGACTGATGAGATTAGGATAAAAGATATTATCTACTTTTCTGGGTTTAAAAATCAAATTTTAGCCTGCTATATTGTAATCTTCTAAATTCTTTTTTTCAAGCAAGAGATGAAAAGTGTTGTTTTAAATTTTGCCTTCTTCTATGAGATCTAAAAGTACTTTTGTAACCTTCTCTTTGTCCAGTGATGTTTCTCTTGTACTTTTTTAAAAGTTGAGAATATTTTAAAAGTTGCCGCTCCACTAAAAGAATATAACACATAGAAAACCTTAGCGTTGTTGACTTTCTAAGGTTAACTTTCCCCACGACATTAGTGGCTTACCTCTTCGAGCTTCTCACCAGAATGAGTGGATAACGAAATGTTGGCTTTAAGATCGACACGTATGGATAGGACCAGTTGCCTTTCTATGCTTGAAGGGCACAGGGGCAGACCCCAACCTCTTGATTTCAATCATATGCCTTAGTTGAGCTTTGACCCGTACGTGGTCTATACCCATGTGAATGAGAATCCTATATATGCAATGTTAGAGTTAGTGTGAGTGAGTGGGTAAGAATTTGTACCTAGAGAAACAGAGCGTTGGATGAGGCTCTGAGCCTCCTCCTCTTCTATCGTATTTGATCATATAACAAACCTCCTCTCTCATAGACGTAGGACAAGTTTAGGTGAACCACATAACCTCTTATGTCTCTTCTATTGTGTTTATTGTGTCCTTATAGATCTAAGATCCCGTTTCTCAAATCTGTCTATATGTGACACATCTGGCACAACACTAACTATAGTTTTTGGATGTGTGCTGCAGCTTTTATCTTTAGGACTATAGAGGACCACAAATCTATATTTGTGTTGTTGATATGGTCTTGATTGGATAACCACAACGCCTTGATTCATCAAGCCCATTTGCGGGTTGGGAAACAGCTTAGAGTGTTCTTGGACTTAGTCTTCCGAATGGGATGTCCATTCAGTATAGGAACATCAGTGTAAAGTGACCTCATAGGGGTTAAGCTACTAATCACCCTAGATCCTAGTGGATTAAATTGATCAAGTTGATATATATATATATATATATATCAATGGAATGGACTTTTGTTGTGTAATTAGTTTGGGCGAACTTGATATCGTCTAATTCACCAGGATGTGTGTTAATGATATATTACTGTCTAAATTTCGAGATCTCGCTGATAGCATTCTATAGCAAATCAGGAGATTGTAGATCAAAGTTAAGACCGATAATTTTCTTTTTTATTTTCCCTTACGGCTGGAAGTAGGCTGGAGACAGACCCACAAGCTACCTTGAACCCATGGCCTAGCCTGGCCTCTTCTTGGGTCACTAACCTAGGAGAGACACCTGCATGCCCAAAAGAATGAATTTCCGTTTTTCAGTGGAAAATATGAGCAGCTGGAAATGTAAGATCAGGGTGTACCACCGACAAGCCACTTACCAAGTCAACCATATCATGAAGATGTAGGCCTCTGACTTCATGCACGCTTAAGTTTATGGTTAGGAGATGGGAAACAATATATCTTGTTTCTATATCCATGAGGAATACTCCCAAAAGTCAAAGGAGACTTTTGGAAGTACCCTCTATCTCAAGCAATGTCTACAAAATTAATAGCTTTGATCAATGAAGACATATCTGTCACAGTACAATATATGCTAGGAAGACTTGAGGAGTAACATCCGAATCTCTAGATCGAAGTCACATGGGTACTGCCATGGATAACAGAAATTCTATCCCACTACAAAAAAGAAAAGGCAGTTTCATTCCAGTAGTATATCAGTCGTCTGTTCTGAAACTTTCAGTTCCAATCGAAGCATATAGATTCGTAAATGAATTTGTATGTATAGCCACTTCAGTTGTCCTCGTCGTTTCTCGAATGGAAAAAAAAAAAAAAAAAAGTATCTTTTTTCTAGAAAAATGACTCCTTAACTTGCAAGACAGCAACCCATGGCCAAAAAAGTTATAAAAATGATTTTCTCTTTCTTCAATAGCTTTTTTCATCTTTCTTCCAGCTTTGCTATTTCTTACCATTGTTATATGTTTCAAGGGAGTATTGCCACCATAATTTAGTCACTTCCATACACGTCGATGGCCTTATCTAGGTTCATTTTCACTTTATCTTTTCTACATATTGGACAAACTCGGTTAATGTGACTTGTCTAATCTATGGGCCCCTATCTTCAGGTCGAATTTATTGTACAGGGACTCCATTTCAAATGTTTCGTTTTCATAGACTTGTACTATTCATCCTATTTTCCTCAACTGCTGCAGTAGGTTGTAATGACAACGTTAGGATCTAATTCATCAAATTAAGCATTGAATATGCTAGCGCAGATAATTCGGAATTTCTCCTAGAATATTCTTGGCCATAGGTTCAAGTGTACGAGTGATTCGCTTTGTGATTCTTCATTTACACCAAAGAAAGTTAAAGACTAAACAGTGAATTTCTGGTTGGAAGGCACTTACAAATGTATACTTAATGGCGAAGTTAAGCTGACACGGATAAGGATGTGTTGGCTTGATCTGGGGTGATCAGGATAGAGCTGTTGATTGTTCATTTGATTGATGTTTGGTTTGTCTACTTTGTTGGTTGAGTTTTGTTTGGTCTGCCAGTTGTTTCTTGGCTAAGTTTGCTTATGTCTGAGGTATTAGATTCTTGCTTTTTGTTTGATGAGGTGGTGGATGCTAGATTGCTTTGTTTGTTGTTTTGCTTGGTTGGGCCTTCTTGACCTCCTTTTCAGGACCATTTTGGTCGACATTTTCTGTGCTAAGTTTACTTTTTCTTTGAATCAAAGTAACCATTTGAAAAGAATGTCACTAAAAGTTCGTCACAGTACTCGGTTTTACGTGTGCGCTTTTTCTCGAGATCGATGGATAATTGCTAATGGGGGTTACTACGATGATTGTGTAAAACTTATCTCTAAGATGAGGATTTCTTTCATGGAAAGCTTTTAGGGGCTTTTCTCGAGGTGTATAGGCATAAGATTCAAGATGAGTCGCATTTTGAAAGATCCAAACCATTCACAGTGTCAAGCACACTTTAGATGAGCCGTGCCTTGAAAATATCATCTATTAGATAATCCTTTTGCCTACTATTTTCTTGAGTTATTAAAAGGACAGTAAACGATTTCACTGTCAATTTTTCAACTAAAGGCAGCATTTGATGAGATTTGATTATATTGTGTAGTTGTGACATGGTAGTTATGCATGTATTCTTAAGAAACCACAACTCCAACCGTTCAATTTAAGTGGAGAGAGAGAGAGAGAGAGAGAGAGAGAGAGAGAGAGAGAGAGAGAGAGAGAGAGAGAGAGAGAGAGAGTACAAGGCACATGGGGGCATAAGCTAATGAATCTATTGATAACTTTGTCCATCGGTTCATTATCCCCTGCCAAACAGTCCACATGCTATGATTTATGCTTATTAATTCGTGGATTTCTCCCAACCATGCAAGAAGCAAACTGTGGGGTATGTGCTTCCTTAAATTCAACTGCATCAATTTTGACATATAAACACGTCCCAAGTGTCACCACTATATGTTAGAAACTATATCATCTTCCAAACAACATGTTGTATTTATCTCCTCCCCTTCTTTTTTCTTTTATTTTAATAAACTTAGCAATGTCTTACCTTCAAAAATAAGAGGAGCCCTGGTGCATGAATCTTCTGTGTGTGGGGGGTCTGGAAAAAGGTGGACCACAAAGATTAATAGTACGTAGCCTTACCTTACATTTTGCAAGAGGTTGTTTCCATTGCAAAATGTCTTACCTTCGCGAAGAGTAATTAATATATACGATGGATACAGTTATAAGATACATTTGTGCGCGTGTTACTGCTCATTCATGTGGTGTTTGCAGGATCTAAAATGTCCATGTAACGGCTACACTTCGGAGATGGTGATCCACAAAAGTTGCACTTATTACACAATTATCTCCATCCAAACTAAGGACTGAAACTGGGGACCAGTGCCCAATCAATTTATCTGTCTGCTTGCTAAGATTCAATGTCCAAACCATTCGAACAGTTTCATCTTTAGGTCCCACCATATGACAGTCCAGATCATTATTGTGTTCATACAAGTTCCACAGTAACAGTCGCAAATTTGGCCATAGTTTTCTCCATTGCCTACAGCAGAAACCTGTAAATTCTTTAGCCTTCCAGTCCCTCTTTTGAGCTCTTCTCCACGTAATCTTAGCAGCTCATTTAGATAATTGCTGGCTGTATGCTTGCAGGGACTATGAGACTAAATTAACCTTCCAGTCCCTCTCTTGAACTCTTCTTCACGTAAACTTATCAGGTCATTTAGATCATTGCTGGCTGCATGCTTGCAGGGAATATGAGAACAAATTTGATGCTTTAGTATCATTTATAGGTACATTGTTACGCGTCGTTAGTCCAAGTTTGGATCAGGATGCTAGCCGTAACGATTTGCAGAAGCGTAGAATCTTACCACAAGAAATATGCTGTTGAAATGTTATGGTTTGCTTTGCTGTAAGAGAGCTATAAAAGGGAAGCTTGAACAAACCTAAGAGGAAGAGGGTTAATTTGTTGAAGCAAACCCTCAACTTACATGGTGTTTGGCAGCTGTTTGCTGATCAGAAGTCTTCATCTACCGGGGCTCATCTTAGATAGAGCGTACCAGAAATTCTTCTCTAATAGATCATCCTATACGATCACTCTTATATGGGGTAAAATTGACTGCTCATGAAGTTTTTAAACAAAGGTTGGACCATATGAAGTTAGGATTCTCTGATGTTGGCTATTCTTGGGGCGTGACCCATCTAAGATTACAGGAAAAGGTGATTGAAAGGGTTTCCTTAATGAAGTTGAACAATTGATTGTTTGAAGGGGTTTCTTTAATAAAGTGCACATAGTGGCAGATGTTTTTGTCTCAAGGACAGTGACTACAATGCCTGATCAACAAACCAGTAAGCTCATTATTACTGTTTATATTTTGCAGACCATCAGAGTTCCTGATTGTTTCTGAGATTACATACATGAATTTCCAGAGACATTGTATGTTAATATTTCGAAATAACAGTTTCTAAAGATTTTCAAATTCAGCTCAGATATCCGATTACCTCTTACTACAATTTTTACTACTGTATTCTTAATTCATATCTATGGTTGCGTCTCTTTGATTGGATGTGCCCTGCCGGATTTAAATGCTAGCATGTGGAGCTAATCAGCATATATTTTTTAATCTCTCAATCAATTGTTAAAGGACAAATAACCTGGGCTGACTTTTTATCTACTGACCTACATGCATGACCGATCAATAATTTGATGGCCATGTGGACATGTCTTTTCAGATAACATTGGCCTAACCTAGGAGTTCCATACATAGTCCACGTTAATTACGCATTATCAATAATTAAGAGGATTTTCCTTTATTATTGCTGTATATGCATCTTAATAAATGAGCGAAAGAAAGGAAAAAGTAGCCTAGTAAAGTAGGTTATGCCGATAACTCAGAAAAGAAAGGAACAA
The DNA here is from genome assembly GCA_035236585.1 of Warburgia ugandensis. NCBI lineage: Eukaryota > Viridiplantae > Streptophyta > Magnoliopsida > Canellales > Canellaceae > Warburgia > Warburgia ugandensis. Next base: position 3,077,684 of record CP141131.1, on the reverse strand, counting down.
GTAGGTGGAACTGGTAGAGTATATGAATTGGTGACCAGTAGGAGGGAAGAGTTGTTGCCATTTGACCTCGAGGTCATGGGTTAAGGCGTAGAAACAATCTCTGACAAAAATGCAATGTAAGGAGATGTACTATATGCCCTTTGTGGTGTGCTGCATGTGAATTGGTGACCAGCAGGAGGGAAGGGTTGTTGCCATTTGACCTCAAGGTCATGGGTTCAAGGCGTGGAAACAACCTCTGACAAAAATGCAATGTAAGGAGATGTACTATATGCCCTTTGTGGTGTGCTGCTTCCCCAGACCCCGCATACTAGGGGTGGCAATTCGGGTTGGCGGGTCGTGTTTGCGGCGACACGAACACGACACGATTAGAGTTATGGGTCAACACGAACACGACACGATTAATAGTCGTGTCAAAAACCTATGACTCGTACACGACCCGATTCTTAAAAAAATAACACGACACGACCTATGTAACACGATTAATTGACTGAGTTGTGTTGGATATACGGCACGAGATGAAACGACTCGATTTCCCTATTACGACTTAGTAAAAAAACTGCTCCCAAGTGAATGGAGCCAAACCAACCACAAAACATAGGACGGTTATTTCACAACCGTCCTATAAAACCCATAACATATAGGACGGTTGTGAAATAACCATCCTATATGTTATGTTTTATAGGACGGTTAAATCAGAACCGTCCTATATGTTATGGGTTTTATAGGACGGTTGTAAAATAACCGTCCTATATGTTATGTTTTATAGGACGGTTATATCAGAACCGTCCTATATGTTATGGGTTTTATAGGACGGTTGTGAAATAACCGTCCTATATGTTATGTTTTATAGGACGGTTATATCAGAACCATCCTATATGTTATGGGTTTTATAGGACGGTTGTGAAATAACCGTCCTATATGTTATGTTTTATAGGATGGTTATGTCATAACCGTCCTATATGCTATGTTTTATAGGACGGTTAACGACTAACCGTCCTATTTTTACACATATGGATATGGTTTATTAGTACTTTACCAATCTATGAGCGTGACTGTGATGTGTCAGACTTCCAGTGACCAGTCTGCCTATGTCGGCAAACGGCCTAGCCTTGGCGCCGGCCTGCCTGACAGGGACAGATAGTTTTCTTTCCTCCAATTCCAAACTGGCAAGTGGCAACTAGAGTTAATGAAACTTACACTTCAATCATTTGTCAAATATTTTGAGTCCTTAATGTTAGATCCGACGTGTGGGCCCCCTTGTAGTGGCGGGAAAACAAAATGAAAACTGAAAACATAAAGGTTTAACTAATTAATAATTATCTAGGTCTACAAAGTCAATCTAGTCTAAGACAATTGTTTTGTCTTTTTGTATGTAAGTAAGCCCAATTCCCATATCCAATTAAATTTGAAGTCTTATGCTAAAGCACCCTAGCCTAGCTGGTAGTTGTTTGCTATAAGCCTATAACTATAAGTTATAACCTAAGACTTAGCTACATCTATACACTGTCTCTAATTTTCTTATCAAACATTTTAAGATTAGTTACACATTATCAATTACAAACTTACAAGTCACACTTAGTACAAAATTAGTTAACCAAGTTTTGTAACTTGTACAAGGACAAGTGAAGTGAGAGACTAACTAACTGTCAAATATTCTATAAAATTATAAATGCTAATTATTTTCTTATGTTAATTTCACATGTCATCACCAATTGATCTAATATATCTCTTTTTAATCAAATTCATGAATATCATGTATCCAACTCATATAAGTCAATATTTGTTTCTCATTTCTAGCTCCCAATTGATGATAATATATTAGGAATAACTCATTCATCCATAATCCATTGATCCATCATTCATTTAGAGTAAAATTTAGTAACTCCCTTAGTAATATCATTCAACATTTGTGTTAATTCAACACATAACTCATATTCTCTGATCTCATTCTTACCTCACCTAATGAGTTAATTACATAACTAATAACTATTCCCTTCGGACCCTTCCTATACTCATTATCCACCAATGAGATAATTACATAACTCTTTCTATACTCATTCTCAACTCTCAAGCTACTAAGTTAATTACATAATTGTTTCTATTCTCATTCAGTCATTCTTACCTAATGAGTTAATTACATGACTCTTTCTTTACTTATCTCAACAACTTTTGAATTGAGTATGAGTTACTTACATAACTTTGCTTTTTTAAGCCGATCCTCAATCGAGATCAGATGAGTTAAATACATAACACTCACTTTACTCATCCTCAACCTCAACAACTATTGAATTGAGTATGACAGTATGAGTTATTTACATAACTTTGTTTTTAAGTTGATACTCAATTGAGATGAGTTAATTACATATATGCTCTATCTTTTGAAGCTCATCCTTCAGAAAATTAAGATGAGTTAATTACATAACTCTTTCTTTACTCTATACTTAATAATTATTTTTATTTAAATACATCCTCAACTAAGATTAATTAAATACATAACTCTTATAGTTTATATAACGGTTATGCAACAACATGTTAACAACCGTCTTATAACTTTATAATAAATAAAATAACCATCCTATATAATTTATAGGACGGTTATAAAAAATCATCATATATTTCATTATATATATTATAGGACGGTTATTTAAAACAAATTCTATATTGTTCTATATATCATTTTTCACCTTGATCAACCCTAATTTCAAATTTTCAATCTTCCAAATGTCCAAACTACGAGAAAGTGAAAATGACCATTCCTCTTCGATGTTTCACGGATCTAAGCAAAATAAGGTATGTATTTACGAATTTTACAATCAGATACGCTTCTATAAAAACATAAAAGCCGGTACCCTTTTTTTCAATTTTTTTGTTTTTTGTTAACTATTTTCCATAGATCTTGATGGGTTTTAGTCTGAGAAGGTGAAAACGACCATTCCTCTTCGATCTTTCATAGATTTAAGCAAAAAAAGGTATGTATTTACAAATTTTATAATCTGCATTTATTTTTTTTGTTTTTCGTTAACTATTTTTCATAGATCTTGATGGGTTTTAGTTCTATGTGTATGAGAAGCATTCCATTTGAGTTTTATATTTCTTTGCTCTAGATTTGAGTTTGTTTTTAGGTTTCTACTGTTTTTTCGAAAAAATCGATTTAAAATTTTAAAAAAAGTCGTTGTTTTTTCATATTTCTTCATTGAAAAGTATTTCTATCCACATATAGAGCTTTCTCATGTTGTGTATTCATGTGTGATAATGTTTTCATCTCTCTTTTTTTTGTAATTTAGTTTTTTTTTTAATTTTTCCAAAAAAAATAAGTTACGAAAATTAGGAAAATTTTGTTATTTTTTTTATATTTATTAGTTAATACCTATTCTTATCCACATATATAGCTTACTCATGCTTGAATCTTCATGTATTAATGATTTTTAGCTAATTTTTAGCATTTAGTCTAATTTTTAGTAATATAGGACGGTTCTTGAAGAACCGTCCTATATAACTAGCAATATAGGACGGTTCTTCAAGAACCGTCCTATATAACTCGCAATATAGGACGGTTCTTCAAGAACCGTCCTATATAACTAGCAATATAGGACGGTTATTCAGGAACCGTCCTATATTACATGACTAATATAAGACGGTTCCTCAAGAACCGTCCTATATTTTCAACCATTCCATAGGTTAGAATCATGTCAAGGTAATGAGTAAATAGGTCGCGTGTCAAACAGGTCGACACGACGGGTCAAATTGATTGACTCGAACACGACACAATTTTTGGCGTGTCATTTTTGGGTAACCCGAAAATGACACGAACATGATAAGACTCAACCCGAACCCGCTAAATTCGTGTCGGGTTCGTGTCGTGTTATCGTGTCGTGTCATATTTTGCCGCCCCTACCGCATACATAGGAGCTTTGTGCACTAGCTTGCCTTTGTTTTTTTTTGTTTCTAAAGAAAGGGGGAGAGAGCTAAGAGCTACCTAATTTTACAGTAAAAAACACTATCAAGTTTCAAAGAAAATCTAATTAAATTTAGTAGGATTATGATTTGAAATTGTAATCAAATGCTCTAAGTCATCCTCGTTACATCTTTTCACAAAGAGCGAGTTGCATGATCCATAGGGTTCAACTCCATCTTCCCTGTTGGATGTCTAACAAATGAAGCTAGAATATATGCAACTAGATTATCTACTACAATTTAGGCACTTCACAATCGAGGCACTTTCACCAGTGGAGCCGTATGCTTCTCCTGTTGCATGCTTGTTTTTCTTAATTGCCAAACCAAAGGTTTTGCATCACCAAAATAGTGCAAGTTATTAAACATGTATGGGGATTGAATTACCTAACTTTTAGGCATCGGATTGCCATAAAATGGACTTTTATCAGCCGAGAATATTACTTATATTAGAAAGGTAAATATACAGAAATAGGACAAAGTGGCATGATTAATAGTTAGCGGTGGGAAAAGAGACACGACATGATAACACGAATTGAACTTGACATGGACTTAGTGATTTAGGCTCGAGTCTTATTATGTTCATGTTATTTTTAGATCGACTCAAAAATGACATTACCAAAATTGTGTCGTGTTCGGGTTAATCCTTGTGACTCGAAAATGACACGGATGCAACTTGCATAATTAAATAGGTCATGTTGACCTGTATGACCTTTGATCTGTTAACCCAATTATGTTATAATGTATTATAATTTATTTTTAATTTATTATCAACCATGTTACATGAGTCGTGTTGTGTCGACTCGTTTAATAAACAAGTTATGTTCGAATCATTGGTTCTTGTCACGATTATTAATTGTGTCATGTTCATATTGACCCATATACTCTAATGGGTCAATCTCAACATGCGTGAGCACAACTCGTGAACACGATTTGCCACCCCTATTAGTAGCATCTAATGTATGGGTGGCCATGCCAGCAACCAGAAGCATTGCTTGTCCCCCGTGCTATGGGAAGAGTAATAAGACACATCCATGGCCTACCAAGAAAGAGATTACGTGAGAGACACTTGAATCGTCCTCGTAGCTGCACCCGTCTTCATTTTCAGTTCTCTGGTAGTCGTAGGAGATTATAAACATGTAGTCAGAACTCAAAACAAGCTTCTGCGGATGTCCTCCCTGTTAATGTTGTAATTTGGGTTATACCGCTGCCATTCCAAATCCCAAATAACTGAATTAAGTAAGCAAGGCGGCCACCGTCGCCTACTAAGGTGGAGTTCGGGCCTGTCTCACATAGCCCGTGTAAGAATGAGTTGGGCTTGGGTCTACACTTTTACATGTGTTGTTTCAGTATATATGTAACCGTTGCTAAGGGGATGAATTTGTTGACAAGCCGAGTTTCTGAATGTTTCTGGATATCCAATGATAAAAGGGGTGATCGTAGCAGCATTTCCTTTGTGCAAAAGCTTTTGAGCAAGTAAATGCTTTGAACCCAAGCACACATTATCGTCAATCATAGCAAGTCAAGTCGGGCCCAAAATACCTTTAGCCCTACACAAATGGCAGTCCTAACCTTAAGATTAATATTCCCTAAAAGAAATTAAAGTTTTAGGTTTGTCTATGTAGAACCCAAAACAAGGTTTGATGGATCAAGGGTTAAAATCATTCAATCATTATAAAACAAAAGGCACTGGAACAGATTCCCGGTTGATATTAGCAATGGAGACTAGCATGTCCACATGGTGCATGTCTGGCTAGAAAATTTTGCCTTCTTACTGCTACTCTAGAAACTTGTGTTGCTTCCCAACTCGTCCCTAGGCAATGGCACAAATGTGGGCTTTGTTTTCTCTTTTCTTCAAAGAAAAATCCACATCCATGAAAATCATTTGAGCTCCTTCGAGCTGGTATGAAAGGATCTTAGGAAGATTGCAGAAATTACGCAGTCTAGCGGTGAGCACAGAGCGAACTAATCTTTCGCCTTGTACTAAGGTAAACCGTGTGCCGCCACTTAACGAGTCATACGCCTATTTTTTGAGGGGAAAAAACCTCTAACCACGGAGTTACTTGAAGCCTGACTTATTCTGTTTGATGCTTGAGCTAATTGTAACTATACGTTGGACTTTGAGCCACAGCTGGTTAATCAGACCTATCTATCAGAATTCTCCAAAAACAAGAATGACTTGATGAAACTCGAATCAGAAGAAAAAAAGAAGAATGATTTTTTTGTAAAAATGTCATTACATTTTGGTAATTTTTCAAAAATATTTAACATTTTTTTAATTTTACAATTAAGTTTTCATGAGCTTTGCAAATTTGGCATTTTGTTACATTTCCATCATCCTTCCATATTAGTTTTTACAAAATTTCAATATTACCCTTCTCTAATAGACATCAGATAGACATGTGATCACCAAAGAAGGCATCGGAAAATAGAGACAGGGACTTAAGGACAAGGCATATGTTGAAAATCCGGGGTAGGGTTGCAGTTGACCTAGGGTGGCGGTGAAATGACCCAAATTTTGAAAGTCCTAGAGAACCCCTCTTTCAATTACAATCAATCATAATATTTGTAATTAACAGAATTTTTATATTTTATTTATTTTGAAAAATAATTGGATTGGATGGGTAGATAAATGTTATATTTAATTTAAATTTTATGAAGTTAGAATTTGTTGAAATTATCTCTATTATTAGATTCTACTTGAAAATTGAAATTCAACGACTCAAAGAACACTGAAAACGGAGTTCAGATGAAAAAGTTATGAGCATTGAAAGATGGAGGGCATTCTGATAATTAACAGCACCCCCTTCCAACTCGACATCATTCTCCTCATCAGCATGGCATCATCAATGTGTCATTACCATGTCGGCTCCTAAAACCGTGTTAGCACAAAAGAAAACGGTGGGCGCCGACCACTGTTTATGGCGGCTGGACACCAAAAAGGGCGATGCACCACCCTATAAATCCCTCTCTCCTCTTTCCCACTGCACCTCAGATCCATCCCCAATCTTCTCCTCTTCCTCTGGCCACCTATTCTTCATTTTTTTCGGCGACTGTAACTATGGTTACTGTTTGGCCTTATGACAGTCGTCTAAGCAACGGTAGATCAAAGATTAGACATCGCCGTTGGATTCCTCGTGAGAAGACAATCAAAACCCTTCCATTTATTTCACAATCAAAGTAGATTTTACTGGTGATGAGACGAAGATTCTAATCTGGCAACATAGAGTTTTCCGGTGACAGTTCAATAGGAAAATCCATGTTTACCTCATCATTGAGGTAGATAGTTTGATGCTGCTAAGTTTTTAAATTCTACTTAGATCTATTTCCATGTTTAGTATGCTTTTGAAAATAATGTTGAGATATGATATTTTCATGCAAACTATTCTCGTAATTCATGATCTTAATTTAAAATGTAATTTCTTATATATTTCATGAACAAATTTTACATATGCATTACTCGTATGTTTTGAAACTAGTTGCATAAATTGCATGATTTATAATTATTGAGAAATTGGATTATATGTATATATCTTTTTCAGGCTAATGAGCCTGGTGAGCATTATGCTAAGTGGGTAAATCGCCAATTAAAGCAACCTACAAAGGAAACAAAATCTTGAGTTCCAAGTAGATAGATCGCCAATTGAGGCAACCTACAAAGGAAACAAAACTTTGAGTTCCAAGTGGATAGATCGCCAATTGAGGCAACCTGCGCAGGGAACAAAACCTTAAATTCAAGTGGGCAGATCACCAAATGAGGCAGCGTACGAAGGAACAAAGAGGACATATTCATAGTCACAGTGGAGGCTATGGAGGACATATCCATAGTCACCAAATGAGCATACTTGACTAAAACACACGATTTCAGTTTTGATATCGATATGTATATTGCATTGAGATGGTCGTAGACGAGTACTCTTGACCAATCTGCTCGATATGTTTGCCGAGAAACCCACGTGTATGATATCTGCTGTTAGGTTGAGATTCTATTATCTAGTTTGATCGGTCACTATTTTAATATTTTTGTAATATTTTATATTATTAATTGATGGGTTTTGATGGAAAGTTCTATTATTTGAAAATATACAAACTAGTAGAATGATTTACGCATGAATACCCACATTTACATAAATTGCATAATTTTATCTGAAAAATTTCTGTTGAAATTATGTATGTTGTATATCATGTTTTCAAATTAGTAACATTAGATTCACCTACTGAGTATGAGAAATACTCAACTCAATATATTATTTTTACAGATCAGCTCAAATATGAATAGAAGAAGTATCAGAAAGTTTTAGTGCTGCAATCAAGTGAGTGAAGATAAAGACAAACATAAATGTAATTATATAAACTCATTATTTTGGAACATGTATATGTATATCGTACAGTTCGACTTTAAGCTATGACTAGATAGATCTGGGATACATTTATTTTATTTTTCTTTGAAATAAATGACACTTAGGGTTTTCAATGTGGATTTAGAAGCAAAGATTCTTTCACTGCAGCGCATTACATTGTTTTTCAAAACAGGGCCCAACTCTGCATTAGAAATTAGTTATGCATTTAAAAATGCATGTGAAAACCCAAGTCGTCTTAGGCAGTCTAGGTAGGGCCTATGTAGGGGGTGGGAGGTGACAAGGCAATCTGTGGATCTGACAGCACAACCGAGAGGGGGTTGTGGGGGATCTGGGGCTAGCAATGGGGGATGTGGTCGCTGTCGTTCAGGTAGTACCGTTGGGGGTAGTACCAGCAGGGGGGATACAAGGGTTTTCAGAAAGGATAAGGATAATATTGATATTTAGTAAAAACTAATAGGAAAAAAGAATGAAAAAAAACCAAAATGGCAATTTTGCAAAGTTCCTAAAAACTTAATGACAAATTTATAAAATTGAAGAAATGTTGGATTCTTTTGCAAAAATACCAAAATATAATGACATTTCTGTAAAAATACCCCAAAAAAATGCTGGTAAAGTCCGTTTTTCTTGTACCATTTCTGCTTGCTACTAATAGTAGTTCCCTTGCCATCAAGAAAAACATGTCACTACTCATCACCAGGCCCCAAAGTCGATTTACGAAGGCCGACATTGATAAGAATATCAGCTAGCACTTGAAAATTGCTCATCATACCGTGACAACAAGTTCATTAAAGATAATGATAAGCTACAAATTACATATAGATGAGTTGGTGATTGATCTGAAGTAGTAACAAGTGGTACAGTTCATAAAAATCGTTGGCAAGGAGAAAATAATCTATGAGGCTGGGTGGCGACAAGCAAATGCAGCATAGAAGGTTGGTATATAAGTAAGAACGAGGAGGATAACGGCAGTGGCGATTGCTACCGCTGACCATGGAGCGTTAAAGTAATTCTTAAAATAAGCAAGAAGTCAGTCCGTTCACAATGTTTTCCAAGCATTACCCAGTAATAATAATTCAGGTTATGGATTTCTAGGGAGAGAGAATTGTCTGTGACAAAAAATGCTGTTTCTCATTCTGTAAAGAACAAACATTTCGTCCCTACCTAGGTCATTAAGAAAATGAGCATCCTCACTGACCAAAAAAAAAAAAAAATGCATGAAACTCCCGCAGATGTGGGTCTGGGAAGGGATGGACCACAAAAAGCCTAGTGTGCAGCTTATCTTGCATTTTGCAAGAGACTGTTTCTATGCCTCGAACCTATGACCTCTAGGTAATACGGCAACAATTCAACTATTGCGCCAAGCTCCTTCAACATCCTCATGTACCGATGGTAAATGGCCGAATAGTCAAAAAGTACTTGGCGCATGAGGCAATCCATGAACATGGTATGTGGTGTGACGTAAGAATCGTTGTATGGGTGGCTCAGTTCAAATGCGATACAGTTTCTGAAGAATAACCTAACTTGATCATTGATGAATATTGCTGGTATTTTTAATATCCCACTTTTGAACTTTATATTCACAAATCAGTTATAATCTATTGCACTGAATTTGATCTCTGATAATTGCAATGTCGTTGTGCTTTTCATTGGTGGCCTACTAAAAAAACGTCGGGTTCCCGTAGGTCACCCCGCCGGTAGGGTTCGGATTAAGAAAACTAGCAGGCAATAGATCGAGTAAATGTTTACCTTTCTGACGGATGAAATAGGCATTGGACAACAAAGAAGGGAAGCTGCTTCTTAAGGAGAAGTAGGCCTGTCGTAAGACAGCTGAGTATATATGGCAGGAAGAAGATGGGATCATTTTCATCTTTGGTTTCTCTACCGCATGAACTTTTAAAGAGTTCAATGATGAAGCATCCATCTAGAACAAACATTTGAACGAATTCATCGCTTTTAAGGTGTATGACCTCTTGAGTAGCATTCTCCTGCATCTTCTTCCAAACGCTTACAGCATTATGATATTCGTTTAAGCCTCTGCCGTGTACCAGCAGTCGCCGGAGGATGGAGTTCAGATGGTGTGACTTGTGCTCTTCAAATTGCCTGTACGTGCTTCTCACCATGGTGGTAGGGGCCTAGCGAGAAAAGTTTGAGATCAGTGTGCGTGTGGATCAGTTTTCAGAATATAAGGAGGGATCCTAGATGCAGCATGAGCTTCTACTAGCTGAAGTCCTTATTAGCAATGGCGGTTCCTCTCACTTCTTCTCCATGTAACTGGGTAAACCTTCATCGGCTTCCAAAACTGTATCTGCTGGGTGGTTCGATCTTCTCTCCACATCTTCTGAAAATAGTCACCACGTGTATTTTGGAAACCAAAATCACCAGAAAACTTGTTTATAGATCAAATGACGTGAGTGAGAGAAGCTTTTACTTGGATCAGTCCTGATTGAGCATTCATTTGCTAACTGCCAAAAGTAGGATTAGGATCTTTGGAAGGTTGGTGGATGGTTCCTTTCACTGGAGTGAGTCCTTGGCTGTCCAGATAACCACCTGTTTTAGATTAGATATGTGGCCTAAAGGCTTATTCAATTAAGTCAATCCATTCCTAAGGTCCTCACGCTGACCGGCTATTTATATTCTATTTACCTTGTCGCTATGAGGCGACTTGAGTTAAGATTTGATGGATCTTACTAAGAGAACTAGAGATTTCGGATAATCTAACCGGTCAGCGCGGGGGGAGATTTGTTGGTCCAGACCCATTTCAGACGGCCGCCGTATTCAACGGTGGCGGGCGCAGCAGTCGGTGCTGACTGCTGACTTCAACAGTGGCGGGCGCCGCCGTCGGCCACCGCCACCAACCTTTGAATTTGTGTAAAACGGGTTGAAAATCAGACCCGAAAATTCCCTATAAATAGGGATACCAAGAGGGCAAGTGGATAACCCCATTCCTCTGTAAAACCCCCGTGTATACCTCTCTGTAAAACCCCAGTTTCATAGTGAAATCATTCTCTCCCGTGGACGTAGGCTTATTGGCCGAACCACGTTAAAACTCTGCGTTTTTTGTGTGTATGATCTTGGGCGGGGACGAAAATCCCCAACAAGTGGTATCAAAGCTCGGTTCTGCCGTGAAACAGAGGCAGAAAACGGATTTGCAATTCCGGCGGTCGAGAGGAGGAAGAAAACTGTTCATGCTACAGTTGCTACAGTAATCATCATTGCTGCTACAGTGAAAAGCACGTCATCATGTTGCTACAGTAAAAGCATCATCATTACTGTCGGCTACAGTAATCGCTACAGTACTACTACAGTACTGAGTTGGCACAGTACTCAGGCGGGTTCCAACAGTTCGAGTTTCAACAAATACGGAGTTACAACAGTATAGAGTTGTAACGATGCAGTGCAAATAGTAGCGCATTTGCACAATAGCTGAGTTGAAACAGTAGCGTATTGCAACAGTACCGGGTTACAACAGTTCGAGTGCAACCGTAGCTGAGTTGCAATAGTAACGAGTTGCAACAGTGATTCGACTGGAGTAGACCTATTTTTGGCAGGTTTTCAAGGGGGATAGACCAGTTCTTGGCAAACGCAGTGGTGTTCTCAAATTTGTAAGATTTTTCTCTTGAAATTGCTGTAAGTACCCTTTCTTTACTTATGGAGGCAAACATGAGCAAAATGATTTGCTTAAATGGTACTAACTATCACAAGTGGAAGGGAAAAATAAAAGATCTTCTTTTTGTGAAGAAATTACATCTACCTGTTTTTGCTACTCAAAAACCGGAGGATAAGTCCGAAGAAGAGTGGGCTTTTGAACACGAACAGGTATGTGGTTTTATTCGACAATGGGTAGAAGATAATGTTTTGAATCATATTCAAAATGAAATACATGCTAGAACTCTATGGATCAAATTAGAAACCTTGTACGCGTCGAGAACAGGGAATAATAAGTTATTCCTACTTAATCAAGCGATGCACTTGAGATACAAGGAAGGGAGTTCTATTTCCGACCACTTGAACGAGTTGACCGGATGCTTTCAAAGCAACTATCCGATGTTGGCGTCAGGTTTGACGATGATATCATGGGTTTATGGCTTTTAAATACTTTGCCTGACTCATGGGAAAATTTTCGTGTTTCTCTAGCTAATTCTACTCCGTGGTGTCATGACATGGGAATCTGCGAGAAGCGCAGTTCTAAATGAAGAAATGAGGCGACGAGCTCAAGTTGTCACCACATCACAATCTGAGATTTTGATCTCAGAAAATCGAGGGAGAAGCAAGATCAAAGGACAGGAGAAGAATAATAGAAGCAGGAGTAAGTCTAAGTCCGTATACAAGAATGGAATGCAATTATTGTGGCAAGAAGGGTCACATTAAAAGGCAGTGTTACAAATGGAAAGCCGAGAACAAAACAGAAAATGCCAAGCAGGAGAGAAGAAATGATGAGGGGAATGATCGTGTAGCTGCCACTACTTCAGGCCTTGTTGTGATCTGTGATGAAAATGAAATCAACCTAGCCTCCAATGAAATTGGATGGGTTGTTGACAGTGGTGCTTCTTTTCATGTTACCTCGAGGAGGGAGTTTTTCACCTCGTACACTCCCTGGTGACTTTGGAGTGTTGAAGATGGGTAACGATGGGCTGTCAAAGGTTGCTGGTATCGGATCCGTTTGTTTGGACACCAACAACGGAACAAGGTTGATTCTCAAGGACGTTCGACATGTACCAGATATCCGGTTGAACTTAATATCAGCCGGAAAGCTTGATGATGATGGGTACTGTAGTACCTTTTGCGATGGACAGTGGAAGCTCTCTAAGGGAGCGCTTGTGGCTGCCAGAGGGAAGAAATCATCTAGCTTGTATGTGATGCAAGCTTCGATTCCTATTAACTCTGTAAACGCAGTTGATGTTCTTTGGTTCTTCAGAGTTGTGGCACAGGCGGCTCAGTCACATGAGTGAGAAAGGACTAGGTTGTCTAGTCAAGAAGAATTTGCTTTCAGGGCTCAAAGCTACAAAGGTGAGCAAATGTGCTCATTGTCTTGCCGGGAAGCAGCAACGAGTTTCCTTCAAAAGCCATCATTCTTCCAGAAAGCCAGGTGTACTTGAATTGGTATATTCAGATGTATGCGGTCCTATGAAGGTACGCACATTTGGTGGTGCATTATATTTTGTCACATTTATTGATGATTATTCCAGGAAACTCTGGGTCTATGTTTTGAAAACTAAGGATCAGGTGCTTGACAAGTTTAAAGAATTTCAAGCGTCTGTTGAGCGGCAAACGGGGAAGAAGCTGAAATGCATTCGCACAGACAACGGTGGCGAGTATTGTGGACCTTTCGATGCTTATTGTAAGAAGCAAGGGATCAGACATCAAAGAACTCCTCCGAAGACTCCTCAGCTAAATGGTTTAGCAGAAAGGATGAACAGGACATTGAAGGAGAGGGTCAGATGCTTGCTTTACAAGCAAAGCTGCCCGGTTCCTTCTGGGGTGAGGCGCTATACACTGCAGCCTATGTTATTAACCTATCTCCAATAGTTGCCTTGAATGCGTATGTTCTGACGAGCTATGGTATGGAAAAGATGTCTCTTATGATCATTTGCGGCTATTTGGGTGCAAAGCGTTTGTACATATACTTAAGGATGAGAGGTCCAAGTTAGACGTCAAGACCAAACAATGCATTTTCATCGGCTATGGGCGGGATGAGTTTGGTTACTGCTATATGATCCTGTTGCAAAGAAGCCGGTTAGAAGTCGTGATGTGGTCTTTATGGAAGACCAAACCATCGAACACATCGACAAAGCCAAAGTATCAGAAACTCAAAGTTACGATACTCGACGGCATTTAGATCCGGTTCTGTTTCACATACGCCAAGTGTAGATGGCACCAATGACCATGGTGGTGCTCCGGTTGATGTTCAAGATAATCGGTGAGGGAGAACATGAAGGCTGCGAAGACATGGATGTTTCATCGAGGCCGATGATATTCGGCAGAGGTTCCTACCGAGGAACCAGCAGTTTCATTGAGACGGAGTTCGAGAGATCGTCAACCTTCCACTCGATACTCATCAGATGAGTACGTACTCCTCACTGACGGGGGAGAACCTGAGAGCTACACAGAGGCAGTTGAAAGTGAAGAGAATGCAGAGTGGATTGCGCTATGAAGGATGAGATGAAATCCTTACAAGACAACCACACTTTTGAGCCGGTAAGATTACCTAAGGGCGGACAAGCTTTGAAGAATCGGTGGATATACAGGGTGAAGTACGAAGGTGACACTTCACAACCACGATACAAAGCTAGACTTGTCGTGAAAGGCTTTGGTCAAAGGAAAGGTGTTGATTTCGAGGAGATATTTTCTCCTGTTGTTAAAATGTCTTCAATCCGAGTTGTATTGGGTTTAGCCTCAAACCTTGATCTGGAGGTTGAGCAGATGGATGTGAAGACAGCGTTCCTCCACGGTGACTTAGAGGAGGAGATATATATGGAGCAGCCAGAAGGGTTTGTTGCTAAAGGCAAAGAGAAGTATGTCTGCAAGCTGAAGAAGAGTCTGTATGGCTTAAAGCAGGCTCCCAGACAGTGGTACAGAAAGTTCGAGCAGTTTATGACCCAACAGGGTTATCGAAAGACTACTTCAGATCACTGTGTGTTTGTGCAGAGATTCTCAGAAGATGATTTCATCATCTTACTACTCTATGTCGACGATATGCTTATTGTTGGAAGAAGCTCTTCAAGGATCGATCGATTAAAGAAGGAGGTGAACAAAGTCTTTGCTATGAAAGACTTAGGATCCGCGAGACATTCTCGGGATTTCTATCATTCGTGACGGGAAGAATAAGAGGTTATGGTTTGTCTCGGGAGAAGTACATAGAAAAGGTACTTCAACGATTTCACATGGATAAAGCTAAAGTGGTTAGTACACCTTTTGCTACTCATTTTAAGCTTAGTAAGAATCAAGTTCCAACAAGTGATGCGAGAAGGAATACATGCAAGATGTTCCTTATGCTTCAGCTGTTGGCAGTCTTATGTATGCCATGGTATGCACTAGACCATACATTACATATGCAGTTGGTACAGTGAGTCGTTTTCTATCAAATCCAGGAAAAGAACATTGGAATGCAGTGAAGTGGATATTGAGATATCTACGTGGTACTTCTAAGTTGTGTTTGGGATTTGGCACTGGCAAGCCCGTGCTTGAGGGCTACACTGATTCAGATATGGCTGGTGATATTGACACGAGGAAGTCTACTTCAGGCTACTTGATTACTTTTGCAGGGGGAGCTGTGTCATGGCAATCAAAGTTACAGAAGTGTGTTGCCTTATCTACGACAGAGGCTAAGTTTATTGCTGTGACGAGCCGCAAAGAGTTATTGTGGATGAAGAAGTTCGTGAACGAACTTGGCTTTATGCAGAAGAGGTATGCGTTATTTTGCGACAGTCAAAGTGCTATACACCTTAGCAAGAATTCTACTTTTCATGGAAGGTCAAAGCACATTGATGTTCGGTATCATTGGATACGTGATATTTTGGACTCGAAGTCGTTAGAGCTTGAGAAGATTCATACTGACGATAATAGTTCAGATATGATGACAAAAGCATTACCTCGAAGCAAGTTCGAGAGTTGCAGAGAATTGGTCGGGATGGGCTTCTGCTAAAAGTCCATACGTGAAGAAACCTCCTTCAGTTAATGGGCCTGGAGGGGGAGATTTGTTGGTCCAGACCCATTTCAGACGGCCGCCGTATTCAACGGTGGCGGGCGCAGCAGTCGGTGCTGACTGCTGACTTCAACAGTGGCGGGCGCCGCCGTTGGCCACCGCCACCAACCTTTGAATTTGTGTAAAACGGGTTGAAAATCAGACCCGAAAATTCCCTATAAATAGGGATACCAAGAGGGCAAGTGGATAACCCCATTCCTCTGTAAAACCCCCGTGTATACCTCTCTGTAAAACCCCAGTTTCATAGTGAAATCATTCTCTCCCGTGGACGTAGGCTTATTGGCCGAACCACGTTAAAACTCTGCGTTTTTTTGTGTGTATGATCTTGGGCGGGGACGAAAATCCCCAACAGGTTGGTGGATGGTTCCTTTCACTGGAGTGAGTCCTTGGCTGTCCAGATAACCACCTGTTTTAGATTAGATATGTGGCCTAAAGGCTTATTCAATTAAGTCAATCCATTCCTAAGGTCCTCACGCTGACCGGCTATTTATATTCTATTTACCTTGTCGCTATGAGGCGACTTGAGTTAAGATTTGATGGATCTTACTAAGAGAACTAGAGATTTCGGATAATCTAACCATTTACCAATTTGATCACGAGTCTAATCATCATGCATCGCACCAATCCTCAGAAAGATGCCGAGAAGATCGTGGGGATCAAATGATCCAAAGCATCTGTCTGACGATTCTGAATCTCTGATTTGTAGCTAGTACTTGATAAGACATGTTTGAGCTAAAACTGTGGTAGGCTTGATATAGTCTAGTTCAATAAGGGAATAAAGAGAATTTGCCACTCAAATTATTGAAAGGCTTGATATAGCTGTGATCTAATGAAGCTGAAGGAAGAGAGATCAAGCTCTGATAAGATTGTGACAATGGCCCATCATAGAAGCCCCACAGGATTCTAGAATTAATCGCAAACGATGGTGCTAGAACAACAAATATCAAAATGAGAACCTTTATGCTCCCACATATCATGAACAGATTCATGAAGGGGAGCCTTGGCGGACTGATAAAGTTGTCGTCATGTGACCTTGAGGTCATGGGTTCAAGGCATGGTAATAGCTTTTTGCAAAATGCAAGGTAAAGCTACGTACTATTCACCCTTGCAGTCTCCCCCTTTTATGAACCCTACATATGTGAAAGCTTCGTACACTGAAACTACCCTAAAAAAAATATCATGAAGGATTCATATTGGTCCACCCAAAGACTTTGGTGGTTCAAAGGTTAGAATCATCCCATTAACGTAGAATCAATGGAAGTCGAAGGGACACACGATCACTCGTTGGACCAACGGAACTCTGGTTTCGCAGTTTGGTTACTTTTCACCAGGGGAGAAACCATAATCCCACATCACCAACAAGAGGCTTTTGTGCTCCTTCCAACTAGTATAAGACGATGTGAAGAGATAATTCTTAGTTACGCAGCCTTGTGGTGAGCACAGAGCGAACTATTCTTTCGCCTTTTACTAAAGAATACCGTGTGCTCGCCACTCAAAGAGGCATACGCCAATTTTTTGAGGGTCTTCTCCACTAGGAGAAAGCCCCGCACCAATTAGTAAGTCTAAACTTTCCTCCAGCTCATGTGGTTAGTTAGTGATTGATAAGACATTCCATGTTCCTTCTAGGTCCCCTCTGTACTGAGTAATGAGCATTGCATCGGTTGTTACATCTGAATAAATGTTCTTGGCTGTTTGACAGGGACGGTGAAAACTTTTGAAGGTCTAACAAGGGATGGACCATGTCGAGCTCTATCAGAGGTTAAGCTCTGATAAGATTGTGATAATGGCCCATGACAGTGCTCAATCTTATCTTTTGTTTTCGGCCCCGATTAAACTCCTGTAAAAAAATCGTAGGATAAGCCCCTTCAGTTTGCTCAAGGATTTGAGACGGGACGGCTGAGATTGGCATCAAGTAGGTGATCTTGACCCTTTTTTGGAGAGATGGCCCTAGTTTATGTGACTTGTGGGCATGTTGAAAAAGAAAGTATAGGGCACTGGGACGCAATTTCTAATGCAACACTCTTTTGATGAATAATTCAATAGTTTGCAGAGGAATTGTAGGACTTCATTCTTGCATGACTGATTCCAGTAGTTGGACCCACGACAGCTTGTAAGGGCTCATAATTTGGGGTCACGATTGATGTTCGGGTCTTCTTTGATCAATGAATGGATAATTGAGTCTTGTTCCTCGCATTGTAAGGATCGCAACAGTTGTCTTATATTTGTGACATCCATTCTATATTTGGCAGAGTCAAAGTTTAACAAACTTTATTAAATTAAAGGCAAAATATACTCAAAATGGTGCATTTAATACATAAAAATAAATTTGGTAGCGGCTTTCCGAAGTTCTTAGATACTATCAGAGCTGCTGAATCCGTCTGCTGGAGGGTTCACCTTCGATTGGATTCAGTGGTCCCATTTGGCTAACCAATCAGTCAACAGTATCAGTTTAAATTTGATGATGATTGAGCTCGCAATGGTACGACCAATGGTGTGGGCCTGGAATAAGTGACGAGTTCGAATAGAGTCAGGCCCTTGGACTAAAACCTCTTCAGCCTACTTCTCTCCTGCCCTTGGGTTCAATTAGAAGGGAATCTGGCAGAGTCAATCTTTGAACTATTTGCTATCAGCGTGGCCACCGGTGTGTCCCAAATAAAGTGACTTGATGGAGAAGACTCAGTCCGTTGGATTGGTGAACAAGATGATTTTGCGCATAATTTTTTGTTTTATTAATTAACGGAAATCTATTAAATTGATCGTGACAAATAGAAGACATTAACAAGAAAAAAACCTAAGTCTTAGATTTTCAATTTTCATTCAAAATGCATAGAATGAAGAGTTTTAAGTCTGCTAGTCGCCATTTTTCCTATGAACAATAACAGTATTTTACTTATAATTTAAACTTGAATTTTTTCATTGTATTTTTCTATTGGTCCAAAGCATTTATTATATTCTAATTTATACCATGAAGAGTTTTATATCATTTTTTAGTGAGAAATTGAAGTTTAAATTGTTGAATTTCATTGAAGAAGCTTAACAAGACTATTCTTCATGTTAGAGAACAGGGTATGCTTACGATTAAATATCTCATATGATTTGGTTTTTTGTTGAAGTCTAACATATCATTAGATTCCTTATTATTGAATTGTGTCATATAACAAGTTTCACTGAAACTTTTATTAGGAAGTCATTGAAACTAGTGGCCAATATCAGCAACTTAATCACGGGTTACAATTCTAAAGTATAGAACTTAAATTTGAAATAGGGAAGGGTAATGTCAGAACTTTGAAAAAACTAATAGCGAAGGAGGATGAAAAACTAACAGAATAGTAATTTTGCAAAGGTTACAAAAGCTTAATGGCAAATTTGCAAAACTAAAAAAACATTTGACTTATATATATATATATAAATAAAAAATTTTAATGACATTTTTGCAGAAAAACCTTTTTATTTTCAAGTATACTAGAAATATTGGTCAATGTCAAAATTAAGGCAAATAACTATTACATTGGTAGCTGAATAAATAGTGTTATGAGAACAAGGTGGGATCATTATAGCCTATTTATGTGCCATTGTTCATTTTATCTTTTCGTTGATGTTTAGACTCGGTATGGGTATTGGGCTGCGCAGCGATGTTGAGAAGAACCGTCTCTCCTACCCTTGAGAACTGGAATGTTGGTCAATGCATCTGGATGCCAAATGATAAAAGTTGTCGTCATGTGATCATGAGGTCACGGGTTCGAGGCATGAAAACAATCTCTTGCAAAAATGCAAGGTAAGGCTGCGTACTATAGGCACTCGTGGTCCGCCCCTTTCCCAACCCTGCATAGGCAGGAGCTTCGTGCACCAGGGCTGCCATTTGGATGTTAGACACATATAATTCATAAGACTATGGTAAAGGGAGACAATGTGACGCCTTCTCATCTACTTGTTGGATCATACATGCTTTTCTGCCTATTTTTGGTATAATATTATGAAAATGGGCAAGCCTTGAAAGACTTAATTCACACATGAATAAATACAGAGGCTGTACCTTCAGCTATGCTATTGATTTGGAGGCCCACCGTCCATCTGTGCTAGAAATGCGATCTAAACTGTGACTGTGCTAGCTCTTTTCCAGTTGAATGTCATATCGCGAGATTGATTCACCTCTGCATCTCTCTCAGCTTTGTTCCCTTGGGTTGATGTGCTCAACACAAAGCCAACACCCCCTTCTTGGAAGACATACTGCATTTATATGAATGGAAGTTCTTTCTTAGTAAAAAACCAAGTCTACTGAATTCCAAGACTATACACTCCATTCTCATACTATAGTCTAGCTCCAATATTATTGGTCAATGTGAAAATAGAGGCAAATCGGCAGTTTGGCTAAATAGTGTTACTACGGACTAATTTTGGCAGTAGAAAGCCATATTTTTCACATAAACATTTTAGAGAAAGTTGTTTATTAGAGGAAGCCAGCCTCTAACCTCTAATCAGGATAAGGCCTTGATGATAATGTCTATTAAAAGAAGAAGGTGGGATCATTATCGCCTAGATATGTGTCATCTTTGTACTTATTTTGGTTAAAAAGCTAAAGTTTATTAATTCAAATAGAATTGCATCAAGACCACAACAATGACACCACAACGGTAAGCACACTATAGAAACCAATTGTACCTACAAATACATACATAACCACTAGTATATTTGCCTCATGCGATGATTTCGTGTGTTCTTTCATACAAATACATGAAATCCCAAAATATGTACTAAGAGACGTCCGGGCAAGAGAATGGGGTAAACAGGTTGCAGAGAACGGAGGCTTCTACAGTTCCCGTCCCACAACATGCAAACCGTTCTTCTTCTAAGCATGTTGTCAAAGGCAGAATCTGAGAATTTACATTTTACAAAATTGAAAAGAAAAGAAAAAATCAAAATCTATAGGAAAGTCATTTGTAGGTGAACTGGGGTACTAACTTTTTGTGATGGAGAATGATCCGAAGAAAAAAAAAATAGCAGCCCTGGTACACGAAGCTCCCACCTATGCTGAGAGGAGGCTGTTGAAGAGCATTGACATGCATGGCATTTGGACAATAAAATTAGAAAGAAACAATCAAGGATTTTAGAGACAAAAAAAGGATCTCGAAGTTGTGTGTGTATGTGTGTGTGTGCGTGAGAGAGAGAGAGAGAGAGTAGATTGATTTTTATGGTGAGAAGTGGTTCAAAATATTACATTCAAATCCAACATATGCATGTGGTAACTGTCCATAGTGATAACTGCCATTAACCATCATCTTTAAAGGCCCTGATTCAAGCAGATCTGACACATATCTGTTCTCTGTCATCATTCACTGCTAGTGAATTAGAAGATACCTGGAAGTTATTTTAGATATATCTGCTATAGAAACAGAAGATCTCTTAAAAAATTACATCAAGTCTGCTGGCTGGAGGTAAGTTTCCTATCTATTTACTTGTTTTGCTTCAGCTATATGTTTCTGATTTGTGTAAACATCAGATAGAAAGGTTTACATTTTAAACTCAAAATAGAGGCAAAAGCTCATTGATTCCCAATGAAGAGACAGTAAATAACATGGATAGACCGGAGGGCATTAATAGGAGGTTTAATGAAAGGGTGTAATTCTATAAATTGTGTCTTGGTGTCACTTTATTATTTTAGTATATTAATTCCTAACATGTAAGAATCTGCACATATTATCAGCTTGGAAAACATTTTCTGGTTGAGAGCTTGTTGGAGAAGAACTCTTGGTCTGAGGTCAACAGTCTCTTCATATTCAAGAGCTTCTTAAAGTAGGACTTGTCAAACAGAGATATTGTATGCTCATCCCAGGCCTCTACTACTTTGTTATGGGCTCTTGAACATGTTTTCTACAGAATGCTCAGATAAATGGGGTTAATTAAGGTTTTAATCTGCCGAACACGATCTTCAAGCTGCCTGTAATGAGTGTGGCCAATGGTGTGAACTGCAGATAAAGTGACCCGGTCCAGAAGACTCAGGCCCTTGTACGAGAACATCTACTTACCTGGCTCTTCTTTTATACCTGTGTTTCAAGTTCTTCTACTGTCACTAAGATAGTAAAAGGGCAGCCCCAGTGCACAAAATTCTTACCTATGCAAGGTCCAAAGAAGGTGTGGAACACGAGTCTATAGTAAGTGGCCTTACCTTGCATTTTTGCAAGAGACTGTTTCCACGCCTTGAGCCCATGATCTCAGGGTCACATGACAACAACTTTTACCATTGTGCCAAGGTCCCCTTCACTGTCAGTAAAATAGTATAACGTAATTATAATCAGTATAAAAATATTGGCAAATACCTATCAGATTTCCCATGACCAAATAGTGTTACTGCAGACTATGTCACAGTAGAAAACCATATCTTTCACATCAATTATCAAAATGACCAGATTAAAGAAACTGTTTTATTAGGAGAACCAGATGGGATCATTATATTTCAATCTAATAATGATATATATATTTTATTAGGGGAGCATTATCTAGCCCAACCAAAATGTTGTTAGTGGTTTATTACAATCGATGCTTACTAATAGAGACATGGCTCTAGTGGCGGTAACTTGGCCTCCAAATGCATCATTCCACTGGATACATGGCCTCTCACTATTTCATTGCATATAATTCTTGGTGAAATCCACGTCATTGCAATGACTGACCCAGTAACCAATCTCTAATAGTTCTTCATAGGAGGGATGGCAAAGGGTCGAGTCAGATGGGGCCCGACCCGATCTAACCCATATGAGTCGAGTTAAGGTTAAGAAGATTACATACATATATATACATATATTTATTTAAAACTATAAAAGTGAGGGCATTTTGATAATTAAGTTCGTAAGTTAGTAAAATAAACGATTCAGATCATTTAATGATGGGGAGTTATAGCTGAAAAGTGGGCCAAGATGAAAGAATCTGTTGCTTTTACTTTCTTTTGAATAGGGATCGGACTTGAATCCCTAACCTAGTAGTTGCAAAATGTAACATCCAACGAAAAAAAAAAAACCCAAAAAGGGTTTTAACATAGGGGGCCGTATTTGATACAGGCACCCCCTTCACTTAAGGAACCTAATATAGATGCCGGGTCTGTTTCTTCTCAAACCCGGCAGACCAGAAAACCCCACGAAGAAGGAGATCCAGTGGGGAAGAAGAAAGAGGAGAAAGAAGAAGAAAGGGGAGAAGGAGAAGAAGGACAGGGGAAGGAGAAAAGAGGGGCCGAGCTACTAGAGTTAATGGCACACTGGCAAAACAGAGAAGATGGGTTTTTGGGCCGCCAGACTTCCAAGCTATTGCCGGAGAAGATGACGGCTTGGATCGACGATCCGAGCCAGTCATTTTGTTCGGCTCAGAGAGGCGAGTAAAACTCCTAAGTTTAAGGAAAATCCAAAAAAAATTGGACAGTGGATTGAAGAGGAGATCATCGCATGCCTAGATTTGGAGGGTTTCTGACAGATAGAAGCCAATCCAACTTATTCCAGAGAGGGAAAAGCGCAGAAATGCATTTATAAGTGAGATCTATAAAACCTAACTTTTGATTTTTGGTATTTTGCTAAATCCGCATATTTTTACCCTAGATCTAAGTTTGTGAATTATCCAACCGTCTAATTCCTAATCTAAGTTTAGGGATAGGAAATTAAGGACTTGATGTAGTCCAAAGAACATTAAATTTGTAGATCTAGGTTGAAAACTGATCGAACAATCTCAGCCGTCCAATTGGATACCATTCTTACAATAAATTCATGATGTCCAATCGACGATTAGACACCATAGATGAGTTCCTTGTCTTTAAAAATTATAGGATGACTAGAATTATATAAATTTGAAGTGAAAACGATCGAATAATCTATGCCGTCCGATCTGTCACTAATCAAATAGACATCTTGTGATGTCAGATTAATAATTAGAGGTCACAGATGGACTCCTAAACCTTGAATTAGCTTAGATATGATATAAAGTATGGAATTTTGGTAAATTTATTTTGAAAATTGAGTGATATGAACTGTTCATGATGCTCATTATATCGATCTAATTTAGAAATACAATTATGCGTTATATTGAGCATTGTAGCACATAAAATAACACCAGCTCTAATTCAAGAGTTGATTTGGATATAAATCAAGCTTTAAGACCACTGAACAGTGAAAGTGATTTACAGTCACTTAAGAAGAGTAGTGGATAGCCAATTCAGGGCCAATGGTATGGATTGAAAATCTAGTAACTATTTGTCATTCAACTAGCAATTAACAAATAGCTAATGAAACACCTTTAGCATAGAAATAAGCACTGTCACTTCACCTTGTGACGAATAGCACCAACAACTAACTTAGAGGAAACTTCAATACTATGGAAGCTAAGAGAAGTTTTAGAATTGAATATCTAAATGCGTGTTTGTATTGTTACAATAATGTGATTGATCAGGAGTGCGTATGCAAACTAAATAGATTATTTGCTTTAAAGAACCTGAAAATCTCCATTTGAAATAAGTGGAATTAAGATTGCTAAGATTTTTACTATATATGTATTTGTATATGAATTTCGAACATTGAAACAAGTCTTTTCAGTTTATATGAAAGATAAGATTAATGTGCATACTTCGTATGAGAAAAAAGGCATTGTTATGATGTGGTTGGGCCTTCGAGCTAGACAAGCTACTGGTTCATGGCTAGACACGCTATTAGGCCCTGAGAGTTTAGTCCCATTGTTTGGGGAGTTTCATGTGTTCTCAGGGATCGTTATGATGTGGGTAGGCCACAGAGTTGTTATGATGTAGCTGGGCCTTCAGGCTGGATAAGATACTAGTTCCTAACTGGACAAGCTACCAGTCTCTCAGGAGCAAAGACTTAAGGTGTGTCTTTGGGTTTAAAATGTATTTGGGTTTAACCCACTACACTAAGGACAATATTGTTTGTTGTGTACTTTGATATGCATAACAATGCGTTGGTATTTGATATGTGAAATGGCTCGTAAGAGCAAAGACTGGTATCAGGAAATGTAAATGACTTGTAAGTTTGACATGTGACTGCATACTTTGCATTTCAAAGATTGTACTTGTACTGATGCATTGGTATTTTTTTTCATTTTGGCATGGATTCATGATTTTTATAAATGTTGAATGATTCTAAATGATAATTGATTGTGTTTGCATCATTCAGCATGGACAAATTGATTTATATAAAATTATCATGATTTTGCTTATGTAAATATGTGTCTTATTTTACTTACACAAGCGATTGCTTATTGAGGCATTACTTTGGTTTGCAATGCCTCAAATACAGAGAATAGTAACAGGTTTGGTATGTTGACATTATTTCAGAACAGAGGACTCCCAAGGAATAGGGGTTGTTTACTGACGAAGCACGCCAACAGGTTCTTTGGAAAAGGACAGGTGCGAATTGGTTTTTGAATTGAAGTTATAGTATCCGATGCAAAAGAGACTGCATTGTGTGTAATTATAAGAATTTGGAAGACTTAGGTGGCTGGGTTGTGCTATGAAGGTTCTGGGTGTGTTTTGTTTATATAAATTATTTTTATTTTGTTAAATGTATAAAAAGGAGACAAAGTCTCCATTTATGTTTTAAAATGTCAATGAATATTTATCAGGTACTTTGCAATGACATGCGTTAAATGTCATATATCCGAAAAACAGAGATAACTCTATTGGATTTTCTATAAAAATGAGCAATCATTTCACCGAGAATCATTGTTTTGAGGAAAGAAAAATGACACTCGAGACTTTTTAAAGTGAATTTAAAAGAAAAATGTTCCATTGCATTACATTGTTTTTACAAAAACTATCTCAAATTGAAATGATATTGCATTAGAAATTAGTTTGCATTTAAAAATACATATGAAAACTCGGGTCGTCACACAGAAAGAAGCAGCACCTTCTTTAGAGAGCTGTTCTACAAATCCAATAAGCAGATGCTTGTGGACCAAGGGTCTACAATCGCCTGATCAAAGTAAAATCCACAGCAATGGAACAATCTTGCTGTAGTATATTTGCTTAACAAATTCGATCATATAGATCCTTTTTGGAGGCACATATGTAGTCTTTTTTTAAGGAAGCCTTGGTGCAATGGCAGAGTTGTCGTCATGTGACCTTGAGGTCACGGGTTCAAGGCATAAAAATAGCCTTTTGCAAAATGTAAGGTAAGGCTGCATACTATTGATCTCATTCCTTTCCTAAACCTTGAATATGCAGGAGCACGGTAGGCTGTAGCCTTAATCTATTTAGATCTAGAAATTCACGTCTCTTTTCTTAAATCCAAGACCCAAAAAAGCAGTAAGCCGTCCTTTTGATCCAAAATAAAAAAGAAGCGGACAGACGAACTTCCTTTTCTTTGTGTTGTTTTTGGAATGACGCACCTTCTTGTCTTGGATGGACCGTCCTTAATGGTCCTAAAAATGCCAAAATCAGCGATATAACTTATCTAGACTACATCTATCAACCAACCCATGGACCCATATTGTGAACAAACCGTAAGTCAGGCTCCTTGATAACAAAGATTTTTGCGGACCACTGTACCATGACTGCTTGCCACAAGCCAGTTCCACTGCATATGATGTTTCTACTAATCGAATGATCCTATGTCCTTGATCCATGAAGCCTGTTTTGTTCCGCCGGCAACGTGAACCGTTGATTTTCATGACTTTCTTAATGCTTCTTTCTTGGATTAATCGGCAGATGGCCTCCACTTGCGCTTGTCCCATGCTTCCAAAGGAAAAATATGTGCGTCCAACATAATAACCTACTAATTCAATGTAATTTAAAGAGTTTTAATCATCATATAATTACAGAAATCCATGGACTACGGTCCAGTTTATTATCTCTAATATCAATTCATTGACTTAAAATATATAAACCAAGTATTATCATATCTCGGAATCATCGTGAAGAGAACGCCATGATACCACACGGATACGTCCAAAAGGACAGCATATATGTGAAGAAGAGGTGGCCAAGAAACTCTCATCTGCAACTGCCTTTCTCCACCAGAAGAACAAGAACCAGGAGGAGAAGATGAAGGGGGAACTCTCACACGAATTGGAAGTAAGCGTTCCGGCGAGCACGGTATGGGAAGTTTACGGCACACTTGAACTGGCGAATCTCGTCGGAAAGCTTCTCCCTCATGTTCTCAAAACGATAGAAGTTGTGGAAGGCGATGGAGGGGTCGGCACAGTTCTTCATCTTACCTTCCCACATGGTAAGTGATCTCTGAAAAGTATTTGTTAAAAGAAGAAAAAAAAAAAAAAAACCGAAAACATGATCTCCCTTGTTGATCTGACCAGGTGTGATGATACTTGATTTGATCATTTCCTTTTATCGTCCAATTTAATCTTTCCATGTTCTATAATCTTTGATGACAGATTATTTTGTTGTCGTCGTTATTGTAGGGTACCCAGGGCCAAGTTACTACAAGGAGAAGTTTGTGATGATTGACAACGAGAAGCGAATCAAGGATACCGATGTGGTCGAAGGAGGATATCTTGATCTTGGTTTCAGCCTGTTCCGAATTCGCTTCGAGATCATTGAGAAAGACGCCGATTCTTCTATCATACGATCGATAATCTTCTACGAACTTGACGATAACCATGCCACCAATGCTTCTCTCGTTACTACAGATGGAGTGGCAACGATCGCTCAAACCATTGGGAATTATCTCACCGAGAAGAAAGCTAGCTCATAGAACTCAATCACTGAGGACTAGTAATTTGGTTTTTAAGCAGAAACTGAGAAAATTGTGTTAGTTTAAATGCATTCACGTGCTCACAACATGCTGTGTACTAGGCCCAGAAGCCCATAAATGTACTGATGCTGCGATCATGCCTCTTCAAGTTTCAGGTAAAGTGAAGATTTTCCCTTGAAGTTTTTAGTTAATTATATAAGCTAATCAGTATGTTCAACTAGTTATTTGATGCAGCTTGCCACCAGATTAAGAAAATCTTAATCAATAGCATAAAGTTTTTGGGTTTTTGGCATAATTGAACCGCTAGGCCTCAACCACTATTAACGGAGAATTCCTTTTTACATTGGAAATCAATTTCCGTCCAATTCCTACCCACCAAACAGGCTTTGAGATCTCTGAAAAGGAAGCTAAATCATAGAGTTCATGAAGTTTGGTACTTGGCTTGTTTTTCAGGAAAGATTAAGGATGTGATCTTGCATCCGTTGTTTAAGACGTTCCAAATCATGCTTTTCTAGGAACATCATCTTTTCTCTTGAAAAAAATTAAAAAACAACAATGGCCGTGCAGCTTTCGAACCTGCCACCTTCCTGATGTGAAAACAGTCAATTTTACGATGCACACTACCCATCTGAACTAATTGGCCATCTTGGGAATTGGGTCCAAACTTAAAGAATATAAAATAAATAAAATTCTGATTCGTTAGGCCAAACCCCGAGGGCAATGGAGATTTATAGCATAAAAACTTAAAAATTAAGTGATTGACATTTTATAAAAAGCATTGGAATTGGATCTTTGGTCAATCCTTTTATTCACCGTCTATATGTGTAATCAAAGTATACCAAATAAAGGTCAAGATTATCCATTTGATGCCTGTCTTTGAAAAATAAAAAGGGCAGTCCCATGAACGAAGTTTCCACCTGTGCAGAGTCCAGGAAAGAGGCAGATTATAAGAGTCTATCTTGCATTTATATAAGAGACTATTTTCACTTCTTGAACTTTAAAAAAAAAAAAGACAAATGGTTAAAAAAGAAAAAATAGGGTTCTCTATATCTAGTCAAGTAGCTGTTAACTATTATAAAAAGTTATTTACTGGTTGTAATAAAAATATAGGGTAATTATGATACAGATTCTCAAGCCACTAGACGGTGTGAACTAAAACCCAACTAAAAAGGACAGTTCCGTGCACGAAGCTCCTGCACATGCAGGGTCGAAAGGGGTAGCCACAAAGATTAATAGTATGCATCCTTACCATGCATTTTGCAAGAAGTTATTTCTATCCCTTAAACCCGTAACTTCAAAGTCATATGCTGACAACTCTGTCCTTGTGCCAAGAATCCCCTTCTAAGCTAAAAGCCAACTAGAAACTATTAATTGAGAGAATTGATGAATCCTATCTACCATTGACCATTCAACGTGGTTTCTTCAGTCGAATTTTCTATTGTATTACAGACGGAGGAACCCATGTGAGACCAATTATACTTCCTCTTCGATGCCTTGAGAAGAGAAGGGCCAGATTACGCCTTCCTGTCAATGTTAAGACATTTCTTAATGGGAAAATTGACAAAAAATTAAACGGCAGTGATAGTTGTGGGGTTTAGTTCACACCACCTCACTGGGAGAAGGGAAGCCATGGCGCAATGTCGGAGAAACAAAATACTGACACGATATGATAACACGACTCGAACTCGATATTAATTTAACTGGTTATAATCAAGTTTTATCATGCTCATGTCATTTTTGAGTCAAGCAGAAAATGAGATGCCAAAAATTGTGTTGTGTTCGGGTTCATCCATGTTAACATGGCTAACTTGCAATCTGTTAACCCATTATGTTTACCCTTTTGACTCGCAACACATTTATATAATCATGTTACACGAGTCATCTTGTGTCTATCGTTTAATAAATGAGTCATGTTCGAGTCATGGGTTCTCGACACGATTATTAATTGTGTCGTGTTCGTATTGACCCATATACTCTAATGGTCAATCTCAACGCGACCCAAACACAACCAACCAACACAATTTGTCACCCCTAGCGCAACGGTAAAGTTGTGATTGTGTGACCTTGAAGCGATGGCCTCAAGGTGTAGAAACAGTCTCTTGCAAAAATACAAGGTAAAGCTGCATATTGGAGACCCTTGTGATCCACCCCTTCCCCAGACCCCAATATGCAGGAGCTTCATGCACCGGGTCTGCCCTTTTTGGCATAGTAGATGGGGAGATCTCAACCATAATTACCCAAACCGACATACTAGGGTTTGTCGGTTCTAATCAACCGTCCACTATTCAAATCCTTGAGCAACTTGAAGGGCCCAAAAGACAAAAAACTTGATGATGAGCAGGCTGTATCAATTCTTCTGTTGTTAATGTTTAAGGGGTTTGGTGGTGATCGCTCAGGTAAATGGAAGTTATATCACTGAGTGAACTCATAGAACTCAGTGAGTTAGGAAAAATAAAGAGGTGGACTTTTTGTAAGTTTATGGATGAAAGTAAGACGTTCAGGGTTTCCACCACTAAATCAAAGATGAGCCATTTCCATTCCCTCCCTACTTGAATCCATGAGCTCAAGGTCATATAACTTCAACTTTAATGTTTCGCCCAGACTCCCCTTCGAAGTTCCAAAGATATTATTTAATTAAAAAAAGCCCTGAGAAATGGTTTAAAGCATTGCCAGAGTGGCCAACTTTAGACTTTTGTACCCGTAATTTGTGAAAAGGGTAAGCAACCAATTTTCCTTACTTTTAACTTGTGGTATTTTTTGTTATTTGTCTTTTTTCTCATAGAAGGAGAGCTTTGGCGCAACGGTAAAAGTTGTCGTCATGTGATCACGGGTTCAAGGCGTAAAAATAGCCTCTTACAAAATACAAGGTAAAGATGTGTACTCTATGCCCTTATGGTCCGCCCCTTTTCTGAACCCCGCCTAAGTAAGAGCTTTGTGCACTCGGACTGCCCTTTTTTGTCTTTTCTATCACTTTCCTTTGAGTTTTTATTTTTAAGAAATGTGAGTTTCTTTTCTTTTTCTCTCACTTTAGTTGCCTTAGTTTGAAGTTATATTTCTCTGTCTTTCCTTTATTTTCCCTTTTCTAAGGCACTCCTTAATTATTTCCCAGCTCCTAAAATCTCCTCTCCTACTGAATGGAATTTAATGAATCTTAATTTGAGCTCAATAATATTTGAACTCCTAAAATCTTTACTTATTATTAAATAAAATATTAAATCCTAATTAAAGGCTAATTTCTTTCTTTCGCACGATCTCACTCTAAATGATATACAATTTAGTCTAAACTTTTTCAATACTTAATTGGATCAATTAATGGGCTCCCTATCCTATTTCTTCTTAGTAACTCTATCACGCGTGTAACTTCGAGGTCATGGGCTCAAGTCGTAAATATAGTCTATTAAAAAAATGCGATGTAAGACTGGATGCTATAAACCTCTGTGGTTTTCGCTAGGCTACTATTTTTACCAATATCATATATAATTTTCACGACTGACTTTCTGGGTCCCACTTCAGATTGTTGTTATAACCTTCTAACTAGCAATTGAATCATCTGTGTCGTTCCTTTATGGATCACTCGGGAAATCTAACGCATACTATATCGCTGATGCCTTACGGTACTTTCCCTATCCTTCCTCTATTGATGAACGGCTTAGACGCTCTACCTGAACTCTAATCACCATCGTTTACTCTGCTGATTCGAACGCTGTACTATGATCGGAACCGTTCATTTTGTTGTCTTTTCCGTGAACAACAAGCCTCTACTGAGGCAAAATGCAAATGCAGTGTCGCGGACATTGACTTGAATCGTTCAAAGTTGGAGCCCACTAACTACAGCGTTGAGATCTTCTATGAGGGTGCAGTTGGATGCAGCATTCATGATCTTCGCGTCGCCTGCGGAAAATTCACATCTGGACCGTTGACTGATCCCAATGTTTTCAATAAGGTGGGCCCCGGAGAGTGTTTCGTGAATAATAGGATGAAGATCTTGGCTGATAAACTGATCTTCTTTTACTACACAAGTGACCATTTATTTCCTCTGATCCCCTCATCGGTAAAATCTTCCCAAGGAAATGGTTTTCTGAATTTGGTTGAAGATTTCAAGTGTTTTCAGAAACTTGGAAGAAAGAAAAATTAACGATTCAGATAATTAGAAAATCATTGCCTCATCTATGTCACGTTATTGAAATTTTAAAATGAACGGGTCAGATTATTAAAAATCACTTTCTAGTTTCCCTACAAAGCTCCAAATGAGATGTGCAATAATTCAACAAGAAAGAGAAAGTAGCAACTCAAACCTGCACTAAGATTAGGTGGGTCCCAAAAATGCACCAAGTATGGGATTAATGTAGGCTGACATTTCTCTCTTGCTCTTTAGCATCGATTCGCACATCCACCAAGTCATGCACGATTGGTACTGTGTGACTGAGATTCGATTTCGGTTCTTTACGTTTTCTTAATTATCATGTTCTGAATATGCATGAATCGGACTTTGTGCGGTTGAGATTGATTCCAGCTCCACGCACAAGGCCACATCAAGACATGGAAATGCAACATGTGTATGCCAACACTCTAGCTGAAGTTCTTATTTATCTTGTAGATCTAGTAACAATTTGTAAAGCAAATTACAAGATTAGATTAGTATCTTTATAATTTGCTCCTCTTTTTTTAAAAATATTTTTCAAAATATATGTTTTTTTTTGTATTATTTATTCTTAATCCGAACTCTATAACTATGCTTGTTGGAAACCTAAAAAAATACAGCCTCACTACACGAAGCTCTTGCCTATGGAAATTCAGAAAAGGAACGAACTACAAAAACCTAAAGTACACAGCCGGCCAACAGTTGAGAGTCACCCTGGAGTCCCCAGCAGTGACTTTCGGCTTAGTTGGTGGTCTCTTTTTCTTTGGCAAAAGATAGTCAACCAAATGATGGTAAAGGGTTGGTCAGAATCATTTTGCAGCATTACACTAATGCCAAGGCGTGCCCACACAGGTTCCAACAACCCTTGCCGTCTTGACCCTCACAATCTCTTTGTTACGAGAACTCTATGTGTGGCCATGGCTTATTCTCTCTTTCGGAATATATTGTTAAGGGTTCTTTCAAATTCACATGTCATGCTGGACGAATACGGAGGACGTAGAAGAAGAAGGTGGATAGAGGGCGGTAAGGAAAAGCGGCATCTAAACCCACTGCAAATGAAGGTTTCTCAACTGCTCAGAATTTTTCGAAACTTACCTTTACATGATCCTGAGTGTTTATCTCCTCGCTTCACCTTTGAATATCTAATGAATAAAAAGGCATATAAATAAGTTAATTTTACTATATAATCTGTCATATTTGAAAATGAACAGTTTAAAGGTGGGCTCCAAGATCAGCTCACTTTGTGGTCAGTTTAGGATTCCGCTGGAAAGCCACGGAACAGGATATTCGTCCTCTTCTTTTGTTTGGCAAGTACAAGCCCGAGACTCTCGGCCTCTCTTCAAAGATAGGAGAAAGAGGATATTTGGTGGAGCCCATGTCCCTGTAACTTTTTGCCATACAATTACGGAAGGGACCTCCATATCCCTGTAACTTTTAGATAATTACTTAACCAGAGGGAACGAGCCAAACTAAGTCACTACTTAAGAAGGAGAATGCCATTTTCCACTCACTTGTTCAGTCAGACAGCAGTTGGATGCCTCGTTGAAGATGATCCTTGACGAGAGATCCAATCAGGGCCGTGATTCATCCACTAGAGTTGGGTGTGTTCGGTTTGGGGTTACACGAAAAGCCTAACTCAAAGTTTCATTGTTAGAATTTTCTGTGGTCCTTAACATTTAAAATTCAAAATCTAATATAGTATTTTAGTCATTATTTTAGAATAACTGCTATTAAATCTTATTTTAAGAAATATCTGATTCAAGCAGAAAAACTCTCTCTCTCTCTCTCTTTTCTTTTTTTTTCTGAATTGGAAGATCTCTTAAAACACTGACTCGAATCTATTGCTATGACTAGAGGTAAGTTTCTATCTACTTAATTTTGCTTATATATATATTTTAATTAATGTAAACATTTAGAATCATCATTTTCCCTCTGGTAACAAAGTTGGATGGGCAATCATTCTTTGCACTGGTTTTAACAAGCACTTCCAGAGAACTCTTCAATCATCTACTTATATATAGAAGTGAACCGCTCAATTAGGTAATCTGTCTCTTCATTTTGCTGGAATGGCATGAATGATAATGGATCCGTCTGCACCTCCACTAATGCGTCCGAAGTATCTTGGTTTGTTCGGAAATCACATGGTCAGTATTTATTTGGATGTGTAAAACACGTCAAATCACACTTGATCAGAAGAGGAAGCAAGGAGACTGCTGCTAGGATACTTGAGCCAGATTTAGACCATTTACTGGTGCACGAGACCATTTGTAACAGTCGCTATTTTAAAATTCTAGAATAGTTAATTTTTATGAATTTTAAGAAATTTTAAAAATTTAGAAATTTAGAAATATAATTTCGAGTTAAAACCTTAATATTTGAGATGTGTTCGAAAAATAGAGTCCAAGGCCACTAAAACGCTAAAATCAGAGATTGAAGTAAAAATACCGAATTATTTTAATTTTTGTAATTAAATGAAATTATTTAGAAGGGCAAATTTGTCATTTTTCACATGTGGGGCCCACAGAAATCATCCCCACTGCCCATCTTAGCAGGTGATGATTTCAGCAATTAATGCTGGTCATCAAATATATATATATATATAATAAAGTGGAAAATAAAAATAATTTAAAAAATGATATGTGTGTGTGTGTAATTAACCAGTAAACATTGGAAAACAGTGTGAACTTGTCGTTTTCCAATAAAGTTTATGCATTACTGTTACCCTTAGGAATAAGTTGATAAAACGGTATCAGATGAGGATCTAGACCGTTCATCTTGAACGTAACAATGCAAGAGACACACCTATAATATCTCAGGGTGATTAGACAGCTAGGGACGCCGAAAAACCCCAAAAATAGTAGGGTTAGGGTTTTTAGAAACATAACAAAATTTGTGAAAAAAAAATGATAGATAATGAAGGAATTTGTGAAAATAGAGGATGAAAATGGAATGTATATGAAAAACTGAACAAATAGGTATAAAAATCACAAAAAATGGAGCACCTGGAGTCGCCGGCAACCGGATTCCGGCGGTCGTCTCTGGCGATGGTGAACCAGTCCGATCACTGTCCCCGACAGCAGCGACCCGCGACAAGACGGCGAGTGCGCTAGGCAGTAAGCGAACGCACGACATGCATGACACGCCGCACCTGCGTTGATAAGTGTCATGGCTAGGTGCGACGTGCGTGCCCCAAGCTGTGCGACGTGCACATGCGGGATGCACGGTGCGACACACGAGCGCCACAGCGGCGGGCCCTTTTTTCTCAATTTTGAGGGTTTTTTTACTATCCATTCATAAAAAATGTGATTCTGGGAGTTATAGAGGTCCAAATCACAATCCAAAAGAGGCGTTGTGATCATCTCAACGAGGCGGACCTAGATTTAAGATAAAAATCTAGTTTAGAGTAACTTTTTAATTGTCAAACTACTAAATAATATTAGATGATTCAGATCAAGCCGATCAATAGATGATCAAGCCTTAAACTTTGGTTGTACGCCTCAAACATGAGATGATCTAGGAGATTTGAAGGGTAGATCTCATGGAATTGTCAAGAAAAATGATCCTGACGATCAATTTAGGTAATTACCTTAAGATGTGCTGATCAAGAGTAATTTGACTATCAGATCGATGCATGATCATAAAGATACATGTGACACACTAGACAAATAGAAATTTTAAGGTTCATGATGAAAATAAGAGGTCTAACAATCAATGATGACTTATAATGTGACAAGTACGTTAAAGCGTGCAACTTGATATCGCCTACACGCCTGATTGGAGTTCGGCATTATCGAGGTAGGTGATTTCTTTTGCGATTTCCCATGATTTCTCAAATCATGACTTAGTGATTGAGACCTTAAGGCATAAGATGTACGCCATATCACACTGCATGAGACCATTTTCAGTATGTATTATCGAGACGTTTACTACTTTGCTTGTATATGTTTTATGCACAATGTTTGATACGTTGGAATCTCTATACCTTGACGATTGAGACTATTGTGCTTGGGATATGATGCATCCCCCTTCTCCCGTGAGTGCCTGAGTGCCCGTGTGGGTGAAAGGTGAAAGCAAAATTGGAACACGCCCTCTTGTTATTTCTTATTACTTTATATTGAATGTAAATCACCTGCACAAGCCTAGTTTAATGAGGCATTGCTTTGTTTTGCAATGCTTTAGAGTTGGAGCGCGACAGTCGAAGAGGTAAGCAGGTGGAGTAGCGTGGATCTAGACGAGGACCTGAGGACTCTATATTGTTTGCATTCGAAGACATAATAGTATATGTCCTTATACTGGTATCAAACTTTTGGCTCTCTACCTAGATATTTGTATCTTGATATATTAGACCCTTACCATTGTATAGTGTGTATATGCTTACATATTGATGATGTGGTGATTTTGGATGGACCCTGGAGCTTTGGGATTTTTACTATCATCATCTCTTTGTAGTTTGCCTAGTTTCTCATGGTTTTGTATTTGAACATGCTCAGTGTGTTTGAAAGTGATTTGGTATAGCATTGTAGTTTTGGGGTGTAAATGACCCTCGGGGTTTTCTTTATCAAGCATTTTC
The DNA here is from genome assembly GCA_035236585.1 of Warburgia ugandensis. Classification (NCBI taxonomy): domain Eukaryota; kingdom Viridiplantae; phylum Streptophyta; class Magnoliopsida; order Canellales; family Canellaceae; genus Warburgia; species Warburgia ugandensis. Next base: position 3,041,266 of record CP141131.1, on the reverse strand, counting down.
CTTGACGTCGCGTAAAATTTCTAAATATTTGAGTTTTATTTCAGGGATCCCGCCTATTTTGTAACAATAAAATTTCTACTATTAATATTAAAAATAATAATTAGAAAACCCGAGGTGTCACATCATTACTAGATTGGATTTTTTTATGAGATCTCCAAGCCCTAGAGGGTCATTCTGGGCTAGTTTCAACCATTTTTGTATAGTTCAAAATGGGGAAAAAATTAGGAAAAATAGAAGCATTCTATTTTCAAGGCCCGTGACTAACTATCTTGGTATATATATATATATATATATATATATATATATATACAGAGAGAGAGAGAGAGAGAGAGAGAGAGAGAGAGAGAGAGAAGTTGCAGGTATAAAGAGTAGGTGAGATTTGATTGGCTAAGAAAATATTTGTACTTGACAATTCCTTTAACTTTTTCTTTTTTTACATTTTTTTGACCAATCAAATATCACTTGCATGAAATTATGACTGCTAATATATATATATATATATATATATATATATATATTTGTGTGTGGAGAGTGTGCTAATTTCAGCTATTTCATGCAGTTGCAAGAAGTAGGTAACATTTGATTAGCTAAAAAAAAAATAGAAAATAAAAAAGGTAAGAGGAAATGGCAGTTAGAAACTTATATATCTACAGACACACACATTTGTGTCCTCCCCAAATTCAATTTGAACCCCTCAACATTGAGTCCTAGCCCCATCCCCACTTCTCACTAATAAAACGTCATCGTTCAAAAGGGAAGTTCTATGATCAGACAATTACAAACTTTGAAGGAGAGTGGTTCTCCCACTATGACCTCTAAAGGTTAGTCCCATTCATCTAGATTATACTCAATTCACGGAGGAGTCCGGTCAATCTTCTAGGTGCTTCTCAAACCATGTGTGACTCTTAATGCCATTTTCATCCACTTAAATCAAAGGAAAACGCTTTTCCTCTCACAGTGATCCATTTGCGACAAGACCATGTTGCTTGAAAAATGGACCATTAAATGGTCTTTGACGCTGGCCTTCTTTGCTTTTTATCATTAATCTTGGCTTTTTATATAAAGTAAACTGCCAATTATTCTGCAATGGAGCTCCCACGCAGCTTACTAGCTTAGCTTACGCTATCATCCTCTAGAAAACAAAAAAACAGACTCCCTAATCAGTGGCCAAGCAACCAACAACACCAAGTCTTCTATGGTGGTTAAAAGTCAAGTGGGGGTCTCACCTTTTGACTATCCCAACAACGTAGTAAATGGTGTAGAAATAACACAAGTCTACTGGGGTGGCTAAGGTCAAGTTGTCGACCATTCTAGATAAATAATGCCTATGAAATCTTGTGTTGGATCATCCTAGATGTCTCAAATGAAACGTTGAGTAGTCTCTTTTGCAAGGCAGCCCCGGGGAATGAAGCTCCTCTTTAGTCTCTGTGACAGGTACAATGAAAAAATATTTGCATCCAGCTAGGCTCTAAATCAATGCTTTTTGGGCTCACTTTCATTGGTCCAATTTAGTGGACCCACTTCCTCCTAGAAACGCCACAGTTGCCAACGACCTCTCTACTACATGGGGAGAGAGAGAGAGAGTTGTTAAAGCCTATGATATTATCCAAATGGCCATTTAAGTAATTTCGCTTTCATTTCTGCATTTTAACTTGGGAGAAATAATAACTGTACTTTCAGGACCTTTCAAACGCTCACCTATAAAAATCCACAGAACCCTTTCCTCCTTAAATCCTCCATCCTCTCTGCCTCCATATTTCCATTACCTTCGGAGCTTCCTCCCATTCCATCCATGGCAGCTGCAACCCATCTGTATTTCTCCTCCATAGAGAAAGCCCATCTCTTCCTTTCCTCTCAAAACCCTCCAAAACTCCCTTCTATTCACCCCAAAACCCTCCTTAAACCCTCCTATAAATCCCTCCCCACTAACACCTTCAAGCTATCCTCCAAAAACCCCATCTCAGAATTCTTCCCCTCATCCCAATCTGAATCATCCATCTTCGACGATGACGAAAAACCCAGAGAAGAATGTGGAGTTGTGGGAATCTATGGCGACCCAGAAGCCTCCCGCCTCTGTTACTTAGCCCTCCATGCTTTGCAACACAGGGGTCAGGAAGGAGCAGGAATTGTAACAAACCACAACGAGGTTCTCAAATCAGTTACCGGGGTTGGATTAGTTTCTGACGTTTTCAACGAATCAAAGCTCGATCAGCTACGGGGTTCCAGCGCAATCGGGCACGTCCGTTATTCAACTGCTGGTTCTTCAATGCTCAAAAATGTTCAACCATTTGTTGCAGGGTACAGATTTGGATCTGTTGGAGTGGCTCACAATGGGAATTTGGTAAATTATCGGACCCTGAGGCAATTGTTAGAAGACCATGGTTCGATTTTCAATACTAGCTCCGACACTGAAGTTGTTCTTCATCTGATTGCTACTTCGAAAGCCAGACCATTTTTGTTGAGGATTGTTGGTGCTTGTGAACAACTTGAAGGGGCTTATTCTATGGTGTTTTTGACTGAGGATAAGTTGGTTGCTGTGAGAGACCCATTTGGTTTTAGGCCACTTGTAATGGGTAGGAGGAAAAATGGTGCGGTTGTTTTCGCTTCGGAAACTTGTGCTTTGGATTTGATTGAGGCTACATATGAGCGTGAAGTTAATCCTGGTGAAGTTGTTATTGTTGATTCTGATGGTATTAGTTCATTGTGCTTGTTGCCTCATCAAGATAGGAAGGCTTGTGTGTTTGAACACGTGTACTTTTCGTTGCCGAATTCGGTTGTCTTCGGGCGGTCGGTTTATGATTCTAGGCATGCCTTTGGTGAGATTCTTGCTACTGAGGCGCCTGTAGATTGTGATGTTGTGATTGCTGTGCCGGATTCCGGAGTTGTTGCAGCACTTGGGTATGCAGCCAAGGCTAATGTGCCATTCCAACAAGGGTTGATTCGATCACATTATGTTGGTAGAACGTTTATTGAGCCCTCGCAGAAAATTCGGGATTTTGGGGTCAGGTTGAAGCTTGCGCCAGTTCGGGCTGTTTTGGAAGGAAAGAGAGTTGTCGTAGTTGATGATTCAATTGTTAGAGGGACGACTTCATCGAAGATTGTTAGGTTGCTTAAAGAGGCTGGGGCAAGAGAGGTTCATATGAGAATTGCTTGTCCGCCAATTATTGGGTCATGTTATTATGGAGTTGATACTCCTAGTTCAGAGGAGTTGATTTCTAATAGGATGAGTGTTGAGGAGGTAAGAGAGTTTATTGGGTCCGATTCGCTTGCATTCTTGCCATTGGACAGTTTAAGGACTTTGCTTGGTGATGAAGCACCGAGCTTCTGTGATGCTTGTTTCTCTGGGAATTATCCGGTTCTCCCAAGGGAGTCGAAGATTAAACGGGTGGGTGATTTTGTGGATGATGGGGTGAATGGGAGTTTAGATGCCGGGTGGACGGATGCTCCTAGGAGTCAGATAGTAGGGAAGATAAATGAAACTGTAATAGCATCCGAGGTGATATGAAGGGCGCCATTTAGGATACATTGCAATTGATATTGCAAATGCATTTGCATTATTTAACAGGGAATTGCTTAACTCAGGGAGCAATAGATGCCATTAAAGACAAGATAAATATTTCTTCATCTGTATTACAGTATAGATGCGATCATATCACGTTTCTTCAGTCTTTTTACTCTCACACCCAATTATGCAAGCTCCTATATTTATATTTTGACACGTGGTTTTGGTCCTTCGACCGAATGTCAGGAATAATTTACTAAATGAAGGAAATAGCCCTATCTTCTCTTATAATTTCTAATTGACTGCTTTCCGCAGTTGTCTAGTTGCGAATTTGTATTTTGTTTATGCTTACATCAGCGCTACATTTGTGTGTTTTGAGGGGTTTGCTATCTGGCATTTTTTGCATTTGAGTTGATTTGTAATAGGATGAGTGTTGAGGAAATAAGAGAGTTTATTGCGTCTGATTCACTTGCACTCTTACCTTTGGAAAGCTTGAGGAATTTGCTTGGTGGTGAAGCTCCAAACTTTTGCGATGCTTGTTTCTCTGGGAATTATCCGGTTCTGCCAAGGGAGTAAAAAATTAAATGGGTGGGTGATTTTGTGGATGATAGGTTGAATGGGACTGTAGATGCGGGGTGGACGGATGCCCCTAGGAGTCAGACAGTGGGAAAGATAAATGAAACTGTTATAGCATCTGATGTGGTTTAAGGGGTGCCTTGTGGAATACCTTGTGCTAAATGGGAGTGTAGATGCCGGGTGGACGGATGCCCCTAGGAGTCAGATAATGGGAAAGATAAATGAAACTGTTATAGCATCTGATGTGGTTTAAGGGGTGTCTTGTGGAATACCTTGTGTTGAATGGGAGTTTAGATGCCGGGTGGACGGATGCCCCTAGGAATCAGATAGTGGGAAAGATAAATGAAACTGTTATAGCATCTGATGTGGTTTAATGGGTGCCATGTAGAATACCATGTGTTGAATGGGAGTGTAGATGCCGGGTGGACGGATGCCCCTAGGAGTCAGATAGTGGGAAAGATAAATGAAACTGTTATAGCATCTGATGTGGTTTAAGGGGTGCCTTGTGGAACACCTTGTGTTGAATGGGAGTTTAGATGCCGGGTGGACGGATGCCCCTAGGAGTCAGATAGTGGGAAAGATAAATGAAACTGTTATAGCATCTGATGTGGTTTAATGGGTGCCTTGTAGAATACCTTGTAATTGATAGTGCAAATGATTTGCATTCTTCAACAGGAGATACTTAACTCAGAATAGCAATAGACGCCGTCACAGATATGATAAATGTTTCTTGATCTGTATGAGAGTATAGATGTCATCATTTCACATTTCTTCAGTCTTTTTACCGTCACGCCCAATTATCAGGCCCTTTTATTTATCTGTTGTCACATGGCTTTGTGGTTGTCTAGTTGCAAATTTATTGTTTGTTTGCGCTGGCACTAGAGCTACATTTGTACGTTTTGAGGGGTTTGCTTTCTCGCATCGTTTACATTTGAGCTGCGCATTTGATTCTTATCTTACATAATATGGTTTGTCTTGGTTAATATTTTGGAATCTGAAAATGTTTGGGTACCAATTTACTCTCCAATGCATTTTTCTTCTTTTGTCTGAATTATGCACGTTTATGAGGTAGTCATCGTAAGCAGAAATTGTCCATTTCACGGATTCCCCTTTTGAGCTCCTTTGAGCATCAGTAATCTCTCTTCACCAGACTTCTGCTATCGTTTCCATCAAAATTTGGCATTCTGCAGGGCCAGCACAGAGGGGCCAATGAGTTATCTGCCTGGGAGTTCCATTATGATGCGCCAGTAACATCCCTTTCTGATTCTCAAATGCCGTAGAGAACATTCATGGATTGCATTTACTGAGATGCGCTCGTACAGAATCCTGTTACATTGCCTGTATGGCGGCAAAGATGTGTGAAAGAGGAAACAGAGGCCCCTGGGAAACTTTTAGTTGAAAATCCTACTAGGATCCCTTTGGAAGGCTAGATATAGTCCTTTGGCCTAAAATTTACCCCATGGAATGTTTCAATCCAGTGGATATTTCATACAATGCCTTAGGATTTATAGTCATGGCACCAAGTAGGCAGGATGCATGATAGACAGAGACCCATATTACCATTGTTGTCTAATCATATGTGTCTACCTTTTTTCAACACCTATAGCATGCTATGGTACGGGTTGGTTGCAAATAACTCGGCACTCCTATGAAGTACTTTTGTCGCGGGTTCAGGTCTCCGTTCTCCCCCTTGGCCGGGGATTAGATTTAGGAATGTGTGTTGTGTGAGTTATATACTTTGCAATTCTTTGCCCCTTGAAAATGAAAAAAAAAAAAGGCTATAAATTGAGTGAAGAAACAATATGCTCGATGACCAACTTTCTCGCACTTTGGGACAATTTGTTGAGTAGCTTCTGTACAGTTAATAAGCTCTGCATGCATGCCTGAACAGTTGGGAGACAAGATAGTAACGATGTGTTATATTTCCAAAAAAGGTGTAGCTATACTGTTCTTTTACCGCACCCAAGAGTTATAATGTTCATGTCTACCTTCCGTTGGAGAGTTGGATATTTCATCTTTTTGTGGTCCACTCCTTTCTCGGATCCCGCATACGGGAGCGTCACGCACCAGGCTGTCCTTTTTTTACCTCAATAAAAATGTATTGAACTGATGTATGCTGTACTGAATGTTTTAGAATTATATTTCTGTTATATGCTGAAAATGAAATATATTTTGCATATATCCTTGCAGATTAAGTCATCCAGTAGCTCCACAATCTATCCCTTTATGCTTTTTGGGGCAAGTTTCTCAAGCTATCTGTCACCCTGACGTTTAGCTCAATTCCTCCATCTTGCAACCAAATTTACTGAAAAATATAGAAGAAATGAATCGTTTGTGGAACTGGCTGCGACAAAAGGTACCCAGCTTTTGATCTCTCTGCTATTAAAGAAGCTCAGATTCTTCTGCAAGTGATCTTCCAGGGTTGCTGCTGATTTTGGCATAGATGTCAATTTCTTCTTCTTCCATGCAGTCATGTTCCTTTCTGTTGTCCTTGCCTACTAAAGAAGCAATCTGCAGGTCTTAATCTCACAATGCAGGAAATGGTGAAAAGACTAGGATTGTAATACACCCAATAGGTTCACATTGTCCCAAACATTTTTGTGAGGAACTGTGAAAAGGGATTTTGAAGCAGCAGGTCCAGTGATTGTGAAATGTTGTTATTGAACCACCTGTGGAGGTGCTGTTGAGTCATTCCAACCGGCAGAATTGTTGTCGGTCACCCCACGTGTCATTGCAGCACCGGACAGGCATGAACCCTGAAACTGTCATCAAAGATCAAGGCAATAGCATTCTCAATGTGATCTGACGCCTATTTATCATTTCTCATATTCTAGATCCCTTCAGTTTTCTTTATATGATTGGATATGCATAAGCAATTCTTCTTTTAGGGTAATAGAAGGATACTGGAGATCTTTTGGTGCCTGAATGGAGGTTTCTAAGCACAAGGAGCGTACATAATTAGCAGGGTGGGATTCCAGTTAACAGATTTGGCAGTGGAGAAAGGAAGATGCTTGATGCTGTTCAGGATTAAAAAAGGGCAGCCCACTGCACAAAGTTTCCACGTTTGCAGGGTTCGAGAAGTGGGCGGACCACAAAGGTTCTATAGTACACAGCGTTACCTCGCTGCTGTCCAGGATGTTTCTTGGTAAATATTTTAAGGGAGCACTGAGTCTGCTCGCAGGTAGAATGGATGGCTTCATGTACTGGTGTTTTGAGTGCTATTATGGGAGGATAATTCTAGTCTACATGCTACTTCACTTGCTGTTCAATCTGCCCGTGGAGAAGGTAGACATGATCAGAACTGCCCAGGAATCATGGGACTCTGAAGGAGCATTGGGCACCTCGAGTAACCTGAATCAGGAGTTTGATCTAGGCGTGGGAGCTGGAATCTCTTATCAGAGATCAATCGCCACAGGCTGCCTGTTCCTATCAGGTTCTTCTTTTTTCCTGGTTTCGAGTTGATGTATGACTTTCTCCTTAAAAGTTCAGGTTTGCTGGACATTCGCTTGCCAATACGTTACAACGCCACAGTGGCATCTATCAGCCAGTGATGCCCAGAAACAGCTTGCACGTTTGATCCCTTCCACCATAAACAGCTTCGACAACGTGTTGCTTTGTGGAGATCACTTCAAGGTTTTGAAAAGTCTGAACATTGGAGCAATTACTATTTGGTGGATGGTGGGAAATGGTTCACATTTTAAGAACTTTGCTGCCTCATTAGCAAGGCAGGGCACTTGCTATTGTATTTAGAAGCTTTTCTGTACAAAAAGGACAAAGAAAATCAAGTGATTCCACTTCTTGTCTGGTCAGATATTATGGGCATTTGTACTAACAGCTCTTCTATTGATCCAAACCACTCATTTATCTGGGGAATTAATGGTCTTGATTATAAAGCAATGAACCCCACTTGTATTTCTGGCTGGTTCATTATTGAAATGGGAACGCTGCAGTGATCCCCGACTTCACAACAAGTCACAATGTGGCCCCCAGTTTTACACAATGCTCGAGCTCCCCCTTTGGTCTCATGCCAAACAGGTATTTAATCATAAGGGATTGTCCAATCAAAGGTGGCTCTAGAGGATTTAGATAGGTTAGATATCAAATTTCATATCAGTTTAATGCCTTTAGCCTGTGATTTTTAGGTCAAAATTACATTTTTTGGTAGGGCGAGCATAATGAATGGCTCAAAATCTATAAATCAGAAGTCTCCCAATGTATTTAGAAAAGGAAGGCATGGCTTAGATAGGCCAGGTGTCAGATTTTATGCCCATTAGATAATTTATTCTATATTTATTTAAGTTAAAAAAATTACGAACTTTATCATAAAGCACTTAATGTGCTTACAATATAATATCTACCCTATTAGAGCCATTTTCAACTCCTAAATCTTTGAAGGAGGCAAATAAAGTGCACTTGGACTAAAATAAATTCATGATCTTCTGGCCAAAATTCACTACTTTTAAAAAGATACAAAAGTGGATTGCAACCAGTAAAATCTTCCCATCTAGTTCTCCCTATCTTACTCCAGAAAGGTCCAATTTCTTCCACCCAACGACAGAAATTCCTCATGCCACCTTAAAACTCATCGTAACCGCATATAGAAAAGCAATTTCTGATCTTATGACTGAAATCCACCACCCTGGAAAAGCCAGACAAGCCCTTGATTGCAATTAATCAGGGTGTCCCACCTCATTTTTCCCATTTGACCAGCATAATACTTCATATAATATCCTCTTTAAGCACCTACCTCCCTTTTCCTTTAGATGCCAGCCTTGTAGCGTTCAAATTTTCTATATTTTCTTTGGAAAATTGGAATTAAAATATTGCATTTTCTTTCCCAACTACATCATTAGGACCTTGTCTGATTTTTCTTCAATTATTTTAATTTCAACTGTAGCTTAGATGCTGTGTTTGGCAGCCAATACAGATATCATCCTTGTGTTCTCAAAACTTGAAAAATGATCCAGCCCAAGATTGCAATAGCTGTTGCGTAAACTCGCGTATGGTCCATACCCATGTAAGTAAGAATCATAGATATAATATTGGAGTTGGTGTATGTGAGTCAGCGAGAGAGTTTGTACATAGGGAAGAAAGAAGGCAAATGATCACCCGTGTAATCTAATGAGATAATATTGATCTTCCTCTCCCGTAGGATGGGTTTGGTCAAAACATGTAATTCCTATATAAAAAAAAAAGGTTTGATATATCTACTTCTTTGATTTTGTTTCTTGAATGACGATAAGAATCTTGTTGAAGCAGGAGACGGAGGTGCCAATACGAGATGGCTAGACCCATGAGGGTTTATTGCATGCCAACACTAGCCATCAAAGCTTTTTTGTTGGTACTAATCTTTGGTTTGTTCATGTTTCTTGGTTTCGAAAATCTAGACTATGATATGATCCAAATGAGCTCGCTCTTCTTCTTTTTCTTCTCAATGAAATCTGAACCTTTCCTTCTATGTTCGAATTAACATCCATATTCAAGAAAAACCTTGGTGCAATGATGGAGTTATGGTCATATGACCTTGAGGTCACAAGTTCGAGGCACAGAAATAGTCTCTTACAAAATACAAAGTAAGACTGCTTATTATAGACTGTTCTGGTTTGCCCCTTCCCTATCTTGGGCAGAAAGTAGGTACTGCCTTTTTTTTACTCAGGGTAATTACATCTTATAGATCTAAACCGTTCATTATATTTGGCATAGTTTAGCTAGACTAAAAATCAAATTTTATGACCATTGGTGGCTTTTATCCTATGTTTCGTTGGGTAAGAAATCAAGACAATTACATTTTTTTTTTTTTTGAAAGACCCAAAACAAGTGCTTAGAATTGTCTGAATTCACTGATTTCTGGTGAGTTACCCAATTTCTATATGCCTTGCACGATGAAGGAATTAGATCATCCAAAAAAATGCTCCAGACCCAGCATCTACTTTCCTCTATCATCTAATGAGTTTCCGTTGGAGTCCATGCTACCTCTTTTTGCTTTTCTTTAAATAAAATCTAATCTGTTCATTATGTTTGGCTTCAACATTTAGGTGATAAGCAAAAAAAAATGATAAAGTTAAATGATCCTAACCACTTGTTTTAGTCTTTAAAAATTTCTATAAAAGTCATTTTTTATGATTTTTCACACAAAAAAACATAGGACAAAAGCATCGAGAAATTTCATATTTAGCCTGCCTAACTCATTCCAAATCTAAGCCTAACTCATTCCAAATATGATTAGATGACTTAGATCTATACACAGAAGAAAAAAAAAAAAGAAGAGTTAGCATAACTCTTCTACAATTTTGAGCATGGACTCCTACCAGGACTCTATATTACCTTGAACGTGCATGCTCCAATTTTGTTCTTTCCCATCTGGCTGGCATTTCTGGCTGCTTTCATTTTTCCTTACGTTCACTTTTTCTTTTCTTTTCTTTTTCTGATAAGTAAAGGGCAGCCTTGGTGCACGAAGCTCCCGCCTATGCGGGGTCCGGGGAAGGGGCGGACCATAAGGACCTAAAGTACACAACCTTACCTTGCATTTTGAAAGAGGCTGTTTCCACTCCTTGAACCAGTGACCTCAAGGTCACATGACGACAACTTTTACCATTGCGCCAAGGCTTCCCTTCCCTTTTCCGATAAATATTTTATATAATTTCAGCAGTTTCTTTATTAGATAGAAATATCGAGTTTCGACTGGGGACTAAAAGAGTCCTATAGTCCTTCACTGAAAGCATCGAGAGAAAAGGAAAAAAGAAAGAAACATTCATTCATAGAAAATCTTCATCATCATTGAGACCTTATCCCAATTAGGGGTGGGCTAAAGGGACGGGGTTCGGGAAAGGAGTGGACCATAGGAGTCTATAGTACGTAGTCTTACCTTCCATTTTTTCAAGAGGTTTCCACGCCTTGAACCCCTTCCTTCATAGAAAGTATTAGATGCTAAACTCCAAGAGTATATACAAGAGCAACCTTCTCAGGAGCTTTGTCTCCTCTCACATTTCTTAATATGAAATTTTTTTTGAGATAATCCATATGAGTTCATAGTCCATCGACATTCAGTAGGAAAACTTTTCGATTTCAGGTGGGGTGCTGAACTTCTCATTATTGCAAGTGGCCGGTTAAGAGTTAGTGATTACTATTCTGGACTTCGTCGTCTTCTATTTCTGCAAGCGTTAAGATGGTTAGCTTATCCGCATTTTTTCTGCACATTAAGTAAGAAAATTCACAATTGCATTCTATACTCCATAAAAGATAATAATCGTTGAACTTTCTTTTTCCACAGTAAAAGCTTCCATTAAACTTCATTTAAAAGGGCAGCTCAGGTGCATGAAGCTTCCGCCTATGTAGGGTCCGGGGAAGGGGCGGACCACAAAGATCTATATAGTTTCCACGCCTTGAACCCAATGTCACATGACGACAACTTTTACCATCACCTTCTTCCATTAAACTTCATTTACATTCACTAATTCTTACTTGTAAAGCAGAAGAGAAGAAAATGATCCTAAATATACTCTCCTACATCCAAAATTCCGAACAGCCAGATGGTTTCCGCAGAGCAGACACATCCTGTCCTTTGTGGTCAAGCACATGAAATTGGTTTTCACATAGCAAGCACATCCTGTCCTTTGTGGTCGAACAAATGAATCAGCATTTTTTGGCATGAGAAATTTGGAACACTCAAAACTATATAATTTAACAGGAAGATACTTAAAAACAACACCACATCATCACTTTATGGATGATGAGAATTATAGAATATGTAAATTCATTTTCGGGCCACCCTTGGTATTCCACATCTCTAAAAAATACCCTAGATCGGTGGGAACTTATGCAAGCAACTCCCAAATATACCAATGTTTCATGGGAACCTTCTCGATCAGGCTATCTTTAGCTTACTCTGGATAGATCTGCATTAGAGAATCAAGGAGCAGCTGGGACAGTCAGAGTCATTCAACATGATGATAGAAAATTTACTGCAAAATATAGCATTTACATTGGAAGTCAATCTAACAACAGTGCTGAATGGTGGTCATTGTTCTTTGGGCTTTCTTTAACATCCAATCTCAATTACAAACTGTGGGAGACTACTAGTTGGTAGTAGAAGCAATGGCAAAGGAAAAGAGATTAAATTGAATGTAGAGGAATGCAAGGACCAATGCTTTTTCAAACAATGAGTTGATTTTCTAAAATTTCTTTTAAACATATATATCAAGAGGCTAATAGTAGGTACATCGGCCACAATGGCCTCCATCCAGCCCATCTATGCTCGGCAAAGATGTTGTCATTCATTTCACCAAACCGGATATCTGAAAACATGAAGCATTCAGACAGCCAACGATTTCAAAAATGATAGTATTGAATTACTCTTGAATAAATTATACTTAAATTCGAAACGCCATTCTGTCACCAATTAAGCTTTCGACCCTTGGATCCGGTCGCCAACAAACTCTACCAAAACCTTATATGAGGAAACAAGTCAAAACTGAAAATGGAAAAACATGCTAGTAGTTTTTCTAAAAGGGAAAACTCAATTGTCTGGAAAGCAGCAAAGGGGAATTTTTTTCAAGCAGCAACAGAGGGCTTGGAAGCAGCGGAAAGGCGAGATCTCTTCTTGGCCAAGCTCTCACTCCGCCGCTCCCGCTGCTCTCTCAATCTGGTAGCGAGCAGCTTCTGGTACTCGGCAGCTTCGGCCTTGGCCTTTGCAATCCTCTTCTTCTTATCAGCAATTCTAGCACGTTTCCTCTGAAGTGTCAGGGGCGTCACAAGCCTCTGAATCTTCGGAGCCTTGCTGCACTTCTTACCTGCACAAAGACGTTACACACAAGGGGGTAAGATTCCCATGCTAACCATTCTATAACAGACACAGACTACCAACGTAAGAGCATAGACAATGAGCAGACCCGCTCGGGTAAATGTAAACTCAACCAGTAGGTCAGTTGTCCAACCTGAAGTTTTAAATGGCACAAGAAATTGAATTGGCATCAGACACTCATATGACAACAACGTCTAAGCTTAGGACCGCTAAACAATCCACACCAAATCCTAGCCAGAAAGCATAGGACAGCTGGCCCATACATAATTCAACAACAAATGAATACATGACAAAGTTCAAACCATACTGATGAAGCACAAGTAGACTAAATCCATGCACTTGCTATTATCTTGGTTTGGAGTGCTGTACAGTGGAGCGTTGTATGCTGAATTCAGGAAGGATGAATCGCTCCTTTTGCAGAAACTCTCTCATTATTATTAATATAGCTATCAGCTTTTTAGCTATCTGACTCACAAATTAATCCTCTGGACTGGATGAGCAACCTTCTCCGGAAAGGTCCAACCATGATTGATCCAGAGAATTTATGTGAATACCTCATCATTGACTGGGAATGGAGTTCACTGCCCCAAAAAGCCCTTAAAAAATGCACCCAAGGTCAGGTTTGATTATTCCTATAAAAATATATGTAAGAGACTCATCTACTGGAAAACGAGGTAACAATCTTAGCGGAAGACTAACACGACCAGAAAATACATAACCCGCAACCAGTGCATCTGTTCAGAAAAAGGATGGGTGACATATTTGCAGTAACTGGTAAACATCACCAAACGAGACTCGCATGCAAAGAATTATCCCATCCCTAAAATGTTCTTCCATAATCATGGTTTCATGCTTAGTTATATGTTCTCAGCATGCTTAATATAATAGACAAGTCACAATGCAAAAGCTTACATGCGATTTACTTTTATGCAAATATGCGTATATTAAAGCCAAACACATGCAATAAGGATGCACACAAAGCAGGTGTTTCTAAGGATGCACACAAAACAGGTATAGAAACACGGACATGGGTAGCAAAAGATGGTAAAAAAAGGTAGCAAGTTCATTACTAATATGCAACAAAGAAATGCATCTACATCAGAATGAGAACATATCAACATACCAGATTTTGTTGTGAATGTTCGGCGATATGTGTTGACATACTTGCGCACATCATCATCCTTGGAAAGATTGAACAGCTTGCGGATCTTAGATGCCCTTTTAGGACCCCTCATCCTTGGCTTCTCTATGTCTGTCAAACCTGGAAGATCATTCTCCCCTGCTCCGACAAAACACCACGTTTAGATCAAAATTAAGGGCATAAAGAAGATTTGGATAACAAATATGCAGAAGATTTCAGGGCTAACCTTTTTTAACAATGACCAGATTCAAAACTGAGAGATCCTGGCTAACAATGCAACCACGAACTGACTTCCTCCGACGCTCTCCATTACGCCTTCCATAACCACGGAAACAAGGTGTCCCTGAGGAAAATAGATAGTGATTAGTAGAAAGGTATTACTAACTAGAAGTTTTAAAAAGCAATGGAGCCAGTAATAGTACCTCTGGTCAAAAGAAGACGGACACGACCAGGAGTTAGAACTCCCTGCTTCATTGGGAAACCTTGTTTGTCACATCCACCCATGATCTTGAAAACATAACCCTTGAACTCCTGCAGACGAGTGAAAATCACAACCACATTTTGGCTTCACTCCTACAACTTCAAACCTCAGCTATAAAGTAAAGATTTTATATCAATAACACAAATGATTTCTCCAATAAAGAAGAAAGCCGACACAAGAACAATTCATGCTGTTTTTCTGTTACTTCAACTAATTCCATTTACATCTGCAGGGACAACTCCCATTCGAAATACTCTAACACCCAAAGGAGAATGGTTTAAAGAATATACCTCACCAAGAGCATCTCCGCTGACCTCCTGTGAGATCCTCTTGTCAAAAAAAGCCCGACTGTTCAAAGAAAACAATTAGGTTTCAATAAAAAATATTTTTGAATTTAGATTCCATCCACAAACAAATACCAAAGAGCAGGAACCAGAAATGTAAATATGGAACTGACATCACTTGAGGAAAGATTGTATCTAAAAGAAAAATATCCAAAACAATCACCTTTCCTTTACCAAATTTCAAGGAGCCAAATGAACAGCAGCATATTTCAAAATTGTTTGTGGATCCACTAGACTGATTAATACTCAAGTATGAACAGTACTTCATTGCATGTTAATGAACATAAGACCTACTAATTGGTAATACAGATTCAAAGAGACAGAACATCTTAAAGTCATCAAATGTTTAGCTCTAAGTGATAAATGGAAACTTCATTCAGAAATGGTTAAATTTTGGACAGTTTAGAGATCTATACTTCTTAGGGAAGGAGACCATCCAGACATACAAGAAGGAGACTTACTTCGGCCCCATCATTAGAACCAGAACTTGAAAGAAAAAAAAACACACACACACAAAGGGAAAAAATATCAAGAAACAGTGGATGCATGGCATATTTAGATTTTTAGAACTCTGAATCATGGTTGCGCTGCTGAACTGCTTCCACTTTCTTATACTATGAAGTCCAAACAATGAAGCCAATCTAAAGTATACATAACTCAAACTGATCATACTCCACTTTATGCTTATCCAATTTAAAATGGCTTTTCTCAATCCCCCTGACCAGAAGCGAGAGTAAATAAAAAATCTCTCCAACTCACGTGCATGTCCAAAATCAAAAGCTTCAATATGCAAAGATACCACATGGCAGCTTGTAGGATATCTGTGCCAAATTTCGTCATTCCTATTTGAACAGAGAGACGAGTGCCAGAATCACATACTATTACTAATAATGCTTTACTAGTTCAAATATTTCCTCGAATCTATTGTCACCAACTAAATAGCTCCAACTCCCAAAAGTAGTTTCCTACCGGAGGAAAGAATCAAAAGGCAGTAATCTCATTTATATCAGCTAAATTTCATGCTGATTTAAAACCTTAAAAGCGGGTATGCAGGTATTCTGGTAGCATTGAGAAACTAATTCCCTCGGGCTAATAACAAATTGGGCACTTGACATTCTTCCCGAAACAGTGAAGTAGCAAATGATGACATGATAATCTAAATAACCAACTGTTTGAACAAAGTCCCTTACATATAACCCTCAAATGTTCCACAGCTGATGAAGAGTCAAAACAATGAAAATAAAGTAAGATAAAGGAAATCTTAACCCACGTCCTAATGAACAAAACACGCTACTAATTCCTTAATCTAAATCTGGGTTCCCAATCATACACCATATTGCTAATAATGCTTTTGGGAGTTGGAGCTATTAGTAATAATGCTTTACTAGTTCAAATACTTCCTCAAATCTATTGTCACCAACTAAATAGCTCCAACTCCCGAAAGCATTATTAGAAATATGGCGTATGATTGGGAACCCAGATTTAGATTTAAGGAATTAGTAGCGGGTTTTTTTCATTACGTCGTGGGTTTAGATTTCCTTGTCATGCCAGCGCATCCAGAAGTTCTTAGATTAGAAAAGGTAACAGTGACAAGCAGAGGAGTAGGTAAAAGAAAAGCTTACAGCTTCTGGTCATCATCGATTTCCAGTTTCTTCTGGCAACCAGTCGTCGGATTTGCGATATTGAACTGCAATAACAAAGGAGAAACTTAGAAAACCCAAACAATGAGGGAAAAAAACAGTACAAAATGACTCAAATTTTGTTGAAATTCCAAAAACTGGGGTAAGAAGGGGAGATAAATGAGTTAGAGAGAGTGAGAGAGAGAACCTTCATGGTTGATGTTGGAAGTGGATCTCGCCAGTCACAAAGCTGCTCCGAGACCTGGCGCTAGGGATTTCGAGAGGTGTGGACGATGTGGAATGGTTTGTTTTGTATGGAGAACTAGGGTTTCTGGATGAATTTGGTATTTAAATTACTGAAAGGTCGGTATCTTTCCTTAAAATTACCAGACCGCCATAGATTCCCTAATGCTGGGTCTAAATTGGTGGGCTCACTGGGCCTGTAGCCCAGAGCTTGTATGTACCTCAAATTAAGTCTTCGGAGGGTGTTAGTGGTGCTTGAGCTGAGTTGAGATGAACTGATACTCCTTATCATCCATTCTTAACTAACTGGTAATTACACTTGAGATGATGTGAGATTAAAATCATCTCTTTTCTCTCATCTCAACTTGATGTTAGTAGTGCTCAAGATAAAAAAGGCAGTCTCGATGCACAAAGCTCCCACATATGCAAGGTCCCAAGAAGGGGCAAACTATAAGAGTCGATAATAAGTAACCTTACCTTGCATAGGCTTTTTTCATGCCTTGAGTCCTTGACCTTAAGGTCACATGACGACAACTCTACCATTACACCATAGCTCAAATCTCAATTTCAACCTAATAAATTCCAATATAAACATAGCTCACTGTTAGTGGCTTACATAACACTTTATCTCATTTCATCCAGCTCTTTGCATTTTCATTTTGACGAGAATCATGTTTTTTCATCCCAAAATTCAGCCTCTTCCCTATATATCTTTTTGGTAATCTCAACCCAGTTTAAGTAATTATTTTCAGTCCATATCATGTTATCTTGATCCATCTCCTCCAACTCATCTCAACTCAGTTTAAGTGATTATTTTCAGTCTTTATTGCTTCAACTTCAGATTTCTTACAAAAAAGTGAAAAACCATATGACATGGATGATTCTAGTTCCGAAGAAACTGTATTCTTTATCAAACTTTATAAACTGTCTGTTTTGAAACATAACTTTTTAGCTGCTTTTTGGATGCTAGAATCATCTAAACCATATGCTTAGCCAACTATGACATGGTTGACGAACAACCAAAGTTTTTACTTAATTATATTTCTGTGGACTATGGATTGCAATAGCACATTAGTGCCCAGACTATTGTAATTTTTAAGCTTCATACGTAACATTAACTCTTTCACCCCAAAAAAATTAGTTTTTACTAACTTTATCAAGTTTTTATTTTTAAACTAAATAATTAGTCATTTGGAATCCAATTGTTAATTTTTGTTCGAGACCAAAATAATGACAGAAAGAAGGGAAGCCTTGGCGTAACAGTAAAAGTTGTCGTCATGTGATCTTGAGATCATAGGTTCAAGACGTGTAATTAGCCTCTTACAAAAATACAAGGTAAGGCTACCTACTTTAGGCCATTATAGCCTGCCCCTTCCGCGGACCCTGCATAGGCGGAAGCTTCGTGCACCGGGGCTGCCCCTTTTACCAAAACAATGACAGAAATGAAAATTACAAGCGTGCAAATATCTTTTATGAGATTAGGCCCATGTCCATTAGAAGAGATCCAATAACCTTCAATAGGCCCACCTGAAAAGTTCTAAAAGTGGGCCCATTATACACGTCTACTTTACCCGCACGTGCCTTCCATATGCTTCATACGTGGTTATGTTTTATCCATGTGCAAAGTTAAAACGCTTGGCGTGGGTTAGTAGAGCTCTCGTTTTCGTCCCGCTCTCTCCCTCGGCTGCAAACTCTCTTCCAAGAGCTCCTCCGCCTGCGGTAAGAACCGAAACCCTAAGTTTCTTCTTCAAATTTAAATTAAGATAAAACATTGTCAGAATTTCTTGAGAATGGATGCTTCCTTGTGTTAATGTTCTGATCTGCCCTAGAACATACACTGCACGCTAGCTACTTGAATCCTGCTCACCAAATGTTCGGAAAATTTCCCGGCTAAGTAATGTTTCGTGCATAGACTTTTCATGTTCTAGTTGCTTGTTTGTGACTTGTTGTTGCGACCCGGATTGATGCATTTTAGGAAAATACTACGAATCTCTGCATGTTTGTGAAATGAATATGGCGGTGCTTTTCAGGATAAAATTCATGGCGAAAAATACTGAACAGAAATTACAGAACTCATGGTCCATGCCAATGTGAAACCTAAAATGAGGATGATCATAACTCTCCAAACCCAACCTTGGTCACTGGAAGTTTACTTGTTAGCTAGCTAATCATCATTTTGATCAAGGTAGGGAGGGGAGGATGTCTAACTTCAATATGCTTGAAACTTTCTTTAATAACAGTGCCTTGGATAATTAGTCAAATTAGTAATGCGAGGTTGATTTGGAAAGCAATTGTATCATGGAATAATGAATTTTTTTCCCCTTAAGTTTGGGAGGGCACATCTTAGTTCCCTACAATAGTCGGCCTTGTTGACGAACATTAGGACTGATGTCACTTTTCTATTTTCAGTGGATAGTGCCAACAATGTTGTTGACATTGAATTGCCTACTGCCCATTTGTTGGGAAATCTGAAAGGGAAGAAGATGACATTCTGAAGCTATGAGGTGACTCACTGATGTCTTTTGACTGCAATACTGGTATCTTCAAGAGTTAGTTGCAGCCTGGTCCTAAGAAGTGTCTACTCTAGAAAATCTTGACATTGTTGCGGCTGTTTTTACTTCCCTAGGTTGTGTTCACCATGCTTTGTGTTTCATCTCAGGAGATTTTGCACTTCATGGAGTTCAGTGTTTTTCAGTTTGCATGAGGATTTCATGATCTTAGCATTCCATGCAACTTGTATGGTGGTCTTCTCCAAAGAATCACCACTAACATCTCAGCTCTCATTATGGTAGGAAAATACAGTAATTTGCTAAGCAAATGCAACAGTCACATCAAGCAAGAAGAGAGAAATGGCATTCTTGTATGCCCCACCTTTTCTTCATCATAGCTTACCATATTCATCCATGGAAGAATCACTGAGTAATTGTGCTGCCAGTTCTAGGGTCATAACTCTCATGCTTTTTTTTTTTCCTCCTTTCATGGAGGCAGGTCTAAGGTGTAGGATTTTGTCTGCCCCATAAACCAACTGATACCACTCATACGAGGTTGCCTTATTTCTCAGTACCTTGCATATCTGTGGAGACTATGGATGTGAACAAGTAAGGCCTTCAAACTGGAACATCTGCACTGCAACTGCTAAGGATGGTGGTCGTGCAGTTTATCAAAGTAGCTATCTTGCTGACCTCATGAATGATAATCTGGATAATTCTTTTATCATCTCCGGCTTCCTCTAGGAGTTGTTATTAGTTTGAAGAATTTGTGGTCCTTTGTAATTGAATGAATTGTAAAGATGTTCACTTCTTAACTGAAGAATACACTTTAATGCATATTACCGTTATTAAAGCTGCATGTGCAGAAGTCCTAGTTTATCTGTGTCTATGTTAAACATTCCTAGTTTGATCTTTAAAAGAATTGATTATAAGCTAGAAGAACAAGATTGCTGTTTTGCCAAGCCAAGGCAGGTCAGTAGTGGGTAAGCTCTGCACTTTTTGTAATCTGTTTTTCTGTTTGTTAATTGTATTGTTATCTTCTTCATAAGGACCTAAGTTTTCATGAGGTTATGTATCTCATGTTCATTAGAGGTTAGTCAAAAAAAAAGGGCAGCCCCAGTGCACAAAGCTCCCGCCTATGCGGGGTCTGGGGAAGGGGCGGGCCACAATGGCCTAAAGTAGGCAGTCTTACCTTACATTTTTGCAAGAGGCTGATTCCACGCCTTGAACCCATGACCTCAAGGTCACATGACGACAACTTTTACCGTTGCAAGAGGTTAGTCAGACAACTATTATTTTATTTCTGCTAGTAAAACATCAGATGTAGAGAAAAGCCCCTTCCATTTTCTAATTCAGTGTTGCCTTTCTCCTATATTTATCACTTTGTCCATCCTGCTTGTATTGCAGGGTTGAAAATACTGTGAAATTTCAACAGTGCAGATGTTGGTAAAAGGAAGAAAAGTTGGTGGTCGGGGAGAAGAAATGGCAACACATTATGCATTCAGTCCTCTTGAAGATGACATAATAATCAAGCACAGGCTTCTCACCCGCACCACCACCACCAGAGGTGAACCTCCATTGAAAAAGCTTCAGAAAAAATTTATATCTTTTGTCCTTGAGATCGACAAGGATGCAGATAATTTTAGTGACTGTGAGAGGCTATACAAAGCCTTCTTACAGGAGATGAACACTTTTGAGCTGCCTCTTCTTAAGAGCAAGGCAGTCATTGATGCGAATATTCGAGAAAAGGGGAATTTCAATGAACTGCAAGAAGACATACGTTGCCAAATTTCGCAGGCACAGGCTGATACAGAAGATCTGAAGAAGCAGCTTGAAGAGAGTAAGATTGAGAGGCAACACAAGGAGGAGTGCGAGGCAATCAGAAGACTAATTGCTATGCAGCCAGCAAGGTCAGATACCCAGAAGGTTATATCAGATCTTGAAAAGGAGATTGCGACCTTGGAGGCGGAGAATACTGCTGGCTCAAGGACATTAGAGCTTCGAAAGAAACAATTCTCTCTTTTGTTGCATGTGGTGAGTGGCATTGACATTAATTTGGGTTTTTTTCTTGTTGGATCCCACTTCATAGGAATAATTGATGAAGTCCATTTTTCAGGGACGGTTATCTTTCTGATGCTTTTCCTGTTATCAGTTAATTGATCTAAATGACATAAATCACATGCTTCACATGTTGAAGTCATCACCTCAGTTGCAATGTTTCTCCGCTGCTCGATGGTCTCCGATGCAGGCCTGTTCATGAAACAGGAGAAAATGCCTCCACATTATTGAATATTTGTTGGTGTAACTGGTGTATGCCTGTTGATTGTAAAGTGTCAGGATTGCGAGGACTGATATTTGGGAAGCAAATTGCTTCTCAAAGCTGGTAGTCGTTGGTGTCTTCTGTGTTCTAACCTTCATTTCTGCCTGCATTTGGACAGGTAGATGAATTGCAGAATACTATAGAAGAGGAGCAGAAGAGCTTGGCTGAGGAGCTGAGGCTTGCCATGGAAGAGCATAAGAACAACATTGAAGACGCTAGTGGAGGTTCAGAAGCCATGGCCGTGGATTAGTTTGATGTATATTTGAGATCTGAAAACAATGGTTGTGCTTTCAAATGATTTCAGTTTTGTGCATCATTTCGTTCCTGGGTAATGCAGCGACACTGCTCACAAGCCAAATAATAGCCTAATTGGATTCCAGTAAATGACCGACGTGTGATGGCATCATTGGGATCTAATTAGCTTGCATCTTAGTTCTGCATGATGCTTATCATGGAAGAGGATGAGAACGGTATTGATGATGATAGTGGAGGTTCAGAAGCCATGGCTGTAGATCAATGTGAATCATGTGATGTATATTTTGGTAACTGCCAAGTTACAACAACCTTTTAAATTATTTCTGATTTGTGCATCATTTGTTTTCTGCATTGTTTGGTAATAAATTTGTTGTTCATGAGCACAAATTATTGTCTAATTGGATTCCAATAAGTGATCAACAGGTGATGGCATGATTGGGATCTAATTAATTTGCAACCAAACTCGGCTTGTGTTGGCCTGTTGAAGGTGATGGCAAGACCGGGAATTTCAAGTTTGCGAATATTAATGGAAAAGGATTTTAAATGGGTTCAGTCTCTCGTTGGCAGAGGGATTCACGGATTAGTTTTGCCACGGTTTGGATTATCTAGGCTAATCCTTCCCTAGAAATTATTCCCAGCTTTTACATTTCATCCCTATTTTGATACATTTCGTTTAACAATGGATAGATCGCTATAAAGAGCCCCCTTTGAATTGATCATCAGGGTTAGCAAGAAACAAGCAATATTTCCTGATAATGAATCCAATTTGACTGGCTCTTGTAATTTATGATGATTTTGCATTGCACTCACATCTCTAATGATTGAGGTGGAGAAACCTCAAAGCTCAAGGGGGGAATAGATCGTAGAAAATGTAAAATGTACAATAAGTTTGTGCAACTTTCCTGCTGTCTGAACCATTAAAACCTATGTTGAGCCAATCATCTTCAGAAAAGCATGTTTACTGCTCTTTGGTTGCTCCAAGCTAGCTGGCTAGTTGACACCATTCTTGAATGAAATAATGAAACCTGGTCAAATGATAAACAGTGATCTTTTGAAGATCCATGTGTATTAGCACTAGCACAGCATTGAATAGATGTTCCAGGGTATTTGAGCTATCTTGCTTGATTCATAATTGACTAAGATTAATTAGCTGAATCCACAAACAAATGCCGTAGAGCTAATACTCAATAAACAAAAGCTACAGCCTTGAAAAGAGTAAAGGATTTTACAACTGTATGAGATGGGATAATTTAATTTACATGTGTTACTGTATCGTGGAGGAAGAAGGAAAAGTAGAAGGGAATAGGTCTCTCTCAACCCAATCATCTGGACCCCTTTCCAGAATGAGGGCCACAGAGAGAGACGCAACTAAACACATTGACATCCAACATTCTCAGCATTGAGGATTCTCTTGTTTTGGGTCATTAGCAGGGAACTGTTTTCTTTACACTTGGACCATCTTGACATCTTCTTCTCCT
Source organism: Warburgia ugandensis (assembly GCA_035236585.1). Taxonomy (NCBI): domain Eukaryota; kingdom Viridiplantae; phylum Streptophyta; class Magnoliopsida; order Canellales; family Canellaceae; genus Warburgia; species Warburgia ugandensis. The sequence continues at coordinate 3,018,018 of CP141131.1, read as the reverse complement.
TATTCTTCCACAGCCTTGCAGCCAAGGATGTAAATAGACTCCTAACATAAGTTACCACTGCTGCCATGAAATCTCTGCAATAAAGAAAATTACAATTAGATAACAAAAACCTTGCAAGAGAGTGACCAACAACCTAAGAATAACAAGTGATCTGTGAGGCAGAGAATTGGTATTATTAATTGCTACAAGGGAATTGCAAGACATGATGAAGCTTAAAATTACTTCATTCATACCAAAAAAATACATAGATTTCAACTTGTTCAGACAAATTCTAATAGAGTTCTTATTGTGCAATAACACACGAATGCAGAACTTCTTTATTTTAACTGTCACTATTTTAACAATCTGCACTGCAACTGAAACAAGATTCAGTTGTGTCTTGAGCATTTCTGTTTTTTTAAGGCAATTCATGTTGGTGTCAGGACTGCTCCAATTAAATGGGGAAAGATGGAACCATCAGGGACTTGAGTCTCTTCTGTCTGTCGTCTCTGAATTGATAACATGTAAATCTTATGAAAAAGATGGCTGGTTTTGGCGCAACAGCAAGGAAAATCCACACTAGTGAAGACTATTAAACAGTACATGCAGCAGCAAGCAGTCAGTATAATGCTAATTCTCAATACAAAGATATAATGACCTGAATAAAATTCCATCTTACTAAACTCTTTATGATGTATATGGCACTGTTTTTCACTCCTTGAGGCTGTTGGTGTAAATAATGTTGTTAGTTGTGCTTAGGTCTACTATTCGACTGGAAGGAAATTCTCGCCAACTCTGTCAGTCTCGACTTTTTTGCATGCCAGGAAGTTTGATTCCACCAGTGAGTTGCCAGCAAATTCATCATAAAGTTGCAAAGCCCTGTGAAAAATACCCATTCCCAGACCTAATTATGATTTAAACCAATACCAGGCTGCAGTACAACTCAACAATATTGCCAATACGATTTCTAAACACTGCTACAATAGCAGCTCAACCAGGATTATCTTGGAAACTGCTCTCAAAGTTCACATCTATCAAGTTCCGGGCTGTTGGAATCCATCTTAAAGTGATCTTATCCAAGCTTCTACAGGTACTGATTAATCTCCAAGTCTTGAAACAAATAAGCATTCCATACACCTCAGATGGATTTTTGTTGTGGAAAGTTTCTCATTTCAGTCATGAGTGACACGTTTACAACAATAATGAAATACATGCTGCATCCATCCTTTAAAATCAGCTTACAGAAAATTATTGTTAGGACCTATACCATATGAAAACATCTAAAATTATGCCATTGTGTGAAATTTTTGCCACAAGGGAACAAGTGACAATTGAATTCCTTCTCACATATAATTGATAACCTGAACTTTTGCTTGTGAATTTCATAAGTATTGCGCTTTTCTTTTATTGCTTTCCAACAAAATGCCTCCATTAATAGTGGTAATGGTTCTTGCCAAACACTCAACCACACGTGGAAGTCTTCCCAGGATCATTGTTTCCCTTTTTTCTTCTAGAATAAGAAGAAATGCATCAAGCAGAAGGAGAGAATACACAAGAAACTATCTACATCAGCAAACCAAGATTGAGCTCTTTCTGAAAATTGCTATAAGGAAAGCCAACAAGAACACATCATGTTCTCTGACCTTACATATCAAAAGAGCTCCCAACTGCTAATAGTCAGGACCAAGGGATCTTTTGAATAGCCTACAACACCGTAACATGAAGTTTTTCTGATTCAAGTTCAGATCATGAAGTCCAAGGAAGTTGAATTTTAACAACTTGACACAAACTTTCTTATCACATGGATTATGTTGTACACTGGGGATAAGCATCAGTATAACAGAGGTGGATTCAGCACTTTATAGTGCCTTTTCTCTTTTCTCCATCAAGGGCCATTTCGCACTGATGTTAAGTGGACCATACAGTTAGCTGTGACATAAATAGCAATACAGGAGGGAATTTTATTGAAAAATGGTGCAATGATGGTGAACAAGTTCTTTTATGCTGAGGAAACAGAGTAATCAATTGCTATATACATATATCTTCATCATTTCCAGAAACACGAATTCTCTAGATGAATTTTCCAATTTCAGTTTTTAAAACTACATCAAGATGCTCATGCATAACTTCGTCTAATTCTATGTGCCTTACACCAAGTCCACTAGATCATAAATCGCAAGGAATAATCATCATAGACATCACAGGGAAGAGCACTGAACTTCAGGAAACTCAACCAAAGAAAAGGTGATGAATAATAACACTTGAACAAATTGAGACCAAACGATTCTATATAACTACCTTATGCATATCACTAGAAACATTAATAGTAGAAGAGTTACCAACTAATCACTCAAAAAGCACTGCTGCTTTAAATTGAGAAAGGATGTTGACTTACAGCGGGGAGCAGGGAGACCGACCACCATTGACGTAGTAAAGAAACAAGTATGCATCATAATGCTGGCCATTGATATAATAAAAATTTGACAATCTTCGTAAACACTTAAATAACATCTTCCTATAGAAATGTATGGCAGGATCATTGTAAGAAATGACATGCAAGTAAACCGCTCGGCAAGTAGGAATGCTTGAAGCATAGTTTATAACCTCCCGAATAAGTGAAGTAGCTGCCAATAAAAAAGGACGCATATACTTAATTAGGTGATGAAAGAAGTATTCAGTGAGTATAGAACAGAAGAAGATAAATACCTATTCCAAGATTCCTGTAACGTTCAACTACACCAAGTGTCAGAATGTACACTAGTGTTTGATCTGTCCTTGAAGAGTCATATCCGAGCATGTCTCCTATCTGTCACACCAATACAGTTGAAATAAAATTGCTGTCTTTAAACAAATATGAAGGTCACTTAAATTTTAAAATATCACAATTTTGGAACGCACATCACTTTCTTTTGCTAGAACAATTCTGGCAGTGACAAATCCAATGAGTTCATCATTTTGATTGTCGGGTCCACTACTGTCAACAGCTGCCCAAGAGATAATGTCACGGGCATTGACAACATTGTGAAAGAACTCTGACTCATACCTGCAAGCACGATTTTTTGAAATAAGATCAAGCTATATAAATGAACTGAGTGCTGGGCACGCAAATAGATCAGGATGTATCACTATGTGGCCAACAAAATGGGTATATGCTGGAGCTAATCTCACCTTATAGGAAACAAGGCAGCATGGATACGCTCAAGAGCTTCAAGATCAGATGGGCGTATATGCCTATAAGCTATAGTTGGACAACGTGCAGACTCCATGACTACCATTAGTACTTTTACTCCCCTTCGAGAGATTGATATATTACAAAAACATGCACAAGCACATCTGTTTCCATCTATGTGGTGTCCACCATGACAGTTACATCATTTTCTCTAGAATAAGTTGTAGCACTCCTGCTCTTTGTTAGTTCCCTGCAATTAGAAAAGAAAATGCACAATAAAACTTCCAAGAATTGGATTCTAACTAGAAGCTACAGTGTAATAAATTGTCTCGATAGTATTACTGTGTATGTTCACAGTTCAAAAGAATGTGTATAGCCAGCCTACAGCAGCCAACTCAACCGGTATGAAAAGGTGTAAAGAATTAGAAAGGGAAGAAACAGTCAAGCAGTAAACTCCTCTTTTTCCTTTTCTTAATGCATCCAGGCAAAGTCAATACTTCTTTTCTCTTCAGAATTTTGAGGGTCCCTCACATGATTTACAAAAAAGAAAGTTATGTTAGAAACCGACAGCTTTCTTCCTTCAGCACAAATCAACTGGTTATGACCTATGACCATAGCAAACTCCATTTATTTCTGATCCTCACAGAATTTTATCTCTTGAACCAGATTGAAATGAGGCAGCGGAGGAACTAAGATTCTTCAGATCTTTCTTCTTTTATCGTTTCTGACTAAAGATCCTCCAAACATAGTATCGATGTATAAAAATCTACGAAACAAGTCAACAATCACTAAAGAAGTAAAAGGACATCTAAAACTTGTAGATTTATCTAATCCTAGATGTACTGATCAGAGGATTCTTAGTTCCTTACACAACATCCAAGGCCAACCAAGTCTTGCTGTTTATGCACAATATAAGATAGTAAAAATACTAGATAAAGCAACTCCAGCTTCTAAAAAATTTGTGTCCTCTCATTCTTTTTCTTTGATGGCCAATAAGCTTGCTTCAAATCAGCAACCTAACCGATGTAACCCTTCTGTTCTGCAATCAGAACAACATGACTCAAATCCAACTACCATTAAAAATACTAGATTCCTCAAGTCAATGAGGCATGTTATCATTTACAATCGAACTCTGGATTTACATCTTCACCATTATTCCATGTTAAACCATGATAATTGAAGTAAAATCCAATTCTGTACGGGCAAAATTTACTAGAAATGTATTTTTTTTCCTAGTAAAATAATTTCAGAATCAAATGATGCAAAAAATATCAAATTTGACAATAAACAGAATGTCCATATGACTCAGTTGTTTAGGAAAATCCTAGCTAATGCTAAACAACCAATGTAGCGTTAACTAGATCTCGCTTATATCCTTAACAGGAAAATTCAAGTGTTATCATCTTATTTCTAGGAGAAGTGTAAAATCTACAAACCATCACTAACATAATATTCAGAATAGTAATAATCCAATGTCTTTGTGCCACCCACAAACTCTAACCAAAAAACAGAATTACTTGAAGAGAAACGACACAAACACAGAAAATAACCCAACTGAAGAAATTTCATTGCTATGTATATCTTAAAGAAGGAAACACAAACTTCATCCAGAGAAGCAAATTGGCAACATATGCCCACAAATTCCAAATCTTTTTGAAATATCTCATTTTATCGTAAATTTTGCCAAACCCATCCGAATCCAGTGGTCGACACCACCATACTAACAAAAGCCAAAATTTTGGAAGGCCGCTATTCTCCAAATTTCCCCACAAAAATCAATTCCACCATTTTTAGAAATTGCAACTCACAGACAATGATTTTATATCAATCGTGGGAATATACCAAACCCAAAATCTGAAATCAGCAGTTACAATCACCAGCATATCATAATTCCCAGATCACCAAATCAAAGATTCAATCACCAAAAGAAAATAAATTCAAATAAGCCATTGCTACCATACCAACAAGCCCCAAATCACCAAAATTAAACCCCTAACCAGAAATATCAACACCCACGATCAATAACGAGAAAAATAACAAAGCCCATAAATTTATATCCTGAAATAACTGGAAAAAATGGTGCGAAGATTCAAATCTTGGGGGAGAAAAGGATATGTGAGTGTCTCGAGGGAAAGGAATTGGAGCCTTTACCTCCTTTCCGTGGTGTCATTTGACAGATCGCCGTTGGATTAGGACTAAGATTGAGATGCTTTCTTTCCTTGCAGACAACTCTAGAGAGAGAGAGAGAGAGACCCAAACACCGAAAATCTAGAGAGAGAAAGAAATATGATACATACGATTAAGCTTGGATCTTTCTTTGACTGTTCCACGAGGAGGAGCAAATGACGTAGCCCTGAATCTGATTTCTCAAGGCAGAGCCACTCTACATCTCTGTTTGTTTTTGGGAAGATCAAGAATTCAGGTGGGCCCATTTGCTTGACAATCTTAACCTTTCCTTTTCTGGAGAAATTGCATGGCATCTTCATAATGCTAGCGATCTAAGCCATTCAACTGGATCATCTTAGCCTAAGCTGCATTCAGTTCTAAAATGGACAGTGCCATTCATTTTACAAGTAAAAGAGATCACTTATTAAAATCATCAGATGGTTGGGATTTTGATCCGTAAGACTATCTGCGACAGGAGCCAAATGATGATACCCAAAGCTGGGTCCACATGTGCTTTTCGTATTTGCCTAATTATAGTCCATTACTAGCAAGGGCAATGCTAAACTGACGGCTGCATTTTCTGAAGGTAGTCTACATGCCTTAGGGATTAACAAGCATGTAATTTGGATAAAATTAGCATCTAAAAAGCAATTGACAAGTCGCAGATAGTTTAGAAACTTTATAATTTCTTAGAAGCCAAAATCATCCATACCATATGATTTTTTACCAAGAACAAATCTAAAGTTGACGCAATAAGATAAATGATTCCGATCATACAAAGGTAGGCTCTAAAGAGTGTAGTCACTTGACTGCAGTTTCATTTTTTTGCATAATAGTGCTGTCACTTTAGCATTCCTCTTACTAGCATATCTCCTCCCTAGAGAACATACTAGCTCTCAATGATATGATTTGAAGAGAGACAATGTTATGTTCCTAAACGGGGCCATCTTGTGGTATGCGACATGAGATGACCCACTGGTTTAGAACATTGGTTTAAGAAATTAACTTGACGTGTTCCATCAGTCTTTGGCTGTCCATAGGAGCGATGAGCCCGAAGATAGTGTATTGTTTATGGTGTCTTCTGATGACAAACCATTCATGTTTCATTAGCTTAGTTATCATTCTTGGAGTGCTCTCTAGTGATCACAACACTTGGGAACCTATTGGTAAAATCGCATCCGTTGAGTCAGAAAAATCAGAAGGACGTATTTGATCAACCAAAGATGAGACCCATCACGTGAAAGCGGGGCACAGTACAGCAACTCGAGTGGTACCATTGGAGGACCAAACCAGTGATATAGGCCTCAAGATAATCTGTTCATTACCACAATGGCTACTGCAATACTACTTGGACAGCTCTATTTTATTGGGAGCAAGAATATGAGAGAATGTTTAGACAAATCTGATCATGATTCTTCTTGGGAAAACACTAAAATTGGCCCTCTCCAATCTAGAATCATTAGCTGTGTAATTATATCATTTGCTTGTTCAACAAATTCTCCAAGAGATCAAGATTAAAGGGCCCCGGTTGAGGGTTTAAACGAATCTGATCATGATATCATGAAAAGATGAAAAAAATTAGTGGATAGAATCCTAACTGAACTGAACATCAAAGAACTTAATAACATCAAGAAGTTGTCTCTTCATTCTACAGTGCTAGAGGCTAGAGGTCCTTGACATGAGCAAGGATTTCCTGGTCCATCTAAAGACTAAATGGGCTCACCTGTTTTCAATAAGGCTGGTGAGGGAAAATCCTCATTGTTAAGCATATACCTGAGTACATAATTCTGAATGAGGCTAGAATTTCAGGGCATGCATTTATGTTAGAATCTGCCAAGTAACCTCCATATTTAAGAAAGTTTTAGCTATAAAAGGACAGCCCCGGTGCACGAAGCTCCCACCCATGTGGGGTCCGGAGAAGGGGCGGACCATAAGGGCCTATAGTAGGCAGCCTTACCTTGCATTTTGCAAGAGGCTGATTCCACGCCTTGAACCTGCGACCTAAAGGTCACATGACGCCTGTTGCGCCAACTGGGTAGAAGATTAACAATAACATTGGAAGAAACATAGTCATGTCCTCCACCCTGAAACAATGAAACTCCATGTGAACTTTCCAAACTGCACAAATTTACAAAGACATGATGGAAACGTGGAGTGCATTTGCCTATTTACAAGAGAGAGAATCTATATTGGAAGAATATCACTATCCAATTACAGATGCCACTAACTTGAGTAAAACTAGAACCTCGGGATTCAGTCAATAAAAATTGAACTACAAAAAGGAAAAAAGGAAGGAAACTAGAAATATGTTTACATGCCGCAACAACGAGAAATAGATTCACCCAATTGACATTTAAGCAAATGCTTCAATAGCATGAAACAAACAAAAAAAACTTCTCTTGTTATCATAAGTTGTTGTCATGGGGTGCTCGAGAGGCAGTGCACTTTGCTGCTTGGTCTGAGGCTGTGGCAAGGCCTTGCAACATTCTAATGATCTCTGTTGTATCTTCCAAGTAATACTTGGCTTTACTTGGTTTTTGGCCAACTGTGCAAGCAAATACTTCTGCCACTGGAGACAGAGACGGCCCAGCCAACGCACTGGAAAAGACTTCAAACATGTCCTCATCTGACCTATCATCACCAATGCATAGAACGAAATCTGGTAAAATGCCCTTGTGTTGCATCATTGCCAGAAGGTGTTCAGCCACGAGACCCTTATTGACACCCTGCACATTGGAATTGTGTCATAAACGATTAGGTAACACAACGACTGGAGTAATTGATACAGAAGCTGCTTCAGCGCTCCTTCGTACTCACCAGTGGCTTGACTTCTACAATATGTTGGCCACTCTTGATGGATACTGGCTCGTTAACAAGTACACTCTCGAGGTGATCCAGAAGTTCCTTAGCTTGACACGACCCAAAATCAGGATCCGCATATTGATAGTGCCAAACTAGTGCACTTTCTTTGCTTTCTACGGTAGAACCATCTGTTGTTTCAGTATACACCTTCATGACAGACTCGGCTATCTGCTTCCAGTCAAAGTCAACTACGAGCAAACGATTTTCCCAATCTGCATTGCTATTTGGCCTGAATGTACAATTTCACATATGATAAAGAGTCCAAAGAACAAAAACTCAATTCATTTTCAGGAACAATGTATGCTACAAGCCAGAAGAACGATTTTTTCTGCCAATGTGCAGACAATCAGAACTATGTATGTAAACATATACACCACAGAAGTTTCACAAAACTTTATCATCTAAAAGTAGCAATGTCTGGCAGTATCTTGATACAAGAAAAGCAGTAAGAATCTCCTTAAGAAATGCTGAAATCGTGATGAGGAAACACAAACATATAAGTGGTATATGAACAGAAGTCAATGTGTACCTTATGAAGTAGCCATGCTCAGCTGCGATGCCTAGTTTTTCACAGGAAGAAAACCACTCACTGAGAGTCTTTTGGTCTCTTCCACTAACTAGAAAGACGACATTTTTGGGATCCTTGCACAAGCTGTTCAAAATATTGATAGCCTCAGGATTCGGAGTCTTGTTAATAGATGTCTGTGGCATCATAGTGCCATCATAATCCAAAAGAATTGCCCGATATTTTGTTCTTTTGTAAGCTGAAACTATATGCTCAACAGAAAGTTTCCGGAAGTTTGGATCAAGGGCAATAACCCTGAAGCCTAAGCCAAAACCAATACCCCAGCACCTCCTCCTTACATGGTCTCTACATGCCCGCTCCAAGTCCTGGTGAAAGCTATGTGCCCAGTATCCAACATCATGGGTACTAACATATTTATAATGCTTTTCATGCCGCAATTGTTTCTCCGACTCTGGCATTACCAAAGCAGAATCCATAGCTTCAGCCACAGCATCAATGTTCCACGGGTTCACACGAATGGCTCCGCTAAGTGATGGCGAACATCCAACAAATTCAGAGACTACTAGCATGCTCTTCTTCGATGCTGATGGGCCCAGTTGCAAGATCTCATCTAGTTTATCATTACCATGCCGGCTAATAATATATTCATAGGGTATGAGGTTCATTCCATCTCTCACTGCTGTAACAAGACAGCACTCTGCCATTACATAATAAGCAATTCTCTCATAGAACTTAAGAGGGCTATCAATTAAAACAATTGGCTCATAACCAGGCCTCCCAAATGTCCGGTTTATTCTCTTCACTGTGGTATACGTCTCTGACTGCACTTCCTGGACATCCTTTCCTCTGCCTCTTGCAGGATTTGCAATTTGCACCAATACAACCTTTCCTCTCCAATCTGGATGTTGTATGAGCAACTGCTCCATGGCCAACAGCTTCAAGCAGATTCCTTTAAATATGTCCATGTCGTCAACCCCAAGCAAGACAGTTCGACCCCTGAACTTGTCCCTGAGTTCAGCAACTTTATCTATGGTCTCTGGAAGGTTAAGGACGGACTGAAGCTGACCCAAGTGAATCCCCACAGGAAGAATTTTAATGATTACAGTGCGCCCATAATATTCAAGTCCGATATAACCCCTTTTGGACTGATAGGCAAGGCCAAGCATTCTGCTGCAGCAAGAAAGAAAGTGTCTGGCATAATCAAATGTATGGAAACCAATAAGATCAGAGTTAAGAATTGCTCGCAGAAGCTCATCCCTTACAGGGAGAGTCCGATAAATCTCAGATGAAGGGAAAGGGCTGTGGAGGAAAAATCCAAGCTTTACCCTGTTAAATCTCTTCCTTAAAAAGGTTGGTAATACCATTAGATGGTAGTCATGAACCCAAACAAAATCGTCATCTGGGTTTATCACTTCCATTACCTTGTCTGCAAATATCTTGTTCACAGAGACATAAGCCTGCCAAAGAGAACGATCAAAGCGCCCACCTAGATCTGGTGAAAGTGGAAGCATGTAGTGGAACAAGGGCCAAAGTTGCTGCTTACAGAAATCGTGATAGAACTTACTGAAAAGATCAGGAGGAACAAAAGCAGGAACGCACTTGAAAGTCTCAAGCAAAGTCTGTGAAACATCATCCTGATCACTCAGATCAATCTCTTCTCTGAGGCAACCAACATATATGACTTCAACATCTTCCCCCAGACCATCTTTGAGCTGCAAAAGCAATGAATCCTCATCCCAACTAAAGTTCCAGCCTTCCCCATCCTCTCTTCGATGAACACGAACAGGAAGCTGATTGCCAACAATTATCATCCGCTCCTGAGAGACAGAGGAGGGGACATCTGAACTGACACTGTTGCTATTATCATCATCTAGTTCCGAAAGAACTCCAGCCACTGTCATAACTCTAGGGAGCCTCTTCCCCAAACGACCAAAGGACGGAGCATCACCAGAAGTAATCTCCAAAAGATTTGAATAAGATCTTGAAACCATTATCACAGACGAGAAACAACCTCAAGCTATTTGGGAAGGAAAAGAGAGATTACCGTTCCTCTTTCCCCAATATATGCAATCAACTTCTACAGAAAAATAGAAACAGAAACAAACTCTTCTCAGTTCACAGTTATAACCAAATCATCCCAAGAAGGACTACCATACACAAGCTTCACCACATGAAGTCCCAAAATTTCACTACAAACTGATAATTTGAGAGGCAAAAAATAATCCTTCTGAAACTGATCAAAGATTCAGAGTTCTCTAACAGCTAATCCAACAAAAAGTCATACCAATACCATCAGATCCTCCAGAGTGATGAATAGATAGAGCCCGAGAAACCTTTCTGGACTCAATAACAAGATGTTCCTCATACGAATTTGGTTCAAATATTTAAACAGATAATCAAATCCTCAAACAGTTAAAACCCAAGTTCTAAAATAAGGAAATCCCAAGACTAATCAAATGCAACCCAGATAATCTTAAAAGATCAACCAACTACCACGAATTCCCAACAGCTAAACTGACTGTAAATCCACAATTCTCAACAATAACCTCCAAAACAAGTTAAAAGGTCACATTGTTCACCAAGAAAATGTCAACAGAAAACCACCCACCTAGAAATCCACAGAACCCAACAACTCTAATCAACACAAATCCCTTCAACAGAGCTCAATAAAATTAACATGCAATAACTACCTCACTTCATCAAACTAATGACCACCCAGTAGAGCGGAAACCATCTAAAACATATTCAATCCATCAATGAACTCAACATGACAAGCAATGAAAACAAACCTCGAATATATTAGCCAGGGCTCTGTATAGACTGAAAGAGCTGCAGAAGTTACATTGAAACGGAATTGAAAAGGAAGTAACAGAAGGTGGAATTACAGGCGGAGATAAAAGGGCTCTCAAATGATGGAGAAGTGGAAAAGATGAGTGAGAGAAACAGTCAGGTTTTGGAAAGAAGGGAGAAAATAGGGAGCTTTTCAACCCTTCTTACTACTTCGCATAAAGATATTTGGGGCCTGACGTATGAAGGCTTTGGACAGAGCACTTGATTCTCTCTCCATCAGTGAGTGTGTCTCTCTGTGTCGATAGGAGAGAGCAGCCAGGAGTTAACTCAAGATTTAACCATGGTTAATCCACGTGCCAAACTAAGTACCTAACGAGCTAAGCCCTTCTCATATCTGGCTTCTGATGCTCGGCTCGGCTTAGTCCTATTGAAACTGTGGGTCTGACTAGGTGGGTCTAGATTTTTTAAGCGTTGCTACGATCAGATAATCCCAACCCTTAATCAAAGGTTCTACGAGAAGAAGAACGGTAAATGAGAGCACCCTACTTCTGCAGAAGCACTTTACTCTTGCACAAAGAGACCTTATTTTTTGAATGATCCAACTCGTTCGTCTGGTTGCTTCTACTTTGAACGAGCAAAAGCGGTTAAATGATTTTAGCATATGAAAAATTTATACTTTTGATCTCAAAAAGGACGACAACGGTGGTCTAAGTTCATAAAAAAATCATTGCAATTTTTTTGCCATGAGATATTAGAAGCTGAGGCTATTAGATAAACAGATTAGATCATCTAACGGTGGCATGCTACTCGAGCTGCTCTTTCAACAGTCCAAACAAGTTATCTATTAGGCCTCGAAAACAAACTATGGATGAGCACCGCGACCTCAACTTCCTGGGATAATTCTATACAAATCATAGAAGAAACCTTACATAATTATCATCAAACCATCCATGAATCAAAGGCTTGGATTGTAAGATGAGGAGAACATTGGCAGCAAAGGCCAACAAATAAACAGTGTAGATCATTCAACAACTGGGTCCCACTTGTAAGCACATACATCACACAATAATTCCGGAAAGCAAGAGGAAATATTTGAAAACAGTGTTGCCATTGGGATATTTGGACTAATGCCACATTACCCAGCAGTTATTTGAGTAGGCCCAAAAATTAATTTAATGCAATAATTGCATATCACACCCGTTTGAAGTTGATTTTGAGAAAGCAATTAAATTAAAGGGTGAATCTTGCTTGGAATATTTTAGGCATCTTATCGTTAGGACGCTGAGTAACATGTGGTCTGCCCCTTTTCTGGACCCCATATAAGCTGGAGCTTCGTGCATCAAAGTTATCCTTTTTTACTTGGTTTGGCGAGTCCCCAAAAGACATATCATGGATGAATGTCAAAAGAGCTTACCTTATAAAAGAATTACAAAGCAAATTACTCGTACACACTCTTAAATCTAGTCTCCAACTAGTCAAGTAAATTTTAGAGGAGATTTCGATTTATCTATAACCAAGTCCGTGCCTACACTACTAAATCTAATCCTTAGCCCAAAGAAAAAGTAATAACTCAAACCTGTGTGAAGCGTATGTTACAAGAGATGCGGAGTTATACGACCAATTGCCCTAGACTATGTTGGCCCATTATATACTTAATTATACTCATCAAACTTAAAAAGTTTATTCTCGACGGGAAGGACATCTCCCAAAAACTTTAAATTTTTTGGTATTTCTAATTATTTTTTATTTTTTGAGTTCATCTCATGAGAGTTTAAAGTATTTTTCTAAATAAATATAAAAAAATCATTTCTGGGCGCTCGTTGCTTTGAAGCTTCCTTGGTGCATGAGCATCCTCCTTCTTGTGGAGATCTTAAATAGATTTAAAAACTAAAAGAATAGATTTTAGGTAGTTTGCTATATAATTGTTTGCTAAAAAAGAGAGGAGAAATTAGATTTAATGATCAAATAAACTTACTAGGGAAGTTAGTTGATAACCACACCATTTGGCATTATATATAAGAGAAGATTAAGAAGTAGTAATTAAAACTTGTAAATGAGAAGAAAATGGTCCCACGACCGTACCAGAGTTACTTGTCTCCATCTGCATTGTACGTGCATTTGCTAATTTTAGTTGGTGGAGCTCATTACTCGGTGGTCCTAAGATGTACTCACCATGGATGGCCCACAACCCACCATTGATCCTGATCGTTGGAGCAATGCTCCAATGGCCTGGGTTCACCAATCATCCGATGACTCATCTTTTTGAACTCAGAGTGGAGTTTAGGTCCAGACTGATGAGCTCCACAAATCTCGGCATGTATTTACTCTGTGTGTTCCTCTTCCTCTGTGAATACTTTAGAAGATATAAAGGGGTAGGTGTGAATACTTTAGAGGATACAAAGGGGTAGGTAGGATCGGCCAATGGCCACGAGAAGGGAGGCTGAATCTTTGTTGGTGCATAACTCATAACCCATGTTGCTCTAAATTCTTTGACTTGTAATTTTTATTTTTATTTTTATTTTTTAAAAGAGTCAAAAGAAATTGAATTTTCTAGTTAACTGTCGCTCATCCACCCGCTAGAGAGATTGTTTACTCTATTCAATCATAGTAGGTATCAAATGACGAGTTTGATCTAGATGACTAGTACCTTGATCACACAGTGATCCCCGGATGTATTCAGCATGGATGGGCCATAACCCACAACCCGCAATGGCTGATCCCAATCGTTGGATGGCAATGGTTCACCGATCATCGATCGGATCATCCAAACGGGCAATTCCTTACTCTATTCCATCACAGCAGACCATTTTGATCTAGATGACAATTAGATTATATTTATATCTTAAATCAAATATCTAAGTTTTGTATAGAGCAAAATCTGAATCTCAAAATTAATGCACAAATCTAACTTCTACTTCATTTTTTCTATAGAGATAACAATCATTTGGCCATAATTCATGTGGCAATATGGTAACTAAAGCCCAATTTATAAAATGTTAGAGGTGGCACTTAGCTGGTGATAGGAATTGGACATTTGAACTACTTCGGGACCCACTACGTGGACATATCCAACAGTAGGAAGATCAGATCTGTTATTCTGGAACCCTCTAAATATCACATAGGATCAGAGATCCCAACCGTTAGTTGGAGGAATCGAGTGGCTAGGATCATCTAATCATGTTATCATTCACTGAAGATAAATCTTGATCAACTTCTACATGCATGTACAGACTGTAGCGGATTGGCGGTCCAGATTAATTTCCGGGGTTCAGTTTCTATTAATCCACCAGCCAGTTACGGTCGGTAATATCCGATTTGCCATCGGCTAGTAGCTGCTGCTAACAACCCTTACGATCATTTAACCCACCGCTAACCGTAGTTAGTGCTGCCGTGGCAACTAGGATGGGCCCACAGAATGGACAAAGTCAGTGGTGTCGACATATGCTTTGTCCACGCAGTCACACATTTCTCTTGCAAAGTACACCAGCCTTTGATCAAAAATACGGAAATTTACCTCTTAACAATGGTAACGACATTTGCGTAATATTTGATATGCATGGGGTTATATGGTTATAATAGTAACGGTCTGTGCGCTTCGAGGAGAAGCAATAATTTCAATCTTCTGGTCAATTTAGTCAACTTGTTAAATTATTAGCAAAATGACGAACTTCCTCATTCTACGGTTGATAGCCAACGAAGCTTGATGGGACGCACATTAGAGTGGTCTTATCAACCGATCATCGTGGGCTCTTCTTTTTGTAGATAATCAATTTGATTTTTCTTGCTGTGATGATCCTAGACCTTTGAACTCTGAATTCTTGTTCAGTTCAACCAACATAAGATTAGCTAGTAGTTTTTGTTGGACACCATCTAGACGTCGAATGCTCGTTAACCATGGCATCGAAACCACTTCGATCTCATATGGACGGTCTACACTTGGGCCTCAAGGACACAGAGATATGTAATGACATACTATCAAAATTAGACTAAAATATTGGCTTTATAATTGATATATATAAAAAGTTAAACAGCGGATCCGATTTTTTTGAATATTTTTGGGCTACGGATATATGCATTCTTATTTTATTTCATAAAACTCTTTAAAAGTTGGTCAGACTTTGAGGTCCCGAGTTCAAGGCAGCCTCTTGCAAAGTGCAAGGTAAGGCTGTGTATTTACCTTGTGGTCCGCCCCTTCCTCGGACCCTGCATCGGTGAGAGCTTCGTGCACCAGGGCTGCCCTTTAGGGCTGCCCTTTTAAAGCCCTTTAAAAAATGCTTTTAAGTGGCTTTAAGTTTACGTGGCCTCAATTTTTTGAAGATTCAAAGCATTCACAATACTAGATGATTGATACTTTAAAATTGTCATTTATTGAGCGACCTAATTTGATGTCTATTTTTTAACTCAATTAAATAGGGTCTACAATTATTCAATGAATGAGATTTTTGAAGCATAACCCATTATTTCAAGGAAAAGATAGTCAACCTTTCAGATCTTCAGAAAGGAGCCCATATAAAGTTATAGTCATTTATACTATTTATTAAGAGGCTCGCAAGAAAAAATAAGGAGAACATATATTACTAACTTATTTTTAAAGATAAATCATCCAACATAACCCCCCATTGTTCACTTGTTCATGGGGATGCTTGCGTCTGCTCTTGAAGATATTGCGTTTCTTCGAAAAAGTAAACCGGTTTGTAATAATAGTCAATGTTTATTTCTCACATATCGTCATTATTTTTTGTCGTATAAATAAAAGTTTACCATCTAAGGGCTTTTCACTTTCGCGCAGCATTGCTCTTATCCTTTTTTCAATTTTATTTGGGATTTTTTGTGAGAAGACTATATGAATGTCATCATCATCATCATCAAGACCTTATCCCAATTAGGGGTCGGCCACATGAATCTTATTCCTCCATTCCACTCTATTAAATACCATGGCTTCATTTAGTCCCAAAGTTTTTAAATCTTTCCTCACCACTTCTATCCACGTTCTTTTGGGCCTTCCCCTTGCCCTTTTAGAACCTTCAACTTGTATTGCCTCACTCCTTCTAACTCGCTGGCTCCTTTGAACATGTCCAAACCATCTAAGTCTAATCTCCCTCATCTTGTTACCTATTGGTGCTATCCCTAAATTTCTTCTAATATTTTCATTTCTAATTCTATCCTTTCTTGTCTTACCACTCATCCATCTCAACATCCTCATTTCTCGCAACACTCACCCATGAGTATGATGTTCCTTAACTCGCCCAACACTCGATCCATAGAGCATGGCCTACTTATACCATCCCATAGAATTTTCCCTTTAGTTTGAGCGGCACCCGCCGATCACATAAAACCCCCGATGCACATCTCCATTTGTTCCAACCCACTTGGATTCTCTAACCTCCCTCTCAATCTCTCCACTCTCATGGATCAATGATCCTAAGTATCTAAGTGGTCTCTCATGGGGACCTCTTGGTTATCAATCTTGGACCGGTGCTCCACTCCTACTCTCCTTGCTAAAATTACATTCCATATATTCTGCCTTAGTTCGGCTAATTTTAAATCCTTTCGATTCTACTCGCTTCTCTCCATAGCTCAGCTTTTACGTCGACACCCTCCCTCGTCTCATCAAGTAGGACTATATATCGTCTCGCAAATAGCATGCACCTGTGGAATCTCCTCATGCATGTTTTGTTAACTCATCCATAACTAATGTGAAAAGGTATGGACTTAATGCCGATCCTCGTGCAATCCGACAAAGGACAGAAAATCACCAACACGCCACTAGTGGTCTTAACATTTGTTACCGCTCCCTCATACATATCTTTAATTATGTCTATATACCCCCGAGAAACCCCTTTAACACCTAACACCTCCATATTAACTCTCTGTGGACTCTATCATAAGCCTTCTAAGTCAATAAAGACCATGCGTGTGTCTTTTCTCCTCTCCCTATATTTCTCACTAATTGCCTTAGAAGAAAATAGCTTCCATAGTAGACCTCCTGTGCATGAAACCAAACCGATTCTCCGATACACTTGTTTCATGTCGTGTTCTCTTCTCAATGACTCTTTCAAAAGTTTCCGGTGTGGCTCATAAGTTTGATCCTCGATAATTAGCGCAGCCTCCGAATGTCTCCTTTATTCTTATAGATTGGTACAATAGGCTTTTCCTCCACTCATCGTGCATTTTCTTTGATTTTATAATCTTGTTAAACAACTTGGTCAACCAAACTACCCCAATATCTCCCATATGCTTCCAAACCTCTATCGCAGATATACCATCAGCCCCATGGCCTTTCCCGATTTCATCTTTCTCAAGGCCTCTTTTTACTTCAAGCATTCTAATCCTACGTTCATATCTATAATATCCAAGTGTTATTTAGATTTACAAGATTTTCAATCCCTATATTCTCGTGGCCATTGTCATTTAACAATTTTTGGAAGTATATTTCCCACCTTTGTTTGATCTCATTGCCTTTGACTAATACCCTTTCGATCATCGCTTCTAATGCACCTAACATGCTCTAAGTCCTTACTCTTCTATTCTCTTACCTTTGCAAGTTTAAACACATCTTTCTCACCTTCTCTCGTTCCTACCATTATGTAGCTCATCATATACTTTAAGTTTAGCCTCACTTACTATTTTCTTAGAACGTTTTTAAGATTCTTATACTGTCTCATAGTTTTCATTATTTCTAATCTTCCGCCACGCTTTAAAATGCATTCGTTTTTCTTTAATAGCTTTTTGACAAGCTTCATTCCACCACCATGTTTCCTTTGTTAATAGCCTTTTACCTTTAGATACTCCTAAGACATCTTTTGCCACTTTCTTAATGGACTCACCATATTAGTCCACATGGTATTTACTGCTTTCATAATTCCAATTTCCTTCTACCATCAACTTATTTTTGAACGAGGTTATTTTCTCTCCTTTTAAGTTCCACCACTTAGTTTTTGATGTGTATTAAGTTCATTTTTACTCCATCTTTTCGATATGAATATCCATAACCATTAACCTATGTTGTGAGGTTAAACTCTCACCGGGTATCACCTACAATCCTTACATATAGATCGTTTCATTATTCCTAAGTAGAAAAAAGTCTATTTGGTCAAGTATGAAGTCCACTTTTAAAGGTTATTAAGTGTTCATCCCTCTTCTTAAAGAGTGTATTTGCAATGGATAGGTTATATGACAAAGCAAAATCGAGGATATTCTCCCCATCTCGTTTCGTTCACCTATACCATACCCTCCGCGTATTCTATCATATCCTTCCTTATCTTTTCCTACATGGCCATTTAAGTCTCCGCTCCTATAAATATTCCTCACAAGTTGGGAATTTCTTGTACGACTCCCTCCATATCTTCCCAAAACTGCCTCTTAATTATATCTTGTAGAAATTTCTACTTGTGTGCATACGCACTTTATAATATTTATAATCAGCTTCTCCTGTAATCATTTTTATTATTATTATTATTCTATCACCATTCTTTTTAACGTCCACAACTTTATCCTTTAATTCCTTATCCACTATTATTCCTACGCCATTTCTATTATTTTCCTTTCCTACGCACTCATAATTTATACCCATCTATTTCTCTACCTTTTAGCTCCTTTTCACTGGTTTTTTTGACACAAGCGATGTTGACTCTCCTACGTTTTATCGTGTCTACTAACTCCAAACTCTTACCCGTCAATGTCCCTATATTCCATGTAGCGATGCGAATCTTATGATTTGGAGATTCCCTATTTACTATCGCCTTTCTCGACCTCTCCATGGTATGAACCCATGTCCACTTTTTCACCGCACTGGTTCTCCGATGCGCCGCGTCGCTTCCGAGGGGACGCCTAAAGAAGCCCTTGCCCATTTTTCACTACACCCGGATCCGATGTAGCGCGTCGCTTCGGGAGAACGCCCTAGCAACCTCGCCTATTTTTCACCGCATCCGGATCCGATGCAATGCGTCGCTTATAGGGAACGCCCAGCTTGAGCGAATTTCGATTTCGATTCATGTCATGTTCGGGGCCATAGTTTGTAGTCAAGATGATTTTCATTAAAATCATGAAAATCATTACAATCATTACAATCATCTTCAGCTTCACCCTTGCCGGCTGGCTACCTAACGCAAGGGTGGCCATATTTTTAGAAGCTGAAGATGATTTTCATTTCTCCCTCACAAACTAATATACAAATGTATATTTATTTGTAAGAAAGAAATAATGTAATCATCTTTCAACTTCCTCTACTGCCACCGATACAAGGGTTGAGAAGACTATATGAATGTATATAGACAAATTCGCTCAAACTTTGACCGGGCATTGCTCAGACTTCTAATATATGATAAATATAAAATTATTTTAATTGAATAATTATAGACCGTCGTTGAATTTTCAAACCCTCTGATGATCAAAATACAATTTTGCAAATATTAAACTCATCTAACCTGTAGACAATTTTGGATTATAGACATCGAACGACGGAGCAATCGGACGAATCAGATTATCCAAAGGTAGGGACCATTAATAAAAAAAATTGGGGTGCTTTCTCAGCCGTACTTTGTGGGTGCTTCCATTTGGTATTCCATTCCTCCCAGGCGAATCGTTCATCAACCACATCTATCAGGGGTGGCAATATCAATTTCCGCTCATGCGTTCTAGGGATTGCCAACGCTACGCCACGCTCTGCTCGGACGCACCACATTTCGAGATATCATTGGATGAGATCCTGCCATTGTCCTTTTCAATAGCATCCACCGGCTTAAATACAAAGCCAACACTGCAATCTGCTTCTCTTGAGTCCTACGGTAACTGGACGGTCTGGATCTCTTTATTCAACAGGACCCAAAAGGATGAGCAGGCCCCATCTGCAATAGTCTGTGTGTTGTCCTGATATAGTTGGAGTCGAAGCAGTTACTTAATGGACGGTTATGATCACATCACTAAAGAACACTCTAACTTTATTAATAGAACTCGCACTCAAGAAGGGCCAACTGCCCATAAAATGGGGAGCCCTTTTTTCTCTTTTTCCTTAAAAGGTGATGCTTTTATTAGATAAAATGAAATTCAGATTAAAAAAACTGCATACCGATGACATCTGCAAAGGAAAACTAAAGGGCAGTCCAAAGTTCTGACCTCTTTGGGTCTAAAGAAAGGCAGACCACAAAAATTTATAATATGCAGTTTTATCTTTTGTGAAAAGTTATTTTCACACCTTAAACTCATGACCTCAATATTTTACTTCATCAGTCAAATTAATAAACCATTGAATGGCTCTGAGAGAAGATGGGAAATCATTAGCAGGGCTCATCTTCTAATGGTGCTTGTTGTTGTAGTTCTCCACTTACAACAGTATTGAAATAGTAGGAATCATCCCAAAAAGTATCCACTGAATGGAAATAACAATATCATCCCTAGCTTTGGGGTCTTGTCCCTCACTCATGCTTTGGTTAAGTAATCCAAGTCCAAGTTGCTTTAATTATGCCATGCCCAATCTTGTCTAAGATAGTGCTGGCTTTCTTCTTCTTCTTCTGTGGTCTTCCACCAGCCAACTTTACTAATTACACAATGAAGAGAGCCAACATGACTATGAACAACACATGCTTAACTTTTAATATGATTATCAATCAATCCAAGAGGAAGTAAATAAATAACATGTTACATTAAATCAAGACAAGCGTGAATTGCGGTGACAAGAATCTATCAAAGCGAGGAATGAAAATCGGCCTTAGTGATCCGACGATGGCCAGTGAAAGAACCACAGGGTGAGATGATCTTAAAATATGGAGAGTTACGTCTCATCTAGCTCCTCCCGAATAAAATGCTTAGATAGAAATAATTTATATTAGTAAGTTTATGAGGCCCCTTAGTTTTAGAGGCTCCTAAATGCCCTTCTTAATATAGTACTATGGTTCAGGGTTCAGGGTTAAGGTTCAAGGTTTAGGTTCATGGTTCAGGTTTAGGGTTCAGGATTTAGGGTTAGGGTTTAGGGTTTAGAGTTCAAAGCTACCACGAAGATGGCTGATTGTCTTGACATTGATGAAAAGAGCAGCCTAGTGCACGAAGCTCCAATATACAACCTTCAGGTCACACAGTAACAACTCTGCTGTTATACTAAGGCTCCCCTTTTGTTTTGTCATTGATGTATGAACAAATTAAGATAAAAATCACCAAACGAGCCAATGAAATTCGTATTATTTCATTGAGTTCGAGTGCTTAGCCAAGTTAAGTCCTTGCATGTCTCACAGCCATATCTCTTTAAGAAATAGGTGTCAAGCTACATTAATCCTGATTAAATGACATAATCCCATTTACAGATTTAGGTTTTTTACAAGAAAATTTTACTTGTACTAAAGAGGGATCTATAACTTCAGGTTAACCCTACAATATCTTCCCCCACCACACCCTTCATTCTCTCTCTCACGGCAGGCCACACTGAAGCAGGACCTACCATTTGCACTTAGGAGGTGGTGCACGTCCGCCTAGTGGGTGGCAGGACCCAGTTGCATTAAATTGCATTCAGCCTTAGGAGTCGCCAGAATAATAATTGTGAAATGAACCTAAAAGGGATTTTGATGCAACAACTTTAGCATAAGTTGGTGCAGGCTGTTCACCAAATATTTGTTTTAACCTTAGACAGCGGACCAACTGTCAGTAACTTAACCACGCTCCCAAATGTAATCGAAATTGTTCAAGTACATGAAGCCGACACATCCATTATCTGACGAAAGTAAAGGTTAAAGGAAGCACAGAGAGCAGAGATATGATTTGGTTTTCCCAAACATTGCGCCTGTCTCTTATAGACAAACTAAGTACAGTTGTTGGACTTGTTTTCCTTGAGGTCACACTTCAAGGCATGGATACAGCCTCTTGCAAAATGCAAGGTAAGACTGTATGTTACTGACCTTTATAGTCCGTCACTTTCTAGGGAAGAACCTGCATATGCAGGAGCTTCGTGCTTCGGGACTGCCTCAGTTGGATGTGTTTTCCTTTCTAATAGTTCCTCCTGCACGTCTGATACATCATTTGATGAAAATGAAATTTCATATTTTTAGGCTTTCAAAGTTAAACAATGCCAGGTTTCAGGCACTTAATCTATGTAGTTAAGCGCCCGGAAAATACTGCTGCCTAAAGAGTGTGTGCGTGTGACACAATTGTGCAAGAGTGAATCTTAATCATGTAAGTCACAAGTTTGAGTTATCTCACGGGTTTGTGTCAATGACAGGAATCGATCCACGGCACCAAATGGTAGCCTCGGTGAATCAGGACTTGCAGTTGGTGTCTGGTTAGTGTGTCACTAAGTTGCACTAAATTGCACATGCAATGGCAATTATGAGATGGACCAAACGAATTCTGATTATATGAAATAATCAGAGCAACAAGCATGACATTAGCATGAGTTGGTGCAGACTGTCCACCTAATGCTGCCTCTAACCATAGAGGAAACAGTACTAAAGCACTTTGATTTGTTGATTCTATACAATATATATGTGAGCTTTTTCAGATTGATTTTTTACACTTTTTCTATGCACATCAGGACCTTGCAAGGTGCAACGAATGCTGATATTTGGAGTATGATTTATTGATATTCATTGGCATAGGTTTACAATTCAAGGCCTAGATATGGTATGCAAGTAAATTTTTTGTAATAAAATTGTCTATATTGCAGGAGGAGCATAGGACGGAGCAAATATTTTATTTTTTATTTTTTATTAATGGCTAAAAGGTTGGCAGGCTGATTAGGTCTTCTTTTACGCATAAGTAAAGCAAATAAACGAAGTTGTTAGGGCCTAACCTAGTTCACAGCTAGGGGCAAGACTGAGACAAGGATATACATAATCAAGTTTACACAATTGAGCCCGATGATTAAAAGGGCAGCTTCGGTGCACCAAGCTCCTACATATTTGGGGTCTAGGGAAGGGGCAGACCACAAGGGTCTACAGTTCACAATCGTACATTGCATTTTTGTTGACATTTGTTGAGATCTAAATGCCTCCTTATATGATAATTGTATTAATACTCTAAGCAAGACCTAACTGGCAAGCAGTAGTTAGGCTTGGATTAAAGGACAAGCTATCAAGATATAGGTCTAAAAGCTACTCCCTACAAATTAACACAGAATAACAAATTCAACGCCTTGAACCTGTGACCTCAAGGTCACATGACAACAACTTTACCATTGCACTAAGGTCACACACGATTGAGCCTGAAGATCGCGTGCAATAATAGATTTTGATCCTAGTCAGTGAATTGGTAAGAGATTGGTATTTAGAACATGAATTTAAATGCTATTAAAACATGACCTCTCATTGCTCTTCTTTGGGAATAAATGATGTTTGGGTCGCCTAAATGTTGTGGACACTATTAATAGTTTACCAGTTTGCCTATGAAACTTTATTATGCTTCGAAATGACATTTTAAAGGCAACAGACAAATTTGTGCACTGGAAAATATCGAATATTTTAATCTTAAAATTACTTAATTACTACTAATTACATATTTGAAAAATGGCAAATGCAGCAGCTGAATTTCTTTCAAAGACAGCTTATCCTAGAAAGGAAAATTTTAATCTTGACCTTTTCGCACGCAGACGATGATATGTGTTGTATTATTCATGATGATAGTGTTGGAAATGTCTATACACTATTACAATGACTATCTTCTTTGATTAATAAATTTGATTAGCCTTTAAAACCCAGCTTGCCTACAAATAAATAAATTGTATATATATATATGTATATATATATATATATATATATATAGAGAGAGAGAGAGAGAGAGAGAGAGAGAGAGAGAGAGAGAGAGAGAGAGAGAGAGAGAGTTTCACCCAAGGAATCTACTTAGCAAGCAGCTCGACCAGCGGGGTCATATATTCAACCAATTTGCAAACTGACTGCAAGTTTCAGTTCTTAGTAGGGTGCCTTTGATTGTTAATCTCAATCTAAGAAATTCCAAATTGCACACTGCAATTAGGTGCACCTATGATCAGGCAAGTTCGTAAACATGACAGGCAACTTAGTGCGCCTATTGCGCTTGGGGTGGTTGGAGACTAAAGGTTGGGCTTTGGCCCTAGCTTTGGCGGTTGCTCTGAAAGTGCCATGGGGCTTCGATTGAGTTGCTAGTTACAAGGCTAGCTTGGACCCATTTGGGTGAAAAACCAAGGACCCTACTTACACTAGTTCATCTATTGTGCTCATGTAGATCTATGCACGATTCTATAGAGGTTAAAAGTACGCGTGGACCCCGATGATTAGTGGTTCAAACCATTCATCTCTGGGCCACAGAGAAATGCCTATCCCAAAAGATCCTCCACAGTATAGTGGTCTGGATCGTCCCCAGGAGATGGTTTTCTGGGCATGGCCTACCAAGGATGCAGCCTGAAAGATGAGCATTTGGATCATTAGACCTCTAGTTGTAACTGCAGATTCTGATGCAAAGAAGCTGAAGGTAGTTAACCCAAGCAACAAAATTAGTCCATGCTATCAGCTCAGTTCAAGCAAGCCCGTTTCTATATGTTAACCAATCCTTCGGCAACCATTGGGGGAGCAAACCAACCGTAACTCCAATTGATTGGTTCATATTGGTTACCAACTCCTCGATCATGTGCCTCCAGTATCACCTGTTGATTTAACACAACGAAGGAGCTCCTTTGAACTGAAGTTGTTGATATTTCATCTCATCATTTCTCATCTAAACATCATAAAAAAAGTAGCCCCATTGCACGAAGCTTCTGTGTATGCAGGGTTCTAAGAAGGAGTGGACCATAGACTTACCTTACATTTTTGCAAGAGTCTGTTTCCATATGACCTCAAGGTTAATATATATAAAAATAAAAAAGAAGCTCAACACATTCACCACTTCCATGAATATCATATCAAAATCGTTAAGTGCTGCAACCGGGTACAGTCAATGCGCTTGCAGCCCCTCTCATTTCGATGGTAAGAAAAATCAAGCAAGTCGTAGCCCACTTTGGCTCCTGCAAATCAGCAGAGTATTAAAAGACAAGTTGTAGAAGCTTGAAGTTTGAATGCAGTGAAGGAAAATGACTGCCGGGGCTGTTTAGCTAGGGGAAATGGACGGAAATTGACTTCCACAATAAAAATGAAATTCTCCATGAAAAGTGTGTTAGACCTGAAATTCAATTTGCAAAGACCCAAAAATCTGTCATGGTATAAAATTTCTGGGATGTAGCATAATTCAATGTAAAGGCCTCCATGGAAAGTTTGTTATACTTGAAATTGACTGTGCCAAAGACCCACAAATCTTTCAATGCTTAAAATATTTGGGTCTTTAGTATAATTCAATTTAAAGGCCTCTCTCTTTTCGTGGAAATCAATTTTCGTCCATTCCGCACACGCACTAGGAAAACATATGTAAGCAGCAGGTTCGGCAGCTTTTTGGAGGAGTCATGTATTCTCCAAGAAGAGGATTATATAGATGAACAGGATCAAAAGGGTGCCTGTTTTCTGAGTGACACAACAAGCAATTACAAGAAACAACTACGGAAAAGTTAAAGCTCATGTCATTGAACAGGGTTCTTAATGGGATGGAATTGAAACGGTGAGAGGAACCATGTTCTAACAGGTAGAGATGATGGGTGGAGTTGGGGAGGTAAGGGGGCAACAGATGATCAGGATAGATGGGTTGGTTTC
Organism: Warburgia ugandensis; assembly: GCA_035236585.1. Classification (NCBI taxonomy): domain Eukaryota; kingdom Viridiplantae; phylum Streptophyta; class Magnoliopsida; order Canellales; family Canellaceae; genus Warburgia; species Warburgia ugandensis. Next base: position 2,991,896 of record CP141131.1, on the reverse strand, counting down.
AGCGTATTGGGCAAAATGGGTAGTAAGAAAACGAGGATTTTGAATGAGCCAGGATTTGCAGACGTACCTACAATGACTAACAGCTTTGATGAGTAACCTAGAGAAGATGCCACAGAGTATCTCCTGTGGGGAAGTCGTTTATATGGAGTTGGGTTCTTGTTCTTCCATCTATCTTTTCATGTTTACTGCAGATGAAAGCAAGAAAGCAATGAGAGAGACAGAGACAGTTCATAGGACATGCAGAATAGGCATGGTTAGAAGGTGTCAACGTCTAGTAGGAATGCTAGGCCAAAGCTCTCTCTCTCTCTCTCTCATATACGCACGCTCACCCCTTCCTATGTTGTCTCTAATGATCCCTTTTTTCTCTACATTGCTTATGCAAATCTCTTTCTATGTATCTCTGCAGACATTTATTTTCGTTGGTCTACAGGATTCATAACTGCTACTCTTACTGCCGACTGTTGCTGAACAGTTTTTGGATATCAAACAGACTTCCTCAATGCATAATTCAATAGGAAGAACAAACATCCACCACTAAATCTGGTTGCAGATTTTGAAAGTATGCATAAAATATTTTTGGAGTTCTAAAGAGTTGAAATGCTATGGCTTACTCAGGGAGCAAGCGAGTCATCACCATCAAGAGGGAGAAAGGGAGATAAACCCTGGGGAGGGTAGTTTAAAGAGAAGTGTGACAACAACAGGAGGCATTAAATAAGAGAGAACCATCATCAATCTCTCCAACAGAGTTCACAGTGGAACTGCTCCATTTGAAATCTTGATCCATTCTCATATCGAACACCATTTCCTCACGGAATTTTCACAACATTTTTACTAAGAAAAAAATGCCAAATTTGGATACCTTGACAAGATTTCTTGCCCGAGATTCACAAAGGCAGTTAAACTAATCTATCCTTATGGTCATGTGTTTGAGAAGAGCTCCAGTTTCTTCTCAGTTTCATCAATCTCCACCGAAACAAGTACCTCTACCAATCTAATGAGACTGGGTATGTTCCTAAACAATCTCATGAAAAATTAGCAAAGACGAGAACACTCACAATTTATACGTTCAAGTCTCAGCTTGCAAAGTATCTCAAGGCCTCCAAAAGGTATCTGCACAACCAACCCCTTAATGACCCTCAAAGATACCAGCTCTGTCACCCAAACTTGAGTATTCTAGACTTTGGAACTCTTCTATGCTCCTTACCTCTCAAACTGGCATCCAAGCTATTCCCATTATCAATTGATCAGAACTTCCATATGAATGAATCTGATACAAGTCCTCCATCTTGCAGCAATTTCTGTTACATAACCACCTAACTCCAACCATCATTTTCCAACTGTAGCAGTTCATTGCCCCAAAGATTGGGTATTCATTATACACCAAGGTCCAACAGATGCTATTCAGACCTTCGCTTCAACTAGTGAAGCTCTCAACTTGATCTATGAACATTGTTACATTTGTATCCATGCAGCTGTCTTACAAATTACCTTGACTATCTCAGTGATAAAGAAAAATGAATTTTTCGAGGACCCCTAAATTTAGTTCATATCTTATTTCTTCTTGCTAAAAGCATTATCAGTTTCGGAATTCAGTTTCCCTACCATTATGACTGAATGAAATGGAAAGAAATAGCATGACATAATAAAATTGGGGGCAGACATTCATGTCATGTTCTTAATATATCAGAGCACATATAAGAGCACATGCACGCACATGTATATGCTTCAAGGAATACAAGAAGGAATGTAAGAAGGTAACATACTTGTGTAGAAGAAGACAGACAAGATGATACTTTACATCCCTCTTCTTTCCTTTTCCCTGTTTCTCTCTTCTCCCTTTTAGTCATCTATGCCTCTAGTGAAACAAAGCTTCCAACATGAGTAAATGCTAGAAAGATATGTGGGAGCCTGCGATGACATTCCACAGGCTTAAACATGTTTTCCTTTGCAGAATAAGAAAACAGGGCTCCATGATTGACTACTAAAATGGATGGCTTAATCCTCTCAATCCGTGCACTTCCTTTGGAATGGTGAACATCCTAGTCCATGATTCCTTCACATTATAATCCTTCATTACCCATATTTCAATGAAATCATCCCACTAATAATTAACCATAGACAGACACCCTCCTAACACAGTGAGATGTTTCTTTGTCAGATAGAAAACCAGGACTTGGAACCAATCTGAACTTCTCCTCCCTCAAATCAAAAGAAAAAAAATGTTACTTCGAATGAGTCCCCACCACATAAATTGCGTTCAATCATCCAATGCAGAGCCCCATTTATAAATACTTGCGGAAAATTCCTGCTAGCTAGGTAAGGGATATTTCCAGTCTTCCTCCATGAATTTGCCCCAAGAGTATAAACCTCACATTCCTGAACAGAAGTCGGGTTCGCTCTATCCAATTTTTCCTATCAAGATACACCATTCTTACCACTACGAATTCATCAACAAAACCAGACCCAGTTACCACTTTGAAATCATCAAATAAACCAAATCCAGGTACAATTCCCTTAGCAGCAGGCTTGGAATTTGGAAAAGTTACAAGTTCACCAAGAAGAGGATTGCATAGATAAACTGGATCATGATTGAGATAGATGTATGAGTTTCGCACCGAGAACTTCTCACAGATCTACACACAGTCTGTGATCATGAGACAAACTGAGGGCTGATTTCACCTCAAGTTTTATTTTTCTCAGTACCAAGAGCTTCAATGTGTGAGGTAAGTCAACTTCGTGGATGCTTAGACCTGGGATTTCACAACTACGTGCGCTGAAAACGACTGATTTTTTGAAGCTTGAATTTGAAGATACCATCATGTCTAGAAAGGCAAGTTCTGATGCTTTACGAGTTCAGCTTGAAATTTTAGATGGGTCACAGGGACCGAGGCTACTGGCCTAGATGAGTTGGTCGCCACCAAAGGTTCCCCTCTACCAGTTTTTTGAAGAAGAAAACCTTGAAAATTTTCAAATTATCTCTGAGGGTTACGGGTTCAAGGGGAGCCTTGGCGCAACGGTTAAAATTGTCATCGTGTGACCTTGAGGTCACAGATTCAAGGCGTGATATAGCCTCTTGTAAAAATACAAGGTCAGGTTGCATACAATAGGCCCTTGTGGTCCCCCCTTCTCTGGACCTCGCATAGGCGGGAACTTCGTGTACCGGGGCTGCCCTTTTTTATTTGGGGGTTACTTGATCACAGAAATTATATGTTGTGCGGTGGTGTTATTCGAGGGCTCTTTGATATTCAAGTGCACCAATGGCATGATTGATTTTACAGCTCTGGCTTATCCAAACTAGTCTTTAATTAGATAAGTACTGAATGGCTCAACGGTAAAGTTGTCATTGTGTGACCTTGAGGTCATGGGTTCAATGTGTGAAATAGCCTCTTGCAAAAATGCAAGGTAACACTGCGTACTATAGATCACCATTGCATCTAAGAGGAACTGCATGTTTTAAGAGAGAGCATCTAGTAGTCATGTTCTCTTAAAATTTCTTCATGACCTTGCACATGAAAGCCCCTATTTCCATGTTTTGATTGAGGGAATTTGTGTTATCACTTTATTCTTCATTATCCGCTCCTTTATTCCGACCCATTTCTGATTCAACACCTGTCTATATTTTTTACTATGGGAGAGTTCTCCAAACTCTTATAAAACACGAGCGGAACGAGAGTGACACAGTAACTCTAAACTCTTATAAACTGCTCAGTTTCATCTCCCCAGGCGATGTGGGATTAACTCTCTATCCTTCACCTCAGCCTAGAAGCCTACCAACCTTTTTTCAGCCCACCCTCGTCGGCCCAAGGCTTCACATTATCTATGCATTTTTCAACTTCATTTTGTTTTCCTTTTTATTTATTTGATAAATAATAATTGAAAAGAGAGGTAACATTGCACATCCTTCAGAGGAACAACTCCCCTTTAGTGGTTTTATGAGTGAAGGCAAAAAGGTGAGATACCTTTAATGCCGTGACACGGGGATATCCATTCATGGTTAAAAAGGGCACACTTATCATCAAACTGATCATAATAATAACCAAAAAAAAAGAAAAATTATAATGTAAAAGCTTGGTTATAATTCTACATGGTCCTGCTAGATCCAAAACTTAACTAAAGAAGAGACTGGGGTAAGCCTGTATTATATTCTCTCCAAATCAGATGGGTCCTTGCAGGACTGGTAAGAATGACAAGGGCTGATATGGTCAGTTTACTTTTGAATTTATTGGAAGACTTAAATGAACATGCCAAGCATCTTGTAAAATGTAAGCCAATACTACTTGGCATCCTGTAAAATGTAAGCTAAGGCTGCTTACTATTAGCCTGTAGTGGTCCACCCTTTTTCGGACTCTGCATATGTTATATTCCTTAGTGGGACATAGGCCATATAAGATGTTTTGAGAAGACGAATGGCTCTGATTAGTGAACGACAGGATCCGTTGTATTTTTTCTGCTGGCATGAAATGGGTTATTTTTGGACGATTAGTCTAGTACATGAAATTTCCATGTATGTAAGGTCCAAGGCGGACCACAATGAGTTTATAGTAGGCAGCCTTATCTTGTATTTTTGTAAGAGGCTGCTTTGGCAAATCCATAACCTCTAGATCACACAACTACAATTCTATCATTGCACCAAAGCTCTCCTATCATCTTTATAGACAACAAAAAATAAACATGGTTTTTAGGAGTGCAAGCCATCCGATTTGCGATGAGATTTCGTTTGGGAGATATATTCAAAGCCAAAGCAATTAGATGATCTGTTTTGATCATCCAAGGTGAACCCTTTCATGCAACACATTTGATACTATTTGGTTGATTCTTTATAGTTTTCCTTGGGTGAATCTTTTCATCATATTCAACCAAGTAGTCATCATGGTAGTATATTAGATCAAATAGTCCAGCAAGTTTTCAACGGTTTGGATTAATCCATTCAACTTTCTCAACATAAATTTCTCAGAATCACTAATTTGCTGTCTGCATTGACCATGGAACCACATCCACATGCGCATCGATCAGTTCACGTCACATCATACTTTCTGGACCCACCAAATTTTACATCCAACTTCGGATTTTTAATGGCGGGGTTGATAGAGAGAGAGTCCGAAAATCCGCCATGGGAAAGGGTAGGAGAGTAAGAGAGGGCAAAATCCTGGAGAGTGATAGGCCTTAACGAAGAACACAATCCCAATGATCTCCAAAACCCTTCTTCCCAATCCGTCACTTCTCCCCGTTCTCCACGCCCCCCATCCAATTCAAAGTCAATACCCATCTCAGAATTCGTTGTGAGAATTCCTTCCACTCGTCCAAACTCAGCTAAATTTTCTTCAAGTCAACCTGCCAGCATCGACGAAATTCCGATGGATGAGAAAGCCCAAGTCAGTTCTTCTTCTCCTCGGGAGGAAGAAGAAGACGCTATATCTTGTAATGCATATTCCTCGGAATTTGCAGTGGGTTCGAATACGCCGGTATCTGGGGCTTCTGAATCACGCGAGGACGTTATTGATGTTGTTAGTAGATTGGAGGAGCTTAAATTGGGGATGGGAGAGCTAGTATTGTCCGAAGAGCAGCTGAAAATCAACGATCAGTTGCAGGAGGATGAGGTATTTTCGTTGGAAATGATTTTCTAATGCTAAAAAATGCTTCCTTTTCTTAAATTTTCAGTGCTATTTCTTCAGAATTAGGGGTTTTTATATTTTGGATGTTTTTTTTAATATTTTTAATATAGTAAATTAAGATCAAGAGAAAGATGTGTTTAAACTTGCAAAAGTAAGAAAAAAGAAGAGTAAGGACTTAGACCACATTAAGTGTACTAGAAGTAATGACCGAAGGGTGTTAGCTAAAGATGATGAGATAAAAAAAAACATGAGAAAGTTACTTTCAAAAATTGTTAAATGACAATTACCCTGAGAATATAGGGGTTGGAACTACCATAAACCCAAGTAATGTTAGATCTTATAGATACGACTATAAGATTAAAATACCTGAAGTGAAAGAGGCTTTGAAAAAAGGTAAAATCAGGAAAGGCTTACCAATAGAGGTTTGGAAGTATATGAGAGATATTGAGTAGTTTGATCGATAAAATTGTTTAACAAGCTTGTAAAATCAAAGAAAATGCCAAATGAATGAAAGATGAATTGTACCAATTTATAAGAATCAAGGAAACGTACAAAGTAACACTAATTATTAGGGAATCAAACTTATGAGCTATACCATGAATGAAACTTTTTGAAAAAGTTATTGAGAAGAGATCATGGCATGAGACAAGTTTATCAAAGAATCAGTTTAGTTTTATGTATCATAGTTCTACCATAGAAGCTATTTTTCTCATATAATTGATAGAAAAATATAGGAAGATGAGGAAGGACCTCTACATGGTCTTTATTGACTTAGAAAAAGTTTATAATAGGGTCTTTAGAGAGTTAATATAGTGGATGTTGAGCTGTAAAAAGGTTTCACCAGGGTATATAAATATAATTAAGGATATGTATGAGGGAGTGGTGCCAAACGCTAGGACCACTAGTCCAGAGACTAGTGATTTTTCTATCACTATAGGATTGTGCCAAGGATCAACATTGAGCCTGTACCTTTTCACATTAGTCATGGATAAATTAACAAAACATCTTCGCAAGGAAATTCCATGCTACATTTATTTATAGATGATGTAATTTTGATTGATAAGACAAGGAAGGGAGTAAACATAAAGCTAGAGGTATGGAGAGATGCATTAGAATTTGAAGGATTTAAAATTAGATAAACTAAGACAGAGTATATGAAATCCAATTTTAACTAGGAGAGGAGCAAAAGTGAAGCACTAGTAAAGATTAAAAACTAAGAAGTTTCCCTAAAGGATTACTTCAGATACTTAGGATCAATAATTCATGAGAACGAAGAGGTTGGGAGAGAGGTTACCCAGAAAATCCAAGCAGGTTGGAACAAATGGAGATGCGCCTCTAGAATTTTATGTAATCAGTGACTACCACTCAAACTACAAGAAAAATTCTATAGGATGGCTATAAGACAGGCCAAGCTTTATGGATCAAAGTGTTGACATTTAATGAACAACGCGTACATAGGATGTGCATCGCCGATATGCGGATGTTGAGATGGATGAGTGGCAAGACAAGAAAGGATACAAGTAGAAATGAAAACATTAGAGGAAACTTAGGGATAGCACCTATAGGTACAAGATGACGGAAATTAGGACTTAGATGGCTTAGACATGTCCAACGAAGACCAAAAATGGCACCGGGTAAAAGGAGTGAGGCGATCCAAGTTGAAGGTTCTAAAAGGGCAAGGGGAAGGCTCAAAAGATCGTGGATAGAAGTGATGAGAAAAGATTTAAAAACTTTGGAACTAAATGAAGCCATGACACTTAATAGAGGGGAATGGAGGAACAAGATTCATGTGAACGGCTCTTAATCGGGATAAGGTCTTGATGATGATGATGATTGTATGATAGTTATCCCCAAATTACTTGATCGATGAGGTATCCCTGTCCAAAAAAGGCATCTTTTTGTGAGAAGAACATAGGAAACATTTTGTTGCTCATCAACAAGATATGAAGGAATTGACAGTATGGATGATCATATTTATTGATCGCTTGATACAGGTCATTTCGACATAAAATGAAATCTTTTGTTACAATGTCTGTTCTTTGATTAGATTTGATGCAGAAACTATCCGTCTGAATCATACCGAGATATGTAGATTCATTGTTACAATATATTTGGACATAACATCAATCTCTGAGAACAAATTATCAGTTATCGGTAATAGAGGTGCTCAATGCACCACCATGTGAAGTGTGGCAAATTGATCCTGACCTGTTATAGCCATTCAATAAATAAAAACATTGAGAGAACTGGTGTTGCATGATGCTTTTGTGGAATATCATTGTTACAACCCGAGTGTTATCTGACGTGCCTGTACTTCTTGGAAGCCTAATCTGTGATAGAATCATTTCCACCACTGGAAATGGTTCTACTGCAGAATTTCGTTTTATCTTAAAAGGATGCTTTATTTCTCAATCTTTTGTGGAACTCAGGCTTCAACGATAATAAATGACCTTCCATCCTGCTGAAACTATGTTGTATGCTATTTTCTTCATGTTCATGGTTTAGCCATTATTGTCTTTGTTCTACTTGTAAATAATGAATGCTTTCTTCTCATCTGTGACATTTCTTTGCAGTTACTGGCTTTGGAGGCCATTTACGAGGATAATGTCTCTATCCTTAATAGAAAAGGAGGGCTCAGATCTTTTAAGGTTTGTAATAACTGGATTATTTCTTCTTCTGTGTCTGAGGAAGAGTGCACCTCATCACCCATTTCTTCTGTTGCAGATCTGTATACATAATGAAGTTCCTGATGGTTTTACTGTATCTGCAAAGCTTCATTCATTCTGTGGAAATTTGAAGCTTGGAGACAACTCCAGAGACAGCAAGACTGTGAATGATGGTTCCGAAGAGTTTCTATATTCATTCAAAGTTCACTACCTACCCCCAACAGTTTTGACGTGTTTATTGCCTAGGTCATATCCAAGTCATTCTCCTCCTCTTTTCATGATCTACATTCCCTGGTTGGATTCCTTGAGGATTTCCAGTCTTTGTCACATGCTGGACACTATCTGGATGGACCAACCAGGACAGGAGGTTTCATATAAATGGGTGGAATGGCTATACATTTCTTCTCTTTCTTACCTAGGGATTGATAAAGAAATAACTCTAGGTCCATATGACATGCCGGATACTGGAGATAAGCGTGCTGTTTCAGGAAGTTCCTCCCCGGAATATGATATTCCCTTGATGATTAGTTATAATGATGAGAAATGCCAAGAAAATTTTCACAGCAACATACATGAATGCAGAATCTGCTTTAGTGAGTATGCAGGTAATTCTCTTGCCTTCCTCCTTAACTATTAGACTCTTCATCAGATTGTGAAGTCCATGATGTTTGTCAATTCACTGATTGCACCAGCTTTTACCTCTTTCGTCATTTTCCTTTCAGATTTCCATTCTATGTTTATACTTCTAATGCAGTAGAGAATTAACATCAGACTTCGTATATATTGAAACTCCTTTCCTTTTCGTCCCCCAGTGGTATATTGTCTTTGAAAAGAATAGTGTTCAGCCCTTTGCATTCACCCTTTTGTTTTTATAAGGAGTTCCATTCCTCTGGTTGTGATACTAATTCCTTTGAAAAACAATGTTTGTCGGACAGTGATTTTGAAGGGTCTGCCCTAATATGTAGTCCATTTGTGATGCCTGTACGTCTGGTGGGTCAGGTAGCTCATTGTCTCCAGCCTTACTGCCTTTCAGATTGCAAAGTAACTTACTATCCTAATGACACCCTATATATGTCTGTGTTTGTGTGTGGTTAAGTCTCTCATCTCAGACTTCTCTTTTCTCCAACATAATACCTGTCATGATAGGTCCAATGACAAAATTGCTATAAATATTGTGGTTCCTGTTGCATTGCTTATTATTTTCAAATTCTAACATTTGCACGTCAGTGATCATCTGGCTGATTGGTGTACTGTGCTCAGTAATGCCATCTCTATTATGCCATTCTTCTACTTTGTTAGAAGGTTGCTTTGTCCTTATGACCTTAATAGTATTTTGTTTTCTTGTTACTGTCCAGTCTAGTTATTTCTCTTTCTTTATTATTTGATGATCATTTCTACATTTTGTAACAAGCTTTGTGTCATCTTAGGTTCAATTTATTGTCATTTCAAATGCAACAGTTTTCTCTTAGTCTCATCATAGATAAGCTAGCATCTAAGTTTTCATTTATAAGCTAGTTTTGTAGAGTTTCACCTAAGAGCCAGTTTCTTTCAGTTTCATTTCCAGGCTAGTTTCCTAGAATTTTCATCTTTTTTTATTTTGATACCATGTTGGAATGAGTACAATATTCAGTGTCAGTGCTTATTTACTTGTCTGAATTCTGCTTAAAATGATATTTTCTTTTTGCTTCTTTCTATTGTTGATCTCAGAAGCTTATTATCCATTAAAATAGCCGATTCCTTAGATGTTTCCTTTATTGTGTCAGGCACAGAGTTTATCATATTGCCATGCAAGCATTTCTTTTGCTGGAAATGCATGGAAGCTTATTCAAACATGCATGTAAAGGAAGGTACAGTAAACAAGTTGCTTTGTCCTGATGAGAAATGTAAAGATATTGTGCCCCCCGGCTTATTGAAGAGGTTGCTTGGAGTGGAAGCATTTGAACGTTGGGAGTCCCTTTTGTTACAGAAAACATTAGACTCCATGTCTGATTTAGTCTATTGCCCAAGATGCGAAACAGGATGCCTAGAAGATGAGGATCATCATGCTCAATGTTCAAAGTGCTATTTTAGCTTTTGTAGTCTTTGCAGAGAGCGCCGGCATGTAGGAGTAACATGTATGTCACCAGAGTCTAAGCTTCGTATATTGCAGGTAATGTATTTCAATGACACTATTTTTCAATAAAAAAAAAGGGCTGCCCCAGTGCATGAAGCTCCCGCCTATGCAGGGTCCGGCAAAGGGGCGGACCACAAGAACCTAAAGCACACAGACTTACCTTGCATTTTGCAAGAGGCTGTTTCCACGCCTTGAACCTGTGACCTCAAGGTCACATGACGACAACTTTTTTTCAATGAATGACACTGTTATACCTCCTAGTCTCAAGTAGAAGTTACTTTCACGTCTGAGATGAGAAATCCAAGTGTTTATTTGTTGTTTTTATTTTCTGATATACTTATACACTTTCCAGCTGAGTCCTTTTCTAATGTATCTTTGTAAATGAAAAATCTATGTTCTTGCCCTTTCCAGCCATGTTCCCATTTCTGAAGACGAAAATGTTTTTCTGATCACGGAGACTGTTTTAACATGCCACAGTCCTTTACAGGAGCGTCAGAATTCAACTCTGCTGAAGGAGGACCAAAGACATAAGGAACTTGAGATTATTAACGAGATCCTAAGTGTAAGAAAAATACTTCGTGAGGCTAAGCAATGCCCATCTTGCAAGATGGCTATTTCCCGAACCGAAGGATGTAACAAAATGTCATGCCAAAACTGTGGGCAGTACTTCTGCTACCAGTGTAACAAGGCAATTGATGGTTATGAACACTTCAGGTTAAGTCATCCTGTGAAATCCAACTGATATGAAGTTTTTTCTTTAAATTACTAGTACACTCAACGAGCAAACGACATTATGATCATTTCAGGGAAGGAAGTTGCATCCTTTTCTCGCATGAAGAAATTGAGAATTGGGAGAATCAGATGAATGAGAACAGACGCCTGCTGGTAGCTGAGAGACAAGCTCAACTCATTAAAAATCACGGTCACCCTTGTCCTAATTGTGGTCAAGTAAATGTAAAGGTCAGTAAGTATCAATGGTAAACCTTGCTTGCTTCTTCAATATAAAACCACATGAATGATATGGCCGCCAATTTTTTATGCTCATGTATGTGAATACTTTGTGCTGTGTCAAAGCCTAAGTTTTCTGCATGTCTAGTTGCTGCACGTACCAAACCAGGACTGGATCCTTCTTGGCTCAAAGGGCTGGATAATGAGCTGAGTGAGATATTCCATGCACAAATTTGTAGTTCCATAGTGGAGTAGAACTTACATGAAGTTGTGTTGAATTATTTTCATGGCTTAGCTCATAACCAGTACCCACATAGCAACAGCTGATGACCTTCTTCATTTTGTAAATGCAGGTCGGAAACAATAACCACATATTCTGTTGGTCTTGCCAAAACCATTATTGCGCCTTGTGCCGAAAAGTTGTTCGAAGGAGGTCCCAGCATTATGGACCCAGAGGCTGCAAACAACACACTGCTGAGTAACGGATGCTTGAGGTGGTTGAATTAGTTTTCCTCTCAGCCATTTCTATTGGGTGCTTATAAACATCAGTACAGGCAGATCAAGAATGTAACCAACTGAATCAGAGGAAATGCTGGAACAAAATCGCTCTTGCCAGCCAATATTACGATCAAAGGGTCAACAGTTTTTCGATACTGGTTTCCCACTCTGTTCAAACCATTTTCATTTAATAACCTTCAATTTTCACCATGTATTTGCATCTAGTGGTTGCTTTATCCATTAATTTGTCTTAAGCCTCTACCAAAGTGTCTGTAGATGAATGATCTATCTGCAACCAAGTTCTTCTGGTGTTCTCAATGAGTATATGCAATAACTTAAATGTTACACTTTCATTTACTGGTCGTGCTGCCAATATCATTGCCTTCATTTTTGTGAATCTTTGGATGCTTGTTCTCACTGGCAGAAGTGCTAGGAAGTTGGAAAACGCCTCTGAGTAACTGTAGAAGTGCTAACAGCCGAGAAAGGTGTAAAACCAAGAGAGAAACATCACTATGGCCCCCATATGCCACTCCCGTTAATTGATCTGCAACCACTGAATCATGATTTTGAAGATTTGATTACGAGCTGAGTTTCCTGCTTCTTGGGCCCATATGTTTTTTACCAAGTCTTAGAAGAGAAAATATAACCCAAAATTATCTCAACTATAAGAAGATGAAATTCGGTCAGACAAAATGCGCTTGAAATTCAACTTTTGCAAGACCAGCTAAGCTTTATGCATTAACTTTGAATGGCTGAAAACTTACGAATTAGATCGATGTTAGTCGAAAACTTAATTTGAGGACCTGGGCAGTTGGAAGTGAAATCCCTATGTTTCTGCTTCGACACGCACATGGGCAAAGCACTGAAGTAATCGTCGTCCCAGAAGAAATGTGAATAAAAACCAAAAACTAGACGCTCTGCAATAACAAATGTGTACATAATTTTCTTCTCTAAACAACCAAAAGCATGCAAAGAGCTCCCGGTTCTGTTATCATGGATGTTTAAAGCGTAAGAGTTAAGCTACAGAAGTTCATAAGACAGCACCAGTCATGAATCGATGGTTCAAGACAGCCCCTGCAATTGGCCGTTGACGAAAGTCAGGATTCAGCATAGCCTGCGCCAATAGCATCATTGGATGTCAGTTCAGTAAGTTCTAATAAAGAGAAGAACAGTCAAGACTATTTAGTTTCATATTCGATTTGGCTCTCCAGATTTTACTGAAAGATGAGCCAAAAGTTTGAAAGTAGAAAACTACTATAGTTATGAGCTTATGGTAGTTACCAAATCTCAGACGTGACATGATTAACAAAGTTCAAGTTTGAGCCACCTGCAACTGAATAACCTCTAAAACCAAACTTAAAGGAATGATTTCTGGATTTTGATGAATTCTTAGTTTTGTAGTTACGCAATTTATATGCAAACAATCAACAAGCATGTCCACATGAACATACCAAGTGTTTTGCAGCATTAAGAGTCCCATGTTTGCGGATGATCCGGAGAGTATTGACTTTGCGATGTAACAACTACATAAAAACTGCACAAGAATTGGATGACAGTGATGTAGGACTCAACTCCAGTTTTACAGGTACCCAAGCACTGACAGCAATTCATGTTGTTGGATTGACAGCATGTACATGAGAAGTCCAGTATTTGAGCCAAAGAAATCTTCCCATTCTAAACATTCATATAGATGAAATGTATGATGAACTGCTGCTTGCCTCATAATTACCCTTTGAAGGCCATATCTTTTACAAAAAAGTTCTAAAGCAAAGGCATCAAAACTGCAAGCTGCTTTTTAAGGGACATTAGCAACACCTAAATTTATGAGCTTGACCAAAATGTGACTCCCAGTTTCAGTATCCATATATATTTCCCAGTGTCAATTTTGAGCTCAACTGACGTTCTAAACATTTAGATAGATGAAATGTATGATGAGCTGCTGCTTGCCTCATAATTAGCCTTTGAAGTTAATTAGCCTTTGAAGTCTATATCTTTTACAAGAAAGCTCTGAAGGAAAGGTATTGGAACTGCAAGCTGCTTTTTAAGTGATAGAGCAACACCTAAATTTATGAGCTTGACCAAATGTGATTCCCAGTTTCAGTATCCATGCATATCTCCCAGTGCCAATATGAGCTCGACTGACAAGCATAGGCTTGAACCCAAAGCTTAATCGTGTAACTAAAATCAGTAAATTTGCAAACGTGAAGCACAGTAAATGATTTGGACAACAAGTTATAACTAGATTAACTAATCCTAAAAGTGTATTTTGTCATCAATACGGATCACACAGCTGTCTCTAGCTCAGCAATAACCATACCATCCTACTCAGTTTAAGGTGCATGCAGCAACTAAAACCAGCAACAAATACAAAGATTAATGACAAAAAATAAAAGAATTTCAGTAAATGCCAGTAAAAATAAATGATAGCAATGGATATAAGAGGCAAACATAGAATGCGAGGGTGAAGTCAACCTGGAGTAACTCCCAACCAGCACCAGCACCAAGATCCAGAAATTTCACAGCTTCCAACAAACGGTCATCTGCTTCACAGTACCTGCAAACAAATTTTGTCAGTCAGTCCTACATGAGGAAGAGGTGATATACATAAAAGACCAAACAGAAGCATGCTGTATGTTTTCTGTAGTATTGACAAAAGCAGAAAGACTCTTAAGATGGACAGGGCCATTACATTGATGGCCTCTTGGTTCTTAACAAACCTAGCAGCATAAAGTTAGAATAGCATGTCTCCCCTCGTTTAGGTAAAGTTGCTGGGATGTTTCAAGTGGAGAAAGTATACGTACTCTCTGGCAGCTTGAAGGTCAAGCCGGAAGTTGCTTTCGAAAAGCCTCTGAAAGTCACAATCAAATGATTATCTATGACGGAAAGGCCATATCATGATCACTCATCAGGAAATAGGCAATGTTGCACAAGGTCATTTTCAAACTTACCTGCAAAGAAAGAGCATCCACGACTCCAACTTCACAAAATGGAACAAAAGCCAAGTATGCAAATAGGAGACCTGCTTCATATCTGCTTGGGACATGCTCGGACGTTAGTGTAAATACACAAGTAGAATATTTGACTCATATCATATAATTCCACAGCTGCTAGTTAGACAAAAAGACAAAGACAGAAATAATAAAACTTGAAAGCTGGAATTCCGTTACATATCATCTGCAATTCCAAAGGCTCTTTTCTCAATTGGAGTGAAAGCACCAGCTGCTCTTGCCCTGCGCCATAGACCTTCGGAGAAGGCACCATTACCTGCTTCAATGCAAGAATACCTACAATCACCACAAAATCATGAATTATTCAGCGATTAGGATATTTTTTCTGCTTGAAATTTGTATAGATAAAAAAATTGGGAATGTGCACTAAGCAACATAAGTAACAAAATTTCTACTTTCAGCAAGAAAATGACCAAGGGCCAAAAGTTCCTATTTAGCACAGGTCCACAAGCTCAAACAGTCATCCCTCCATTCATCATGAAGATTTAAAGCCAAAAGAAGAAAAGAAACAAGCAGAAGCAAGGAAGAGCACTGATGTCGTGCTCACATCAGAAAAGTCATTCACTAGACACCCCCAAAACACTTTTCCCACTTTACACAAGTTATGGTTGAGCCTGATTTCCACAAAATAAACTTGTTTTGGCGGATGAGTGATGAGTGGGAAAGGTTACTCAGAATGGAGAGAAGTTTCCCCTACCATCATTACATGGCAGACTAAGTACAATACTAAGTAAATTACCAATATGTAATATCCTAATTCTCAATACACATAACACAAGTGCTTTTACAACAGAAAACTAATGTAAACAACAGTCACTGGCAAGTGCATAAGAACTACATTAACATATATGTAACCTGAAATATGTACTACAAATCAAAGGGAACATGCTGAAGCTCAACATGGTCAGATTTGTTTGCTAGAATTTCATGTTGTAGGATGAATAGAAAGGCAGCAACTACCAGAAGATGGATTTCTTGATTTCTTACACCACAATCTATATCCACCAAGCTCAAAAGTAAAACGAATGCAGATAAGAAATTCTGAATGATTAGTTTATGGAGGAGATTCTAGAAAATGAAGTTGCTTAGACCACCTTATATCAACTGAAAATGCCAAATCACGAAGCCGAGGGATTAGGTAAGCTGCTTCTCTCTCCGCTATTGTACTGTCAGTATAGACAAGTGACACCATAAATTGTTTGATGGATGGATAACAAGCAGTGACGAAAGATGGATAACAAACAACAGAAATTCAATGTTATCAACCTACTTGAGAACAACAGAAGAAGGTCCAATACTCTGATGCAATCTATCATGGTCGTGCATGTATGCAAGACCATTTATAGCACCCCGAAGCAGCTTGATTACAAAAACTCTTCTGCGTTGTATTCTTTGTTCCTGTTCAAAGGGATTCCAGAATCTCTCTGCACCTAGAGCGCGATCCTCTGCTAATCGTTCACTTGTACGTTTTGCATAGTCTGCTGCACTATATTTTCCATCATTACGGAAAGCAAGCCACTGTACATGAGACATTTTTATTTAAATATAATCCTGCAAAGAAATACCAAGACACTTCACATCTCAATAGTCAATGTCATGGACCTGCTCCCCAGTTTTTGTTTCAAAACCCCCTAATAGAATTTGGATATTCTGGCAGACATCTCTAGAATCACCCTGCATTGGATGTACACAAGTCGATCAATAGACATGTAATCTTGACCACAAAAAGGACTTTGTCTTGACAAAATAGTACAGAGTAAAAGGAAGATGGTTAAAGATTTGCCACAAATATTTTGCATACTTGAATGGAAGCATGAGCATTTAACTCGTTAGCAGCCATCATATCTGCCTCAATACCAGCAACCCGCTGTCCTGGGTATACCTTGAAAAAATTAAAACTAACTATTAGCAAAATGGAATCATGATACAGCTCATTATATTACTACTAGGATAATGTGCATAAAGTTTCCATGAGGTAGGCCCAAGAGGAAAACACCAGGGCCAATAATATTGTCTTGCATCTGCAGCCTTATGCAAGTTTAATACATTAAGATAAGACAGATGACTTGCTTGAACCTTGGGCATTGATACATGTACAAATTTTTGCCTTTGGAAGGTGCCTTAGTGACAGTAGCTGACAATTCTTCAAATAGCTTTCTAGTTGCTAATGAGTGTTAGATCACTGAAAAGTGAGAAGGAAGATAAGCCTAATTGCAATATCATCATGGTGAAGACTTACAAGCAAGTTTACAGGCACTTCCAGATACACTTTCTAGGGACGTTGGAGTAGGAAAAAAGTGCAGTTAGATATACATATTTTCACCCAATATTTTTCATCCACAATTTGGAGGAATCTGAGGCATGAGGCTGAGTAAAGAGGGCAATAAGGGGGTTACTTTTATGGAAACCAAAGACAGGGTTCTCACTTTAACACATTTAATCTGATGATACTTTTTGTGCAAACTTTGCGAAGCAAGTTGAATCTGAAGTTTATTTTAAGTTGTGTTTGAGGAAATGTCAGGATCAGCATCGGCATTTCTGATCATAGTGTAAACCTTTCAATGCAAAGCACCTACTCTTTGTCATAACTGGGTCTTCTATTTGAATTTGGTCTATTTTCCTATAAATCTTTGGGGACTAGGTGGAGGAAAGGACCAAAAGGAACTTGCAGAGTGAAAGAAGAGTTGTTTCTCTTTCTTCTTCTCATATTTCCTTTTAATAGTGAAAGGAATATATTACTAGAAAAGGGGTCCAAAAGGAACTTGCAGAGTGAAGAAGCGTTTCTCTTTATATTTTTTCTCAATTTTCCTTTTAGTAGTAAAAGGAATATATTACTAGAAAAGGAGTAATACGGATAAGACAAACAGGAAGCTAAAAAATTAAAAAACTGAGAGCGAGTGCCGAATGATGCTACAGGAAAGTATGAAGCACCAAAAGGAACCTCTCTGCAAGTCTACATAAGAGACTGATCATCTTGCTTAATGACAATTTCTTGTTCCCTCAAATCGTGACAGACCTCTTCAAGCTCACTGATGAAACTCCAAGGAAACTCAACCTTATAGAATAACCACTTCATGATATTCTGGGAATCACGTTTCGTAATGGACAGGATTAGATTCAAAGGTTACCATAGAACCAGGTCCTGCCTAAAAGCAAGAATCTCAGCTGCTTTGGAATCAACTAAACCATATCTCTTTTCACGAAGGATAACTTTGATGAGGTTGCTCTCTTTCACTTGCTTACTTACTTCAAGCTCCTTTTCTCAAGTATTATAGATGCAGTTTAGGAGATTTTGAAAATGTACAAAGATTTTCTATGGTATGGAAAGAAAGATTGAAGCTTGACCTAATTATAGAGAGGGCCTGGAATTAGGGAATACTATCCTAAGAGGTGATCTTCTCTCGCTGATCTTCCTATTTTGGATTGTAAACCACTAACAACCACTACGCACACAATAGATTTATGTGTATTTAACATTCCAACCATCCTATGATTCAGTAAACTCTGTCTCTGGCAAGGACTTAAATTAAGAATTTCTAGGGAAATCACATAATCAGAGTTCTAGTTCCGTGACATAAAAACTAAAAGAAGAGGTTGGAATTGATATGGAAAATGCAATACCATAATGTAAAGAACTACATATAGACAGCATTCTAAGCAGACCCATCATAGGAAAAGGTTAACACTATTTCAAAGAGTATTCAAACGAAGCTAATAGAAATTAAAGTGATGGAAGAAAAGATACCTTAAATACAACTTGAGTTCCTCTTAATGGACCATCAGCTACCCTGCCCTCATAAAGCCTACAAATGGACTGCCACGAATAATATTAGTAGAAGGACCAGTTCTACATTATGAAAAGCTATCGTAGTCCAGCAATGTACCTGATCTTGATATCCCCCTCTCCCACGTCTTGAACTCTTAATCTTTCAATGTCATCGGAAGAATATTCAAGATTTGGTTCTTCAAAGCTCCCAATGCTCGAAAGCCCCCCTGATTGAAATGATGAATAGCTGGTCATAATGAGGAACCCAAGTCAGATTAAATAAAAAATTTAAGTTACAAAGATATGCTAATGCCGAACTTTCTAAAGTTTGACACAAAACATCGATAAGTTCAAAACAGAACTTCCGAAATATCAGAAACCAATGTGAGCAGAAAACAAAGGCATATACATCCTCTATCTTTGCATAATCCTCTGCTTCGAATGATCTAACCAAATTCAGTTTGAAGCATGTCCTGGTCACTCCTGTGAAAGGATAGTAACAGACTGACCCAGCTTCTGCCAGCATCTAGTGTTTTACGCTATTTCTTTCAAGAATATGCTTCCACATAGATTAAAAAAGTTCTTGCACATCTATCAGGCAAATTATGAACTGGTAAACCATCTCACTGATTACTGGTCCCTACCAATTACAGTTACTACTAAAAGAAATCTTCAAAGCAAGAAGATAAGAGAGCACCTGATTGCATTTCATTGATTCAAATCAACATAAATGCTAAAGAGTACAAATTTCGGATGCACCCAAGTGTGCAATGATGGATTAAGAAAGAAGAGAAGAGACAACTGGAGGATTCACCTGGTAACATTCATGAAACCGTAGCTGCCGATGAATTTTCCAACCTCGAAATCATCTGGATCGGTGATCAAACTTGCGTCGAAAGATGCAAACCTTCTCTGTAGCCTCAAAATCTTCGAGGAAGGTTGAAGAAATCTGAAACGAAAAGCTGCCGCCGACCCAAATTTATATTCATTTCCATTCCTTTTTCTCTCGTTTCTCGAGAGGAATAGTGAGAAGCATTCGGGGGCTGCAATTAACATGATTTCTTCTCTCCTCCTTCTGGGATGAGAAATGGCGCTGAGAGAAGCCGCGGTTATGAAGAAGAACAAGAAAAAGTCGTGCAGAGAGCGAACGTTACCAGTAGAACTACTACTGAGCGTGGAAATGGATAGGGTCGCTTTGCATGTCCACACGTGGCTGGACAAATGAAGTGAAGAGGACTAGGGCCCCACTTTTGCCCGATGGAACCCAGCTATGTATAATCCTATCCGTTCATCTCATTTATCTGGTTTTGGATGGGACCATTCTATCATCCTAAATATCGATGTTCATGATGGTTGAATTTAGACCGTTGTTTTTAAAATTTTCTAAGAGTCTGTTTTTTACGTTCAAAAGTATAATATTCCCAGCAGTCTACACACTTTTTGAATTATTAGACATTCAAAATAGAAGCAATTGATGAATGGGCGGGATCATCTATAGGTGGGCCCCTCTATGCAAAACATGGGAGCTCTTTTGTAACAAGCAGTGAAAAAGCTTATTCATGGATGCTGATTATATTAAAGCATGGATAAAATAGTTTTTTTTTTAAATTCTTTAAATTTTTTTTTTCTTTTCTCACTTAATTTAGTTCTTGAATATTTTATCATTTTTATAAACAAAACTTGGTTACCCAAGTAAGAGACTCTCCTAACTCCAACACAAAGGCAAATACAAGAAGATAAAATAGTATCATAACTAGTCACAAGCCAATATTTATGAAGATACTTATATACTTACCTAAAATGTCACTGGTTAGAATAAGTGAGGCAATACAAGTAGAAGGTTCTCAAAGGGCAAGGGGCATGCCAAAAAGAACGTAGATAGAAGTAGTAAGGAAATATTTAAAAATTTTGGAACTAAACGAAGCCATGGTACTTAAAAGAGAGGAATGGCAAAATAAGATTCATGTAACCGACCTCTAATTGGAATAAGGCTAGGCTTCTTAGTTACTTGAATGAGAGAATATAAAAGAAAGAGAGAGAATGATGAAATACTCTGGCACTAGGCAGTCTTTTCACAAATTGCCCTTTATGAAATTCTAACCTCTAGTCAAGTCATTGCTTTGATGCTAAATGCTAAGAACTTAATTAGAACTCTCTAAAGTTTTAAAAGTAGTGAAAATTATGGACTTAATTTATTAAACCACTATCCTATACCATCTAGTGGACCCCTTTATGTATCACAAACACTCTCAATCTCAAAAAAGTGCCCTAATATTTTAATCATCCAAATAATAAACTAGATTATATAAGCCTCGCCAACCAAATTGCGATATGCTTTTAAAGTTGTGAGTGGTGTAATTAAGTTGAGATGAGATGGCCTGACCATTGCTACTGGTGCTTCATGCAAGACAAGATAAAGTGATATCTCCTCATGTCATTGTTATAGGTGCTTGAAATGAGTTTGAGGTGAAAATAATCTCATCTTAACTCACTGTTATGTTGAATTTTCAATTATCTCACTTCATGCCAAATTTGGATCTTCTTTATCCAGCTCAAATTCAGGTCTCATCCGATCTCATCTCAATACACCTCACCTCATCTAATTACCACCAACCTCACTTTTATCTCAATGGATTTTTCCGTTCCTAATTTGATATTCTTGCAGCAGTTAATGGGGAAACATTCAGTCACAACTGATCTTTGCTTTCTTTACCTTTTTATATTCTCTAGTCAGCGATGTGAATTTGACTCCTAACCGTGATTAGTGATGTTACTTTGACCCCACATGTGGACCCCACCTCTGATACGATTTTGATTGAATATGAACGATGAATTGAGGAAAGGTACGCGTGCAGCAGGGACAAAATGATCTCCTCATATGTAGGCCCCACAACGCAAAAATTTCAAAATCCTCTATTTCGCAAAATAACACTTGTCATTAAGATTTTTTTAGCATAAGTCTGCCCATCATAGTGGAGCCCACCTTATCCCTGCTTCCATACTTCCAACAAGCAGGAGTTCTAAATGGAAGCTTTCGATCACGGGCCCTACTTTTGGATAATCTAATTTGTTTATCTGATTGGATAATTCTAATATCCTAAAATAATGTTTTCTAAGCCCTTACTTCTTTTGATCAGAAACACAAATTTTAAGATGCCAAAATCATCCAATTTATTTAATTTTTTAACCAAAGACAAGGAAATAAGATGAAGGGTCTGATCATCCAAAGGTGGCCCACTTCGAGCAAACGTGGGACGTGCTTCTCTAGCAGCTCCTAGTGATGCTTCCCGAAATCCTCTTCAACCAGAGGACCACGTGTCTGGGACATCCTGCGAGCTACAAAACCAGTTTTAGCTCTTTCCAGTTCATACCTTGAATATTATCTCAACGTGTCATATTTCTACCACACTGATATTGGGCCCGCAAAAGTCTTATCACAGATTCGATCGGATTTGAAGGGCCCCGGCCGATGCCTGCATGATACTGAAAATATCAACAACAGGTCATCTCTGACTTTTAATTTGGTGGGCCATAACTAATTATGTAGACCATAATATACTACATCTGAACGGCACACGAGAATCGAGATGTGGAAATACAAGGGATGTTAATAATTCGTCAATGGTTGAGATCATCTAGAAGTCATCGATAGCTGCGCCCTGTATCATGATGATCTACGGAGATCAACGGCTAGATCCGAAAACAGTCATGGATCCGTGAATACAAATTCTCAGATGTTTGACACGTTGCAGATAAAAGTCTGTCACTGTCAATTTCACGTGCTCAGCATTTGCTCGGCTGAGATGGTTCACCGCAGCCATTTCGGAGTCCTCCTCCTCCACGTCACACATAATTTCTTCAAAACCCTCCAAGTTTTGAAAATTTACCGTGAGACCGCTGATTCCATAGAACTAGGAATATTCTTGGCCTATATCCTGTAAGTGACCAAAATGCCCTTCACTGCCAGATCTTTGATCCTATACTATAGTATATATGATATGATAAAAGGATGGGACCTAAAAAAAATACTTCTTTTTTTTTAAGATTTTGTTAGATGCATAAATACTAGGAAAAAATTTGTTATGGAGATATAAAATAAAGCTGAATTCTCCCTCTTTCTTCAACACCTCTAAAATTAGATGTGTTAGTTTATAACCCATATGAGAGCCACCTGCTCAAAAGGAGGGATATATTAAGAAAAAAAAAAGCATATTTTATAGCCCACAAGTTGTAACTTCTCAAAACACATTTCTTTTTCTTTTTTTTTTCAATGTTTAAAGTGATATCTTCAAAAAGAAACAGATTGTATTCAAATATATTGTTATCAAGCATTTAAATTTATTTTTCAATAAAAAATGTAGAAATATTATCCATTTGCAGCCAAATACCTCATTAGAAAAAGAAAGAAAGAAAACTTACAAAATACCAAAAAAGAAGGATTAAATATATATATAAGAATAAGAAGGTCAAACTGATCATTTGATGGGCAACAAAAAGGCCTAAGACTCACAGGTTTCTGGGGCTTCCTGCATCGTCCTTTTATCCCGTCGGCCACGTAAAACTAACAGAAAAATTGCCCATATTAGTTACAAATATTTCAAAACTACCCTCCTTCCAACTGTTAGAAGTGCCGAAACTTCTGCTTCACAAATTACACCAAACATTTCTATTACCGACTTTATTTTGGTAGCTCTTAGTTTATTTGAAGTGACAATTAACACCCAGTGGCCCTTTACACGTATGCAAATCTAAACCATCTTTTTGTGTGGTTTGTTGTGAGCCAACAAGACCAATGGTTTGCTTTCCATGGCTGCAATCAAGTTGGTGAGATATTTTCCGTTGTCTTACTCGTGGTGGAACGCATTGGCTTATCACTTTAATTAAAATATGCATCCCACGTTTTGTGGTTTAGACGTAGACTACTAAATTAAGCGGCGGAAATATTACACTTCGCTGTTTATTTTTTTTATTTTTTTATTTCAAAGAGTTAAAAGCATTGCGTGCATCTATTTAGAGTTTTCTGTGATCGGATGCTATTTAAATTTTAAAAAAAATTTATAAGATGATTATAAGGCTAGTCATGCTCTATAAATTAAAGTATTGGACAGTTAAAGAACGTCATATTCATAGGCTAAGAGTAGTGGAAATGATAACACCGAGATTCATGAATAGCAAGACAAAAAAGAATAGAATTGGAAATGAAAACTTTAGAGAAAACTTATAAGTAATATCAATAGGTAACAAGATGAGAGAGATTAGACTTAGATAGTTTGGACATATCTAATGAAGATCGAAAACTACACTAGTTAGAAGGAGTGAGGTAATGTAAGTAAAAGATTATAAAAGGAGAAGGTGAAGGCCCTAAATAATATAGATAGAAGTGGTGAAAAAAGATATAAAAACTTTAAAACTAAACAAAGTCATTGTGCTTAATAAATGGGAGTGAAAGAACAAGAATAAGATTCATGCGGCTAACCTCTAATTGGAATAGAGTCTTGATGAAGATGATGAAAAAGTTAAACATAAATATACATGTGGGGCCAATATTTGATAATCAAAATGTCAACTTTTTGTGCTAGATCTTGGTAGTCTCTAAACAAGGGTAGTCTCTGTGCACAAAGCTCCCGCCTATGTGGGGTCCTCGGAAGGGGAGGACCATAAGAGCCTATAGTAGGCAGCCTTACCTTGTATTTTGCAAGAGGCTGATTTCACGCCTTGAACGCAGGACCTCAAGATCACATGACGACAACTTTTACCGTTGCGCAAAGGCTCCCCTTCTTATAGTAGTCTCTAAACAAATGAAAAATATTCCCATTAGACGATCCTAATCACTATTAATCAATGAAACAAACTATGTAGTTTGGAGTCCTCAAAGTGAAAACATTTGACTAAATGGGAGGGTTAACATAAAGACTATCCTAAGATGGTCTATCTAGGCCATTGTTAGAAATAATGGTTCAGATTAAAGATAATATGGCCCTACTTTTAAGATGTTTAAATTTATACGCTAATAAGGGAATTGATATTCCAACCTTCATCGTACAAATTCAGTTTTTAGATAATCTGATTTTTGAGCTATTTTGTATAGCAATAAAATTGACAGTGCACAGCCAATAAAATTTTGTGGCAGGGTTTTCTAAAGTTTGTGATCTTTTTGGGTCATTTATAGTAAGACGGTAAAGATGAAGGGTTTAGATCATTGAAAAAAAATGGGCCCTACTTTTTTAGAATAGACGTGTCAATGCTCGTTAGTCCAAAAGAAGAAGAAGACTCAGAGGGGGCGACATGGTGATTCACCACGAAGGGTAAAATCCGAAAATTTTCACAAAATCAATGGTAATTTCAGTCACTGCTCTTATGCGAAAAGTGCAGCCCGCACTGCCTTTTTCGCAGCCGCTTAAGGCCCCTCTTCTCGCCCTTTCGTTCCTTTTACTAGTGTCGTCCGCCTCCACCGCAAATTCTTCTTCTGTATATATCTTCCATGTCCGTACGAACATTTCCGCATTCTACGGTTTTTGCTCCTAAATTCCCTCCCCAAAAGTCTCTCTCATACGATTTTCCTCTCGATCCTCCGGATGGATTCAAATCCTCCGTAAACCCTAATTATTTCCAGTAATCGATTTCCCTTTTTGTTTTTCCTGTTTTCCTGTTTTCAATTAGATGTTTGTTGCTTGATATCAGAGAATGGATGGAGTTCATGGCAATCCGGTCCCAAACCCGAATGCGAATGCAAATGCTCCCCCGCCTTTTCTGAGCAAGACTTATGATATGGTGGATGATCCTGCTACGGATTCGATTGTGTCGTGGAGCCCTAGCAACAACAGTTTCGTCGTCTGGAATCCGCCGGAGTTTGCTAGGGATTTGCTTCCGAAGTATTTCAAGCATAACAACTTCTCCAGCTTCGTCAGGCAGTTGAACACTTATGTATGTGTTCTTGACTTCTTTCCCCGCCATTAGCATTCCTAATTAGAATATTTTGAGTGATTTTTCGGTTGGCATCTATTTGTATGCATGCAATTGATGACCTGAAAAGTGATTATGATTAGACTAAATGATGGAAACGGCTGTTACTGGGGTTATTGTTAACAGCGTGTCTGGGTTTGTTTTGTTTTTTAATAGATTTTGAAACAAATCTCGGGAAATAGAAAATGAGTGGCAGGGTTTTGACGGAAAACCTAGAATGGAAGAACAAGGGGTTTCATAAACAAGAGAAACGGAAGGATCTGTGAAGAAACCTGCCTTATAAACAGTAGACTGCTCTTCTTGATCATATTTTTGTCTTTGAAATTGACATGCATACTGGAGAACGTAAGTTCTAGGATTCAAGTAGATCATACTCTCGCAAAGTGCGATAGGATCCAATGCTTGTGAGCTGAAAGATACTAGGCGACAGTGACTTTCAGCAAACTTGGTGGATAAAAGAGGAAGAGGGGAGTGGACTACTCACGTTAGTTAGCGGTGAAGCAGCTTGTTGCCGAGGGACAGAGAAATTAAAGCATGGCATGCTTGCGATTGGTGAGTTGTCTCTACAAGTAAAAATTTCCTCGTGGGATTCAAAATGAGATGATTATATAGTTGGAAACTCTCAAAGTTGTCACTAAGAGTAAATGATTTCCCTGAGAGACTGAAAAATGTGAGCATGGTATGTTTGGGAACTTTTTAACTTGTTACTATGAATTAAAGTTATCTTGAGGAAATGGTACTTTACCCCCAGGCCCATAGTCTATTTAATCTGTAATATGAAAGTTCTTTCCAGTCTCTCTAGGGCTTGGTGCATCTTGTTTAAAATGTATATATGATGGTTTGATCTTGGACTGAAACGACTTGGATAATTATAGTACATACATGTGACAGTCTTATATTTGTACCAGAGTATCCTTGTATCTTTATGACCAAAATTTTCTCCTTGCCAATCTTCTTGGGTGTGGGTTATAAATTTTCTATTTGAAATGGATTGACACAACATGAGTTTGCTTGGGCCATTGCTATTCCCTGATGTGGATGGACAGAGGGGCAAATGTTACTAAAACCACTGTATTAGTTGTTGGGGAAGTGGCTTGTTCCTTTTGTTGTTCTATCATATGACCAACTCAGTCATGATGCTTATTCCTCATCTTTTTTCTTGAAACAATTTAATCCATCATTCAAAAGCCAACATTCTAATTTTATTGAATAGGGGTAGCCCGGTGCATGAAGCTCCTGCGTACGCAGGGTCCAGGGAAGGGGCAGTGAATAAACTGCAAAATATTCCTCTTTGGGTGCCCTAAGTTTCACTGTCCAGCCTTGAGGAAGGGTGGAACAAGAATAGTTCTCTCTTTACCACAGAAAGCATTCTTCGTGAGCTTGTTGCATATGCAAAAAATAACAGTTTGAGATGGAAGATTTCCAATATTGTTTCGCAAGAGTTAGGTATCTTAGGCAGATGTGGACTGTTGAGTGAAACCGGAAGAGTTATTTAATAATATTAGTAATAATAGTAACTGTTATTATTTTTATTTTCTCCCAACAAAAGGTGTGGATGCTGATAAGATTTTTGGGTTGTTGTTGTTGTTTAGAGTAGCTTGGAGGAAGCTCTTTCCAATGGAGGTTCTCAGTTTATATATTAGCACTAATGGCAGTTTTCAAAGTCTTGACCTTGGGTTACGATTCTTCATTGGAGGTGGGGTTGATTTAGTTTGTCAGTTGCAAAATAATTCAAAGAAGTTTTGAAAATGATAAAAGGACACAAAGAATGAATAGTATATGAATTACTGAGCAGATATTTCCCAAATCTTTTCCAAGCAGAAAAACAACAGTCTTATTCATTTTTAGTAAGGTCTTTTTTTCCTTTTTTTCTTTATGGAATGAGATGTTTATTCTTAATGAGCCACTAAAGATATTTTTTCGATGTGATCCTTTGTTACATAAGTTACTCTACTTTTCAGGATGATAATGACTAGAGTGAGCTATAAAATTATATTTTTATTATCTGGCATGGTCAGTCTTGGTATTCCTGGTCTTCATAAGGTGGAATATGGCTATGTACTGCATGTATACTTTATTTTTGCACTTTTCATTGAATTTTAGTATTCTTTGCTGTGCTGGACTAGATTTTGTTGATGACATTTTTCACTTGGGCAATGTGAGGAGAGATTAATTTTTTCCATGTAAGAAATATTACTGCATGCACGAAACTATAGGAATGAAAGAATTGTTCATCAATCACTTATTCATATAATTAGCTGGACCAACTACCCTCAGTGGCCTGAGGGTCTTTCCTGATCGTGCCACGTAAATAATGAGGCTAAAACACCCTTCGTGTCCTATAGTAGGGCCTGCTATTAGTCCACCCCCGTATGACACCCATCTCAAATATGCTGACTTTTGAAGATCACAGAGCAAGGAGAAACTCCTATGCTTCTTTTATCTATTCTTTATCCATGAATATGCATCATTTCTGCATTTTATTATTGAAGAATGCACTGAAGTTTACTTTCCACATATTCAGAAAAAAAAATCTAATCACTCAAACCCATTTCCTGCATTTCGTTTCCCCAAAAAACGTAAACGAGTTTTTCCACTGGGAAATGCATCTTAATGCATGTTGGGAAGTGAGACATTTCCCATTTTCAAATCATTTTTTTGGCCACATGTATATGTGTTTCCTGCAACTTAGGAACCAACTCTACAAAACAAAGCAACCAAAATAGTACTAGCCAACATACCCTATGCACCACGGTGCCTCCTAAGTCTGCCAACAAATATTGTAAAGAAAAGAAAAATGATTCCTAATTCTGCAGGAGGGGCATCTGTTGATACCCACAGCAGAGGCTTGGGCCCTGCCATGTTATTTCTCTCCTTATAGGGGTGACGAAAGATGTTGGCCTAGATCTGAGTTAACCGGTCCTTGAGCTTGTTTTTCACGCCATCATCCTCCAATGGAGGATTCCTGGTTATGAAATGCCTCAATTACCAGGAAAAAGCCACTTGCATAGCACAAAATGTAGTTGAACAGCCAATCTTAGAAGAACAAATAAGGCAAGCCACCAAGCAACCCAATTGGACGTATAATTGTTTGATAGACCCTATTACCAGCAAGTAGCCCTCCACTCTCTGGTCACCCTGCCAATGCTGCCATGACCAGGGTTGCCTAGCTTTGTCAAGGTTGAGCTTTGGAGAGCTTCACAAGGGAGGATACAATTTGATTCTGTATGAAAAACGTCTTCTTGTAGAGATGTGCTCATCTGCTACCATTTATCAGGAGTTGCCTTGTCCTTTTCCTTATATTCTTTGTTTGAGTCTTCCTAGTTGCCACACAGCTAATATTGCCTTGAAATTTTGCCACATAAGGGAGTCATTTTTCTTCTTGGTTATTGAGAGGCACATTTGAGATTCATTAAAAGAGATGGATGAAATTGTGGATGCAACCAACTGAAACCTAAGAAGGATCTAGTTGATCATTTGGAATTGTGCATGACCCAGCATGGATGCGGTTTTCATTTTAGACATCATTCTGCATTGAGTGAAATTACCTTAGACTTAGAGCATCTAGGTGTGCCTTATTACAAACTCAATTCTATTCCAAGGTGTCAAACCCCCAACTTGCACTACATTGCTAGACTTGCAAGATAAATTGACGTACAAGTAAATGTGCCAATTCTTCTGGGGGGAGAATGGAGACCTGGAATTGACTATCCTTGTGTCGCCATTCACAGTTTCAAACTTCAGTTTTAGGTTTTCAGTTATCTGTGAGAGAATGACTTCCAATTATTTCTAGGCTTGTGAAGCAGTGTTATCATGATCAAAATGGGGCCTTTTAGAGACTTGGTTGTATTCCCACAAAAGTACCTTGCATATAGGTATGGGGCCACAACATGGGTACGAGTATCCAACATGGTAACCCCTCAAAATGCATATACGAGGATATGACTAGTAATTAATTAATCAATAAATACAAAAAAAATAAAATAAAAATGTAAAGATTTTAAAGAATTGCAAAAAACAATTCAAAGCAAAGAACTCTCTTCATTCATATATGATAAGGTTCGTCATTTACAAATTACTTAAGGAGTCATTGCAAAAAACAACAAATTAATTCCCAAAAAGTGTGATATGAACATCATCATTTACAAATCACTATTCACTACAACAGGCCATCACAAGATACTACACATTAGCCTTAAAAAGAGATATCAATGTCCAACTTCTACGAAAGTCACTCGTGTTTATCTCCATCACCCACTACTAGTGATTCTTCAGTTTGAATTGGTCTTTACTATAAGATCATCTAGAGACAGATTCTCTAGATACAAATCTAGAGGAGCTTTCAAGTTCGCCTCCTTGGCCACAACATCCCAACCTCTTGAAGACCTATTTTGATACCTGGTATCTTTTCTTGATTGGATTTGTAAAGGCCATCAAATAATCAAATTTCATCCACTATTTATCATCACATTGAAGGTGAGCCTTGGCGCAACAGTAGAGTTGTTGTCGTGTCAGGAGGTCACAGGTTTAAGGCGTGGAAATAGCTTCTTGCAAAATGTAAGGTAAGGTTGCATACTATTGACCCTTGTGGTCTGCCCCTTCCCTATACCCCACATACGTGGAAGCTTCATGCACCGGGGCTGCCCTTTTTTATTTATCATTGCACCACTTAAGCTTCAAGAACTAAGCTTTTTCTTCATCTTCAACTCTTAAGGAATTTGCAGTCATTATCCATCACCATTTTACCAAGATATCCATTAACTTGCTAAATTTGACATACCATGATAACACCTGAAGCAAAGCAAGCTTTGGCACAACGAGGAAGTCAAAGGTGAGAATATTTGTTGTAAATGGTTCGAGCATGAGAGTGGTTAACAACAAATGCCTTCATAATTTCACATCTTCAATCACATTTGCTATCCAAGTAAGGTGTGCAATCCTGCTTTCATCTTCATGGGGTGAACAAATATTCTTCAATACAAGATTTAGTGTGTGCACCATACAAAGGTGTCCAAAATAAGCTCATCGTTCTCTTCAACTCTAAGTCTAGTAGTCCTACATGCACTTGCATTGTTTGTGATGTTTGCACCACATTTGATGGCCCCACTTCAAGTATACATTCTTCAAAGAGACTAACCATATAAACAGTGTCATTATACTACCCAGATGCATCAATCGCCTTCAAAAATACAGGACTGCTACGCAAAGAAGCTAAAAAGTTAATCAAAGGCTTGTTGTTGTTTTTGTTTGTCCATCCGTCATTCACAATTGATACTCCAACATGGGCCCAACTAGCCTTAATTGTATGTTCTCAATGTTGTTGTTCTCTGATGCCATCAAAGTAGTCCGAACTTTATCATAGTCAGGTGCTACATACACATGCAAACCCTCTCACATGGATACCTTATCATTTGCCTAAAAATTGGATTCACAACCCCTGACATTGCAATTCTTTCTGAGTATGAGCAATGAGATTATCTAATTTCTCACGTGCATCATTAATCATTATCGAAGAATTGATCTAGTGTTCTCTTGTCCTCTTTTCTTTTCTTTTGATACCACTTTATCCTTATGGCTTGGCAATGGGATGGAAGATATGCCACCCTCGATGTTTTGTTTTTTCTTGCATCTGCTGTATTTTGCTCTTCTTTCAATATTCTTTCATTCTCTGCATCTACTTTGCTACACACTTTGATACCTCCTCCCTTGATTAGAAGGAGATGATGCTTCATCCGAGAATAGGATCCACTGAATACATATTGACAATATTTACACTTAAGCCGAACTTTACCCCCACATCCAGGCACCTTCTCTATCACTTCTACATGTCTCCATAATGAATAATCCTATCTACATCACCGCAGCCCTGACATGGAGTTTTACCACTCCCAGCACTAGAAGACATGTCAACTGCTATAACACTGCTGCATATAGTTGAAATGCATTCCTACGAATACAAATTTAATAGGAACAAATACATGTGTAGAAAATAGAAACATAAGCCAGAAACAAACCATTCATGCCATCTCCCATCTCCCATCTCCCATCTCCCATGCACCATCATTCATGATTCATCATAATCTCCCTTCCTATGTAGTCACAAATGCAACTAGTTGCTTGGTGCAAAAAGGCACACCATGTGTGACTTGATTACGGGGCGTCACAGGGGGGGAAGTTGCAGTGCAACTAGTTGTGCCCAGTGCCTGGTGACTTTTGCTCCCCCAATTCTAGGCGCTGGTAAGTGATATAAAACCCTTATTTCTCTTTTTCTTCCCAAAGCTCTTTTTCATCCATTACAAGTATTCTTGCGACATTCCTCATCTTCCATCGCCAGTTGAAGCCTAGTTCAAGCGATTGAAGGTAAGAAACTAAGGATTAATCTTGCTTTTTTGTTATTATCAATTTTTTTTGAAAAAAATAGTAAAAACAATATCATTTTTTGTTGTTTGATGCTTGTTTTTTGTTTGAAATCTCAACCTATCTACATTCTAATGCTAAAAATGAAAATCTCTCTATTTATTTTCATATATTTAATGTTTTATGTACGGTTCTTTTTTTTTTTCTTGTAATTTTTACTGAAGATGTGAAATACATTACAATTTTTTAAATCTCTATAGGTTTCCATTCTAATGTTAAAATGGACAACTCCATTTCATTCTTTAATATCTTTCACTTCTTTTTTCTTTTTTTCATTATTTTCTATTGAAAAACATGAAACACACACTACAGTTTTTTTATTTTTGTGTTTGTTTTTGTAACAAATCTCTATAGGTTTCCATTCTAATGTTAATGATGACAACTCCATTTCATTCTTTTCATATCTTTCATGTTTCTTTTTACTGTTTATAATTTATATTCCTATGTTTTTCTTCTTTTTTGGATTTTTTGTAAATTTTGAGCATTTATTTCGAATTTTCTTTTTAATTAATTAGGGAACTAGTTGCATGCTTAGTCTCTCAAAGCACAAGTCACACCCCTTGCACCTCGCTGCCCCTTGCGCCTGTGAATACATAGCTCCCTTCCACCATAACCAAAGCCATAGGCAAACTATTCAAATTCATGCCATCTCCCATCCACCATCATTCAACACAATCTCCCACCAAATTCAAACATAAAGGCTAAAGATATAAAAGAATAAACATCCACCATGATCCATTCATACAAAATTGCATTAGCAAATAACAATGATCATTCAAAGCATTAAAGGGCAGCCTGGTGCATGAAGCTCCCACACATGCGGGGTCCATGGAAGGGGTGGACCACAAAGGGTCTATAGTACACAGCCTTAACTTGCATTCTTGCAAGAGGCTGTTTCCACTCCTTGAGCAAGTGACCTCCAGGTCACATGGCAACAACTCTACCGCTGCGCCAAGGGTCACCTTAATTATCCAAAGAAATATTGCATTAAATCATGCGAAAATACATGCCTAAACAGATGCATTTTTGTAAAGAAGCAGTTGATTACTTAATTGTATCCATAAACCAGCAACGTTAATAAATAAGCAGTTAGTTACTTAATTGTACCCATAAACCAGCATTTAATCATGTAATTGTAAATAAAATGTGTGGAACTAGCCAAAGAATAAGTAAATCAAACTATCAAATTATAGAGAGAGCAAACAGCAAATAAAGCCTTGTGAGGAATCAGATATCCAAATGAAAAATCAAAAGCTCAAAGGATGATTGGGAGAAAATAGACATGAGCAAAAGCAACAGCTATGTGAGTAAACAGAGGAATGAGAAAAAACAGAGGAAAAGCAGCAGCAACAGAGGAGGAGAATAAGAAGAAGAAGGAAGAAATCCACCCACATAAAAATCGGTGAAAATAAACAAAACCCCAGTGAAAATTGAAACACTCATTGCATAAGAACCTCACAAACTCAGATGAAAATCGAAACCCATACCTGGTTTGTAATGCTTCTCCAGTGATTTTTTGGCATGCAATGAGCAAGGATCTTGCAGAGTTTTGTGAACTCCAATGATTTGCACGCTTTCCTGCGAGATTGGACAGTGAAAATGGAGTCCTCTGGCAAGATATGGACGGCGAAAGTGAAGAGAAGCAGGAACAATGGGAGAGAGAAGATAGAGAGGGAACTGAGTTTTCTGATTTTTTCCTTTTTCCTGTCCGTTACTGAAAGGCGTTTAACAGTACATGGCAACATGGCGAAAACCATAAAACTCTAACAGCAACATGGCTGCTGCTAGAGATCTAAAACTGATACAGGACGATACATGTACACCGTGTCGACACACGTTTCTATGTTCACACGTGTTGACACGCTTGTCACCATAAAATTTTGCCATGTCTCTTAAATCATAGAGAACTAATAGCTTTTGGTAATGCTAACTTTATAAATGACAGCATCCACATGCTTTCTCTGCACTGATTTCCTCCTGGTTGATCACTCAAAACGCAAATTGATTGGTACAGTTAACTCGAGTTATGAGTCCATGAATCTCAAATAATATGACATTAGTGGGATCAGGATATTTTGAATCATTCAGAGATATTCCATTGGCAACATGTTCTTTTCTCGTTTTTCCTTCGGACTTTATTCTGCTTGGTTAGAATTCATGCTCAAGATTGTAAGTTGTCCTTGGGGTTGACTCTGTATCTCTTGCATATTGCTATCAGATTATCATTGTCCTTGTCTTGGCATTATGATCCTATCTTTAAATGTCTTTCTGTGCTCACACTGCTGTTTCCCAAAATGAGCTTCCCTGCACTTGACACAGAGGTTCCTTTCTCCAGCATATTCCATTAGAACAAAGATCCCATTCTCCAACTGAAACTGTGCTAGTGAATGCTTGTTATTGGTGAGAAAATTTTGTATTTCTCAGAATAGACTACAGTATGATCAAAGCTTTAGAAATCTGAGTGGTATTAAATTTGATTTCTCTGTATAGTGATAGCCAGGGTAGGACCTTGCATTTGGTTCTACTTAGCAGAATCTTTCATGTTTGAGTCCTGTTTCCCGCTCTTTGAAATATTCTTTTGCTTCTTACTCAAGATAAATGAGCAATCCTGTACGCACGTGGGTTTTTCTAAAATGTCATGACTATGTGGGTTCAATCAATCAAATTTCACCTCTTAATTTTTTTCTTTTTCTAAAGTTAATTCAGGGATATGTGGCTCCCAGACATATTGATCACTGGTTGTGTTGAGCTCTGTTGCAAGTGTACCTTGTCACGATTTGTGTTTAGGCTTTTAGTTTTAGTAAATGCACTCATTCAGCCATTTTCAAGAATGAATTCTTGTCAGTACTTGGCAGTTATCATCTTCAAGGTCTTCAATTCACTAACACAACTATTTCCAGAACCAGAACTGTAAAGCTAATCAGTGAATGGTTTTCTTGTGCTTTATTTTTGCCTGAATTTTTTGTGCTGTACATGAATCAAGCTCTGTTTTGTTCATTTTTAGGTTTTTTTGTTTGTGCAGGGTTTCAGGAAGGTTGATCCAGATCGCTGGGAGTTTGCTAATGAGGGCTTTCTAAGGGGACAAAAACATTTGTTAAAAAGTATTAATAGGCGAAAGCCTAGTCATGTACATAACCAGCCGCAACAGTCCCAAGGACAAAATACTTCGGTTGGGGCTTGTGTTGAAGTAGGGAAGTTTGGGCTTGAGGAAGAAATTGAGTGTCTGAAAAGGGATAAGAATGTGCTTATGCAGGAGTTGGTTAGGCTGAGGCAGCAGCAACAGGCAACTGATCATCAGTTGCAGACCGTAGGCCAGCGGCTTCAGGGGATGGAGCAACGCCAGCAGCAGATGATGTCCTTCCTGGCTAAGGCCATGCAGAGTCCTGGGTTTTTGGCACAACTTGTGCAGCAGAATGACAGCAACCGACGCATTGCTGGAGGCAATAAAAAACGAAGACTGCCCAAACAGGAAGAGGACTCGGAGGATGGGCATGCTGCTCGTGATGGACGGATAGTTAAATATCAGCCTCTAATGAATGAGGCAGCAAAAGCCTTGCTCTTGCAACTTCTGAAACAGGACCCCTCTCCCAGACTGGAATCCTCTGGTAGCCCTGATAGTTTTTTGATTGATAGTGTTCCCTCACCATCTGAAGCGTTGGAAGGTGGAAGTTCCACAGGCCAGATATCGGCTGTAACACTTGCAGAGGTTCCGCCCACTTCAGGGCTGTCATATTTTCCTGTGAGCTCAGGACTTTCAGCTCTTCGGCCATCTGCAGTGGTATCTGAGATTCAGTCTTCTGCTGGCGTATCAGATATGGTTACAACAGCTCAAGTACCAGATGTAAGTGTGCTTCCTGGAGTGCAAGAGGCCATCCCTCTGTCAGAGGCAGACATAACTATTCCTGATTTCTCTCAAATACAGGGGTTGGTACCTGAAGGCGATGTTCATATTCCTAGTGAGAGCTTTGCGGTGCCTGAGACAGGGAGTGACTTCATTGATCCAATGACTGTTGGAGTTGACGGGGTGATGTCTGTAGAAGCCGACAAGTTTTCTACTGATGATTCCGACATAGATGTCTTGTTAGATGCCATGCCCAGGGTTCAAGGTGATGTCAGGCTTCCAGCCATAAATGATGTTTTCTGGGAACAATTTCTTGCTCCAAGCCCAACTTTGGGTGAGATGGAGGAGGTTGAGTCAAGCACACCGGAACCGACTACAAAGGAAACAGGCAAACAGACGGAACAGGAAAATGGATGGAGCAAAACTCAGAATGTTGAGCATCTTACCGAACAGATGGGGCTTCTTATTTCGGAAACTAAAGGGTGACAATGTAACATGTATCTCTGTTTCAAATATTTAGGTAATCCAAAGCACAACTGCTATATTCTGTTCTCTCATTCAAGTAGCCAGGCTACCAACTTGTGAGAATCTTTTGCCACCAGTCTTGCGCTTTGAATATGGAGTTCCTCATTTCAGCCTAAATTTTACCATTGGCCAAACTAAACGAGGCAGCCGCTCATGTGTTCAGGTGCTTGTATTATCTTTGATTGGTCTTTTTGTTCGAGAGCATAACGCCTTTATACAGATACAGTTGATTACTTCTCCCATTGTTTTAATTAATGTCTGATATTTGCTATAGGAAGAGCTTTGCAGTCCTGCCTGATAATTTCTTTGGAGTTGATGTTACTCATTTTTTGTCTGAAGAGAATGGCATACAGCCCATTACCTGGCAACGATGGTGTACAAGTAGTAGATTTATAGCCTGCTGTCAGTGGAGAGCTAGTTCTACTGGCTAATTCACTGAGTTGTTAAGTGCGTTTTTGGGAACCTAGATATAATTTGTCTTTATTGTATTCTAGAACTTAACAGAAACTTAACAGTTTTCTATTGGGAAATATTCTAGAATGCAATAAAAATAATTATATCCAGTTTCCCAAACATGAACTAATGTTTCCAACTGAGTTAAAAACTTTCCTGGAATGATCAATCAGACGCTTTAACTGATTTATGTATCATGTGGTTTGTTTGGTTCAGTTTCTGATTCGGGTCATGCTGACCCTGTTTGGGCCATAACCGGCTTTAGATGTATGCATTGCTTAATCCAAAATGCACGTCTTGGATGGCATCACTATGTAGTGAAAAGAATGAATGAATCAGAATGGAAGAAAACATGATGGTAGAACCTGTTACCATATGGAGGGTTATAATCATCCAATGGATAAGATATTTGGGTTTAACACCTATCTAGATTGTGGTTTGGAAGATCTATGTTTTGGATTACTAGCCAAACGTGGGCATCGTCTGATCCTTTATCTGATTTTTTTGGTTTTAGATAGCTCACATACTAAAAATTATGATCAATCCAAAAGTCAATTGTGTCGATCATTAAACATTGCAACACATTTTATTTTATTTTATTTTATTTACAAGCAAAGAATTGGAAAGCAAATCAATATCGCACACATTTCTAAATCTAATACCCGGTCTAAGGGCCAAGCGGCAGCAATCCGAACTTGCAACCAAGCATATTTGGGAGGGGCAAGCTGCAGCGATTCAAACCTGCAACCAGGCTTACTCAGTAGAGATGCAAGAGTTTTTTGTTATTAATTGTGCTAGACATTTGTTGGTCATTTGCAATGCATATTTAGTGTGTCAGGTGTGGTAGCCTTGTTGGAAAAAAAAAACGCATTTGATATGGACATTTCATCTGATTTTGCCATTGGGGTGGATGATATTAACAGAAGGGGGGCTTTGGCGCAACAGTAAAAGTTATCGTCGTGTGACCTTAAAGTTACATGTTCTAGGCGTGTAAACAGTCTCTTACAAAAATGTAAGGTAAGACTGCCTATTATAGACCCTTGTGGTCTGCCCCCTCCCCAGACCCTGCATAGGTAGGAGCTTCGTGCACTGAAGCTGCCCTTGGGTGGATGATATTAACACCTCAATACGTGTCTTTCTTCGTTGAAACGGAAGCACTGTTTTTAGAAAGTTTCTAATCATCCAAATACGATAATCACGAATTCTTATAATCACATGTGCGTCCCTGTCGTAAGAGTGCCTCACTGTGACTTGCCGTCAATTCAATCTCACCCAAAAAAGAGTAGTTTTGGGCTTTGGCGCTCTTGGTCACTAGATAGCCAATGCTGGAGAAATAAATGGAGGGTCTTGATCAACCGAAGCTAGAACCCCATATGAGGTAGTACGCCCCACAACTCGCCACATTTTGAAAACCTCGGGATTCTACAGGTTCTAGTAGTGGAAAGTCAGTGGGCTCTTGATTCTCCTCTCTCTCTGCATGTAACTCCTACCATTAAGTGCTTACTTTCTTGCAAAAGTGAAGGCAAGCGAGCAGCAGTCCTTCCTTCTGAGACGGTAATGGTAAACTCCCAAACACCAACTTCTGCTGTTCTGCATGCATGCTCCTGTCTTCTCTTCTTTTTCTTTTTTTGACTTTTCTGAATTTCAAGCACTTTGTAGCAACCAACAAGGGTAGTTTTGAGAGAATAAACAAACTACAGAACAAAGAAAACTAGCCACACCATGTGGAGACTAACACCTTTGAGTTATCTGATATGGTTCTGCTTATAGTCTTCTGATTAGTTCTCTTGGTGGGTTTTCTGACGATCACAGTAGGAGTTGATCCCTTATCCTTTCCCCTGTTATATCTAGTGTGTTCTTCCATAATTGTTGGGAAGATTATGTGCTTCCCTAGGCATTCAAAAATTGCGATTGCTTCTTCCATAATTATGTGCTTCGCTTCCATGATTGCTATTCTTTTATTCTGAATGTAATATATTATAAGGTGAGGCATTTTTACATAATTTTTCCTACCATTTTTTTATCCGGTCTGTTCATTTGATTTCAACGTTTTTGGATATCTAAGAGCCCAAAAATAATGCGTGTTGGATGACTCTAGCTCCAGAAAAAGAATACTTTTTTACCGTTACACATTGAAGGTTAGAAACTTTCTAAGAGAAGTGATCAAGATCACAGTTTTTGGATGCTATAATCATCAAATTACCATGAATTTGAGGTCCGAGATATCCATAGTCGGAGAAATCAGATGAATGGTCTAAAGATGAACCAAAGGGTAGATTGTTATGTAAAAGTGGTGAGCCTCACAGTTAATTGTAGCATTCCTCAGAAACAACTGGTTGCAGACACAACTGGATGCAGACAAATTGGTTACAGTACTTGAAACCTTGAATAATCAGGTCACAGTGAATAAGTTTGAAAATCTACACCATGTACTTTATCATGCTTATGTGTTTTTCAATCCTTGCTGGAAGTTTCATCCTCGATGAATTGGAAGAAGGACATCTAATATGGATCGAAATAAGAAGCTTCTAGTATTTGTATAAGTCTTCATGTTCATGTATGTCGAGGAATGCCAAAAGTTGTATTTTTCATCTGGAAATTGGTGCAACATTGATGTTTTAGCTATAGTGAACAGATATAATGGGTTTCGTGGAGAGCTCTATTCATTTAAATTAAGCAAATCATGTCATCACTGATGCACTAAAAAGGGTCATCCAGGAAAATATGGGATTTCAATGAATTTGATGCTTCAGTGTACCCTCCAGGGATTACTTCCATGACTTTGTGTGTAACAAATTTTCTCGTTGAAGATGGTTATCTCCCATATAATTTTTAGTCACAAAGTGACGTTATTTGGATGCTTTTGTTTCACTTCTCTTCTTTCACTCAGTCTGCAGTGAGGACATAAGACTGTTGTGTGTTTAGCTGAAGCCTGATATCATGTAATGTTAAACATAGCAGTGCATTTCATCCTTATAGCCCGATGCCCTTTTGCACATTTTACAGAAAGAAACTACGGTTATTAACTGCTGTATTGGGTCTGAACTTTGCCAAATCATGTCTGAAGGAAATAACAAGTACTCTGTCTACAATGGTAAGTTTCTAATGGGTGGGATAGTTCCCCAATTAATGATTTTCTTGAAACTGTTGTACAGGTCAAATTCCATCACCTGATAGTAGCATAAGTGGGGAGACAGAAATGGAAGCTCAGGCATGCAGTGGTGTTTCAGTGGGGTGTAACACAACTCCAGAGCTTGATGAAGTCTTAGCACTGACAGGAAAACCATACTTCATAACTGTTATGTCAAAATCATATGTCAAAAGATCACATTGCTTGGTAAACCTTCTTTTCTGCATATTGAACACCAAAATTTCCTTTTATATTGCATTGGTTTAAAATCAAATCACAGTCTTGATATAAGCTGGTAATCATTCTTGCGTACTTGATGTCAATAATGAATAGGTGAGCATTTTATCACCCTTCTAGAAGCAAATTTTGTGCCTGTTCTCTATTTCACATATAAGTGAGGAAATCAGATAACAGGACTGGCCAATTTGATGGTCTACATGCCTCATAACCTTGACGAGACTAAATGCAATGTGGACTCTAGATTATGCGAATTGTCATAAGTGAGTAGCCTGTTTCTTGTTGGTCTAAAACACCAAAGCACTGAGTAGATTCAAGAGGTGAAGTCTAAACCCCATGAGACATTGAGGATAGAAAATGGATACCAGCAAGAGGAGACTTTTGTTGTTCATCAATAGGAATGAGCCGACCTATTGTTGTTGTGGGTGCCAAATGGTTAACTTGGTCAAATAGTATGTAGGTCTGATCTCATTGTAGAGTTGATAGATTCTTTGCATCAAAAGACTGGAGAGTTCACTCTAGTGGGGCGTGGTGGTTCTCCTTGCACAGAACCATAGCATTTTGGAATTGAAGGCCATTGCTCTTGGTCCAAAACCATTTAGGTTTGAGGATTTTTTTTGTTGTTGTTGTGGAATTCCAATTCTCAAAACTCACTTTTTATGAGATGGTGAAAGTAGATTGAAGAAGATTGGAAACTTTTATCTAGACTTAAGGAGTTTATGGGAAAACTAATGATTGGAATGTGAATAGTGTTGGTTATATTAGCCAAAAGAAAGAGTCTCTCCTTGCAAACTTTAAGTTATTGTAGAAGAGGAAAACCTTATGGAATTTAATGGGGAAAGAGGAATTGCAGGCAAGAAGAAATCTTTTAAGGCAATGGTTAAATCAAGGAAATTTACTTAGAGGAAAAGTTAAGAGCAAATTAGCAAAGAGAAGGTGTTAGAAATATGAACTCTTTTAAGGAGCGAATATTGCTACAAAAACTGTTGCATGAGGAGTGCTATTGTTAATGAGATACACGTTGAGAATATAGATGGTGAAAGGAAACGTTCAGCAGGTAGTGATTTGAATTGTCATAGATGATTTCTCTTTTGGATCTATATTGGAAATGATGCATTGCAACCGAAAGACCATTTGATCTGGGTATGTGGAAGCAGATTCCTTTTTAATTAGGTAGGAATAAAGCTCTGTGTCCTGATGTCTCACTTTTGCTTTCTTTCAAGGACATAAATAGTTGATATAAGAGGATATAGGGAGGATTTTCGGTTGTTGCTATAATATTGGCTGATTATTAATTATTTGACTGCCAATATTATCATTTTAGTTCGGATGAAAGAACAATGGAGATGAATTATTGCTGGCCCGCTGGAAAGCTTTTGGAAGGGATTATGAAGATTCTTTTTAAAAGAATGATGGTTGACATGAGAGGAAACTTTTCCTATGATACTTTTACTTTCTTTCAAGACACTAATCATTGATATAAGAGGATACAGGGAGGATTATTGGCTGTTTCTTGATATTGGGGTGATTATTAAAGATTTGATTACAAATATTATCACTTTAGTTTGAAAGGAGAGAAGAATGAAGATGAAAGATTGTAGGCCTATTGGAAAGCATTTAGAAGGGACTATAAAAATTCTGACAAAAAGAACAAGGGCATTTGATAGGTGATCTCTCCAAACCAAGGTGGTTCTGTGAAAGACGTCATATCCTAGAGTGGTTTCTTAATGCAAATGAGTGCAAATTGTTCAATGAATCCAGGAAAAGAGCGGGAAACCTGAATTTTGCAAAGTTAATATGATAAAACCATGATTAGTGGATGAATCATGATTTTGTTAGCTGTTTAGATATCTTAAGCAAAAAATGGGGCTCTACCAACAGCAGAAGTGGACCAATGTTGTTTCTTCTCTCCTGTCTTTTTTTTTTTTATTAATCATGATGCAAAGTTTATGAGGTTCTTTAAAGTTTTCTGTGTCTCTAGTAGGGAGTTCCTTTAGCTCATTTCTCCTTCATATTTCCTGGTGTAAGGCTTGAGCAGGCTTATTTCTACAGTGCAGAAGCTTGGTTGGATTGTAGGATTTTCTGTGGGGAAAAGTTTGTCTATATCGCAGTTTAAAATTTTTTTTGCAGATTAACATCCTAAGGTGAATCGTAACATTGGACAAAGCATATTAGCCAAAGTTTATATGGAGGAAACAAGATTTGTTGAACTGCTGGAGTTGATCAGTGTCAGGGCTATCTACTTTCTTACCTCAGGGCAGCCTCTTTGCTTGTTATATCCGCTCTAAGTTCTATGAAAATCTGGTGATTAAGCATATTGGAAGTGGAGCATTGGAGTAAAAGTTGCTTGCCTTTCGGATGAGAGATTACCCTATGAGGAAGTATTAACAAATATGTCAACATACTTGCAGAGACTTGTTGCTGTGATAGACGAAAATAGAGATCTTTGTAAGGCATTTTCTTTTGCTCCACGTAGTAAGCCTGTGATTGTGGGTCAATGTGTATTTCCTTTAATAATTATTGGTGTTGCTTCTCTTCAGTACGTCTTTTATCATCTCAATGAAAAAAAGGTGGGTTAGTAAAGCCATCTATAATTGCTCATTCTTTTGCAGTTTGTATCTGTTTCCCGTACGAAATCTAGTTCAAGCTCCAGTCTCTCAGTAGCATGTAATCATCTTTTGTTTCCAGCATAGCATACACAGTCTCTCTAAACCTCTTCCTCAGCTCAGCTTTTTGTTTCGTCCAATTACCGCAAAGATAATATCAACTGAAGAAAGGCAATCAGTAATATTTGAATATGGGTCGTTAGACCACTGGACACAAAACACGTGTTATTTGGAAATTGTATCTGTAAATTTTCCATCTTCTGTGGTTCCCTGATTCATCTTCTACAAGTTATGCATAATTCTAATAACTTCATTTTTCCTTCTATTGTTTATGGGCCACTAATTGTTCTCAGTTGTATGTGTTTGAGGCATACACTTAACACGTCTTGCCATCTACTCATTTAGGTGATCCCACAGATCTTCACTCAGCTGCCACCTTCAGCTTCAGTTGTGGTGGGTCTTTGGTGCCGAAACAAGAGATGGGAGTTGCGTTATCATGGAGAGCGATTTCTCAAAAGGTTTGACAGCAGTTGGAAAAAGTTTGCGGTGGACAATAATCTCAAGATGGGAGATGCTTGTGTTTTTGAGCTCATAGATGATAAGAATCTGGAAATAAGAGTACAAATTCTTGATGGGAAGATTCCACATGATTTTACCAGTTCAGAAGGAAAGGATGCAGATACTCCCATTGTACTTGACTAGTAATCTGCTGTGGAGATTATAGTTTATTAGATGCATTCGGTTATTACATACAGTCTAATGGAAACAGCAGTCAGATACTTGCACATGGTACTTAGAGAATACTTGGATTTCTTGTGATATTCGCATATATAGTCTTTTCTTTTGGTGCTCAAGACTTGTATACAGTCACTAGAAAATACTGTTTTAGAAGTCCAGCAGCGTATATACTGCTTTCATTTTTTTGGTAGAAGCGGAGAATTATAAAGCAAACCAATCACACACACTACTAAATCTAATCTTGGCCAAAGAAAAAAGAGGCGACTAGAACTTAGAACTGACAACCAGAGCATATTTCAGCGGAGATGCCTTGCATCTGTTTGCAGCATATATATTGCTTTTGTTGTATTTTGATGAATCTTTGTTTCTTTTTATTTTTTTAACAAAAAAGATAACAAAATCAAAGTTACTTCGGGAAGCATGGATATATTATACACCCTATCAAAATATTGAAATTTGAATAAGTCTATAGGGACCGTTGATGTAGAGCTTTCACTTTGAGGCCCATAGTTTGTCAGTCGCAGACCTTGACTCAATATAATCATGGGCCTACACCCAATTGTCTAGGCATTGGAGCAGGGTTCTCCATAGTCAAATT
Source organism: Warburgia ugandensis (assembly GCA_035236585.1). NCBI lineage: Eukaryota > Viridiplantae > Streptophyta > Magnoliopsida > Canellales > Canellaceae > Warburgia > Warburgia ugandensis. The sequence goes on along the minus strand of CP141131.1, from coordinate 2,947,777 downwards.
ATTGGACCGAGGAATGGAGAAATTCGGCTGTTCATCCTTGACCTCCGTCGTTGAATATCAAACTTGCCTTGTGCATGCAAATTTTTTAACAGTTGTTCAGAAATACATTCTTTCTCATACTACAATCTCCCAATCTGCGTGATATCTGGATGACTAAGTATCCAATATCAGATAATTTAGATGAAAGGACCTGATCAATCTAAAGTTGGTACCCATTACATAATCGGCTGTGCGAGATGGCTCCCTACTGGACCATTCCTCTTTGTTCATTTCTAGCTGGTGGGCTTAACTGTCTCTTAATTGCAGGCAACTCTTTCCACGTCTGTATTGAACCTTCTGCTGCGCAACTTTCTTTCTTGCACCTGTACAAAAATTAAGAAGGAAGAGAGAGAGCCTTTTTTCTTCGTAGGAAACTGAATGGTAAGCTCCTGCAAGTTCTTCCTTTTACGTGTTAGCTTCGTTCCATTTTTATTTCTTTTTTTTTTGTTGTTTCTTTAACCTTGATTGTTATGCAGACAGCTCTTACTTCCTCTGTGTAAAACGTCAACTGCATGCCTACTTTTGTTGCAAACCGAAAGAAACTGAGACAGCTTCTTCCTTCTTCTGAGACGCAGTGGTAAACTGCATGCATTATTTTCTCTTTTTGTTGGTTTTCTAGCTCTGTCTGACCCTGATCAGGTAAAGAGTGCTGCTGTAATCTTCTAATCGTTCTTCTCTCTTGATGGGCTTTCTTCTTTTTATTCTTTTATCTGAATGTAGAAAATTATAAGTTACATTTAGTCCTCTCCTTTGGTTAATCCGGCCAGATCATATGATTACCCCGACCTTGGATATCTAGGAGCCCAAAAATCATGCGTATTGGAAGACTATATTGTGAAAAGAGTACTACCAATAATTGGATGCTACAACTATCCAATTGGCTTTTGAGCTCCGAGATATCTGAAGTTGGAGAAAGCAGATGAATGGCCTGGATCAACTAAATGGGGGACCATCATATAACCACTGTTCCTAACTGTATCATTCCTTGATACTAATTGGATTTGTTTTCTACTTGAAAACTTCAATAATCAGATCATAATGAATAAGTTTGAAAAACTAGACCAAGTACTTGAACAAGATTGCAGTGTACTTGGATATGTTTTCCCATATGGAGTACTAGACCTTGGCTCGAAATTTGTCTCCATAGAACTTCAAGTAGAGTTCCTTATTAGATGGATTACAAGCAAAATCTTCCACTAATTGCATCAGAAATCTTTTGGTTGACTGATAAAGAATCTTCATGTTCATGTATGTCAGAGGAATTCAAAGAGTTAGATTCATCTAGAAATTAGTTCATAACTTCTTATTGATGCTTTAGTAATAATGAGCAAATATAATGGGGTTCATGGAGAACACTATTCATGTAACCAAAGCAAACCATGTCACAATTTACTAGAAGAGTTGCTAGTTCCGCTCCTCTGTTTGACGTATAGCTGAGAAATCAAATAACAGGACTGACACAATTTGGCGATCTAGTGCCTCATAAATATGAAGAGAGCAACTTCAATATGGATTGTTATCCTCCCAGTTAGCCAATTAGTTTTCTAGATAATGAAAACCACAGCTGAGTAGCTACTCCTAGTTGCTTGTGTTTCCATCATAAATACTTTGTCAATGCCATAAACACCAAGCCATCAGGTTTTATTTCAATGGGGTCAACTGAGTAACTTATTCCTAGTTGCTCATTTTTCCATTGCAATTGAGGATGAAAATGGTCATCAGCTCAGAGAGATTTTTGATGTTCTTAGAAATCCAGCTGATCCACTTTCCTTTAGGATTTCAAAAGATTAACTTGGTCAGATTATAGGTAGTGATGATCTTGGTTTAGATTTGACAGTCTCCCTTGTGTCCAAGGAATGAAGGAACACTCTTGCAGGGCTTGGGAAATCTCCTTACTGAGAACCATATATTATCTCTGTCATAGTATTTTGCTTATCAGGTGTCATAGCTCTAGGTCCAAAACCATTTAGATTTGAAAATTTTTGGTTCAGAATTCCAGGTTTCAAAACTCATCTTTAATGAAGTGGTGGAAGTATATTAAAGAAGGTTGGAAACTCATTGTGGAGAGCAGAAACTAATGATTGGAATATGAATACTTTTGGTAACATCAGCAAAGAGGAAATGTGTCTCCATCCAAAGTTAAGAGTATTGGAGCAGAGTAGAACGTATGGAAAATGAACGGGGAAAGAAGAACAGCAGACAAGAAGAAACCTTGAACTGGTGGCTAAAGCAAGGAAATTTACTAGGTGAAGAAGTTGTTCGCACTTGGTTAAGAGAGGGTGACAGAAATACAACCTTTTTCTGGGGTCAGCAGTGCTAGAACAGGTATGTATGGTTAAATGAACTGCAAATTGAGAATAGGGGGATGGTAAGATGGACACCATGAAGTTCTCTGAAAAGCTCTATTCTAGTGAGAAATGTGGACTACCAATAGCTGACCTTATCTTGAAAACCCCTGCCTGATGAAGAGTGGAAGGAGGAGATGAAAGGCACAGCAGACAACAATAGGAGTCTGGAAGGAAACCTTGAGTAGCTACTATCTATTTTAGTTGCACGGTTATACTGAAGGAGGTTTATCTCTTTAACTAGGTAGGAACAAAGCTCTGGGCCCAGATGTCTTTATCTTCGCCTTTGTTTCACGTATACTCAGAGTCAATAAAAGACTATTTCAGAAGAATTTCCATTCTGGCCAAGACATTAGGGTGATTATTAAGATATTGTGTCTCATATTATCACTTTAATTCCTAAGAAGGAGAGAGAAATGGAGATCAAAGATTATATGCCTGTTAACTTGTTGAAAAGCATTCACATGGGATTTTGAAGATTCTTACAAAAGAAAGAGGAATTTAAGAGGTGACCTCTCCAAATGAAGGAAATTTTATTGAAGGGTATCAAATCCTAGGGTGGGCTTATTTTGTTAGTTGTGATGGAAACTCTATGAGACCATATACAAGTTTCCGAGCTCTCTAGCATGGGATAGGGGATGCCTTGAGCAGGCTTATTCTAGAGTAGAGAAGTTTGGTCGCATAGTAGGACTTTCTGTAGAAATAGTGTATCTTTTGGTGGATTAAAAGAAGTTCATTAAGATTAGGGACAGCTTTTTAGCCAAAAGTTAGCATAGAGGAAAGATGATTTGTTTGAACTGCTGCAGTTGATCGGGTGTTAGGTGGATCTAACCCTTACCTCAGGGAGCCTCTTGTTCGCTACCCCCTCCAGAGTTGTAAGGAATCTGGTGATTGCGCATATCGAATGGAAGTTGGTCCAATGAAGAAAGGCTACTTGTGTTTTGGATGAGAGATTAGCTTGTAAGGCAAGCTGCATCTCCTTTATAGTTCTCTTCTTTTGTTTCTGCTGAGCAAGTCTTTTATCACCTCAATGAAGAGGGGGTGTAAACCATCTATAGTTGCTCATTCTTTTGCCACATGCATCTCTTTCCTTTGACAAATCTAGTACTTTGAAGTCCAGTGACTTAGAAGCACCTAGCGTCTTGGTATCCCAGCATAAAAACAATGACAACTGAAAAGAGGAAAGGCTGGAGGTAATTTTTTAATACAGGTCACTAGAACACATTTGCGTGCACACATACACAGATTATTTTCTTTGGAAATCGTATTTCTAAATTTGCAATTTCATGTATACTTCTGATAACTTATTTTCTCATTCTGCTGTTCATGAGCCACTTATTTTTCTCTGCAACTTCTTGCCGCTGTTTATATTGTATCAGTTCATGAGTCTAAGATTCTGATCACATTACACTTCACCTGTTATGCTATCGGTTCCTGTAGGTGATCCCACAGAATTTTGCTCAGCTCCCACCGTCAGCTCCGATTCAGGTCAGTCTCACCGAAACAAGGGGTGGGAGGTTGCATTATCATGGTGAGAGAGCATTTAAACGGTTTGGTGCCACTTGGAGAAAATTCGCGGAGGATAACAAGCTCGAGATAGGAGATGCTTGTTCCTTTTGTAGCTTAAAAATGATAAGAATCTGGAACTCGTAGCGTAGATTTTTGACAGGAAGATCCTGCGTGATATTCCTAGCTCAGAAGAGAGGATGCATCGACTCCCACTGTCCTAGACTAGTAATCTAGTGTTGAAATTACACAACAATGTCTACTCAACAACAAATCCCTCCACATCTATGAGGCTTAGAAGTTAAAACCAAGTTGTGGTTCTGGACTTTTTGTGGGAAAAGAGCTCCAAGTTGTTGCTTTTTACAATGGTTCATATTCAACTCTATTTCATTAGTCATTAAAGGAAATCGTCTTTGGATGATCTGACCTATTCATCTCATTTTTTGGGCTTTCGATAACCAACGAAGGAAACCTCACAAAATGGATGATTCTTTTTGGAGTTGAATATACACCGTTGTTATACATACTTTCTAATCATGCATTTCTTGTAACCAAATATACCACTTTGTAGATAATCAAAGTATCCAATCATAGCAGTTTTTAAATTGCTAGTTATATAGCTAGATCAATGAAATGGATAAGTTAGATCATCCAAATGTAGGCCCCATTGTACCAAATTTTGGGATCTTCAAGAAGATCCATTTAGAGCCTTCACTTCGCACTCCCTCTGCTAACTTGAGGAGAATATTTAGTAAAATAAAACTTCACTGAATCAATAGGAACCTTCAATTCCTAGGTCATCAATTTAAGAGAATTTTACTTGGCTCCAAGTTGTGACAAGTTAGAAACTTTGTAAAAGAAACGTTCAAGGCCTATGAATGGCAAACACATGGGCCCAAAAATGGAAGCTCTATATCCAGTTATCAACTCTCCATATGGGCCTATCTAAAATTCACCATTTTAATTGGATGTGCGCGACATGTTTATGCAAGCTGCGCAAGCTATCGTGATTATTAAACCAAAAGAAGGCAGCCTTGGTGCACAAAGCTCCCACCTATGCGGGGTCTGAGGAAGAGGTGGGCCACAATGGCCTAAAGTAGGCAACTTTACTTTGCATTTTTGCAAGAGGTTGATTCCACGCCTTGAACCCGTGACCTAAAGGTCACATGATGACAACTTTTACCGTTGCGCCAAGGCTCCCCCTTCATTCTTAAACCAAAAAGAAAAGAAAAAGAAAAAAATCATGCAAATACATCATCACTGCTACGTAGAGATGTGAAAAAAATCATGCAAATACATCATCACTGCTACGTAGAGATGTTATGGGAATGTATCTATATCATTTTGTTTGGGGTCCAATTGTATTTAGCCCACATAAAGTTCACCACTCCATTGCTCTTTCCAGTTTAGTTTGGACTGTATGCACTGCTGAATGCATCTATCAAACTGTAATTTTCACCTCACATTACTAGTCAAGGACAATGGGTGTAGCTGCATCGTCTCCCTCTGAACTAGGAAAATCAGGTGGGATCTTCCCATCAAGGATTTGCACTCTTATTTCCAGTTTCTTATCATCTATGAGCTCAAAAACACAGGCATCTCCAACCTTGAGCTCATTGTCCTCTGCGAACTTTCTCCAACTGCCATCAAACCATTTTTGAGGTCGGTCACCTCGGTAACGTACCTCCCACCTCTTGTTTCGGCACCAGAGGCCTACTTGAACCGTTGCCGTTGGTAGCAGCAGAGTGAAATTATTAGGGATTACCTACATGAATCAATAGTTTGTAAATGGTTGATAAAAAGGAAAAGGAGTTACCAAAAGTACAAGCTAACATGAATCAGGGAGCAACAGAAGACGGAATTTACAGATACAATTTCCAAAGAAAATAAGATATGTATGCGTATTTGTGTGCACGTACAATTTTGTGTTCAGATGACCTATATTCAGATATTACGAATAGCTTTCACTGTTCAGTCGTTATTATCTTTATGTAATTGGACGAAACAAAACCTGAACTTGATCAGGGAGAGGTTTGGAGGGACTGCACCAGCTATGAAGGGAAACCAAGATGCTTAATCACTGCTAAGATAGTAGCTCCTCGACGTACTAGATTTGTTACTGAAAAGAGATCCAAAGGACAAATGCATGAGCAATTATAGATTGTTTACAACCTCCCACCCTTTTCATTATGATGACCATCAAAGACTTGCTAAAGAGAAAAAAAAAAGAACGGAACCACAAATCTCTTTTAGTAACCCCGTCTACGGCAGTCCACTAGCTCATCATATGGGGAGAGAAAAAGTCTCATATACAAAGATGTCTAGCTTCATCTACCACAGCAACATCTTAGTAGTTTTTCCATCCAATTGACAAACAGCTGTTCTTCCAAGGAGGAGGAAGAAGGACAGATAAGTAGTTTCTCCCATGCTTTTCATTGGTCAATAGACCAACTTCCTTTTAACGTGCTCAATAACCAGACTCTATAGAACTCTTGTAACAGCCTGGTGGCTCCCACCTACATCAATATTGTCCGCTCTAGAAAACTGGCTGCCCATACAACCAGCCCCCTCATGGTTTTCCCAGGAAAAAGGCCTTATTCCTTGGATAGAGTGCACAACGGATACAATATTATCCTCTTTGGGTACCTCGCACTACTCCAGCCTTCACCGCTATACGGTACCTCAGTGAGTAAACCAGGTGCTTCTCCCTCAAGGTTTTGTTCCATATGGGGTAACTCCCCTCAAGGGGCCTTGTTCTATGGGCAGACCCCGGGTCATTACAGTGGTATCAAAGCCAACCCTTGACCCGATGTGGATGGTTAGCAGCATGTTGTAGCCACTGACCATTTGGAGTGAAGGCTTAGGTATTGCATCGATCGGAGACAATTGAGGGACTCATGCAGTCATGCGAGGACGCATGTCCCCTAAGGAGGAGAGGCGAAGGCTTAGGTACCCGTAGGGGGAGACGGCTGAGGGACTGAGAGTTAGTCCCACACTGCTAAGGCGAAAGTTAGTGGGCTATTGATAAAGGGGTGGTGGTCTCTCATGGTAACAACGCGTCTTCCCTTCAGGGAAGAACAAAGCCGTGAGGGGATAAACCAAGAAGCTAGCAAAGGTAAGGGAGTAGGTCCACCTTGCACCTACAAACTCCAGCAGTTTGACAAGTCTTCTGTTTTTTCTAATAGGTAAGTCTAGGGACATGAACCCACAACACCTCTTGGTTGTGAGATACGGCAATTAAATTGGCCAAGTGCTGAAATTCAAAAAGTCTTCTTTCCTCCATATTACATTCAGGTAAAAGGCTTTCCTCAATGTTAAGCTTCAAGCGGGAAATTTTTTCAAGGTGAGGTAGACAAACTATTACCCATAGAAAATCCTACAGTACAGCTCTGCTTCTCCATTCTAGAAATAAGCCTGTTTGAGGCTTCTGCTACCAATGCAGATAATAGGAGATAAAAGGAACCCCTTGCTAGAGACCCTCCAAATTTCTAAAAAGAATCTTATAGGCTTCTGCTCGTGATAAATAGAAAGGAAGGGAGAGAACATAGACCCATTAGTGCACTTCTGTGTTGGCAATTGAACCCTATTTTTTGCATAAGATACTTAAAAAAAATGGTGATCTATCCACTACATCACGGTTTTATCATATCAACTTGCAATGTTCAGGTCTCCCCTCTTTTCTCAGATTTATTGCACTCACTTGGATTAAGTAATCCATCTAGGAACACCCTTAATTGAAGCCACCTCAGTTTGGACAGATCACCTCTCAAATTACTGTCATCTTTTTGTAAGAATCTTCCCAATTCCTTATAAAGGCTTTCCAACCTAATGGGCCTATAACCATTCATTCCCATTGCTCTTTCTCCTTTGGAATTACAGTGACAATAGCAGCAGTGACATCTTTAATAATCAGCTGCAATCTTCCCAGTATCACCTTTTATCAACTATCAATGTCCTTCAAAGAAAGCAGCAGAAAAAACATCCGAATTCTAAGCTTTATGGCTACCTAATTAAAGAGAAACTTCCTTCCACATAACTTCATCAAATAGTCTTTCAATTGACGAAGTATCATCCTCCAATATAGATCCAAACAAGAAACAATCAAGGACAGTTAGAATAAGTGCAAATATGTAATTGAAATAGATAGCATCTGCTGAAGGGTTTCTTCTTGCCTGTACTTCTTCTTTGTTAGAATAAGTGCAAATATGTAATTGAAATAGATAGCATCTGCTGGAGGGTTTCTTCTTGCCTGTACTTCTTCTTTGCCCATTCATTTTCTGAAAGGTTTAGCTATTTTCCAATGACTTTAAGTTTGCTAGGAGTCAACCTTTCTTTTGGAAAACACTACTAAAACTATTCATATTCCAATCATTATTTTCCTATCAACTCCTTAAATTTCCATAACAAGTTTCCAACCTTCTGCAATCTAGATCGACCATCTCATAAAAAATGAATTCTGAGACCTGGAATCCCCAACAAAAATTCTCAAGTCCAAATGGTTTAGGATATGGCATCTAATTCCAAAATACAAAGAGAAAGATAAAATCTGGTTCTGCGCAAAGAGAATGGCTAAGCCCTGCAAGAGCACTCCCCTATTCCTTTGACACAAAGGAAGCTATCAATTCTAAGCCAAGATCATCACTACCTATTACTTGACCAAGCTAACCTCTTTCCACCCAAAAGGAGAGAAAGATCAGCTCATTCCTATTTATGAACTCTAAAAATCTCCTCAAGCTGATATCCATTCTCATCCTAAATTTCTCATGGGATCTAAACCTGACCCCAGTGGAATCGAGCCACCCCCAAATCCTGGTGTTCTATGACACAACTAGAATATTCACGGTTGAAACATGAGCAACAAGGAACAAGCTGCTCGTGACTTCCATTATCTAGAATTCTAGATCACTAAGGGGGGAGGGGATTTGGCAGGTCAAGAATTTCCGTGGCTAGCTAAGAGGATAAAAATCCACGTTATCGGTTGTTCTCTTAACATTACGAGGCACATGGAACTCTAAATTGTCTCAGTCCTGTTATCTGATCTCCATGGTTATATGTGAAAGGAACAGGCAGAAGTAGCAACTCCCTTTCGAAAGCACCTACTCATTATTGAGATTCATCTGCTAAAGTGATTACCATTACTAACTCAATACATTTAAGACTACCATTCGATTTCAGAAAAATGCATATAAAACAAAATTCTTAGGTGCTTAATATGCCTAGAAGAAGCACTACCAAGCGAAATGATGATTGAACATATGATTTTGACATAATGGCAACAAAGTATGGCTTTCCTGTAAGTGGTAAGATTTCATCTAGCTCTGGAGATGTGGTGGATCCCATTGAAGTTGGGCTGCGAGCATGAGTTTCCTTTTCTGTTTTCCCACCTCTACTACTATCAGATGATGGAAATTGACCTGGATAACATGTCGAATAAAATAATTAATGGACAGTAGGTTATATGACTTTGATACACTATTAAAACAGTGTTGATAATCAAATAATTCAGATCAACAACTACAGCTTGTTCACTGTAAGACAACACTATACCTATAAGAAACTCACCATTGTATGCACAATAGTTGTTATTTTCCTCAGATGAGACTTTGCAAATCTCAGACTTAGTACTGCAATTCCTAGGCAAACCGTTTCTCTGCAAAATATGCAAAAGAGTATCAAGCTATAATAAGGATGCATGAAATGCAATGCCTGGTTAATATTACAAGTTACTGAGCTCAAGCTGCACATACTTCAGGGATTTCATCTTCTAAATACAGTAACAATCGAAGAAGGGAAAGTGAAACAACCACATTCAATAACATTAGTTTCTGATTATATGGCCATGGGGTTCACAATCTCTGAAGAATGAGTTTGTTGCTCTGAAGCATCAACATGGTTTGCATTACTTGCTAGTGAAAAATAAAACTTTCTGATTCCTCTGAAACATGAACACAAAGATCCTTCAGGGACAACAATTTCTATTCCAAAATAGATAGTGTAAGTGTAGTCCATGTAGGATGTCAATTTGTAAGGCTAAGACTTAGAACAGAGATGTAGCTGAAGGATTTCTCTGCAAAATATGCTATAAGCAAGAAATGCATTGAACTGGTTAATATTACAAGATATCAGTCTTAAGATGCACAAAAAATATAACTACATCTCCTGAATAAGTACAGCCACAGTGGAAGAAGAGAAAGTGAAAAGACCACATCCAACTAATGCTCGTACCCGATGAAAATGAATATGGACGATCACAATCTCCAAAAACAAAACTGTTAACAGAGGAATCTTTGGACGATACACTGAAGCATCAATTCATTAAAATCCCATATTTTGGTGGAATTGGACCCTTCTTGCTGCAATGATGACATGGTTTGCTTCAATCAGACGAATCTGTATGAGCCCACTATATTTATTCACCAATGCAACCAATTTCTAGATTGAAAACACAAATTTCTGGAGTCCTCTCACACACAAACATGCAAATTCTTTATCAAACAACCAAAAACTTTTGATGCTAGAAGTGAAAGATCCTGCTCTGATCCATGACTGTGTTTTGCTTGCAGTCTCCACAGGAGCAATTTCCAGGTAAAGTTTGAGAAACACAAAAGCTGACTAGTACTTCACAAGGGTATCCATGTCTGAGTAAACTACAAACTTGATCTAGTTTTTCAAACGTGTTCATTATAATCGTAATGGGGACCCATTTTTGGTTGATCCTTGGCCAATTCATCTGATTTCTCCAGCTTAGGATATCTAAGAGATCAAAAATCAAGCCAGTAGAATCGTCCAATAGCCACGGCGTTTTTGAGAGAAATCAGATGAACGGGTCAGATCATCAAAAGCTGGTTCCGTCCTTGCAAAGTGTGGTTCGCAAAATGCCATACTAAAAATGGAAAGAAAAAGAGCAGCTTACCATTTATCAGAATTTCCGAAGAAGAAGAAGTTTCCTGCGGTTTCGGGAAAGTTGGCAGTAGGTCTAACAAATGTTAGGAAAGAGGGAAAGATATAATAAACCGTACTTGCTCGACACCAGATGATCAAGTCCGTTCATCTGAATTGAGTGACTTCAGAAGCTGCCAAAAATACTCAGATTGGGCGATTTTTAGCATGGGAAAAGTATCTACTTATTATGAGGAATGATAAATCAAGTGCGCGTGTGCATTGTGCATCCATCATCTCCTAAATTTTGGGCATTTTATCCGGATTTGTTGAAAAAGAACAGTGGCATTTGACGGGTAAATTGCAAGTGCCCACTTGGGTTTATCATTCCTCACTTTTGATGACCGGACAAGATCTAAACTTTGCATAAGCAAGGTCCACATTATTTGGACCAGAGAGACTGCTGCTCCAACTCCTAATAAATTGGGTTTAGACCCAAGATTACACTCAATCAAGGTCTGGGACTGACTAATATAGGCCACAAAATGAATTATCTATATCAACTGCCCCTGTGGCCCCATGTAAAATTCATTTTAATTGGATGTGCAATATGTCCACGCTTAAAGATGTGGGAAATCTTTCTACATATATTTTGCTCGAGTCCCTTATATTAAAAAGCTGTCTAGTGCAGTTGGTTGCAGACAAAAGTGCTTGGAGGTTTGAGGTGGCACTTTCTTTCTTATGAAAGAAATTTAAAATTTATGATAATATGTTAATATTTAATTTGTTTGCAGTACTTTTAAAAACATTAACTTATGCAAAAAAAATTGGTATTTTATTTTAAATAAATTAAAACATACTGGTAAAGGTATACATGCTCACCAACTTGTCAGATATTCAAGTTGCAAATCTGGGAGTGATTTGCTTTATAATTGTTCACTTGAAAAAAAAAAAAAGGAAAAAAGAAGCACATGCACGGATGAGCTTTCCTGGCAGCAACAAATGTTCTCCTGATTTAGATTCCCATAATACTCTTCCGATTTCCTTTTGAAGATTTTGTGTATATAGACAATCTTAATTTCATTAAACCCAAAGTCACAGTGAGTCAAAAGTCTCCTAGCGTTCAACACTCAACTGAGCTCTGCTTGGTCCATACCTGAGTCAGACCCTGCTGATAAGCTCGGTTCCTTTGCATATCACCCTAGGTAGAGGAGGCAGTATCAATACTTGGTACCCACAGATGGATCAGAATGAATTGAATGTGCCACTGACTCTAGTAAAATAGTATTATTCAAGGACTATAACAAGTCTACAGCACGAAAAGAAAAGACCATACACAAGCATCTCACAAGAAATCGTAGTGAGTAGTCTCCAAACTACCTTTCACAAGGCAGAGTCATGTGAAATCACACCTGAAGAAAATAACAACAATCGCCCATGCAGTGGTGAGTTTCTTACAGATTCAATGCAGTGTCATATGATCATTTACGGTTCATCGTGCAGATTACCATCCTTCTTTATGTCTTCTAATCGTGGTTTTACGCGGCCCCATGTCATGCTTTTAAGACAGATTCTTCAAGGGACTTGAAACGCGACAATTTCCAGGGTAGTCGATCACACCCCGTCACATCGTAACGCAAAAGATCCACTCTTGGTTACTCGTAAGGCTCTTTCAGCCATCCTACAAAGGTTACCATTTGGTTCATCTAGCAGCTTCATTTGAATGGATGATTGATCATTGTAAGCCATTGATATCTCCATTAGATCATCCTATCACAATAACTTCGGAGAACATTCCAGCCAAATTCTTAGAATTACTGTGGACCATGATTATTTATAGTAAATAACCAGAAAAAAAACAAAAAACAAAAAACAAAGAAAACGGCTAAATCTACTACCTGTTGGGAGCAAGTCTTATAAATATAGGAGGATCTCTCCTTCAATAGCATCGTGGATATTGATTCGATCATAACAGATAGAGAGAGACTTAGATTAGAATGAACTCTGAGAGAGAGAGAGAGAGAGAGAGAGAGAGAGAGAGAGAGAACTTACTTGGGTTCTCCATGTATTTCGCCACTATGGCTGCTCGTTGCCGGCTTCTTCTGATTTTCAGGCCAGAGAGGATAACACTAGTAATGGGAACTCTACTGTATCCAACTTTTTCCATGTTACACTATTGACCCTTGTGATCCGCCCCTTTCCCAGACCTGCATATACAGGAGCTTCGGGCTGACCTTTTAACGAGAACTCTGCTTACAGATACCAACATTAATTTGGCTCCTGTATCCGACTCATAACCGTACGGCCAATACCTAACATGATAGGACCAATTTTGGATCAAATTGACGCGATCCAGCTCAACCTACTAAGTGGTTCAGACCGATTTACGGTAGTTCATGTTATATAAATTTCATGTTATGGGCGTTTGTCTTTATTGTTCGGCCATTCAATGCAGTGCCAACATCTGATCTATGTGACTTGCAATTTCTTTTTAACTACAATAAAAAACAGGGATATAGGGATACGATATCGATGTTTTGTTCCATGTTACAGTGGGATAATGGGGTGAAATTCGCAAATAAATGGCTGCTAGCTCCAGCAAGGCTGAAACACCAACCCAAGTAGAGAATTTGCACTTCAATGGGCACTGGCCCGGCCACAGAGATCCCCTCAAAAGGCAAAGCCTAACGACTGAACTCCCCACAGCCAAGATATGCGCCTACGTCACTAACAAAAACTCACCCGTCCACAACTCTCGGATCCTAGCCTCTCTTAAACTTCCACTTGTCAACTTTCATTGCCCCACCATGCAATCCGGAGAACCTCCTCTATACATATATATAAATACCCATTGCGCCAAATAGATTTACATAACAACTAATAGAGAGAAACAAGAAGTAGCGACAGAAGAAAAGGGAGGAACAGATAAGAGTGAGCGGTATGGCATTGGTGAGAGAGAGGAGGCACCAGCAGGCACTGAGGCTCCCTCTTCCACATCCAATACCGGCATTGGAATTCCGATATGGTTTTCCAGTACCATCATCATTACCACCTCTCTGGCCGGATTCACCAGAGAACCTCTCTGACCTTGAGAAGCTGGCGGTCCTAGGCCATGGAAATGGAGGAACTGTTTACAAAGTAAGACACCGGAGAAACTCCACCATATTTGCACTCAAGGTCCTCCGCTTCGACCAGGATGCTATAACAAACCGGCAGCAGGCAGCCCGTGAGGCTGAAATCCTAAAGTGTGTCGATTCTCCATTTGTTGTTCGGTGCCATGGAGTGTTTGATGAGGTTACAGGTGCCAATGCAGATGATGGCGACCTCTGTTTTGTGATGGAATACATGGATGCAGGATCTTTGAATGATTTGCTAAGGATTCGGCAGAGGCTGCCGGAGAGGTTCATTTCAAACGTGGCAAGAAGGGTCTTGGAAGGGTTGAAGTATCTCCATGGGATGAGGATTGTGCATAGAGACATTAAGCCGTCAAATTTACTGATCAACAGTCGAGGGGAGGTGAAGATTGCAGATTTTGGGGTAAGCCGGATGGTCCCTGAGACATTGGACGGATGCTGTAACTCATATGTGGGGACGTGTGCATATATGAGCCCTGAGAGGTTTGACACAGATAAGGATGGTGGCCAATATGATGGGTTTGCCGCAGATGTCTGGGCCCTAGGAGTGGCTCTGCTGGAATGCCATGTGGGGCACTTTCCTTTGATCTCAGAGGAGCAGCGGCCAGATTGGGGGACGCTCATGTGTGCAATATGCTTTGGTGAGCTGCCGGAGATGCCGGAGACGGCATCACCAGAGTTTCGGAACTTCGTGAGACAGTGTCTGGATAAAGACTGGCGGAGGAGGGCAACGGTGGCAGAGCTTCTTTACCACCCTTTCGTGGCAAAATTTCCATCTACAGAAGGATTGACAGATGCAATCCTCTGATGAGAAGTTTCTTTGCCAATTCTTTCCTGGGCTCTTTGTTAGGCAGGGTTTAGATTGAAATTTTGTTATTTCCTTCTGAATTCCCTTTATTCTTTTGTGAGGATGTTCTGGTGAACGGCTAAATGTCCTCCCGCCATTCTTTTAAGCAAATACCAAAAAACTCAAGAGGCGTTTGTCACCTTGTTTTGAGCTTTGTTTTCAGTATAAGCAGATTCTTTGGTTGTCCAAGGCATAGAAGGTTTCAGATCCTTAACGATAGGAAATAAATTCAATCTGAGTAGCAACTAGAGAGCTGAAACACAGACGGAGAACCACCATAGCTTCCTCATCCACTTTGTAAGACAATGGTTGAAAATGAACGGCATGCACGGAGGAACGATGACTTTGTGGCCCAACAACAAGAGAGCTACATGGCTCTGATGAGATGAGACCTGCAGCACATCATAGGTGACAACCGAGTTACAAGGGATTCTGGTATTTATGGGGACTCGTGACCTGGGTATAAAGGAAAATAGCAGGTTTTGGACAATACGGATGAGTCGAGAAGGGTCCTCATCAAATCAGATGTCAGTGGTGAGGGATGATTGGGTAAGACACTGTTGATAGAATTAGATCTAGGGAGAAGTTAAAGGCGCGATTCGCATGGAAAAGATGACAAGTCAAGGGACATCAATGATCAAACTCCAGTAACACAAAGACAGAATTGATGGCTGCAAGGCACCAAAATGGTACTACTGTTGTACATAAACACCATGTGAGAACTTGCAAAATGATAGCAGAGGACTAAGCGGGAGAAAACTAATAGATAAGAGTGATATAAGGCAGAGAAACAATTTGTGAGGCATGTTTGCGTTGAAATAGATAGCAAAAGAATCAAGGTATCAGGAGAAAATGAAAGAAGAAACTAATCTCTAGCAGAAATACTTCTCATCAAGCATTCTACCCTTAGAATTGATTTGAAGTTTGTGGACCTATAGGCTATGGCGAAGTTCAAAATGGTGATGCACCATGGTCCATAGATCACAGATGTAATTACACCCTAATGAGAAACAAAATGTTTGTTGACCTCCGTGGGCCAACAGGGATCCATTTTACGGACCAACAGAAAGCTAATGAACGAATAAAGAGTGCGTATTCTGAGAAAAGAAATAAAAGAAGTGAAGAGGAAAAAAAAACAGGTGTAGAAGCCTGAAAAGCCATAAATCACTGATATCCCGCAAAGTGCCCCTTTCCTTAGAGACACACTTTACACGAACAATATTGAGACTTTTAGTTGTTCAAGATACAACTAGATACATTTGTAAGCATCTTATCCTAGGTCCAGAGTTCTAAGGCATCCGTTTGCCAGGGACTAGAACCTTTGTGCCATTGAGAGAGTACACAGTTCATTAACATGATATTGCATTGAGAAAGAGAGGTGAAGGCATAAAATTTCATGAGATGATCCTACTTCTATTCTATTTCTATTCTCTTTTTATCATCTTTCATTCATGGTACTTTGCATCTATCAATGTGGAAGATGTTAATATCATGTCATCCACTACACGTTTAGTATTTGGTTGTGAGCAATGACATTCCGCAAGGTAATGATTTGATTATAAGAACCAAAAAGGATGAACATGCTTTTGATAGTTTTTGTTTAAGTTCTGAAGTTGTTTTCTTTCGACTCTCTTCGTAAATTCTCAAACTTTAAGGTTGTGAAAGTTCACCACCAACTCAAAGACTAGCACTCTTAACCTAACAACTTGTTCAATGAGTCCTTCTTAAGCTTATAATTTACCTTCTCATGCATCTATTCCTGAGGCACCAACCCCAAATCTGACATATATAGAAGTCTTTGCACTTCTCCTTCTGCTCTAATTTTATCTGCATTTGTTAAGATCCTCTTCATATTCCAAGATCTCTAGATTGTTTTAGTCAGCTAACATAAATATTAAGCAATTTGAGAGTGCAGGTGCAACTCTCATATGTTGCACAATGTGAATATAGGAAATTAGTTTCTTTGGTGGATGCCAATACCAAGACTATTTTGCATAAAATAAAATAAAAATTATTGAAAGAACTGTCATGCCTTGTCTCATAGCAATTCCAACATCAAAACATTACAGGACACCACAACCCATGTAGGAATTTATGCACTTGCCTTCTTATAAGACATGATCACTGCACTAGTGCACTTGTAAATCAGCTCCTGACTATTGTAATGAGTCGAACACATACATCATATCATGAATAAAACATCATATAGATATAAATTTGTTAACAGCAGGAAACTTCTTAACTACATTAAGCACGAACAGTCTAGCGTAACTTATCATTAAGAAAGTTTTCCCTTCCTGTTTCTCTCTCCATTATTAGCACATTCGTATACCACCCACTACAATGTTGTACAACTTTCAGGAACTTAAATCCAGGAAGTTCATCGTTCAGCAACTTGAATTTTCTTTATTGGATGGCTACCTAAAGAGAGTCATCACAGTAGAAAATCAATCAGCATCTCACAGTTCTCGGTATTTCAGAAAATACCATAAATGGCAACCAATTCTTAACAATCTCGTCAGATGATGATTAACAGATAACAGACAATTAAATGATTACCAGGCCTCGAAATAAGGTGTATTTGTGAGCGAGGCTTCGTAAACTTCCAGCTATCTTCATCCAAGGACTTCACCTCCTTCTGAAGTGCAGCCATCACGTCAGCCTTCAGACCTGCATTCTTAAACCGACGAATCACTAACAGTCAATTCTGAAACAGGATGGAAGTGTCCATCAATCATCGGAAACTATGGATCATTTGATCAGCAGAGAAACTCAATAACAGACCACGGGACTGTTTGCAAGGGCGATAACAATCCACGGATTTAAGTTATTCCCAGATGGTAAATTTTTCTCCTGGTAGCCTTGTTACGAAGATGAAATCATTCAAACATAGACAAAACAGCCTAAGAGCTTGGGCTGTTTGGATTAAGAACAAACAGCCCATGACGATCTTAATCCATGAACGTTACTCCCGTGCCAAATAGTACCAGAAGAATCCAATATATCCAGAAAAAATCCCTAGAAACCTAGAATCACCCCAGAAACCCTTCAAATTCGCCAACCAAAGTCGGGAAAGGAAGGAAACTAGAATCCAACAATACCCAGCAAGAAATTACATACCTATAAATCGAGATAAAATTTGGAAGCCTAGAAGGAGGGAGAAAGAGATGGATATTTTACCTATAAGAGCCTCTTCTTTGCGATCTTGGGCGGAGATGAGATCGGAAGGGAAATGGATAAGAAGGTTATCGTCACCGGCATTGCTGGTGTTTCCCAGCTGGCCTGCGCTCGTCGCAGAAGCGGAAGAACGAGCAGGAGAGGTCATCCTCAGTCTTGCCAGAAGGCTCTCCAGTTCGACGGTTGTCAAGAGTCCCCCAGAGAGAGAGAACGAGGCAAAAGGAGCGCGAAATGAAGACGAATTTCCCAGCAAAGGCGCCGGCAACGTAGCAGAGAAATGGGATGGTCTAAATCGCTTACAGAGCAATGAAATAGGCCCCAAATCGACGGCTGATACTACATGCTGGATATGATCCGGACCGTTCATTTTTTTCTGCTGTCTTTTCTCCTGGCAAGTGATTTTCTATTGTGAAATATAAAAAATACAATAAAAGCAAGTTTTTCAAACACGCACTTATTGTTGGGGTCCCATATTGGTTTCGACTGTACGATCAAAATCAAGTCCTAGCCAACCGTCAGAAATTCTAATCAAAAGGATGGTTAAAAGGCCTCGGGGTTTTTGGTAATGCAATTTTTGGGGTACGGCGTACCAAGATGCACTGTAGCAATGCACTGTTGGGATCCTCCCATCCAAGACAAACGTCTGAAGATTCTCCTTGAGATAAATTTTTCACAGACCGATGACTTAAGTGAACGATATAATCACGTTTGGGAGTAAGAGGATGATTTGCAAAGCTTGTGTCATCCAGTAATCCTGTTCATCCATCATCACACCCTCTTTTAAATAATCTTGGCAACGGTAAAGTTGTCATCACATGACTTTGAGATCACGGGCTCAAGGCGTGAAAACAGCCTCTTGCAAAAATGCAAGATAACGCTTCGTACTACAGACCTTTATAGTCTGCTCCTTCCCCAAACCCTGCATAGGCAGGAGCTTTGTGCATCAGGAGTGCCATTTTTCTTTTTCTAATAATTCGCCCACATGAATCTTATGCTTATGTCATCGTGGCAATGCGGACGGAGTGATCAAAGGCCTTCGGTTGGGTGTCACTTTGTATTTAGACTCTATGGAACTCATTTCACAAAGGGTCAAATGGCACAAACTCAACCTTGATTGACAAAGTCCCATTTTCAGGCATTTTTCAACAAAATCCCATGGTTGAACTACACCCAGCATGGAGTGCTCTTGATCTTGCTAGCTATTATAGGATGATATCCCAACCAATACCAGATTCAGATTCAGCTGCCACCTATTTCAGAGCGAAGCTCAGTACAGTCAATTTTCTCAAAAAAAAAGTTCGGTTCAGTCTAGTCCTCCCACCATTTCATGATTCCACCAAATTTATTCATGATTAATTATGCCATATCAAATGGCTGAATCTTGAAATCATGAAAATATCATTTGATTACAACCAAAATCATCGTTGTCGTTGTCGTCAAGACCTTATCCTGATTAGGGGTCGGTGTTTCAGATTAAACTACTGATCATTTAGAGCTAGACGTGTTAGAATGCATTTTAGTTAACTGTTAGACATGCGGTAAGGCTGTGTTTGGCAAAGGTTTCTTCTATTTCTGTTTCTAGAGCCCAAAAACACAAACAAAAGAGGCATTCCCTATTTTCAGTAGAAACATCTCCCCATATGATTCTTGCTTTAGTGCTTTTTATAGTTATTTTTAGAAACATTTCTCAACAAATTCTCAAAATAAAACTACCGGAACACGGCCAAACATACTTCCCTGTGGCACCTAGAGTTTCAAGGGATCTCCACTGGAGCTACCAAGCCAACATACAGAATGCAAGTGAGTGGAGATCCATCGGAGCAACCTCGGTCATTCAAAGATTTCTTTTGCTCAACTGCCACACAAACTGATCTACAGCCACCATTGCACGGGATGCTGCACCAATCGACCCTTCGTACCTGTATACAAGCGAACAGAAAATCAATGCTTGTAATAAAACAAAGTTCTCTATCAAATTCTATGTTTAAGTACTGATAAAGAAATCAGTTCAGTAAAAACAAAGCTTCATGGGAGATATGATTGTCAGTTGTCACACATTATCCTTACATTGCAACCAAAAGAAAGGCTGTCGTCTGCATGACGATCACCCCTTCGCCGGCAGGTTTTGACGTATTCACACATCTTGCGCAGAACCAGTTCTCATGAATTGACGTCACCAAATCTGTCATCAAGCATAAATGGCAATTTAAATCCTCCAACCTGTGAGCAAAGTTTTCTGCACCTTGGATAGGCTTGCAAATACACTAACTTGCTTTACAGAGCAGAAACGGAATGATACTTTGGTAAGTATCAAAGTAACGCGCGCGCACGCACACGCACACATGTTACTTTGATAATTATCACATTTTCAGCATTTAATGTTTCGCCAATGGTGTGCTAGTGGCTCTATGAAGAAATAATCACATGGAGCACAATTGCAAACATAAGCAGCAGGACTTACATTCATTTGGGCCAATGAAGAAATATTCCGTCTGGAGATTGCTCCGTTTGACGAAGTCAAGAAAAGGGTGTAATTCAGTGGGCTTCAACTTTATACCTTGTTGCTCTGCTCTGCCAATATCAGTGACAAAGTTAAATGAACATAGGAGCTCCAAAAGATCATAAAATTGAATGATTACAATAATGAAATTTCTCGCAAATGGATTGCGAATAGAATTACCTAATCATCTAAATGAAAATCAGAGCAGTATAAACATGGGAAAAACTTTTGTTTTCTAAACGTTGGGGATGAAAAGATATCATTTTCAATTTGTATAAAACATGGTAGGATCGAGTGACAATTTTGGGCAGCTAAATCTCAATTCTTTCTAGCAAATTTCACAACAAGCAATCACTCATTCAAAGAATTATTTAGAGTAACTGATCACAGTCATGCAGATAGCTTTAGCATATAAAATCTTGAAACATTGAAACAGAAATATGAATGGAAAGATTATATATAATATGATATATATAGCAAACAAAAAGGAGCAAAAATTTCACGAATTACTGGTAGCCCATACAGAAAATCCCAACCAAAGCCAGTGACATCATGTGGATGGTCTGATGGACACTGTTTACAGCATCAAGCGGTACTTGATGCACTGCATGGAGTGTCTCCATTCGTCATTTGTTGAAGGTTATGAATGAGGAAACACTATCATCTGAAATTCAATGTATGCTATATATACACACTCTCACATGATTAAGCAGTACTGATTTCTTACATGACAGACAGAAGACGAGAGGGTCCATTTGGGTCATAGTTGAGAAGTAAAGCAGCTTTCAGGGATTCACCTGCAAGGTTAGAGGCCTTCTCATTCATTGCCCATTTAAGATAAAAAGGAAGAACTAGACAACAATCCAACTATGCTTACCAGAGGAACCAATATTATTAGAAGACCACTTCTCCCAGACTCTATGTGCAAATGCCCAATCCATTCTGATCAATATTTGAACATTTTCAATTGCATGATATGGAGGTAACCTAAAAGCTCCTGTAGCTAAACACTGTTTCAGATAAAATTCTCAAGAATCAAGCACGAGCCATTTTTTATCAATAAAAAAGCTGCCGACTATGAGGAGAAAAAACTTATAACACCAAGACAGACCAAAATGAAACCAGATGTGCCATCTAGACAATGAAAAGCTTATGGCTAACATCAGCTAGGAGTATTAGTCTCAACTTTACTAGCTAAAATCAGCAAGGAGAATTAGTCTCCCGATGAATGAGAAACACCAAAGAGAGAACTCACTGCCAGAAACAAATGTTATACCATTATACCCCGTGAGTTATCTTATATTACAGCTAAAGTCCTAACAGCCTACGGAGATTGATCATGTCACTATGTGGATCTCAGTAATGAAAACCCTGACGTGTAGAATGGTCATACACTGAGTGACAGGGCACTTAGGTTTTAAAAGTTGCACCTTATAGTCCTTGTTGCATTATGGTCTTGCTCATCAAGCTTCATGGGAAAAAGGCAGAATACATGGTAGGCAACCATTTGATTTGTTGGTTATGCCGTTTAAGAGGTTTGTCTATACATTACTAGATAGGCACGGTCCTAGTGCAACTTCATGAAATGATTCTTACGCCTCTAAAGAATACCTCGCAGAGGATGGTAATTTGAATTCTTTCATCAAGCAGTATTTTGTCGCTAACAAGATAAAATGTTACCAAGATGCTGCATAATGCTAGGCTACTACCAATGGGTTTTCTGGTTAAGATGGTCAATGGAGGATCAGTTCTAGACATTATGATTGCTGCTACAAATACTGAACATTAGTTTGTAATATTAACAATGTTAAGGAATTGAAGATGGTTTCCTTTCTACCTTTCAAAAGAAAAAATATTTTTCTTTCTTCCCTTTTTTAAGAGTTGGCACTGAAGATAAATTGGTGGTAGAGGTAAATACATCATCAGATTTAACCTACAAACAAAAGCAATGAGAAACTGTTGCATCCCGAAATTTGAATTCTATGGGAAAGTTACATCAGAAGATGGCAAAAGAGTCTTGTTTTAATGTTACTGTTCTAGAGAAAATTTCAATCATGAGCTTCTATCCTCAACAAAACTTTCTTCTCATGCAAAACAATGTTCATTTAGATGTATTTTGTCAAACTAACTTTCAATTCATAAACTAAAGCTGAAATACTCCAACCACCAAATGCATGAAGGCAAAGCCATGTAAACAACCCGTGTGTGTGTGTGTGTGTGTGTGTGTTTTTATTTTTTTATTTTTTTATTTCCATTGGTAGATGCATGATTTAGGCTTTTATTTGTTTGCTTTATTCTTGATAAGTTGCAGTGGCACTTGATTATTTTAGTTTACTATATGAGCTGTCTTATGGATCTGCATCCAAGTCGCGCAGGCCTTGTTCCTGTTGCAGTGTTTGCTTTGGGGTTTTGCCGGAAGACGTTGACAGCCGAGTAGGACAATTAGTATTGGTGAATTAGAATGGTCTTGGTCCTTCTAGGATGGCCGTAAGTTGTTGACAGTCATGTAAGGTTTATAAATAAAATTGCTTACGATCATGCTTGTACTAGTAGAAATAAATCTAGATTAGCTATCTTCATTGCCCGTTCTAAGCTATTAACTCTACTTGTCTAGTCAATTTTATGGCTATGAATGAAACTATGCATATTAAAAATACAAATATGGTAGAATACCCCACAAATACTGAATCATTATAAAACTGGACAATTCCATCAGTTAAACCTAAAGAGGTCTATAATATAGGGAAATTTGACTTATCCAAAAAAAAAGGGCAAAAGAGCAGCCCCAGTGCACGAAGCGGGGTCCAGAGAAGGGGCAGACCACAAGGGCCTAAAGTACACAGCCTTACCTTGCATTTTCTAGAAGGGGAGCCTTGGCTTATCGTCAATAAAAATAATAAAACAGACAGAACAAACAATCAGTCTTGATAATACAGAAAAAATTGTTAATCTGTTTTCAGAAAAAGATCTTAGGCCATGTCTTAATTCGAATAAATACAAGTTCATCCATGTAGGATTAATCTAAATAGGATTTAAACCATTGACACTGAATTGTCTTAATGCTTCAATCCTTGCTGTTCTTAGAGATGCCAGATGCTTAGACACCCTCTCTAATGGAAGTTTTACAGACTATGTCACAGACCAGTCTACATTAATGTCTTTCCTAATTCTAGTCTATCTTTATCAGATCCCAATATTCTCGAGGCTCTAAAAATCTTTATATTAAGACTCACGGGTACAATTTCAAGACTGGATCTGAAACAATAGCTCTCACATATAGGATTCAATTTAAAGTCCTCCCGACTCTGGTTACTAAAGCCAGACAAAAATCTCTGAAAGACAAATCTGTTTTAATAGAAACAAACCTTCTATCTTCAGATATTGCAGTCAATAGAACCCTAAAGTGGGATGAAATAAACTTTTCCCAGTCTTGGCAGTTAACAGAAGCTGTTCCACCAAGACAAATAACAGATCAGAATCTTGACCAAATAATACAGACTGGCGATAGAGATGTAGATATTAGATTTGATACTAAAAGATCATTTAGATTGCCTAGAATCACTTCTTGTTCGTCTAGGTCATCTAGGCTATCTGTTGATCATATTAAAACTAAGTCAAGTTCAATAGAAGAACTTCGAATTTTAGAAAATAATGTTGTCCATCCAGTTTATAAGAAACCACAGGATAATAATCCTACTCCATCCGAGATGGATTTTAATATCTGATGTTTATGGATTTTAGTCCAGGAAGTGTACTTAGAAAAATAATAAGTGAGGAATTTCAATCTGAAAAAAAATAAAGAGTTCAGGGAATGGTATTTCAAGAACTGTAAAAATGAACTACAATATTATACGGATGAATTTTATAAACATCTTAATAAAACTCAAATTCCAAGATTTTTTATTCATTGGTTTCTAGTAACCTATGTCAGTAATGAACTTTATATAC
This sequence comes from Warburgia ugandensis, assembly GCA_035236585.1. Classification (NCBI taxonomy): domain Eukaryota; kingdom Viridiplantae; phylum Streptophyta; class Magnoliopsida; order Canellales; family Canellaceae; genus Warburgia; species Warburgia ugandensis. The sequence continues at coordinate 2,923,402 of CP141131.1, read as the reverse complement.
TCAGACAATGGGAAACACTTCAAGGAGAAAAGAATTATGCTAATTTGCCTCCCACCTATTTCCTTAAACTTAGAATGGATGATAGAATTCTTGCAACAGCAGCATACTATAAAATTGTTGATATTCAAGAACTTTCAGAATTAAAAATGTTAATAAAACAAAACAATTATACAAATTTATTCCTTTAAATAGTGGGAGAAAAGATGATAACAATTTATGAAGGAATTGATAAAATTATAGATCATATAAGTGAAGTCAAAAGAAGAAGAGAACAAAAACCAGACTTGACTTCAACCAAAATAGAACCATCCATCAGACCTCCTCCAGAGATAAAAGATTGCAAGATGAAAAATGTTATGAAAGAAATAATAAAGATTATAAAAGACAAAATGGAAGATCTAAAACTTAACACTCTTTCAGGAAAAGAGTCAGAGCTAGGATCAGAAAATTAAGATCTTGATCAACCAAAAAATATTTTTGACATAGAAAACATTAGTGAAGGAGAAATTTTTCAAATTCAAAGTCAATTTTTCCAAGTTAATAAAATTGAAAGAGATCCTAAAAGTTTGAATAGATATTATTATAAAAGACCTACTCCTGTAGATGTTCTAATAAAAGAAAATGATATTCTAATTTAAAATGAGTATAGAGCTAATTCGATCTATGAATGGAACACAGATGGAATTACTGATAATGAAATTTTCCAAATGATGCATAGGCTTTTAATGTTTTCAACTGTCTGTAAATAAAGAGGAAATTCAGATAGAAACATTGCCCTAATGATTATTGTGGGGTTTATTGGAAATCAAAAAGGATGGTGGAATAATTGTATCTCTCCTACCCAAGGGGATGAAATCCTTAATAAGGTTAAAGTTGAACCTCATACCAGTCAACCGAGAGAAGATGCAGTCTATTCATTAGTCTATTGTTGAGTTTTTCCGCAAGTGCATGGCTATTGTAGAATAGCTAGTGCAAGTCCAGATCAATTCCACAGGGACTCGACTTAAAAAGGTGGAGTTTACATAAATTTTAACTTATAAATTAACAAACATAAAATACAATTTCATTAACCAACCCATGAGCATTCGATTCTGAATTTAAACAACAGGAAATGAAAGAAAATGGCATTCAACTACAACTTTCCTGTCTTGAATGCTATGTCACGCAATAGATCACAACAAGTACTATCTAATAAAAGGACAATATAAGCTCAAAAGAGAAGCCTTGGATTACACTGTTACTATTCTTGAAATAAAATGTAAATAACACAAACTGAGAATAACGCTATCTAAGGAAAAGAATAAGACAAGATAAGAAAATGACAAAACAGGGATATCAATGACATCTTGATTAAAGTCCATAAGGCATTTCTGGAATTGCATTGGCAAAAGTACATCTTCTTCAACCCGCAGAAGAGAAAATGCAGGGAATCCAGATTGGAAGAGGGCAAGGAGAGGGGATGGCAACCAAAGGAGAACACCGGTGAACAAAGCAATATCGGGCCTAATTTTCGGTGATGGGAATTGGCCGGATGGAGAAAAGAGGAGCAGAGGTGGGGAGAAACATATCTGGGGCAATTGGTGAAATCAGTGGAGGAAGCAAATGCCGTTGGAAGGTGAAACCAATGAAATTAGAGGGGAAAGAAGAAGGGCTAAAGAGAAGAAGAGGGAGATGTCAGGTTTTCTCTTCTAAACCAAGCTATGACACATATGATTCAGCCGGTGAAGGAGATGCCAGTAATGAGTTACAATGTGTGAAATAGAGATAGGTATTGGCCAGTGTTGGGTTCTGACATCGGGCGATGACAATAGAGGGAAGGGAGGTGAGGTGCTGGGAAATGGTGAGGAGGGAGAGAGAGGAGCAGACCGGCTAGATGCCGGTGAGGGGGGTTGAGCGATGACGGGTAGCAGAGAGCAGAAGTGAGACCTAGTGAACCGAAATGAGCGCGGGTGAAAAGGAAACAACAAAAGTGAGAGAGGGAGATAGCTGACGCTGGTGCTGTGGCTGCGGCTGCGGCTGCGGCTGTGCATGAAACAAAGAAGAGAGGAGCAAACACAAGATGGGTGAGAAGAGACGAGGGATAGAGGGGGAAATAAGAGAGGACTGATAGGCAGAGAGGAACAGTCCTTCTGCCTCTCCTCTATGAAAAGGAATAGAAGAGAGACAGCTGGCCTATGCGTGGTGAAGGTCCTTTTATGAGAGGGACCCGATTTTTTTATTGGGTTCCCATGCATGCCCCATCAACTCATTTAGTCTGCCCATGCTTGCCCATTCCATGTGTCTGTGAAGAGAGATAGTTGACCTACGCGTGGTGAAGGTCCTTTTATAAGAGGGACTCGATTTTTTTATTGGGTTCCCATGCTTGCTCATTTCATGTATCTACCATGCGATAGCTGTCATGTGACACCCCGGGTTTTAACAAAACTTTTTCCTCATTAAAATAAAAATAACAATACGTTTTAAGAAAATAGACGGGATCCCTAAAAATTAAAATTTTATATTATAGAGCTTTTAACGCAGCTTTAAAAGAATTTCTTAAAAGCGTAAACTTCGGGGGTCAACTTCATTCAAAACTGTAATCATAAACAACATTAAAACCTTGATACTCTGAGCATGCTCGATTAAAAACCACGATAAATACACTGGCTAATTAAAGATGATAATAAATCAATTCAAACGTCACCAGGTTCCATCCGTAATCACCACAATATTTCCATCTAAACTTTAACAATCTTCCATAACATAATATGAGTCCAATCTATAATATGTATCCACATCTAAGAAAGTCTCAAAAGTCTAATCCAAGTGACATACTCTAATATATGTCCGAAGGAGAAAATAAAATGGAATGTCTTCAAGTCTCCTTCCAGATCCCCGCTACTCTGCCTGCTTTCCCTTGATGTTATTGCGTTCCAAATCTGAGGCATTGCAAAACAAGGCAATGCCTCAGCAAGCTATGCTTGTGTAGGTGATTACACTCAAATAAAGTTTAACAAAGTTTATAATAGAATTCTCATAAGGGAAGCATACCCAAAACATGTCAAATAACTGAAATGCTTGCAATCACAACTTTCACAAATCAGATGCCGAGGTAAATCAGTATAGCATGCAAGGCATGATCAAAATACAAGGCAAGTACATCAAAACCATACTAGTATATATACCCATGGAAAGATATGCATGCAATCATTGATACCAAAACACTGTATCAAAACTATATCAAAATTTCTCCAATATACTCAATCACTAGTGATGTGTATCCATACTAACTTTGGTACCTCCCGTGCAGTCAACATCAGCCCCCGGAGTCTCTCACGGCCTAGGCCCGACATGCCCCAGTTCACCATACATACAACGTCATATAAACATGCACAACTATATGGGTTACTATGCTGCAGTGGCAACCCCATCAGGGTCTAAACCACCGCCGCTCCTCGTCGACACCAAACGAGAGACTTTCTCCGTCCCCATGGGAAGGAACGGACCCGTAGGGGGGACTACCCATGATACCACCCCTACGTACCTGGCCCTGTATCACTCTAGGGCGGTGTCTATCATCATCCTCATCACAAAATCAAAGGGCAGGTGGCCAACCCTACAACCCTCCTAGCATAGTACCCACCGGGTGAAAGCACCCGTCATAAATCATCGGCAAGGTATAAATCTTACAAACCTTGTAAATACGTTATAAATAATCTCAATAACACAATTAAAGCCCGACAAACATTATCATTTTCAAATAGAAAAGTCATGCTATAACACGAAAATAGGGATCTAATTATGTATACGAGAAGATGTAAAACACATGTCTCAAAGCTTTAAAATCCATTCATGGTTATTGAAATCATGAAATAATTGAATAGAATCACATACCTCAGAAAATGAAATGCTCAAATCAAGCGCGTGGAAATATCACGTGGCGCGCTCTTACATACCTGTTACATCATAAATCTTCCATCATTTAGTAATTTAATACTGTTTAACCCTCTAATCTCCTAGATTATCTCACATTTGATGTATACTATCAACCTCTAAGGCCTGATCATCCATTGATCAGCCTGATTGAGACTATCTAACAACATTCTGTGGTTTAACTCTAAAAACAGAATTTATATCTAACTTTTCAAGTCACATCTAGGTCCGCGCCGTCGATACGGTCGCAACGCCTCTTCCGAATCGCGATTTGGACCTCTATAGCTCCTAAAAATCAAGTTTTTATGAATGAACGGGTCAAAGGACCCGAAAAATCACAAAAAAACCCGTGCGTCGCACGTCGGGCGCGTCCACAGACGCGCTGGACAGGCGAACGCCTGTCTTCGTGCGGGCGCTTGCACAGACGCGCTAGGCGTCGTTTTTTCTAGGCGAGTGCGTGCACAGACACGCTGAACGCGTCTGCGCTGCGTCTCCGTGCGGGTGCGTGCACAGACGCACTAGGCGTCGTTTTGTCAAGCGCGCACGTGCGTGTACCATCTTCTTGCACGCGCGTGCACCGTTTCTGTGCGTTGGTTTTCGTGCGCACGTTTTGTCGTGTTGTCGGTGTGCTGCATTCCGCGTGGCGCGTGGTGCATGGAACCACGTGTTGCCTGTGTGGGCGCGTGCCGACTGTGTGCGTGGCGCCTATGTGGCTGCGTTAGGGGGTGACACGTGTCGCTGTGGGTCGCCGCCAACCATGCACAGGTGTCCAAATGGTGCGATTTTTGCACCGTTCCGTTCAGTTTTTCGCGTAGATTCCATATATGAGCTCCTTTTCAACCATCTATGCCATTCTCTAGTGTTTTTATACGATTTTTGTCACATCCCTAAAATTTTTCCCTATACTGTTTTATGAGTTTTCCGGCATATCTAGCCGTTCGATCACCATGAAAATTCATGGGATTGTTCTTCATGTTACACTGCCTATGATGGACGGTTCAGATCACAATCTGATGTCGTTTCATCAGTTTACTTTAACAAAAACAGTATTGCCTACTTGTTCACCGGAAAACGGCAATCCACACCATTTTCCGGCATTAAAAACAGTAGAAACAACAGGAAAACACAAGGAAATGTGGAGGGTGGCCTACCGTGGTCAGATCGCCACTGCGTGCGCCTGCTCGGGGAGTTCCGCGTCGTGACCTACGTCGCCAAACCGAACTCAGAAGTGAATGGTTTGGCCGCAGACGAGACAGGGCTGGCTTTTATAGCCTCATTGTGGGTCCCACGCCCTGTAGGCCCATGCATATTTACAATTTTACCCCTCTTATTATTTTAAAACTATTAATATTTTGGGTTATTACATGCCATGTGGTGGCTTTCATGTGTTTAAGATCTTTAAGTAATGCATCTCCACCATATATCACTGGGCCCACAATGATAACTTGATCTACATCATCCTGGTTAATTTGTAAAATAAGAGACTATTTTAGAATCATCTAAATTACATATCTAATTGGCTCTAATGATCATCTACTCATTAATTTTTCATATCAACAGTTGGATGATCGATTAGAACTAAAATTAATTTTAAATTACGAAATTGCTCAATTAGATGATCTAATCAAATGCTAACTAAGGATTATTTTAGGCAAAATTAAACACTTAACACACCCCCCAACCAACATTTCGCTAATCCCTAGTAAAAATATGTAAAAAAACCAATTGATCCAATTTGCCATTTTCGTAGGTACTTACGATTGCATTTAGTATATGCAACAAGCCCTTAAACCCCTAAGTTACCCTTAGTGGACGAGTTATGCCTCATGAGGGTTTGCAATGAATATACCCACAAAATTCTCAAAAATCCCTTATTTATTTGAGAAATTTTTCTTCTATTCAGCTTATATTAAATACTTAACTTTAGCCTACTAATAAAGGATAACAAAAAGGCTCAAAATCCTATCCTTATAATAAAGATATCTCATTATTCATTAAACTTTAGAAGGTGAGTATGTGCTATAACTGATGTATAATTATAGTTTTCGAGACAAATATAACCCAAATTACCGTCCAAATGGATGCTTTGACTTCAATTCTCATAGAATATCCATGTCACTCAGAAAGGTGTACTCTCATTAATATGTGAGTAGAATGTTTTTCATCAAGTCCAAAAGTCTCAAATATTTCATACGGAAGAACGATAACTTAGAAAGAATTGTAATGGTCTCATGAAGGGATATCAACTATTAAGAATGTTATACTCTACCCAATTCCCTATTCATTTATAATCATCTTGAAGCCATATTTCTCCTAAGATCGAGTCAGGACTTCTATTAGGACAAAACGTAGGCTAAGGTAAGGGTTATTAAAAGGATGGATATAAAGGGAAGCAAATGTTGTTTGAAAAATATGTAAAGATCTTCAGTCGATGTATTGACAACTCTTTCATTTTTCTTGGCAAGAATGAACATTCTTCTTTTTCCTTGGCTAATTTCTTTTTCTTTTTCACTTAATTTTGTATATAGCCTTTCTACTTTTCTTCTTTTTCACCTTTCTAATGTTCATATCTTGAATTGTATTGTTCATACTTTTTTCTCAAGATGTTCTTCAATCTTCTCTACATATTTCTAAAACAAATGAGTGATGGATTTTTATAGGGGTTTCATATAGGTAAAGGTTGTTTGGCTAACAAAGAAAAGGTTGATATTTAAAAGGCTCAATGGGCTAACTAGTGGAAAATAATATAGGGAAGGCTAAAGGCTTTGGGTTTTACCAAGGATGGCCTCTATCATTTCCTAATTTTCATATGACTTAAATATGATTATAAACTTAAGAGATATATAGTAGTCTTTTGTGATTTCTCAATAGTCAATCAAGATGAAGAATACTGAGACCAACTAAGAAATAATATCCGCTAAAGAAAATTTTGAATTTTGTATAGCTCTCAAAAAGGGAAGAATGGCTAAAAACTCACTTGGGTTATAATTCTCCACAAATCTTCTTCAGGATCTCTAAGTTATATTTCTCTCTTCAACTTAGACTATATATAGCTATCTTGTGCAATTAATATTCCGAGTTTAATTTTTAATGAGATACTTTAGAAAAAGAATAAAATAGTTAACAACTTTATTAATAAGCTGAAGTTGAAAATTTTAACTGTATACTTAGAAAATCTAAATTCTAATATTCATAAAGGAACTTATCAATTTTTCTATTTTTATTTTTGTAAAAAAATGAAAGAAAAGTTAAAAATCTCATGTATTTCTACACCCCCCAAAATGAACTAAACATTGTCCTCAATGTTTGGAAATATAGAACGCCTAAATGATGAATGAAAGATATAAAAGACTGAGATTTGAAAAACTTCTGGGTTGCCTCCAGGGAGTGCTAAGTTAACGTCTTCAACCAAACATTTTAGAGTCGAAACCCATTCAATCTTGGTACACAAGATCCTCTAAAATAGTAGACTCAACTTCTGGATTAGGTATCTCTAGGTATGGCTTGAGATGTTGTCCATTAACTTTAAAAGTGTGACCAGTCCTAAGGATCAAATGTTGGAAAGGGTTGCAGGACAAATGTTGGAAAGGGTTGCAAGACAAGGATATCCGTATAAAATATTTGAGACTTTTGGACTTGATGAAAAACATTATACTCACATATTAATGAGAGTACACCTTTCTGAGTGATAAGGATATCCTATGAGAATTGAAGTCAAAGCATACATTTGGACAGTAATTTAGGTTATATTTGTCTCGAAAACTATAATTATATATCAGTTATAGCACATACCCACCTTCTAAAGTTTAATGAAATAATGAGATATCTTTATTATAAGGATAGGATTTTGAGCCTTTTTGTTCGTCTTTATTAGCAGGCTAAAGTTAAGTATTTAATATAAGCTGAATAGAAGGAAATTTTCTCAGATAAATAAGGATTTTTTAGAATTTTGCGGGTATATTCACTGCAAACGTAGGAGGAGGGTCCCAAGCCCGGATGAAAAAGGAGGAGGGTCTTGCGTCAGGTGCCAACGGGCAAGGGAGAAGTTGAAGATGATTTTGTTATTTCTTTCTTACAAATGAATATGCATTTGTATATTAGTTTGTGAGAAAGAAATGAAAATCATCTCCAGCTTCTTAAAATATGGCAACCCTTAACGTCAGGTAGCCAACCGACAAGGGGAAGCTGAAGATGGTTTTGTTATTTCTTTTGCTTGCAAATGAATATGCGTTTGTATATTAGTTTGTAAGGAAGAAATGAAAATCATCTTCAGCTTTTTAAAATTACGGCAACCCAAACTATGACATGAATCGAATACAGACATTCCCTAAAGCTAGGGCGTTCCCCATAAGCGACGTGCTACATCGGATCCCGGGTGCAGTGAAAATAAGCAAGAGTTGCTAGGGCGTTCTCCCAGAAACGACGCGCTACATCGGATCCCGGGTGTAGTGAAAAATGGACAAGGGCTGCTAGAGCGTCCCCTCAGAAGCGACACGCTACATCAGAACCCAGGTGTAGTGAAAAGTGGACATAGGTTCATACCATGGAGGTCGAGAAAGGCGATGGTAAATAGGGTATCTCCATAACATAAGATTCGTATCGCCACATGGAATATAGGGACACTGACAGGTAAGAGTTTGGAGTTAGTAGACACGTTGAAAAGTAAAAAATGTAGGGGTTTCTCAGGGATATATAGACATAATTAAAGATATGTATGAGGGAGCGGTAACAAATGTTAAGACCACTAGTGGCGTGACTGGTGATTTTCCTGTCACTATAGGATTGCACCAAGGATCGGCATTGAGTCCATACCTTTTCACATTGGTTATGGATGAGCTAACAAAACATCTGCACGAGGAGATTCCCTGGTGCATGCCATTTGCAGATGATATAGTCTTACTTGATGAGACAAGGGAGGGTGTAAACATAAAGCTAGAGTTATGGAGAGAAGCATTAAAATCTGAAGGATTTAAAATTAGCCGAACTAAGACAGAATACATGGAATGTAATTTTAGCAAGGAAAGTAGGAGTAGAATACCAGTCAAGATTGATAACCAAGAAGTCCCCGTTAAAGACCACTTTCTGTACTTAGGATCAATGATTCATGAGAGTGGAGAGATTGAGACAGAGGTTACCCAGAGAATCCAAGCAGGTTGGAACAAATGGAGATGTGCATCTGGAGTTTTGGGTGATCGACGGGTGCCACTCAAACTAAAAGGAAAATTCTATAGGATGGCAATAAGACCAGCCATGCTCTATGGATCAGAGTGTTGGGCAGTTAAGGAACATCATACTCATAGGCTGAGTGTCGCAGAAATGAGGATGTTGAGATGGATGAGTGGTAAGACAAGAAAGGATAGAATTAGAAATGAAAATATTAGAGGAAATTTAGGGATAGCGCCAATAGGTAACAAGATGAGGGAGATTAGACTTAGATGCTTTGGACATGTTCAAAGGAGGCCACCAACGGCACCAGTTAGAAGGAGTGAGGCAATACAAGTTGAAGGTTTTAAAAGGGTAAGGGAAAGGCCCAAAAGAATGTGGATAGAAGTGGTGAGGAAAGATTTAAAAACTTTGGGACTAAATGAAACCATGGTATTTAATAGAGTGGAATGGAGGAATAAGATTCATGTGGCCGACCCCTAATTGGGATAAGGCCTTGATGATGATGATGATGATGATGATGATGATTCACTACAAACCCTCACGAGGCATAACTCATCCACTAGGGATAACCTAGGGGTTTAAGGGCTTTTTGCATATACTAAATGCAATCGTGAGTACCTACAAAAATGGTAAATTGGATCAATTGGTTTTTTACATGTTTCTACTAGGGACTAGCAAAATGCTGGTTGGGGGTGTGTTAAGTGTTCAATTTTGCCTAAAATAATCCTTAATTAGCATTTGATTAGATCATTTAATTGGGCAATTTCATAATTTTAAATTAATTTTAGCTCTAATCGATTATCCAACTGTTGATTTGAAAAACTAATGATTAGATAATCATTAGAACCAATTATATATGTAATTTAGATGATTCTAAAATAGTCTCTTATTTTACAAATTAACCAGGATGATGTAAATCAAGTTATCTTTGTAGGCCCGGTGATATATGGTGGAGATGCATTACTTGAATATCTTAAACACATGGCAGCCATCACATAGCAGTCATCGCATGGCATACACATGGAATGAGTACGCATGGGCAAACTACATGAGTTGATGGGGCATGCATGGGAACCCAATAAAAAAAATCAAGTCCCTGTTATAAAAGGGCCTTCACCATGTGTAGGCCAGCTATCTCTCTTCACAGACACATGGAATGGGCAAGCATGGGCAGACTAAATGAGTTGATGGGGCATGCATGGGAACCCAATAAAAAAATTGGGTCCTTATAAAAGGACCTTCATTGCGCGTAGGCCAGCTATCTCTCTTCTATTCCTTTTCACGGAAGAGAGGCGGCAGGATTGTTCCTCTCTGCCTCTTCCTTTCGTTCTCTCTTTTTCCCAGGTTCTCTCTTCTCTTCCTCGTCACGGAGAGAAGCGGAAGGACCGTTCCTCTCCGCCTATCAATCCTCTCATGTTTCCCCCTCTATCCCTCATCTCTTCTTACCCCATCTTGCGTTTGCTCCTCTCCTCTCCTCTTTGTTTTACGCACAACCACATCACCAGCATCAACTATCTCACTCTCGTTGTTTCCTTTTCCCCTGCGCTCATTTCGGTTCACTAGGTCTCAATTCTCATCTCTGCTACCCGTCGCCGCTCAACCCCCCTCATCGACATCTAGTCGGTTTGCTCCTCCTCTCTCACCCTCCTCACCATTTCCAAGCACCTCACCTCCCTTCCCTCTATTGTCACCGCCCGACGTCAGAACCCAACACCGACCAGTACCTATCTTTGTTTCACACACCGGATGTAATAACTTGCATTTTTATAATATATATTCTTTGCATGGAATTGACAACAAAAAGCTAAATGCCCTAATGGCTATAGAATAAATAGGCAAAACTCTAGAAATAGAGTTCAAGTCTCCAAAGATAACCTTTTCAGAGAAATTCCCTACCTAAAGCCAAGAAGTGTCTAGGTGCAATGAACCTAGAGAATCCTGGGTAGTTGGGAAAGGATGAGGATACGTAACTAATTAGAATCTGAGATGGGATAAAATAGGAAGGAGATAGGAATGAATCTAGAGAATTAGGAAAAGATGAAGATACGTAATATATTCGAATCTGAAATAGGATAGGAAGGAGATATGATAGGAAAGAAGAGAGTTCAATAAAATTGGAATAAAAAGGGGAGAAGGACGGATGCATGAAACACAAGAGAAAAGAGAAAGAGAGGAAAAGAAAGAAAGAAAGAGAGGAGAAAAGAGAAGAAGTAGAGGAGAATCAGGCTACGCTAAGGATCACTACCCATCTTGCGTTTTGGATAAGACAACTGTAGAAGAACGATTTCGTCTACAAGGTAGGGGATTGTAGTTTAGGAACTTATCTAAGCTAGTTGGATTTCTATCTTATTCCATGTGTTTTGGATCGATGAAAGCATTTTAAATGCATGACCTAGAAGCATGTAAAGTTAAATCTCGTCTTGTTCAGTTGAAGCATGCACACCCATTTTCTAATTTCATCATCGATCCTGCCTGATAAATGTGCACCCATGTTTTCGGTTTTGTCTTCAATCTCATCATCAATCCCACGTTGATATATGCACACTCAAATTCTGGTATGGCTTTGAATCTCTCATTAATCGCATGTATGCACCCTTTTATTCTCAAGGCCAATCAAGGCATGTTATTGTTCCACTTCTCATCTGTGGATCGCATGATCAAACAAGTAGGAGTGCTCCATTCTTTCTTAAAGAACTATTTAGGAGCATGATTGATTTCATGTCTCATCGTAGATCTTTTACAATATATATATATGTATATGATGATGATGATGAGCATGACACTATTTTACTTCCTTGATATACTAAGCGCACCCACTCAATTGTCTTTATCCATAATACATATTTTGGCTAGGGGATTTTCAACCCAAATCTTGTATGTCTAAGATTTGAAGGATATATTGAAAATTATTAGAAACACTATTGAAGATGCAACACAAAAATAGAAAGAAAACAAGATTTGGGTTGAAAATCCCCTAGCCAAAGCATGTATCATGGATAAAGACAATTGAGTGGGTGTGCTTAGTATATGAAGGAAGTAAAATAGTGTCATGCTCATCATCATCATCATCATCATCATATATATATATATATATATATTGTAAAAGATCTACGGTGAGACATGAAATCAATCATGCTCCTAGATAGTTCTTTAAGAAAGAATGGAACACTCCTACTTGTTTGATCATGTGATCCACATATGAGAAGTGGAACAATAACGCTCCTTGATCGGCCTTGGGAATAAAAGGGTGCATACATGCGATTAATGAGAGATTCAAAGCCATACCAGAATTTGAGTGCGCATATATCAACGTGGGATTAATGATGAGATTGAAGACAAAACCGAAAACATGGGTGCGCATTTATCAGGCAGGATCAATGATGAGATTAGAAAATGGGTGCGCATGCTTCAACTGAACAAAACGAGATTTAACTTTAAATGCTTCTAGGTCATGCATTTAAAATGCTTCCATAGATCCAAAACACATGGAATAAGATAGAAATCCAACTAGCTTAGATAAGTTCCTAAACCACAATCCCCTACCTCGTAGACGAAATTGTTCTTCTACAGTCTTCTTATCCAAAACGCAAGATGGGTAGTGATCCTTAGCGTAGCCTGATTCTCCTCTCTCTCTCTCTCTCTCTCTTTTCTCGTGTTTCACGCATCCCTCCTTCACCCATTTTTATTCCAATTTTATTGGACTCTCTTCTTTCCTATCATATCTCCTTCCTATCCTAGTTCAAATTCTAATCTGTTACGTCTCATCTTTTCCTAATTCTCCAGATTCATTCCTATCTCCTTCCTATTTTATCCCATCTCAGATTCTAATTAGCTACGTATCCTCATCCTTTCCCAACTACCCATGATTCTCTAGGTTCATTGCACTTGGACACTTCTTGGCTTTGGGTAGGGAATTTTTCCAAAAAGGTTATCTTCGGAGACTTGAACTCTAGTTCTAGAATTTTGCCTATTCATTCTATGCCCATTAGGGCATTTAACTTTTTGGAAAAAAAAAGGGGATCACAAGGGCCCATAGTACGCAGCCCTACCTAACATTTTGCAAAAGGCTATTTTCATGCCTTGAACCTGTGACCTCAAGGTCACACGACGACAACTTTTACCATTGCGACCCCAGAGATGGGAGACAGCTGAGGAACTGAGAGTTAATCCTACATTGCCAGGGGAGAGGGATTTAGGCTGGTTATAAGAGTATGGGAATCTCTAACAGTTGTGACACGTTTTCAAGCTATGAGGCACTCTATGCCAAAGCTGACAATATCACCCTATTGGTCTCCCGGTTATTACAAATGGTATCAGAACCAATTCCCCTCGTGATGTAGTGGTTAGCCGCACGCGAGCACCTGGTCGTGGCTATCACGTAGGGACACGTGTTCCCTAAGGGGGAAGATGTGAAGCTTTGAGGGATGAACCCCAGGACGGGTGAGGTACTCCACATTGCCTAGGGAGAGGAAACTGGGCGGTTTATAAGAGTTTGGGGAGCTCTCCTAGCAACGAGGCCTCCTGAGGGGTGAAGCCCAAGAGGGGTGAGGTACCTAAGGGAACAAAACCCTGAGGGGTGAAGCCCAAAAGAGGTGAGGGACCCAAAGAGGACATTGTCGTCTACTATGCACTCTGATACACATGAACAAGGCCTTTTCCCTAGGAAACCGGGGAAGAACAAAACCGTGAGAAGTGTATGGGCGCCCCAAAGAGGACAATATCGTTGTTGTGGGACCTCCGACTATTATACCGGAACTCATTACCGACATCTCCTTCACCGGCCGACGCATATGCGTCATAGCTTGGTCCAGAAGAGAAAACCCGTGTCGCGTTTTCTCTGTGCCTCTCTCCCTCCTCTTCTTCTCTTTAGCCCTCCTCCTTTCCCCTTTGATTTCACCGGTTTCACCAATTGCCTAAATCTGTTTCTCACCACCTCCACTCCTCTTTTCTCCATCCGACAAATACCCATCACCAGAAATAAGTCCCGATGTTGCTCTGTTCACCGGCATTCTCCTCCGGTCGCCATCCCCTCTCCTTGCCCTCTTCCAATCTGGGTTCCTTGCATTTTCTCCTCTACGAGTTGAAGAAGATGTACTTTTGCCAATGCAATTCCAGAAATGCCTTATGGACTTTAATTAAAATGTCATTGATATCCCTGTTTTGTCATTTTCTCATTTTGTCTTTTTGTCTTATTCTTTTCCCTAGATAGCATTATTCTTAGTTTGTGTTATTTACATTTCATTTCAAGAATAGTAACAGTGTAATCCAAGGCTTCTCTTTTTAGCTTATGTTGTACCTTTATTAGATAGTACCTGTTGTGATCTACTACGTGACACAGCATTCAAAACAGGGAAGTTGTAGTTGAATGCCATTTTCTATTAGACCATCTGCAGGAGTAGGTCTTTTATAATAATATCTATTCAAACTTTTAGGATCTCTTTCAATTTTATTAACTTGCGAAAATTGATTTTGAATTTGAAGAATTTCTCCTTCACTAATGTTTTCTATGTCAGAAATATTTTCTAATTGACCAAGATCTCCATTTTCTGATCTTAGCTCTGAGTCTTTTCTTGAAAGAGTCTTAAGTTTTAGATCTCCGATTTTATCTTTTATAATCTTTATTATTTCTCACATATCATTTTCCATCTTGAAATCTTTTATCTCTAGATGAGGTCTGATGGATGGTTCTATTTTGATTGAAGTCAAGTATGGTTTCTATTCTCTTCTTCTTTTGACTTCACTTATATGATCTATAATTTTATCAATTCCTCCTACTATTTGAAGGAATAAATTTGTATAATTGTTTTGTTTTATTAACATTTTTAATTCTGAAAGTTCTTGAATATCAACAATTTTACAGTATGCCGCTATTGTAAGAATTCTATCTTCCATTCTAAGTTTAAGCGAATAGGTAGGAGGCAAAGTAGCATAATTCTTTTCTCCTTGAGGTGTTTTCCATTGTCTGAGCGTATTAAGTTCATTACTGACATAGGTTTCTAGAAACTAAGGAATAAAAAATCTTGGAATTTGAGTTTTATTAAGATGTTTATAAAATTCATCCTTATAATACTGTAGTTCATTTTTACAGTTCTTGAAATACCATTCCCTGAACTCCTTATTTTTTTCATATTGAAATTCCTCACTTATTATTTTTCTAAGTACACTTCCTGGACTAAAATCCATAAACATCAGATATTAAAATCCATCTCGGATGGAGTAGGATTATTATCCTGTGGTTTCTTATAAACTAGATTGACAGCATTATTTTCTAAAATTCGAAGTTCTTTTATTGAACTTGACTCAGTTTTATTATGATCAACAAATAGCCTCGATGACCTAGACGAATAAGAAGTGATTCTAGGCAATCTAAATGATCTTCTAGTATCAAATCTAATATCTACATCTCTATCGTCAATCTGTATTATTTGGTCAAGATTATGATCTATTATTTGTCTTGGTGGAACAGCTTTTGTTAACTGCCAAGACTAGGGAAAGTTTATTTCATACCATTTCAGGGTTCTATTTACCGCAATATATGAAGATAGAAGGTTTGTTTCTATTAAAACAGTTTTGTCCTTCGGAGATTTTTGTCTGGCTTTAGTAACCAAAGTTGGAAGGACTTTAAATTGAATCCTATATGTGAGAGCTATTGTTTCAGATCCAGTCTTGAAATTGTACCCATGAGTCTTGATATAAAAACTCATTGAGAAAATTAGGATCCGATAAAGATAGACTAAAATCAGGAAAGACATTACCGTAGACTGGTCCATGACATAGACTAGTCTGTAAAACTCCCATTAGAGAGGGTGCCCAGTCTAAGCATCTGGCATCTCTAAGAACAACAAGGATTGAAGCATTAAGACAATTCAGTGTCCACAGTTTAAATCCCATTTGGACTAATCCTACATGGAAGAACTTGTATTTATTCGAATTAAGATATGGCCTATGATCTTTTTCTAAAAATAGATTAACAATTTTTTCTGTATTATCAAGACTGATTGTTTGTTCTATCTATTTTATTATTTTTGTTGAAGATTGTTTGTTCTGTTTGTTTTATTATTTTTGTTGACGATAAGTCAAATTTCCCTATATTATAGACCTCTTTAGGTTTAACGGACGGAATTGTCCAGTTATATAATGATTCAGTATCTATGGGGTATTCTACCATATTTGTATTTTTAACATGTATATTTTCATTCATAGCCATAAAATTGACTAGACAAGCAGAGTTAATAGCTTAGAACAGGCAATGAAGATAGTTAATCTAGATTTATTTCTATTAGTACAAGCATGATCATAAGCAATTTTATTTATAAACCTTACATGACTGTCAACAACTCACGGCAATTCGAGAAGGACCAAGACCATTCTAATTCACCAATACTAACTGTCCTACTCAGCTGTCAACGTCTTTCAGCAAAATCCTAACGCAAACACTGCAACGGGAACAAGGCCTACCCGACTTGGATGCCGATCCATAAGACAGCTCATATAGTAAACTAAAATAATCAAGTGCCACTGTGACTTATCAAGAATAAAGCAAACAAATAAAAGCCTAAATCATGCATCTACCAATGGAAATAAAAATATGCCCCTTCCTCATAAAATGACTAGATGCACTTTGCTTATTGCAAGACTACAGAATTATGAAAAAAAACAGACACTTGTGTGCAGGAAATCTTATGCATCCATTAAGGGTTGCTCATTTATTTTTGTGAAGAACATATAAGTTAAGGAGTATGGATGCATCTTGAGCAAAGAAAATCATATTTACAGAATCTACTTCTTTCTATTTTTATTTCCAGAACAATAAAAAAGGGGCAGCCCAGTGCACTAAGCTCCCACATATGCTAGGTCCGAGGATGGGGAAGACCACAAAAGGTCAATAGTATGCAGCCTTACCTTGCATTGCAAGAGGCTGTTTCTGTGCCTTGAGCCCATGACCTCAAGGACACATGACGACAACTTTACCTTTGCACCAAGGTTCACCTTCATTGAGATTCACTTTTAGTTAAGATCCAAAACAAATAAAAATTAATTAAGATCCAGTTTTATCCTCAATAACTTACAATGAAACCCATACCTTCAAAGATAACTTTCTGATATGGGCTCAACTAGCTGTCAATATTCAGCATTGCAGCTCAATCAAATGAAAAAATTAAAGAAGGATATTTTCTAGTTCTTGGCTGAAATTCCGGACCAAATAGTGTTTTTCCAACAAAAGACCGCATCTTGATGTGAAGAAGATATTTGAATCTCCAGAAGGGGAATCTTTCTTGACTCTTAGAATTCCTTAAACTGAGATTGAGTGCTAACATTTATCATCAACAAACTCACTCTTGTTAATCCATGTATGAAAAGTTTACTTAGATTTGGTAAAAATCTGATTGTCACAATAATAGGTGGAAATGAGACCAATGCAACAACTTGCTGACTAATGCAATAAGTGTTTAATGAATCTACCATTGCAGACACTTAAACAACTTCGATCAGTCAGGAGCTAGCAAGCATATAATACATTTCTCTTTGATATTTGTGCTGAAAATGACTCATGAGTAAAGCTATCAGCTTGAAGTCTAGGTCTGAAAACTATATGTTCTTTAAGTGTACAAAAAAATGATTTGCACAAGGAACAACGAGGATAGGAACCCACAGTGGAAATTCTCACCTGACAATCAAACTATAATGTGAACTAAACCATCTCTGTAAGTCGTCATAGGCTTCACCTACATCACATGCTAGTGTATAATGGTCGTGCCAACTTCAATTCTTCAAGACGGGTCATCTGGCAAGCAAGCCTCGCCACTGAACTTAGGGCTTTACAAACCAACTTATATGTCTAGTCTCTAGAAATAGACCCACCATTGACCATCTCAACCAGTAAAGCCTGTGCTTTTACTAGTCTTTCTGCTTCACATAGTGAATGGATGATATGATATGAGAGCTTGAGGTAGGCATCCCATGGTTTCTTGAAGTCATTTACGCAACATCTCAATAGTCTTCTCCGCTTCATTAACAACACTACAGTACCTTATAAAAAAATTGTAGGTGACCTTATTTGGGTTGCAGAGCTTGGAAAGCATATCATCAAACAGCTCGAGTGCCTGCCTATCTGATATGTCTTGCAAAGGCCATCAATGCAGCAATTATATTTAACAATATCTGGAGCAAAACCCTTAAAAATAATAATTCGAAACAGATGGTTAGCTTCCCATATTCTCCTCCAAATGACGCATCCCATCCGGAGACTACATTTCCAATAAGATCCAATCAAGATAGTATACCTAAATGTGTTGGGTGGACAACTAAATCCCAGGAGTTCCATCTGCTCTAACAAGAACCTTGCCTTCTTAAAATAACCCGAAGTACAAACAGCAGCAGTTGGCGTGTTATAAGCTACCATGTCAGGCTTATAATGGAACTGCTTCATCCGATAAGATGTCGCCAATGGCTCCTTCACAATACCCTCTTCTCCAAGCCATTCAACAATGCAGGTCAAGGTTGAAGTGGTTACAAGCCCTTTGTCTCTTTTCACCATTCTATAGAGAAATTGCCAGAGTATCCCAAGGCAATTCCCCTTCACTGACACCCAAGCCATCTCCCTACAAGTGATCTCACTATGAGAGAATCTACGGAGGGCTTCTACCCATGAATAGAATTCCAATGCTTTCCCTACTCCTCTGCTTGAGAGGAGTGCGTCTACGGGAACCCTTCTGAGGGCCAACTGATCGGCCACTCTGGAAGAAGACTCTTGGGATTGCTCTCGAGACTTCACAAACGGAATCAACATGCCAGATATGGCAACTGGAAATGTCTGCAGTGAAGG
Organism: Warburgia ugandensis; assembly: GCA_035236585.1. Taxonomy (NCBI): domain Eukaryota; kingdom Viridiplantae; phylum Streptophyta; class Magnoliopsida; order Canellales; family Canellaceae; genus Warburgia; species Warburgia ugandensis. The sequence goes on along the minus strand of CP141131.1, from coordinate 2,904,498 downwards.
GTCTCTTTTGGAGCATGGCACACATGACTTGCCTTGCAAGAGAACTATAAGACAAGGGTTTTCCCAGATGGGTTCTCTGCAACTGATGAATATTGATGAAGATGTTGAGGGATAGGCTGTATTACCTTTAGATAAAGGTCATTGCTGCCCCTCCATATGCTTATGAACAATGAGACCATTTTCTTTGTTGTATTCGTTAGATAGCAGGAGCTGTTGAAGGCATTTAGGAAGTATAAAGAGACCAACTATCAAATGATAATCAAAAGCAATTGAACAAGGAAATTATTTTCTTTGAATCTGTTAACTATCTAGAGTTGTAAAAGCTCGTATTAAAATGGAAAGAAAACAGTTCATTCAAATGATCGTGGAATGGAAAGCTATTACAGAGTAATGGGTGAAGATTTGCAGAAATTAAAACTTCCAAAATGATGAAAGAGAGAGTTTTAGTTTTGGAGGAGGGAAGAGAAAGTAAGATGGTTTGGCCAGACCTTTTCGATTCTTCTTCGCTCCCTCGAGGATCCAGGCAACCGGGTCTTTGTTCTGCTCCTCCTGAAACTGTTCTCCCTCGGAAGCTCTTTCCTTGGGCCCCCCCCCCCCCCATGGAGAAGCATATTTTGCATGGAAAATACGAGCGATCCTGAATACAACGGGACCCGCCTTTTCAATGATCCAAGCCATCCGTATCGTAGTGGGTCTTAGTAGTGTTTGAGATGAGATGAAGTGACATCTCCTGTGGTATTTCGAGGAGACGGGGTAATCTGAACAACTCAAGCAGTTTTCAAATTAAAACTCATCTTATCTCAAGCCAGCTCATTCCATCTCAATTGACAGTGCCAATACCACCATTTCTGGTAGAATGCTTTGGTGCAGCTGCTTTAAGGAGGAAAACTTCATATTTTTCTTTTTCTTTTTTTATTATATTTCACAATATAAGAACATAAAATATGTTTGGTTTTTTAATTAATTAATTATTCAAGAAAATTAAATTTCCCAAAATAGGCATTTAGTTATTGTCGGATCCACCCCAAATAATTATATGTTGATATTAATCTCTGACCAAATTATGAACAAGAAGGCACCTTAAGAATTCTAGTTTCCATGATTTATTTTTGTAAGCTAGCCCTTGATTGGTTGATCACCCTACAATTGCTTTTCACAAGGCATTCCGCTATAAAAAAAAGAGTGAAAAGGAAAGCTCTGCCACGGGCTCCGTCCACTTCCAGACAACCTTTGAGCTCTTTCACATGATTCTCCAGAATTCTTTGTCAATGGTATTCTCAAAAAGAAAATTGTTATTAGTATGTAATATATGTCATATCTTGTCAACCTCGCTTTGTACACCTCCAAACAACTTCAGGCCCTTTCACATGAGTCTTCGATGTATTTTTCTCCAATAAACTTTGTCATTGGTAAATAATAACATCATACCTCTCGACCCTGTGGTGTAACTACAACCAACCTTTGAGCTCTCTTGCATGATTCTTCATCATTCCTTTTGTTAATATTATTTTTAAAGAAATTTTGTTATTAGTAAGTTCATATAATTTTCTCATCTTCGTGTCACCTTGAAGTTATGGGTTTAAGCCATGGAAACATCATCTTTCAATGCAAGGTAAGACTGCATGCTATTAACCCTTTGTAGTCTACCCCTTCCCTAAAACCCCACATATATGGAAGCTTCGTCCACCAAGCTGCCCTTTTTATATTATTCTCTTATCCACCTTTTAAAACATTTGGGCTCTTTCACATGATTCTTCATTCGTTTTTTTCTTTTTTCTTTTTTCTAGTGGCACAAATTAACTAGGGGGGGTAAAACAGTAATTACATTTGTGGGGCCCATGAGGATGAGCACTGAAAACAAGACCTTGACAAACATTAAATGGGTATAGAGGTAATAATTTCAGTGATAAATAAATTAATAAAAATCATATTTTTTAATAAAAACAAAAATTTTAAATTTGTATTAAGGGGGGGTGGGGACCGGTTTGAAGGGGAGCCTTGGCGCAATGGTAAAAGTTGTCGTCATGTAACCTTGAGGTTATGGGTTTAAGACGTAGAATCAGCCTCTTGAAAAATGCAAGGTAAGGCTACCTACTTTAAGCCATTGTGGCCCGACCCTTCCCCGGACCTTACATAGGTGGGAGCTTGGTGAATTAGAGCTGCCCTTTTATTAATGGGGGGGCTTTTAAATGCACCTTCCCCACCCCCACATTAATGCCCATTTGGATTACTTCCCCGCCATAATGCCCCTCTCCATTTCCCATGCAGTGCATGCACTGGTGACAATGCTTGACACTAGCAATAGCGACGATGATGATGCCAGCCTCCTCCACCCATGCACGTGAGACAGAAACCCCCTCCCAGGCGCCCTAACTTGAGCTAGGCGGTCCTTTTCCCCCTTTTCTCATTCCAATTTGTTTCCATCAGGCTTTTCCATTCTTAACATCGGAAGCAGTTTTCCGATGACTGTGTTATTTACTGTTATGTAAAAAAATAACATGATAAATGTAAAGCCTTGGCCGATGAGGGCGGGCCAAGAGGGCTGGCAGGCTTCTAGGCAAGGTGAAAGACTGAGAGTTAGTCCCACATCGCTAGGGGGAAAGTTACTGGGCTCTTGATAAGAGTGATGAGGACTTTCCTTGCAACGAGGCCTTTTCCCTGGGCAACTGGGGAAGAACAAAATCGTGCGGGGTGTATGGGCACTTCGGCACGGACAATATCGTTGCAGGGTGTGGGCTCTCGAGCTGTTACAAGTGGTATCAGAGCCAGACCCTGACCTGGTGTGGGTGGCTAGCCGCACGTGGGCGCTCGTGTGTGGTAAGACACGCGGGGACGCGTGTCCCCTAAGGGGGAAAGGTTGTAAAGCCTTAGCCGATGAGGGCGGGCCAAGAGGGCTGGCAGGCTTCTAGGCAAGGTGAAAGACTGAGAGTTAGTCCCACATCGCTAGGGAGAAAGTTACTGGGCTCTTGATAAGAGTGATGAGGACTTTCCTTGCAACGAGACCTTTTCCCTGGGCAACTGGGGAAGAACAAAATCATGCGGGGTGTATGGGCACTCCGGCACGGACAATATCGTTGCAGGGTGTGGGCCCTCGAGCTGTTACAATAAAACAGTGTCAAATGGATAATTTGAATTGTTCATCTTGTGAACGATGAAATAAGGAACAAACCTATGAAATTTCATGGAGATCCAACAACTAAGGACACTGGAAAATGTGAAAAACTGTAACAGGATAAAATTTATAAACGTGAGAAAAATCTAGTAAAAACCTCATAAACATGCAAAAATGGGTCGTTGTCTTTAACGACAACGACTGCGTTGAGACGCCCAGGGTACAACCAGAGACGTGTAGGGTGTAACACATGTGTGTCGTCTCCAGGTGCAGTAGAACGTGCTTGCGTCCCAGAGACACATTCCGTACGCACATCACACACATATGTCCCCGTGATGCTTTTTTATTAATTAACTAATTTTGGATTAAATTGGATCGTCCATTCATTAAAAGCTTGATTTTGGGAACTACAAAGGTCTAAATCATGATTCGTTGCGATTGTCTCGACGACGTAGACTTAGATTTGAGATGAAAAGTTTGATTTAACCACTTTTAAATTTGCCAAGTCACAAAATACCATTCAATAACATAGATCAGGCCGATCAAAGGATGATCAAGCCTTAGAAATTGATTGTATGCATTAAATATTAGATGATTTAGGGGATTAGAAGAGTAGATCTCGTGTGATTGTCAAGAAAAGTGATATTGACCATTGATTTGATCAGGTGTCCTAAGATTGGCTGATCATAGAGCGATTTGACCGTCAAATCGATACATAATTAATGATATACATTTAAATCACTAATCAAATATAGAAATTAGATGGATCATAATAAAAATGATTGGAATTAATAATTAGATGTTGATTATAAGTGATAATGAATGATCCAACAATTGGATCGTCTACAAACTTTATAAGATGAAAGAGATTGACCCTTTATTGATTAAAGAACATTAATTGAATGAATCATGACATAGATTGATGATCAAATATGCCAAATGATGGTCTAGATTTTAAAAAGACCAACATCTAGCCCAGGATTGCCCTAATGGAGGGTTAATCAGATGATCTGGGCCGTTAATCTAGGATTAACTGCCAGATCATGGAAGTTGTCACTTAAATTTGTTCATTTTAAGATGTAAGAACACCAAGTGATCGATGGCTTGTGATATAACAGGTAAGTCATAGCGCACAACGTGATATAGCTTACGTACCTGATTGAAATATTGCATTTTGACGTAGGTGATTACATTTGGGATTTTTCCATGATTTCTTAAATCATGATGTATTACTTGTGAACTTTAATACATTGCTTTTATGTCCTACCATGTTTGCATGATATTACTTTTCAACATTTATTGTCAATATGTTTGTTACTCTCTTTGTGCATGATTTATGTACTACTCTGTAATATATTTTATGTTGCATCGATTTGATTATCTGAGGATGATATGCACTGATTTTTAGATTCGTGATATTGATATAATGAATTGCTCTCTCGATTTAGTTTTATCAAGGACTATACTCATATTTTCGATTCATGGGTTGTTGATTTATAACAGGTGCTCCTGCCTCGTGGGTACTATGCTAGGAGGGTTGTATAGTTGACCACCTGCCCTCTTGACTTGTGGATGATAGACACTAGCCCCGATATGTGAGCAACTGCGGGCGGTTTGTGGTAATTATAGGCAGGCCACCCACGTGAGTCCGACTAACCCTCATGCATGGCGGACAGTAGTCCCCCATTTTGGTGTTGATGGAGAACAACAGCAGTTGAGACGCTATAGTGGTCCACTGTAGCATAGTAGCCCATGTATTTATTTTGTATATCCATTTAGTGCATATGGGTATGTATACCCCACAACGTGACGATGTATGTATGTGAAGCCTATGTGGGCGGGCCTATAGGCTCGGCAAGCTACCTGGTGTGCGATGGACCCTAGGTTTGGAATGAGTACTCGTTGACATGAGTGTAGTTGAGACACTCTTAGGGCTTGATTGTGCATGGTATCTTGTTTATCATAACATGCATTTATATTCTAATATGGACACATATTCTTATTGCTTTTGATGGATGCATATCCATATATTACTCATGCCCTGCCTGCCATGATGATTAGATTTGATATCAATTTGTTCAGACTTATGATTTTCATGTGTTATTCATTATGGACGTCAAATGATTTGACATGCCTTGTATATATTTTAACATATGAGATTCTCCATGACATTAATATTTTGCTCCACATGATTTCATTGTATTTCTTATTGAATGTGATCACCTACGCAAGTATAGCTTGCTGAGGCATTGCTTTGTTTTGCAATGCCTTATATTTGGAGTGCGATTGCGCTAAAAGAAAGTAAGTGGAGCAGCGTTGATTGAGTGAGGACCTTGAGGACCATCTGCCTTTTTGGTGCTTAAGAAACCAATTAGTGTATGTCTCTTCAACTTGTGGATAGACTTTTTTGGCTATACATGGATGTTGATATTTTGCATAGATTGAACCCACACTATTCGTACAGTGTACCTTTACTTGGTGATATATGTATGATGTGGTAATCATTGATGGACCCTTGGGGATTTTGGACTTATTATTATTGTCTTTTTATGACCTTGTTTGATTTGTTGTGGTTTTAGATTGAGCATGCTCAGCGTACCGACAATTTGATTTATGTTTATTGTAGTGGTTTTTTATCTTGGATGATCCTCGGGGTTATCTTTTGGACATTTCTCTTGATCGCTGTGTTATTTATGTAAATTGTGAGCTTTTTATTTTCATGGATCCTGCCTGTTTTATAAAACAAATTACTATTATTATATGTAATTGGAAAAATGTTTAGAAAACCGGGGGTGTCACGTGGTGCAAGCTTCATTGTCAAGAGAGAAGCAGCCTAGATCACCAACTAAAGCCCCTAAATGACTGCCCAGTGATAAAGGAGGTAGGGCTGTAGAGAATGAGCATCAATTGTGAAGTTCAGCAGTTCAAGATTCCTTAAGGGTGTGTGTGTGTCACCGTCAAAAGAAAAAATAATAAGAGTTTGGGTTAAGGAGACTAAAAATACTAACACTCAACCAACAAAAGAAGTCACGTGGGTAGAAAGAGAGAGGAAAGAAAAGTGAAAAATGAAATGAGCCACTAATTTGAATTTGCAATTTTTTCAAATAAAATACAACTAATGGGTGTTTTGTAAAAATATTTTAAAATTAATGCACTGATATGATTATAGAAAGAAATTAAAAGCATGAAAATTTCCATATTAAAAAGTAGCATCTTTTCAAATATATGATTTTTATAACCATCATGGTAAGAGTACATGCTTCTTTTCATGTATGTAAGACCTTTTTTTTAAGATCTATGCCCTTCGTCACACTCAAAACTAGAAAACTAGGTCACTCATAGAAAGTTTATGAGTATCATACATGTATTAATTCATGCATCCTTCCTTTATTTTCTAATCTACATTAGGGATTTAAATAGTTCAATTTATAGGTAATTATAACTGTTTTTCATATCAATTATGCATTTGAATTTTAAGTTTAAAATTACTATTTTATATGTTATTTCATTGCAAGAATAATCTTAGCCATTCGATCAATATTTAAGGTGCAAATCAAGAGGATCACGTCAATTGAAAAGACGATTCATTGACTGTTGGAGATTAAACTTCAAAATGATTTTCTATAACAAAAGTGTCTCTTATGTTCTATTCTTAGACATTTCACTTCCTAATTATGAAAGTTTTCTTCTTATTATTACTATCCTAAATTGGAGACTTCCCCAAAAGTAGAAACCTTAGGTAAATAAAGTTGTCCTTCTAATCATCAACTTTCCTATAAGTGAAACACTTTCGTGATATCATCATCATCATCATCATCGAGACCTTATCCCAATTAGGGGTCGGCCACATGAATCTTAAACACTTTCATGATATAAGAAGGAATATTTGGTGAAGTCAAAAGGTATTGTTTTTAGAAGTTTGGTTTAAATGTTTTATAATGCAACTAGAAGAAGAATTTGACCATGTTGAGTTTATTAACTGTTGCTGCTAAATCATCCATTGAGCAAGGCTAAATTTAAAGTTTATGAATTAGAAGAAGCCAAGAGATGAGCGGTAGTGTTTTCTCATTTAATTTTATAGAAATTTAGTTCTGAAATTTTTTGTATGAACAATTTCACAATGATAACTTTTTGAAAAACAATTTCAAATTTATGTTACACTTTGATTATAATACTTGTAGTTTAGAATACATGGTTATGTAATTGTCATAATGTGTGAATAGTTAATTTATTTGATGAGTTATGTCAGGGTTAGACGAGTCGTGCCCACAAATAGTTATAGATGATTTGCGCCAATCAAGATAATATATGCCACAAGACTACTTATTAGTTGGAGACATTTTAGCTCGTACTCAAGAACGATTCTAGTTTGTACCCATTTTCAAATAATGAAATATTAGTATGATTTAGTTGATGGGTTCCAAACTCCTAAACTACTCTTCAAATATATTAGTCTTCTTCAATTAACTTTTGTTGTAGTTGTAGTTTCATTTTTAATTATGTTTTAAAGTTAATTTAAAAGCAAAAAATCCCTATGTATTATGTGCACAACTCGCTACATTCATGAGTTTCTACAACACTTCACACTAATCATAATATACTTGATCTTGTACATTTGCAAGGGTTCTGATTTGAAATATACTTAAATTAGTTAATCTACTTAGAAGGCCTAACCAATTGTTTTGTATATTAAAAAAATTAATAAAAATGAATAATAGCAAATTTTGACCTAAAATATACACAGGCTAAAAACATCAAATAGGTTTGAAACTTGTATTCCACCAATATAGCCTATCCAAGTTATTAATAACATAATGAATGGATTTTAGATCAATATAAAAGGATTTTACCATGAATGAAAATAGGGGCATGTACTCCTTAAACTCTTGAGTGTGGAGAAACTTTTTAATTCCACTGGGGACTAAGAATGCATTGGAATTTCGTTGTCATCTTCCTTCATTTATTTAAAAAAGAATAATAAAACTTAAATAAAAGAAAAAAGTATCAATTTTTGTCTTAGCTGGTCACTTGTTTAACTATGGGAAATGGTTAGTGCATGTAACTGCACAAAGAAAGCTAACTATAGTTGATGGTTATATACAATATGTGTGGACTAATTTTGAGGCTTGGTTAAAAAAATATCTTTTATCATTTAGCGAGAAAAATAAAAAAAGGATTAAAAAAAGTCAGTGGCATTTAAGTAAATAACACCGACACCATTTACATTCGCCAGCGACAGGCCGCGAGCTATAGAAACCAACCGACGACTACGCGTCCAAACCATTTATTTCCCGCCCGGTTCATTCCAAGGACCGAGAGGGGAAAGAAATCCATTCCCCCCCCCCCACTCCCAATTATTACTCCACCTCCACAGTACTAAAACGTAGAGATTTCCAAAACCCTAGCTTCCGCTTCAGCTGCTCTGCAACTCGATTATCCATCATTTCATTCGCAATGAAGTCTCAATCGATTCTTCTCGAAGATTCCGTTGCAAATCCTAGCAGCGCTTTCGCTGCTTCGAAGGAAAAACCGCTAGAAAATGCTATTTCACCTATTTCTACCAGCGATGCGGAAATGGAAACTAAATCGGCCGTTGTTACAGTGAAAAGAAGCGGAATACAGCGTGGGAAGAGAGTTACCTCGGAGGAAACTTTGGTGGAAAGGCGATGTAGCAGTAGGCTGAAAAATAAGCGGGAAAAGCCCAACTACAATTTGCGAAAAATGTCGGAGAGTTCCAGACAAAGGGTTGAAGAAAATGTTAGCAAGAAGGCTAAGGTTTTGCATAAGACGGAAGCACCTAAAGTTCAAACAGAGCTTCCGGAGCCTCAGAAATCTTGTGATAGAAAACTAGGTAGCTTGAGTGGCGGCATTTCGGGCAATACTGGGGGAAGAAATGCATATTTTGATAGAAAACTAGATATTTTGAAGGATTTGAAGGAAAAATATGCTGCAGAGAAAGCAGCCAATGCTGGTCAAAAAAGCGCCTATGCGATGGTGAAGGACACTTTGCGGATTTTCAACAGTCATTACCTTCACTTTGTCCAAGTGAGTCGGTGCCAAATCATGCTTATTGTGTATTTTTTGCCTTCGGGTAGTTCTATTATATGGATCGAATGCTATTCTTGAACTCACTGGGCTGTTTGGCATAGGAATACCATTGCGTGGGTAGAATTACCCATGTATATTGGCAGCCCTTCAAGCGTGGATAAAATTATTCAACCATAAACAACTAGCGTTTGCCTTGGGATATTTGTTCTTTAATGATTTTATCAAATTTATGGGACTGAAAATAGGCAAAAGAAATCATTGCTATAAGTTGACGCGGTATTATGGTTTATTAGATGGATATTATATGCTCGGTGATAACATTCAGTTAATAATACATGGCCCAGTTATACATTTCCAATATGATCCTATATTGCCCAGGTGCTCTCATTTTCATTGCCTAGTTAGTTTTCTTTCTGCATTGCCCAAGCACTTAAGCGAAATTCAGTTAATAATTTGTTGGAGTGAGTTAACACATTAACATTTTTTTAATACTTGTAGCTTTTCCTACTTGGATTATATGGTTGGAAACCTACTCTACTGTCTCCTAGTTGCTTATATTTCTGAATTGCCCATTTACGTTATCCCTAGGAAATTGAGATATTATGTTTCTCGGATGGACATGATATGCATGTAAACAAAATTCAGTCAATGATACATTGCCTACTAACTAAATTTGCAAGATGATACTACATTGCCTTAGTTACCTTTCTTGCTACTCTATGCATATTAACAAGACCTATTCAAATTTGTTATAGTGAGTCAATACAGGAACATGTCTATTGTGTATCTCTGGCTTTTCCTACTTGAATTTTATGGCTGGAATGCTATTTTTTACAGGCATCTAGTTATTTTTGTTTCTACAGCAGTTTGTTTGCTTATTTCCATGGCCATTGATATATTGTGTTTCTTCAGGTAGATGTTATTATCTTCTGATTGTAGTATTCCAATTCTATTATAATTTTCTCAATTGCAAATTATTTGTTAAGTAGCTACATAAGCAAAATTTTAGTATCTTATTTCTGAATTAATAAAACCTTGTTTTTTCATTTACTATAGTTAATAAAATACTTCAATTAATAAAGTGCAAATTATTGCACCAAGCCTTCTAAGCGTAGTAGCATGCAAGGAGTCTCTCACTTGGGTGTCCAGGGTTTGAGACCGTGCATGGGTGTGTGCGTCAGCAGTTCAAAAGAAAATAAAGTACAAATTATTTGTCAATAGTTGCTATCAATTTCATTCATGAAATCTACCAATGATTTTGTAAATTACATAAAGTAAATTGAATGTTAAGAAAACTTTTGACTATATGCTTTCTTTAACTTCATACATAATCATTACATGTCAATCTAGGGACTAATACCCAGCAAATGTCCTCTATCATTTGTTTGCACATGAGCAACGGCTACTAGTTTGATGAAAGACGTGGAAACTATTAAGAAATAAATGGAAATTTTGGGAAATCTTCTTTCTTGAACATTATATGATATTTTACCTATTGTTCATGAATTACATATGACGTAGTTTTTCCCATTCAAACTTTATAATGGCATTCTATGGTCTTATTACAACGTGGCATTCATAAAGTGACTATTAGTAACTTTGCTTGATAATTCGGCGTAGATTGAAGGCTAAGGGGTTGGTTGAGGTGTTTTTGCATTTATTTACTATTTGTTATGTATCTCATCCTTGTAAATTGCAAAGTAAAACGGACGGAATAGAATATTTCAAAAATTTGAAGTAACTTGATCCTGTCTTTAGTGTAAAACCTAGTTAACAGGCGTGGAGCTATAGAAGATAGCGGAGCTCAAATGGGACTTGACTAGCTAACCATATGTAGGGTTGTAAATGGCATACTCGGAATTGTAAAACCCACAAGAACTGTACCAAAAAATCAGGTTATGGTTATTCAATTGGAACTTGCGGTATAATATTGGTTTTCATCTTAAAGAATTGAATCTTATTGGTATGGTATCAGTTTTTATGTTTGGGTACCTAGACCGAAACCGAGAACCCGAAAATATTAATTAGTATACAGAACCACCTTTTATAATTGTATTTTAAACTTTTGTGTATTATAGGATAATATAGTAATTTAAATGTAATAAATTTAATTACTAATTACTTATCTTTTTATTCTATTTCTATATTTAATTTATTTTAAGTTTAGTTTAGTACTTAACATAGAGCATTGTTTACAAATGGCTCATTATGGTTCATCTGTAAATCATTATCATCATCAAGACCTTATCCTAATTAGGGGTTGACCACACGAATCTTGTTCCTCTATTCCCTTCTATGAAGTACCATGGTTTCATTTGGTACCAAAGTTTTTAAATAATTTCTCACCACTTCTATCCATGTTCTTTTGGGCCTTCCCTTTGCCCTTTGCCCTTTAGAACTTTCTACTTGCATTGCCTTACTCCTAACTGGTGCCGTTTTCGGTCTTCGTTGGACATGTTCAAATCATCTAAGTCTAATCTCGTTCATCTTGTTACCTTTTGGTGCTACCCCTAAGTTCCTTCTAATGTTTTCATTCTGAATTCTATCATTTTTTGTCTTGCCACTCATCCATATCAACTTCCTCATTTCTGCTATGCTCATCTTATGAGCATGATGTTCTTTAACTAACCAACACTTTGATCCATAAAGCATGGCTGGCCTCATATTTGTCCTATAGAATTTTCCTTTTAGTTTGAGTGGCACCTGCAGATCACACAAAACTCTAGATTCACATCTCCATTTGTTCCAACTTGCTTGGATTCTCTAGGTAACATCCCTCTCAATCTCTCCATTCTCATGAATCATCGATCCTTACCGAAAGTGGTCTTTTACGGGGACTTCTTGGTTATCAGTCTTTATTGGTGCTCCACTCCCACTCCTCTCCTTACTAAAATTACATTCCATATATTCTGTTTTATTTGGCCTGAATTTAAATCCTTTAGGTCATAATGTTTCTCTCCATAACTCTAGCTTTGTGTTTACACCCTTCCTTATCTCATCCATTAAAACCATATTATATGCAAATAACATGCACCATGGAATCTCATCGTACAGATGTTTTGTTAACTCATTCATAACCAAAGTGAAAAAGTATGGGCCTAATGCCGATCCTTGGTGCAATCCTACAGTAATAGGAAAATCACTTGCCTCTCCACTAGTAGTCTTAACATTTGTTATCGCTCCCTCGTATATATATCTTTAATTGTGTCTATATATACTCGTGAAACCCCTTTCTTGTCCAGCACCCTCCATATTAACTCTCTAGGGACTCTATCATAAGCTTTCTCTAAGCCAATAAAGACCATGAGGAGGTCCTTCCTCCTCACCTTATAGTTCTCTATTGGTTGTCTTATTAAGAAAATAGCTTCCATGTTAGACTTCCCAAGCATGAAACCAAATTGGTTCTTAGATACACTTGTCTCATGCCGTAGCCTTTTCTCAATCACTCTTTCAAAAAGCTTCATAGTGTGGCTCGTAAGTTTGATCCCTTGATAATTATTGTAGTTTTGTATGTCTCCTTTTTTAAAAGTAACTTTTCCACATTTGTTTGATGTCATCATCTTTGACTAGTACCCTTTGATCATCACTTCTAAGGCAACTAACGTGGTCCAAGTCCTTACCCTTCTGTTGTCTTATTTTTACATGTTTAAACACATCCTTTTCACCTTCTCTTAATCTTGGTCTATTATAAAGATCATCATATGCCTTAAGTTTAGCCTCACTTATTGTTCTTTTAGTAACCTTTTTGGCATTCTTATACTATTCCTAGTTTTTATTATTTCTAATATTTTGCTGTGCTTTAAAACACGCTCGTTTTTCTTTAGTAACTTTTTGCACTGTTTCACTCCACCACCAAGTTTCTTTTACTAAATTTCCTTTCACCTTTATATACCCCTAGGAAATCTTTTGCCACTTTCTTAATGGACTAGGCCATATTAATCCACATGGTGTTTACTTTTGTTTTATTGTTCCAGTTTCCTTCTACCATCAACTTATTTGTGAGTGACGTTATTTTCTCCCCTTTTAAGTTCCACCACTTAGTTTTTGGATACCTATCAAGTTCATTTCCTTTATTCTATCTTTTAATATAGATATCAATAACCAACCTATGTTGTGAGGTTAAACTCTCATCGGGTATTACCTTACAATCCCTACATATTGATCTTTTGGTATTTCGCAGTAACATAGTCTATTTGGCTTTTATGAAATTCACTTTTAAAGGTTATTAAGTGTTCATCTCTTTTCTTAAAGAATGTTCTTGCAAGGGCTAGGTTATATGCCAAAGCAAAATTGAGGTTAGCTTCCCCAATCTCATGACTCCTTGCTTATCTCCCCAATCTCTGATGGGAACCATCATCCCACTTTTATTTTATTTTTTTATGTTACAGTTTAATTTACTTGGGATATTTGCCACTAAGGGTATTAGGTTTCTTAGTGTTGTGACTTAAGTAGAGGCAATTTTATCTTTTTTTTAGATTAGGGTTGGATGTCCCCTACTTAAGATCTTTTTCTCTTTTGTTTGAGTAGTTTTTGATAAATAGTGAATGAAAATTTCATTAGACTTGGTGGATTCCTCGTTCTAGCTTCTTTCTCGTGGGTGTGAAGTCGCGTTCGGTACAAGGCCGAATTACTTTTGTTTCATTCTGTTTTGTAATTCAGTACTTTTCTACCATGCCTTTTAAAGGGCGATTTCTGAGCTGCGTGTGGTTATGTGATTTGGGTCAGTAATAACCTAGAATTCTCAGTAGATTTGAAGCTTAATTAGGACCGTTCGTCAATTAGAGGGATGATCCAGATTGAAAACTTCAATCTTACCTTATTCGGTAGAGATCTGGAGTAGCTCGCTGATCCTGTAACTTATTGTAGGCTATTCATGCTAATTAAGATTGATTTTCTGCATGTTGAAGTGTTCGTCGTAGTTTAATTTATGTTTGCTTATTTAAATTAATTCTAATATGATCTTAGCAGATATATTAGGTCATTTTACATGCTGTCCTACATCAAATTCTATCACTGGTTCTTTTAACGTCTATGTTGATGTTTTCCGCAAGTGCACGGGCTATTGTAGTATAGCTACGCAAATACGGGTCGAACCCACAAGGACTCACTTTAAGTGGAGTTTTAATAAAATTTAATTATTTGAAACTTGAAGAGAATAACAAAGCTAGCCTAAACATTCAGATTTATTCAAATGATGCACTTTAAATAACTTTCAATTCCAGAGAACAAAATAAAACTAATCAAAACATCTCTGAATCACACGCTCCGTGGATAGCATTGTCCCTGGATAACACTGTCAAAAGATGGATAAAATAAAGCTTAAATGGAACAGGGACACAGATGTAAATAAACAGAGGATACAGATGTAAATAAACAGGGGACGCAGATGTAATTAATGGAATTGAACAGAAATGTCATTGCATTTAAACAGAAGGGCAAAATTGGAATTCTGTTCAAAATATGGTTTTTAACAAAAACCAGGAAAAACCCAACAAAGGAGATGACCGGTGAATGGGGAAGATGGATCCGGAGGAGGGAGAAGAGGGCAGCGACGCGGGAGGAAAACCCAATTCAGGTTTTTGTCTCTGGGGCGTCCGAAGGCGAGAAATTGCCAGATTCAATGTGATGGGCTTCTCTAGGAGTCGTCTAGTTCTGGTCTGTGAAACAACAACGCCCTTTCTGGGCTACTTCTGGTTCTGGAAGTGGACAAAGGGGGAACTGGAAAATGGAGCGTGAGATAGCGATGGGAGAACTAAGTGCTAGTGTGGAGGTGTGATGGAGGGTGGAGAAATCGGACTGCGCGACAAAGGAAGAGAGACCAAAAGAGGAAGAGTGGAGAAAGTGGGGAAGAAGGAACGACGACCAACAAAAGGAGAAGGGAGGGCTAGGACGTCGAGTGCGGTGAAATAGGCTTCACCGACTGGTGATGAAACAAAGGACGGTGCAGTGGATCAAAAGAGAGAAACTGAGAGAGGGAGAGATGTGAGATGATTGGGAAAAGAGATGGACTTGGGCGTTGGTTATGGGTGGAGGACAAACTTTGGTGCTTTGTTCGGCTGAGAACAGGGGAGAGAGTGGGCATCCCAATACTTCTAGAGCAGGTCTGATGTGATGGAAGATTGGGGAGGTGCCAGTCCTTGTGACAGAGATTGGGCTGGCCTGGTGAAGAGCAGAAGATGGGAAGAAGGTTGGGGTGTGGGTGATGGTGCAAGAAGGAAATTGGGAAACAAGAGGACGTGAGGTAGAGATGAAATATGATAAAAGACAGTGAAAAAGATAAAGCACCAGGGAAGGGATGATGAAAATATGGAAAACTAAAAGTAGAACTAAAGAAACTCCAAAACTCTAAACTTCCAAAACTTCCTCCCTCCCCCTCATACGGTTTCCTCTTTATAGCCTTTCCCTTCCTTGTTTTTCTCCACCTCCTTCCTTATCTTCATCCAACTCCTTCCTTAAACTCTATCTTTGAAGAGTTAGAGTTCTATGGGGAAACTTTCTCCTCTTCCAATTAGAACTCCATCCTTTTAGGAATCCTCGTTGGTTAGGAGTCTTGCCTTTTTTATCTGCACCGTTGATCATAGATCTGAGCCATCCAACTTTCCTTCAGTTGATCTGCAAAATAAAAGACTAAATTAGAATCATCTAAACCGCACATTAATCATCTAATACTCTCTAATGATCATCTAACAGTTGATTTTGAAAATTTAAAGTTAGATGGTCAATTTGAGCCCAATTAAAAAATCAAGCTAAATTTTGCACTTTTGAACGGTTTGATGATCTAATTGAATGCTAAATTAAGGGTCTTTTAGCCAAAATTAAACACTTAATAGTCTACAACTTTATCTTTTAATTCTTTGTCCATCGCTATTTCCATGTCATTTCTGTTAGTATCCTTTCCTACATACCAGAGCTTCTCTAGTTTTAGTCCTTTTCCACTTGGTTTCTTGGATACAAGCTATGTTGACTCTCCTACGTTTTATTGTATCTGCTAACTCTAGACTCTTACCTGCCAATGTCTCTATATTCCATGTGGCCATACGAATCATAAGCTCTTGAGATAGCCTATTTACCTACGCACTTCTCTACACCCTTGACATGAACCCATGCCTATTTTTCGCTGCACTTGGGTTCTGTTGCAGCGCGTCGCTTCCGAGGAGATGCTCTAGCAGCCCTTGCCCATTTTTTGTTACACCCAAGATTCGATGTATCGCGTCGTTGCTGGGCAAACACCCTAGCAACCCTTACCCATTTTTCATTGCACCCGGGATTCGATACAGTGCGTTGCTTTCGTGTACAGTTATGGTTTCCACGAAATTGAATCGGAGCCGGATTGCTTAGGCCCTATTTGTCATTAAGTAGTAATATTTCACAAAAGTTTGGGCTAATTGGAAATATTGTTTTGATGAAAGACTTTGGTACATTCATTTGGAAGTTCCAGTTCACTGTAACAACCACAATTATGTCGTACCATTATGATACTAGTTAATTGATTTATGGATACCAAAATATGGGATGTACTGGTGGAACTTTTTCTCCTTTATCATCTTCCTTTTCCTGTGCATTATTTGAGATGCTTGCCATGAGGGAAGAGGTTTTACTTGCTTATTTTATTTTAGTTTGGCATTCATATGGTGACTACTGGTAACTTGGCCTGACAATTTGGTGTAGATTGAAGGCTAAGGGGTTGGTTGAGATGTTTATGCATCGATTTTCTATTTGTTATGTATCTCTTCCTTGTAAATTGCAAAGTAAAAAGAATGCAATAGAATATTTCAAAATCAAATGGGACCTGACCAGGTAACAAAATGTACAACGAAGTAGTAAAATTTTACAAAATTATAGGCTAATTGGAATTCTGGATTTATGAAAGATTTTGGTCTATTCATTCGGGAGTTCTAGTTCATGTCAAAAATGACAAGTTTGTTGTACCATTAGATGCTGGTTAATTGATTCATGGATACAATGTACTGGTGTAACTTTTACTCCTTTATCATCTTCCTTTTCATTTGTATCATTTGAATGTACGACCTCTGCCAAGAGATTCCACATGAGTATTGTGGATTCCTCAAGCAAAGGAAAATGATGAAAAATGAGTTTGTAAAGCACCACATTCTTCTCTTTTTCTTTTGTTTCAGCATTTTCAAAGTCTTTGGAGGCATATTGAGAACTTTATTTCTTCCACAAGATAAAGTAAGAGACTTTGGATTCAAATGTTTTTGTTTTTGATAAAAAATTCTCAATATTTTCTCTTAATCTGCCATTAGTTCAAGTGCCTAACTAGAAGTTGATATACATTTTTCTTATGCATTTTGTGGCCAAACCTTCATGCATAAAATGCTCTATTTATGTTCTATTTTTTCTTTTTCTTCTTTTGTTCTCAAGTGTTCTTTCTATTTGATCGTTCACAGATATATACAATCTGTTTTTCATTATCTTTCTTTGATTCCAGAAAAAAATGAATTTATATCCATATAGGATATATAGAAAAGTGTGTATCAAATATTTCCATATGGATGAGCGTCGCAGAAATGAGGATGTTGAGATAGATGAGTGGTAAGACAAGAAAGTATAGAATTAGATATGAAAATATTAGAGAAAATTTAGGGGTAGCACCAATAGGTAACAAGATGAGGGAGATTAGACTTAAATGGTTTGGACATGTTCAAAAGGAGACCAACAACGGCACCGGTTAGGAGTGAGGCAATACAAGTAGAAGGTTCTAAAAGGATAATGCCCAAAAGAATGTGGATAGAAGTGGTGAGGAAAGATTTAAAAACTTTGGGACTAAATGAAGCCATGGTGCTTAATAGAGAGGAATGGAGGAATAAGATTCATGTGGCCGACCCCTAATTGAGATGAGGTCTTGATGATGACGATGATGACGATCAAATATTTCCATATGGATATGTCAAATATTTTTGTTCCACCCATGCAATGGGGAAAGAATACGAAAAAGGGACTTCTATTTGTAAAATTTGATCTCAAGATTAGCTCTTCAAATTTATGTGATAACTATGTATATGTGCATTATTTTACATGTAATTCTGTTTCTTAATGCATCATATATCTTTGCTACTTATAGGATTTTGAGTTGTTTGATTCCCCTTCAAACTGTAAGTAGGATATTAGGGGAGAAGATAATAAAAACAAATAACAAGTACATCACAAAAATCCTGATATAAAAGTTAAAAAGAGAAGAATATAAACTAGAATTGGAAAAACAATAAGAATAATGAGAACAAAAAGGAAAATAACAAGACAAGCACAAGGAGAACAACTATAATAAGAGATGGCACATGGCAATACTTGGTACAAATTGTCTATCACCCAATAGAAAAAGAGAATGTTGGGATTAAATCATATATCTTTGCTACATTGTCAATACTCTTTTAACCCATATGAGTGAGTTGTTATTCTACTTAAGTATCTTATGCCTTGATCTAACTGTGTACTACTAACACATTTTTGTAATTTTGTATATTACTTTATGTTTTATAGCAAAGGAGTTCCTTCTGTCTTAAACATATTTATTTGGCTAGTTCATGAAATTTTGGACATCTCTTTGTTAGTTTCTCTATCTTGAGCTACATATATTTACCAAGCTTATTTCCCTGTTGTGTAGGAAGAGGAGCAAAGGTGCAAAAAATTAGGTGCTGCGGGTGCAAAGCATGCTAAAGAGCCAAAATCTAAAGTGAGCATCTTCTCAAGTTTTCTCGTAATGTGGAGTCTTAGTTCATCCTTACATTTTTTATTCTGTTATTGACTGTAAGCCAGTTCAATTGAGACTTTCTCTTTTTAAGCATTCATCATAGTAGGTTTGCTTCATTTCATT
Source organism: Warburgia ugandensis (assembly GCA_035236585.1). Taxonomy (NCBI): domain Eukaryota; kingdom Viridiplantae; phylum Streptophyta; class Magnoliopsida; order Canellales; family Canellaceae; genus Warburgia; species Warburgia ugandensis. Next base: position 2,885,506 of record CP141131.1, on the reverse strand, counting down.
TCCATCAATTGTTTGAATAAAGTGAGAGATTGAATATAGATTGTCATATATGCCGTACCATCCGAGTTCTAATTTGTTGCAGGGCCGTAGAGTATGCACTGAGGACACTAAAAGGTCTTCCAAGAGACCTGATCTGAAAGCAATTAGTAAGGCAAGTTTGTATAGTTTCTACCTAGGTTTTGGAAAGTTCTTACAAGTAGGGATGCTAAGGTCAATACTTTTGTTTTTGTGTTCAAGATTTGGCAGTTTGTAGATTTTATCATGGTATATTGATCACCTTACATGCCATTCTTGACAGATGATTGATTCACATACAATTCTATATCCAGAAAAAAGATTTGGTCATATTCCAGGTTGGTAAAACTTCTGTATAATATGTTTAAATACAATTACATGCATGTGATATTTTACACATGCATATAGTACATTACAGTTAGTCTATGTTATTAATTTCTTTTCAACTATGTTAAAGAATGGTACATAGTTTTGGGAGAGACTTATTGGTACTCTGTTTCCATTTCCAATTGATCTCTTCATCTTCTACTGTAAGTTGGAGATCCTTGATAAATGATACTGCAGATTGCTGTACTCCTAATAATGAGATGGCTAGGACTGTTATCCAAAGGGTGGGGTTTAATCAGTTATGAATGCATCTATATATCTCCATCACTTCCTCTAAAAGCAAATTCAGAAGAAATTAAACATGCAATTAGAATTTAAATGTGTTATGAAATGATTTTGACCTTTGCTTAATTTTATGGCAGGAGTTGATGTTGGGCATCAATTCTTTTCACGGGCTGAGATGTGTGCCATAGGTTTTCATGGCCATTGGTTGTGTGGAATTGATTTCATGGGACCTTCCTACAAGAAATTGGTAGGTCTCCAGATTTGGCACAATTTATTTGTTGTTGATTCATGTAGGAAAAAATATCGTTGTGTTCTCCACAATTTCTTCCTTTTTACCTTATTTTCTGAATAGCAATGTCTTTTTACCAGATTTTTGGGTGCTTAACCTCAAGCAGCTTATTTGACTTAAGCTTGATATCGTTGGCTTTGTAAAATTTCAAATTTGAATCTATGTAGTCATAGGTGCAAGGGGTGTGACTTGTGCCTAGAGGGACTAGGCGCGCCTAGTAGTGCGACTAGGTGTCAAGGCCAAAATTGAGTATTTCAAATTTTTAAAAAAGAATTTTTTTAAAAAAAATTCCAAAAATTATAAAAAATCCCCAAAAAAAATAATAATATAGAAATATAAAGATATGAATAAATATTTGTGAACAATAACAACTTAAGGTTAAATCAAACAATCATACACAAAGAAGTAAGTTGAGAAATATACAAATACATTAAACAATAAACAATCAAACAAGGAGTAGCAGGGATTACTTTCTCAATCTGCTGTGGTCTCGTCATCATCACCATCATCTTCCTGTAAATCCAGAAATAATAAACAATAAAACTAAGGTTTTATAAATGAAGTAAAGCAAATGTTAGAGTTAACTATTAAGACTTAAAGAGTTATTTTCCTGCATCTCTTCCTCATCAGGAAGATCAATACATTGTCAGAATCATCTCCCTGAGGGATGTAGACATCCTCCTCCTCAGTCTCCTCATCGCCCTTCTCTTCTTCAACATCTTCGTTTGGTTCTTGATGAGTATGAGCTTGAGACTGAGAAATGTGGCTCTCCCTCTGCCCCCTCCCTTACCTCTGGTATTGCCTAGTAGATGGTGTATCACGTTCACTTGATACTTTAGCAAGCTCAATATCTAACCAGATGAAGTCAACACCTTGATGTATTAGATCATCTCCAGCATTTTCTTGAACAATCCACTCATCACTTTCGTCGACCTCTCATAACAGAATAGGATCTATATACGTTCGCTTTTTCAAACGATCCTCATGTCGACGACGAAGGCGTTGATTGTATTGAACGTATACTAGATTGTTCAATGTCTTATCGTGCAGCTTAATCCTCTTCTTAGTGTGGATCTGAAAAGAAAAAGTAATTATAAATTTATAATACAATGAATGTTATACTAAATTACTAATAACTAATAACTATTAAATCTTAATATCTAAGTAGCTTACGTTCTCGAAGACACTCCAGTTGCGCTCACAAGGAGATGCACTATATATTTGGAAGAAGACCTTAATGGTGAATGTTTGAAGATGTGGGGCTTCAGCCCCAAAGTTAATCCACCACTCACCTACAAAAGTTGAAGAAAGTGAAAGTTAGAAAAATAAATAAAATTATAAAATAAAATTTAGAAATTAAAACTTAAAACATAGAATAACATAAAAACTTACAAGGGGTTAGGGTTTTTCTTTTGCGTATTGTCAGGTTATTGCCAAACAAGCCTCTAGCATATCTATCGAGGGATATCTGATCTACCACCATATCAGCCTCATCTCCGTCATATAACTTACTGATGGCATGCCTTAGACCATTCTTGATATCACTGTTGTACTCAATTTCAATGTCATGGTCGTAGTAGAAGGGTGGGTTGAGGTAATATGCCACTGCATGTAAAGGCTGGTAAAGCTGAGAACTCCATCTACTGTTTATGATACCCCAAATATGAGTGGCTTGACTCTCATCCCCTGCTAGATTCGCTTGAATCTTGTCTTTGGCCCTGGCTATAGCCTCAAAGATGTATCTCATTGCTGGCTTCTCCTCACTGTCCACCACCCTCAAAACCTCTACAAGTGGAGCCATAATCTTCAAACAAAAGAGGATGTGGTTTTAGAAGCTTGTGTGGGATACAATCCTTTCAGCTCTTTTACCCTCAGGCCTTTTCGGCCATTTACTGTTCATCCACTTCGAACAGTGGAACATTGCCCTCAACTTTGGCTTGAATGCTTTCTAAGCTCAAGAAGTTGGTAGTGAAGCGCGTCATTGTAGGTCTGACTAAATCTTTTTTCTTTGTAAATCTTCTCATAAGATGAAGGACGTGTGTGGCTATATATAAAAATTGTCATTGCCCTAGTACCTTCCACAGTATTCTTGGTAATGGGCAATTTGCCTATGTTCTCTAACATTAGATCTATACAGTGAGTCGTACAAGGAGTCTAATGCAAATGCGGTCTCCTCACCATCAACTCCCTTCCTGCAGCCACATTGTTGGAGGCATTGTCAGTTATGACCTAAAAAAAAAAGAAAAAAAAAGACCATGACAAATATTAAGTTTATATAGGATGAACTTGCATAATAAAACAAGTTAAAATATTTAACAGATTATAGATATAAAACTAAATGATTACCTGAACTACATTATTCTCCCCACCTTCATCAATCAACTTCTCTAGCATGTTAAGTATTAAGTTTGCGCTCTTGACATGCATAGATCCATCAATAGATTTCAAAAAAACTGTCTCAATTGGATAGTTCACCACAAAGTTGACAAGGGTGCGACCCTTGCCATCGGTCCACCAATTAGACATGATAGAGCACCCATACCTATAAAAACATAATAGAACACTCTTGCCGTCAGTGTCACTATCACTTTGAGACTTGAAAGGAATATACAATAATACAAGGATGTGATTCTGCAAAAAAGAACACTGAACACATACACACGTAATTCAATCAGCTTCGCGCTGATCTATATACTGTTTTGCCTTCTCTACTTGCTTTTGAAGAAGGCTCACCCTTAACTCGGGATACGAGGACTCCTTGAAACCTTAGTTACATAAGATTATAGGATGTAAGATTAGGCAAATGACTAAAAGCCTAAAATAAGTATTAAACTATTATGTATTAATTTTTTAAAGTATAAGATACCTGGACCATGTTGCGCAATTGCCTCCAACATGGTCTGAAAGGAATGACAACGAGTAGCATTGAATGCAATGCTATTTTCATAGAACCAAGAGGCGATGTAATCGCATACTCTTGTCCTAAACTCCTTATAAGCTCAGTTCATTATCGTTTGTTGCATGGGTGGTCTATTCCCCCTTTGTTGTCTGTTGCATGGGTGCCTTTCCCTTGCGCTTTCCTTCCAATAGAAATACCACCAGCCCTATTACTGTCAATCTCCTCCACCTCTTCATTATCATCATCATCATCGTGCAAGCCAAATAAATTTTTTGGCCTCTCCATCTCCTTTATTATTCTCTCTATTTTTGTCAGTTGGATCCCATGCCTCTCCATATTCCCATCCTGGATCCATTGATTTTAATGATATATTGTTGGAACCTCTTGATGAAGACGTATCTATGTTTTATGGATTAGAAACCTAAGTTGACTTGAACCTTGTAAACAAAGTTAACAAACACAAGAAATTAACAAAGTAAAAACTATTGTTACTGATATTACCAAAAAAACAGTAGTGTATTTCATGAATTTTAACGAAAAACAGTAAAAAAACATACAAATTATAAAAAGGATGATGTGGAATTGTCATTTTTTAGCATTACAATGTTTTTTTACTATTACTGCTTAAATTAATAAAAAAAACAGTAATGTATTTCATGAATTTTGACAAAAAACAGTAAAAAAAAACATACAAATTGTAAAAAGGATGATGTGGAATTGTCATTTTTTAGCATTACAATATTTTTTTTACTATTGATACTGAAATTAACAAAAAACAGTAATGCATTTCATGAATTTTAACAAAAAACTGTAAAAAAAAATAAAAAAGTAAAAAACGATGTGGAATTGTCATTTTTTAGCATTAGAATAATTTTTTTTACTATTACTGCTGAAAGTAACAAAAAAACAGTAGTGTATTTCATTGAAAAGTAACAGAAAAAAAGAAAGGAAAAAGAGGTAAAAAGGAAAACATGGAACAATACCATGGGAATGTCGGTTTTAGCTATGTAATGCAAACCTATGGATGCATTCCACAAAAAATTAGAGAAAAAAATACTTATATATATCATAATTTTCGGCAAAAAATACAAGAAACAGACAAAAACAGTAAATATTACATTAAATCTATGAAAAGAAATGGAAATGATGAAATGGAGTTTTCCTTTTTAGCATTAGAGTGTATATATGTTGACATTTTTGACAAAAAACAAGCATTGATCATTAAAAATGAAAAAACGTCACTGTTTTTACCACTTTGTCAGAAAACGAAAAATGGTAAATACCCAATGAAAATCTTAAATTTCTTATCTTTAATCACTTCAACAAAGCTTCAATCGCCACTGGAAGATCAGGATGGTCGCCAGAAGAAGAAAGGAAGACTGGAAAGAAAAAGAAGAAGACTAATCCGAAATAGGGTTTTATATCACTTACGGTGTGCTTGGAGTCGGGGGCCCAGAAAGTGCAACGCGCAGAAAGTCGCGTGACTAGGCGCACCTAATTGCACTGCGTCTGGCCTTAGTTGAGTTGCAAGGCTGCGCCTTTTTGCGCCTAGGGACTAGGCGTGCCTGCGACTACATAGATTTGAATAATCCCCTTGGTAGTCCATGGACAACAATTATTGGTGATAGAGCTAGTGGTCATGCAGGAGTAATTAAGTTGTCTTCAATAAGAACCCAAATGAAGTAGAGGGTTGCTCTTCATCAGATGGGCTACGTGCCAAAACTCACATCTAACCATGCAGAGAGATTTGGTAGTTTTGGAGATGAGGACAGAAAATATAGAGAAAGATTAAAAACTTTGGATAAACTAATACAAGGAACATATTTGCTAGTTATGGAGATGAGGACAGAAAATGTAGAGAAAAAGAAGAGAAAGATTGAAGATTTTGGATAAACTAAAAGAAGGAACAGGGCACCTACATAACTTATTTATTGAGATTTTCTGCTAAAATAATCCTGCTAAGTTAATAGAAAACCTCCAGCAATTATGCGGCAATATGCATTACTCAAATTTCTGGTGATATGATATGGAGGCAAGGCTGCTTCTTCAATCATTTTATGACAGTAATGGAGCCACCAAATAAGAGCTCAAGGCAGTGTATCACTTGACAACCAGCTAGTGGCCAAGTTAATGTATCGACTGTAACATGATAGATATTCAGTTTTGACTGATATTTCAGCAATTCGTATTTGTTACACACTCTTATAAGTGCAATAATTGCATGCTTTCTGTTAATGCTTATTTGGTTCGCTGGTAATGATTCTTTGGCTACATTATTTAACTGTATCCTTCTATTGTATCCACAATGTGTCATTGTTTTGGTGTGGCCATCAGGCTTAAGCAATACTCTGTCTGTCACTTTTTCATCTAAATTAACTCGGTCTAGAATCTATCTAACAACCAAAGAAATGAAAGTATAGTGTCTAGGACAGCAACAATTGCTAAACAATACAAGGTACTAGCAATTGTGCATTGATACTGTTGTACTAGAAGAAGAACGTTCCAGTTACTAGCAAATTACTAATGTTACTTTGTTAAATCCACTTACTAGTAAATTAGTAATGTAATGTTGTTCTTTCAAGTATGGATTATTACATACTAGCCTGCTTATCAGGCCTTGTCTTTGATTTTGGATGGAAAAGTAAGGATTTCAAGATAAGGAGGCTTCTGTGCATAGAATATCTTTTGCAATAAGAATCTGTTAGCAACATGGAGGTTTGTCAGAGATAACTTTTGGGTTTTCATCTCTGGATTCTTTAAGAAAGGCCAAAGAGATTATACCTGCTGACTTTCCATTGTTAGAGCCTTCTGTGAAATCACACTACTCCTGTTCTAAGTACGCATAAAGTGTAAGACTTCACTGGCCGATTTAAAGAAGGGGAAAACGTATCCATGCATTCAAGGCTGCCTCTTATGAAACCCATCCTTTTAAGGGGCAGCCCTGGTGCATGAAGCTCCTGCCTATGCGGGGTCCGGGAAGGGATGGACCACAAGGGTGTAAAGTACACAGCCTTACCTTGCATTTTTGCAAGAGGCTGTTTCCACGCCTTGAACTTGTGACCTCAAGGTCACACAATGACAACTTTTACCGTTGCACCAAGGTTCCCCTTCTATGAAACCCATCCTTTGATGGACATAATTAAGAAAAGGGAATGAACTTGATTATAAATTTTTCTAAGGAGAACCTTTGAAATTGTACTTGGTCACCCAATCTAAAAATAGTCCATGTTCGGCTGGAGGGGAACCAGTTCTTGGCCTATGGTGAGGGGGCTTCACAAGTAATTTTAGCTGTTGGCAGAAATAGTTTGGGAAATTATTTATCTCGAGTTTGTCACCTTTCTCAGGAACAAATATGGCAAAGAAACAAATTTAATGCCCAGGTATTGTAGGAACCCATAATGTAATTTCATGTGATTCATTTCAAAGAAATCCTGAACAGAAAGGCAGGAGAGGCCAGTCTGGACCATCAACTCTATCCTTCTCTATAATAAGTGAAACCTTCTCTCTCTTTCAAAAAAAAAAAAAAAAACAACAAAAATGCAGAACCTTCTTAATTCATCTTCTTTGGACTCCAACTATGACCCACATCCACCACATTAGGTGGTAGTCCAAGCCATCTAACTTTGGACTCCATGAATTTCAAAATAGAGTAAGAGCAGTAAATAAGTGAGGAGTCATTTCTTCAATCTCATTATCCTCTATAATAGCTGTTATGCATCCCTTAACTGCTAATTGGGTTTCTTGTTTTCTTATTGATAAAGGGTAGCCCGGTGCACAAAGCTCCCTGGTAAGCGGGTCGAGGGAAGGGGTGGACTACAAAGGGTCTATAATGCACAACCTTACCATGCATTTTTGCAAGAGGCTGTTTCCATGCCTTGAACGCATGCTATGAAACAGTAAAAACAATGAGTAACACATTTCACTTATTTTCCATGACTCAAGATCACATTGCCTTTATGAACCCATCGCCTCCAACTTGGAGCACTCGCATATACTTTTCAGAAATCAGTCTCCCAATTTCCATCTTGAAGTTGTTTCCCGATCTCCATCTCAGAACACTATTTGAGAAGTGCTTCTTTCTTCAAGGTGATCTTGCCATGGGAAGTATTTGTGCCAGGACTTATGTTCCTCTTGAATAGTTTCAATTTATACCATAATTGGCAGCCACCAATAGGGAACAGAGTCCATATATGTTAGTATTTGCCTTAAGAATCTTCCAAATTATTATCTGTTATTTATGTTTTTTGCTGGCTTGAAGTTGCATTAAATTATATGCAGTAAACTTCTTTCTTCATGTTACATATGTGTCTTTGCTCTTCTGTTTCTAGATTCATGTATGAAGGATATTGACCTTTGTATGCTTTCTCATTTCTGAATTGTTGCAGGAAATATACAAGAATTTCACTCTTCCTCTGGCAGTATCCATAGTTTTGTCAGGTCAATATGAAGATGATCTGGATAATTCTGAGACTATCGTATATACTGGCCAAGGTGGTAACGATTTAAATGGAAGTAAGCACCAAGTCAAGGATCAAGAGCTTGTTCGTGGTAACTTGGCACTAAAGGTCTATATTTAAAAAATGCTTCTTTGCAGACTTTTCATTTCTTCTGTTCCTGTGGTCATAAGGTCTTGGCAGGCCTCTTGGTTGTCAGTGCCTCATAACTAATATTCTTGTAGTCATAAGATCTTGGCACTAAATGTCTATATTTAAAGATGCTTATTTGTGGACTTTTCTTCTATTCTTATAGTCATAAGAACTTCACAGACCTCTTGATTGTTAGTGCCTTATAACTAATATTCTTTGAATTTTTGTAAACCTTATAGATAACTGATTGTTAGTTTTAATATGAGATAAGTAGACATCTAGTCCTTGGTTAAATATGATACAAATAGATAATGCATCTAGTTATTGTCTTGTTTATGAACTGAAAATGGTATTAGACACATATAACCTATCCGAACTTTGGCGTGTATGAAGTTTATGTTCTTTATAGACATTTGCATTTCTGAAGTTGCTTAGCTAGTGTATCTTCTCTTATGGACTTTTATTCTTGAGAGATATCTTCACTCAGATATGCATTTTCCGTGATGCTATATGGAGGAGAAGTTATTCTTAGTTAATCCGAAAGGTTCTAGTCAGTGTGCCCTATTAATTGTTGAGAAGCTTTATTGTATGAATTTTTAACGAATTCCATATTTCTTTGGTTTTCTTGTACTAACAAGCAAACTGACATGAACTTTGTGGAGACCCTCTTTTCAGTATGTGCTTGTTGCAATCTAAGCAGTTAGAGGCACACCTAGGCACAAGTCGTAGGTCTTGTGCCTGGATGGGTAAAAGTCGCAGGGGAGTCGAGGCGGGTGCTCCTTGAGCCTAAGTTCAGGTGCCTCCAACTCCTGGGCGCAGCCGACGACTGGTTAAACATATAACTTTTTTTTTTTTTTTTTCGTCTTCTAACCCTATTTTCACTTTTCCTGAGAGCTCAGAAGGTGAAAATGACCATTCCTCTTCAATCTTTCACATATCTAAGCAAAAAAAAAGGCATGGATTCATGAATTTTCACTTCAAGCAACACTTTTTGTTAGAAAACATAAAAAAAAAGTACCCATTTTTCAATTTCTTTGTTTACTTTTTTTAGATAAATCTTGATGGGTTCTTATTCTATATGTATAAACAAACATTCCATTTGAGTTTTATGTTTCTTTTCCATAGATTTAAGTTTTTTTTGAGGTTTCTTTTTGTGTTTTTTTCTTTATTTAGAAAATATCAGTTATGGAAATTGAAATTTTTTTTTTAATATATATATTTCTTTGTTGAAACATGTTTCCACATATATAGCTTCCCCATGCTTGTTTCTGCATGCGTGACATTTTTTTTTCATGCTCTTTTTTTTTTTTTTTGAAAATTACAGTTACAGAAATTGAAAAAAAATTCGCTTTTTATTTATTTTTATCATTATTCGTTGAAACATATTTTCATCCATATATATAGCTTCCCCTTGCTTGTGAGTACATGTGTGATGTCCTTTTTCATGGTTTTTTGTGTTTTAATGTTATTTTTATTCAATTTTTTCAAAAATAACAGTTGCAGAAACTGAAAAAAATATGTTTTTTTGTATTTATTATTTAAAACATATTTTCATCCACATATATAACTTACCCTTGCTTGTGAGGATATGTGTGATGTCCTTTTTCATGGCTTTTTTGTATTTTAATGTAATTTTTTTTTTTTTCAATTTTTTTCAAAAATAACAGTTACAGAAATTGAAAATAAATTATTTTTTGTATTTATTAGTTAAAACATATTTCCATCCACATAGAAAATTGCATGTTGGTAATATTTCATCATAGAATTATGTTTCTATATTTTCTTTCTATTTTTTTGATTTTAGGATTTTTTGTTATTTTTGTAAGTATTAAATATTTATTTTTGTGCCTCGTGATTTAGGCACGTGCCTAGGCCCTCCAGGCTCCAGGTGCACCCCCTTGCCCCTCTAACTACATAGGTTGCAATTAGAGTGCTCTGCCTCACATTCCCAAACTTCATGGTTACCTTGATTCAACCCACTGAGGACTGTTTGATGTTGCATTTGAACTGTCACTAATCAGACTAATTGGCTGGGTCTGTAGGTTCATTTTTCTAATGGCCACTTTTTGGTCTGCATTCACTTTTTGGGAAACTGAACTAAACAACCTATGCTTTTGTTAACAATGGACTTATACCAATTCAGGTAACATGTAGTTGAAAGTTCTTAACTTGCTTTTGCTGTAAGTACATGTTTCTAGCAGCAACATTGGTTGCTAATGTCTCCGTTTTATGGAAACAAAGCAAATTTAATATGGAAATCTTATTGAAGTTCGAGCAGTCTTGTCCATTGAACAGACAATGTGAACCTCACCAAAACTCCTAATCATAAGCATTTGTCCTAATATTGTGCTACAACATTTGAATGATAACTTTTAAGCTTCATATTGTTAAATGTTAAATAGTGTTAATTAAACTTCCTTCTACTTGTTTAAATAAGATTTCTAATAGGGCAGGCATTAGGTATGCAGTTTGAGTCGTGGTGGAGGTTGGGTTTATATGTTGCAGGTGGACATATGGTCTCAATTATTTATGAACACTAACAAAGGGCAGCCCTAGTGCACGAAGCTCCCGCCTATGCAGGGTTTGGGGAAGGGGCGGCCCACAATGGCCTAAAGTAGGTGGCCTTACCTTGCAATTTTGCAAGAGGCTGATTCCACACCTTGAACCCGTGACCTTAAGGTCACATGACTACAACTTTTACCGTTGCGCCAAGGCTGATTCCACACCTTGAATACTAGAGTTGTGCATATTAAAGATCTAGCATTATTGGAAAGAACAGATTTTTTGCACAAAGATGGATTTGAGATGTAACAAAAGAAGGTTTGGCTGGATTTTGTATGAGTGACAAGTCTGAGATTGTGATGAGATCAAGAAGGAAGAAGATGAGACTGTTACAAGATTCTTGTGAGATGAGGTCGAAGAGAATAGATTAGTAATATTGTGGAAGAGAGGGAGTAAAGAAAATGGGAGGCTCTACAAAACGTTGCTGTCCCACAGAAGTTTTGGTAGGAAACCCTAGAACAGAGGAGAAGAGGATGAAGAAAATGATAGAGGGGTCAGGAGAGTAATTGACCTGAAATTTCTGATTTTCTTAGATTGGTGTTTAATCTACACATTTGCTGCGTGTTTCTACTGCAACAAAGTGATTGTTCATGAGATTTCAAATCTACTAACCTAGTTTGAAACTATGTTTCTTAGTGAAGTACATGTAGTGCAAACAACAGCCAACAAAGGGCAGCGCTGGTGCACTAAGCTCCCGCATATGCAGAGCGCATATGCAGGGTCTGGGGAAGGGGTGGACCTCAAGGGTCAATAGTATGCAGCCTTACCTTGCATTTTGCAACAGGCTGTTTCCACGCCTTGAACCTGTGACCTCAAGGTCACATGACGACAACTCTACCTTTGCGCTAAGGCTCCCTGTTAGACCTCCCATACACCACACGTATTCCAGAAAGAAGATATAATTGCAAGGAAACAGAAATACACTTGTTGGCAAAAGATTTCTCCAGAAGATGATCCAGGGCAGTAGTTGGTTAGGATATAATTAGTTGTTATATAACAACCAAGTCAGGAAGTCAGTTAGGATATACAGATATCCAAATCTGTTACAAAGTTAGGATATACGGATATCCAAATTCTGTTACAGAAGGGGACGGGAATGGAAGGAAAAAGAAAAGATAAAAGGAGGTGAAGAGGGAGGGAAGAGGAGGAGGAAAAGGAAGAAAGTAGAAGGGAGTGGGAAGTGCAAAGGAGGAACTGAGGTTCCTACTTCCTACTAGTTCCATTAGTCTTCGTTTTGCTTGATTGATTGTAAGGTTCCCTGTAAGTCATCCACTTCATCAATAAATTGAGCTCCATTTCTTTCTGAACACTGCTTATTATCAAGTTTCATTTCTTCCTGGCCCAACAATGGTATCAGAGCATGGTTTCATTCGTGGGACATGGTAAGAACCAGATCAGAAAAAGCACAGAACATGGAAAAAGATTTAGAGAATGTGAGATCGGAAGTAGGCAGCATGAAAGAAGAACTAGGAAGATTGCAAACCAACGTCACAGCTATAGGAGAGTACCTGATGGAGATCCGGGCTTGGAAGAGACGAAGCGGGGTGGGGAAGAAACGCCCTTGAATCAAGTGGGGATAGAGGACGGCAAGCACCGAGACAGGGGAGTCATCGGGTGGGGATAACCGTGGTCCGCCGGTGATGCTGGAGATCCCGAGGCTCGAACCCAGACGCCTGGACCTCCCGATCTTCAACGGCAACGACCCTCATGGCTGGCTTTGTCGAGCTGAGCGGTATTTCCAGTTAAACAGACTCCCGGAAGGGGAGAAGGTGACGGCGGCGTCTGTGTGTTTGGAGGGAGAAGCCCTCCACTGGTTTCTCTGGACTGACGCCCGATCGCCGGTCCATTCTTGGCAGATTTTCCGGACTGCCCTTCTCCACAGTTCAGAGCCATCGCAGTCGGACGACGACTACGAGGCCCTGTTGTCACTCCGGCAGGTTGTCTCCGTCGCCGACTACTGACGTGATTTTGAGCTGATGTTGGGACCCCTGGTGGATCTGCCCGACGACCTGCTGAGGGGGGCTTTTCTAAATGGGCTAAGGGAGGAGTTAAAGGCCGAAGTAAAGATGTTCCGGCCCGCTTCGCTAGCTGGGCTTATGGACCTGGCCCAGAAGATCGAGGAAAAAAATGAAGCCCTTGAGCAGTACGAGCCCAAGGGAACAAGAGTGGACCTGGACCTCGAACATCGGGGGGTCATGGGCCTTCCCAAAAGGGCCCTTTTGTTGAAACTAGCCCACAAGGGCAATTTCGTAATTTTCCCACACAAACCTACGCCCGCTCTCCGGAGACGACGAAGGAGCTAGGGTTTCGGGGAGAACGGCCAGCCCGCCTGGGAGAACCTTCCCCGGCCCGGCGGGACACTTTCCGGCGACTTACAGAGAAAGAACTTCAGCAGAAACGGGCTATGGGGCTTTGCTTTCGATGCGACGAAAAGTTTTCTCCGGGGCATCGATGCAAGAATCGCCAGTTGCAGGTCCTTTTAGGCGAGGATGGCGACGAAGGGGAAGATTGGGACACCTAGAACCCCGACGATGAAGGCCAGTGTGAGGAGGAAACGACCCGACTTGAGCTATCCATGCAAGCTCTAGTCGGGATGTCGGTCGCCAACGTTATGAAATTACGTGGGCTTCTGGAACACAGGGAAGTGGTGGTCCTTGTCGACACGGGGGCTTCCCATAATTTTATATCCCGGAGATTGGTTGACGACCTGCACCTTCCGATCACCAACACTCGGTCGTTCGGAGTACAGGTGGGAGATGGATTTTGCATCCGTGGTTCTGGGGTATGCCGCAACCTAGTCTTGCGCCTTCCTGGGTTGGTCATCAAACACCATTTCCATACCTTCAAACTGAGCGGAACAGACATGGTTCTGGGCATGGCATGGCTGCGTACCCTTGGCAACGTTTCGGCCAACTACCTCGAGCTCACCATGGAGTTCGTCGTGCAGGGCCAGAGGGTTACTCTTAAGGGCGACCCATCCCTGTCCAGGTCACTCTTATCCTTCAAAGCACTACAACGTGCCATCCCCTACTCCGTTGCAAGCTACATGGTTGAGTATCAAGGCCTTCAGCTAGAACTGGACACGCAACCACCACCTTCGGACCAACCCCGTCTAAAACTTCTACTAGACCAGTATGCCCATCTCTTTGATCAGCCATTGAAATTGCCTGTTAACCGACCACAAGATCATGCCATCAGGGTCCCAGACCATACAACACCACCTAATATCAGGCCATACCGTTATCCACACTGCCAAAAGAACGAGATTGAGCGGATCATCAAACAATTGTGGGAGGCGGGCATCATTCAAAGCCAGCACTAGTCTCTATTCCAGCCCAGTACTCTTAGTTAAGAAGAAAGATGGAGGTTGGCGTTTTTGCGTGGATTACCGCGCCCTTAACAAGATCACCGTTCCGTATAAATTTCCCATCCCAACAATTGATGAATTATTGGACGAACTAGGTGGAGCTACTGTTTTCTCTAAACTGGATCTTCAATCCGGCTACTATCAAATTCGCATCAAGAAAGAGGATGTTCCTAAGACGGCGTTTAGGACGCATGAGGGCCACTACGAGTTTTTGGTCATGCCCTTCGGCCTGACCAATGCACCCTCCACTTTTCAGGCTCTTATGAACGACATCTTCCGCCACTATCTCCGTAAGTTCGTCCTGGTTTTCTTTGATGACATACTTGTTTACAGTCCTGATATTCACCTACATTTACAGCATCTGGAAATGGTACTGAAATTGTTGGCCTCTCATAACTTAGTTGTTAACAAAAAGAAGTGCTGCTTTGCACAATCTCAATTGGAATATTTAGGCCATATAATCTCAGCAGATGGAGTCGCCGCTGATAACTCAAAGATAGACTGTATGCTCCACTGGCCTACTCCACAAGATATTACAAAGATTAAGGGGTTTTTGGGCCTCACCGGTACTATCGCAAATTTGTACAAAACTATGGCATTATTGCTGCACCCCTGACCAATCTTCTCAAGAAAGATAGCTTCCATTGGTCGATGGAGGCACAACAAGCCTTCAACAACTTAAAGCACGCCATGACGACGGTGCCCATACTAGCTATTCCCAACTTTAACAAGCCATTCATTTTGGAGACTGATGCGTCAGGTAAAGGCATTGGAGCAGTTCTCATGCAAGAGGGAAGGCCAATTGCCTTCTTCAGCCAATCACTCTCTCCCCGTGCTCAGTCCAAATCGGTATATGAAAGGGAACTTATGGCAGTTGTTCTCTCTGTTCAGAAGTGGCGCCATTACTTGTTAGGCCAGAAGTTCACTATCTTAACAGATCAAAAGAGCCTCCAATTCCTCCCCGCACCGTAACGTCCTTAGCAGTGAGCAGCAGAAGTGGCTAATCAAATTACTGGGTTTCAACTTTGACATTCACTACAAACCAGGCAAGCATAATCGGGCAGCTGATGCCCTCTCCGTAATAGATAACAAAGGCTTCACCGATGCACACAACACTTCGCCCCACGAGCATGCATCGGACACGATGCACCCTTCTCCTTTCATTGCTCTTTCGGTAGTCCAAAGATTCAGCCTTACAAACTTTACAAGAGGAGATCAGACTCGATGGGACTTTAGGCCCCATCCTCCAGGACTTATTGGCTGGCCTGAACCATCACAAAGGATTCTCTCTGCGTCATGGCCACTTGCTCTTCTATGATAGACTAGCTATCCCTAAAACTTCTGTTCGAATTCCCATCCTACTCAGGGAATTTCACTCCACTCCAGCAGGTGGACATTCAGGGACCTTTAGGACATTCAAAAGGCTTTCTAATGTGGTCTCTTGGAAGGGAATGCGAAAGGATGTGCAGCAATTTGTAGCTTCTTGTGAGGTATGCCAGCGGAATAAATACCAAGCTCTTAAACCTGGAGGTCTTCTTCAGCCTTTACCCATTCCCGAACAAGTCTGGGATGACATTTCTATGGACTTTATTGGCGGCTTACCCAAATCTAAGGGGCTGGATACTATTCTGGTGGTAGTAGACCGTCTTTCCAAATACTGCCATTTCCTTCCCTTGGGCCATCCGTTTTCTGCTCAAGAGGTGGCTGCTCTTTTTATCAAGGACATCGTACGGTTACACGGTTACCCGCGATCCATTGTATCCGACAGGGACCGTCTCTTTATTAGCCAATTTTGGGCTGAACTATTCAAAATGGCAGGGACTGAGTTAAAGATGAGTACTGCTTACCATCCTCAAACGGATGGCCAAACGGAAGTCGTCAACCGCTGTCTCGAAACCTATTTGCGCTGCTTCACCTACCACCATCCTAAGCTCTGGCCCAAGTGGATTCCTTGGGCTGAATTCTGGTATAATACTACATTCCAAGGAGCTGCTGGCATGACCCCTTTTAAAGCACTTTATGGGCGTGATCCTCCTACTGTGTTACGGCTCTCGAATGAAGGGTCAGTCGTGGAGGAAGTCAACAGGCAACTTCACGATAGGAATACAATTTTACAAGAACTGAAAAGTAATCTTCTAAAAGCCCAGGTCAGAATGAAATCCCAAGCAGATAAAGGCCGCAGGGACATCCAGTTCCAGGTAGGGGACAGTTTTTTTGAAACTCCAGCCCTTTAAGTTCAAGAAACTGGCTAAACGACCCAATGAAAAACTTAGCCCCCAGTTTTACGGCCCCTACACTATTTTGGAGCGCATTGGCGCAGTCGCCTACCGCCTTGATTTACCCTCCACCACCCAGATCCATCCTGTTTTCCACGTCTCCCAACTAAAGGCTGCCCTGTCCAATTCAGCCCAATCTCAACCCCTACCTCTTGGACTCACTGAGGAAATGGAACTTGTCCTATATCCTGACTCCGTCCAGGAAATCAGGTCATTGCCAAATGGATGCACCGAAGTTTTGGTGAAATGGAAAAACCTACCTGAGTGTGATAGCACATAGGAGCTCTATGAGGATTTGGACACTCAATTTCCCTCCTTTCACCTTGAGGACAAGGTGAAACTACTTGGGGGGGGTAATGTTAGACCTCCCATACACCACACGTATTCCAGAAAGAAGATATAATTGCAAGGAAACAGAAATACACTTGTTGGCAAAAGATTTCTCCGTAAGATGATCCAGGCGGTAGTTGGTTAGGATATAATTAGTTGTTATATAACAACCAAGTCGAAGTCGGTTAGGATATACAGATATCCAAATCTGTTACAAAGTTAGGATATACGTATATCCGATGCATTCTACAGAAGGGGACGGGAATGGAAGGAAAAAGAAAAGATAAAAGGAGGTGAAGAGGGAGGGAAGAGGAGGAGGAAAAGGAAGAAAGTAGAAGGGAGTGGGAAGTGCAGAGGAGGAACTGAGGTTCCTACTTCCTACTAGTTCCATTAGTCTTCGTTTTGCTTGATTGATTGTAAGGTTCCCTGTAAGTCATCCACTTCATCAATAAATTGAGCTCCATTTCTTTCTGAACACTGCTTATTATCAAGTTTCATTTCTTCCTGGCCCAACACTCCCCTTCAAGAACAACAGCCAATGAAAAAGAAAATAAATAATAAATTATACCATTCATGGAAACAGAGGAGAAGATAATAACAGGAACAAATTATGATGTTTCTATGAAAACAAATAGAAAAAATTAGAAGGTTGGTCACTTCATAGGCAGCTGCAACGCAAGATTTTCTCAATTATTCTCAAGATGACTTACCTTTGCAGATCTTTCAACTTCCAATCAAAAGACCAATCTGTAAATAGGAACCTCCTCCTCATGGTCAGTTAAAACTCTACTAATGCGTGGGCTGTTAAGATATTCTTTGGGTTCAAACATATTGAGTTTGTGGAAGTGGGAAGAAAGTGGCTGTTGAAACTGAGTTACTGGCAATCCTTAAAGGTTTGCAGTTACTTCATTAGTTTCTGGATTTTCCTATTTGGATAGAAGGAGATTGCAGTGTGGTGATCTCTTGGTGAAAGAATTCTCCTTGGCATTTCTAGCAAACATGGATGAGATTGCTTTGAGCACAGGGAAAAGAAATTTCATATTTAAGCACATCCGATGTGAGCTAATGAGCACGCGAATCATCTTGCAAGAGATGGGTCAGCAGAGAGATGGATTGGGTTATTTTCTAGCTTCATGTGGATAAGGTCTTGACGACGACGACGACGTGTTTGTGTGTGTGGGAGCTAGCAAAGCAAAACAACATTGGACTCAAAATTCACCTGGGGAAGGAGATGCAAAAAGAAAAAGGAGTTTTGATGTGGTTTTCAACCACTCTCCTTTCCATCCGCTGAGAAAAAACCATCATAATTTTTATAAGTGATGAACCAGAATTTTGAATATAAAAAATGATTGTTGTGATCTCAATACTGAAGAATGGTAAGGGATATGCAGCAACAATTCATCCTTTCATCTATCCTTTCTTGTTCTGTTTTGAGAAATGACACCATTGTCGTTCTCTTGAGTGTCTTGATACTTGGATTTGAGAGGCTTGAAATTGTGGATGATCCAAGACCCCAAGATCAAATAATTTTTCATAACCCATAATTAGTTTATCATTCAAAGTCAAATGATTGTTAAAATGGGGGCAGCCCCGGTGCACGAAGCTCCCGCCTATGTGGGGGCTGGGGAAGGGGCGGACCACAAGGGCCTAAAGTATGCAGCCTTACCTTGCATTTTGCTAGAGGCTGTTTCCATGCCTTAAACCCGTGACCTCAAGGTCACACGACGACAACTTTTACCATTGCGCCAAGGCTCCCCTTCATTCAAATGATTGTTAGTTCTGTGTAAATCACGATAGTTGTAGGAATATATTGGTTAGCTGTTTATATATTGTCTATTTAGTTAATTTAAAATATAAAATGAAACTTGCTTTTTAGATAGATAATGTCTCCATCCTGAAAGGTAGTGATCCCCTGCTATGTCAGAAGTTTATGTTGTTTAACAGCAAAGAATCTCATTTCCTTGTGACCAAATTGTTCCGTTTCTGTAGACACGAGTTTAACGAGTGAAGTACCTGCTTAACTCATCATCATCAAGACCTTATCCCAATTAGGGGTCGGCCAAGTACCTGCTTAACTACTGTTGTTTATTTTGCTGTTTTTTTTTGGAAACTTATGTATGCTTTTGAGGGGCTTTCTCATTTTTCCCCGTTGGAAGTCCCTTGGGCTTGCTCCAAATATGTCATCTTTGAATGTGCACTTCTATCTTTTTTTGTATTGGAACAGTGAAATCCATATTAAATATGCTACTCTCAGATTCTTTATTAGTTTGCAGGATGTTTGTTGGATTTAGGATGCAGTCTGTAATTTATTTTCTAAATGCTGAGTAGACTTAAAGCTAGAATTTTTGGGCTGTTACAATTTATCTTCATCTTTTGCTTCTTCAGTGCATGTTGATAACTTCAATATATGATCTCTTATCCACTTGCAGAATAGTATGGTCCAGAATGTCCCTGTCAGAGTAACTCGGGGACATGAATCAGTGAATAGCTATTGTGGCAAGGTTTACACGTATGATGGCTTATACAAGGTGGGTTTTGGAGATGATTGTTGATAGTCTAAGGACCAATTTGATGGCCACATGTTAGCTCATTAAGTAACTCCATTTCATCGATGCTTTGTTAACCTGAAAGTTGCTTTTATTTAATTCTAGAGGAGCGGTTGATAGTATGTTTGGTGCCATGGAAATAATATAACAAATGGAGATTTGCAATTTATCTCATGACTAAAGCAAAAGAGAACATACTTTAATAAAACATGAAAGAGAGCAAGATATGGTGTCTCTCAAAGAGAAAACATCTAAAGAATAGGTAGAATCACTTGAACAATTCGTCTATGCTTTGATACTTACAAAACCAGTTCGAAGTCCCCTTATGTAGGCCATGTGCTTGCTATAAAACGTTCACAAAGTAGAACTGTCCAAAATGTTAAAACTGAGATTTTCCTAATCTAAAATAAAACTTGTTCAAGATTTAGAATTGCCAAAAAATAGTAGAGAGTCTTCATATGGTCCTAGATTGCCAAAGGTCAGTCGAGAATTTCTTTCATTTGGCTTTTCTCCTCTTGAATTAATTTTTTTTTTAGATATATGAGTTTTGGCTGTTTTCAATTCATGTCATATTTGGGTTGCCGTATTTCTTAAAAGCTGAAGATGATTTTCATTTCTTACTAAGACAATTAGTAGAGAAATATAGGGAGAGGAGGAAAGACCTCCACATGGTCTTTATCGATTTAGAGAAAGCTTATGATAGAGTCCCTAGAGAGTTAATATGGAGAGTGTTGGGTGGTAAAGGGGTTTTGCAAGGATATATAGACATAATTAAAGATATGTATGAGGGAGCGGTAACAAATGTTAAGACCACTAGTGGTGTGACTGGTGATTTTCCTGTCACTATAGGATTGCACCAAGGATCGGCATTGAGTCCATACCTTTTCACATTGGTTATGGATGAGCTAACAAAACATCTGCACGAGGAAATTCCCTGGTGCATGTTATTTGCAGATGATATAGTCTTACTTGATGAGACAAGGGAGGGTGTAAATATAAAGCTAGAATTATGGAGAGATGCATTAGAATCTTAAGGATTTAAAATTAGTCGAACTAAGACAGAACATATGGAATGTAATTTTAGCAAGGAGAGTAGGAGTAGAACACCAGTCAAGATTGATAACCAAGAAGTTGCCGTCAAAGACCACTTTAGGTACTTAGGATCAATAATTCATGAGTGTGGAGAGATTGAGAGGGAGTTTATCTAGAGAATTCAAGCGGGTTGGAACAAATGGAGATGTGCATCTGGAGTTTTATGTGATCGATGGGTGCCACTCAAACTAAAAGGAAAATTCTATAAGATGGCCATAAGGCCGGCCATGCTCTATGGGTCAGAATGTTGGGCAGTTAAGGAACATCATACTCATAGGAAGAACGTCGCAGAAATGAAGATGTTGAGATGGATGAGTGGTAAGACAAGAAAAGATAGAATTCGAAATGAAAATATTCGAGGAAATTTGGGGATAGCACCAATAGGTAATAAGATGAGGGAGACTAGACTTAGATGGTTTGGACATATTCAAAGGAGACCAACAACGGCACCGGTTAGGAGAAGTGAGGCAATACAAGTAGAAAGTTTTAAAAGGGCAAGGGGAAGGCCTAAAAGAACGTGGATAGAAGTGGTGAGGAAAGATTTAAAAACTTTGGGACTAAATGAAGACATGGTATTTAATAGAGTGGAATGGAGGAATAAGATTCATGTGGCCGACCCCTAATTGGGATAAGGTCTTGATGATGATGATGATATGTGAGTTTTGGCTACATAATACCGTTTCAGGTGGAGAAAATTGCTCTAGTAATTTGGAAAATGATAAGAGTTTGTCTTCAAGTTTGTAAATGATATTGTTGGAATTACTGGTATCAAATACATTGGAACAGAAATAGAAAAAGAAGCACAAACTTCAAATTTAAGTTGAATTTGGAAGAAAATACTTGAATTTAGTTGGAGAGAGGTATAGTCCTAAGACAGAGGGAACAACAAAGCAAAAAGGAGAACTACTTGTAGGTACTGCTTAGCAAACCTGTGCATGAACCTTTTACATAGACCATGTTGTATGGCTTTCTGACTTCATTCCCTTCTATTCCCGTTAGTTTCTAACTTTGAAACAAACCTAAAAGATAAATGATATTTTTAAAACATATTTTAACCAGAAGGAGCCTTCTTGTTAGGAAACTAATAAGTACATTCTTAAAATTTAGAATTAGGGGATGCAGTGACCTTAGTCATAGTTTGTGACCAATTAGACGTAACCTACAATCCTAGCTAGCCATACTAGTATATCTTCTTCACTTACATTTAATTTGTAAACCTCATGTTTGCTACACTCCAGTTTTCTGCCTTTATGTCTCAACATCTCTCTCTCTGAACTGTTTACATCACCTGATCACTTTTTTCCAGTGTCCTCAGCACCTTTTCTCAATAAATATAACCTTAACCTCCTAGAAAAAAATACAAAGGCTGTGTGATTGCTGTGTCCGAATCTATGTAGTTAAAGGCGCGAGGCGCAAAGGGGTGAGCCTGGGGTGCCTAGGTGTGCGCTTGGAGCCTGAGGCACAAAATTATATTTTTCATAATTAAAAATTAGCTAAAAATAACACTAAAATACAAAAAAAGCATGAAAAATACAGCATAGATGAAGACATAAGCGTGGGAAAGCTATATATGTATATAAGAATAGGTATTAACTAATAAATATAAATAAAACAATTTTTTTCTAATTTTTGTAAGTTTTATTTTTGGAAAAATTGATCAAAATAACACTACAATACAAAAAAAAGCATGAAAAGTACATCATACATGAAGATACAAGCATGAGTAAGCTATATATGTGGATAAGAATGGGTATTAACTAATAAATATAAAAAAGAACAATTTTTTTCCTAATTTTCGTAATTTTTTTTTTTCAGAAAAAAAACCATAAATTACAAAAAAAGGATGAAAAAAATATCACACACGAAGACACAAGCATGGGAAAGCTATATATGTGGATAGAAATACGTTTCAATGAAGAAATATGAAAAAACGACGACTTTTATTTATTTCCGTAACTGATTTTTTTGGAAAAACATTAAAAAACCTAAAAACAAACTCAAACCTAGAGCAAAGAAAGTATAAAACTCAAATGGAATGTTTTCTTATACATATAGAACTAAAACCCATCAAGATCTATGGAAAATAGTTAACAAAAAACAAAAAATTTGAAAAAATGGTACTGGTTTTTATGTTTTTTTTACAGAAACTGTATACACATGCTAAAATTCATAAATCCATACCTTTTTCTGCTTAGATCTGTGAAAGATCGAAGAGGAATGGCCGTTTTCACCTTCTTAGGAGGTTGGAAGATTGAAATTTGGGTTGGAAGGTGAAAAACGAAAAAAAAAACGAGTTATATAAGTTACCGGGTTAAGTTGTCTGCGCCTGGAGTTGGAGGGGTGCCGGACAGGGGCCCTCCCAGGCGCTTAACTGTCGACTAGCCTAGGCGCGCCTTTAACTACATAGTTCCGAATGAAAAATTCTAATCAAGACAGAAAACTAATCAACTCTAACTTTTGCTCTTTGCTTGCTGAATTAAGTTGAGGACTACGTCTATTTGAAGGTACTATCTCAGCCCAAATATATTACAGTTTAGACCTGAGGGTTTATCCAAATAAGAAAGACTGAAAGCTCTTACAGTAAATTATGGTCTATGATGATTATTATTATTTTTTAAATTGAGCCTGCAAACTTACTTAAAATTTACAAAAATGAAATAAAATCGAATATCAATATCTACAGATTATAGTAATCTGGCTTGCTTGTTCCCTACTTTTGCACTTGCTTGACTCTCCTTAATACAATGTCATAAGGACAAAAATATAGGATAAGAGAGAGAAAATTGCAAGGAACTACTATCAAGCTATTAAGTTTCAACAGCTAAAGAAAAGCAGCAAGGTCTATCCAAGAAAGCGTCCCAAAGCAGTTGGAATGGTGCAAGACTGGAAGATGATAATAAGCCCAGAGATGCTTATCTTTCATCAGAATGAGATTCCAAATAACCAGGTGACACAAACAACATACCCAAACAACAAGATCAAAATGATCACGCTGAAAGACATTACATAAACAAGATCAATTATGTAGGACTGGAAGAAGATTTTATTATACCACCAACTGGAACTGTCTCCTTCAATGTGGAATAAGAACTCCAAAGATTATATGAATCTGTGTTTGTTGATACAGGTTTAAAACGTAGTTTGATGATCCTATGTCACTGCTAACAGGACTAGGATCTGGAGAAATATTAAATGAATCTTTAACACTGCCAAAGCTGATGAAGAGAAGAGGTGACAGCTGCACTAACTCCAGACTGAAGTGGCACGCTGGTGGCCCAGATGGAGTCAAGTAAAGTTTTAAGAGAAATAAGCTCCACTTATTAAATGTTTAGTCCCAAAGAGATATGCAGGCCACATTGGAAAAGACAGAAAAAAAGAAAAAAAGAAAGAGAAATGCAGTCTTCCAATAGTCACCCTTGTATCTTCTACTTGGGTGCTTCCCACCTATTAGAAGCACAATTTGGGCAGATCACAGTTAATTTAACATCAGAAGGCAGTCAACTTATGCTCCTTTCCATAAAATGGATGATTGCTTCCATAATTTGGATTGCTAGCATTTTTTAGTCATCTTGAAGCTCAATGACTACATATCCTTTTCAATAGGCATGATAGTTTGTTATTATGAAATTATGCATGGTTTAAAAACTGAAAATTACAAAATAAAATAAAGTAGGCTCTATCCATGTACTCTCGAGGATCGGTACCTTTGTCGCATCAGCACCTAATCTCATATTTGTATAGTAGCAAGGCTCTTTTATGCCTTTCCGGTTTTCTACTACTTTTTTGTAGAACGGACTGGTGCCGCATCATTGTTTTATTTCTGTTCCATAGGTGCTTCATTATTGGGCTGAGAAAGGTGTTTCCGGATTCACTGTCTTTAAGTATCAACTGAGGCGACTTGAAGGGCAGCCCGCTTTGACCACTAACCAGGTCTTGTATGACCTACCACAATGGATTCAGTTGCTTCAGCTATCTATGGATTCTCTCTACATAAGCTAGTCTTTGTTTTGAAAAAGTAGCAATGTTGATTGTTGAAACTTGCAGCATCTTAAACCCATAATTAGTATATCTACACTCCATCTTTTGAAAATTTAGCTTGTTGTATGTTAATAAATGAAATAGAAGGATAATCTATTGCTTTTCATCAGTTAATATACTTACCTGTTTTCCTGATTGTTGTACACATACCTAAGTAGTTAGATTCAATGGTTTCTCACATTTTTTTGATTAGTTTGTGAAAGTACTTAATAGTTTATTCTTTTTTATTTTTCTTCTTCTTCTATTTGCATTCTCATATAGTTTTCCTTCTTTAGTACTTCATTCCTTTATATATTTGATTCCAATTGTTATATGCGTTTCCCTTTTCATACTTTTTGATATTTGCAAATCTGTGTGTGCTTGCCTTATGTGGCCTTGCATTAGTTACTCTTTAGAGTGCAACTCGTGTAGTGTGTTACATACTAATATTTGCTCATTTCCTGAATTTTATTTCTAGTAGATGAAGGAGAAAAGGGATGTGTAGAAACTGTAGCCTTTCACGACCTTACCTGCAAAGTAAAATATTACGAGTCAAATATATGTTTTTGTGTGTGAGCACTTGTGTGAGTTGAATTGCATGATATGATTATATTGCATTGTTTTTCTCGGTTACTAGGTGCTATATTTATACAAGCTACGTTCAGATTTGAATTTGAATCTAAATAAGGTAAATCTCCTACAGCAGCTATTTTAGGTAACAATAATTGTTGACCAACTATAATGAAGGAGATTTGATTTCCTTAATTATAAGCGACAGATTACATCCCTTAACTCTAAGAAGCGCATCCCACATTCTGTGTGGATCTTGGATTAGGTGGAGATCTTCTAGATGCTTCTCAATTCTCCCCCTCAAGTTGGTGACCAAATATTTATCTTTCCCAAATTGTCTACAATCATCCCATAGGATTTGCTACCTATCCCCTTTGTCTACAAGTTGCTTTTTCGTATGAAGATACGGATCGCAAATCTCCCTTGACTCTATTTTCTTCTTGATAAAGTGCCTGTTGATCACTATGTGTTTGGTTCTATTATTTTACAGTGGATTATGGACTATGAATATAGATGCCTTGTTGTTACAATATAACTTCGTAGGCCCTTCAATTGCACTCTTCAAGTCTTTCAATATAATTTTATCCATCGTAACTCATACAGCCTTGCTGCCATTGCTCTAAATTTTGCTTCTGCACTGGAGCCAGACACAACCTTCTGTTTCTTACTTTTTCACGAGATCAAGTTGCCTCAAAAGAATGCACAGCAACTTGTGGTGGACCTCCTATCAATGGCAGATTCGGCCTACCCTATGTAGGCTTCTACTTCTATACTCTCTTGCTTAGAATATAAAAAACCTTTGCCAGGACATGATTTGAGGTGGTTTAAAAATCTGTACATGGCCTCATGTTCTGTCCTTGGGTTTTGAAAGAATTGGCTCACTAGCCTTACCTTGTATGTGATTTAGATATATCAATTTCCCCATTGATCTTTGGCATTGTCCTTTATCTACCACCTCCTCACCTTGATTCAGCTTTTTTTGTTGGTCTCAATTGGAGTACTTATTGGTTTTTCCCTTGTGAGTCCTGTTTTCTTCAACAGATCAAGTACATATTTCCCTTGAGAAATGAAGATTCCTTGTTTGGACCGGGCTACCTCAATTTCCAAGAAGTATTTTAAGGCTCCTAGGTTCTTGATTTGTAATTCGCATGCCATCCTTTCCTTTAGATTGATCATACCATCTGTATCATCTCCTATGACTACAATAACATCCATATACACAATTAGTGTAACAATTTTCCTAATTTTTTTTGTTTGATAAACAAAGTATGGTTTCCCTGACTTGGGTGATAGACACTAGTCAACATGAATCTAGTAAACCTTCCAAACCACGCCCTGGGCAAATACTTTAAGCCATATAAAGGCTTCTTTAGTTGGCACACTTTGCTGTTGTTTTTATCATACCTCAAACCATGCGTTGCTTTCATATAAACCTATTCTTCAAGCTCTCTATGTAGGAAAGCCTTCTTCACATGAGTTCCCAATCTTTATTCAGTTGATGGTGCAAATGTCTCAAAGTAGTTTATTCCCTGAGTTTGAGTAAATCCCTTTGCAACTAGCCTTGCATTATATTTTTCTAAAGTTCCATCAGCCTTGTACTTGATTGAGAATACCCATTTGTAGCCTACTGCTCTTTTTCCCTTTGGTAAATTTGTGAGCACCATATTTGATATTGATTTAGTGCATCCAACTCTTCCTAAACAGTTTGCTGCTACTTTTTCTGCTTGAGAGTCTCATGGATATCCCTTGGTAAGGTAATTTTACACTGCAGGGTCGCTTCAGGAAGTCCTACTCAAGAAGGGATGGATCACATAGTAATTGACATGGGCAGCAAAAGGTTTCCATTGTTAGGAGAAAATAAGGACAGCTGGCACATAGAGAATCTGTTATGGAATTCAATTAGAGAAGATCAGGGAGAATCTGTGAGAGCGGGAGTTTTGAGTAGGGGAAATAGGAAGAAGAAATATACAAAAGAGGGGAGTAGAGGGTAAGGGGAAGGATGGTGTAAGGGAGGTTCTAGCTCCTCGAAAACTAGGGACTGCTAGGTTTCTTTCTTTATTCTCTCCTTAAATGACGCTCTGTCGTCAAATACAGATGACTTTAGCTACTTTCTTTTATTTTTTTGTCATTAAATCACTTGTTGTTGGAAATCATTACTTGGATTCATCGGAAGACTGTTGTTTCTACCAATTGATCTATCAATTGGTATCAGACCAGTACGATTGTGGGGCATGGTTAGAACCAGGATGGAACTAACAAAACTCTTGGAGAAGGAGATTGAAGGAGTCAGAGGGGAGATCAGTGACATGAAGGAAAACATTGGTCGATTAGAATGCTTGTTAGAGATCAAATATGGGATAAAAAGGAAAGAAGAGCCGGAGTGGAGCGTGGACATACGAAGGCTATCGAGGTCGGGAGAGACTTCTAGCGGTGATAGACAGAGCTTGTTTGATAGAAGGCTACCAGTATTTGACAATAAGGAACCGTATAGATGGCTTTGCCGTGCAGAGCGCTACTTTCAGGTGAACTAGATCAACAACAAGGAGGGTGGTAGCAGCTGCTGTCTGTTTAGAGGGAGAAGCTCTCCATTGGTTCCTGTGGGTAGAGTCCTGAACTCCCGATCACGATCTTCTTTTCGGCTGTCTTTGCTTCGACGCTTTCGTTCATCACAATTAAATGACAACTATGAATTGCTGCTGGCGATGAGGCAACTCGAGAGTGTTTCCAACTACCTCCGACCA
The DNA here is from genome assembly GCA_035236585.1 of Warburgia ugandensis. NCBI lineage: Eukaryota > Viridiplantae > Streptophyta > Magnoliopsida > Canellales > Canellaceae > Warburgia > Warburgia ugandensis. The sequence goes on along the minus strand of CP141131.1, from coordinate 2,857,604 downwards.
TTTGAGCTGCTCTTCGATCCCTTAGTAGATCTCTTGGATGATTTGCTGAAAGGGACTTTCATGAATGGGCTTTAGGAGGAGATCAAGGCTGAGCTTAAGATGTTTAGGCCTATGACATTGGCTAGGCTCATGGAACTGGCCCATTAAATCAAAGAAAATAATGCATTGAATTGGATAAAGGCCTGCACCCATCGTGTGGGCAATGGGCCACGAGTATTAGGGCCCATCACATTTTACCCGAAATCCTTGTCAACGGAAGGGGGGTACCAAGGGCAAAATTGTAATTTGCCCCTCCTTCCTCTCTTGCAACACTGATCATTCGAAGGGCTTTTGACATAGCCCGATTTCAATCAATGCACAGATGATTCTGTTGCCGGATGACAGGAATCTCTTCGGTGACTAACCAATGTAGAATTGCAGCATCATTGCGCCTAGGGTTTGTGCTATCGTTGCAATGAGAAGTATCATCCCGAGCAATGTTGCAAGAATTGTCAGTTACAGGTTCTGTTGCTCATTGATGAGGAGGAAGGTGACCCAGACGCTGACGTTACACTTCCTTTAGAAGCAAGCGACCAATGGGATGGGGAGAATCAACCTCTGGAGTTGTCCGTAAATTCCATTGTGGGATTCACGGCCAACAACATCATGAAGCTAAAAGAGTTTGTTAGAAACAGTGACGTCGTCGTGCTGATCAACAGTGGTGCCTTCCATAACTTCCTTGCTAATCATATAATTGCTGAACTGCAATTACCAGTGGACTAATCTCAACGATTTGGAGCCCAGGTTGGGGATGGCTATTACATTAGAGGTGAGGGTGTATGCTTGGGGATAACATTGACTTTGTCGGGCATATAGCAACCCAAGATTTTCATCTTTTTGATCTCGATGGAGCAGTAGTCCTTAGGATTGCTTGGTTGAAGACCCTGGGGGAAATTGATGCCAACTTCTGCAATCTTACGATGCAGTTTACAGTGTGAATGGACGCATGGTTAAACTCACGGGGGATCCAAACCTCTCGTGCTCTGTGGTTTCCATCAAGTCTATTTTGAGGGTTATCCCTAAGGAGGATTTAAGCTACATGGTCGAGTACTAGGGTATGGAAGGTGACTCGTCGCAACCTCCAAGAGAGTGTCGGCTGGCATTGGCTTCTTTCTTGTAGTGATTCTCTCATGTCTTTGGTCGATCTTTGGGACTACTAGTTGCTTGCTCCCACGACTACGCCATACGATTGATAGATGGATGCAGCCTCCACACAACAGGCCATACCGCTGCCCGCACTCTTAGAAAAACAAGATCGAGAAAATCATGAAAGATATGCTATTTTTGGGTATCATTCGGCCCAGTAAGAGTTGCTTTTTCAGTCTGGTGTTTTGGTTAAAAAGGATGGAGGGCAGAGGTTTTGTATAGATTATCGTGCCTTGAACAAGGTGATGGTGCGTGACAAGTTCCCCATTCCTACCATTAATGAACTCTTAGATGAATTGGGAGGCGCAACCATATTCTCCAAGTTAGATCTCAAATTCGGTTATTATTCAATTAGCATAAAGGAGAATGTAGCAAAGATTGCCTTTCGGACACATGATGGGCATTGTAAGTTTTTGGTCGTAACTTTTGGCTTAACTAATGCCTTAGCGATGTTTTAGGCCCTCATGAACGAGATATTCCGGCCCCATTTATGTAAGTTTGTCATCGTCTTCTTTGATGATATTCTGATCTATAGTTGTAATTTCACATTGCACCTCGAGCACATCACGATTGTCCTGCAATTACTTGGAAAACCTTAGCTAATTGCAAATAGGAAGAAGCGCTTGTTTGCACAGCCATCGTTGAAGTACTTAAGGGCATGTCATTTCCGCAGATGGCGTAGCAGTCGATGCATCAAAAACTAGATTGCATGCTTTCTTGGCCCATTCCTAAAAACATCAAAACACTTTGAGGATTTTTGGGGCTCACAGGTTATTATAGAAAGTTCGTCAGGAATTACGGCCTTTGTGCAACTCCCCTAAGTTGCTTAAGAAGGATAGCTTTACTTGGTCATCGGAAGCCCATAGAGTGTTTGAAGCATTGAAACACGCAATGACATCCGTTCGTGTTAGCTGTAATTGACTTTTCCAAAACATTTGTGCTAGAAACTAATACATCTAGCAAGGGAATTGGTGGTCTTAATGCAAAAGGTTCGACTGTTTTCCTTTTTCAACCAAGCCCACTGACTTCGATCTTAGTCTAAATTGGTTTATGAAAGGGAACTAATGGTTATAATCATAGCAATGCACAAATGACGACAATATCTCATGGGCCGTCATTTTGTTTATTCGCACCAATCAGAAGAGCTTTAGATTTCTGATGGACCAGTGGCTACTTAACGATGAACAAAAGAAATAGTTTACAAAGCTTAGAAGTTTGATTTTGACATCCAATAGAAGCCAGGATCTGAAAATAGAGTAGTTGATTACTTATCCAAGCATCAGGAATTTCATGCTTTCGACATCATTGATGACCAAGCACGTGATGTAGCTGCTCCATGCCCTTCATTCCAGCCCAAAAGGGGACACAACCTACTGCTTCAGCTCCATGCTGCATCTGTTGCCCGGTGCACTGATTTGGATTCACTAACCGATGAGACACAATGCGATCCCCAGCTTCGCAACATTATTCAAGACCTTTTGGTAAATCAAGAGAACCACCCGAGATACACCTTCAAGCAAGGCCTGCTATTCCATGATAGACTGGTTATGCCAAAATCTTCACCTCGCATTGCGACTTTTTTGCATGAGTTCCATTCCACACTAGAAGGGGGACATTCCGGTTTCATTCAAACCTATAAGTGTATATCTAGGGTGCTCCATTGGAAAGGGTTGCGTCAGGATATCGAGAAATGCGTTTCTACATGTGATGTATGTCAAAGGAATAAGTATGCTCCAAGGAAGCTTGATGGACCACTTCAGCCCCTTCTTATTTCTGAACTAGCTTGGAGTGACTTGTTTGTCGACTTTATTAGTGGTTTGCCTAAAGCCCATGGATTTGACACCTTACTGGTTGTGTTTGATTGCCTTACCAAATTAAGTCATTTCCTTCTTCTTTGCACCCTTACACAGCAGATGTTGCCCATCTCTTTACCAAGGAAATAATCAGGTTACATGGTTATTTGTAGTCAGTTGTCTTCGATTGTGATCTTGTATTCATTAGCCATTTCTAGGCAAAGCTTTTTAAACAGGCTGAAACTTTATTGAAAATAAGTTTATCTTATCATCCTCAACCGGATGGACAGATTGAGGTAGTTAACTATAGTTTAAAGATGTATCTTCATTGCTTCATTGGCAACAAGCCTAAATCCTGGCCTACTTGGGTTTGTTGGGCAGAATATTGGTATAATGCCACTTATCAGGGCTCTGCAGGAATGATACCCTTTAAGGCCTTGTATGGTTGAGCACCTTCCATGTTACTAACATGCACTGGTGGTGAATTGTAACAGCTGGGGTTCCAATTCCACTCTTACAGAACACACGTCCCTGTGTGGCCTTCTCAGGGCCGGCAAGTGCCCACGTGTGGCTAGCCCTCCAATTATGAGGGAAAACTGGCTCTGATATCATTTTTTACAGCAGGGGTTTCAAAAGTCACAATATTGTCTGCTTTGGGTGCCCATACACCCCCACAACTTTGATCTTTCTTGAAGGAAAAATGCGTTGTAACCATTAGAGTTCCCCGAACTCTTATAACTAGCCCAATTCTTACTCCCCAGGCGATGTGGGACTAACTCTTCATTCCTCAGGATAGAAGCTTGATAGCTCTCTGGCCCACTATATAGCCTGATAGCCTTCTCTAGCTTGCCCTCAAATCCTTTCACCTCTCCCCCCCTAAGGAACACTCGTCCCTACGTGGCCTTCTTAGGGCTAGCGAGTGCTCACATGCATTTAGCCCCCCAATCATGAGGGAAAACTGGCTTTGATACCATTTGTAACAGTTGGGGTTCCAACAGTCACAATATTGTCCGCTTTGGCACGCTGGCAGCACAACTTTGTTCCTTCCCTGGAGGGGAAAACGCGTCACGACCATTAGAGTTCCCCGAACTCTTATAACTAGTCCAGTTCCTTACTCCCTAGGTGATGTGGGACTAACTCTCAGTACCTTAGGATGGAAGCTCGACAGTCCTCTGGCCTGCTATACAACTTGCCAACCTTCTCTGGCCCGCCCTCAAATCCTTACGAGGAAGAAAACACATTGTGACCATTAGAGATACTTAGACCCTTATAACTAGCTCATATTTCTTCTCCTCAGGCTATGTGGGACTAGCTCAGTACCTCAGGATGGAAGCTAGATAGCCCTCTGGCCCGTTATACAGCCTGACAGGCTTCTTTGGCCCGCACTCAAATCCCTTCACCTCTTCCCCCCTTAGAGACACATGCTTCCCCGCATGACCTTCTCTGGGCTAGTGAGCGCCCATGTGAGGCTAACCTCCCCATCACGAGGGGAGCTGGTTGTCATATCATTTGTAATAGTTGGGGTTCCAATTGTCTCAATATTGCTTGCTTTGGGTGCCCATAAACCCTCACGGCTTTGCTCTTCCCTGATGAAAAAACTCGTTGTGACCATTAGATATACTTAGACCCTTATAACTAGCTCATACTTCTTCTCTCTAGGCAATGTGGGACTAAACTCTCAGGATCACTTATAGGTCGCCACATGGTAGCTCGACTGCTCTTTGAGCTCACCCACAAATGTTGCCCACGAGGTAACCCTCTTCCCCTCTTAGGGAACATGCGTCACTGCGGGCGTCCATGCTTTGGATCCATGACCTGGCGCTCACGCGCAATCTAGCCTCAACCATCACAAGGGAGTCTGGCTCTAATACCAATTGTAATAGCCAGGACTCCAATAGTCACAATATTGTCCACTTTGTGTCCTCATACACTCTCATGGCTTTGCTCTTCCTCGAAGGGAAACCGCGTTGTGACCACTAGAGATACTTGGACCCTTATAACTAGCCCAAACTTCTTCTCCCCAGGCAATGTGGGACTAACTCTCAGCACCTCAGGATGGAAACTCGACAGAGCCTTGGCCCTCTATACAGCCTAACAGCCTTCTCTAGCCCGCCCTCAAATCCCTTCACTTCTTCCTCCCTAGGGAACATGCGTCCCCGCGTGGCCTTCTAAGGGTTAGCGAGCACTGACGTGTGGCTAGCACCCCCATCACGAGGGGAGCTGGCTCTGATACCATTTATAACAGCTCGATGTCTAATAGTCACAATATTGTCCGCTTTGGCACACTGGCTGCACGGCTTTGTTCCTCCCCGATAGGCAAAATGCGTCATGACCTTAGAGTTTTTTGAACTCTTATAACTAGCCCAGTTCCTTCTCCCCAGGTGATATGGGATTAATTCTCAGTACCTCAGGATGGAAGCTTGATAGCCCTCTGGCCCCTATATAGCTTGACAGCCTTCTCTGGCCCGCCTTCAAATCCCTTCACCTCTTTCCCTCTAGGGAACACGCATCCCTGCGTGACCTTCTCAGGGTTAGCAAGATCCCACACACAGTTAGCTCCCCATCACGAGGGGGTCCAGCTCTAATACTAACTGTAATAGCCTGGGTTGCTACAATCACAATATTGTCCGCTTTGGGTGCCTATACACCCTTACGGCTTTGTTCTTACCCAAAGGAAAAACGTGTTGTGAGCATTAGAGTTCTCTGAATTCTTATAACTAGCCCAGTTCCTTCTCTCCAGGTGATGTGGGACTAAGTTTCAATACCTCAGGATGGAAGCTTGACAGCCCTTTGGCTCGCTATATAGCTTAACAGCCTTCTCTGGCTTGCCCTCAAATTCCTTGACCTCTTCCCCCCCTTGTGAACACATCCCCGTGTGGCCTTCTCAGGGCTAGCAAGGGCCCATGTGCAGCTAGCCCCCTCATCACGAGGGGAATTGGCTTTGATACCATTTGTAACAGTTGGGGGTCTAATTGTCACGATATTGTCTGCTTTAGCATGCTGTTCACACGGCTTTGTTCCTCCCTCATAGTGAAAAATGCGTCATGACCATTAAAGTTCCCTGAACTCTTATAATTAGCCCAGTTCTTTCTCCCCAGGCGATGTGGGACTAACTCTCAATACCTCAGCATGGAAGCTTTACAGCCCTCCAGCCCGCCCTCAAATCCCTTCACCTCTTTCCTCTTGGGGGACATTTATCCTTGCGTGGCCTTCTTAGGGCCAGCGAGTGCTTACGTGTGGCTAGTCCCCCTATCACAAGGAAAAATTGGCTCTGATACCATTTGTAACAGCCAGGGTTCCAATAGGCACAATATTGTCTGCTTTGGGTGCCCATACACTCTCACAGCTTTGATCTTCCCTGAAGGAAAAACGCGTTGTGAGCATTATAGTTCTTCGAACTCTTATAACTAACCCAGTTTCTTCTCCTCAAGCGATGTGGGACTAACACTCAGTACTTTAGCATGGAAGCTTGATAGCCCTCCGGCCTGCTATACAACCCAACAGCTTTGTCTGGCCAGCCCTCAAATCCCTTCATCTTTTTGCATCAACTAGTGGTCCAACAGTCATGATATTGTTCGCTTTGGCACACTAGTCGCATGGTTTTGTTCTTCCCTCGTAGGGGAAAATGCATTGTGAATATTAGAGTTCCCTGAACTCTTATAACTAGTTTGGCGATGTGAGACTAACTCTTAGTACCTTAGGATGGAAGCTCGATAGTCCTCTGGCCCGTTATACATTCTGACAGCTTTCTTCGGCCCACCTTCAAATCCTTTCAACTCTTCCCCCTTTAGGGAACACGTGTCTCCACATGGCCTTCTCAGGGTTAGCAAGTGTTGACGTGCTGCTAGCCCCTCCATCATGAGGGGAACTGGCTATGATACTATTTGTAACACTCGGGGGTCTAATAGTCACGATATTTTTCCCTTTGGCACGTTGGCTGCACGGCTTTGTTGTTCCCCCATAGGAGAAAATGCTCTGTGACTATTAGAGTTCCCCGAACTCTTATAACTAGCCCAGTTCCTTCTCTCCAGGCGATGTGGGACTAACTCTCTGTACCTTAGGATGAAAGCTTGACAGCCTTCTAGTCCGCCTTCAAATTCCTTCACCTCTTTCCCCTTAGGGAACACGAGCCCATGCGTGGCTTAATCAGGGCCAGCGAGTGCCCACGTGCTGCTAGTTCCCCCATCACGAGGGGAAATTGGCTCTGATATCATTTGAAACAGCCGGAGTTCCAGCAATCACAATATTGTTAGCTTTGGGTACTCATATACTCTCACGGCTTTGCCTCTCCCCGAAGGGAAAAGACATTGTGACTATTAGAGTTCCCTGAACTCTTATAACTAGCCTAGTTCCTTCTCTTCAGGCGATGTGGGATTAACTCTCAGTACCTCAGGATGGAAGCTTGATAGCCCTTCAGCCCGCTATTTAGCCTGACAACCTTCTCTAGCCCGCCCTCAAATCCCTTCACCTCTTCCCCCCTTAGAGAACACGTGTTCCTGCGTGGCCTTCTCAGGGCTAGCGAGCTCCCACGTGTGGGTAGCCTCCCCATCACGACGGAACCTGGCTCTGATACCATTTGTAACAGCTAGGGGTCCAATAGTCACAATATTGTCCACACAGCTTTGTTCCTCCCCTTTAGGGGAAAACGTGTCGTGACCATTAGAGTTCCACGAACCCTTATAACTAGCTTAGACTTCTTCTCCTTTAGCTATATCGGACTAAACTCTCAAGGTTACCTATAGCTCACCGCGTGGTAGCTCAACAGCTCTTTTAACCTGCCCACAAATGCCGCCCATCATGTACCTCTCTTCCCTCCTTAGGGAACATGTGTCCATGTGTGCGACCACTCTTTGGATCCACGACTTGGCACCCACGTGTGCTCTAGCCCCCACCATCACGAGGGTCTGGGTATTTCTAATGGTCACAACGTGTTTTCTTTTCTGGGAAAAGCAAAGCTGTGAGGGTGTATGGGCATCCAAAGCGGACAATATTGTAACTGTTGTATCCCCGGCTGTTACAAATGGTATCAGAGTCAATTCCCCTCGTGATGTGGGGGCTAGCTACATGTGGGCTTGCTGGCCCTGAGAAGGCCACGCGGGGACATGTGTTTTCTAAAGGGGGAAGAGGTGAAGGGATTTGAGGGCAGGCTAGAGAAGGTTGTCAGGTTGTATGGCGGGCCGGAGGGCTGTTGAGCTTCCATCCTGAGGTATTGAGAGTTAGTCCTATATCGCCTGGGGAGGCGGAATTGGGCTAGTTATAAGAATTCGGGGAACTCTAATGGTAACCACGCGTTTTTCCCAATGGGAGAGGAACAAAGCAGTGCGGGCAGCGTGCCAAAGCGGACAATATGGTGAATCTTGTGGAAGAGGTTAATCAACAGGTGGTTGCTCATGATTTAGTTCTGGCATAATTAAAACAGAACCTGAAAGCAGCTCAAACTCTTATGAAGACTCAGGCTGATTCACTTCGTTGAAATCTCACTTTCTAGCCAGGGGCTTCACCCCAATTGCCTCAAGTCCCTGTCAACACAATTCAATGAGAACTGTGTCCTCGCTATTTTGGACCCTATGCTATAAAGGGTCAGCCCTGGTTCATGAAGCTCCCGTGCATGCAGGGTCTGGGGAAGGGGCGTACCACAAGCATGCCTAACTCCACTCCGTCTTCCATGTCTCCCAGCTCAAACCAGCTGGTACTCCTACCTTGACGCCTCAACCATTACCAGCTTGCCTTTTAGATGATCTTGAACTAAAGGTATATCCTGCTGCAGTGAAGGAAGTTCTCCATTCTCCTATGGACAATTGGAGGTTCTCATCTAATTGGGAGAATCTTCCCGAGCATGACAATATGTGGGAATACTTCGATGCCATTAAGATGCAGTTTCCTGCCTTTCACCTTGAGGTGACAATTTTGCGGGGGGGGGGGGGGGTTTGTTGGGGGTGTTGGGGTTTGTAATTGTTACATGCTTTGGGAAGTCCTACTCAAGAAGGGTTGGATAACATGGCAATTGACATGGGCAGCAGAAGGTTTCTGTTGTTAGGAGAAAATATGGACAGCTGGCACATAGAGAATCTGTTATGGAATTCAGTTAGAGAAGATCAAGGAGAATCTGTGAGAGCGGGAGTTTTGAGGGCTGAAATAGGAAGAAGAAATATACAAAAGAGAGGGGAGTAGAGGGTAAGGGGGAGGTTGGTGCAAGGGAGCTTCTTGCTCCTTGAAAGATCGGGACTGCTGGGTTTCTTTCTTTCTTCTCTCCTTTAAACGATTCTCTGTCATCAAATACATATGACCGTAGCTACATTCTTTTATTTTTTTGCCATTGAATCACTTGTTGTTGGAAATCATCCCCTAGATTCATCATAAGACTATTATTTCTACCAACTGATCTATCAGGTAACTTCTGTTAGCTGGGTAGTGAAGGCCTTAAGTTCTGGAGACAGCTTATGGTATGAGATATAATGAGCCATTGGGCACTATATGCAGCTTCTAACTCCTTTCCTGATAGCTACAGGAAGGTCCAAGTCAGTATATAATTCAATTTCAGGTTGCATACATATAGGACCCAAATCAGAATTTGAACTGGAGTGATCATTTGCAAGAGTGGTAAACTCTATGGGTTCTATAATGTTTAAGGCAGTGTTCAGTTCTGAAGGTCCTTTTTTTCTTTGGTATACATACAATATGGGTGACTGTTCTGGTCAAGCTATATAGCTGTTCTACTATACTATTCCCCCTGAGGTTGAGGAGTGTGGTTCTGTAGGGTTCATGCTTTGTATAGGTAGGTCTGATAGGCTGGCTGAGAGTGGTGTATGGCTGTCTGGACAGTTTGTAGGGTATGAGGGTGGATTTTTTGAATTTTCTGACAGTGATGCAGTGTCCTCTGCTTGTGGAATTGGAACAGTTGGTCAGAATCCCCCAAATTCTTTCCCTTACAAGCAAATGTGGGATAGAAGGCTAAAAATTCATGAAAAGTAACATCCCTAGAGAGATAATTTTTTGATGTGAGGTGAGTAACTTGTAGCCTTTATGCACTAGGGACTACCATAACAAAAACGTTTGATAGCTTGGGGAGCAAGCTTACTTCTATCCACTGCGGGATTATGTACAAAATAGACACACCGAAAATTTTTTAGGGGAAGATTGACTGAAGGAAAGATCTCAATTAAATCAGCTGCTGTTAGGACTACATCTCCCCATAGATAAGGTGGTGTATTTTGAGAAAAGAGTAAGCTGCTGGTGACCTCTGAGAGATGCCTATTTTTCCTTTCAGCCAAGCCATTTTGAGGGGGTGTATAAGCATAAGACATTCAATAGACTATACCTTTTGCAGTAATTTTTTTTTTCCATTTCAAATCCGATATACTCATCCCTTGATCTTGTAAAATTCTGATTTTTGAATTGAATAGTGTTTCAATCATGTTTACAAAGCTACGTAGGGTATCTAAGACATCATATTTATCTTTTAGGAGGTAGAGCCATGCATGTCTTGTGCACTCATCAATGAAAGTAATGAAGTAGGGTCCTTACATATTAGAGTGCACTACAGAGAGGAATTATAGTTTTAGTGTCACTAGAATGATAGGTTACACATTGATGTTTAGCCATTTTATAAGGTTCACTGCTAAACTCACTTGCCCTTACTATTTTAGTAAGATCAGGAAACATATGACATAAAGTTGAAAAGATGGATGACCTAATCTTCTATGCCATAATCACAGCTGCTCCTATGGATCTGGGTAACTATATAGTCTAAGTAGATTTTGAGGCTGCTGTATGTCTGATTCTAAGAGATAGAAGCTACCTGATTCTCTAGTAAGACTACTACTTATTGTGATTGGGTCTTGCAAGAAGCAATCATCAGCAGAAAAATACACCAGCTTGTTAGTTTCTTTAGCTAACTTATGAATAGAGATTAGATTAACTGCTAATTTCGTTACATGATGTGCGGAAGTGATTTGTAGGCTTGGTTTAATTCTTATAGACTTTTTCAGCCACTACTGAGTGGCTACCATCAGGCACTACTTTTTGAAGGCCAAAACACTGTTTATAGGTACAAAATAACTCAAAGTTCCCTGTCATGTGCTCTAAGGCACTTGAGTTTAGTATCTAAGCCTTAGTATTGCTAATGATAGTTAGAGCCAAGAGAGTTTTACCTGAGTTTGATGAACCAGCATATGACCTTTCTTCGTTTATGATTTTTCTGATCTCATCTAGTTGTTTTAGAGTGAACCCGAGATCACTTATGCAGCAACTCCAGCAACGTTTGCTGCCTTTTCTTGTGCCTATAGTTTTGCAAAAACCCATCAGGTGCTAATGTCATGGCGAGGCTTCCTGCAGTGTGTACAACAAATTAGCTTTGAGATCTTTGCCTTTGCCTTTAGCACGTCTCCTTCCATCAATTTTAGTAGCCATAGTAGTCAGTCTTTTCTTCTCCAGTCATGCCCTTCTTTCTGCTCTCTTCACTCCTAATTATGGAGAAGGCTTTGCTAAGAGTAAGAAAAGGCTCTTGCCGATAGCCAATGACCACAAAACATCAAATTCTGTTCTAAGTCTAGCAATAAACTTAAATGTTCTCCCCTTTTCTAGCATCCAAGTACCTTGGGTTGGGATTTGTGTAGCACCATGCTCCTTATCCGATAGTAGTCAAACTCCAATCATAGTCCCTTGAGAGTGCTATAGTAAGAGTTGACATTTGAGTTACCTTGTTTGGTGTCTCTAATGTGGTTCTCAATCTCATGCATCTGTCCATCATTGCCTATTTTGAATAGGTTTCATGCACTCTCTCCCAAATCTCATTTGCATTCTCAATGAAAAGATAAATCTTCCTGATGCTAGGTTGCGTTGTCTGGATGAACCATGCTGTCACCTTTGCCTTTTTATCCTCCCATTTGGTGGCGGCAGCACCTTCCTTTGGCTGTCTCTTTGATCCTTCTAGATACCCAAATTTCCTCTTCCTCTTAATGTGAGTTTCACTGATTGGGCCCAACTGATGTAGTTGTGAGGGCTGGGTTTTTCAAAAACCATTGGTGGATTCACCTTTGTTGGCTGTGGTTTGGGTAGGAATTTTTGATGTGGTTTGTTGTTGGTCGTTTGAGGGTTTGTGTATGATCTTTGGGAAGTTTTGGACGAGTGTAAGGGTTGAGGTGAGCCTAACTAGGGTTCTGGTGTGGACAGAGGGAGACCCAAGATTGCCAAGCTCTGATACGAAGTTGAAGTGCAAGATATGATTATGTTGCATTGCGATTCTTGGTTACAAGGTGCTATATTTATACACGCTACATTCAGATTTGAATTTGAATCTAAATAAGGTAAATCTCCTACGGCAGCTCTAGGTAACAATAATCGTTGATCACCTATAATTAAGGAGATTTGATTTTCTTAATTCTAGGTGAAAGAATACATCCCTTAACTCTAAGAAGCGCATCTCACATTCTGAGTGGATCTCGGATTAGGTGTAGATCTTCTTGATGCTTCTCAATTATGTGTGCATTGACAAAGCTACCTTATGGCCAAAGTTGTCCATGGACCTAAATTGACATTTTTATGAGTGGAGTTGCCTTATTCTATGTTTCAATATAAGAGTTCTACCCACATACATACGGATCTATATCCATCTTATACATGCATACAAACATCTTAACTCAAAACCACTATTTTTTCTTTTTTCCTTTTTCCAAAAGAAAAAACATAGGTATTTGTTGATAATCAATATGCTGAATATCATTGCAATAGAAGCAGATTAAAATCCATCAGAGGAAATCAATAATATGTTATTGGGACAGTGTGTGGAAAAGTCACTTATCAACCAATACTGGCATGTATTGGTCTGACCACAGGCCACTATATGAATATAATATTTGAATTTGAAACCTTGTCACCACATAATAAATACACTAGCCAGGCTTCGCTTCACTGTTCTAACACATCATCCTACTGACAGGTTCACTTTACGCGAGCACAGGCACCTAAGTCTGTTTCAGGGCTGCATGGGTACTGAATGAATTTATAACCACAAAGATTATCATCCTTCACTTGTAGGCTAACTTGATATGTGGAGCTATGTGCTAATTCAGTTGTTTCTATTGGCTAAGGCTGGTCTGTGACGATATTAGTGGAGGCCGAGAAAATATTCCTATTCCAGCTACCAATGTTGTCGACAATCCACCTGTTGCTCCCACAGGCAAGTTGATCCGTATTGTATTCATCAGTTTGTCTCCAATCAATTGTTCCTTTTAGTTGGTGGCTTTCTTTGAGGAGGGAATTCTTCCTATTCTCACATTTAAGATTTTTGTTTGGAAGCAATATGGGTATTTGAATTATTCTCAGATCCCTACTCTTTCAAGGAAAGCGATGGCACAGCCAGGCCAACTTATTAAGAATCCCTGTATAATTTATGCATGGCAGTCTAGGCTGGGTTGGTATTTTAACAAACATCTGCTACACTTCTGATATCAATATTTGATATATTATATAGGTTATGTGTACTGCAAGAATATTGAAGTTGCTGAAAGTGTGAAGCTTCCACTGGATGCCATTGGTTGTAACTGCAAAGGAAATTGTGTTGATCCAGATATATGTGCATGTGCAAGACTCAATGGCTGCGACTTCCCATACGTGCACAAGGATGGTGGAAGGTGAGGATCTTGTCATTTTCATATTTATCTTGCATTCACAAATCAGTTAAAGGCTCATCTTATCTAAGCAGAAAAAAAGAAAAAATCTTATGAGAATGCTTGCTGCAACTGCTGAGTGCCTAAACAAAAAGACATGTTGGTCTTAAAGAAAGATGGTTGTACTTATGGAAAGACATGCTTGAAACACAGCTGATAGGCCTTCAGATAATGCTTCTTGAATCATATGTTAAACATTATATCAAAACTCTTGTACTTGTAATCGTTATAGAATCCTAGAGAAAACTGATATCATCTTTAGTACTTCTGTTTGTATTTGTAGCTGGCTTACATCTTACATGTGCTTTGGGACTTTGCACCCCTTTTATCATAATTTGCAGTCTCTTCTTAAATTCTTTAGTGGATCTAGATAAAGTTTATTCTTGTGCACATTGTGGAATGAATTTGCACAAATGCACTCTCTCTTCCACTGTGCCTTCTGTGCCTCTAGGTACCACAACCTCCTGCAAGTGTTGTCACGGATGCTTCTCCATAGAGGCTGCTTCTCAAGTATCAAACCTGTTCCTTACATTGGAAAGTTTTGGGGTCGGAAGTGGGAATGGATTAGAAATATAGAATACTACTATGGCTTGAGCATGTATGAATACACTCTATTTAAAGTGTTTTGCCCCCATCTCTAAAAGAGATTGCTTATGGGATCACTGGCAAGCCACTCTAGGGATACTACAAGCCTTGTGTGGGTCAGCGTATGCAACTTCTGAAGATGCATCTTGAACTCTTATTAGGCAAGTTCCAAATTGAAAGAATAACAATAGTAGGTAACCCGAGAGAATTAAGAAAAAACCTGACGTTAAAAGTGAGAGAATCATTTTCTTTTATGGAATAGGAATTAGTTATTTTCTTAGCAAATGACTCTTCGCTAAGTGACTCTTAACCTTGGTAGTTAATTTCCACCACGCTATGTGATCTTTTAGTTGACTTTTGAGACACAACTCATCATCAAGACCTTATCCCAATTAGGGGTCAGCCACATGAATCTTATTCATCCATTCCTCCCTATTAAGTACCATGGCTTCATTTAGTCCCAAAGTTTTTAAATTTTTTCTCACCACTTCTATCCACGTTCTTTTGGGCCTTCCCCTTGCCCTTTTAGAACCTTCTACTTGCATTGCCTTAGTCTTTCTAATTGGTGCTGTTTTCGGTCTCCTTTAGACATGTCCATAACGTCTAAGTCTAATCTCCCTCATCTTGTTATATATTGGTGCTACCCCTAAATTTTCTCAAATATTTTCATTCCTAGTTCTATCCTTATTTGTTTTGCCACTCATCCATCTCAATATCCTCATTTTCGTGATGCTCCTCCTATGAACATGATGTTCCTTAATTGTAGAACACTCTGATCCATAGAGCATGGCCGACCTTATGACTATTTTATAGAATTTTCTTTTTAGTGTCAGTGACACCCCCTGATCATACAAAACTCTAGATGCACATCTTCATTTGTTCCAACCTGCTTGGATTCGCTGGGTAACCTCCCTTTCAATCTCTCTACTCTCATGAATCATTGATCTTAAGTATCGAAAGTGGTCTTTTGCAGGGACTTCATGGTTATCAATCTTAACTGGTGTTCCACTCCTATTCATTTCCTTACTAAAATTGCATTTTATATATTCTGTCTCTATGTAGTTGCAGGTGCAAGGCACACCCAGGTGCAAGGGGTGTGCCTTGCGCCCAGAGGGATTAGGCGCTCCTAGTCGCGCGACTGCATCAAGGCGCAAAATTAAGGATTTAAACTATTTTAAAAAAGAAAAAAATCAGAAAAAATCTAAAAAATTGCAAAAGAAATCCAAAAAAAATAGAAAAGCATAGAAATATAACGATATGAATAAATACTTGTCAACAATACAATAACAAGTTAACAACCTAAGGAGTAAGGACCTAAGGTTAAATCAAACAATCAATCATATAGTTATATACATAGAAGTAAGTTGAGACTTGAGAAACATACAAATACATTAAATAATGAAACAATAAGGAGCAGCAACATAACAGGGAGGGATTACTCCCTTAATTTGCTGTGGTCTTGGCATCATTGCCATCATTTTCCTGTAAACCCAGGAACAATAAACAATCAAACAATAGTTTTGTAAATAAAGTAAAGCAAATGTTAAAGTTAAATATTAAGACTTAAGAGCCATTTTTCTGCACCTCTTCCTCATCAGGAACATCAAGACCATCATCAGAATCATCTCCCTGAGAGATGTTGACATCCTCCTCCTCAGTCTCCTCATCGCCCTGCTCTTCTCCAACATCCTCATCTGGTTCTCGATGAGCTTGAGACTGAGAAATGTGGCTCCCCCTCTGCCCCCTCCCTTGCCGCTAGTATTGCCTAGTAGATGGAGCATGGTGTTCACTTGATCCTTTGGCAAGGTCAATATCCAACTAGGTGAGGTCATCACCTTGATACACTAGATCATGTCCAGCATCTTCTTGAACAATCAACACATCACTTTTGTCCACCTCTCATAACAGAATAAGATCTGTATACGTTTGCATTTTCAAACAATCCTCATGTTGACGACGAAGGCGCTGATTGTATTGACCGTATATTAGATCGTTCAATGTCTTAGCGTGCGGCCTATTCCTCTTCTTAGTGTGGATCTGAAAAAGAAAAAAAAAGAAGTAAATATAAATTTAGAATACAATGAATGTTATTCTAAATTACTAATAACTAACTACTAGTACTACATATTAATATCTAAGTAGCTTACGTTCTGGAAGACATTTCAGTTGCGCTCGCGAGGAGATGCACTGCATATCTGGGAGAGGACCTTAATGGCGAATGTTTGAAGATGTGGGGCTTCAGCCCCAAAGGTAATCCACCACTCACCTACATTAGTTGAAAAATAAATTAAAGTTAGAAAAATAAATAAAATTTAGAAGTTAAAACTTAAAACATAGGATAACATAAAATACTTACAAGGGGCTAGGGTTTTTCTTTTGCGTATTGTCAGGTCCTTGCCAAACAAGCCTCTAGCATGTCTGTAGAGAGATATCTGATCTATCACCATGTCAGCCTCATCTCCATCATATAACCTACTAATGGCATGCACAAGACCATTCTTGATATCATCGTTACGCTCAATTTCAATGTCATGGTCATAATAGAAGGACGGGTTGAGGTAATATCCCGCTGCATGCAAAGG
Source organism: Warburgia ugandensis (assembly GCA_035236585.1). NCBI lineage: Eukaryota > Viridiplantae > Streptophyta > Magnoliopsida > Canellales > Canellaceae > Warburgia > Warburgia ugandensis. The sequence continues at coordinate 2,840,792 of CP141131.1, read as the reverse complement.
CTGGTAAAGCTGAGAACTCCATTTACTGGTCATAATCCCCCAAACGCTCATCCCCTGCTAGATTGGCTTGAATCTTGTCTTTGGCCTTGACTATAGCCTCAAAGATGTATCCCATCGCTGGCTTCTCCTCAGTATCCACCACCCTCAAAACCTCTACGAGTGGAGCCATAATTTTCAAATAGAAGAGGATGTGGTTCCAGAAGCTGGTGCGCAATACAATCTTTTTAGCTCTTTTACCCTCAGGCATTTTTGGCCATTTACTGTTCATCCACTATGAACAGTGGAACATTGCCCTCAACTCTGTCTTGAAATTGTGGATGCTCTCTAGGCTCTAGAAGTTGGTGGCAAAGCGCATCACTGCAGGTCACCAAATCCTTTTTTTTTTTGTAAACCTTCTTATAAGATGGACGTGTGTGGCTATATATAAAAACCGTCATTGCCCTAGCTTCTACCATAGTTTTCTTCACAACTGGTAATTTCCCTATGTCCTCCAACATCAAATCAATGCAGTGAGCTGCACAGGGGGTCCAATATAAATGTGGCATCCTCACTATCAACTCCCTTCCTGCAACAATGTAGTTGGAGCCATTGTCAGTTATGACCTAAAATATAAAAAAGTGTCAAATTATATAGGATGAACTTGCATTATATGCTTATAAACAATTTAAAATACCTAACAACTTATAGATATAAAATTAAACTATTACCTGAACCACATTGTTCTCTCCAACTTCATCAATCTCCTCCGCTAACATGTCAAGTATTAGGCTTGCACTTTTGACTTGTGCAGACCCATCAATAGATTTCAAAAAAACTGTCCCAGTTGGACAGTTCACCAAAGTTGACAGGGGTGGGACCCTTGCCATCGGTCTACCAATTTGACATGATGGAGCACCCATACCTATGAAGGCATAATACCGTGGAGCTTAGTGTCAGTGTCACCTTGAGACTTAAAAGTAATATACAATAATATAAGGATGCGAAAAGGACACTGAACACGTACCTAATCCAATCACCTCTACGATAATCTATGTACTCTTTTGTCACCTTTACTTGCTTTTGAAGAAAATTCACCCTTAACTCGTGATACGAGGGTGTCTTGAAACCTTAGTCACATAAGATTATATGATATAAGATTAGGTAAAAGGCTAAAACAAATATATAACTATTTATTATAAAAAATATAAGATATATACCTGGATCATGTTGTGTAAATGCCTCTAACATGGTTTGAAATAAACGATTATGAGCAGCATTGAATGCAATGCTATGTTCATAGAAACAAGAGGCGATGTAATCACATGCTCTTGTTCTAAACTCCTTGTATGCTCGATTCATTATCGTCTGTTGTATGGGTGCCTTTCCCTTACCCTTAACCTGGGCCTCAGGATTGGGAGCAAAGAGATAATCAATAGGCCCTTTTGTTTGTTGTGTGGGCATCTTACGCCTCTTATCCCCAATGGAAATACCAGCAGCCTTGGTACTATCAATCTCCTGCACCTCATCCTCATCCTCATCATCATCATGCAAGCCAAACAAATGTTCTAGCTGTTCCATCTCCCTTGTTATTCTCTCTCTAGTCTCTTTCTTCTTCATTGTTTCATTCATATAATCTAAAGTTTTTTTTAGATATCTTAGGAGTGATTAGAGAGCATTTTTTGGCATTCCTATGCCCACCTATCAAATGTTGCTTTAATCTAAATTTTCCACCACTATATCTATTCCCACAAAGCTTGCACCATATCAAATTTTTATCATTTGGATCCCGTGCCTCTGCATATTCCCAGCCCGGATCCATTACTCTAGAAGAAGCATTGGTGGAGCCCCATGATGATGACATATTGTAGACTTGTAGTATCAATAGGAAATTTTTAGTCAAAGATCCTTGTCCTTTAAGAGATATAATGAGAGCTTTAGGTATAGCTCAGCTACCTATCCCTAGTATCTATTAGTTACCCTCTTTTGAGGCCGTAAGGAGTGATTTTCTACAAAAAGAGGGAGCTTTTATTAACAACTGTGTTGAAAAAATAGGCAACTTAGGATCTTTTATTAGGAATTACATAAATGTATCTTTTAGAAGCATGCTATTGCAAGGGGGTCTACATTTATAAAGTTTTAGTTGTTAGGCATCAGTTTTGCACGTCGGTCCTAGCTTCTAGTGACCCAAAATCCTTCAAACAAACCATAGTTCTATAAAATTTTGGTGGGGCACGGGTATTGCATGTGAGTCCCAGCATTTGGTGACTACGAAGTCTTAAAATACTCCTGCTTCTATGCGTTTTTATTTTTGGCCATGGGCATAGCTAGTGGTCCATTGTCCCAGCACTCGGTGATCCACAGCCTTAAAGTGCCTAGCTTTGGTAAATATGTGCTGTTGGACAATTCGAAGCCTTAAATAAAATAGCTTGCTTTTGTAAATTTCAGATTCATGGGCATAAATGTTTCATGTGGATTTCAGCATTTTGTAACCAAGGATTCCTTAAAATCCATGCTTCTGTAAATTCATGGTTTTGTTTGGCTTTCTATTAATTCTTGTGTCTTTTTCGGAATGGAGAACCAAGAATAGGCAGCAAACTGAAATGTTCCATTCTGGAAAAAAATAAAATAAAATGGAATATGACGTTTACAAAATTTACAACCTAGGTACCCTCTGGTTTTCAATGGATTTGTTTCTGTGCACGTGCTCATGCTTTCCTTTTGGTTCCTTTCATCAAAACAGGAAATAAATTGATTCCTGACAATGCAGTTCCTCATGGAAATCGTTATGAGTGCGAAACAATTTTGGCTTCCTTGGTTTCTAAGAATTGTCTCACATATCATACCCATCAAAGGGTGTAGTTTTGATCTACTTTGTTAGTCTTTTTGTACTTGTATGACCTTGGCTGGATGAATACAGATGGAAAAAATTTAATTCGTTTGTTCCATTTTATTGACCAATCTTTGATTATTCATAAAAGTAAATGTTCATATGCTCTTCTTCAGATTGGTTGAAGCAAAAGATGTTGTATTTGAGTGTGGCCCCAACTGTGGGTGTGGACCTGGTTGCGTTAATAGAACATCTCAGAGGGGATTGAAGTACCGACTTGAGGTTGTGCTGCGATGATCACATTTCATCTTTACTGTTAATGTTTGTCTCCTAGATGCATGCTTCTCAATTATAACATTATTGATATCCCTGCTAGGTTTTTCGTACGCCAAATAAAGGATGGGCTGTTAGGTCCTGGGATTCAATTCCTTCCGGAGCACCAGTTTGTGAATACACTGGAATACTTAAAAGGACTGATGAGTTAGATAGCATTTCTGGGAATGACTTCATTTTTGAGATTGATTGCCTGCAGACAATGAAGGGGCTTGATGGACGAGAGGTGCTATTCTGGTCATTTACTTGTTCTTATCACAATATATAACTTAGTTTCGCTGAGCTGCTGCCTTTCTTATGATGCAATTTTGTTATTCATTATTACGTAATTGTGTTGGTTTCACTATTAAGAGAGCATTTTTAAAGCACAGCTGTTGATGGTTGCAAGCTGACTTAGTTGCTCTATGTCACAATAACATTCACTCTCTCTCTCTCTAACCATATTTTTGAGCTATGGCCAAGAAATGTAACAGAAGAAAAGTAGAGGAATGACTGAGCTGCGCATGAACACTAACACATGCACTCATCTTTATGATAAAGCACTGCTGAACTTGCATTGGTCCTTGTTTGGCTGACAAGCAGCCTCATTAGCCTCTATGTCTTTGTGCTGGACAAAAACGTCAAGAAATTGCAAAATGTTGTGAATTTCCTTATCCTGGTCAAATATTTATGTCAGCTGGTATGATCTTCTGTTCTGAAATGTGTTTGACTTTTCAATGCCTCAAAGGGATGATTTCTGCAACTCTATAGGTGCTTACTGTTCTGCATTAATTTACTTCACTATTCAGTGCCTTAAGAAAGAGGTAAAGGATGTTCCAGGGGTATCTAAAGGTAAAAGGCAACCAGTAAAGAAAATTTGGCGATGGAGTGATAAAGTGCAAGAAGTTATTAAAGAGAAATGGATGTCTTTGAAAGCATGACACAGGACTAAAAATAACGATAACTTTGAGACATATAAGAATGCTAAAAAGGTTGCTAAGAGAGTAGTAGGTGAGGCTAAATTCAAGCCATATGATGATCTCTATAATATATTAGAATCAAGAGGTGATGAGAAAGGTGTGTTTGCACTTGCAAAGGTAAGAGAATAGAAGAGTAAGGACTTAAACACCCTTAAGTGCACAAGATACTAGTGCAGGATGACGAAATCAAATAAATGTGGGAAAGTTACTTCAAAAAATTACTTAATGACAATTACCCTGCGAATATAGGGATTGAAATTATTGTAAACCGAAATAACGTTGGACGTTATAGATATGACCGTAAGATTAGGATACCTAAAGTAAAAGAGGCCTTGAAAAAGATAAAATCAGGGAAGGCCTTGGGGCTCAATGATATACCAATAGAGGTTTAGAAGTATATGCGAGAAACTGGACTAATTTGGTTGACAAATTATTTAACAAGATTATGAAATCGAAGAAAATGTTAGATGAGTGGAGGGAGAGCCGTATTATACCAATTTATAAGAATAAAGGAGACATACAGAGTTGTATTAATTATCAGAGGATCAAATTGATGAGCCACACAATGGAACTTTTTGAAAGAGTGATTGAGAAGAGGCAACGGCATGAGACGACTGTATTGGAGAACTAATTTGGTTTCACGCTTGGGAAGTCTACTATGAAAGCTATTTCTTGTTGGTAGAGAAATATAGGGAGAGGAGGGAGGACCTCTAGAGAGTTAATATGGCAAGTGCTCCGCAAGAAAAGGGTTTCACGGGGGTATATATACACATATGTACGAAGGAGGGGTAACAAACATTAGGAATGCTAGCGTAGATATAGGTGATTTTCCTATTATTATAGGATTGCACCAAGGATTGGCATTGATCCATGCATCTTTATGTTGATTATGGATGAGTTAACAAGACATCTACATGAGGAGATTGAGTAATGCATGTTATTTGCAGATATAGTTTTGATTGATAAGACAAGGGAGGGCGTAAACACAAAGCTAGAGTTATGGAGAAATGCATTAGAATCTAAAGGATTTAAAATTAGCCAAACTAAGATAGAATATATGGAATACAATTTTAGCAAGGAGTGGGACTGGAATACCAATAAAGTTAGATAACGAGGAAGTAAAAGAATACTTCCAATAATTAGGATCTCTAATTCATGAGAGCAGAGAGATTGAGAGGGAGGTTACCCAGAGAATCCAAGTGGGTTCGAACCAATGGAGATGTGCCTCTGGAGTTGTGATCGGCGAGTGTCAATGAAACTGAAAGGAAAATTCTAAAGCATGGCTGTAAGGCCACCCATGCTTTATGGATCAGAGTGTTGGGTAGTTAAGGAACAACATGTATATAGGATGGGCTTCACCAAAATGCGGATGTTGAGATGGATGAATGGTAAGACAACAAAGAATAGAATTATAAATGAAGATATAAGAGGAAACTTATGAGTAGCACCAATAGGTAACAAGATGAGGGAGATTAGGCTTAAATGGTTTAGATATATCCAATGGAGACAAAAAAGGGCACCAGTTAGAAGGAGTGAGGCGATCCAAGTCGAAGGTTCTAAAGGGCAAGGGGAGGGCCCAAAAGAATATGGATAGAAGTGGTGAGAAAAGATTTAAAAACTTTGAGACTAAATGAAGCCATGACAATTAATATAGGGGAATGGAGGAACAAGATTTATGTGACCAACCCCTAATCAGGATAAGGCCTTGATTATAATGATGATGTTCAATGCTTTGGGAGATAATTTATTTGTACAACTCTGTTAGCCAAATTGCGTAAAAGTTTATTTAAATATATACCTTTTTCAATTCCATGAAACTTTTTGAAAGAGTGATTGAGAGGAGACTATAAGATTGCATCAAGGATTGGCATTGAGCCCATACCTTTAAACATTGGTTATGGATGAGTTAACAAAACATCTACACAATTCTAGAGGTAGGAGAGATGCATTAGAATCTAAACGATTTAAAATTAGCCGAACTAAAAATATATGAAATGCAATTTTAGCAAGGAGAGGAGCAGGAATGAGGCACCAGTAAAGATTGATAACCAAGAAGTCTCCCTAAAAGAACACTTCAAATACTTGGGTTTAATAATACATGAGAGCAAAGAGATTGAGAGGGAGGTTACTTAGAGAATCCAAGTAGGTCGAAACCAATGGAGATGTGCCTTTGGAGTTGTGTGATCGGCGGGTGCCACTCAAACTGAAAAGAAAATTTTATAGGATGGTTGTAAGGCTCACCATGCTTTATGGATCATAGTTTTGGGTAGTCAAGGAACAACATGTATATTGGATGAGCGCTGCCGAAATGTGGATGTTGAGTGCTAAGACAAGAAAGAATAGAATTAGAAATGAAAATATAAGAGGAAACTTATGAGTAGCACCAATAGGTAACAAGATGAGGGGGATTAGGCTTAGATGGTTTGGACATGTTGAATGGAAACAAAAAAGGGCATTGGTAAGAAGTAAGGTGATCCAAGTCGAAGGTTTTAAAAGGGCAAGGGGAAGGCCCAAAAGAACATGGATTGAAATTGTGAGAAAAGATTTAAAAACTTTGGAACTAAATGAAGCTATGACACTTAATAGAGGTGAATGGAGGAACAAGATTCATGAGAACGACCCCTAATCAGGGTAAGGTCTTCATGATGGTGATTATTCGTGTGCCAAATCTGTGAATTGGGCTTCTATTCATGCAATGTTCTTTGACATACCCATATGCAGTGACTCTTTACTGAAACCTCTAACACCTTGAAGTTCCAATTACCTCGTGTTCTTTTATTCACTTAGCTGAACTGTTCTGCACTATGATGTAGATCACCAATCACTCTAGTTTAAGAAGTTTCTGAAGCTATAACTAGATGTAGGTATAGTGTCACACCCTGTCGGGCCCACAGCAACAATATTGTCCCATGCGCACTGAAGTGCCACGGGTTTTGTTCTTCCCCTGCGTCCAGGGGAAAACTGGTCGTTGCTGTTAAGGGAGAGAACCCCCCTTATAACTCACAGCCCATCACCCCCCTGGCGATGTAGGACTAATCTTAAGGTCTTTTGGCTCCGTACACCTTGCACTAACCTTGGAGCCAAAAGACCTTAAGATTAGTCCCACATCGCCAGGGGGGGTGATGGGCTGTGAGTTATAAGGGGGGGTTCTCTCCCTTAACAGCAACGACCGGTTTTCCCCTGGACGCAAGGGAAGAGCAAAACCCGTGGCACTTCGGTGCGCAACTGACAATATCGTTGCTGTGGGCCCGACGGGGTGTGACAAATGGTATTAGAGTCAAACCCCGACCCGGTGTGGGCTAGCGGCGGATAGGGAAGTTCGTTCCCTAGGGTGGGTGAGGGGTGAGGTTAGTGCAAGGTGTACGGAGCAAAAAGACCTTAAGATTAGTCCCACATCGCTAGGGGGGTTGATGTGCTGTGAGTTATAAGGGGGGGTTCTCTCCCTTAATAGCAACGACCGGTTTTCCCCTGGACGCAGGGGAAGAGCAAAACCCGTGGCACTTCGGTGCGCACGGGACAATATCGTTGCTGTGGGCCCGACGGGGTGTGACATATAGGATGGTTTCTCATTGCTTACTGCTTATTGTCTTTGAGCAGTGCGTGATATTTAATTGGTTAAGAAGGAAAGGATAGAGGAACGGAAGTTGAAAATGAACTCTTAGTGTGTGTTTGGGAAGTTTTGTTGTGTTTGTTTCTACCAAATTAAAAATGGATTTTAGAATACAAGTTACTGAAAACAAATTCAGCTGACAGCGAGTTTTGGAACTGTGTTTTGTTTGTGTTTGTGTCAGCAATGAAGAAGAGGTGCCAATATAAACTTGTGGTTGAATTAGTAACCATGAAGGCGTGCCAATATCAACAAGAAACAACTATTTTTCTCTTTCTTCTGTTGATATTGACACCTGTTACTGCTACAATCTCATCTATGGCACTGCCAATGGGAGAGAGAGGGAGGGGGATTTCTGTAATGCTGGCGAGGAGGGAGGGAGAGGTTTCTGGTTTGGCGCCGGAAGAGAGAGAGAGAGAGAGAGAGAGAGAGAGAGAGGTAGGTTTCAGGTTTGGCACCAAAGAAGAAAGGAGGAGAGAGTTGAGAGTAGGTTTTGGTTCCATCAACATTTCGTACTAACATTCTGGAAAGCCAAAGAAAAGATGCGGTTTCGGTCCCCATACCAATAAAATGATATTGATTCCAATGGTTTTTCTACTGAAAACACCAATGTCGCTGTTTTCATTTGACTACTTAATTTGAGCTATTTTTCTCCAACTGAAACGAAAAAAGAATCCCTAACATGTTTTGATTTTCAAATGAAAAGAATCCAAACAAAAAAAATACCGACAACTATGTTGCCAACACACTCCAAAACATAGTTACATTACTGATTCTATGTATTAACAATATCTTCCGTATTCAATTTTGGTTGGTAAAGTAGCTTTTAAAATATGGGCTCTTTGTGAGCTTAAATTCTTCTCGTTTTCAATATCTTTTAATAAGCATTGCTTGTATTGGATTTGTTTTTTGCTATTTTATAGTTTTGGCCCTTATGTGTTATCTTATCTTTGGGTTTTATTTGCATCTGACAGAGGCGTTTAGGAGACGTATCTATTCATGCCAACACTCATCTTGACAAAACTGATGATAGAAAAATAGATAGTGTCCCGGAGTTCTGTATAGATGCAGGGCCAGTTGGTAATGTTGCAAGATTCATCAATCACAGTTGTGAACCTAATCTCTTTGTCCAGTGCGTTTTAAGCTCCCACCATGATATCAAACTTGCTCGAGTAATGTTATTTGCTGCAGACAATATACCTCCTTTACAGGTGATACTTTGCCCCTTTTCTTTTCTTTCAATTGCTTGCTTACCTGAATTTCCCTTGTGATATGTTACCTACAGATAATTACAAATAAAAAATTGTAATGGGTTTATTATGCTCTCATGCCTTCAGTTCCTTGCTTATAGTAATAACTATACTACAAGAAAGAAGAATCAAATCATGGAGGTAACATAAATGTTAGGGCTGTTAATGCAAAAAGTAGAAACACCTGACCTGATTTTAAGTGGCATTTATGCATTTAGCGGTTGCCAAGATCTTGGAACAGTTGAATGCCTTTGTTTATCATGCCTCAAAATTGTACTGTAGTGGGATGGCATCAGATCAAAGATTTGATATGATAACTCTACTGTCATTTCACATTGGCAACATGAGGCCACATATTTATCTATATTAAGATGTATAGCAACATGCAAAATTTATTCAATGGCAAGAGTGAAACAGTGAAACACTAATTTTCTACTCGTCTAAATCTTACTCTTGAACAACCTGAAACAACTTTGAGTTTATGCTAGAGGATTTAGGACTGATAAGATGTACTGAAGTTTTGATTACTTTGTTGGAAAATGTCAGATAAATAAGCCATTATTCTGTGTCATGTGCAGGAGTTGACGTATGACTATGGTTATGCCCTCAATAGTGTTATAGGGCCAGATGGGAACATTAGAAAGATGGCCTGCTATTGTGGAGCACCAGACTGTAGGAAACGTCTGTACTAGGTTCGGACTATCTTGTTTCGTTGCAGTCACTCTTGCTGTTTTTCATATCTCTGTTTATTTTTGTATCTTCCTCATATAAAACTTAGTGAAAATCAATAGAAGGAAAAGCAATGACCTACAACAGTATATAAAGCCTGTTGTTCATTCTGTTTAAATTGTAGGCCATCTTGTTTTTTTTGTATTGATATCCGTGCCTCTCATTCCTTTGATTTCTAGGAATCTTTAGAGTCGCAGATATTGCATATTTTGAAGAATTGACAAATTAGCTCCGCTTCCATCGAATGTGTACTTAATAAAACATATTATTGAGGTATGTTTTAAGCATTATTGCCGTTTGCACTAATGAGCTGCTGATCTTCATATATCCATATACATGAAACTGTCATGATTTAAATTTAAATGGATCTTGGTTCATCTTTCAAACCTGGGTCTTGATCCTCAATTGTTTCAGACAGTAGATCAATTTCAAATGAAACAAATTTTAATGTGCTCTTGTTTAAAATGGGACTAAGTATCTGACTTGTATGACATTTTGGATATGAAAAGTAGAAACATTTGCAGTATAGGCTTGCTCATCTGATTCTAGAAGAAGGATGCACATCTTATCCATCACATGTAATCCTTTACAATTATCTTATCATGTAAGACTGAACAGACAATTACACAAGAATTCAAGTTTATGTGCTCTCTTTTTGTTCATTACATTCAATACCCCTTTAATTTAAACACCAACATTTCTTTATTTCCACCAACTTGGCAAAGCTATAATAGCATTAACAGGTCCAAGCTCCCGAAAGAGACATCATTATCATCATAGCCTTATCTCGATTAGGATTCGGCTACACGAATCTTATTCTTCTATTCACCTCTATCAAGTGTCATTGTTTCATATGTCCAATAGTTTTTAAATCTTTCTCACAACTTCTAACAACGTCCTTTTGGGCCTTCCTGTTACCCTTTTAGATCCTTCGATTTGGATTGACTCTCTTCTAACCGGTGCCGTTTTTGATCTCTATTGGACATGTTCAAACCATCTAAATCTAATCTCCTTCATCTTGTTACCAATTGGCGTTACTTCTAAGTGTCCTCTAATGTTTTCATTTCAAAATTTATCCTTTCTTATCTTGCCACTCATCCATCTCAGCATCAGCATTTCAGGGATGCTTATCCTATGTACATGTTGTTCCTTAACTACCTAGCACTGTAATCCATAAAGCATAGCTGGCCTTACAACCATCCTATAGAATTTTCCTTTCAATTTGAGTGGCACCTGCCAATCACACAAAACTCTAGAGGCGGATCTACATTTGTTCCAATCTGCTTGAATTCTCTAGGTAGCCTCCCTTCAATTTCTTTGCTCTTGTGAATTATCGATCCCAAGTATCATAAGTGTTCTTTTAGGAGACTTCTTGGTTATCAATCTTTACTGGTCCTCCACTTTTGCTTCCCTCCTTGCTAAAATTGCAGTCTATATACTCTGTCTTGGTTCGGCTAATTTTAAATCCTTTAGATTCTAATGCATCTGTCCATAACTCTAGTTTTTTTTTTATCCCTCGTCTTATCAATCAAAATTATATCATCTGCAAATAACATGCACTATAGAATCTTCTCGTACAAATGTTTTGTTAACTCATCCATAACAACTTGAAAAAGTATGGGCTTAATGCCCATCCTTGGTGCAATCCTGCAGTGATAGAAAAGTCATTGGTCTCTCTGCTAGTGGGCCTAACGTTTGTTACCACTCCCTCACACATATCCTTATATATTCCTATGAAATCCCTTTCTCGCCCAACACCCACCATATTAATTATCTAGGGACCCTATCATAAGCTTTTTCTAAGTCAATAAAGATCATTTGGAGGTCCTTCCTCTGCTTATATTTCTCCACTAATTGTCTAAGGAGGAAAATAGCTTCCATGGTAAACCTTCCTAGCAGTAAACCAATGCCCATCCTTAGTGCAATCCTACAGCGATAGAAAAATCACCGGTCCCTCTACTAGTGGGCCTAACGTTTGTTACCACTCCCTCATACATATCCGTATATATTCCTATGAAATCCCTTTCTCACCCAACACCCACCATATAAATTCTCTAAGGACCCTATCATAAGCTTTTTCTAAGTTAATAAAGATCATTTGGAGGTCCTTCCTCCTCTGCTTTTATTTCTCCACTAATTGTCTAAGGAGAAAAATAGCTTCCATGGTAGACCTTCCTAGCAGTAAATCTAATTTGTTTTCCAATACACTCGTCTCATGCCGTGGCCTCTTCTCAATCACTCTTTCTTAAGGTATGACTCATAAGTTTGATCTCACGATAATTAGTGCAACTCTGTATATCTGCTATATTCTTAAAGATTGGTACGATAGAGCTTTTCTTCTATTCATTTGGCATTTTCTTTGATTTTAAAATCTTATTAAACAACTTTGTCAACCAAACTATTCCAGTATCTCCCATATATTTGCAAACCTCTATTTGTATACCATTGCGCCTTAGGGCTTTTCCTTATTTCATCTTTCTCAAGGCCTCTTTCACTTAGGTATTCTAATCTTGTGGTCGTTTCTATATATTCCAATGTTTTTTTTTGTTCACGGTTCTTTCCATCTCTATATTCTTATGGCCATTGTCATTTAGTAATTTTTTAAAGTAGTTTTCCTACCTTTGATTGATCTCATCCTTTTTGACTACTAGTAGTCATCACTTTTAATGCATTTAATGTCGTTTAGTTCCTTACTCTTCTATTCTCCTATTTTTGCAAGTTTGAACATATCTTTATCACCTTCTCTTGACCATAATCTATTGTAGAGATAATCATATGCCTTTGAGTCTAGCCTCACTACTCTCTTAGTAACCTTTTTGCATTCTTATATTGCTCCAAGTTTTTCTTGTTTCTAGTCCTCTGCCATGCTTTAAAGTACACTCGACTACCAAGTTTTCTTTACTAGTTGCCTTTTACCTTTAGATACTTATAAAACATCTCTTGTGACTTTCTTAATGGACTTGGCCATGTTAGTACACATTGTGTTTACTTTTGTTTCATTGTTCTACTTTCCTTACACCACTTAGTTTTTGGACGCCTATTATATCATTTCCGTTCTTCTATTTCTTAATATACATATCCATAACCATTAACCTATGTTGTGTGATTAGACTCTCACTAAGTATTACCTCACAATCCTTACACATTGATCTTATGGTATTCCTTATTAGAAAAAAAAGTCTATTTGGCTTTCATGTAGTTCACTTTTAAAGGTTATTAACTGTTCATCCCTCTTCTTAAAACATGTGTTTGCTAGAGCTAGTTTATATGCCAAAGCAAAATCTAGAATAGTTTCCCCCATTTCATTTCTTTCTCCAATCCCATATCCTCCATGTACCCTATCATATCATTCATTTTCTTTTCCTACATGACCATTTAAGTATATTCCTATAAATATCTCCTTTATGTTGAGAATTTCTTGCATCACTCCCTTAATATCTTCCTAGAACTTCCTCTTAATTCTATCTTCTAAACCTACTTTTAGGGCATATGCACTTATGACATTTATGATCTTCTCTCCTAAAACAAGTTTTATTAGTATAATTCTATCACTGGGTCTTCTTACATCAATAATTTATTTTTTAATTCTTTATCCACTACTATCCCAAGTCATTTTTATTATTGTCCTTTCCTACGTACCAGAGCTTATATTCCTCAATTTCTCTAGTTTTAGGCCCTTTCAACTTGGTTTCTTGGATACATGCTATATTAACTCTCTTATGTCTCTTTATATCTACTAACTCCATATTCTTATTGTGGGAAAACCGTGTATAATTAGTTAGATATTTTAGGAAAATATTTTGTGACAGATTGTGTCCTTAGAATTAGCCATATGTGGCTAAGTTTCCTTTTTTCTGTTAGGATATCCCACAAATGATGGGATCTAATTTAGTAACTTACGGTTTTGGGTGCTAGGGTTGCTGTATATATTTGGCTATAATAAAAATAAAATAATATTCCTCTTTTCAAAGTTTCAACATGGTATTAGAGCTTTAGGCTCAAATTTGGGAAAGTGTTGTTTTTTTTTTGGCCTTCATTGCCGAAATTCAGAAGCATCGTCTACCTTCATTTTCAACTTTTATTGTCGAGCTCTTCGTCACCTACTTGAAGCTCTTGTTTCTTGCTTTTCACTCTCTGTTTTACTCTGTTTTTCATCCCAAAAACAGAGCAACTGGTCTAGCCTTTTTTCTCTGGCCAATGTCGTTGCTTTCGACCAACATCATCATTGTCTCGCTGTCATTCAAAATGTCAGAGATCGGGAAGACTACTGCTACAACCCAATTAGAAGAGCTAATCCGACCCCAACAACAGGGAGAATTGCATAGTATTTAGACCTCCTACAAGTTAGATGGGAAAAACTACCTTAAGTGGTCCCAACTCATTCGTACGGTGTTGAAAGGAAAGGGAAAGATTAGTCATCTTATGGGTATAGGTCCTAAACCAGGGATCCGAAGTTTGAAGCATGGGATGAAGAAGACTCTATGGTCATGGCGTGGTTGTGGGATTCTATGATTCCAAAAACAAGTGACACATGCATGTTTTTTGCTACTGCCAAAGACATATGGGATGCAATTCGGCAAACCTACTCCGAAGCTAGAGATGCGGCTCAAGTGTATGAGGTCAAGGTGAAAACTATGGCTGCAAAACAAGGGAATAAGATGCTCACTGAATATGCAAATCAATTGAAATCCTTATGGATGGAATTGGATCACTACCGAGTGATAAAAACCAAATGCCCCGATGATGCAGCAATCCTAAAAAACTTTATTGAACAAGACAAGGTTTATGATTTTCTGGTTGGACTTAATCCAGAATTTGATCAAGTAAGGATACAGATTCTTGGGAAGCAGGAGGTTCCATGTTTTAACGAAGTAGTGGCTCTAATCCGAGGTGAAGATAATAGAAGAGGGTTGATGCTTGAACCTCAAACCATTGATATTTCGGCTATGGTGGCTAAGGGTAACAACAAATCAGACATGAACATGGAGAAAGAAACAACAATTGAGGGAGAAAAAGGTGGCCAGCCGAAAACCCAACACTGTGACATATTATGGTGCACTTACTGCAAGAAGTCTCGCCACACTCGTGAAAAATGCTGAAAACTTTATGGAAAGCCTCCAAGCTGAGAATGGGGCTAGAAAGGAGCTCAAACACAGAACAATGGGTGAGTCGACATTGCTGCAGTACCACAAGGCAATTTGACATCACAGGCGCTAGGTAGTCTCAACCAAGAAGAGATTGAGAGGGTGAAATCACTTATCAACAATCTTGGAAAACCTGAAGGACCTCTAGGTACTTGTTCTTTGGCATATTAAGGTGAGTTTCCATCTTCCATTCGATTAAATGTGTCGAGTACAATCTTCACCAACTCTTGGGTCATGGACTTACGAGCAACCGATCATATGACCCATTCATCCAATATTTTTTCAACCTGCTATCCATGTCCAAGCAATAGGAAAATAGCCACAACCGATGGATCCTTGACCATCATAGCAGGTTTTGGGGATGTCAAAATAAGCCCATTAGAGACTTTAAAAAATGTCCTTCATGTTCCTAAATTGTTTACAAACCTAGTCTCTATACAAAAACTCACTCAAAATTTATGTTGTAATGTGATTTTTTACAATAGTTATTGTATATTTCAAGGCAAGCATTTGGGGAGGATGATTGGACATGCTAGAGAAAGGAATGGCCTCTACTACCTTGAAGCACTAAGTCAGTTGAACATGACCAAGGGCAGACTTCCCTCTTCCTTCATATCAGAATGTGTCTTATCCAATAAAGAAATTTTTTTACTTTACCATTGCCGTCTTGGACATCTATCATTTAGGGTTATTAAAATTATGTTTCCCTCTTTGTTTAGAGATTTAGATATCGAAAATTTTCAGTGTGAGGTGTGTGAACTTGCTAAACACAAGCGGGTACCCTTTCTAATTAGTAATAAAAGAAGTTTCTTTCCTTTCTATCTTATTCACAGTAATATTTGGGGTCCATCTATTGTTTCTAATGTTTCTGGGGCAAGATGGTTTGTTTCTTTCATTGATGATTGTACTCGCGTTACTTGGATTTTTCTGCTTAAACATAAGTCTGATGTTATTACTGTGCTCTCGAATTTTTGTTCCATAATTAAAAATCAATTTGGGTCAATATCAAAAGGTTTAGGTCAGATAATGCAAGGGATTATTTCTATCAAATTCTTACCTCATATTTTCAAAAAGAAGGAATAGTACACGAGTCATCTTGTGTCAATACCCCAAAGCAAAATGGGGTAGTAGAGAGGAAAAATGGTCATCTTCTTGAAAAAACCCGAGCCTTGTTGTTTCAAAAAAATGTATCTAAGGTCTTTTGGGAGGAAGTAGTTCTTACAACCACTCATCTAGTAAATTGTTTGCCTTCAAGGTCTTGGGTTTTAAAAGTCCTATGGACATACTTTCAACATTTTACCCGAACCTAAACGCTACAAACAACCTTGTTCCTAGGATTTTTGGGTGCTTGTCATTTTTCCATGTTCATAGTCAAAATAGGAGAAAATTAGATCCAAGGGCTCTAAAATGTATCTTTGTGGGCTATTCTTGGGCATAGAAAGGGTATGTGTTACCACTCTCCGTCAAAGAAATTTTATGTCTCGGTGTATGTTACATTCAATGAACAAGAGTCTTATTTCACTAATCCTTATCTTCAGGGTGAGAATTCAACTAGGGAAGATAAGGAAGATTTTTTGCTTGATTTGTCATCAATTCCTATGTCTAAAACCTCGGATCCTGCACCCTCACTTCCTTGTTCATCTTGTTCCAATCATGTGCCTGAACCCATACCCAGACTTGAACATGTACAGGGGGAGTTACAACCCTTTTGGTATATGTTGATGACATAATAATGACCTGAGATGATGTAAGGAGAAACAGGTCGTGAGCCAGTATTTGGCCAAGGAGTTTGAGATTAAAGCGTTAGGGAGATTGAAGTATTTTCTTGGGGTTGAGGTGGCTCACTCTAGGTAGGGAATTTTTCTCTCTCAACAGAAGTATGTCACAGATCTTCTCGAGGAAACTGGCAAGATAACATGCAAACCAACAAGTACTCCCATGGATCCTAATGTTAAACTTGGGAAAGCAGAGGAGGATGCCGCAGTAGATAGAGAAATGTATCAACACCTGGTAGGAAGACTCATTTATCTATCTCACACACGACCATATATAGCATGTACAGTAAGTGTGATTAGTCAGTTTATGCATAGCCCAAAGGAAGTTCATCTACAAGCAGCTCATAGAGTATTACAGTATCTCAAGGGAACGCCAGGGAAAGGTATCTTGTTCAGAAGAAATGGAGGATTGGTACTTGAGACATACACTGATGCCGATTATGCTAGATCTATTGTTGATAGAAGATCAACCTCAGGGTATTGGACCTTCCTTGGTGGGAATCTTGTGACATGGAAAAGTAAAAAACAAAGTGTGGTAACTCGGTCAAGTGCAAAGGCTGAATTCCAGGCAATGGCTCAAGGAGTGTGTGAACTACTTTGGTTAAAGATCATCCTTGAAGATTTGAAGAGTAAGTGGGATGGCCCTATGAGACTCTATTGTGACAACAAATCTGCGATCAGCATAGCCCACAACCCAGTACAGCATGACCGGACAAAGCACATTGAAGTCGACAGACACCTTATCAAAGAGAAGTTGGAGAGTGGATCGATTTGTACACCTTATGCGTCTACACATGGTCAACTCGCTGATGTTCTTGCCAAAGGGTTGACTAGCTCAGTTTTTCAGACTATTGTATCCAAGCGGAGAATGGAGAATACCTATTCTCCAGCTTGAGGGGGACTGTGGGAAAACTGTGTATAATTAGTTAGCTATTTTAGAAAAATCTTTTGTTACAGATTGTGTCCTTAGAATTAGGCATATATAGTTAAGTTTTCTATTTTGTTAGTTTCCTATTTTCTGTTAGGATAATCCACAAATCATGGGATCTGATTTAGTAACTTATGGTTTTGGGTGCTAGGGCTGCTGTATATATTTGGCTGTAATAAAAATAAAATAATATTCCTCTTTTCAAAGTTTCAACACTTGTCAATTTGTGTATATTTGATAGGGCAACACTAATCTAATTCTCCCAAGCTAGTCTCTTTACATGTGCACATCTAGATTAGTGCAAGAACTTCTGCCTACTTTCCACTGCATCTTGGTGCTAATGCTGCTTGTAGCTTCCAAGGGAATGCTCTAGCAGCCCTTTGCCCTTTTCTCACTGCACTTGGCAAGCAAATTGAACAAGTATTTCCATGTCTTTTTATCCAAGCCATTTATCTGGTAGGCCATAGTTAATGAGCCAGGCAGTTTAGAATCACTCAAATTTTAGGCTTGTTGAATTCCTCAATCAAAACCATATACTGCCAGCTGAACATTGCAGATCCTTGTGCAATGCAGTCCAAGTTAATCTGCTATGCTAAGCTGTTAGAGACCAATTCTGACTTGGGGCTTCCTTTCTTTAGCTGCCTCACTAGCATCTTGGCCCTATAAAGCGAGAGACAGGAAAGAGACAAAGAAAACCTTGCAAGTCACACTAAGTTGGCCCCTTTAATAGCCAATACTTGCACTTTGTCCATCAGGATGATCAATGGAAGTAATTCATGTTCAGCTTGTCCAATGATATACTAGCAATGCGTTTTGCCAATTTGATCTCTCCGACAACTGCTTGAAAGGTTTTTTCTATCGCTGTTTCAGAGTGTTGGAACCATGGTGTTCTTTTCCCTAAGCTATAGCTAAAACCTGAAACAGGTAGGTTTTCATGTAGCTGTAGGAACAGAACTAGGCTTTTCCTATAATTGTTTCAGGCAGCTGCATCTTGTCAACCGTTCGAGTGATTTTTCAAATGAAAAGTGATTGCAGAAATATAACTACTGGTATTATGTAAAACTAATTAAAAGCTTCCAAAAAGAGATCAAAGAGAGAATGTGGTTTGGCAGCATTTGCTTTGGAAGAAAAAGAAGGGTTGTTAAGTTGAAGTTGTGGCAGGCCTCATTTCTTCTCCTTTTTAGTCCAGGCAACTGGTCTTTGCTCCACTCTCAAAATGCTTTCTCAAGGTCAGTCCCTCATTTTCTTGACAATGGAAAACATGCAAATCCACCATATAAGACCAAAGAAAATGAGGGACTCTCGCATATTGGCCATTCCACCCAACCACCAAAAAAAAAGAGGACTCACATATTGGCCCTGATTGCAGTGTGTTGAAAAAATGCAGAAATAATTATCTACATTTCATCAACAAACCCTCCAAAAATCAAAGTCTTAGAGTACCGAATGTGATCCTTAGCACAATATATCAGGTAAATGGTTTGGAGTATTGAACAGTGGACCCTAGCTGTAACTTAATCTCCTTGAATTTATGGGGACAGTATATGCTTTCACTCAGGAAGGAAAGATATGGAGATCAATCCTTTGATATCTACGTAACTCGTCGTTGAATTGTCCCCAATAATTTCAAGAGGATCAGATGATCTTAATCTTTGATCATGTGAGTACCTCTTTGGATTTTTGTTTCAACCATAATTTTTTGGAGGCCTTGATTGAGTGGACTGGATCTATCTTTACCATAGTCTGCAATTGATAACCAGTATGGTCACTGTATAATGATGGAGCAAAACAATAAGACATTGATCACCTTATATCTGAAGTAAAAGAGGCAATCAAGTATGTTCTAGAAAAACCAGCAGTTTTGATAATTAAAGTTTGTCACTAATCACCTAGAATCAATCCTTCTTAGTAAATGAGGTTAATTTTAAGGTAAATGGTGTTGTTTGAAAATGGGAAATTAAGACATCTTTAAACGCAATTATCTATGTAATTTGAAAACACAAAAAGAGTATAATAACCACTTTAGGTAAGAGTACATGCAAGAGAGAGAGTCCCTTTTTGGGGGTCCCCCCAGGGGGGGTTTGTTGGTTTGGGTGATGGCCAATATGTGAGACTGCAATAGTTATAACATTGTATATGCAATTGTAATTTGTAAATGATATCAAAGAAGCCTGCTGTGATTTTTGGACTATCCTTGACCCCTGCAATTAACTCAATCCATGCGTGCATATTGTCTATGATTAAAAGATCTTAGTTCCCATCAGGTAGGCCTTAAACAACAGGCATATGTCATTTTCTTCATACTGTTAGTTTGTTCTGCTTCAAGGCTTGGTCAAGTTATTGCGTCCTATAGCTTTCACTTTGGAAAACAATTGAATATGCACGTAGAATGGTCTGCTCTTTATTCGGGTCTCTGCTTACAGCTCAGGAGCTTCATATTACTGATCTGCAGGTGTGTGGAGATTCAAATCTAGTTGAGCTAGATGTTTTTGCTGGTATTATCCCTGATTTGGATGCTCAAGTGGAATTTCAAATCCTGGATTTTTGAATTGAGACAGATAGTAAAGCACTGAGCAAGGAAATATCAGTTTCTTGGCATGCTTCTTAAATCAAGTGAGCCGTAAAACAATCTTTTGAATGGATTTAGTACTGTTTGATATCACATGTTTACAGGGAGATGAATTCTTGACAGATACAATTGCTTATGGAGCTGCTCATATTCAAAGAGGTGGATTTTGGTTAAGTAGTGTACCTTATTTCTTGAGATCATATCTTTTATATGATGCGGGCAATGGATATACCAGACGGCTGGGACACCCTCAATCACAGAAAATATGACTCTTGAGATGTCATAGTTCACATAAGATCTTTTGGACAGATTACTATTAGTTTTTTTATGGGCAGATTTTAACAGTTAGCACTTTCACGCTCCTTTTCCTTGGAATGCACGGATGAGCTCTGTGAACAGCTTACGACGGCAGGGAGTTGATCTTCACTCAAAAGCTGGGTGTCTTCGCTTCATATACTGTTGTAATCATAGATGTAGTGTGTTTGCAGTTAATGGATGCAACTGACTGTACAAACAATAGTCCTTGTCCCCTCTGCAGCTTGTTAAAAAGATTGTACTGAACTTCACTTTGAAATATTAATGCAGATCATAGCATGCAAAGAATCAACAGTTTACAGACATCGGATGGATCTTTAGATCAAACCGGATGTAAGATATGCTTCTCCAAGAAATGGCTTGAAACTGATGATCCTTGCTATCTACGACATTATGAATGTTCAAGAAATCAAGACAAGCTTGGATTAAGTGCTCAATGACACACAATCTGATTACTGGTTGCAGAACATGGGTCCCGCAACTAAATGAGGCTATGATCATATTGATAAGGTCCTCTAAAAGGCATGATGTTATGATCATAGTAGGGCCAGCTTGTTGTATGGGATGCAAGGGGTCCACCAGTGGTGTGGGTCAATAAGGAATTAGCTTTGACGTGTTCCATTCAGTCTTGGGGCTTTTACCATATTGGTTAAGTTCTAACACATGATTTCATGGAAAGATCCATCAAGATAAATTTGGATGGATTTACTGGCTTGATTGCTGAATAATTAAACATATAAGATGATCAAAGGAGATACAGTGGCTAAAAGATGGCAAACTGGATATGCTTGTGTCATGAAGGTGTTCTTTTGGATCCAAGTATTACAAGAAAGCTGCAGTATAGTTCAATTAGCCGACACTTTGATGATGATGATTATTAGGCATGCTGCAGTATGATTGGACCACTTGATAAGTTGTTTGGGTCCCAGATTTTACATGAAAGGGCGGATCTTTGGTTGATCCGATCTGATCTCTCCGACTTTCTATATCTTGCGGACCAAAATCACCAATGAATGGTCTAATCTAGCGTCCAAATATGCTCTACTTTAGTCGTTCGCCGTATACCATTACTTTTTTTTTTTTTTTTCTAACTGTCCTTTCATGTGATTAAAAGTGCATTTCTTCAGATACTGGTGTCATTCAAGCTACTGCTTTTGATTGAGTAATCACCAAACTTAACGGAGCTCAGTTAAACGGTTTGGATCAAATAATCGATGGGGTCGTTCATGCCTTACATCGAGGTTGACACAAATTGCAAGGTTTGATAGCGTTACTGTTTGATTAACTGCAAGGGGTTGGCATGCCTTTTTTACCTAGCTGTTTGCCTGTTTCGCCCATGGCCCATTAATTTATATTTATTGGATGCTCGGAGTCATTGTTGTGAGGTTTTACTGGACGGCTAAGAAAGTCTATCTACATAAGCACTTGGAAAGTTATGATTGATACCTGAGACAATTGGGGCATAATCAATCGACGACCCTTGTATTCTTAGCTGTCGGTTTGAGAAGAACTCTCTAGCATGTTGGCTACTAGGAAAAAGAATTGATATGAATCTTAGGAAAGGTATTCCCACATGTGACTCTCATAAATAAGATAGAAACCACGCTTGCAACAATAAGAGAGTAAAAGGGTAAGGACTTAAACCACATTAAGTGCATTAGAAGTGATGATCAATGGGTATTAATCAAAGATGATGAGATCAAATATAGATATAATCGTAGGATTATAATATTTGACATAAAAGAGGCCTTAACAAAGATGAAATCAGGAAAGGCTTTAAACCTCCATGCATACTAATAGAGGTTTGGAGGCATTTGGGAGATACTAGAGTAGTTTGATTGATAAAGTTATTTAACAAGATTATAAAATAAAAGAAAACGTCGAATGAATGGAAGAAAAGCTTTATTGTACCAATTTATAAGCGTAAGGGAGACATACAGAGCTATACTCATTATTGGGAGATCAACCTTTTGAGCCACACAAACTTTTTTGAAAGTGTGATTGAGAAGAGCTACAACATGAGACAAGTATATTGGAGAATCAGTTTAGTTTCATGCTTGAGAGGTCTACCATAAAATCTATTTTTTTTATTAAAAAATTAATAGAAAAATATAGAGAGAAGAGGAAACAACTCCACGTGGTCTTTATTGACTTGAGAAAGCTTATGATTGGGTTTGTGGAGAATTAATATGGAGGGAGTTGGGCTAGAAAGGAGATTCGTGTGTGTGTGTGTGCGCGCATTGACAAATGTTAAGACTACTAAAATAGAGACCAGGGATTTTCCTATTACTGTAGGGTTGCATCAGCAATTAGCATTGAGCCTGTATCTTTTTATGTTGGTTATGGATTAATTAACAAAACATCTGCATGAGAAAATTTCATATTGTATGCTATTTGCAGATGATATATTTTTAATTGATAAGATAAGGGATGACGAAATACAAAGTTAGAGTTATGGAGAGAAGCATAGAACATACAAGATTTAAAATCAGCAGAATTAAGACAGAGTATATGGAATGTAATTTTAGCAAGGAAAGGGGAAGTGGAGCACCAGTAAAGATTAATAATCAAAAAGTTCCCATAAAAGACCATTTTCGCTACTTAGAATTGATGATTCATAAGAGTAAAGAGATTACGATGGAGGTTATCCAAAGAATCCAAGCGGGCTGGAACAAATGGAGATGAAGATGTTAAGATGGATAAGTGGCAAGATAAGAAAAGATAGATTAGAAATAAAAATATTAGAGAAAATATAGGAGTAGTACCAGTAGGTAACAAGATGAGAGTGATTACATCTAGATGGTTTGGATGTGTCCAACGAAAATTGAAAATGGCACCAATTAGGAGTGAGGCAATAAAAGTTGAAGGTTATAAAAGGGCAAGGGGAAAGCCCAAAAGAACATGAATGGAAGTGTTGAGAAAATTTTAAAAACTTTGAAAGTAAATGAAGCCATGATATTTAATAGAAGGAAATGGAGGAACAAGATTCATATAGTCAACCCTTAATTGGGATAAGGTCTTGATGATGATGATTCAAGGCTTAAATTCAGCATAAGTTAAAAGCTACAAAAGCACTTAATTGCAACTAATAGAGCTATGCTATCTCATTTTCCCTCAAAAGTTACATAAACTTGTCCCTTTTTGTCACTTCAATCTTAACCATCCATTTGTGAAAGAAATATTTGGCCCCAGAGCCTAAACTCTTCCTCTTAAAAGGACATGAATTGTTGCAACTAATATAAATAAGCAACTCTATTGCTTCCCCTGTAAGCCCTAAGGTCATCCATTCCTCTTTAAATGCCAAAGGCTTTTGGAAGAGAAAAACTTTTACTTCTTTTCTTCTTATTAGTTTCTCTCTCTCTCAAAGGGGAGCTTTGGCGTAACGGTAAAAGTTGTCATCATGTGACCTTGAGGTCATGGATTCAAGGCGTGGAAACAGCCTCTTGCAAAATGCAAGGTCAAGCTGTGTACTTTAGACCCTTGTGGTCTGCCTCTTCCCCGGACCTCGCATAGGCGGCAGCTTTGTGCACCAGAGCTGCCCTTTGAATTTCTCTCTTTCCCTTTGAAATTCCAAAGAAAGTGAAAGTACCAAATCATGGCAGTAAAGATAAATTGAAGAGATAAAAGAGCAAAAGAAGAGAGAAATGATGTTAAACAAAAGAAGATTGGATGAAACTATCCATTCGAGGAGGGAAGCATGACTAGATGGCCACACTAATCACAAGCCATTGCCTTTCATTGTTATCAATTCTTTATAAAGAAATAATATTTGCTGTAATTGTAGAGTTGTCGCCATGTGACTTGACGGTCATAGGTTCAAGGTATGGAAACAGTCTCTTTCAAAAATGCAAGATAAGGCCCTATACTATAAATTCCACGTGGTCTGTTTAATCTTAGGAACTCATATGCACAGGAGTTTTGTGCACGGGGGCTACCTTTTCTTTAATTTATAATAATTTTTCAGTGCTATACAAAGTTTCCTTTACAATGGTCTTACTAATTTCATTTCTTCATAAAAGGCCATCTTTTTCGCTACAACTCATTTCGATACAAAAGCTCTCTTTCTCATGCTCTCAGCCTATGTTTCTTTATATCATTAACATTGAAGTCTTGAAAAAAGTCTTAAAATACAGAAAGTAGTGATTAAGATCATTAAACTGCTTATTTTTTTTGTAGATCACCTAATTTTTGCACAATAAAATATGATGAATGGTTTAAATCTTCTTAATTTTTTTTTAGAAAACAGCGGGGAGGACTCCTTCTACACCTTGAGCGAGGACTCTACCAGAAGCGGACTAGTATAGTTGAGTTTGCAGTGTAATTTGCTACCCCAGATTTTGTTATCCTCAAAATTTATTCCGGAGGCATATAATTATCAAAAAGCATGCTGCTCTCCTAGAAGGATGGCCATAGTGTAACGGTAAAAATTATTGTTGTGTGACCTTGAAGTCATGGGTTTAAGGCATATAAACAGCTTTTTGTAAAAATACAAGGTAAGACTATATTATAAGCCCTTGTGATCTTCTCTTTTTTCAGACCCCACATAAGTTAGAGCTTTGTGTACCGGGCTGTCCTTTCTTATGCTGCCGTCCTACCCTCTTAACGGCAATAGACAGGAAATCCGTTCTGAAACTAGAAAGATGAAGTTGCCAAGCCTAAGCACCCTCAATATAAAGCTAGAGAAGCGCCTCAATTTTGCACGAAAGCGAGTATATTAAATGATCGAATCCGTACATTTTATTTCTCTAGATTTAGTTATTATAAAGGAGAAATATGATGATTAAACGATTCCAAAATTCTATAATAACTTCTTTTTGTGGTTGAACTGAGACAATTGTTCATACAAAATTATTTTTCAAAAGTTATAATATATATCACTTAATAGCTACTATTTTAAATAAATAAAATCCAAATCCTGATAAAACTAGTTTAACGGGTCAGATCATCCAAAATTGGGTCTCATCATAAAAAGTGGTCCTCCGTATATGGACTCTCCTATAGGGTGCGTTCATTTAGCATTCCACATCGAGTCGGAACTTGGAATGACCATGTACCGCCAATAGAATCCATTTCCTGTCCTGATCTCCCGTTACAGGGTCAATTGTGTAATTCCCACTCATTCAGAAACTTCTCTTCAAAGAATAAAAAACGCGTGCCCGAGCCTACAACTCGCCAAGTCAGCACAGCCATAATCCAACGGGAGTGATCTCCGTACGAGCAATCTCCAACGTAGATCCAGACCGTGTATGCTACGTCAGCAGAACCTTCGGCTAGGAATCTTAAACCCGTTCTGTGTGCGTCTTGTTTTCCGAAGCCCCGTCTTAAATACTGCCTCTTCCGATTCCCAAAAATTTCACCATTTGACAAAGACCTTCTCCCATCTCGAAGCAAAAATCTTCTATCTTTCCCGCGAATTTCCTATCGTTTTTTTTTTTCGCCATTTCCGGTTAATCTCCAATCAATCTCCGACTTCCAGAAGAAGGTTCTTCAATGTCGGTTAGTATCTCTTTGTTCCTCTCCGATCTGTCAAGTTTTAGTTTGGAAAACAATAATATAGTCAGGGTTTTTGGAGCATGTTTGGTAGTGATTCTAGTAAATCATGTACTATTGGAATGATTCTGTGATCTAACTGTTATGGAATTCGTTGTAATTGTTAGAAGAATGATCTGTTACTGTTTTAATTTGCAGTGTTTTGGGAATTCATTGGAGAAATCAATGAATAGATTCATTCGTGGCGGATTTTGGGAGTTAAACACCTCGTAGTCATGTTGTCTTTATTGATGAGTGGAACTGTAGTTGGAAGTGAATGATCACCTCTTTGAATGTTGTGGTGAAAGTTAGGGAGCTTTGTTGTGGATTGTGTGGCGATCTGGAGTAGATTTGTTGTATATTTGGATCGTCTGGACTGGTTTGTCTTTGAATAGTACAGTTTGAGTCTTCAATAGCAAAATTTTCTGTTTGTATTTCAAACAGAAGCCAAAGTTAGCTTGGTAAGGATAATGAAGCGGCCAGAAACATCTGGTTGATGTTGCAGTTGACAAGTTCAGTTCTTCCTTTAAAGTAGAGCGGAGAAAGGATTGTAGTCTGATTAGACTTGGGCTTCTCAGTTATTAGACTAGATGTGCTTCTTTCATGATAATCAAATCCCACTGCTTCTCCTGTTGATGAATTCTGGAAACATGTATCGACTTAATGAGAATACAGCATTAGATTTTTCTTCTACCAGTTAATTGCACTAGAACCCTAGCATCCTCTAAGCTTGCTTAAGTGACTCTCAACATAATGGAGCCCCATGGATACATCCTCATTATCTGTCACCTTGCCATCTACTTTTAGCTCCACATGTACACAAGGTTTCCCTGGATATTTGGTTATTAAAGACTGCTCACAATTCCAAACTATCCAGCGTACTCTGTAACTGAGAATAAGATTACAGTGCCATTCTCCCATGTGATTTCAGTTCACTGTATGGAAGCAAGTTTTAGTTTGGTTTCTTCAACAAGAGGCATATGTACGTGCATGTAAGAATGACACTGTTTTCTTTGTTTTCCAAAATGGTCCATGGGGGCACTCCATACCACAAATACTTGGCATTAACTGTAGGGATTTTATTTCCATAACACTTCTAAATGAAAGAAGGATGGATTCTCTTAGTATATGGTATAGATGTGTAGATGAAAATACTTCAGTCTAATAGACTTAATGATCTGGTACCTGCTCCCTTATAGCCCTGGCAGTATACTCTAGTACTTGTGTGGTCCCAAGTCTTGGTACCATCTTCACAAGAGGTGCTTGATAAATCATTAGGTTAAGGATCCTTACAATATCAAGAGAAAACCTGAATGAAAATCATGGGGGGTGTCCTGCACTTGATAGAGGTAGTAACAGCTGTAGATTTCTGACATTTTCATTTTACACAGGATCCAAGTCTTGAAACGACTTTGAGTTGATTAGGATAGGACTGAATCCAGCAAAGTGCAGCAGGATGTCTAGTTGATAATGCTTCATATATTCAAAGGCAGATATCCTCTGCACATGAGTCTATAATTGGTAAAGATGTGTTAGATATATTTCATAATTATACCATACAAAATATATGAATCTTATGATACAAAATTTCATTTCGTAACTATTTATGTGCTTCTTTTACCATATGATTATCCACAACTATTTTTTTTCTTATCATATTCAATTTCATTTTTTGGACACCCTGCTTGTGTTATGATTTCTGTTCTGCTGCAATTTCTCTTCATGAGGGTTAAATTTTATTTTGCATGGACAATGGTGCAAACTAGATGTTTGATCTGCTGGCTGAGTCCTCTTAACTAATCTGCATGTAAAACCAAAAGAGGGTCTCTACTATTGCACTTCTTCTTTGGAATCAAGGATCCTTATTGGAGAGAACAATTAGATGCCTTTGGTAGAAGTCCACTGTATCTACCTTTTTGACATTTAGACAGTTACCACCTCCTAGTTCACTTCAAAGTTTTCTGTAGTAGAGGCTTCAATATTTGTTTTTAGAAGGTTTGGGTACGGGGACTTCTTTCATGGGATGTAAATTGCAACTACCATCAATAACAGAAGAATGGATGGTGTACTGCCTCTTGTGCACCATTTTCAAATCTAACAATCAAGACCTTCAAAAATATGTAAACATCCAGAGGAACTAACTGCCCCATAGTTTGACTTTGTAGATCATATGAGTTGTCACTGGAAAATCTAACTAAATATTCCATATTCACTGCCACTTAGCACGCTTTTCTATAGTGCTGTATTTGATGTGGTCTCTAGGTTTCATCTGTGGTAGTCATTGTGGTGGTTTTTCTAAGTCTTTGTACTACCAAATTATCCCCCTTGGGTCTCATGGATGCTTCCAGAATGCTCTTATCTAATAAAATCCTTTTGATTCTCGCATTTATTGATGTAATTTTCTCCAACCTCCCTTCAAGTACTCTTCGACAAAGTTGACTTTGACAAATTGTAGATTTTGTGGATGTTTAGAGACAAGGGCTATGACATGTAAAGCACTTACAAAAGAAACTTGAATAGAATTTCTGATCCTTCAATCCACCTGAGGGAGGCATCTAGTGACTTGTGGCAGTGCGGAGTTTGATAAGACACATCTATACTTGAAGTTCCAGATGCCACTTAAACAAAATATGATGGGATTAGACAAAAGAAATACAATGGGATTAGATGAAATAAGAAATTGAATTATTTTTTGGATTGGATTTCACTTGACTGTCTACGGCTCCATTGCATGTGCTTGGGGTAGAAGTTGGAATGCACATATGCTCGAAACATTTCCCAAGTAATTGTTTTACGTCTTTAAGTTAGCATGGATCCTTTGATTAGATCCTGAGAAAAATCCGATTGTTGCATGCTGGATCATACATCTATCTATACAGAAAGAAGATACATCCAAATATAGATTCCCGCTATATGCTTTATGTTTGCTCTTTTCATCCTTGTAGGTTTGTGGCACCAATCTTTGATGAAGATTGCTTCCCTCAATTCTTTGCAGTCCTTGTCCATTTGTTTATCAATTTTCCCAGCTGGACTTTATTCTTAAGAACTCCATGTGTTTGAGGGTTCATTAAAAATTAGAACAAGAATACTCATTCCCCGCTCTTCTGCAATTTTTAGCTAGGTCACATCAATACTTCACCTTGCTCCTTCTGATGAGTTCGAGAATCTGTTGGGTGTCAGAGCTGCTTCTCTTTTTCAGTGCATTAGTATACCATCCTTTTTCTGTACCAAGTGACCTGTATACGCTTATTTTCTCCAAATATGCCATTTACTATGCCTGCTGCTTAGATCTTATCTTCATCAATAACACTATTGTTCCTTCATAGATGTGGCTCTTTGGATGCAAATTTTCGCCCAAGTATGGAATAGTAACCAGGCTTTCACTAGAACAAAATGGCATTCATTTAGAATCTCATAGCTGGTTATATCTATATCCTCTATGTTTGTTAAGTTACAGACATGTAGACAACAATTTTACTTGACCTTTCGTGATCACTGTTGGATTCACTTGCGTAAGGACAGTAAACTAAGGTGCTTATGAGAGTATTTAGTGTATATTGGCTGTTATTACAGGCACAAATTGCTACAAGATAGATGAAAGCATTGAAGCAGCAGTTTATTTGGAGAAACCATATTAAGCAAGGGAGGCAAGAACAGAGATACACAACTGAGATGGTCACAAAGACAAGAAAACAAAAACATGAGCAGTCACGAAACAGAACAAGCACAAAACCTCACAACATGAATTGCAGGTTCATTCAATTTGTGACATGTTTGTAATCATGAACTAGTCAATGATAGATTGTGCTGCTCTTTTTACATAAGCGTAAAATCCTTCCTAGATAAACCTTGTTAAGAAATAACATCATCTTATCATTTTAAATTACTGAAGACTTGTATGCTCTTTTGGATAGTTGTCAGTTATACAAGGTTTCTATTGATTCTTTTTTCCCTTAAATAGGGCTGAACAAGATTACCAGATGCACTGCTATATTTCTTATTGAATGATGTGATAATTCTTGTAGAATAACCTGCATGCGACTAAACTACAGAATGCAGTCCCTTCATTCTGATCTTTTGTTCTTGTCATTACAGATTAGGACAGTGAAAGTCAGCAATGTTTCTTTAGGTGCGTCTCAGCAAGACATCAAGGAATTTTTCTCATTTTCTGGGGACATCGAATATGTTGAAATGCAGAGGTTAGTAATGTTTAATAATTTAACAGTTTGCACAATTCTTTTGGCCTGAATATCATTCTTGATCATATCTTTTTTTGCAGTGGTGATGAGCGGTCTCAAACTGCATATGTTACATTCAAGGATACACAGGGGGCAGAAACTGCACTACTTCTTTCGGTGCACTCAGTTCTTAAGACTTGTTCTAATTTTCTGAATTACATCTCCATTTGAAATCCAAATTGTTTTTGTCTCTCTTGTTTCCTTATTTACTTTCAAATAAAGTGTAAGTGTTTATGCTTTGGAATGAGACATTCATTCTTTCTGGTGAGATATAGTAATTCTACTTATGGAGGAAAAAAAGCATGTCAAATGTCTTTGAGATTAGCTACCTAGTGTAAATTTTGGCCCCAACTGGCTGAAGGATCAGTGTGTAAGAAACAACGATGAGAGATGAAAGGGTCTCATCCACATACTTGGGACTTTACCATGAGTTCAGCAGAGGGCTTTATAAAACTTGATTGGACCAGTGTGTTTATTTTGGTTTAGCAGTCAAGTTTTATTTTTGATAAGTGCTTCAGGTGGGAATTGAATTACTTTAAACGCATGTGTGGTGCTGGTGCTTCGAATACGTAAGTATGGGGGGCTTTTTTTTAAGTCTGTCTGTAACAGCGGGCATTTTCCTGTTCTGGTTCTTCTTCTTTTTTGCTTGTTTACATACTTTTACTTTCATTTTGAATCTACAGGCTGTGAGGTATTTATTTCTTACTTTCCAAACTCCTAGCTCTATGGAGTGGTTTTTACTTCAATGGACACCTGAAGATTTTTTGCCCCCAAATTTAACTTTGCTTCTTACAGAAAAGTAGTGGAATGTCCACATGTATTCTCAAAGTTCCCTCTCTGCCACAGATCTTATTTCACATGGATGCTCCAGTAATTAGTGTTGTCTCTTGGTGCCCTGACATAGCAAGAATCCTTTCTCCTGTTCCAAAAGATTTTCTGTGTTGGTTTTCTTTTGTAGAAATTGGGTCAGTTATTTTATTCATTAGTTAAACATATGGTTATTTTAGTTTTCTAAAAGCAGGGAATCTTCTGTGAATTCTGCTTGCAATTTTTTTAAAGTTCTATCGGATCGACTTTCTTTATATTTATAATGAGAAAATTCTTTCTGGTGCTACAGGGAGCTACAATTGTTGATCTGTCAGTGACCATAACACCAGCTGTTGATTACCAGCTTCCACTGGCTGCTTCAGCTCCACCTGCTGTAGGTCCTTTCTATGTATTTTCTTCGCGCTTCCTCACCGCATCACCCCATTTCACCGTCTTTCTTACATGATTGTTGCACATCTCTCAGGCAAAGGAAAACATAGGTGCAGAATCTGCTGTACAAAAAGCTGAAGACGTTGTCACCAGCATGCTGGCCAAGGGCTTCATCTTGGGCAAAGATGCTGTCAACAAGGCAAAAGCTTTTGACGAGAAGCATCAGTTCACATCCACGGCCACTGCCAAGTTTGTTTCTCTCGACAGAAAGATTGGGCTCAGTGAGAAGATGAGCATGGGCACATCGGCTGTTAATGACAAAGTCAAGGAGATGGATCAAAAATTCCATGTCTCTGAGAAAACTAAATCAGCCTTTGCAGCTGCTGAGCAGAAAGTCAGCAGTGCTGGTTCTGCTATCCTTAAAAACCGGTATGTACTCACTGGGGCTTCATGGGTTACTGGTGCCTTCAATAAGGTTACAAAGGCAGCTGGGGAAGTGGGATCAAAGACAAAAGAGAAGGTTGTAATGGCCGAGGAAAAACAAAAGAAGGCAATGGTAGATGAATATGCACAGGTTCATCTGTCTGACTCTCCGAAAACCCCGTCAGGTGAGCATTCCTCCAAGCCTCCACCTGCTGAGGGATTGATTCTTTGAGGGCATAAACTTCTGTAAATATTCTTGTCCAGAGTGTGGATTCTGTCACCAGATTGATCTGCCTTTATTGATTTTAGTTTGGAGGTGATGAATGTATAACAGTAGGACGGCATTTCCCCATTGTTTGGATAAGATTTTTCTTCCCAACTAGATTTTCTTTTTTACACAACAAATAAGCATAATGCTCGTGTCCGTTTACCTTTTTGCTAGTCTCCGGACCTGTGTCCCAGAATTCCAGTTACCGCTGTAAGCCGAGGAGACCTGACACTGAATTAATCTTCGACTGCTTAGCATGTGATTTGACAAACCGTTGTGTTTTTGGCTTCTGAATTCTCCTGCTGCTTCATTTAGCAATCTGAATGACCACCTGCATTGCCCTAAAGTTTTGGGATTACTGGTTGTGAGTTCATCCTTGTGTTGGGAAACCACAATGGACAGTCCATCATGTAGTCTTGAGGATCATGAGAAAGAGATGCCTGAAAGAAAGAGACCCTAAGAACCCCTAAATTAGGAATTGCCAGGAAAACCTTTCTCTAACTTCACCAGTGAATCTCTCTGATCCATTCTTCAGCTCTCCCTGATCATTTTTACTGAACCAGAGAGGGCGTCATATGAATACCTCCCTGCTTGAAGTAAAATTTAGTTTACAATGGAAATCAAGCCTGGCAGATAATACCTGCATTGCATGGTTGACCATTTACTCCCATTTTCTTTTTGGCGGGTTGTTACAATTCCCAAAGATGCTATCAACAGCCGGACAGGTAAGTGCAACTTAAAGACAAAGCTACCACCATCAAATCAAGGACTGCTGGTAGTGCCCCCCTCACTTTGATGGTCCTGGACCACCTGTCTTAATTGTACCAAGTCGCCTATCTTATCAACACTACTAAAAGTTCCCTGTTCATCTGTATGGTTGGCCATTTCTTTTTGTAAAATTCTCCAGTTTAAACGATCCACTTTGGCTTTGTTAATCCCCATGGTTACTCGATCGGACCATTTCTTATTGTGAAAATCCCCAGTAAAATGTTCCATTTTTTTGGCTTAGCTAATCACGCATACTAGTTCTTTGGGCACAAGGATGGCTGCAAAGTTGGGATTCGGGAACAAGTCAGCACTTAGCAAGGCCAAAAATTATAAAATTCGGCATATAATTGGCAAAAAAATAGGAAAAAAAAAGAGATTACAAGGATATAAGTTTTTAATCTATTACTTTTCACTTTCGACTAGATGTACAGATGATATTTGAGCATTTGATAAATTATTCTTTGAACTTGTGTTTAATACTTTAATTTTATAAATTTATGTTTAATTTAGTAAACCCAGAATTGGAATTTAAGTAAGAACTTCTAAATTATTCTGCCAAAATGGGGAGATAAAATAGCCGGGTGGTTTCAAAAAAAAAAAAAAGTTCAATTATTCAGAATTTTTTGTAGCCATACACAAGACGGCAACTCCAAGTGAATATAGCCTAAACTGGCTCAAGCCAAGCCACCTAAACTCCTCTTTCCCATCCACCTGTACTAGGATTCACGTTTTGGTCCCAGCCAGGACCATTTCATGTGGGTTTGGCCGCACCATAACAGGTGGAACTTGCAGTCCCATCACAAAGCAAAAGCCATGAGGTTGCCAATTTCTCTTCCCTGTTCCATTTGCACTTTCCTTTCTCTTTTTCATTGCTTTTAGCCTTCTATGGATTCTGATGCCTCTCAGCTTTGCATTTCTCTTTACCCACTATCTTGTTCTCTCTTATACTTTATGTTTTTGGAATCCTTTTCAGCATGTAATCATACATGGCATAAGCAAATATGTGCTCCAATTTTGTGTCTTACATGGAAAATGACAGGAGGACCTCACCTTCAGACTGCCATACACACTAGCCATGTGTTCCCAATGTAGGGATAATTTGGTCACTGTACCAGTTGATTTGGCTTCAGAATAATCAGCTAATGAGTAATATACACAGTCAGAGGGCCAACTTAGTTTACTATTGGCCTAATCAAATAATCAAATCATAAAAGAAATCCATTTCGTGGACGACAGAAATTCAATTCCAGAACGAACAAAGCCGTTTGAGAACGAAAGGAACCGGTTTTCATGACGTTTGAGAAATGTATCCTTAAATCATTCTCCGTCACCCTTTGATTTGTCCAATTAATATTTTTCAAGTGCTCATTCTGCCAATAATAGATGGTAGATTTGATAACTGACACTCAATAGGTTTTTATATATACACTCTTTCCATAAGTATCCCCAGATTACGCCCTACTCAACTTGCACCATTGCTAAACATTTTGAATAATTGAAGATTTTTTAAAAGTCTTAACTTTTTGATCTCCCAATTTTTCCATGAATAATTTACTAGTTCTTTCATAATTCTAGTTTTGTGTAGATTCAATGTCTTAAACATGAATGTATAAAATTAAACCCAAAATTGAATAGATTATTAAATTCTCCAATATTATTTGTAGATCTAGCTAAAAATACAAAATTAAATTCATATATCCTTGTGATTTTTTCCCTTTTTTATAAATATTTTTCCAATTTAACGATTTTTTTTAACTATGGTAGGAAGGGGCAAAATGAACCCAAATGGAGCTTGCTTGCACTTTCACTAACTAAAATGCCAAAAAGTCTAGAAAAACCTCTTAATCTCACAACATATTCTTTGCTGCTAAGTTTATTCGTGTCATTCAACGGCCCAATAGGAATATCTGAAAAGTCCGATGAAATTGTTGGCAGATTTGACATCTAGAAGTTATAATCACCATTAATTTTTATATCCATGGCCCACCATGCAAAATGCAGGAAGGAATCCTGATTTGATTGACTAACCACATGATTTAGACCCCAATAAAGCAGATCCACGTCCATTGATTTCGACCCTGATATTACTTTACTTGGTCCCACCAGTGCATACATTGCATTCTGATCTACAATCATTTGAAAGTGGTGGGACCGGTGTCGATGAATTTATATTCATCTTATCAATGGACCCAATCATCGAATTTACAGTGATCGGTCATCGCCGATTATCCTCGACTTCGTACTCTTTCTTACGTCATGATTAGAGGCAGGATTAGATTGGTAGAATAACACGGATTTGTTTAAGAAACTTGGGCATACCACCATGCGATGTGTTAGGAGAGAGAAAACCAAACTACTAAAGTACGTTTTTATTTATGAGGTAACTAAATTATCTCTAATTCATGGATTAATTTTCAATTATTATCAACATTTGATAGCTATCGACCAATTTTCACCATCTGGATCTTGATTATCATAAGCTTACACAATGGGTCCCTTGATTTGCTGATTCATCCGACGATGAAAGATGGTTTGTTTGAATTTCCACCCTTATATCTTAGTTATTTGACAAAATTACCTCAAATTTATGTATTTTTGCTCCTGAAAGTGACCTTATTTCCATGACATTTCAGAGCTTGAATATGGTGTCGGTGAGGAGACCAATATAGAAATGGGTGGATACGATCGGGTCACGAGATGAACGGTCCGGATGATCGAGACCGTCGTCCTCACATGTAACTCCAAACCATACGAAAATCTGTTCTACCGTGGACCAGATACGAGGAATTCAAGGACTGCGATAGTGGGTCCCACTTCAAAATGTGGGCCCGGCTTACAAATTGCATTTCAATCAAGCAGGCTGAGTCACCTGATCCATTCACGGACTCAATTATTGCCCTTCTCATTCTGGACAAGCCCGGCGGAATAATTACAGCATTTTAAAATCCCCAACGGCAGCTTGCTGTCGACCGACACTAGAGTGGTGACACGTGTCCTGGCAACATGTACAAAACCAGCCTACTAAGACAGAACCCGTGATTACAGTAACCAGCGCCGACCGAGATCAGATAAGCTGATCTCGGCCGTTAATCTTGAGGACTCATTTTTAGGCCGTTAATTGAATTATCTAGGGTCCCAAAATATCAGATTGATCTCGGTAGAAGATTGAATTCTTCGATGAAAGCGTTTCATGCGTGTTTTAGGCCTTTAAATTGGCAGAATTCAACTTGGAAAGTATAAAATGATTTTCATGGAGGATTCTTTTTCATTTTCCGTCTATTTTCTGTCAACTAAATTGGCAATCCTTAGGGGCACCCCTGGGATGAGATTTTTAACACTTGCCATCTTGAGAGGCCAAATTCGATGAATGAAATGCACATCCACCGTTGATCTGCAGTTATATCCACGCCTGAAGTATAATTAGAACACTAATGAAAGGTCTTGATCCTTATACCACAAAATTCTAGCATTTTGCCACGAATTATACCAATATGCCTCGACATTCTTAGGACATATTAGAAGCCCTCTTTACTTCCTAAACATTCATTAGACGGGGTCAAATGCAAAATTAGGTCGCTTGATGAGTTGATGTTTGGGAATTTAAGGACATGGCCCACCAAAATAGGTGTGGGTCCTACAGATTACTTATACCATTGACTGAGAGAATGTCCAAACAGTGAACGGATCATACTTATCGCTAGAACTAATCAGCCATTAATATTATAAGAACTAATACAAGAAGGCATGATCAGAACCCTTCTTTTTTTGCAAATCAACGGTTAGTAAAAGAAGTAAATAAGAACAAGCAATTCGATCAATTTACACAAAATTATATGACCACGTGGGTCGTTTCGTACCATTGGCATACTGGTTAAAATAATTTTATTTTACTTGATCGAATTGCTTGTTCTTATTTTAACCAAGAAATTACATAAAAGGGACCTATATTTTTCTCCCGACATCCATCGACAGGGAAAGACAGCCTTCGGAAGGCGCCTAGAACTACCCCACCATTCAACTCCAAGGCTGCAAAAAATCATCGAAAGTGAAATCCAATCTCCACCGTACATCTCCTACTTCGACCGCAAAGGGTAAGCCACGCGATATCAATGACTCTCAGTATTGCTCGCCAGCTGGCACTAAGTCGCTGCCCTTTTGACAGCAATTGTTAGATCCAGCTGGCTCGAAGTACGGACGGCGCAGCTCGCGTCCGAGATGCTTGCGTTAGAATCCAACGCCATTTACTTCCCCCCTCCCCCCCACCTCTCTCCGGCTCCCAGTTAGATAGCAGGAATTGATTTCTAGGAACTATAAATTCAGAGAAAATATATTTTTTCAAGAAAAAGAAAATTCCAGTTCGACGATGAACGTGCGAGTAATAAGACGAACCAGATTAACAGCAAACAAGTGGCGATCGCTGGGAACAGGAGCCGATCACACGTGAGAATCGAATATGGCGGTATTTTACATGCGCGGGGAGATCCGCACGGCTGGAAAACGGAAAGAAAGGAGAAATTCCGGTAATGCGGGTTAGAAATTCCCAAATTTTCTGTGAAGATTGTGATTCAATGGACGAGCTCTCCTCGCTCTCGTTCCGGGAACTTCCTGCAAGCTCCGATGACCATGAATCGCCAAAACATCTCCTTTTTCTAGCCCCAATAATCCATCGATTTCAGTAGCATCTGTATACAAGTAAAACCAGCAAAAATCAACAAGAATAAGCCAAAAATCTGCCAATCCGCAAACAAGCAAAAAAGTAAAATCAGCAATAAATTAGCCAAAAAAGGCACCAAATCATCAAAATCTTGATATATTGAGCTGCATTGTACCTTTTGAATCGAAAATTTGCCCTTGAACAGTAGTATACTTCGAATCTGCAAGTAAAACAACAAAAATCTATCAAAATCCGTCCAAAAACAGCAAGAAATCGAGCGAGAAAGTCAGAGAAAGAGAAATCAGACGGATTTCTCTCACCATTATATGAAGGATCGTAAGAAACGAGGTAGAGAATGAGGAAGCAGAAGAGTGTAAGAACTGGAATCAGATGAATGAATTTCTCTGTTCTTGAACTCGAACGAAGCGGCTTTTCTGCTTTCTTCTCTTCCTCTTCTACTTCTTGCCTCTTCTTCTCATTCTCGTCTAGTATCCTCTCATCCTTGTCGCCATGGATTTGGAGCTTCGAAGTTGGAGAACCTAACGATTGCCTCTGCATTCTAGAGAGAGAGAGAGAGAGAGGGAGGATTTTCTTTCTCTAGAATGGAGATTTTTCTTTCTTTCTCCGGCTTTTATTAGCCACCGTCAGTTTTATGGCGCGATATTTCAGCGGCTCCTTTTCCGTTACGATATTACTTCCTTTTCGAGGGTGGAATTATATGCCTAGTGTTTTGGGTACTTTCCACCCATAGGAAATATGTCTGACATGTGAACGGAGAAGTCCAGGTGAAACTTGACTTGGCTTGTGGGACCCACTCACTGGACCTCAACTTCATCTCATCCGCAAACTTTTAACATTAGCCAGTCTGAAAATTATTTCTAGCCATCGATTAGTAATAGAGGATCCGGATTAAGTCCGTTGTTAGTGGTCCTTAGTCCAAAGAGAGTAAGTTGACTTTAGATGAGATGAGATGGGCCACGTCAATGTTAGGGGTGGTTGAGCTAGACAGAAATGAAGTGATATCTCCTTATCTCACTAGTAGAGGTGCTTGAGATGAGTTGAGATAAAAACCATCTCATCCCATCTCACTATTAGTTGAGATGAAATAAAAATCCCTATCTCAACTGAGTTGATTGTCAGTAGTTCGCATGATACTGCAGTTCAAACTTCATTTTCTTGGAAGTGTGTCCGTTTTTAGTGACATGCCAACATATCTCCTTGGACTCATTTCAACCCATGTCATCTCAACTCAACTCAAACCAGCTCGTGTGACATGCCGAGTTTAGGTCATCTCAAACCAGCTCAAGGCAGCTCACTCCATCCGTAAATCACAACAGGTCCACAGACGCTATGTTAGGGTGGTGAGTATCAAAACCAGGGCCCGTGAATACTGGCTGCCTCGCGGCATGATTTTGGAATGTATACTAATATAACAGTTAGGCTTGGCTGGAAAACCTTTTTATTAAAAAAAATTATCT
Organism: Warburgia ugandensis; assembly: GCA_035236585.1. Lineage (NCBI taxonomy): Eukaryota > Viridiplantae > Streptophyta > Magnoliopsida > Canellales > Canellaceae > Warburgia > Warburgia ugandensis. Next base: position 2,801,822 of record CP141131.1, on the reverse strand, counting down.
CGGGATAAGAATAAACAAAACGCCGATTAATCATTTCATCGAACCTTAGAATCTACTAGAAGCTCTCACTTTAAAGGCGCATTACGGGCTCCGATTGGACCCACGTGTTTGATGTCAACCTCATCTTGATCCTTCATCCGCAAGCCAACGGCTTTTACACCAGCCTAGAAGTACTCAACTATGAGCAATTCCAACTCTCTATCTACAAATCCATCAATCAAACGGTTAAGATCATCTTATGATTGTGAGATTTGGGTCATCTTGAGAAGGGGAAACCCAACACCGTGGTTTGCCTTTGGATGATCAGAGCCGTTCATCTCATAGCTTCATTTTTACATGGCCAGTGAACATCTAAAAAGCTCGCCAACAAAAGCCACAGTTTTTGGATGTTATAATCTTTCGATCGTCCCATTTTTTATTTATGAGACGTCCCAAGCCTCAATTGATAAGATGAACGGGTCAGATTGAGGTTTTAAGTCCTAATCTGATCAATGTTTGTTAATCACATATCCCAGGTGATGTAATCGACCGTCCAGATTGCTTCAAATCACCCCAATTCATGTGTTAAATGGTACCCATACCTTGAGATGGGCTGGCTGCCTTGACTTTCGCATTTTCTTCTTCTCGAGGTTTTCTTCGGGAAGAGACAAGGCTTCACCTTAAAAGAAAGCCAACCACAACCGGGAGCGTGGTGGTGGGCCCACTCAATTGCTGGTCAGAGACTTGGGCCACAATCAAAGTCCCCCGACGGCGACTGGTTTTGGTTCTGGTGCCTTCATAAGCCGACCTTTATGCTTGGAGTTTTCACACATGCACCTAAAACTATAGGTTTTTCCAAATAAAGGCCTAAGTTTGAGGAAAATATACAAATATTAAACCTGTTTAACCTAAGTTCTTCCCTAGGTTTAGACGATATATTTTATGGTGCAATTTGCAAACTTAGTTCTAAATGTTTGGATATGGGCATCAATCGGCATGGTTGCAAGATGCTGAAACATTTGTGAAGGGAGGTGTGTGCGAGGACCCAGGTATCTGGAGTAGCCAGGTATCCAACTAGTTCATCTTCTTTGCTACATTTAAATGTCTAATGGATCAAAACACCTGTATTGGTTGAATGTAAGTCTAAAATTTCTGCTAGTATTTACTAGAGTTTTAGCACGACTTACCAAATGCTAGCGTTCTGACCCATGAGACATCTAAAGGTGGAGCAAAGAGATGAACGTCGGGTCAGGTATGGGCTCACATGCACGTGCATTGGACTAAACTTGCCCAACACGGACTTTGGCTCCATTGACTAGTAAACCTAGAACTTGTTAAAGAATTATGGCGGGGGGGTTAAATGGACAAGGGTGACTCGAGCTAGTAGTAATTAGTGACCATTTTACAATCATAAGAGGCCCAATAGCTGATGCGAAGAACGTGTGATTGAAGCTGAAGGAGATGATCTTCTCATAGAGACAAAGGGGTTGCATGGTCATTATATCCATCTCAAAACAATCAAACCATATAGGTCCCCCTTTTTTAGTGATCCAAGCAGTTCCATCTGCTTTGCACGCGCTGTCTAGATGCCCAAGTCCTGCCCCTAATTCTCGTCTACTAGATGATCCTAAACCCTGCATTTTTTTTTATTTTTTATTTTATCTCATGGAGGTTTGGAAACTAAAAAAGGACAGCCCTGATTAACGAAGCTCCTGCCTATGCTGAGTCCAAGGTTAAAAACTCATTCTCTTAAAGATTCTAAAGGTATATGCTGGCATTTGACACCCTAAAATGAAATATCTCTCTCTCCCTCCCTCTCTTCAAGGTGGGGATGGGCAAAGTGCATGAATTTTTTGGGTGGCCTGTGTGTGGTCCGCACTCGTATGAAAGAGATATGCGTGTGTGTAATGCTAGGTCGCTGTAAGAGAATGAGAGAGATTGAGACGTAGGAAAGCAAAGGTTGAGGCTTTTAGCCTCCTCCTCCTCCTCTCACATTATAATACGATCAGATGGCAGATTCTTTCTTCTATATAGATATAGGCATGATAACCAAACCACACAAACTCCTATCTCTCTTCGTGCGTACGTATCCTATTACACATATTTGATCTTAACTGTCACATCTTGAAACAATGAAAGATCTGACTGCAACAACATTGTACTATGTCGTGGGTGCTGATCTACACGGTAATGCTCTACCTAACGCTGGCGCGGGTTAGACAAAGACTCTTGTTGACATTGCCTAATGAGAAATGTGTCACAGAAGGAGCTTCAGGCTCGAGAAGTAGGAAAATATACCATGTAGTTCTACACAAGGATGGGTTTTCCAATTTTGGCTAAATTGTCTAACGGAGTTGGTGGAGAAAGAGAAAGCTCGTGGCGCGTACCGACGGCCTCTAACGTGTTCAAATTTCTCCAAATATAGCCCGTAAGCGGATCTAACGATTTGCAGCAACAAAAATCTGGCCCCACTTACCATGCACAAACTCTTCGTCGGATCAACCAAGTATCTCAGCCATTGACTAAGTAAATGTTCATTTCAAGGTAATCGATGCAAAATGCTTGAAAAAGAGGGAAAGAAGGAACAATTTGTCTCAATAATTACAAGAAAACAATGAGGGTAAGAAAATGGAATTTGCCTTCAACTTTTCAGTAACGGGAGTACATAACATGCCTTGATCGACACATTTTCTAAGTCGCCGGAGCCTCTTGCAAAAATGCAAGGCAAGGCCACATACTATAGACCCTTGTGGTCAGCTCCTTCACCGGATCCTGCATATGCAGGAGCTTTGTGCACCGGGGCTACCCTTACGTTGAATTATTTTAAAAACTCCAAGTTATTCGTCATGCTGAGAATGTCTTGGATATGATAGATGCAAAATGGATGTTCATGGGAGTATTTTATCATGTGTTTTCTTGATATAAAACAAGTAGTTAAGATCATCAAAATACATTGATTTATTATGTGGTGCCTATTTTACGACATGGCGAACGACTTAGATCTTTCTTTTAACAAAATTCACCTTGCATGTCAAAAAGGCCGAGGTCCCACTCGTACCCCGACTCGTACAAGAAATTAGGTTTTTTTTCAAAAGCTTAGGGTTTAAAGGCTTTTGCTATTAATTACTCCAAGAAACATTTCCTGTTAAATATAATTTGTGGTAAAATCAAGAATTTCCGTCCAAATATCTTAGCGCAATTGTTGAACACCAAATCTCAACAAAGGGACAAGTAGAGGCTCTTGAACTAAAAGCGATTAAGGAATAAGACAAGGTGACCCTCTTTCTGCTTATCCATATTGTAACTATCATTGCAAAAGCACAAACGGATAAAAACCTACTCCTTACTTTTTCCCTTTTTTTTTTTCTTTTTTTTTACGTTGGCCATTATTTTATTATTTTAATAATTTAATATGATTGAGTAATACTATAATGCTTTATCTACATCAAACATAAAGCATCTTGAACAGAGTTTGCGTAAGAAAAAAAAGAAATTATAAAAAGTTGGATCATGTATTGACTCACCAAGTTACATCAACCCTATTGTTCTTTGCCTATTATTTAAGGAAAAATCGTACATAAAACCCTGTACTTTTTGAAAATTTTCAAACATACGCTGAACTTCAAATTACTGCAATTGCACCCTGTGCTAAAATATCATTCTCAATTGTGCCCAAAGGCCACCCAGCAGTTAGGCGTTAACAGAAATCCATCTCTCTCTCTCTCTCTCATTTCATCAACAGAAGCTGCACCCTTGATTACTCTCCCTCTTCACCAATTCAACCATAAACCCATCCCCTCATTAACGGAGAAATTGGCCTTCTTAGCTTCTGTACTCAGAACCGACCATCTCAGAAACCCCAAAACTCCCTCAAAGTCGGGAGCTCCTCTGTTGTCCTGATGGGCAAATATGATCAGGACGAGATGGAGAACTCTGCTGGGTAATGGCTGATATTTCGGGCTTGATCTCAACTTAGTTAATGTCTTGCATTATAGACTCCATTGATGCTTCCAATCATTTCTGGAACTGTGATCATGTTTGTGAAGGTGGGTTCTAACTGGTTCAGGCTTCTCACCAGGTGGGGCTTCTCGTTTCGCCTTCCGCAGTTTCCTGATCGAAGCCATTGGTTTCTGCTTCAAACCGTTGAAACCTTTTGCTAACGAGCTCAGCGGTCGACATGTCAAGAAGCTGATCCAAACCAACACCTCTGAAACTGAACTTCTTGCATAACAGATCAAATTAAGTCAGCAGAAGAAACTGGACAGAGATTGATTGCCTTGATGCAATTGTTCCTTTGAAACGGATCAAAGCGCTTTTCTCGCATCAAAGTTACTCTTCTCCGTTTCTGCTTTTGCTTTCAATGCAACAGTCAGATACCCATTTCAGTTTTTGTTTGAAAAGAAACTGAATTTCTGAAACGTTCTTCTCTTTGGTTTCCCAGGCGTAACATCTCGTCGGCAACTCCCACGACTGCAACAAACAAGTAGAAACCCGAATCGTTCGATTCTGAACACGAAACGCTGGAATGGAGGGTTTCTGCCATTATCTCCCATCTCAGCTGGGCTTAAAGATATTCTCTTACTGTTTATTGTACCACAATTTTGACGATACATGCCAAAGCTGTCGACTGATTTTGGACCGTGGGTCAGATTCCGGCAGGCATAAAACCACTAGCTATATGCCTGTTCGTAAAAATCTGACCTTGAAATATCTCATTCACTATTTATTACCACGTCATATTAAGAAAAGTCACCGTCGGTGGGAAAAATGCAAAGCTCCGATCTTACGCCTGGATCTGACGGCTCGGCGGTGGTCGATTCCGGCACGATATTTACTTTCATGCCGAGTCTAGACCATTGTTTCAATTTTTTTTTTTGATACATCAGCTCCTAGGTCACCGTTTCAACGCTTAACTGGCCAGGTCAGCGATGTACACGTAAGACTTCTTTTAACGCAGTTAACGGCTGGGCGAATCTTGGTAATACTTATTTATAGAGTGCAATTAATAGGGATTCAAAGTTCAGGGTATCTTTGAAAATTCCTTAAAAGTACGGGGTTTTTCGTTCAATTTTCCCATTATTTAACCCTCGGATTGCGTGGGTCAATTGGTTGATGCGTTAATCAAGATTATCATGTTACGATTGCTTTGGTGAGGTTAGACAAGATTTAATACTCCCCAAATGATGAGAAAAGTCCAAGTGGACCGGTCCCTTCTTCAATGATTTGGACCATTTGCTGGCTTCAATCATTGATAAGCTGTGCCCCTAAAATCTGATCTTAAGATTTAGATCTGTTAATTATCAGATTTAAGCAAGAAATAGAGGCTTACAATCTTCTTCTAAGGTGGAATTTAGGGCATAGTTCATCTAGAGTAGAGCCTTGTGGATTAATGGTCTGGATCGGTAATAGGTGGAGCCCAGTTGTACTTTCATTTGCTTATTAATAAGTGGAGCCCATCATGTAGCTTCTAGCGCGGTTTGAGGTTGTGCATGAGTGTGTGACCAAAAAAAAATACAAGTGATCAGCGGAAACAAGAGTGAGTTTTCATCTTTGGAAAGTCGGAGTTGTCCAGAAAGGTCAGATCTTTTGGTAAAGAATTACAAATCAATTTACTCACACGTTACTATAGGCCCCTGTAGTCCACCCCTTTCCTGGACCTTGCATAGGCGGGAGTTTCATAGGAGCTGCCCTGATATGACGGAGAGCCTTGGCGCAACAGTAAATTATTAAATTTGAACCCTTGTCAAAGTGTTAAGTGATGACTTAAACTTGAGACTAGGCTTATTCCAAAAAGCCAATGAGTTTATCTTTCCTTATATGTACCTTAGTTGCAATTAGTCTCCACCCGGAAGGGGTCGCAAAGTGAATGATCCAGGCCGTTTGTTTAATTCGATCAAGTACAGATTGAAAGAAAGACAGGGCAAAAGTGGGCCACATTCAGTTGGCAAAATTTTAATGGGCTTTAGTCAATTTGAGTGCTACAATAAAGGCCCAATTACAAAGTGCGGTATTCATTAACAGGTCAATAGGGAGGCCCAATTGATGGGCTAGTCCGAAAATACATATTTTTTGCCCTAAATGGCGCTGCTAATCCAATGAGATTATTGGGTTAAATCTTGAGTATCCATTAATAGCCGTTGAAAACTCAATCAATTATCACGAGGTCTACCCACATTGGCTCATTGGTGGTTCGTCTAACCACACAGACTTCTCATGGAGAATGAATACATGAGTTATTGATAATTGGGTCGACCTTGCTGTTTCGATTTGTCTATCGGCCTCCTCATCTAATCTTCACAATGTGTCTCCGTTCTTAGTAAGCCCATTTTCCTTGTTTCTGTGCGTGATATGGACCGGGCAAACCAAACTTTAGTCCTGTTTGTGGGCTTTTTGTTGCCTAATCCAAGTCCATTTGCTGCTAGGTTTATCCTATCACAAATTTGTATTGCAAGGCCTGTGATGTAACGACCCAAAATTTTAAGTTTTTTTAGTTAAACAAGAGTACTCCTCTTTTAATTACAATCAATCATAACATTTGTAACTAACAGAGTTGTTATATCTTATTTATTTTAGAAAATAATTAGATTGCACAGGTGGAAAAATATTTTTATTAATTTTAAATTTATGAAGTTAGAATTTATTAGAAATATCTCTATAATTAGATTCTATTCAAAAAATAAAATTTAACGACACAAAGAACACTGAAAAAGGAGTTTGGATGAAAAAGTTATAAGTATTTGAAGATGAAGGATAATTTGATAATTATAAGATTATAAAAAAAATGCATTGAACTATTTTGTTAACTGCACCCTTTGCGTCACCTTCCTTGTCACCGCCGCATCACCCCGCCTGCATCGGAAGCCCTAGTAGACGCCAACTCTATATGGTCTCCTTCTACGGTGATGACATTGCCACGAAGACGGTGCACCACGACCTTCGTCAGATTTCTCCCCTTGTCCACTCATCACACTCACCTCCCCTCTTCCCTTCTTTTCCCTCTGTTTTCTCCTCTATTCTCTCCAGCAGATCGGTCCTATTCTTTTTCCGGTCACCTAGGGTTTTGGTAGTATAGCAAAGGCTATATCACCAGCAAAACCCCCCAAATCCTCCCTTCTAGGTTGAATAAGGTATTCCTCTTTCCTTTCCCTCAGTTTTCCCTCTCTTTTTTGTACAAAAAACTTGGATCCTTGCTGGATCTACTCTCATTGGCTAGAATATCGCTAGCGAAAACAGATCCGGTGGATTTGATTGGGTACACCATCAGGGACAACTCAAATGGTAGATCTGAGTTATCCGATGACTTTGTGGGACCCCAAAACCCCTAAAACAATAAAAACAAACAATTTCTAGATGATCTTAGGCATGGATTGTAAGTGGGTTGATTGGACCGTCCTGATTAGACCGTCTCAACACCATCAATTTAGTCTACGCCTAGGACGCCTTCTGTAATGACGATGGGGCACCTTGGAGCATCCTTCGGGGGCACGTAGGCATGTGGGTGCCGTCTTAGTTTGATCAGGACGCATGTGTGCTTTGGGAACCGTGACGCGCAGGACCCATTTTGTCTCGTTCTGGATCCAGAGATTTAATATATATCGTTCATTTGACCTGAAACACTAAAAGTAAAATTCAGAGGGCTATATAAGCCCGATTAACAATCCAAAAAGCCTGATAGAATCATATTGATAATGCAAACCTAAATATATAATAAAATTTAGGATTAGAGGATAATTTTACATGATTATGCCTAAAAATCCTTATATTCGCATAAATATATGATCAAATCTCATGAAATGATGTATTGGATGATTTAGTAGGTCAAGATACCTAGATCAACCCTAAATCAAGGATATCAACCCTTGAATCATAGATTTGACTATTCAAATCAAATATGAAACTGATCTAAGAATCGTAATAAGTAATCTGAGAGATCCAACCATTCATTTAAATTTTTTTGATGCCATAAATGTTATTGAGAGAAATCCAACCATTATATGTTAGATCTTTAAGTAAGATCTAGTTTGAAAACACGCTAACTAATGATCTATAAACTAAGGAATGGATCTAACCATTGATATATGAACCTAACACATATATTGTATGATAGATGATGATTGAGTTTTGAAACACACACACACACACACACACACACACACACATTTCAAGCTAGTGAGTGGGCATTATGCTAAGAGGTTGTTAATATGGGTTTGGCTTGCCGGCCTCTAACTACCAAAGGTGGCATGTATCATTACCCAAAGTGGTACATGTCCCTTTCTTGACTATTGTGGTACTGGGACTATCACTGGAGGTGTTCATGACACCTTTTTCGAGACAGATCCACAGTCGACTGTGGAGGTTGTGGTAGCTGGTCTTCTAGATACTAGAGTCACATGATTTTAGATATATTTGGTCGTAAGTATAATGGGTTATATGATTTCGGTTTTTGATATCACCATACATGGTATATTGAAATGGTCTTAGATGAGTACTCGTGACTAATCAGCTTGATGTATTGGCCAAAAAACCCAAATGTATGATATCTGTAAATTGTATGATTTTATGACTTGAAAACCCCCTGTTGAAATTATATATGTTGTATGCCGTGTTTTCAAATTAGTAGTATCAAATAATGTACTGAGTATGTTAAATACTCAACCAAATATATTATTTTTATAGATCAGCTCCGGCAAGGTTAGAATAAGCATTGGAAGATTTAGTGCTACAATCAAGGAAGTAAAGACAAGTATGAATGTAAATATATAATTTATCCTTTGGACATTCATATGTAATTATTCACAACTAAGATGTGAGCTGTGACTAGATAAATCTTGGACACATAAATTTTCGTCTTGGTTTTAAAAAAAAATTATTTTGTTCCCGGAAAATTTCTGGTAGCAAGCAGGGCGAGTCGTAAATTCGGGTAGTCTTGCGCGCTACCTTATGTTTTTGTTCCCGGAAATTTCTAGCGTGGCATCATACACATCCTCTCCGCTGCCACCCTCTCCCTCCTTTTCTGGATAGTTCCAGTCAAACATGGAGTGCTAAATGACAATAACTGTCATGTTCTTTACTAACAGTTAACCCGGGCCACAAGTTTTATATCCCATCGGCCAACGGCCACCTCCTTGATGCTTATCCTCGCCCCTAATTCCAAACTACAGTTCATGATTTTCAAAGAACTCCATTGACCTTGTTAGTTCTAACCCAGAAGATTGACAGTCCAGATTGATAGTTAGTCTAGATCGTGCTACTTAGTCCTTCAAATTTCTCCAGATTGAGATGCTCAATTCCTTTGGGCCAGGAACCGTTTAATGGATCACCAGATCAACGGTTGCAGATTGATCGTTAAGCTAGTTTGGGGACAGTACCGTCTCCGTGGTCGGTCTCATTACACAAAACTTGCCCCAAATGTCTCCAGATTGAGGTACCTTGGCGCCTACACAATCGGCATTTTTTGATATTCGCACCCCTATAAAATTCTTCCTTCCTCCTGCACAGCGAAAAGGAAATCTCAGAAAACGTGATACCAGCAAGTAGAGAAACATAGGAGGAAGAAGAAGACAGAAGACGCAATTAACAGAAACGGGGGGCGTAAAAAATGGTGCTGTGGGAGATCACCCTTGGAACGGCTTATTTTCTGGGACTGAAACGGACATACCGACTCGCTCTCAGAATCCAACGGCGCCTCGTTGGTCCCAATCATCCGAAGATCAGAGAATTTCTTCACAGGTTTCTCTCTTCTAACCTGATTCCAGTTTTCCAGTGGCTTGTTTGCCTTGGTTTTGCATTTTCTGGATTCATTTGGATGAATGGGAGTGCGATTGTGGTGGGTTTCGGTATCTGATTTTGAAACTGCTAATTTGCAATTTGAATCTCATTACAATCGTGGAAAATCTGATTTTTTGTAGGATTCCGGTAGTTATAATCTTGGAAAATCGTGTTTTCTTATATGGGTTTGATCGCATTGAGGATTCTGAAGATGTTTTCTGTGTGCCTATCATTGAGAAATGAGATTCATAAAGCGTAAGAGGAGATTGGAAATGGAAAAGAAAATGCAAAAAAGATGGAAGTTTGATTTAGTAATTTATGTGCTGCTATTAGTTTGATTGAAGTTTGTTGGATGATCCTAGCATACATTGTTGGGTGACCTATGTAAGTAGGATCATATCGGAAGTTTCCGAGTTTGGATGCATTGGGTAGTAGTATTCTTGCTAGTTGGATGTTGCCACTGTTTAGATTGTGGTGTGGAATGGAGTTTGTTGGATAGTTAGTAGCGGTGTTGCTTTGGAAGGACTGAATAAGTGTAACCTTTTGCATCAGTATGAGTATGCTTCGAGATCAAATAATGTCGAATTTGTTATAATATTAAGTGCAATTGATAGGTTAAGTTTATTCTGAAGTCATTTTTATCTCAGGGTGTATAATGCCTGCTTCTTTATGATTTTATCATGTGAACATGGGAATGGAATAGAGGTTGGTTGTATTGCTAAGAAAGTGTGTAGGAAACTGAGAAAATAACAAGGGATGCAACTGAAATTGCTACCAAGCAAGGGTTGCTATGAACACAGACTTCCATCAGCACAAATATCAATAATACTTAGATCGAGGGAAAGCTTAGAAGCTTCAACGAACGAGTCTCTTCTTTAATACTATAATATGGACAAGAATAGTATACATTTACCCTTGGGTATCGACTGAAGCCAAAAGGACTTGGTTACTATTTGGGTTATTGCCGAATTTCTTATATCAAATTAAGATCTCAAGAACTAATGTGAGACGACAATGCTAGAGTTGCACCACTTTGCTGTAAATCAAAATCAAATATTGCATGTGAGACTGTGTACCCATAGTTTTGCTATGGAAGTATTTTGGTTAATTTCTAACAACAGGAAAAGATGAAAGATCGCTGCATGGGAATGTTACCAAACATGCTGGCGGTGTGTTCCTTTTATGCTGGTCATAAGATGTTGATTTGAGCCCACGGTCATTTTATCAAAAATATATTATGTAGGACAGAGGCCTTAAAGATGATTCTATCAGGTAAGATAGTAGAGTCAGACTTTTACGCTATGTGGCAGTTTGTGAATATTTGAAGATTTTAACATGACCATTTCAAGTACTAGCTCTCTACTACCGGTACTTACACCTTTTGATCTAATATGTGCTCATCAGCACCACATACATGTGGTATGCAGGGACAGTTGCCTGAAGTTTTAGAGGGAGATTATTATGTGTAGAGTCCACATGACATCAATATACCTAGGAGACTAGAACCTGTATTACTGGAAGAAGAAAGGGAGGTGAGAAGAGTTTTAGGGTCCACAGGTTTCTGGGAAAAGAGCTTGCCTGTTTAACATCAGCAAAGGGGTCCACCCTAATCAGAATGGGCTGAAATTCTTGATACCTGATTGTTCTGCTAATAAGGATCATGGACCATCCACAATTTCCTGTTATGATTTGGAGGGAATTTGGGAAATTCCTATTTGGAAGAATCTATATTGCCAACCCAACTAGAATTTTGATGAATCCAGTCATGGAAGCATTCGGCAGCAGATTCTTGAACAGTTTTGGATGGATTCAGACACCCAAATAGAAGACCAAGTGGTGTAATTACAGTTTATGAAGATTATAAAAGATAAGTTCCCGATTAATAGCTTATAGGAGTAGGTGTCTAGGCATTGCATGTAAATAGGGCTTCATATACCATGAATATGCCACATTAGGGGGGACTATGGTTGTAGTTGGGAGTGTTGTAAGCCGTTTCTCATGTGTCACCACTTCCATTCTAGATTGGCTTGGAGCACTAACTTTGTGCTTTCACTAAAATTGAGGTGATAACAAACACAAATCTCCAACATAAGAGAAGTTGCAAATGCCAAGATGAAACATCAATTGTCTGTGTTATTTGCTGTCATCAACTTAATCATTGTTTCCACTAACTTGGTTGAATTTACATCACATTTGTTAAAGCCCAGGTGTATTGATTTCCCATGGGCCCCTCTCCATTTTATGGTCTTGTGGTGGGTCCCAAGATCAATGGCCCTGATTATCACATGAAATCTGCCATGTGAGGTAAAACAGTCTCCATAGATGTGTGTTGTCAACTGTTTCCAACGTTTCACATTTTAGATTGGGTTCAGGCTTAAACTTTGTACTTCCACTAAAAATGAGGTGATAGCAAATACACATCTTTAGTAGAAGTTGCAAAAATGCCAGGCTGAAACTAACTATCGTCAATTGACCCTGTCAAATATGGCAGAGAGTCTGGCGAGCCAAAGGTTGTCCACAGCCCATTGGAGAATAGTATGTAAAGGCCGAAATTAATAGAATGAGAGGGAGTCTTGGGTTTTAGATTTCTTCACCTGCTGGACTTTCCTCTGGTGCCATAATGGACTGGGTGGTGAGGCTCCAGTAGTTGTTGGTCTCATCCAGCCCATCGAGTTTAGTGGTACTATCATAGAGCTACCCTTTTTTAACTTATGTAAATAATTGGCTAATTGTCTTGGTAGCCGCTTGTACATTCTTCTCCTTTTTTCATTTGGTTTCTGGAATTGCATCTTTTGCTTTAAAAGAAGGAAACTTTACTTGTTAGTCATGATTTAGGTCGTTCTTTCTCTGGTTACAGTTTCATACATAGCAATTTAATTGTTCTCTACCTTGATATCCTGCATGAGGCCTGTCATGCCAACAAACCACATTGTTAAAAAAAGACAAACCATAGTATACCGGAGACAAAACCAAGCTACTCTAGCTCTTATGGCACAAGCACTTTATCTGGACTTTGTAAATATCAGATGGTTGTGAGATGAAACATTTCACAACTTCAATTTGATCAACTCCGACTCTAAGATGCGCTGTACTATACAGGCAAAAGACCCAGAGCGTTTGGTACTTATCATTCATTTGTTGGTGTAACTACCATTTTTGACGTGTTGGCCCGATAGATGTTCTTAGTTCTTACACTGTCTAAAGTGAAGCTTATATAGGTGCCTTCAAGTCATTCTCTCCTAAGCATGGTGATGCTTCTTAGGCCTCTTTGTAGATGTGTCTGCTTTCTGTAACTCTGTTTGGAACTTTATCACTGTAATTTGTTTGTATGAAAAGGATATGCACTAGCCATGAAACTTTATCACTAAATTATTATTATTGAATAGTGGGCACATGCACCCTTGAGGAGTTTTGAACTAACGAACTTCTGCACTATTATTAGCAAGGGAAATCCCCTTGGTGATGACAAAGGATGATGCTAATTTCGTTCCAGGGTCTTTGTTTGATTTTTCAGTGCCTAATGCCTTGCTGACTTTGCTAGATTAGGGCTTTAAGGTGTCTAATGCCTTATTGATATTGCTAAATTAGGGCTTCAATCAATAACATATATTTGGCTTGTTTACTTTTTTGGTGTTTTATATCTTTAATTGAATAAAATGATATATCTTGAGATAAATACTAAAGATATAGAAGGAGAGTCATGGTGCAACGGTAGAGTTGTCATCGTGTGACCTGGAGGTCACGGGTTTAAGACGTGAAAACAGTCTCTTGCAAAATGCAAGGTAAGGCTGCGTACTATTGACCCTTGTGGTCTGCCCCTTCCCTGGACCCTGCATGCTTAGGAGCTTCGTGCACCAGGGCGGCCCTATAAATGCAAACGATGTACAAGGTGAAGCTTTGCCTATTTCGTGAAACTTGAGCCCCCTTCCTCCAGGCAGGTTGTAACACCAGCTGAAATGTTTGGTTGGTTGACAATTTAAACCGTGAAGTTCAATGTGCTGGATTCTGTGGGCAACTTATTTTGAGTACTAGAAGAACAAGATAGTCCATGTCCTTTCTTTTCTTGCATATTTAGGAGCTGCTTTCTCTGTATTTTGTTATCTGCCCATTGGTTTCTAGCTGACTGGATACCCAAGAATCCAAGATAATTTACTTGGTTGTTGCAGACGAACCCGTGTTGCTTTCGATCTTGCTCTCAAAGTTCACCGAAACGTACAACAAAGAGACATTGAGGTGGGCAGGAATCTTGGAAACTGGATTCTCAGATGGCTCGACCGCATGAAGCCATCTGCTGAGATTCGACCGCGTGATTCGTCTGTGAAATCACCAGCTACTTGCAACACAGCAAAACACTTGACAAATACTGGCCAACACCCGGGAACCCAAAGAAACAACCAGAAAATCACAGACCAGGATTCACGTGGGCGTCTCCTTGCTTCAGCAATGAACATACGCCCAAAATCCTTCCCTACTTTAGGCATGATGATGAGGCCAGCAAGGCCTGCTGGGATGAATGGCCAGTACAGACACATCTACTCTGCACCAATTATGCCGAATTCTGGTTATAAAAGCGGCGAGTTTGGAGGTGTTTACAGGAAGGACATAATGCAGTGGATGCTCCAAAACTGAACTCTAAACCCGGATTCTTATATAATGGGGGATTACAGGGATGCATATTTCCATGTGTTTTCATTTTTCTTTCTGTACATTCTTCTCTGGATTATTTCCTCCTTTTGATCTTTTAATACCTGTTTAACTGAGAATTGGATTGATTTTCACAACAGTTGCAGAATCAAGGACAGCCAAATGTTTATATCTAGAGTTAATTAAGTGTTTGGCTTCTTTGCTTTTGCAAATGGAAAAAGATCATGTCCGAAACGTTCAAACTCTTCACAGACTGCCGAAACAATCACCAGATAGTGGGCCTTATTATTTGATCCCATTCAGATGATGATCTTAGGGTGATCAGCTCTGCGTGTTTTGTTCATTGAACGTATGCCTTCGGAATGCTCTGTAGTGTGGATGTGCAGATTCATCGTCAAGAGCTGATTAGCTACAGAACAGCCATGGCATGAAGCTCCCATATATGCTGGTCTGGGAAGAGGCAGACCACATGGGTCTATAATATGCAGCCTTATATTGCATTTTTATAGGAGGTTGTTTTCACGTCTTGAATTTGTGATCTCTAGGTTACATGGCGACAATTTTAACATTACGCCAAAGTTTTCCTTCTTGGTTGCCTATAGGAGATAAAAAATTGCAGTCCTTAAGGCATGCATTATTCTCACATGGACAACATAGCTTAATATCCTTTAGGAAGCAAACTAAAAGGGCAGCCCCAGTGCATGAAGCTCTTGTCTATGTGGGGTTTGGGGAAGGGGTGGACCACAAGGGCCTATAGTAGGCAGGATTACCTTGCATTTTGCAAGAGGCTGATTTCATGTCTTGAACCTATGACCTCAAGGTCACATGACAACAGCTTTTAGGAAGCAAACTAGCAAGAACTATTTATCCTAATTTTGTAATCTACTTAAAATTTTTCCAACAAGGGAAAAGTGTCATCTTGAGACTTTAACCAAGCATAATAACTAGAGGTGCCTTCATTGTCTGAGAGCAACTATGCTAGACAGCTTTTAGCCTTATAATTATCTTGGCTTTTCACAAATTACAAACCTAATGGACATGAAGCTTTTGTAATTCTCTGTTCTGTTCAGTGCGACGCTTCTTTCCCATGTAGACCCAAAATTCTCCCAACTTGATGAAATTTTTTTAAAAAATCCCAACATTTAGATCTGTCGATTTTTGTTTCTGGATAATTCCAAAGTTTCTACATTCTTTTATAATTTGATAAATAATTTGTCTAATTAAGCATAAATTTACTTAAAAGTCCAAGCTAAAATTAAGTTCGGATCATGACTATGCTTTATTTCCGAACGTGTTTACTGAACTCTTTTAGAACATTGCCCAAGTATTATTTCGAATAGTTGCCCAGGATCCTGTTTTACATTATACATGATGGGTCCCACTTTTCGTTGATCAGACTCTATTCATTTGCTTTTCGCTACTGGCCCCACAATTTAATGATCCAACCGTTCATCTATGGAACCCATAAATGTTCTCAGGCTGGGCTGGGGCCTAATCTTAGATGCGTCCTCTTCCGCGTGCTTGAAGGACTGGGAATAAGCTCCCCTCAATTCATTGGACGTTCCACCCATAAAAAATTCATTGCACATGCTAATTGGTCTCCTCTCTCTCTCTCTCTCTCTCTCAGGACATGGAGTTTGAAGAACTCTATTCGAAAAATTCTGACGGGTCGACGGATTTAGAGAACGATCAGCCGGATTCTGATGTTGAAGGAGACCCATATAAGTCTGGTTCCACGACCAAGTTGCAGTTCAGGTGCAACTGAAAAAACCCCCCTTTTTTCCTATTAATTGAAACCCTTGCTCTGTAAACAATGGGTTATTCTTACCCAATTGATGCGTAACATCGTTTGCAGGAAGGATATATCCAAGGCTCAGTGGGATGACAAGTTGCGCATGGCAGAGGTTATAGAAAGAAAGGGTGGAATGTGGACAACAACAGGAATAATTCGTAGTGGGAAGCTCTATTGCTTGATTGAGGAGATTTTGTAGGTGATTTTGTGTATTCTTCAGGCCCTTGTTTGATTAATCGTTAATTGGATAGTTACATTAGCTTATGTTGATATTTTGGCTTGGGAAGTAGCTACTAGCGCATGATGAGTTGTTTTCAGTTTGCACACTTCTTGCTGAGCAGCTTGTGTTTGCATTTATGTCATGTTGGTCACAGTTTCTAACCTCCAGGAATTCTCTTTGAGGGAGTGAACAAGTCTAAACTAGTTTAAGCAGAACAATGATTTGTAAGGAATTTGGCTGTACTCGTACTTCTTGCCTAGTGGGTATCTGGTACCTACATTACCGATCTTTTTCATTACTTCTCAGGTTTTTACTTGATTTACAAATAATGTCTAGCAGAGATTACTTTGCTTTTGTAGGGCCTTGTGAAACTAGTCAAAGTAAATAACAAGGAAAGCAGTATGACTGACACTTCAAAATTCTCTGACAAGTGGTATAATAACAAGATTACACCAAGTGATATTTGAAGATGACACTAGAATAGCAAATAACCTCTAGCAGACCCTTTTTGTATCCTTTGTCAAACTTCTTTACCAATTATAAAATGAAGAAGCAATGTGACTGATGCGATAAATGATCCTTGTTAAGAAGCTTCTTTAATAGTAATCACTCAATGCTTGCATCGAAAAGCAATATACCAGCAGGCTTCGTATGAGTGTGTAACTCTGCCTTTTTATGTCCCTTGATGAACCACATCCTTTTAGTCTGCGGACTTCCTCCTACAGTGTTTGGTGAAGTTCATTGGTCTCAGATAAGGAGCTTTTACATGGAAAGTTTGACATGCAATATAATGAAAGCAACCCTTTATTTAGTCTTCATATGAATAATTGTTAAACACCCAGAATAGATCTTTCTCAGAAATATAGTACAGAACTGGCTACAGATTACAGACAAGTCACAAAGAATCCTTGTGACTTGTGTGCAATACCTTTTTGCAGAAGAGCCCACAAAGTTGTTGGCATTACTAGCAGTATAGTAAACCTCAAAAATTAACATTTCAGGATACTTCATGAGTTTTTCCTATTGAATGCTGCAAATCACTATAGGTCCAATGACTTTTTAAATCCCAAGATATAAACATTAGAAGATTCCACCTTCACTACAATGTGATTTTCAGAAGGGACTGATAGATTTAACCAATGAAGGCACAAACCCCTGCCTCATTTGAGTCCCTGTGCAAGTGTCCATAAAATATGAGTTGTGATTAACAGACCCGAAAAGAAGCATAGTAGTTTTTTACTGTTGCTAGCTTTTAGTTTTTATTTAAATTGGGTTTCTGAATTGTTAGTTCTCTTTGTGATTTAATTGCCTTCTGGCAATGGTCACCTATATGTTTGCAATCTGGGTTGCAGGTTCTTGGCTGAAAAGGGTGCATTAATTCTTTTGGATGATAATGGTACAACCCTTGCCTTGAAAGACATATATGAGAAGGTTGCAAAGGGAAGGAGTGGATGTTCTTGGGAGTTATTTGAGACTTATAGACACTTGAAATCACTTGGCTACGTTGTTCGTCGCCATGATCTACCTTGGACCATGAAGATTGCAAAGAATAGCTGCAGTTCTGTTCCTCTTCAAGGTGTGTATCAATCAAATAAGGAAGCAGAAGAAAATATTGATGTCATCCACTTGCTCAAAGATATGCAGATTAATGAAATAAAACTGAGTTTTGACGTATATCTCCCCAATAGCAAATTCAGAAAGTCTTCTCCTGGTGATCCAAATTTCATGCTTTGTCTACTCAGGTAATTTCTAGCCGACAGATTTGTAAGTCAAATTCATTCATTTCAATGCTTCCTTAAAGCGGTATAATGTTACTATTGGCTCCTTTCTTCAAGTTGTAGTTGAATAAAAAGAAGTGGAAAGTTGATACTTGTGCTTTTTATATATTTGTTGAGAAGCGTCTTTTTTCTTGTTTCTTTTCCTGCAAGAGTTAAGCAGATTGCTGAAATCACTTGCATAGCCATCAATTTATAATGTCTGTTGGTGTGAATTTTGCATGTAATTGAAATGCAGTTGCCACCCTTATGATTCTGTATTGTCCATTGCTTGCTACAACCCTGAGACCAAGGATGGCTGAAAGATGGCTTTGGAAGAAAATACTGTCTATAGACTAGTGGGTGGAGTAAAGCTTTTGTATTCAGCTGTTTAGAAATTCCTTTCAATATTTTTAACTTATTGAATGGCTAGTTCGAGCGTTTTGCTTTTGTTCTTCTTATTATATTTTGTGGAGGTACCCCACAACATCTGAGTAATTATTGCCGTTTGAGCACTGCAGATAAGGCTGTTGAGGTTTAAACACCATTTCAGTTCAATGTTTCCTTTGATAAGAAACGTTCTGTCATAACCATGGCTTTCCATCCAGAAGTCCCTAGCAGGGGAAAAGTTACTTATCACATTCATTTCATGTGTATTTGCCTTTCATCTATTATCAAATGCTACTGGTTCTTCCATATTTTGTCCTTCTGAAGCATCAATACTGATTTCATATTCGATTGGAATTTCTCATATTAACATCTCATCTCCTGTCTCCCATATTCTCTTTGATATTCGTGTGCAGGGGGAACCCACCATCAAAAGCAGAACTAGAATATATTGAGAGGGAAAGCAACGGCATTCCTGTGAAATTTTGTTATGTTGAACATGGGCGGGTCAGTTTCTTTTCCTTTGATAAGTCAGAGCTTCCTGTGCTTCCATGATGATTCCCAGGATTAATTTTCGGTGGAAATGTGTGGAGCTTCCACGTTAGAATGGATAGTGACTTTGTACCATTGTGCTGAAGTCAAGCTGTTTCTGTCGTTTCATAAAACAGTACAGAAATGGCCCTTTTCTATCAATATGCCCCTGCTGTTCAACCTCTGGAATTTGCTCCATTATTTTGCCATATAACGGTGGAATCAACAGTCTAACTACAGCTTACCTGTGGTGAAGGAAGTTCACAAGTAATCAGTTGCTTCCACCATACAAGTGAAAGATTCAGGCCAGATTAAACAGGTTAAAAGAGGACACGGATGGGAATGCATGCTATGAAAGAAAGGGTCCAGTCTGATACATTAACTGTCTACTCAATACCCTGGTGCTTGGTGGTCTCCTACTGGCAAAGCTTCAAATTAGAGTTCACCCGATGTATAGGAGACTGAATTATGCTCTTGAATCATGCAAACGAAAGTGTACTTACAGGCAAATACTAAGCAACAATTTGTTATGAATTATTGTGTTATTGCCTGAGATTAGGTTACTACGATTCTGCCTTCTGCTGCTTAAATCTTCTATCTGCTACAGTCAAATTGTTGCTTCAATCAGACTTACTGCACCGGAGAAAATGAAGGTTGGTTGGTCATGATCAAGTAGATAAGACCTGCCAGTCTCATCTATTTATGGCTCATTGGATCATTGCAATTCTGGAGTGTGCATAGCCAGTAAATCTTTCACGTGGATTTTTTGATATTATTGTAACCTGTTTTAGTCTGAATAAGGATTCCAAGGGGACATTTTCCCTACCAGAAGATGGCTCTTCTCCATCATCTCAGAGTATGATGATGGAGAAGAGGAAGAACGTGAAGTAGCTACAAAGGATCAAGAAGCCATTAATTTACTGGCAACTGCTGGCCGCGTTATGATCTTGGTGATTAAGACCTTTCATATTCAAGGCCTTTTCTTTTGATAGGCCATCCTACCAGCTCTCATTCACCAGATGATCCTAGCCTTTGTTCTGAGGTATAAAAGAATGGCCCTTCGTTTTCAAAAAATAGACAGGAGCATCAAAGGGATCGGATTTCAAGTGTGGGGCCATCTGCAATGGTGGTTCTGATCCAAAATTTGGCGTGCTCTTGTACTATTAGCCACCCCAGTGCACACGTAGAGGACCTACGTGTCCATTTGGGTTATTTATCCAAATCATTCATCTTCCTGTCATGTCACAGGGACGCCCCATCCAAGGATACACGCCGTTGGATTAACTTGATGTGGGCAGATTTTTCAATTCATTTACATTTTTTTATCAACATTTTGAGCCGTCCACTTTCCACTATGGATCAAGTAGTGGTTGCAGTCACCCAATGGGAAGTGTTTGCAATGCAAGGACTGGTTACAACATGGGCCCAAAAACAATGATTGGAGGCCCAACTTGCACCTTCAACACTCAAAATAAAAGATCCGTTCACTAATATTTTATTACACGCACAACCACCGTCCAAAATCTCTATGAAATTATTTGCGGAGACAAGGCAAATTGCCGTTTACTGGCTCCAGGACCTGCATAGCTAAGCCCCTCCTAGAAATGATCCGGCCCAATCATCTGGTTCTCCCTTCTCCATTTAAGCTGTCTGCAAAAATCATGCTTATTTTCACTTGAAAAATCTAACGATTATGATTTCAAAACTCAAAATATATCTCTAAAATCATGGTTACGGTTGTGAGACAGGATGTCTGGCCATTCAAAGGGAGGTGAGTCAAGATGAACGGTTCAGATCTTCCAAAAATGGGATTCCGGGGTCAGTCAGGCGAAAACTCAGTCGGGATAGCATCTCTCCTCCGAGATACTGGCAATGGAATGGAGCCTTAATCCAGCTATTTAACATATGAGATTAATAGGATTGGATTAGGATGGTGGAAGTTTCTTGACTGATGAAACGACTTCAGGGAAGGAACTAGATCATTGGACAGTTCCAGCAACTCTTTTTCCGTCCAACCAGAACTACCTTGAGTGGTTTGCTGAACCAACCCCATCTTTGGTTAGATAATCTAAAGAAATACGCATGTAATCATCCACCTTCAAGCAACAGATAATAGTCCTACTTTCAAGATATATAATCAAGTTTGCATGGGTCACATGGGTTATTTGGTTACCATAGTCCCACTCCTTTGCAACCCCTCTTTATTTTATCTTGCGCTTGTCTGTTGGTTCTGACTGGATAAAATGAAGGTAGTCAATAATTAAGAAAGCGAGAAAAAAAGAAGGAAATAACAAAAAAGAAAAGAAAAAGAGAGAAGATAGTTAACACTAGATTAAAGAAATGTAAATATCATATCCAAGTGCATATATCTCCATCATTAATTAGAAGGAATTCCATGCATTTTCTTTCACTTTCTGCAAGCCTACAGCCTTATGAGTAGTAAAGAACAGGCTCAAGTCAGGAGATCTAGTAAAATCAAACTGGAACATGGGCATATGGATAAAATTTATCTTGCCTTATAGTATGTTTGAAATTTTTAATAGCTACGTAATGGGAGATGAAAACAAGAAAATGAGAGCAGAAGTCTTATTCTAAGATGGAATTTTATCTGCTTTATTTGTAACCATGGTGATCTTGTATGGAAAATGAACTGGAGAGAGAGAGAGAGAGAGAAGACCAGTGGATCTTCACAGTTGATAGAGCGACTGGTATGCTCTTAATATAGCATGAAAGCTATTATCAGATGCAAGATAAAAGGAGTACAAGAAATAGAACATAATATTTTAGAATTGAAGAAAGTGGGAAGTTAAAATTAATTAGATCTGGTGCATAGAACTCTTTATTCAAGGAAAAGTATGTCTTTTGGAGGGAGAGTTGGAATACCAGTAAAAATCTTGAATTTTTCTTCCACTACATTCTGAGTGGGATAATTCTCTCATGGAATTAGCAAAAATGATTAGAAAGAAACGATAAATTTGTCACCCTAGAAAATGATAATTGAAGATGTAATTATTATGAGGCTGGAGAAAGAAAGCAAAATACTTTAAGAGAGAAGCAATCATCTCAACACCATGAAACTTGTAACACAGACTGTGCCTGTTAGTGAAGATGGAATTGAATTCTATGGCGGATTCCACAGTTTTCATCCTTTCAGGGGATGCAAACACTTGAATTCACCGGCTAGTATGGAATCCACCATTTTGAATTATGGAAGACATGATTTCGTATTGTTACTTGGCTATCTATGATTAATTTTCAATGGAGTCAATCAAGAAGGAATTGAATTCTGCAATGAGTCGATCTTGACTAATGACTCCTAAGAAGGAATTTACAAGTCTATCATCAAGCTCCCAATTACGCAATGGAATCGACAATTTAGAGCCTTTAACCCTGCAAATCCTAGACCAGAGATCATGAAAGGGTTGGAATTCAATATCAAGATTAAGAGAATTCATGCAATCTAACCTGCTTAAGAGAATTCAATACCAGTAACTGTTGGAAATGCAACCTCTTTCTACAGAACCTGTAAAAGTCTGGTTTTGGTATTCACACCAACACCTTGTTCCTCTACACATATGTACACAGACCCGAAAAACCAACACCAAATCACAGACATCCATTGCCCGGCAGCCGCTTACAATCTCCTCTTCCACAAACCGATCCAGGCGAATTCCAAAAGGCTGCCATACGATGGATTGAACACAAAAATAGACAAGAAGATCGACGAAGTAACACGAGAATCGAAACGCAACGCAACAATCTCATTTCAGAGCCAAGAATTATCGAATGCAGCTAAAGTAATCGCTTGCGAAAACTCCGAGAAATTGATTCTTCCATCACCATCGGTATCTGCCTCTTTGATCATCCCCGTAAGTTCTTCGGCCGTCAATGCATGTCCTAACTTGGCCATCGAATGTGCTAATTCTGCTGCTGTGATATAACCGTTTCCGTCGCGATCGAATAGCCGGAAAAGCTGCCGAAGCTGATCTTCCGTATAAGGCGATTTCGCCGGAAGGAGTTCTGGCGCTACGAGGCCTACAAATTCCGAGAATTCTACGAGGCCATTGCTGTTTGTATCGGCCTTTTGGATCAAAGCATCGAGTTGCTCTGTGCTTGGTTTTAGGCCTAGAGATCGGAGAAGTGATCCGAGTTCGAGCTGCGTCAAGCTTCCGTCGTTGTTCCGATCGAACGACCGGAAAATCTCCCGGAGTTCTGCAATTTGCTCGTCGTCCAGCTTCACCGGATCATCTCCACCACTCATTTTCCCCTTTTCTTGTTGAATCTCCGTGGCTGAAACTTTTCTTCTGCCTCGGATTCTAGAGAATGTTCGCTCCTGGATATTCAAATATATGCAGAAATCGGCGTGCGATTTTCGATATCTTTGAAATATATGCACCTCCTTTTGATGGATCGCTCGATTATCGAGCTTCTCTGTCGTATTTCAGACCAATCCGACAATTTCCGCCCCAATTTTGCCTTCTGTTCCTCCTTTCCCCAAACGCTAACAATTTCTTACTCTTTCACCTGGATCCACAGATTGTAAACCGTGATCTGCCACCTCTTCCTTGTTTTAATTTTCAATTCTTCATTCTATCCTGATTAAACAGATCCTTTTCGTGATCAAATACTCTAGAATCTGTAACTCGATTGCTCCATTGGGAAAATCTCCAGATTTTCTGTAATCGATCTTAGCTTCCTTTTCTATACACGATCAGGATCAGTTTGAACACTGAAGGCGCAAAAACTCTCTTTGTCCTCTGTTATCGCTAGATGTTGATCTGAATTTGGTTTTCTTGCTGGTTTGGCGGATCTGGAATTGGTTTCTCCTCCTTTGACCTTAATTTTGGTTTGAAGAATGTAATCGCTTCTCCCGTAGAAATCGAGAGAGGAGGAATCGTTTTTCTTCGCTTTCCTTGATTATTATTATTATTTAATGTATATTCGAAAGCGAAAATGAAAAAGACTGGCATCTGCTATCCCGTCAACTACTCGAAAACCCTAGCCCTAACCCTAAAAATCAGCGGCGAAAGAAACGGATGATCCGTGACGATCGCACGTCTTTTCATTCCCTTAGAATCCGTCAACCACTGTTCTCTCTCTCTCTAATGAAAATTTATTTAGGGAATATGCTAACTTGCGCATGGTGAGTGTATGAGCTTAACCGGCACCCTTAGTTGGGTTCGGGTCGTCGTCTTCGTCGACGCATGTCATGTTCAGCTAAGTAGAAGAATTCCGAAGCTTGTACCTGTGAGTATTCCGCATTTGTATGGCCTTTGCCCCGCGTAGATAGGTGCATGGTAACGCACATAGGTTGATTAGTCATGGTGTAACCACAAAGTTGGCGATCCAAGCCGTTAATTTTCTTGCCTATGGCTCGGATTAGCGACACGCCACAAAGATCTTCTCCGAGGGGTGCGGTCCAGTTCTGATGCCTTTTGATGCATGGATTATAAAATATGGGGCCGAGTACATGGAACGGCTGAGATCACCAAGCTCGTGCAAATACGAGCACTGATCTGCACGCTCAGACACTACGTAACAGTTCTTTGTTTCCCTAACTACGTGTTGCTGTAACAGACGTGCCGGCACGTCCTTGGTGTAAAGGCGTTTTACCCGAGCGGTTCCCTTTCCTGATAAATCTAAAACGTTCATCTTGATTGTGTCCTACTAGATGACTCTGGCTTAATAAAAGGGATATTTTGTAAAAATACCGTTATATTTTTATATTTTTGCCAAAAAGTATAAATTTTTTAATTTTACAAATATTTTATTAAGTTTTTGTGAGCTTTTTTAAATTATCTTTTTTCTTTTTTTGTTAGTTTTTTCAAAAATTTTGATATTATTCTTCTCTAAATAAATTCTAATAGACTTGCTAACTCGTAGAGATGTGATTATGTTATCGACTTTGTCAATTAAATTTAATAATTTTCTGATAAATAGTTTCAGTAGCGAGAACATACGGGCTCCAGAAGTTTTCTTTTAGCTATCCCATTAAACAATGTAAATATTGACCGCACATCTGCCACATCAACGGCCCGTAGAGGAAGAATTGAAGAATATTAGTGTGTTGTAAAGAACGAATTGTTCCTATAAAAAATATACGGTGGACTTGTATTCTTGCACGTTCGTTCTCTTGTACATTAATTTAATTGATTAGGAATGCTAATATAGTGCGCCCCACTTGGTTGATCAGAACCCTCCATTTGATTTCTCTGACCTTGGATACCTTACATGCCCAACATGATGGTGTTGGCGTTGTCCATAAAAATCACGCTTGCCTACCCTACCTTGCCTGTCATGCCAAAATGGGGCGCACTACAGCAAGCACTCTTCCAAGATAGGTAGCAAAAATCTCATCCAACACATACCTCTAAAATGGACAAGGAAAACCTAGGCCCCACTTCCCTTGAAGTATCGAAGATACTACCCTTCAAAGGAAGGGGCCTACCTTAGGAGTACCCATTGGATGATTTTTGGTATCCTCTCGTCTTGGGAGAATGCAAAATTGATAAACAGAATGAATCACTCCAAACACACCTTGCTGATGATTTGCATGGCATATTATGCGCTTCCACAATGTAACCCATATTGTGGGCCAAAATAATTATATATTATATATTATCATATAAAGATCTGTGTTATTAGATAAGATTTGTTAGAGAAATTATTATCTAAACAGATCTACATAATAATCAATGAATTATAAAGAATCTTTATTGCCAATATATTCTGCTACAATCATAGTCTAGATATTTGATGCTTATCAACACGTAACTTTTCTATAATGGATATTTATAATACTCTTTGAAGATAAATCAATTCAGTAAAAATGTAGTTCTATCAGTACGTGTACTGAAAACGGCAGCATCAGCATCTATATAAAAACTTTCAGACCTGCTAGCCCGATGGCAAAGTCAAGGACGCAGCCCGGACTCCCAACCAGGGCCTGGTGGGCAGTATGATGGGCACCACCGATTGAAAATCTACATTATTTTCCATAAGAATTTTCCAACAGGGCCTCTGTTGACAGTAGGTAGGCTGTGGCTTTGAAGTCGTCACCTTCACCCATCACGGGGATGGGTAAATCCACTGATTAGTCAACATTTTTCTGTAATAATCTCATCCTTCTTCATTAGATGATACTGGTTAGAATCATCTTGTAAGAACTTAAACTTTTTACCCTAGCCTTCTACCGCAATGGCGCAAGAAGGGCTTCTCCTACCTTAGGTCATGGGTTTAGGAGTTATTCACTCAAACTGCACTCTATCCTGACTGTGCTTTTGGCATTGAGTCCGTGATTCTTCTATCAAAACCCCACCTTCATATCATTGACCAATTCATTTTCTTTATTCTCCCATAGATAGTCTATGTCGAAAACCCCGTGCCCGTTGGTTGCTTTTAGTTACTATTTTTATATAGTTTCCTCGCTTGAAAAGTTCAATGATCATGATCAAAATACTTTTTTAACTTGAGAAACTAATAGTAAGGGGCATCAAATAAATATGAACTTTTGCAGGTGGCCAGATTAGGGAGGGGGTGAAAAAGATGAATAGGTCAGATTATCCATAGCTGAGACCAAGAGGAAAAGGTTATGGATGACAAACAAGTACAAACTTACCAATAAAACAGTCTGACCCCTTCCTCTAAACAAATTTCAAATTTTAACTTAGTAGCAAATTGAGTTATTTTCAAGTCAATTTGCTGCATAATAAAATAAACTAATTTGAGTTGAGATTTGAACATAAGATCTCTCAAACATCAAAACACTATCTAAATGACTCACCATAGCTTAGTTTTGCAAATTAAATAAAAATAAAAATTGGTAAATTTCTATTTTTATCCTCCCTTTGGTACTTTCAAGTTAATCTACCAGTGGTTTCAAGTTAACCCAACTCACCTAGCTTTCAAGTCAAGTTACTGTAATAAGAGGAATGTAAGTCTCTTAAAAGAGAACCTCATACCATTTATAGAAGAAGATAAAATAAATTCAGGGGAATGTAAGTAAAGTACATACATACAAAATTTAATACTTTCAAGGTTCCCATATTTGGTGGTTTAGAGCAAGAAGAATGTAATCTTTTATCTGTCTTACTGTCACTGCAAGATAAATTAGGAATTTGTAAAGGCTTATTATATATGCAGATCATGCTAAAAGAATGTCCATGAATTTTTATTGCCACTCCAATGAAATATGTATGAATTTGTCATCCGAAGAGCATGGTAGCCTTGGCGGAACGGTAAAAGTTATCGTCATGTGACTTCGAGGTCACGGATTCAAGGTGTGAAAACAAGCCTCTTGCACAAATACAAGGTAAAGCTGTGTACTATAGGCCCTTGTGGTCTGCTCCTTCCCCGGACCCTGCATAGGCGAGAGCTTTGTGCACCGGATCTGCCCCTTTTTTGAAGAGCATGGTAGCATATTCATATAACTAAAATATGAATGCTTCAAAAGAGACTCTAAGAATGATCTTTATTTCACTTGAAAAACATGATGCGGCAGAAATACAAGTGAAGCCTACTCTCAAGGGTGATCTATGCGATTCATATGATACATCATGCAATTGAGGAGCCATGGACCAAATCTTGAAGCTATTTGACAATTTTCAACGTTTTGGCTGTATACTT
Source organism: Warburgia ugandensis (assembly GCA_035236585.1). Lineage (NCBI taxonomy): Eukaryota > Viridiplantae > Streptophyta > Magnoliopsida > Canellales > Canellaceae > Warburgia > Warburgia ugandensis. The sequence goes on along the minus strand of CP141131.1, from coordinate 2,774,122 downwards.
TAGGCTCTTGTGGTCCGCCTTTTTCTTGAACCCTGCATAGGCCTGAGCTTCGTGCACCGGGACTGCCCTTTTCTTCTACTTGTAAACAGTCAGTTGAACAAAAAAAAGAAAAGGCAATGGTCTGCATTTGTCAACTAGCCGTCCACAAGTTTTGAAGTGTATGATTCGTCTATATCATATCTTGCGAGATAAAAGGTTTTGTATCATTCAAAGATGTGACCATACTTATAGTTTTACTTACTCATGGTTTTCAAAAGGTGTTCATAATCATAAAAAGGGTAGCCCGGTACACAAAGCTTGTGAACTACAAAAGGTTTATAGTACACGACCTTATTTTGTAAGAGACTGTTTTCACACCTCGAACACATGACCACTTCCAAATCACATGACAACAACTCAACCATTACGCAAAAAGTCCCCTTCTTCGTATATATATTATACCGACCTTAAGTTTTACGAAATCCTTACTAGTACTTTTACCTACCGATAGTTTCATAGTTAATTTGATATCTTTGACACATTGACTAGCAACAAGCCCCTACACGGCACTGGATTACGCAAGAACAACGTACTTGCAACGATGATAAGAGGAATGCCAAGCCAAAGCACCGTATCAAGGCAGTGATTGCAAATCCCCACTTTGAATGGTATGTCCCATTCATCTAATTGCTCTCGTAAAAATCTATGTAATTCAATAAAATCAAAATTTTTGTAAATTGAGATTTTCAGGATGCTGTAGGAGATAGTCTGGGATTTTAATTTGTTGTTATTTTATTTGCTTTTGCACCCAAACGGACTCTCAACTGTTCAATGAAAAAAGCTTGAAGATCGGCAACCACTAAGACCTGATCATTTGCAATATTAACTATTAATAATTGTTGGATTACCAGTCTACATAAGAGCTTAAGCTGACTTCTTAGTCAGTAAGACTCTTATACCATTTTAATTATTATTTCACGTAAAACTTTAAGCCGATAGAAAGTGGGGCAACAGTATTTATGTGCCTTTTTTAATTTTGTGGAAAATACTTCATTCGAAGGCCAGGATAGCTAGGTGTGTCTTGCAACATGAAATACATTGCATTTGATTAAAACCCTTAATTTTTGGTATATAACTTGATTCAAGGGAGCTCAACACGGTAGGAGCTAGTGTTAACATAACCTACTATTTCTTAAAGAAACAAATAAACAAAATAAAAATCACATAGCTCCTTATTTTGTTCACCAAGCCGTAAGATTTTCAAATTCTCTTCAAAGAAACTCAAATTAGTGTTTTTAGCAAGGAGAGTGGGAGGGGAACACCGGTCAAGATTGATAACCAAGAAGTCCCTGTAAAAGACCACTTTCAGTACTTAGGATCAATGATTCATGAGAGTAGAGAAATTGAGAGGGAGGTTACCCATAGAATCCAAGCAGATTGGAACAAATGGAGACGTGCATTTGAAGTTTTGTGTGATTAGCGGGTGTTGCTTAAACTAAAAGGAAAATTCTATGGGATGGTCATAAGGCCAGCCATGCTCTATAGATCAGAATGTTGGGCAGTTAAGGAACATCGTACTCATGGGATGAGCATTGCAGAAATGAGAATGTTGAAATGTAGCTGATACATGGAATGAGCGGAGTTAGAAGAGGGGTTGATCATCGCCTATTACACTTTACATATGCACCACACCCCATTCATGTAGGTTGTTGGACTTCTGGAGTAGGTCGTCCTGGATAAGTTCTAGCAGATAAAACGCTCTAAACTTGAACAATGAGAACAAAATGCAACTTTACATTTGCTTGAAATGACCCTTATCCTCAGTTTTCAAAGATGAAGTGACCATCCTGTTATGCAACAACTTGATCAACAACTACGAAAGTTTCAAGGAGCTAACTATTGTTGGACAACACCCAGAGTTCCCCCAAACACTTCAGCAAAGCCACCTGAGCACAGAGCCACGCAGAAGTGGTTGGAGGAACTCCAGTGGATGCCCAACTTGTTGAGACTAAGACCCACAAAGGAAGACAAAATAGAGTGTCAAAGAAAAGACTTCTCTAACTCACCATAGTGCTGTTTCTAAAGTTTGATGGGTGAAGGGATGGCCAACTTCCCTATTTGTACCCTCCATACTGCAGATTACTGATAATCTTGGGATTCAGATATCTGAGGTTTAATGAAGTCTGATACCCAGGTGAGGTTCAGTTCATTGAACCTGGACGAATTTGCATTCAAAATCAAGTGGGTAGAGAATCATAGCATGTGGTCACAACCCTTGCTCTCTCTTGGGTTGTTATTCCATAGCTTTGCTTTTGCTCGGTCATCGTCCTTTCCCATCTCAAAAGGTAACAGAAAGAGAAAAATATGGTAAATTTTTCTCCTGCCTTCTCACTGTTACTTGATTCTCTTGGAGAGTTTTAGACTCTAGTTTTGTCGTGGTCTTGCCGAAGTTTCATAGACATGAGAATTGCAGTTCAGTGCGCGCCGCAATGTGGTGTCTATGTGATGTGGATGTGCAGGCAGATAGAGAAAGCATGCACTAGAAGATACTTGGTATTCTAAATCACTTAATAACTTGTTTGCATGGATCCTAAAAAATATTTTGGGGAGTCTTGGTGCAAAAAGTTGTCATCATATGACTTTGAGGTCACGGGTTCAAGGCGTGAAAATACAAGGTAAGGCTGCCTACTATAGGCCCTTGTGGACCGTGACTGCCCTATTTATATAAAGATAGCTATTAAGGTAAAAGAGCCTTCAAATATTTGTTTGTTACCTAATCAAACTGCACATTTAGGTAGCTATTGTATGTTTTATTAAGCTCTAATTTTTATTACAAGTCAAATTATAGTATTGTACAATGACATTAGAAAAGTCATTGTTAAACCATTCACTTAACTATCAATCTATCTCTCATTTAGAGTCATTTTTCATGTCTCTGAATATCAATTGCTCTTTTAGTATTGCCTACAGAGAGTTTACCCGCAAAAGTTTGCAATCTCTGTTAAAGTCTAATGGATACTAATATACGCACCCCTTGTTTTTCCCCACGAGGCCCTCGCCAAATGATTAGAATGGTTATAACTCTAAGTGAGCCCATGTTTTTAAAGATCTGAACCATTCACAATATTGGGCTTCACTCAGATAGACCAGGCTTTAAAATTCTCATCCATTTGATGATCTTAGCAACTCCTACTTTTATTTGTTAAATGTGCAGTGGAAAATTTTGCCATCCGTTTTTCAACTCAAGTAAGCAATAGCCAAGATCATCCAATGAGGCTCATCTATGTTAGGAGCAATAATATGAACTATTCGAATCTTCAGGAACCAGAGCCCACATGGAATAATAGCCGTTTCATACTATTTAGTGAGGGGTTCGTGAGAAAAAAATAAAGGGTGCATATATCACTAACCTACTTTACTTAGACTATGAAGCCGATATGCTTTCGTCCCATTTGTAATCCAAGGTGATTCAGTTGGATTGATGGTCCAGATCGATGTTAGGAGGAATTATACATAGCCTTTCCATACTACTGGTCTTAGTTTGCTGATCTAATTAAAACATTTTCTGCTGTGCGTGATCCTATGTAGGGGATCCGGACCGTTGGTCGGCTAGCTCAATTGAACAGTAAAATATCCTTCCACGATTATTTCCGAGGCCTTGCTAGTTTGGAGAATTTTTAATGAATATAGTCCCTGTTTTTTCCTGCAGCTAAGCCCTTCATCCTTATCATTTTACTTTTTATTTTGATTTTCTTGAGCTTTTTACCAGCGCAAAGTCCTAGCCACAGTAATTAGGATTTGAACGCAGCTTTCTCTGGGAGGGATAGATGGGACCCACTAGTCTTTTCTTTGGCATCAACGACCTACGATGATGATTAAGAATGAGAAATTTCCATCTAGATAAGAAATCGAACCTATAATCCTTATCATCCTTGTCGGCCCAATTCCTTCTTTTATTTTGTTAAATTGATCTCACCTTTTCCCATGCTTTTGTAGGGTACGGTTACTCTCGGGGTTTTTGGAGGTATAAAAGGGCAGTCTCAGTGCACGACACTCCCTCCTATGCAGAGTCCGGAGAAGGGGAGGATCGCAAGGGCTTATAATAGGCAGTTTTACCTTGTATTTTACAAGAGGTTAATTCTACGTCTTGAACCTGTGACTTCAAAATCACATGACATCAACTTTCTTGGAATCTAGCTCATTAGAAATGGATTCTTTTGAGAGAGAGAGATGGAGGAGGGGCTGTCAATGAAGGAACAGGAAGACATTGAGATCTGGTTTACAGTTTCTAGGAATGGATTCAATTGTTCGAGTCCGTCTAAGTTTATTTGATCTGCGAAATTTTCCCTCACAGTCTTCTGCACCTGTCAAGCTTGAAAAACGGACGAAGAACAGGGAAAGTGGGGAATAAGATAGGAGGAAAAGCTGAACCCTTTTATTATTAAGCCTTTAAAACATTTTTGCCGTGTCATATGTGAAATACCATGCAGACGGACGCCTTGAGGTGCAATAGAAATGAGACGTTATCTTTAAGGGTCCCTGATTCATGCAAAAAACTGACTCTATTCTCCATCATGGTGTACTGTTATGAATTGGAAGATCTCTTAAGGAATTGCTGCTATGGCTAGAGGTAAGTCTCTGTTTAATCTGTGTTGCTTCCGCTGATTATTTTTTATTTATTGTAAACATCTGTGGTACTGGTTTACACAAACTTCTTGATCATTGGATGATTCTAAATGTTCTGTTTTGAACTTATTTATCATGAACATTCAAGTCTTTTGCCGAAAAAAAAAAAAAAGATCAGCAGGGTGCATGTGCTCCTCCATATGCGGGGCTAGTTGAAGGAGTAGACTATAAGGGTCTAATTATCCACAGCCTTAACTAGCTTTTTTGTAAAAGACTATTCCCACACCTTAAACTAGTGATCTTGAGGTCACACTATAACAACTCTACCATTGATACAAGGATATCTTTCTTTTCACTTAAAAAAATAAAATAAAATAAATAGTACATAAAAGTATCCCTCCATCATAAATCTTTGCAGTTAGCATAAATATAACAAGGCTAACAAGATGAATAAGTCAAATGATTCACATGTTGGGCATTATCTAATTTGCATTTCCGTAACAACTCTCTTGAAAAAAAACCCCAATCTCTCCCGATGAACACAAAAACAGACATTCCCTTTCTTTTCCAATTGGGTAGGATTAGAAGATACGTTTGAAGGGATAAGAGGAACATAAAGATGATAAGGGAAGGTTCCACCTATGAGAGGTTCAGGGAAAGGGCAGACTACAAGGGCTTATAGTAGGCAGTCTTACCTTGTATTTTGCAAGAGGTTGATTCCATGCCATGAACCCGTGACCTCAAAGTCACATGACGATAACTTTTATCTTTGGGCTAAGGCCCCCCTTCAGATAAAAGGAGCATAAAGATGATATTTAGCTTAAACTTGATAAAAACACCCGAGAAAAGACACAAAAAGATTATCAGAAAATAAAGCAACCACCAATTTAAAACCTAGCCCTCTCAAGGTGCCTTCAGCATCCTATAATTCCTATTCTCCTTCTTCGTGGGATGGGATTCGCCAAAGAAATACAAGGGCATAGTGAAAAACTGCAGCCCAACAAACGAAGAATAGAACTTGCATTTTTTTCTCCACCAAAAGCCAGAGAAAAGCCTGGTCCTTCTGCATCTCCATGGAAGAGACCCACAAATTGCTTCAAGAACGGAAACATCCCATTCACTTCAACTGCCTTAGAATCGACAAAACTCTCTGCAACGGGTAGTGTTTGATTGAACTTCTCTTCTGCAGCACGTTTCAACAAGGGAAGCCTTTTACTTGCTACCTCTAACTTAGAGAGTCCACAAAGCGCTTCGCAGTGGAAAGCTTCACGTTCACTTGCTCTTTTACTAAGTTCATCACTAAATGTAGATTTTCATTGATTCTCTGCACTGTAAAATAGAAGGGGAGCTTTGACCCAGCGGTAAGATTGTTGTCATGTGACTTTGAGGTCAGGGATTCAAGGCGTAGAAACAGCCTCTTGCAAAGATTTAAGATAAGGCTTAGTACTATAGACCCTTGTGGTCCACCCTTTCCTTCCCCCAACTCCACATAGGCAGGAGCTTCGTGCACGGGACTGCTTACTTTTCTTAGGGAAGTGATATAAAAAACTCTATATTTGTAGCATGCGTGTCTTAATTTGATCTGTTGTTTCAAAAAACTATTGGTTCTTGTTTATTCTTTGTAATCAAGCAAAAGAGTAATTAGTGAAGAGTGGTGCCCTATGTTAAAGGAGTGTCGATATCTTGCAAAATATAAGGTAAAGCTATGTATTATAAGCTCTTTTGGTCCACTCCTTTCCCCCCCGGAACCCGTATAAGCGGGAATTTTGTGCACTAGGGCTGCTCCCTTCTTTATCATCCCCGTTCTTGTCATGCAAATCCAGAAATTTAGTGATCTAACTGATCATCCTGTAGGCCATACCTCAAAAGATGTTTTCCATTGGATGATCTCCACCCGCACACATGTATATGTGGAGCCTGGATTTTGGTGATCCAGACCGTTCAGCATTTATGTGGCACCATAGATAGATCGTGCACTACAAAGGGATTTTCATGGGTATGATCTTATCGTCCATATTGCATCTGCTGAGCAAGAGATTCATGGTTTAATAATTGTATCCTTGCTACGAATAAAAGTTTGAGTGCCAATACCAAGCAGGGCACTTGCTTGCTTGAAGGAGAATACAAATGAACGAGAGCCACGATGCACTTTTTCTTGAACCTTGTGTTTTCTTCAACCAGTTCTAAGAAAAGGTATCACGTGGCGCTAATGGACTTGCCCTTCTTGCCCAAACAGACAAGTGCACTTTTCGTTATCATTTTTCTAATGTTTTAACTTGAAGAAAACGGTGCCCTTTTCACAGTGTTTTAGAACCCCATTTTTCCAACGACGAAGGGGAGCACAGTAAAAGTTATCGTCATGTGATCTTTAAGTCACGGGGTTAAGGCATGGAATCAGCCTCTTACATAATGCAAGATAAGGCTACCTACTATAGACCCTTTTAGTTCGCCCTTTCTCTGAACCCCACATAGGTGGGAGCTTCTTGAACTAGGGCTGCCCTTTTATTTTTCTAATGAGATAATGAAAGATGAAGGATTTGCACAGGAGAAAAAGAAGAAGAAGAAGCAAAGTTTCGTGTTTTTTTTTTAAAGAATAAACAACTATTAATTAGAAGAAAATTCAGTAAGATGGTAGAAAATGAGGACAGATAAGGTGCAGAGCGTGTCAACACGCCAATAATGGTGAACTCCCTCCACTTTTCCATGGTGGGTCTCACATGCCATTGATCTACCTGTTCATATGAGTCTTCTAATATTACCAAAATGACTTGTTCCCCATAGTCATTTTTTTAATCAGCGGGTAGGAGCATACTTCGGATTGGAATTATGGGTAAGTACTGCTTGATAATTTCTACCAATTTAAAGCCCCCGTTCTTATTCCTTTTATTATCGTGTAGTGAATTTATTGTCAAGTCAAAAAGGAAAATTTGAAAAAGATTTTATCATATAAATATATTAATTACAATATCCTCTTTACAGACAAACGGAAGCTCAGAGATTTGATAGACACACTGCTCTTAGAAAATAGTGCTAGAGCATCTCGGTTCGAGTCCAAGTGACAGCATCTTCTAAAACAGTCACAATGAGTCCTATTTCATAGGAAATTCAATGCAAAATGATGCTTTCATCATGCCAAACAAGGACGGTCTGCAACTCTCTACAAGCAACTGTTTGCATTCAACGAGCTAAAACACAAATTTTTGGATGCTACACAAATGCCACATTTTCAACTCAGTGTAGACTACGTCTAAGGTAGTCCATCTGAATGAACGGTCCAGATTGGTTTTAACATGTCTCAGGACTGCCAAACAAAGGAATTTCTTCCATATATATAAAGACAGGTGAGGTAAAGCGTGGACGGCAGGACTCGAACCTGCGCGGGCAGAGCCCACATGATTTCTAGTCATGCCCGATAACCACTCCGGCACGTCCACTTTAATGTTGACGCTAATTGATACTTTCTACTTGTAATATATTACTGGGACGATCATGTTATGATCCAAAACGTCTATCTGGGACGTGGGTAGAGCTAAAAGTTTCTGCCGTTGGATGACTCTACGCTTTTGATAATTTGGGGGATTTTATACGAATTCGACCCACTGCTTTATCCTCATCAAAGCCCTTGAGGTTTGAAGTCTCAAAACGCATTCATATACTATAGCACGTGGCATCAAACTTCCTTAGGTATTACTAAGACGTGCAAATCTAACCGTCAAAATGACTAAAGGGATTCATCAAAATCGTCCATGTCTATTGAAATTGTTATCAAAATGATTGATGGGATTGATTGAGATCTTGGCTATCCTCAATTGTTATCGGTTTATAAATTGAGGTGAAATGCTACGGCGTACAGAAGTTTCGGAATTTATTTTCCTTCTGTTTTTCTCTTTGAATGGTCATAGCCAAAACCGTTCGTAATTAGTACAGTAGCGGAAAAGGAAAAACAACCAAAAACAGAGCAGAGAAACCTCGGCTCCAATGAGATGCGAAGGTGGACTCCACAATGTGACCGACGCTAGGATTCATCAAGATCGTCCTTTCGATGGCATCAAAATAATTTATGAAATTCTTCTCATACAAGCTTAATTTTTAAGATTATTTCCAGTGGGAAAGACAAACTTCAGAATTTGGCCTACGCTAGGATTCATCAAGATCATCCTTTCGATGGATAATTTTATCAAAATAATTTATGAAAATTTTCTCACACAAGCTTAATTTGTAAGATTATTTCCAGTGGGAAAGACAAGCTTCAGAATTTATTTGTTAGGGCCCTCTTCCTCAGTAGAATGAAAAAGCCCTTCAAAAATTGGCGTATGCCTCCGCAGGGGGCGTGCACACGGTATTCTTTAGTAAAAGGCGAAAGAATAGTTCGCTCTGTGCTCACCACGAGGCTGCGTGTTTAAAGTCCGTGTCGTTCTCGTCAATTTATAGCTAATTCTGGGAGAAGAGATTTCATTGGACATCGATGTGGGACTAAAATAGCTGGAGACTGCAGTCTAGATAATGACGGAAGCCAACGAAATAATTTGGGGGCCGATGGTCCTTTCCACCGAAGCACCCTCGATCTAAAATTGAGCTTGTATGGGCTAGGATCGGGTTGGGACCACTTAGGTTTGACGATTGGAGATCGAGATGATGATGAGATAATTCGATTCCGCTCAGGGTTAGGATTAGCTACCGGAGCTGCTATGTTGACTCTAATAATTGGTTTGCTCTTGCCATGATGAAATTAGTTTTACCCCTTGATCCGGCTCCCCTTTTGATAATCTCAACCATTTATCTAACCTGTCTTGCCTAAATGATCACTAATCTAAACCATTCATCTAAGCTGTCTTGCCTAAAGGAGCCCTATACCAAATATAGCATACTTGGAATGATCCTACCATTGTCTTTTCCCGGTTATTTTGAGTTCCAAAATGGGCAGTAAATTTATGATGTTAAATGATAATGTGCTCTTTCTATTATTAATCATTTGCTAATTCTAAAACTAGAGGCATCCTATTAAAATCTTATTTTCCTTGAAAGAAACCAAGGCATGTCTTGGGTGATTGCTGGGGGCAGATTTTTGAATAATCTGAACCATTCATCTTCATGTGTCTTGTCATAGATGGACCATCTACCACAATTTCCATACGGTTGGATTACCCCACCATTGTTTTTCCTCAGCTATTTGGAGTTCTATAATGGATAATAATAAACTTGACAGTACTAGCTGGAAAACAGCTAGGGACAAATCATGACACTAATCATCTAGATTATGAGGATTTTGGGACATCACTAATTACATCAAGATGGTTAAGATGAACTGTTTAGATCTTTCAAAAAGGCAAGCCACTTGCAGTTTTACTAAAAAAATCCCAGATACACTTGTGCACAGCCTCAAACCCTAGTCACCAAGGTGAAAAATTACTACTTGCACCACTGCTAGAAGGCTTTGGGTGTGAGCCCGGCAATAGTTCTTAAGGAACCACTGGCTCTCGAGTAGACTCCACTAATGGGAGTGCCACCCCCAAAAGGGCCAAAATCTTTCATCTTAAGCTTCTTGTTGTAAATGAGCCATGTCCTAACAGTCGCTTACTTTAGAAGATCTTGTTACTGACTTTTCTAAGCTGTTTTCAGTGTTGCAGGTTTTGCTGCCGTCCATTTTTAAACTCAAAATAGCTCAGAGAAACAATGGTTGGAGCATCAAACTATGTGAATTTTTTTTTTTTTTTTTTTTATCAGGCACATCTACAGCAAGGAAAATAATATGAATGGTTCAGATTATCATAAAGGTGGGCTTCTTGAGTGAAAATACCACAAAACCTCCCAAAGGGCATGGGGAATGTCACTTCCAGTAGAAATACAACACAAGGAGGATAATAATCATCTTTGTTATTTGGAGGCACATAACATGAAAAAAAGAAAAAGAACAAGAACAAGAAAGGACCATTGGAAATAATTTTTGCCTCATCTTTTACTATTTTCTTAAATTGTGACCTATGAAGAAGCGCTAGAGAAATACAGACCTTCAAACTCTGTCTGTAATTAAAAATATATATAATTCATAGGAAACACCAATTCTTATATATATGGAGAATTTGTTGGATTACAATTTGACCTAAATATACTCAAGGAAAATTTGTTAGATTACCATTGAACCTAAAAGGTTAAGTCCTCGCAGTTAGGATCCATCTTTTTTTTTCTTTTTCTTTTCCTTACAAGCAAAGAATTGTAAAGCAAATCACTCTATGCATTTCTAAATCTAATCCTCAGCCAAAAGAGAAAGCAATAACTCAAACTTGCAATCAAACACATTCCAGAAGAGACACGGAGTTCAACTGGGCTAAACATTTGTTGGCTGATACAGTTCCAGATAGCCTGAAACATGGTCCATTTGTACCGATTGCCGTTAAACGTAAGTTCTTAAACTGTAAGTCCTGACTGTTAGGTTGTGAAGAACATCAAGATAATAGGCTAGATATGTGCTTAAATGTGGACGTATAAGAATGAAAACCCTCCATACTGCAAGTGCTAATGGTGTTATTTCTCTGAGAAATGCAATCTATGGTAAATGTCAGAGTCGAGCCTACCAGCTTCACGATCCGAACCATTCCCTTAAAAGGTTCCACCTCGGGGATGCCTGCCAAATTCCAAGCATCAAACATCTGCTCCTCCATTTAGATCCATCACTAGAAATCAATGAGACAATAATCCTCACTCTTGGGTGAAGCACCCCCAAAGGACATGGTCAGTACAGTGCAACGGGATAAACATGCCTATCAAAGAGTATTGAAAGGTATGGATCATCAAATAGGTCGATCCAACCTGTAGATTTCCTACTATTGTAGTTTCAAAGTGTACCTCGATACATTTCCATCTGATCTTAGAAATGCAGGCAATGCTGAAACCATCACATATAGATGTATGCATGACAATTACATAGACAAGATAGTAAGAAACTACACAAAAAATATAACCCACCAAACGTAAGGCTACTGCTCTTCCAGTATAGAGCTCCCTTCCATGACAAGCACAAACAAGCCACCATCGCCTCTTGAAATCCGGAGATCTTTATCCAGGTAAGTTGTCACCAGCCAGGATTGGGTCCTTTCCCCAGGAATCGGAACTCTGAGAGGTGGCTGTCCAGAAATAACACGCGAGGCATTTGCCACAGCCTCCTGTAGAGGGGTGAGGGATTGCTGAACAGGTGACAGATCTACGTTCTGTCCAAAAACATCAATGCTTTGAGGTAAATTGACTGTTGAGGATATCTCAGGAGGTGGGAAGACTCCTTCCTTGAATTGGACCTGCAAATGAAGACGATTGAATAAACTGTAGCCTAACTTCCTGTACGATATGCTCGTAGAAATAAAACATTCCATCATCAGAGGAACATCCCAACTTACAAGCATTATCAGGATCACAACTGTTCACAAGTTAATAAAATGTGTAGCTACTCGAAGGAATCAAATCAGAATTAACCAGATTCCATATTCTAGGCAAGAAGAATTTTCTTAAGAGAAAGCCAGAGAAGCATAAGGTTGCTAGTCTGGTTGCCGTGGAAGGGTCAGGAAACACTTATAGGTCACCAATCTACTACTTAAAAGCTCACTAATAAGATGCCCTTTTACCTTGGTCCACGAGTGTCAACGAGAAGAAAACAACATATGACCATAGCACTATGTAGCTTGACATCTGTTTAGAAAAAATTCTGGTGACAAAGGGCTGACCTCCACTACATGGATGAGCTCCCATTCTTCAACCCATTTGTAAGGTCTCAATTGCCTAGCAATCAGGATAGCCATAAACCTTTACCTGCAGTTATCTAACTTCTAAATTCATTTCACAATTAACATGATTCTTACATAATGCTCAGCCAATCTAGGCAGGTTGAATTGTCAACGGCTGCCGCTGTTCTACTGGGTGTTTGAAACCTGTTGTATGTCAGATGCTATAATATGTGAATACCGACACAGGTAGCAATAGGATCAAAGAGCACCTATTTAAAATATGCTCTTCTCCACCCAAAAGGTTCTGGCTTCAAGTCTCCTCGGCAACAACTTTCAGAAAAACAATATGGCCGACAGATCAGCCATGAGGATCCCTAAAGCTCAAAAGTTAGGAGGTTGACAAGGATCTGACATTCTTTGGTAGTACATGAGCAAGGACCCTCAAAGACCTGGGTTATGAGAGTACTTCTAATACTGAACTAGCACATGTAACTTGCAATCCAAGATTCCTCTACAAAATCATGATAAATGACAAAGAAAGAACAAAAGCCAACAAATGATGTTGAATTAGTTTAATCAGACATGAGAAACAGTACTAGGACTTTAGAGAACCCAAAAGACCTTCAAACATCTATGACGTAATAAAAAGATAAACAAATTGATATCAAGTTTATATTACATGAATTTCCAATGTAAAGTTTTAAAAGGAACAGCGTTTGCGACTTAGATATTCATTGGTCTAAAGTTCTTAATGGAACACAATAAGTTTAGGAAAAAGCATACAGTCATAAAAAACAAGGACTTTTGAGCAAAAGCTAAAGAAAATCATAACTACATATTTATTAGACATACCATTTCATAGTATCATGGTAACACCTGATTATGTACAGTTTCTATAAACCAATATTTTGATTTAGAGTTGGTTTCTCAATTGAAGAGCCCTTAAGGGCAACTAATTTCTCTAGAAAAATAGTCGTAAAAAATGTAAAAACAAAAAGGTACTAACTGAAACAATCGAAAGAATGAAATACCCAAGTTGATCAACAAACAGGCTGTTTTCCATCATGAATGGAATGCACTGGTAACTAACATTTTATCATATGACTATGCAATTGCACAAATACTTGTAACGAAATATTTGGTTTCCAAACTCAATTTATCTTTGCAATGAGTATAGGATCCACGCAGATTACCTGTATCCTAGAAGGACTTCGAATCTCAAAAGAAGCAGATGCAGAAAAGGAGAAGGTCGCAAACGGGCTGGAAAATGTCGCAGTGTTCTTTACAGTGAGGCTAGCAGCGTCAATTTCTTGGGCTATTCTCTTAAGTTTCAACAATGGCAAGTTCCCAGCTGCTATGAGAGGCAGCAGCTCAGAGAATGCCGTGTACCTGAAATGAATAAGAAAGAATATTCACCATAAATTGCGCATGAAACCAATATACAGAAGACAATATCAATAAATTATAATAACAGTCACCACCACCACATTTACAGATTAGAAAAGCTAAAATTATATGAATTTGAAACTAAGAATAATATTAGCCATAAAGGAAGATTGTCACATGATAATAAAATTTGTTCAGTTATTCTGTTAGAACCATACACAAACCCAACTAAATACGAAATGGCTCACTTCAGCAAGTTATGAGTAGTTCCAAGTAAAATGAACAGCTTTCCATTGTAGGCTTCATCTTTCTACCCTGATGATTGCAGTTGATCTACGGGAGACCATTTTTTCCTGCAAGTCTTATACCCTGATGTGGATGATTCTCTGATAGAACGATAGAGGGCTCTCAAAAAGGTTTACATCTCTTCAAATAATTTAAAGGTCTGCTGATTTGAACAGTTGAGACTCATTAGGGTACACATTGACCTGTTGCTCATAGCAAGAAAGTATAACTTTCATTCAGGATCTAACGACATTAGGAATATGGATTTCTTGTCTACTGGCTCTGTTAACATGTAGAGTCAAACAAGCTGCTCAAATACTTATGACATGACACTATACTTGGCTTTGACCATTTGATCCCTTACTTGACTTAAACTAGGCAAAGACCCATTTCAGAATGAACTTAGATAGATCTCTTTGTATTTTAGAATGAGCTTCCCCCTTACTATCTGGACTTAAGTCTGTTGGTAAAGTTACTAGGTATCAGAACTAGAACCAATTACTATATGCCCCTCTTATGTTAAACCTTCCACTTAGTTTTATGTTTCTTCTCAGTAATCCAAACAGAGAACTTATGTTTCTCACAATAATATGGCACATTGAATCAACAGCACAGAGATCCATCTCATTGTTGAGTAAGACATCACATATAGTAGAAATTTAATGCTTAGGTTGCTAGAACAAGATGCCCATAGTTTCATCGTTCAAGTCAAAGAAAACATGAGGAATTATCATAATTTTAGGTGACCAGGTGCTCTAGTGATAGGAACCGTTGTTTTACCGTTACACGCCCTACGTAGGACTGCTGACCCTCAAAACAGCAATAGACCTGAACCCAATGTCTGGACAGGTTGAAGGGGCTCTTTCTCTTGCCTCCATTGAAGGCTAAAGCATGTTTTAACCTCACAAAAGGATATCCACTTTCGTCACCTCTAAAATGATACATTTCAATCCCAACCATGAGGTGTATTGCTTACTGAAGGGACATCCCATGGAATCAAAAGGATAATCAACTCATACAAGTGTGAATTTCAATTGATAATAAACCACTAAAATCAAAAGCATAAAGAATTTTTCAACATCAACTCACACTAAGATCCAGTTGCCATTTAATGCCGGCGACTCAGTCGGCGCCGGAGTCGGATTTGCCGTCTCCAACTGATTAACCAGTTCAACAATTTCCCCCCTCGTTTCAGCAGATGCTCCAAAACCAAAATCAGTACCGTAACAGGAATCCACCAAAGCCTGTTTCAAGCCCATAAGCTTATTAGACTCAGTCACTTCCTCATCATACGACGTCACACTTCCATTTCCCTTCAAGTGCCCAGAACTGACTTCTTCTTTCCCCCATTCATCATCATTTTTGGGAGGATCCGAATCCGAAAGCTTCGTGGATGAAACCTCCGGTTCAGGTTCCGATTTCTCCCCCCATTCATCGGGAATTGCTGCTTTCGAATTACCCGATTCTTCTTCCCATTCATCTGCAAGGGAATTCTCTTCGAATTCTACATCTTTTGAAGGCTTTTCGATTGGGGTTTTGTTGGATTCTTCGCCGTAGGATGCATTGAGAACGGGGAAGGATGAGATTCTAGAGTTTTTTGGGATGGAAGAGAAGGAAATATTAGGGTTTTGGGATCGAACTGGAAGGAAATTAGGGTTTCTAGGGTTTCTGTGGAGGAGGAGCGAGTGGTGGGGAGTAAGGCACAGCGCCATTTCTGGTCTGGAGTGGACCGTTCCAAGTGTCTGGCCGTTAGGGGTGGAGATTTTATAGCCGCACGCGCGAAGGATGGTAGCTATTCACTTGAGAAAGGGAACTTACGTGGCACTTTGATTTGCCTTGAAATCTGACTATCTGGCGGGGCCATTTGAAGTTAAAAATTGCCAAATTGAATCATCGGATAGAATCGGAGCCGTCAAGTTGCATCAGATGAACCAAGAAATCTGTGATGGGATGAGGCGACTTTTGCTCAAAGGGGCCCACTTTTCCCCCAAATATTCTATTATTTTGGCATAAGGTATTTTTGTCATTTCTTTTTTTTTTAAAGGTTTTTCCCTTTTTTTTATCACAATTTCTTAAAATCTCTTTTCTAACAATTTTTTTAAAATCTCTCTTTAACCTTTTTTTCTTATCTTCTTTTAGTGTTTAATTATCCTCATATTCTAATATTGTCCATGCTTATTTTTCACATAAGTATGTTCCACTTAAATATTTAAAATCTATCTTTCTCTCTCTAACCTATTATTTTTATTTTTCTAATTCTAATTTTCTCTGTAATATAATCTTTTTTCATTAGTCATTATAAATAATAAGGAAATCTATACTATATACTATTAGTAAAATCACGCCTGCTTTGCACTAGTATGCAATATGATAAGTGGCAAAAGAAAAAATGGGCTGGTAAAATTATAAAATTAGTGTCAATAAAATTGTAATAGAAACCGAAAGTGTGAAAAATAATAATGGAGAACATAGAGCAAAGTCAATAGAAATTTAAGAAGTTACAATAATTAGTATTTATGATACAATATTTTACTTAGAAAAGGCTTATAGTTATAAAAAAATTCAATGATGGCCCTACTTTTTGGGATTATCTTCATGATCCATACCATTCATCCAATTCTTCTCATCTCTGATGGCTTAGAAACCAAAGATGAGAGGGAGTTTCCAAAAATATGAACGGTTAGGATCATCCAAAGATGAGACCCGTTCATGATTCGCCAACTTATCCATCAATTGAAAATATCGCGCAATTAACCAATGATAGTTCTCGTAAAATGCCTCACGTAAATTTCCATTTTATGGCAAGATCGGAATGTGGTGCTCGGTCCATGGGCTTTGCAGATAGCTTTGCCCCACGTTTCGCACTATCTACTCCATCCAAGTTGTGGGCCATAGGTCACCATTTCAAGCCCTATTCAACCTATTTGGTTTTTTAGATGCATCATTTCATGGGGTCCACTTCTTCTCTTAAATTCATGCAGTGGCCCCACAACCGAGTGCCTTGACACAAACCGGAGAATCGTCGAACGAGTCCGCGTTTAGTCGCAAGGCTCGAAAGCACGGCCTGCCAGATAGACGGTTTGAATTAGCGGATGGAGAGGGACCCACTGGCAAGTATTCAAATTTATGGGATGCGCATGCACATCGATCACATAACAACGCTCCAAAAGATTGATCTTAGTCGTAGAGGGCTAGGTATCCCCGCCAGGCAAACCTTTGACATTTTTAACTTTCGATCAATGCTACTGTTCCTCGCTCAAGTCAACCTTCCCATAGCTAATCGAAACGTATGGAACATGGTAGAGAAATCTGAACCGTTCATTTTGTAGGCTTCCAGACGGATTATTTATTCCCCTTTGGGAACCCAAATTTCTATCTGGATTGAACTTTTATGTTGACTTTCGTAACTCACCTAGGTAGACGCTGCCTTTAGATGATCTGACCCGTGTACATTGTTCGGCCTCACTTAGATTAGCAAACGATTTTCTCTTGTTTTTGTTGCGATTTTATGGAGTTCCGGTTCTAATTGTCGATCTCAGTCGCTCTCGACAGTCTCTGTAGATTCTTCTGTGATGTGTTGGATCTCGTCTGCATGGTTTGAATCTTCTGCTCTTCTCAGAATACTACAGAAATTTTGAGATGTTTTCTTTATTTTTTCAAATTCTTTTGCAAATTTCTCTGGCCATTTTACCTCTCTTTATTCTTTGATCACTTCGGTTGTTCTAAGTTTTCAGCTATCTTCATTTCTCTTCTAGGAGTGATCTTTCTTCTTCTCTAATTAGCCTCCTTTTTGTTGGGGATTTAGTCCCCGCCCAAGATCATACACACAAAAAAACGCACCGATATTAACGTGGTTCGGCCAATAAGCCTACGTCCACAGGAGAGAATAATTTCACTATGAAAAACAGGGATTTTACACAGAAGAATACACGGGGATTTACAGAGGAATGGGCTATATCCTTGCCCTCTTCGTATCCCTATTTATAGGGATTTTTGGGCTGTAATTTTCAAAAAAGTACACAAAAGTCAGTGGACGGTGGCCGACGGCGGCACCCGCCACTGTTGAAGTCAGCGGCAGCTGACTGCGGTGCCTCCATGGTTGAAGTCAGTGGGCGCCTGAAAATGGGGCTGGACCAACAAATCTCCCCCTCCAGGCCCATTAATTGAAGGAGGTTTCTTCACGTATGGACTTTTAGCAAAAGCTCATCTTGGCCAATTCTCTGCAAATCTCGAACTTGCTCCGAGATAATGCTTTTGTCATCATATCCGAACTATTATCGTCAATATGAATCTTCTCAAGCTCTAACAACTTCGAGTCCAAAATATCATGTATCCAATGATATCGAACATCAATGTGCTTTGACCTTCCATGAAAAGTAGAATTCTTGCTAAGGTGTATAGCATTTTGACTGTCGCAAAATAACGCATACCTCTTCTGCATAAAGCCAAGTTCGTTTACGAACTTCTTCATCCATAATAACTCTTTGCATACTTCTATCACAGCAATAAATTCAGCCTCTGTCGTAGATAAGGCAACACACTTCTGTAACTTTGATTGCCATGACACAGCTCCCCCTACAAAAGTAATCAAGTAGCCTAAAGTAGACTTCCTCGTGTCAATATCACCAGCTATATCTGAATTAGTGTAGCCCTCAAGCACGGGCTTGCCAATGCCAAATCTCAAACACAACTTGGAAGTACCACGTAGATATCTCAATATCCACTTCACTGCATTCCAATGTTCTTTTCCTGAATTTGATAGAAAACGGCTCACTGTACCAACTGCATATGCAATGTCTGGTCTGGTGCATACCATGGCATACATAAGACTGCTAACAGCTGAAGCATAAGGAACATCTTGCATGTATTCATTCTTAGCATCACTTGTTAGAACTTGATTCTTACTAAGCTTAAAATGAGTAGCAAAATGTATACTAACCACTTTAGCTTTATCAATGTGAAATCGTTGAAGTACCTTTTCTATGTACTTCTCCTGAGACAACCATAACTGCTTATTCATCTTGTCACGAATGATAGAAATCTTGAGAATCTGTCTTGCGAGTCCCAAGTCTTTCATAGCAAAGACTTTGTTTAGCTCCTTCTTTAACTGACTGATCTTTGAAGAGCTTCTTCCAACAATAAGCATATCGTCAACATAGAGTAGCAAGATGACGAAATCATCTTCTGAGAATCTCTGCACAAACACATGGTGATCTGAAGTAGTCTTTCTATAACCTTGTTGGGTCATGAATTGCTTGAACTTCTTGTACCACTGTCTGAGACCCTGTTTCAAACTATACAGACTCTTCTTCAGCTTGCATACGTACTTCTCTTTGCCTTCAGCAACAAACCCTTCTGGCTGCTCCATATATATCTCCTCTTCTAAGTCACCATGGAGGAATGCTGTCTTCACATCCATCTGCTTAACCTCCAAATCAAGGTTTGCAGCCAAACCCAATACAACTCAGATTGAAGACATTTTAACAACATGAGAAAATATCTCCTTGAAATCGACACCTTTTCTTTGACCAAAGCCTTTCACCACAAGTCTAGCTTTGTATCGTGGTTGTGAAGTGTCACCCTCGTACTTCACCTTGTAAATCCATCGATTATTCAAAGCTTGTCTGCTCTTAGGTAATTTTACTAGCTCAAAAGTGTGGTTGTCTTGTAAGGATTTCATCTCATCTTTCATAGCTGCAATCCACTCTACATTCTCTTCACTTTCAGCTGCCTTTGTGTAGCTCTCAGGCTCTCCCCTGTCAGTGAGGAGCACGTACTCATCTAATGAATATCGAGTAGAGGGTTGACGATCTCTCGAACTCTGTCTCAATGAAATTGCTGGTTCCTCAGTAGGAACCTCCTGCTGAATATTATCAGCCTCTAACGAAACATCCATGTCTTCAGCAGCTTCATGTTCTCCCTCAACTTGATTATTTTGAACATCAACTGGAGCACCACCATGGTCATTGGTGTCATCTACACTTGGCGCATGTGAAGCAGGAACTGGATCTAAATCTGTCAGAGTATCAAAACTCTGAGTTTCTGATACTTTGGCTTTATCGATGTATTCAATGGTTTGGTCTTCCATAAAGACCACATCACGGCTTCTAACCAGCTTCTTTGCAACAGGATCATATAGCCTGTAACCAAACTCATCCTGCCCATAGCCGATGAAATTGCATTGTTTAGTCTTGACGTCTAGCTTAGACCTCTCATCCTTGAGTATATGTACAAACGCTTTGCACCCAAATACCCGTAAATGATCGTAAGAGACATCTTTTCCATACCATAGCCTGTTAGGAACATCTGCATTCAAGGCAACAATTGGAGATAGGTTAATAACATAGGCTGCTATGTATAACGCCTCACCCCAGAAGAAACCGGGCAGCTTTGCTTCAAAAAGCAAGCATCTGACCCTCTCCATCAATGTCCTGTTCATCCTCTCTGCTAAACCATTTAGCTGAGGAGTCTTCAGAGGAGTTCTTTGATGTCTGATCCCTTGCTTCTTACAATAAGCATCTAAAGGTCCACAGTACTCGCCACTGTTATCTGTGCGAATACATTTTAGCTATTTCCCTGTTTGCCGCTCAACAGAAGCTTGAAATTCTTTAAAATTGTCAAGCATCTGATCCTTAGTTTTCAAAACATAGACCCAGAGTTTTCTGGAATAATCATCAATAAATGTGACAAAATATAATGCACCACCAAATGTGCGTACCTTCATAGGACCGCATACATATAAATGTACCAATTCAAGCACGCCTGGCTTTCTAGAAGAAAGATGGCTTTTGAAGGAAACTCGTTCTTTGCTTCCTAAAAGACAATGAGCACATTTGTTCAACTTTGTAGCTTTGAGCCTTGAAAGCAAATTCTTCTTGATTAGGCAACCTAATCCTTTCTCACTCATGTGACTGAGCCGCCTGTGCCACAACTTTGAAGAACCAACAACATCAACTGCGTTCACAGAGTTAATAGGAATCGAAGCTTGCATCACATACAAGCTAGATGATTTCTTTCGTTTAGCAACCACAAGCGCTCCCTTAGAGAGCTTCCACTGTCCATCGCAAAAGGTACTACAGTACCCATCATCATCAAGCTTTCCGGCTGATATTAAGTTCAACTGGATATTTGGTACATGTCGAACATCCTTGAGAATTAACCTCGTTCCGTTGTTGGTGTCCAAACAAACGGATCCGATACCAACAACCTTTGACAGCCCATCGTTACCTATCTTCAACACTCCAAAGTCACCAGGAGTGTACAAGGTGAAAAACTCCCTTCTCAAGATAACGTGAAAAGAAGCACCACTGTCAACAACCCATCCAATCTCATTGGAGGCTAGGTTGATTTCATTTTCATCACAGACCACAACAAAGCCTAAAGTAGTGGTAGCTACACGATCATTCCCCTCATCATTTCTTCTCTCCTGCTTGGCATTCTCTGTTTTGTTCTCGGCTTTCCACTTGTAACACTGCCTTTTAATGTGACCCTTCTTGCCATAATAATTGCATTCTAGATTCTTGTATCTCGACTTAGATTTACTCTTGTTTCTGTTATTCTTTTCCTGTCCTTTGATCTTGCTTCTCCCTCGATTTTCTGAGATCAAAATCTCAGACTGTGATGTGGTGACAACTTGAGCTCGTCGCCTCATTTCTTTATTTAGAATTGCGCTTCTAACAGATTCCCATGTCATAGCACCACCTAGAGTATAATTAGCTAGAGAAACACAAAAATTTTCCCATGAGTCATGCAAAGTATTTAAAAACCATAAACCCATGATATCATCGTCAAACCTGACGCCAACGTCGAATAGTTACTAAAAGCATTCGGTCAACTTGTTCAAGTGGTCGGAAATAGAACTCCCTTCCTTGTATCTTAGGTGCATCGCTTGATTAAGTAGGAATAACTTATTATTTCCAGCTCTCGACGCGTACAAGGTTTCTAATTTGATCCATAAAGTTCTAACATGTATTTCATTTTGAATATGATTTAAAACGTTATCTTCTACCCATTGTCGAATAAAACCACATACCTGTTCGTCTTCAAAAGCTCACTCATTTTTGGACTTATCCTCCGGTTTTTAAGTAGCAAAGACAGGTAGATGTAATTTCTTCACAAAAAGAAGATATTTCATTTTTCCCTTCCACTTATAATAGTTAGTGCCATTTAAGTAAATCATTTTGCTCATGTTTGCTTCCATAAGTAAAGAAAGAGTACTTGCAGCAATTTCAGGAGAAAATCTTACAAATTTGAGAACACTACTGTGTTTGCCAAGAACTGGTCTATCCCTCTCGAAAACTTGCCAAAAAATAGGTCTGCTTCAATCGGATCACTGTTGCAACTCGTTACTATTACAACTTAGCTATGGTTGCACTCGAACTGTTACAACCCGGTACTGTTGCAACGCACTACTGTTTTCAACTCAGCTACTGTGCAAATGCGCTACTATTTGCACTCGTACTGTTACAACTCTGTACTATTGTAACTCGAACTTGTTGGAATTCACTGTTGGAACCCGCCTCTAAAGGGTACTGTGCCAACTCAGTACTGTAGTAGTACTGTAGCGATTAGGCGACAGTAATGATGATGCTTTTACTATAGCAACATGGCAACGTGCTTTTCACTGTAGCAGCAATGATGATACTGTAACAAACTGTAGTAGAAACAGTTTTCTTCTTCCTCTCGACCGTCAGTGCTGCAACTCAGTTTTTGCCTCTGTTTCACGGCAAACCTTGCTCTGATACCACTTGTTGGGGATTTAGTCCCCGCCCAAGATCATACACACAAAAAAACGCACTGATATTAACGTGGTTCAGCTAATAAGCCTATGTCCATGGGAGAGAATGATTTCACTATGAAAAACAGGAGTTTTATACAAAGGAATACACGGGGATTTATAGAGGAATGGGCTATATCCTTGCCCTCTTCGTATCCCTATTTATAGGGATTTTTGGACTGTAATTTTCAACAAATTACACAAAAGTCAATGAACGGTGGCCGACAGTGGCGCCAGCCACTGTTGAAGTTGGCGGCAGCTGACTACGGCGCCGCCATGGTTGAAGTCAGTGGCCGCCTGAAAATGGGGCTAGACCACCACTTTTTTTTCTATGAAAAGATTGGGTGAGTTTAGAGCTGGTGATGAGAAAATTGTAACTCGCTGACTAGTTCATGTTTTGTCGTCAAGTTCTGTCTTCAATGGGAGTAGGAAATTCAGATCCTCTCTTCTAGTCACCGATCCGGCGCCCAAACATGTACTTCATGTCCGACGTGCCGTTTCATCATTCCGGTAACTTCTCCATCTCTTCACATTTTCCTCTTGATTTCACCAAAAGAAGTGGAGAAAGTAGAAACACTGCAGTAATGCATTCATATTTGGCATAAGAAAAAAGTCGGATTAATCCGAGGAAAAGAAGAAGAGATGGAAAGCGGTTCTGGAAGTGGAGAAGGAGGAGCAGGTTTAGGAGAAGATCAAGAACATGAACGGCAGATGAAGTAGAAGCCGCATCACAGGCATACTGCACGTCAGATTCAAGAGATGGAAGCGTAAAACTCTCTCTCTAGAATCTCTCTAGAATCTCTGTAGAATCTCTTACTCTTTTCTAAACCTATTCTCATTATATATATATATATATATATATATATATATATATATATATATATATATATATATATATATATATAATGTGTGGTATTTTTTTGTTTTTTGTTTTTTGTTTGTTTAAGGATGTCTGCATCCAGACGATAAGCAGCGGATGAAACTGAGCCAAGAGTCAGGGCTCAAACCTAGCCAAGTGAAGTTTTGGTTCCAAAACCGACGGACTCAGATGAAGGTCTGCCCGTTTAGCATTTTCTTTTTTCTTTGCTTCTTTTTTTTTTTTCCTCATTTCTTGTTCATTCCCTCCATTTTGTTCCTCCACAAGTTCTACTGCTCATGGACTGGTAAACTCCATATGATGGACAGATTTCGTGAGGGGAAAGTGGGTGAAAGGTGAACAAAACGAGTGGGTTGCCAAGTACACCTGTTACATTAAACGTGGGGCGAGTTCCAAATACGCGTTGGGGTGGGTGATAGCCCATAAATTCCCACACACCCTCTTGCTTTGCTTTTACAAATTAACATTAAACGAGGGCGTAAAGTAAGCTGCATTCTTGTCGTAGAAAAAGGGGAAGCTGTAAAAGTTGTCGTCATGTGACCTTGAGGTTACGGGTTCAAGACGTGGAAACAGCCTCTTATAAATGCAAGGTAAGACTGTGTACTTTAAGGCCTTATGGTTCGCCCCTTCTTCAGACCCTGCATAGGCAGGAGCTTCATGCACTAAGGCTGCCCTTTAGGGCTACGGATCAAAGTTTAGGTTAGCGTTGATCTTCTAGATATTGTTTCCTTCTTTTTTGCTTCCTTTTCCTAGTCTATTTTTTGTTGGTGAAGGCACAACAAGATAGAGCTGATAATGTCATACTTAGAGCGGAGAAAGAAAATCTAAAGAAATAGAATTTCCGGCTGCAAGCTGCAATGAGGAATTTGATCTGTCCGACGTGTGGTGGCCCGGCGATTCTGGGAGAGATGTCATACGATGAGCAGCATCTTCGTTCGGAAAATGCCAGGCTCAAAGAGGAGGTGATTTTCTTTCTTTTTCTTTTCTTTTCATTTTTTGTTGGTATGTAACTTTCCATGTGTTTCTGCGTTTTGGGTGCATTAGTTTTCATTTCTTCTTCACAGATTCATGTATTTCTATATTTCCACTCTTATTAATTTTCTAATAAATTTGTTTTTATATATTTTATTTCCGTATAAATTTGTTTGTCTGGCTCTTAATCTTCATTTTCCTACAATGAAATTTCAAAAAATAAAAATATTAGGTCTTCATTTTCCATCTCACATATCTGTTATTGCGCCCAATGCCCTTTCCACGATGACATATAGGCCAAGTTAACGTATTTGTATGCACTGGCCGGTGTTGCCGTTTGATGCCTCAATGAAACCCTTGCATTGGTTTACATGTTTATCCTTCAGGTAAACCTAACTGATTTGCTAGTGTAATTGTCTGTGTCTGGTAAGGTGCAGTTTGGTTGCTTATTATGGGCACTTGCACAGACATAATTCCAGCACCTTCCATGACTGAGAATCCAAACATGTCGACTGGCATTAGGGAACATGAGAAGCCTCTAGCGTTAGAGATGGCCATGTCCGCGATGGATGAGCTGATGAGAATGTGCCAAACATATATGAAACACTTGATCTTGACGAGTAGGCCAGGATGTTTCCATGGCCAATGAATATGAAGCCTCATGAGAATGAATTCAGGAATGAATCTAGAAGGGATAGTGCTCTTGTAATTATGAATAACATTGCATTGGTTGAGCGAAGGGGAGCCTTGGTGCAACGTTAGAGCTATCGTCGTGTGATCTTGAGGTCACGGGTTCAAGGCCTGTAAACAGCCTCTTGTAAAATGCAAGGTAAAAGCTGTGTACTATTGACCCTTGTGATCCGACCCTTCCCCAAACCCCGCATACATGGGAGCTTCGTGCAGTTGCCCTGGTTTAAAGGTTTAGAAATTTTGTAACATATATGTACGATCTTCATTGGCTATAGGAATTGGGAAATTTTCCCTCATTCCTTTGTGATAATTATATGTTCACCAGTCTTTCCTATTGAATTTTGCACAACAAACGGATGGAGCTGTTTCCTTCTATTGTTTCTAGAGCAAAAACTATTCAAATTATAACTCTCAGGTGTTTCCGGACACGGAAATGGCTCCCTATAGCTGGTAATCCTCTTCCTTGTTCTCCATTACCGGATGATCCAGAAGCTTATCATTTTATCAAGTTTCTAAGCTTGTTCTCTGTGCCAGGTGCATGCGAAGTTGCAGGTTCTACGGCCTTTGGTACCTACATGCGAGGCTCGTCTCCCTCGTCATTGCCAGCAAAACGTGAAAGAAGGAACTTGGACTATTGTTGACTTCTCCGTTGATAGCTTCCATGACAGCTACCAAGCTTCCTTTCCAAACTACAGGAGCCGACCATCTGGCAGCGTTATTCAAGACATGCCCAATGGACATTCAAGGGTAATCTCCAAGTTACTCCTCTCTCTCTCTCTCTCTCTCTCTCTCTCTCTCTCTCTCTCTCTCTCTCTCTCTAATCACATGTGCAGGTGACGTGGGTGGAACATGCAGATGCAGACGATAAACCATTACACCAGATATTCAATCATTTCATGAACTGCAAAATGGCATTTGGAGCTCAACGTTGGCTAGCAGTCTTGCAATGCCAATGTGAGAGGCTTGCCAGCCTCATGGCAAGAAATATATCAGACCTAGGAGATAGGTGGCGCGACCCCATTCTCCTCAGTGTCCTAGTATGCACAACATGATGAACCCCACTTTTACATAGTGGGCCTCTTCCATTTTTTATCAAAACCATTCATCAAATAACACTAGAAATGAATCTCTAATAGCACAAAGATCCACCCGACGGGACCTGACATCCGATTAGAAGTATTTCAATCGTTAAATTCAGTTGATCAGAAACTAACTTATTTGGAGGTAGGATTGTCTGGATTGGCATAAATTCAAAGCCAAAATAGAGATCTAACTTTTGAGGCATCAGATGAATAGTTAAGGAGTGTAGACGGCCTTGTCTCCCGATGTATTACCATCATGTCCCAACCTATGAAGTATTCCTATTGGAAAATATGGACGATTTATTGCTCCTCAGTAGCACCATGGTTGGATCTTCGAGAGAATCTGTTTTAAGTTTGATTTTCTGGTCATTTTGTCTAAAAAAAGGGAAACAAAAAGAATGGAGGGCCTACCAGATGAAGAGTCCCAGTCGTCCTACTCATCCATGGTTGCATATATAATTGTTTTAGTCCATTTTCTGATTCAAAGACCGGTTATTTTCTCCTCTCCGGAGGTAAGAAGAAATATGATGGAGCTGTCACGAAGAATGATTAGGTCTTTTTGTGTTAGGATCAGCTCTTCCAATGGTCAATCATGGATGTCTCTCTACGAATCCTCCGACGACAGAGTAAGATTAGCCACTGGGAAGAATACGGACACTGGCCAACCCAGTGGTGTTATTCAAACTGCAGTCTCAACATTCACTAGTACAATGCAGTTAACCAAATCAACGCCGTTCTAAGTGGAGGTTCTTAGACCGAGGTCCCCCAAGGGTCCGGCCAATAGCATCGAAAATTGAAATGGCAAAATTACCCTCAACCCTCTCTCTTTGATTCCCAAATTTGATTAGTTTTTGGCCCCTAAATTGACTAAACCACCCCATTGAAGCCAAAATTTGCATCATCCAAATCTCAAGCTGAACTTTGCTTCAGGGTTTTCTCGTCAATTAAGGGTGGATAGGGTCAAATTCTCAAATTACCAAGGAGAGAGTGTTTTGAGTAATTTGGAGCGATGGAGAGGTAAAATTCAATTCCCAAGGAAGGGGAGCCTTGCACAATAATAGAGTTATTATCGTTTGACCATGAGGTCACAGGTTCAAGTCGTGAAAACAGTCTCTTGCAAAATGCAAGATAAGACTGTGTAACATTGACCTTTGTAGTCTGCCCCTTCCCCGGACCCCATATACGCGGGAACTTTGTGCACCGGGCTGCCCTGTAGAGAAGTAAGAAATGCCAAGAAGAATGTAGGAAAAAAGGGACAATTTAATAGTAGTTTGGGATAAAAAAAAATTCGTGTGATTGGTAGGAAGGTGAAATGGGAAGAAAAGAAGAACAGTGAAGTGATATTATTTTGTTGATGAATACGAGGGGAGTCAAGAGCGCTCCAGATGTGACCCTTTCTTCCTGGTAAGGCTAAGGGCGAGAGCATTGATGAGGCATACGCTGGCTTCACCGGTCTGCAAGGGTGGTGTTTCGGGTATTGACTTCTGCTTTTCCTTGTTTCTTTTTTGGCACTTTTGCTGCTTGGAGTTATGGTTATCATTTACTCAGCTAAGTAGTTTGCTATTGCTGGGTCGCAGTTTTACCTATGCTAAAGTCGTGCTGTATTTGTAGACAACTTCTTTGTAAAGAACAAGTTAACATTTAACTCATACTCTTATATATTAGGGTTACACTCACTCATCTACTAAAGCAATGAGAGGAATTCAAAAATGAGACATGCTCATAAAAAACTCATTAACCCTTGTTTGAGATACGTCCGAATTGTTTAAGTTGAGCTAATTACAAATGAGGAGTTACAGCTTATTCATACTTGCTCTCCCCCATCCACCTCCTTAATGGATGGTTAGAATTATTCCAAGTGTCAGTATACTAATGGTCTAGATTATATTCTGGAACCCTTCTACTATTTGTAAACTATTCTATCATTCTCCTAGAATATTCTACACTACTTGAGAAGATCTAGATATTTACAAGGATTTCTCTAGAAACTAGACCTTTTGAAATTAAGCCTTGCACCACAGATTCAAGAACACGGGCCTAAGTCTTTTAAGCCACATCTATAAGTTAAGCATACCTCCAGTCTATAGACCTTGGTCACAAACCTTCCGTGACACTGCTTTGATTTGCCTTACTTCTACTAGTGTTCTTGCTTTCCTTTTATCCATTCTTTTCTTTTGGATGATGATGAGAGAAGCCAAATCAAGCCCAAACGATTATCTTAGCCTCATCCTCCAGGTCTCGTATTTGGTATCAACGTCAGTCTATTCTACTGGCTGGGGTTGGTATCCCTAGACTGCGAGGTCTAGCCTTCAAGGATTGTTACTTGAAGTGCAACCAAATGTTGTGTTAGGTGGATCTCGTGGATGGGGATGAGGTGAGCAGAATAGAGCACTTATTGGCCGTCCAAAATTGTCAGACGAGTTCCTTCAAATGGAGGGCCACGGGGACAAGATTGTCACATCAGATCAAATGGTTGGATATGATGGAACATGGTTGGTTTTGAAATGTACATGGGCCTAGGCTAAGGACCCGATGAGATTTACAAGTTTTGGGTCCCACCATGAAGATGATATGAGCAAAACAGAGGCTGCACTTATCAACCGTTCCCAATTGCCAGATGAGATTCAACGGTTAGGTATGTCCAAACATAACTGACTTTCAAGGATATGGACTCTACACAATTGCTTGGAACATTTTCTGTAGTAAGTGCCCTCTTGTATGTTAGGATTCGTCGATGAGATGACTCAGTAAGCGCTCCTCATGGTATATAGCTCGAGGCACCCTCCTTTTACATGATATGCCCCATCTTTGGTTGATACCGTCCGTTCATCTGATCTCTACAACTTTGAATATCTAGCATTGATAGAGATCTACTTCTGACCACTAGATCGAGATGGTTAGAAACTCAACACAAGCTATGATCCACGTTGAAGATGAAAATAATGGTCCCATTATAGTAACTTTTGATCCATGAGATATGCAAAGTTGGAGAAATCAGATGACCGTGACGGATCAAGCAAACTTGGGCCCCTGGTGTAGAATTCCCTGTTTTCATTCGCCACGCAATTCAACTTTCCAAGCAATGCATCGAGGATCGTCGGACATCATTAAAATGACGACTGCTGAATCCGGATGATCAATTTTTGGGTCTCAATCTCATATGGCTGTGCTTGCAGCTGAAACAGTTTATCGTGTAGATCATCTAAAGCTACTCGGACGGTCTTGATTCCTTCTTGAACGGGCATCTTATCCACATTCCACAGCATAAATATTAAAGGAAATGTGGATCATCCATCAAGGTGGTTCAGCAACAACGGACTAGATGTTAAGTTGCCGGGTTACAGCGACACAGCAACCTGCTCCACGTCTGACATGTGACGCCAAAATGTGGCTGTTGGGGAAAAGCCTAACAGCCACAAGCGTCTTTTTACAACTTTTCTTCAAGTTAGCCAGTTCTTGGAGAAGAATGGTTAAAGGAGATTCGCCTCTGTTGGTGCTGTACTCCACCACTTTCCATTTGCATTGTCATTTCTGCCAAATACCTGTGTGTGGGTGAGATCTAGAGAGAGTTATATAATTGTGCTGTGACATATGGCGCAGTGGGCTAAAAGGGATAGCTTATCTGCATGTCCAAAGAGTCGCCCATTGGATGATCTTACCATTTGTTGATATAAAATTTAAAGTGGACTGTTAGAGTACAAGTGGATGTTGTGCCAGTTCTACCATGGATTGGCAAACTTGGATCTTAAGATCTGAAAGAAAACAATCACATGCACCGTGGAGACACAGAGAGTTACGTGATTTGGCCAAACTCGACATATGTCCATAGGAGAGGAGGAATGGCATCTGATTAGATACAATGGAAGAGGAAGAGGAGAAGGCTCAAAACCTCCTCCAACCCTCCTCTATTTCTCTACATACAAGCTCCCACCCATTCACTCACACCAACTCTAACATTACACACACATACATGGGGGAGCAGTAATTTCAGGAAGTAATTGCAAGTGTAAAGTGCATGTGGCATTTAATTGGTCAGGAGAAAAGTTTCTAACTGACATTTTCTCTATCTTTTTATGTTTTCTATTTTTTTCAGCAAATGGAATGTTCTTGCACCTGTATGAAACAGCTGAAATTAACACACCTATATATATATATATATATTAAATGTTTTTTAATCTTCGATCTAATTCGAGTTTACTAGGACAACTTAAAAGAAAAACTACGGTTACTAGCTTAAACTTTACACTGAAAATAACAGTACAATCAGCCATTCACTCATCTCGAATCAAGATCAACAAGGGCGAAAATGATCACAGTTTATCTAAGAACTCATAGTGATTCATATTTCTTGATTTTGGTTCCACTTTGAATAGTTGTCTTTATCAGAACATTGCACATCAGATAAGTTCGATTCTCCACTCTTTTGAACTCCGAACTTGGTTCCTTGCTTGATTCACTCTTTACGTTTGTGGTGCAATAGCAACTCCATGCAGCTAAGGAATATCCTACGGGAAATTGCTCCTGTTACAACCACAACAGCAGCACCTTCGTGGAGAAAATTGTGTAACACTTTTGTTGGGCTGAGTCTTGTACATGAGAGAGTCCTAAGAATCCATTTGAACGTGATTTTATTCATATTGTTTCTGTCTTTCTTGCTGTCTATTTCACTCCTATTAGGATCATCTTATGGAAGAAATTTTTTGGATAGTCTAACAGCTGGTCTTGGACACAGTTTCTCTTCATCCCCTATCCTTAACTTGTGCTCCCCAAAGGCTACTTAGAGAACCCGAAAGCTTCTCTGCTAAAAAGAGACTATTTTTGCACTTTTTCAAAAGGAAAGCCATCCCGTGCAACGCATTAGCTCGTGGCCTTATGAACCAGTAACGTGGTCAATCAGACATTTCGCAACAATTGGTGGAAGCTTTGGGACCAGGGGTTCCATAATGCTCTACACCATTGTATCCCATGTCTTCCAAATGATCTAAACTTTGGCTTACTTGGACCACTGGCCTTTTCCTCTTTTTTTCAACCTGAGATCCCCACTTGGCATATGCTTATCCATATGTTGTTAGGCCCATGGCGCAGGACCAGGTGCCCTATGTTTCCTTTTACATTTTCTCCTCTGCATCATTCTTTCTCCTTTTCTATCTATGCTGGAGATTCTAAGATGAAAGCATGGTCGGGCTCGTTGGTAACAAACACTTTTTAAAACTGCCAACAAATGTCTAGCATAATTGGTCGTAGACTACTCAACATCTCCCTTAAGTACACTTGATGCCAGGTTAGAGTGATAATTTTTTCCTGTAACTAAAGATTATATTTAGGAGTATGCATGAATAATTTGCTTCCGATTGCCTCAAAATAAAAAGAAGGGTGGTCCATGGGATCTCTTATTTGTTTTGAGCAGATCATCTTAGGCTCTTGATCCATGCAGCCTACTTAGGGTTAGAGCAGCAAGGTGGGAAGCATTGATTTTGAACTATATGCTGAACATGGGACAGTGATAGAGTTGTCGTCGCGTGACCTTGAAGTCACGCTTTCAAGGCATGGAAACAACCTTTTGCAAAATAAAAGATAAGGCTGCAAACCCCACATACAGTGGCCATTTTATACTGAACACGGGACAAGTTCCAAAATCATGGTAGGCCAGGAATTGAGCTTCTCCCTCGATCCTGAGAATGACTTCCCCCAACTGGGTCTCTTACTCTTAACTAAATAGTCAATGCATTTAAGCCACACTTAAAGGGTTCTTCATAGTACTTGTAACATATCTTAACTAATCTCAAGTTCTTGAAATTTTCCTTAGCTTTTTATTGGCTATAAAAGGGCAGCCCCAGTGCACGAATCTCCCGCCTATGCGGGGTTTGGGGAAGGGGCAGGTCACAATGGCCTAAAGTAGGCAGCCTTAAACCCGTGACCTCAAGGCCACATGACAACAACTTTTACCGTTGCACCAAGGCTTCCCTTCTATGAAACCATGAATTCAAATCACATTATCCGGATTCTAATAAATACTCGCTGTTAGCAGCAAGTAGCAAATATCCTTGTCTTTCTCAAGTTCTAAATTGGGTCAGGATTTTCTGACCCATGATCCAAATTCCCAGGCTTGTGGATATAACTAATAGCTCTACTAGCAAGGTTATATAGTCCGGTTTATTGGACGACAAACGCTAGTGATCACATTTTTTGGAGCTCACTTTGCATGGTCGGAATTGTTCATATCATTGCTATAGGTGATTCTAACTTCCAAAAAACTGTGTTGTTTATAAAGTTTCTGAATTGTCTATTTTTAAGGATAGCTTTTAATATGCTTTTCAGATGCTAGAATAATTCAAATTATATGCTTTTTAATCTATAAGACATATTTTCTTGAACAATGAGATGAACAAGCCAGATCATTCGAAGGTAGGCTCCAAAAAATATTGTCTAGCTGGCTTCAGAAAATGTTGTCGCTTGGACCCCACCTAGTATGCGATCAATTTAGCATTCCTCTTATTGGATTACGTTGGGTTATGCCTTGTGAATCTGTATGTAACAATCATGCATAATCCAATAAACTGAATTATCTGAGCCTTGCCATTGGGGACTGCAAGGACCCGAAGCCAAGGCTTATATATTCCGGTTTTTTGGGATTATGACGAATTATTCTATATATTAATATAAAATAATCCGGCACAATCCGGTAAACCGGTTCAATAGAGCTTGCCAATTGGGCTACTGGTATTTTTAATAGTTTCCCTTCGACAACAGTTTTGAATAGTTCGGGCCTGATCGGCAAAACTCATATAATCCGGTTTGCTGTATCGTGATGGATGATTCCTTGTACATTTATATAATCCGGTTTTTGGAATAATCCGTCATAATTCTAGATTATATATAACCTTGCCACTATTGACTTTTGTAGTCTGTCCCTTTTCTGGACTCTGCATGCACGAGAACTTCATGCACGGAGCTGAGCTTTTTAGGCTCTGCAGCATCCCCACTCAATATGTGAACGGAAGCCCACCTGTGTATGCCGACATGGGGTTATTCAACATGGTTTGTGGATCATGACCCACGTGAATCTCCATCAACCTCGCTTACGATCTAACGGATGCAAAGGAAACTCACTGAGATATTGAACCGTTAGATCAACAAGTAGAAGAAGATAGTTCCTTGGTCAAGTTTGCCGGATCAAGAACTTGTAACTCACATGGAACATGGGCTTAATATTCACTGAATTAAGACGGTCCGTTCAACTACGAAACCGTTTCCACTTTCAAAATTTGCATTCCCATCTCATCTGCAAGAGGGAAGGAATTAGAAGCAGCTCTGTCACTTTCACCAGATTGCAAGGGCCCCACCATCTCAAGCTATAAAAGCAATTCCAAGCTAATCATTTTTCACCAAAATTAAATTCTGCCAATGAAATTCAATTCCCAAAGAGACATGGGTCTATTCAAGTTGGAATCCAAATCCTGAAATTCAATTCAAAACATGGGGCTGGCTTGACTAGTGCCGTCCCCGTACCCATCACCATCCACACATGCCAGTCAAAGTTAGGCAAACAAAATACCCAAACAAATGGTAATGCTGGGAAGACCTCAGACCATACAAAGTACAGGGAAAGCTGAATATACTTACCTCCTTGCACACTTGTTCATTTGACCATTGAATCTAGTAAGTCCAAAAGAGGAATGTTATTGTAAATGGCCACACTTTGCAGTTGCATGAATAAACCTACCTTTGGACGATCTGACCCGTTCATCTGATTGCTCCTGCTTTGCATGTTCAGTATTTATAAAAATCTTGCAAGTTGAATGATTCTAGATGGATAGATTAAAACTCTGTTTAGCGAACAGTCAACTTAAAACAACCCAAAACTAGGTATTTATGATGCTACAATCATCCAAACTTTCCCATTTTTTGTTCACAGGATGCTGAAACTAGGACAAGTCAGATGAACGGATCTGATCATCCAAACGTGCCACCTTGATGCAAAACCAGCATTACATGGTAACTTGCCCCGGATGTCGAGCTGACGGTAGCAAAACCTCAGGTCCAAAATCAATAGAATTCATTTGATTTTTAATCCTTTTTGGTCTCTCAAAATGACAATGAAAGCAGTAAAGAAGCAGCCCAGGATGGGAAAGATTGAAGAAAAAGGTGGGGGGAAAAAAATGCACATGAGAGGGTAAGTCTTTGTACATGCCCACGAAGCATCCAAGCAGGTGAGTTAAAGGAAAATAAAGGGTAGGTTAGTATAAGACGACAAGGTGGCCAACCTTTCGCTGGGTGAGGTGGAGAGTTTCACTTTCATCACCATATGTTTCTTGCTTGCCTAAAAACGTTTGACCAAGGTCCTTGTCTACTACAGTCTAATTGCTTCCTTGCTAACTTGGCTCTGAGTCGAGCTATGGCTCTTCTTCTTCTTTTTCTTTTTTTCTTTTTTTCAGGAAAGAATTAAGAAATAAACTACATAAAATTTATTATCTTAATTTCTTCGTACTATACAAACAATGAATTATTTAATCTGCGGTTTATTTTCGCCGCACCAAAGAGGCCCACTAATGCAGGGTTTTACATCTTATGTAGATGAGATTAATATGATCTGGACCTTTGGATCTCTAGCAATGACGAGACATTAAATGATAGATGAGATTCATCAGGTCTCTCTGTTATTTGTAACAGTTATCAGTTTCGTTTCATTTCAGATTCCGGATGGGACATTTTTTTGGGAACGAGAGAGGGAACAGAAATCGCCTAAAAAAATTTCGGCCATTTTATCTTGTATTTTTACAATAGACTGTTTTCATTCTTTGAACCTGTGATTTAAAGTCACGTGACAATAACTTTTATCATTGCCCCCAAGACTCCCCTTCACGTCTTAAAACATAAATAAAATATTTAAAAGGCCAATGAATTTAGGCTATTTATCTATGTTTGAATAAATTTTATCCATAGACCTATGCAGGTTGGTTATTCCCATGCCAAACAATCCATAAGGTTTGGTTGCCTACTTGCCAGCAACATGGGCAATAATTATATGTACATTTAAGAGCTCATTGGGGTTGAAAACGCTTCCACAAGTTCCATCACGGTGATCCACAGAGATCAGAATCTGTCAAGGAAAAAAGAAAAAGAAAAAGAAATATTCTCCACCAAAAATAACGTGTTCATTTATATATACACCAACACTCAAATAGGCCCTAAAAGGGCAGCCAGTGCATGAAGCTTCTATATATATATGTAAGGTTAGAAGAAGGCATGGACCACAAAAGTCAATTGAAGTCACACGACAACAACTTTACCGTTGCACCAAGACACTCTTTAAGGCCCAAACTGTAAAAAAGATTGGCAAGAATTTAAAATCTACCATACATAGTTCAACTCTCGCTGTTTGGTTGATCAGAGATCCTTGAAACACCGCGTTTCAAAACTACAGCACCATGCCTTTTGTGTTTCAAGACATGAAAAGGAAAAGCTCCTGAAAGTAGACGTGGAAAGTGACTGATCTTCCTCCTCATTGACCTTCTTCCTCCATTTTCATGAAGCAATTGGTCCTATCTATCAGTACTTGTAGATTGCTTGGTGTCTATAGTTTTTGTCTACTTCACTGTAGCCAACAATATCAAATGATTGATCACAGGCCGATCCAATTTGAAGGGCTTACGGATGATGCCGACTTCGCATGGTTGGGACCAATCCTGATGTATCATTTGCCATACATGAGGGTGCTCCTCAATGATGTGCTGAGCCTTATATTTTGTCTAGTCCATTCTTTGAGTCCCAAGAAAGGGAAGGATGCCAAATTTCACATGTTATGAATTAAGGGGGGCCACACCAAATTGCAAGAAACAATTCCCACATAACTTCATTGACCTGCCCAAACCGCCACAAGAAACCGAAGTCCCAAGATCTTCACTGAGCACCAAGAAGAAATGATGAAATTAGATAAGAAGTTAATTAAAGCGACGACTAGAAGAAAAGCCTTAGAGCAATGGTAAAAGTTGTCGTTGTATGACCTTGAGATCATAGGTTTTAAGGCATAGAAATAGCTTCTTACAAAAATACAAGACAAGGCTACGTACTATAAACTTTTGTGATTTGCCTTTTCTTAGATCCCGCATGGGCGAGAGCTTTGTGCACTGAGGCTGCCCTTTCTAATTGAAGTGACAACTAGCTAATCACCCATCCATATCGACCTGCCAACAATAGGGCTGTTTAGAACCAGGAATAGCAATTCATAGATTGAGTTATCCTCTATCGGACTATGTTAGTCCTGTCTATTTCTGAAGTTCTTTCTTCAAAAAGTATTTTACTTTATCTATATTTTACTTCATGGATTGCAAACAATTGTTCAAACAATTGAAATTTTCTTGACAATCCGAAATTTCTGATCTCCTAGTTCTTTTCCAAATAATTTAAAGATCTTATAAGCTTTCAATATAGTGCAAACTTACCATTTAAAAATGAGTTTATGAAATTAAAATCAAATTTGAAGAATAGTTTGTTAACTTCTCAAATATTAACTATAAATCTAGTTAATAATGCAAATAAAGATTAAATGTGCATTATTATTATTTGCCTTTTAAAAAAAATCGCATTCTTAAAGTGAACAAGTACATAGAAATAAGGAAAACTCCCAAAGTTTGTGTGTGACAATACTAGTTCCCTTAATTACTAAAATATCAAATTTGTATGATTTAGCACAAATTAAGAAAATCCACGTGCATGGCTGGATACCCACTTCCATCAATGGAAAAATAGGCCATGTTCTCCTTGATGAATTTTGCAATTTACTCCAAATAGCAATGTAATATCTTCTCATTTCTTTCATGCACCTAAAACCTTAGATTAAAAGGAGAAAAACTATTCTATGGTCCCCTATAAAAATGTAATTTGAAGTTAAGTGCCCATTTAAGTTAGGCAATGTGGTTTATTCAAACTGATATTTTTCTTTTAGCATGTCACTCTCACACCCTATATGTCTTTATCTATATTAATTCTCAAACATATCTTTGGAACATCCCCCCTAAGCATGCAAACACCTTTTCTACATTTTAAGGGATGTGATGCACTATCTCAAATGGGTATCATGCTAACAGCAGCCTCCTCAGCCTGACTACTAGGATATATTAGCTTTTGTGCATGAAAACTAACAAGTTAGCCCCCTTCTCTGGACCCTGCATATGCGGGAGCTTCGTGCACCGGGGGCTGCACATGTATATACACACACATTGAGAGAGAGAGAGAGAGAGAGAGAGAGAGAGAGAGAGAGAGAGAGAGAGAGAGAGAGAGAGAGATGCACCACAAAATTGGAGATATTTGGACAAAGAATTACCCAAAAAGAAGGTCCAACTGATGAACAGTTTGGATCAATAAAAAAGGGGATCCACTGTGCCTTTAGCCTCAGACGCAAACCCTTTGGTCGGCCTGCCACCTTCTTAACTCATAAACAAATAATGAAAGTACGTAGTCAAGAAACAGGTGAGACCATGCACTCCTTCTGGTTCCATCCACGCCGAGCATGTGGTTGCCTTAAACCACAACAAGCTCCTCATTCTTGCCTACTTGACAATAAAGAAAACATCTCCACAAGCAAACAAGCACCCTTAAGACTTGGAGGACAAACTTCTGCAGATCACCATTGTTGCCAAGGTACGAACATCTTCCATGATTATAGAAATGCTCTTCAAATTAATTATATTTTCGTAAACTGGTATCATCTTGAACTTTTTTCGCAGCAATTTCTGCCTATTTTTTTGCCGTTTTCCAATTCTAGATTACACATAAATTCCAATATATAAAGGGTTCTCGTTAGAAAAGCTTTAATAAGTTACCGGCTTGTCTTTTCATTAGTGCTTTTATTTGCCAATCCTTTTGTTTAATCCTATAAATGCCATTTGCAGTGCCGGCCGGCGTTTCATAGAGCAGCGTCCGGCTAGCAGATCGAGGTCTCCGATGTGGGTCAGCATCAGATTTTGCATGACAAATATAAGACATTTAATTATGAAAGCACTTTAAATAGGATACTCCGAAGGACTTAGATTAAAATGTCAACATTTCTCACGTCCATCAAAGGATCTTGGGATGTTATGGCTGAAAATTGCATTCATCAGACAATCTATCCATGGAATCAGAGAACTTCAATGTGTCATTGTCTGATACTTTCCTTAAGCCATCCATTTACAGACTATTGGTCAAAGGTTTAGAGTGGTCCAAATTAGGACCCCACCAAATGAGTGGTTTGGATCATGCTTGCATCATATTGTATACCAATAATGGTGCTTCTTAGAGTATATTCCCTAAAGGCCTTGCCCTTTCCTCAATCTTAGCTGGTTTACTCTTCCTGAGATGGTAACCCAGTTGAATGAAAGACTGAACTTTTCTTTTCTTTTTCTTGGGCTGGTGGGTCAATTTGGAAGGACATGTGACCTCCACGTTGCTGCACTATATCCTAACCTGGTTGAAATTAGGCCCCACTTGCAACATAAATAAATGGGTTGCAGATAAGGAGATTTATCTTTGCCAAAGTTTATGTATATTTTATAGTCCATGTACCTCATCTCTATTGGTGGTTCTGTTGTACCACTTACCTTTTGAACTTTTATATTGTTTAGGTTTTCATACTAATGCAATGGTTATTATGTTTCCAGGGCAATGCTGCTACCCTGAGAGATGGGACAGAACTTGCTATGCATCTCCCCGCTATAAAGTGGTGGACACAACTTTGGTTGATCTGACTCATTAATCTGATTTTTTGGACTCTTGGTATCTTGTATCCTAAATGTCGTCACGATTGGATGATTCTTTTCTACTTATAGATTGTAGTGTTTCTGACTGTTCAATTCACCCCGTAAACGAAAAATACATCATTTTAGATTTCAAACTCGTCAAACCTGCACTGCAATTCGAATAGTAGTCATTCATAGTCAAAGAAAGAGGATAAACAGGTCCAATCAACCAAAAATGAGCTTACCCCGGTAAAAGTTGAGAGTTGCACAGTAACATTCCCTTTTTAAAATATTTTATGTGTAATAGTTGTTATAATAGTTATGATAAGATCGAATCATTGAGGGTCAACAACATTGCTTCCTCTGTGATCCCAACGTGAGGCAAGAGGTATATTTAAAGAGGTAGTTTCTTAGAGAATTAGTTGATGCCACCATTATCTTTCTTCTTCTAACAACTGCCATTTCTTTGGCACCATTAGCTGTGATGCTTTCACCTAGGTTCTATGTTTATAATAAGCAAGCCCTTTTTACCTATTCTAATACGTTACGGTGTCAAATTCTAAATCATGCCCAATGACAAATGGGTCCATAAAGTCCCAACTTTTTGGGGCATGGGTCCACCACTTTTACACATCTCTATTATTAGATGTTAACCCTAATACTTTTTATTTAGTGATGAAAACAAGGTGGCCACATCCGAATTTAAAACCCACCATCTTCGGTTCTCCATTTCACATTGGTTCAACTCGCAGGACCTGTGCACTCATTTTATTCCTATCCATGGCATCACACTGGCCGAGGGGATGGGTGTAAAATATCACCCTACGTTTGTCATTGACCTAAACCTTTACTGGATAAATAATCAGGGCTAATTCATTTTGGCGTATAAAGTAACAGACTTCTGACTCTTTAGTCAGGGCATAATTTGTCACTCCATGATTCTTGTTCACCTACACCTCCTTTATATAAATAAATAATTAGAGCTCCCCTGTCAAAATACATTTGAGCAGTTGTAGTATTAGGTGCTAAACTGACATGTACAGAGCAGTTGTAGTACACAACCTTGCCTTACATTTTGCAAAAGACTTCAAATTAACAACATAAATTAATTAAAGTATTAGAACTTCTGAGTCTTCGTTGAGTTGAAAGTATTTGGTTGCTTCTTAGGAAAGACCTAGCAACCTGGCACATTATTTAGTATAGGATGACCAGTGCCTACAATGCATGCAATGAAGTGGAGCTCGTTTTAGGTTAGTTTGATGTGGTCCATGTCTTAGGTCGGATCATCAATCTGCATTGTCAAAAGATTAGGTTAATCAGGTGAACGAACCACCCATTTGTGTGCACTTTGGACCACCAAAATATGATATGTTAGCTATGTTTATCTTTTGACAAGAATTATTTCCATTTCTAATGCCTTTTTTTTTTATAAGATAAGTATGATTATTTGATCAGCATTGTCTTTAGGTTGTACATGGACATGTATAATATTGCTCCCACAATAAGTGAAATGTTTTGATAGTTTACACAGCAACAATGGCGTGCCTGCCTCTTCACATTAGTGGGACGTCACGCCTGCCTAAAGCATCCCCCCATAATGGCATCTTCGTAATAGAAATCAACAACACTGGGCCTTTCAGTCAATTTTGTAAAACTTTTTGGTAATTTTAGTGGATCTAGAAGGCGTCTCTTGTCAATTCATGCCAAAATACCCAAGATTCCTGCTACTAACGAACAGATAAAGGAAATAAATACAGGTAGAAAGCGAGCCGAAACGGGATTAAGCTTCGAGCCGGATCCTAGCCGAACCGAGTCATGACCCAGTCTACGGAATTGACCCCGAAAGTCCCCCGAAACTCCGCTTTCACTGACTGAAGAAAGCGCTAATGATTAGACCAACCTCCGCGTAACAAAAGCAAAATTCAAGAATAACCACATCAAAAAGAGGAAATGCTACATCGAAGCATGCTCTGAGGTGCTTCCGTAGAAGCGTCCCATTTTTGCATGAATGGCACTACTTATAGATGATCTGATCCGTTCATCTCTAGCAGTTTCAAAATAATTTATATTATTTTAATCTATCATTTACATATATGTACTTTTGATCATGGTTAATGTCTTAGTTAGAAACTTTGTATAAACAATAGTCTAAGAGCAGATGCAAGAACATAGTTTTAGATGCGAGAATTGAACAACTTTGTTAACCTCCTCTTATGAGATATTAGAAGCCGAAGCAACGAGATGAACGTGTTTCTTAGTCTTAGATCAATTTTACTAATTTAGCTTTGGATGTCTCTGAAACAAAAATTAATGATTATTGGATAATTGTTGCATCTTTAAAGATTGTATTTGTGAATTCGTGGGAGTTGAGTTTATAGTGCTGTTTAGATGATGTTAGTAACCCATTTGTTTTGTCATCAAAATTTTAAATTTTCAGATGTGAAAATGTTTCAATCTGTGCAATTTTTGACATACTGGACATCGAAAGCCTGATCAATCAGATGAACGGTTCGGATCAAGTAAGGGTGAGCAGCTTGCAAAGAAAATTGGGCGCTTTTACGGACTCTTCTTTTATGGCGTCCGGACTAAGGTTCCTCCAATAAAACTGCCACAACCGGAACCACCCGGCCAAACGAAAACTGCTCGTTTATCCAAAACCAGAGCGGGTTGGATCCCGGGAGCGTGAAACCTACTGTAACTGCCAGCTAATCCCGTTCTGTCCCGGTTATCCGTTCCATGTGACCGCACACAGTAAAAACCGTCAGCTTTTCCGTTCCGTTCGATGCTTCCTCGCCACGTTTCGTTTGCAGTTCTCCGATCGGTTCCGTGGGGGCTTTTTACCGCTTTTCAGTTTTCACCACGTTCTGTACAGGGGTTTTTCCACTTCGCTGCCATGTTTTCGCGGGAATCTGGAACTTTTCGTTTCGGAAAAGATAAAATGCCGCGATTTAGGAATATAATATTGGTACTATCGCCTCTGTTTTGTCACTTCCACCCCTTTCTCGGGAATAAGCACGGTGGGATTAGTGCACGAGAAAAGAAGCTTGACCTAGACAAACCTTGATTTCTTCATGCAATCCTGATCGTCCATTGGATGACCTTAGCATACCATCTTTCATGCTTAGATCGTGCTTTTGATACACGTTTAATAGTAAGGATAAATGTCCTAGATCGTAGATTTCGGTCTGAGATTGCTACATGGACCTAATTACCTGGCGGTTCGGGTCAAGTTGGACGGTCTTGATTGTCTGTAGCGAAGGATTTTTTGCCATATGGACCTAGCGTCGTATGGCCCAACAGTGCAGAAGTGGTATGCCAACGGACAGTTCTCTTAGAAACTTCCTAATCCTTCTCAGTTCAAATTAGAGTGGGTGGAAGTAGCCAAAAGAAGGGGTACCTTATCGGTTTGTATCGTCGCGAGAAAATAGAAAACTCCGGGGTTTCCTCTCTTTATTACGCTTTCGCTTTCTTGACTGAGAAAAGGAAAGTTAACTAACACATACGTTGAAACGCCCTACTCAATGACCAAAATAACCCTCCCATCTGACCCCTACGACGTCAAGTCCGTTGGTATTTAAGATGTTATGAAGGCTATTCTCGTCAATTAAGTTGAAGTTCCGGATACGGTTTAACAACTCGGACCGAAAGTGCGAACTTAAAGAACGCCGACAAGACGGAAACTTGACCATCACTGTTGGAAATTGACTAGATTAGCCTTTCCAGATGACCAAAATGCCCCTCTTTGAGCCATGATCGTTCTTCCCATTATACTTATCATG
Organism: Warburgia ugandensis; assembly: GCA_035236585.1. NCBI lineage: Eukaryota > Viridiplantae > Streptophyta > Magnoliopsida > Canellales > Canellaceae > Warburgia > Warburgia ugandensis. The sequence goes on along the minus strand of CP141131.1, from coordinate 2,731,242 downwards.
GCACTTGTGCTTGGTTATTATGCTTATTTTCTCTAGAAATATAAGCAGGCAAAGCCGCCTCACCAAATTCAAACCTATCTAGCCACTGTGTAAGCCACTAAATTTTATGCAATCAAATTGCCTATACTCATCAAGGAATTTTTGACAAATCCAAGCGTTAGAATCACTTAATGGTGGATACTCTTTGAATATGATTCATCTATGGCATATCTTATAAGATCAACGGTTCCGATCACGAAGATATTGAGCCCAAAATGTACTCTACGCGCCCGTAAATATGAGTTAGTTAAGGGTGGTTTTTGTCCTTCTAGGGGTATTTTTGTAATTGGGTGGCAGTTACTCGATGGGAAAACGGAAAGGAACGGAACGCTATCCCGAAAAACGCGTCTCCGTTGCCGGCGTTTGGTTGAACCACCTACAACTACCGCTTTTCCTTCGCTTTTTTATTTTATTACTTTATTATAAATACTCCCACTCTCACCTATTTGCCGGTTTTCTAAGCCTCCCTTCTGGATTTGCTACTATTCCTTCCTTCCCCCGTTCCCGTTTTTTCGCCGGAATACCTCCCTTTTCTCCGCCGGAAAAACCTCTTTCCTCGCCGGAATCTTCTTTTATCGCGGTCTTCCTCCCATTTCTCTTGCTTTTCTTCCAAGAAACCTTGGAATTTTCTGCTGTTTCTTCTTCCATTGCACCTGCAAAAGAACTCTGAATCTTGATTCCTGAAGCCGGCTAGATTTCGTACCAGGAGTGTAATGTGGTTTTGCTATTCGTCGGAACCGCTGGTGTCTTGATCGGGAATGCAAGATTTTGTCTGGTAGGCTGATGATTTTGGTTCTTTTGGCGATTTAGGGACGGCGGATGATTCAAGAGATTTCGCTCGGTATGAAATGGTATGTTGTCCAAAGACTTGACTTTTCTTCTCTTTTCTGCTGTTTTCTGTTTTTGTTTTGTTTGAGTAATTTTCTCGGCCGTTTTTGTTGTTGTTTTTGGTTTCTGGTTGGATATTGGAGGTTATTTTCTTCCTTGGTGACAGTTTTGAGGATCTCCATGATTTTTGAGGAATTTTTTTTAATGTTACTGTTCAAAAATTTTCGTTTTCCGTTTGATCTGCAAAAAAATAGGCTTATGTTGGAGCCAAATGTTAGAATATCAAGCGATTTCTTGATCGAGAATTTTTCATTTTTTGTATTCACATGCATGCTATCATGAGATCGATTTCTGTTACAGCTGTTCTTGTTGTTATTACGAGTAATGATGATATTCTTGTCGTACTATTGATGTTATTCTAAATTGGTCTTCTCTCTGATCATAAGGATGCCTAGATGAATTAATTGAAAGAAGAAAACTTGGTAACTAATCTTAAACGAGAATCGCCTCCAGATTCAGGTATTCTCATTTATTAGTTATATGTTCTGCAAGAAGTACATTTTTGGCGAGTTCTTAACACATGGCGAAAGATTTATGCTTGTTTCCACAAGGAAGCAGAGATTGTGGCCTTATTCCTTGCAAGGTACTGAAGATGGGGAATTTCTCGCTCTGTAGAAATTTTTTTAATCTAGTGAAATGCACTCAAACCAGTTTTTCTCACGGCTAATGTATATTACAGAGTCCCGTGTGTCACAAACATGCACACACACCAGGGGGTCCTGATCAATTCATGGCTTATGATGAGACGAGGGAAATAAATGTACCATGTCATAGTAATCTAATTATTAATCGCCAAATTGGAATGTAGATGCACATTCTGAATTTTGATAGTGCTTTGCGCTTGGTCCTTGACCTTGCATGTTCAATTTTTGCATTCCACCAAAACAGAAGATTGTGATATGTGAACTATAAAATACCTTATCAGATATTTGTCTAACTTTTCTGTTGACCTTGAAAATTATCCAATTATATTCGGAGGTGGCAACTGAGAAGTTTTACTAGAACCGAGGTATACCAAAAGACTGCTAGAAAACACTCTTAAGAATTTCAATTGAAATTGGTCTAATTTATTTTTAAGATTTCTTCACTAAAGGAGAGACAGGGTAGAACATGTAATTGCTTAGGGTTGTTCATCCTGTTAGTGCTGTTAGTAAATAGTGTCTATGATATTGTAATTTTTGTTAGTACCAATATTATCACCAAATTAGTCTTCTTGTGAACCACAGGTGTGCACATCAAATAAAATGAAAGAAGAAAACATGGTAACGAAGGAGCTTTTTAGTAAGCTCTTAAAAGTTGGCAGAAGGTTAATGCTTGTTTGCATAAAGATGCAGAGACTTTGGTAATATTATTTACACAATCTCTGGTTAAACCTGTTGGGCGGCTGGTGACAAATTTTTTTGGTAAGGAGGTCTGCATATGGGCTTCTCGTCTGGCAGAAACAGGTTTAATCTACAGGCAGAACTGTGGGCAAACCAGTTTCTGATGGCTAACGTATATTACGGAGCACTGAATCTCATACATGCACACACAACAGCGTCAAATATATGACTGATGATGACATAAATGATGTATTATGAGGGTAAGCATTGGCCTTAGTTGGATACACATTGGCACAGCGGTAGAGTTGTCGTTATGTGACCTTGAGGTCATGGTTTCTAGGCATGGAGACAGTATCTTGCAGAAATGCAAGGTAAGGCTGCGTACTATAGATCCTTGTGGTCCACCCCTTCCTAGGACCCTACATACATGGAGCTTTGTGCATCGGGCTGCCCTTTTTTTTGTCACCTCGAAGCTGTAGGCATAATTTTTGCTCCCTCCAAAGAGCAAAAGAGAATTGCAATAAGTTATTATATGAAATTTGTATGTATCTGGTAACATACCTGATGTTAGTAATCTTTGAAACCTAGGAATATCTAAATACTGTATGAGAAAAAATGTAAGAAGAAACAGGCTAAGACAAGTAAGACACTATCTATAGCATGCATATGATGGAAAAATTGTTATCAATTTGACGGCACTGGAAACATTTAGCCTGACATGGATTCGTCAGCATTACATAGAAAAAATCCATACAATTTGGGTTTCTGGCCTTCCATGTGGAATCATGCATATGATTCTCAGTTTCCATACTGCTAGCTCTTGCTATTTACAAGCTTTTACATAACTTATATTTATATATTTTGACTTGGTTATCTCTTTCCTTCAAGTGTTTTTTCTAATCTGGCTTCACTTTTTGACAGGTGGAAGGAAGGGTTTGTTTGTCCAGGGAGGCTAAGAATGGGCTAGAAATTCTGAAGCGTAAGAGGCTTCAAAGGATGAATGCAGGCATTGTACCTGATGTAGTAAATGTTACTAAAATGATGACCAGGAGTGGTGGGGATGCTCTGAGAGCTTCTTCATCTTGTGGGATTAAGCTTCATGGAAATGCAGATGCACTTTCGCGGTACAGTGGTATTTCTAACTTAAAGGATACTTCTTCCAGAGGCAAGGTGGATAAATTTGACACAACTGATCTAGGATGGTTAGACAATGTTCCAGATTGTCCTGTATTTGCTCCTACAAAGGAGGAATTTGAAGATCCCTTAATTTATTTGCAGAAGATTGCACCAGTTGCTTCAAAATTTGGTAAGATACTGTTGAAAATGTACTTGCTCTAGTGTGTGTGCCTTAACTTTTTACAATAGTTTTTTTGCTTGAAAATTTGGTAAGATATTTAATGTTGAAAAGTATACTTGCTCCACTGCCTGTGCTTTGACTTTTCTATTTTTGCCATATACTTGCGTCTTTTGGGTTTGTTATTACAAATAGAAACATACTCAATTATGTCCGTACATTGAGGAGTGGGTTGGCGACAGTGTCCAAATTTCTTTTCCCAAAAGGATTATTCCATTCCCTTCCAGTAATTCTGGAACTGTAAAACTTCTAAATTATTATAAAACAAAAATAATTCTAATGCATTTTGGAAACTCGAAAGTAGTTTGATACACATCAAAAAATAAACATGAAGAAGAAAAACATGTGTCAAATGCTATGTCAATGATACAAAAAGTACATAGCAAAAGAAAGTGGATACACGGCTAGTGAAACCTTTCCATGGGTTATAAAAAAATTAGTCATACCTTCTCTCACTTGAAGCAAGCATATTGGCCCATTCATTTTACATCCTTTTCTTGTCTTCAGGCTGTAGTTTTCTCAAAGGGTTCTCACTCCTTTTGTTATATATTTGTAGTCATTACTAGATCACCTGAAAATATGAAGAGGAAAATGTCCACTTCCCAAAATCATATCTTACTTTTAGTGGTAAAGAAGCTAGAAACTTAGGAATATCGAGAGAAACTAAGTCTAACGGCGATGGATAAATTAACAGAGTGAAGTAAAACAAATTTTCGAAGGATAGAGAAGTCTTGATTTTTGGAACGACTTTGTGTAAATCTTGAGATATATTGATTATAAAGGAATATCATTTTCAAAAATTTTAAAATCAGTTCCTCATGTTTAGAAATTCAAATATGGTGTTTTCTTTATTTTTTCTTCATATCTAGGACTAAACCCTGAATTCTTAACTTTCAGGTATATGCAAGATTATATCTCCTCTGAGTGCATCTGTGCCTGCTGGTGCTGTATTAATGAAAGAAAAAGCAGGTTTTAAGTTTACAACTAGAGTACAGCCTCTAAGGCTTGCTGAGTGGGATATAGAAGACAAGATCACCTTTTTCATGAGCGGAAGGTAAGTAACTATTCTCAACAGGAAGTGACTTTCTAGTTTTGTTAGTTTTATAGTTTGTGAATATTGGTATTAATTTTTCAGAAATTATACATTCCGGGATTTTGAGAAAATGGCAAATAAGGTGTTTGCTCGAAGGTACTCTAGTGCTGCATGTCTTCCTGCTAAGTATTTGGAAGAAGAATTTTGGCGGGAAATAGCTTGTGGCAAGACAGAAACTGTTGAATATGCATGCGATGTTGATGGCAGTGCCTTCTCATCGTCTCCTAATGATCAACTTGGAACAAGCAAATGGAACTTAAAGGTGTTGTTCTTTGATATTGTCATATATTTTCAATTGTGTAGCGTGTGGGTTTTTTCCTTTTTCCTGACAGAAGTTTTTTATCTCATGCTTGGTGTTGACAAAATTTTCCCATTTCTTAGTTGTTTGAAAAATAGATTACTTCCAGACCAACTTTTGATTTTTGCACAGAAAGATACACTAAAATAGATTACTTCCAGACCAACTTTTGACATTTGCACAGAAAGATACCTTGAACTCAGATATAACTCTTGGTTACTGCCACTTCTTGCTAGCTTATTCTGTCCTATGGGCGTTCTCTTTTTACAATTATTTACAATCCCCAAGAAAGATATTCATCTTTTTGGGCCACCACTTGCCTCACATCTTTGCACCTAAACCCATGACGTGCTAAGTTAATGCGTGTCAAAGCTTTTTTTCCTTTTTTCTTTTCTTTTTTTAAATATTTCCATTAAAGTTTATTGTTTTACCGGCAACTCTGTGATTTTTTTTATTTGGATGTGCGAGTTGTTTGGGCAACATTTAGAGGCCATTTAATTCTAGCTTCAATAGTTTAATTCAATTGAGTTTCCATGCCTTTGCCTTGTTAATGCTCATCATGTAGATGTAACTGATCTATGTTTTATTTATTTTCTGATTTCAGAAGCTATCACGGCTGCCCAAGTCTATGCTGCGTTTGTTGGAGACTGACATTCCGGTGCAGAAATCTTTTCTTAAACTTGCTGTGATTCAGTAGTAGAGATGTTGCATTTCTTTTCATAACTTATTTGGTTCAATTTCAGGGAGTAACAGATCCAATGCTTTACATTGGGATGCTATTCAGCATGTTTGCCTGGCATGTGGAGGATCATTACCTTTACAGGTATCTATTATTGTTCTCTAGTGTTCTGGTCTAATATCATAATTATCGGTCCTAAGAATGGTTTCAACTGGTCTCCTGTGCACTGGCAGCATTAATTATCATCATTGCGGTGCATCAAAAACTTGGTATGGAATTCCAGGTCATGCAGCCTCTGACTTTGAGAAGGTAGTACGGGAGCATGTTTACACTCATGAAGTTCTATCTGTTGAAGGATATGATGCGGCATTTGATATTCTTTTAGGAAAGACAACCATGTTTCCTCCAAAGATTTTGTTAGAACATGGCGTTCCTGTCTATAAGGCTGTACAAAAACCTGGGGAGTTTGTTATCACCTTTCCCTGGGCATATCATGCTGGATTCAGCCATGGTATGTTTCTCTTTCTAGTAATTGTTGTTTTTTCGTTCTCACTTGCAAATGAGTTGTGTAGGCAGTTGCATCTGACTATCTTTTTCTTGTTAATTTAAGGTTATTACTACAATTGCAACTCCTCTTTGTACATTTTTTTAATTATACAATTGTAGGTTTTAACTGTGGCGAGGCAGTGAACTTTGCAATTGGCAATTGGTTTCCGATGGGGGCAGTGGCTAGTCAACGTTATGGACTTCTTAATAGGATGCCCCTCCTTCCTCACGAAGAGCTTCTCTGTAAAGAAGCAATGCTGCTTTTTAAAAGATTGTCAATTCCAGAATCCAAAGATTTGGTTCTATCATCAGCAGACTTGCTTTCTGAACGTTGCATAAAGGTTGCCTTTGTGCATCTAATGCGGTTTCAGCATCGAGCTCGCTGGTCAATCATGAAACTAGGAGCATGTACAGACATATCTGCTTATTCCCGGGGAACTGTGCTATGCAGCCTTTGCAAGCGTGACTGTTATGTGGCATATACTAATTGCAACTCTTACCTGCATCCCATCTGTCTTCACCATGGTAATTATTAATTAATATTTGCTTTTATTAATTAATACTATAGTCCCTTCTAGTCTGCCCCTTCTCCAGAGCCTGCACAGGCGGGAGCTTCCTGCACCGTGGCTGCTCTTTTATTGTCACTTCTTAAGTGAAGCTTGTATGTCATTGATCTTTACTCCTTGTTAATCAAGTTCAGTGTCTCTGTCAATTCAGAGATTGAGGCAAGGAGCTGCTCCTGTGGCCAGAATCATACTTTTGTTGTAAGAGAGGACCTTCTGGAAATGGAAGTCGCATCCCAGAAGTTTGAGCAGGAAGATGGAATTCTAGAGGAGGTTCAGTGCCAAATGCAAAGAGGCGATGATTTATATCTGCAGCAGAATTTGTTATCTTGCAGTGACAACGATGGATATTATCCTTACTGTGAGATAAAGCTTGAATTGAGCCCTGAATTAGCAGAACCAGTTGAGGACCAACCAAAAGGTCCATCTTGTGTTTCTCATTGCCCACCTAAGCTGAATAAAGGGACAGAATTTATCAAATCTGATGCACCAGAAGCTACTCTGCCATCTACAGCATCAACTGTTTCTTCCTCCCGAGGGCCAGATGAAAGCTTGTCTTGTGATAATGTAAGCTTTTGCATTTTGATGGTATATGTGGATATACTCATATATGTGTTTGTTGTAGCATTATGGCTTTGTTGGGACTTCGTATTTCTATTTTGAGTTTTTTCCATATTGAAGATATAAATACCATTTCTAAATATCATTATGCAGAGGAACTCAAATTTTGACAATGGGAAGAACATTCCTGTTACCAATCAAGGGGTGCAGACCACGCCTGCTGGAGCACTAGACTGTGATGACTCCGATTCAGAAATATTTAGGGTTAAGCGTAGGTCCACTTCTAGAGTAGAGAAGAGAACATTGGACCACCCCAAGGTTCCTGAGCAGCAGGTATCAGTGTTATATCTTTGCTCTCTGATGACTGTTATATTATCTTGTTTGTGGTAACCCAGTTTATTTCTCTGTTATTCTCGACTATGAAACTGTGCCTCTCTTCTTTTAACTTCTTATCCCTCATTGGCTTGTTACCCCTGATAAGTCCTCGTGTAGGATGGTCTCTGCCATTTAAAGATTGCTTCATATTTTTGCTGGAGTTGATGTCTCAAAAAGAGCAGCTTGTACAATACTTATGACTTTCTTGTCATGGTTACTTGGTGCTTTTTCCTTTTGTTTCTGCTCTTACTACACTTCAGAGATTGCCAGAGGATTGGTATTCTGTAGTTGGTTTTTTTTTAGGGCATCAGGTACTGTGATTGTCCACTTGCCTATCATTTTCTCTCAAATGCAGAGTCTTGTTTCCTTTGCTATTGCTTTTGTATTTGACTTACACTTGTTTCAAGGGTGCTTTTGGTCTCCATAGATTCCTGAAATAGGTCACAATGGTGGGTTCTATACTTGGTGGTTATTCTTCTCTTAATTTGCATGTTATTTTCCCAAGTTGTTATGCTACAATTCCAGCTGTTATGCTATGCTAGATGTCGGGATCGACGTAATAAGTATTTAAGTGGCCATTTGAATCTGTTCCTTCAGAAAAATGTCTCTGCTGCAAGGAAAGTGGTATAGGTAAGGTTTCTGCAGGAACTTGCAAGTGTCCAAGGTAGGCAGTTATGTTAGGTCATACACTTTCCAATGAGGTGTTACTTCATCTCGTGGGATTTTCTATAGGTAGGAACCTGCAAATGTCCATTGCCGACAATGATCGTTGGATCAGTGTTTTCAAGTATCATCATGTTCTCTTCAGATTTGAAGAATGATATCCAAGGGCATCTTGAATGTGTGATGCTTGTGGAGACTTCTCATGCCATTTCTTTTTTTCACATTTTCAGGTGGGCTCAGATTTATGAGGATCCATGTCATTCACAATGTTGCCCTTGACCTGTCAAAAGTTGGTTCTGAAATTCTCATCCATTAGATGATCCTAGCTACTGTTTTATTGAGTTGTAAAATTAATGGTCAAAAGTTTGAATGATCATACTATAGGACTTTAAAGACCATAAATAAAATTGCAAATGCGTGGCAGGAGCTACCAAAAGGTGGTATTATAGCAGAAATACCCGAGATGCATCATTTCTGGCATTGCATGTTGAGCCTCTCAAAGCATTCATGCATATCATAGATTAGGAGAGACTGATTGTGAATTTATTATTTCCTAACATCATTGGTTTGCTGTTTGGTCAAGAGGCACAATTGAAACTCCTCTGCATGCTTCTTTTCCTGCTATTGTTTGCAGTATTTAAGTTATATTATAGGAATCTGTTGAATTTACCAGGTTAACTTCGTTGTCCAAGAAAAATTAAACACAACTTATTCATTAATCACAGCAATTTTATTTCTAGGTGCTTAAACGGCTAAAGAAACATCAGCAAGAAGGAAGATGCGAGCAATTGCAATCAGCAGACTGCATAAATGACAAGCCTGTTTTGCATTCTGGCATAGCAGTCCATTCTAGAGAATATCCAGTTTCTGCTCCAGTTAGGGCCTGTGGAGGGTTTGCTTCAACCTCCCTCAAGTACAAGCCACCACCAACTGATGGAAAACTGTCCAAGGGGGTGGATGCCACAAGACTGAAATCAAGAGAACAGATAAAAAAGGATAATGTTCATTTTAACACTGGAAAGGCCGTCACAGAAGTGCCTCCAATTGATATTGGGCCAAAGCGCCTGAAAGTTAGCGGATCGTCATATCCCAGTAGTGAGCAGAGTGGATTGAGCTGTCGATTGCCAGAAAGTGAGGAAAAATCCGGTGAGCTTGTATCAGGAGTGTCATCAAGGGCATGACATGTCTAACTGCATTTCTAATGGGTCTCTAACAACAGAACAGAAATTGACTCGAGGAGGCGGCAATTAACAGGGTGCGTTTAGAAGACTAAAAAACTGGATTCTTTGTGCAGGCCTCGAATTGAGGTGCTGTCACGATCACAAATCAGATTCTTCGGTTCTCAGCTGAGGTTTTTTTCTTCTTTGGCGGGGAACCTGCAAGCAGGCAGGAATTACGTTTTAGTTCAGCTCAGATGTATATGATTTGATCATTTCTTTTGAGAAAGTGGCTTGCCACTATCTCAATGTCAGTCTGCTGCTTCCCTTACTGTTCTTTATTTTTTGTAACACGATCAGTCCTGCATCTAGGACTGAATAAATTGCAGAAGAGAATTTCCTCTCTCTCTCTCTCTCTCTTCTGTGCTTTGCTTCACTACACTACCTAATCAATTGGGCCCGCAGTATTCCATTCCAAGGAGCCTGAAAAATGACAGACGCCCTAAAATTGAATTGTCTTAAAGACCCAAAATCACGGAATTCAATCTCCAGAAATCAATTTCCTGCCAACCAAACAGACGTACGTGCCAGCACGATCCAAGCCAAAAGTATGTTTTAGCAACCAACTCTTTTCTAGCCCTAAGCCTGACCGCTGAGATACTGTGTTATACACGTGTATGCATTTGTTGTAATTCTACATGGGCAGCCAACTGCAGACTCCATTTCAGTTCTTTATTGTTCTAATCGCAGGCGACTCAAATCATGTTTTCCCTTGTTTTAAGTGCGAAAAGAGATTGATTTCAGTTGGGGCCAGGCTCCACAAATCGGCCATATAGCAGGGTGGGCATGGGAGACCCACACCACTAGATCGGGCCAATTTTTTATGACCAATGGTGCAAAAATCTCCGGTCTCGGTTTAATGGCATGCCTCCCGGAGTTGCCGTTTAGAAACCTAACTTAAACTACACAAACCAGTTGTTTTATTTAGTTTATGGCTCCTGCTAGTAAGAGTGTAACATCATAGGATTCTAATAGTCACAATATTGTCCACCAGGACTTCACAAAGAGTCCACGCTCTCGAGCAGGGAAGAAGTCTGGTGCCTCTTTTTTTCATGCAAGTTGTGTCTTTTTTTTGTAGATTTAGGACATTCATCATGTTTGCAGTTAGTTTATGGGTCCTAGTAAGAGTTTAGGCACGAGCAGGGAAGAAGTCCATGCCTCTTTTTTTCATGCATGCTGTACTGTTTTTTTTGTAGATCTAAGCCATTCATCATGTTTTCAGTTAGTTTACAGTTCCTGGTAAGAGTCCACACTCAAGAGCAAGGAAGAAGTCTATGTCTCTTTTTTTCATGCATGCTGTACATTTTTTTTGTAGATTGAAGACATTTATCCCGTTTGCAATACCAAAAATAGCTAACCAATAAGGAATAAATGCATTTGGATAGTTTTGAAAAGATTAACAGAAATAGATTGTCTTGAATTTTTACAGAAACGAACATATGCTAAACTTCTATCGGGATTCTTAGGGTGTTTTCAAAACCCCCTTTCTCGTATTTCTCTTGTTTCTGTTTTGGAGAAATGCATTTGGAAAGTCTTTGTTTTTGTTTATTTTTGAGAGAATTAGTATGTATATGACCTCAAAATATAGAGAAATGAGAATTGCATCTTAATTTTTGTTTCTAGTCTCTAGACATATAAATGGAAAAACAATTGCCAAAGGGATCCATAGTTTATTTATCAAATTATTATACCATTAACAATGAAGATAGAATTCCATTAGTTACATAATGTAAAATCTCCTTAAATTAATATTTAATAAATTAATTATCCCACTAAAGGTATACAAAGTGTTTAGTCCCAATTTAGCCAATGTACTAAATTAATAAACTGGCCAAACTAATAAGATAATAAATTTTCAAAATTTTCTCAAAGGCTCATTGACTACATAAGTTGATGTTCCTAAGTTGGAGGACCTCTTTCTGTGAGAGAGGAAAAAACCAAACGTAGATAAAGAAAGGATGATTCACATGTAAGAGAATAGAAGAAAAGTGATAGATAAAGGCAACACACATTCTATCGGAGAGAGTTAGAATGGAGGTATATTTGTTTATTTACTGAAGACATAAATTTATTTTTTATAGTTTTTTTAAATGGTAACTCACACACTCAATATGGCTTTTTATATATAACTGTGCCAAATTGATAGAAATAATAAGCATTCCATGTATATTAATTTAAGAAGGTCAACCAAAAAATAAAGCTTTGCTAAATGAATAGAAAACCTCCGGTCCCAAGATATTAATTTAAAAGGATCTTACTATAACCAAGTTGGTTAGTTGGCATTAGATTCAGTTAGGCCATATGTCATCACCCTGTTTTTGCCTTCACAAGCAATAGCAGGCAGGGACAGCAGAGAGTAAGTATGGGGAACCACTGACAAAGTGTCTAGTCCAGCACCTTACCCATTGATTAATTATGTCCTTGATGTTGGGTTGACGGGGATAGTTAGATAGAGACGGCGAAATTGTAGCCTCTTGCACAATATAAGGTAAGACTGTGTACTTTAGGCTCTTGTGGTCTGCCTTGTCCCTAGACCCTGCATAGGTAGAAGCTTCGTGCAACTGGGGCCGCCCTTATTTATATCTATATAGATGATTGCTGTTGTTGCCAGGAAAAGCTGGTAGATGTGTTACCATTCACTCCCTGTTAGTGAATATGCTTGAAAATTTACGGAGATATTCTCCCATGGATCAAAACCTAAATTCTTAAATGATATGACATTGTAATCTGCTATTATATAATCCAGAATGCTATTATATATAGATTCACAAAATTCTCCTAATAATTAAAATTTTAAAGAAAAAGTTCCAAACTTTTGATGCCTTGAATTTTTTGGAATAATTAAAGTTTTTCTGGTGAGTTTGAAAAGATAAAATTTACATATGAAAAATGCATTTTAGGGTTTTGCTATTTCCCTCAACGAGTTTGTTAGTGCCAATAACCCATTCTTATTTTAGTGTTTTATTTTACTTTCCATACTTGTAACTTAGAGAGTCTGTTAAGAGTACACACTCTAAAGTTAAGTAGAGAAGGTGCACTTTATGCATGAAAACACACTAATTTTGTAGATCTAAACCCTTTGTCATGTTTAAACTACCAAAAATAGATAATCCATGAGAACTTAATACTTTTGGAAGATCTTACTTGTTTTGGATTTTTGAAAAAATTAACAAAAATGAATGGATGTAATTTTCTTTGGGAAGAAAAATAAGAAAAATTCCATCTAATGGGCTTGAAATTCGATTCTAGTCTTTCTATGCCATTCAGAACATAATGAATGGCTTAGATTCATAAAAATAGTTTTACCATATATGAATAAAAAGGCATGTGCACCTTTCTCTCCTGTGCAGTGTGAAATCTTAGCAGATTCACAAGTTACATGCATGTAAAGTTAAAAAGAAAACATTGACAGAAGTGTAAGTTCTTGCCACTAGCAAATCCACTGGAGAGATAATACTAATTAAGTAGTATTATTTAATTAGCAGCAACAAAAGTTACTTAAGATTCTTGTGTACATCATTTCATCATATAAATTTATCTCTACTAGGAAGGAAATTTAAGTTGAAGGGGAGACTTGGTGCAACTGTAAAAATTGTCGTCATGGATTTAAGGTGTGAAAATAATCTCTTGTAAAAATACAAGATAAGACTGCCTACAATATACCCCTGGACCCTGCATAGCGCCGAGAGCTTTGTACACCTAGACTGATCTCATCAGTTAAGGAAACTTAATTTAATGTTAATCTAGCAATGGTTAAGTCAAAGGCATTATCGTGGAACGATCGAAAGGCTTCCAGATGGGCGGTGCTCTTGCACAGGTGTCTGAGCATTACTGCTCTCTTAATCATTCATTAGTCTCTCTCAAATCACATGTTAACCAACAATTATCTGATTTTTTCAAAAATGAAATTGTTACTTTAATGACAATATGAGGAGAAGCATCCTCTTTTTGGCACACTTGGCAATATTAGGTTGTAGTTGGAACAATCTTAGACCAAGTTTATGACGTCACCATCAGGTGATATGGTGGTGATGCCTACATTTCCTGTAGAAATACCGGCCCATTGGAGGCGAGTTATTAAAACCATCTACCCGTGATATGGACTGGATATGCACCCTAATCAATTTCTTGACTTCTCCAATTGCTTTCACACTGAATGGGGCATTGGCCTCTTTCCCTTTATTCCGTTTTCCACGTTGTTCTAGCAGGCCCTTTTGTTTTTTTGGGGTTCAAAACGCATAAGTGAATTGACGAAAGATAATTGAATCAGCTTCTTTACATACTTCATAAGATTGCAGAAAGTATGATAAAAATGCAAAAGATAGCTAATTTGCAGCTTCTCATCTTTTGGATTGTCATACCCATGTCCTAAATTTAGGTTAAGATGAATGGACTTATTATTCTTCTCAAATTTGGTGAAACAGGACAACCAAGGCAGGATTGAGCAGGTGTACTCTGCATGAGTTTAGTTGTAAGTCGAATACAATTTCGGGTAAAATACTGTAATGATGGGGGATTCTACAGTGTTAATATTGCTCGCTTTGGCTGCACAGTGGCCTTACGGCTTTGCTTCTACTCATAGAAAAAATGCGTCGACACTTTGAGATATCACTCATACCCTTGTAAGCAGTACAGTTCCCTCTTTTCAAGCAATGTTGGATTAACTCTTAAAACTACTTGTAGCTCACTACCTGATAACACATAAGCTTCTTTAGCCTGTGGACAAAGGCAGCCCACCAGTCGCTTTTAACTTTACCCAAAACTGGCTTAACTCATGCGGGGTACACCTACTTAATTCCGCGTTGATTGTTCTGTTTCACTAAATTTAAGAAGAATAATAAGTCAATTCATCTTTAACCTAAATTTAGGATATGGGTGTGACAAGGATTTACCGTAAAATGGAACCCCTGCAGCAGCATGGGCAAGAAGATATAAATTTAAGAAGTTTGGAGGAATCTCCTTCCAAATGTCAGAAATTCTCTTCGAAAATCCATTAAACGTCATCCTATCTGCACACGAATTACCTTCTCCGTAAACATGAGAGAACTTGATTTGCTGGAGGTCATTCAGAAGTTGATGACACGCCGTCATGAGAGGAAGATCCCTCCAGTTGCTAGCATTCGCGTTCATCAATGCTTCAATGACCAGCTGTGAATCACCCATAACATGAAGCTTAGTACATCCCAGAGACGAAGCAAGTTTAAGACCTGTAAATAATGCAGTCCATTCCGCACAACTGTGAGAAGATTCTCCGAAGTAAAGACGGTATCCTGCAAGAAATTTCCGATTTTCATCCCTCAAATTGCCCCCTGCACTAGATTGATGGAACTTGTTCCACGAAGACCCATCAAATTTAAGAGCAATAACGCCACTATTGGGGGGCTTGCCAGGAAACCCATTCTTCAGATACGGATTCCAGTTTCAAGTTTCTC
The DNA here is from genome assembly GCA_035236585.1 of Warburgia ugandensis. NCBI lineage: Eukaryota > Viridiplantae > Streptophyta > Magnoliopsida > Canellales > Canellaceae > Warburgia > Warburgia ugandensis. The sequence goes on along the minus strand of CP141131.1, from coordinate 2,716,212 downwards.
TGTTCCCACTCCTGCAAAAATTTAATCTGAAATTTGACAAAGGGAGGATAATCATCAAAGGAGTTGCTAAAACTCTATAGCTCTAGCTTTCCAGTTCACTTCAACCTGTTTAATTGAAAGTGAGGGCCCTTCCTCTACAATTTTATTTCTGTGATGCCATAGTTCCTATAACAGGTATGCATGGACAGTAGGAAACAAAATTGACATGCGAAATCTACGTTGCCTTTCTTGAAACCAGAAGTAGATTGCTTCCGAAAAGAAGGACCGAGAATATTGGAGAAGGCCAAATGAGAAGCAACCTGTTCCCAAGAGGAGCTATGGCAGGACAGTTCAGTAAAAGATGTACCGCATTTAATTCATGATTTTTTTAGAAAGGGCACAAGTTAATAGTCTGAGCTTCCGACCTGTTCCACAGCTTGATCGGTAATCGATCATGGAGAACGAGCAATGGGCTGGAGAGGAGTCATCCACAAGGTTTTCCGAGCCGGCCTCAAGGAAGGTTGCGGAATTTATTCACAGAGGTTGTAACTGATTTAATAGTGAATCCTCCAGACTTGTCCAACATCTAAATGAGACAGTCCGGCAAATGTTTATGAATGACAATCTGGAGGGTCGGAGTTTTGATCTCTGGATGGAAGTGTCGAACTAATTCATGGTTCCATTGTCTAGAATGAAAGCCAATAAGAGAGGCAACCTTCTGTGTTTTGTCTAAATCCGATGGTATGAAATTGGAATACAGTTCCCAGAGGGAAATTAAAAACCTCCCACCCAATTTGTCAAACCAAACGTTCCTTTTCCAATTCTCCACCCGAATCCTTTCTGAAGAATAGGTCTGATTCTCAATATATCCTTCCACAGGCGAGGCCGTGCCCGACGAAGGGTATTCCCAAACATTATATTGCCTTAGATACATGGCTGACACAATTCTCAACCATGAAGAAATTTTCCTATTAAACACCCACCAACGAAGTTTCACCTTCAACAAAATATCCATTAGGTCAAGTTCTCTGAACCCCATTCCCCCAGAACACATTTGATCCCAGTTTAGAAGGGGAAGCTTGGTGCAACAGCTGTTGCCATATGACTAGGAGGTCATGGGTTTGAGGCCTGAAAACAGCCTCTTGCAAAATACAAGATAAGACTGCATACTATACGCCCTTCCCATAAACCTGCATATGCAGGAACTTTGTGCACCAGAATGCCTCTTTTTTAACACTTATCCTAGTTTACATAGTGCACTCCTCTTGAAGAATCCTTCTTTGCGAAAGAAAGTTCCTTGGATGAAGCTCCCATCCCCTAGATACCAGCTTAGGAATATAAAAATAACTCGTAAAAAAGAAAGGAATGCCCTCAGAGTCAGACTGAATCAGGTTCGATCTACCAGCTCCTGAAAACCTTCCCTGTCTTAAAAAGGAAATCGAAATCAGACATTTTTGGTGTCTTAGGAAGGACAGGGACCCCAAGGTAGTTTTCGCCCACAGATTAGTTAGAAATTCCAAGAGATTTTTTTAATACCTTCACCTGAAAGTGGTGGATATTTTGGTGTCTTAGAAATGTTTGAGAACGATTCTTTGAGGAAGACCACCAGATCGTAGGCGTAAAGTAAATGGGAAATAATCCATTGATCCCTGAATAAACACATCGCTTTCTGGCTTCCATTTGAAATTCTTCTTTATATAAAGCTGAAGGCACATCTGCACATAAAAAAAAGGTAAAGGAGACAATTGTCTCCCTGAAATAATCCTCTACGTGGTCTCAACCATTTGAATCTATCCCCATTTACCAGCAAAGCCAGAGAAACCGATAAAACACAATGAAAAATGAGATTCTAAATGTTATCTGGAAACTCTTAACTTCTCACGAACTTCTCTGATGAGGTGCATGAAAGAGAGTCGTAAGCTTGACAAATATCGAATTTAATCACCATATTTTTTTGAAATCACCTGGAGTTTTTAAGAGAGTGCAACACCTCCTTGAGTATCACAATATTATCTTGAATATATAGAGAAAATGGCAATTAAAAACTTTTTCCAAGCCAATCAAATGTCAAGTGCAACTCTTGCTAAAATTAGAATGAAAGCTGCCTGGCCTACTCAATTCTAGAAGGTAAAATCATTCTAATTAGAGAAGCCAAAGACTTTAGCAATCATCTTATAAAGAACATTAGACAAACCAATAGGTCGAAACTGATCACAACAGTCTGCACCAATCATCTTTGGAATCAAAACCATAAGTTTCTGATTAATCTAGCTCAGGAAAGAAACCCGTAGAGAAGGCTTTGCAAACCATCATATGAATCATGTTACCCATTGAAGATCAGAATTTTTGAAAAAAGGCTGCATTACACCCATCTGGTCCCGGAGATTTTGAAGGTTCAATGGAGAACGAGGCGTTTTGAACCTCATCTCTTGTGACGTGCGCTGTGAGCAAATTCCTCTCTCTCAGAAAGTTTCTTATTGTATAAGTTAAGAGACTTAAATTCTGAGAGCGCGCTAGGTTGAGTATAGAACTACTCAAAGTGCTGAAGGATGACTTACATAGTAGATTCTTGATTGGCAAAATGTTACCATTACAATTCCTGATAGAGAAGATCTTGTTAGCCCTTCCTCTACCCGTCGTAGAAGCATGAAAAAACCTTGTATTAGAATCCCCCTTTTTTGAGCTGAGGAATTCTAGATCGTTGCTCCCAAAACATTTCTTGCCGTTTCAGGGAATTATGAAGTTGTGAAAGCACATTTATTTCCTCGAGTTTCTCGATCGGAAAAAAAGACTTGCTGATCCAAATTACCAAAAGTAGATTTATGCCACCCAACAAATACTTAAAAAGTCTGAAATTTTCTTCAAATTTGAAAACTTGTCGAACCCGAAAAAGATGGATCCCAAGCATGCAGAAAAACTAGGATGAAATCTTCGTGTTCTAAGAGAAAATTTTCAAATCTGAAACATTTTTTTTTGCTTTTGAACTTAGGATGGGAGGATAAAATAATGGGGGAATGATCCGTCGCAATCGTCGGGGCAATGAATCACGTGTGTAGTAGGAAAGTCCCGTTGCCATTCAAGGGAGACAAACACTCTATCAAGCCTTTGTAACATCAGTTCCTGTTCGTTAGAACCCTTGAACCAGGTGAAGTGGGATCCGGAGAAAGCAGGATCAAGAAGATTTGTTTGGGATATCCGCTCATGAAAATCTAAAGTATATGCTGCTTCTCCACCAAATTTCTCTGATGGGTCAAGAATTCTGTTCGTGTCTCCGATGACGCACCAAGAAGCACCATTCTCAGAAAGAGGGGATAAAACTTCAGTCTTCTTTATGGCTCCTACCAACGGGGGCATAAACAAAAGAGATATTGACTACAATATTTGTTTTTCCCAGAGTCGATCAGAACACAAATAAAATTTCCTGATGCGACGACAGGAAACAGAGTAATGGCTTTGCTGTTCCAAAGCAAGAGAATCCCTCCCGACAAACCACATGCAGGGATTAAATATCAGCAAAGGATTTAAAGATCACTGTATTAAGAAACCTATCAGAAGGATCTTCAATCATGGTTCCATGCAACTATTTTCATGTGTAAAACAGCCGGGAAGAGAGTGTATCTGGTGAGATCCATTTAGAGGTCGGAAATCTATCGTTAAGACTCTCTGAAAAGCATATTCTTCGGAACAATTTGATGACGTTATCTTCATGACTGTGTCACCTTTGTTCGTGCACAAATGTGAACATTCTCCATACTCAAACGTACAGTTTTCGAACAGTCTTCTTGGTGGATGTCTGATAATTGGCACAAACCGTTCCATGTCATTTTTTATCGCATCATTCTTTTCCCTATGAATCCTTAAAGTGGCTTTACCTTCCTCAGTTCTTTTTCAAAATACTAGAGTTTTAATTGTCCTGTCAGTTTCTGCCAGCTTCCTGTTCATTATCCCCATAGTTTCTCTCCAATGGTGGGAAACATGCTTCATGAAATGAATGAAGTCTTTGAAGCTCTTCATGGATTCCGCTAATTCTCCTCTCCTCCTGCATAATGATTTGTTCCTCTCTATACGGTTTCAGCAGAACCAGGACATTGACCTTCAAGTTGTCACTAGCCCTGTCAAAAGGTTACCAATATGTTCCCCCGAATTGGACACCTTCAAGTGGCCAAAGGAGTTCATTTTCCATTCTAGCAGTTCTTCTCTGTTAAAAGGATTGTTTGAAAATATTCCTCGTTGCGGCCTCGGTGAGTTTGCGTTTCAGTATCATCTTCAGAAACTTCATAAACAGTTCCCGCCTCAGCTGCCAAGGCCATGTTCAAAAGGTTGATCGTATCTGTTAAGATGTCTATCTACTCTTCCAAAGGAATAAAGTGGACTTCCTCTAATCATCCGATCAATTAGATTCGGGGGATGTTGGGTTCCTTCAGTACCCACATCCAAAAAGGAGATCCAATAACATGCACCTCCCTTTCATATTCCGGAGATTCAGGAAGTGTGAAGAGCTGTTCTTCACTTTTTCTTCATTTTCTTCGTCGTCGTTCTCATAAAGTCCAAACCTCCACATCTCTCCTCCTTCGTCGGATTTGGAGCTGAAGAGGGCCAGCAATTTTTATGTCTGAATTTACTTCTCGCTTGCATGGACATAGAAAAGGCAGGTGGCACATAAATCTTGGAATCTCTGCACATAATCATTAAACCGCTTCCCATGCAGCCATTTGATGGGAAAAACTGCTAAAAGAGGATTAAGTAGAAAATTATAACTCTTAAAACCTCCGGTTTAGCCGTAAAACAGTTCTGAGAAAACTGCTTTGGTCTTTTCCCTGTAATCATGATGATCCCACCCCATTTACGTCCTCCTCCAAAAGATTTCTTCTTAGAAGACGCATTTCTTTTAACCTGAAGAACATCGACCGTCATATTTTTATGTTTACGCGGGTTGCCTCTTTGTGACGAACATTTACAAGAGATTTAATATCCTTCTCAGAAATGTTTAGACAATCAAAGGGAGTTGAGGTAAAATTTGAACCGACTGGGAATTCCCGACATTTCTTAGTCATAACCAATTCCTCTTCTTGATGCTTGGAATCCATTTGGCATTTACCATTCTCGCTACCTGAAAATTTGCCACTGGCTATCATACGTCCTTCAGACCACTCCATCGTAACACTGTCCCATTCATCCTTCTTTTTATAACCATCTCTAAAGAATTCTTCTTCTCCTTTCTTTACAAGCTACCCTTGCAACTATGCTGTGATTGAACCTGGACCACTATAGGTTGAGTCTCCGTATCCAATATATGAGGATCGTGCAAGTTGACCTTTTCAGGGAGATGGTCAATAATCTTACCGCAATTTGATGTTCCATGGTAAAGCTTACCACATTTCTCGCAAATCAGAAACTGCTTTTATAAAGTAATTCCTGTAAGAAGCCTTGATTCTCACGGATAACTTTGATTCCCTCCGGAATCTGAAATTTGAAGAAACTAATTCAACCATAATTATAGGATATCTCCCATGACCGGAAATGAAATTTGAATGGTTCCAAGTAAACTAGTCCGAACATCCGCCTTAAAAAGGTATGACAACCCGGGGTTTTAAACATCATATAAACACAAAATTATTCAAAAGTGGGATCTCTGATTAATAATTTTATTTTTAAAATTGACTTAAAATAAACATTATAATGAAAAACTTGTTTCAAAACTCCAAGAATCATACGACCCACAAACCACAGATTTAATGGCAAAATTCCCACTTCTACTGAAAACTTGAACAAAGTCTTCATGGTATTTTGGACCAACACATTTAACACATGTGATGCAACTAATGCCTGATAAACACAATAACCAATAAATACATAAAAGGGAGACTCGGCCTCTATAATAATCTACCTTGATCATTCACAGGTTCCGACGAAAACATATACATCATCAATGAAGAGACAAATCTAAAACAATGACATAACGCATGGTCTGTTTATAAACAGCCAACTCATCCAATATAAGGGTATCAATACATCCATGTCATAAAAGTGTAAACCATTACACATACTGTAATATCCACCCACCGGCGACAATTTTCTAGTGATAGGCACTCCCGGCAACAGGATGAACGTGGCAAACCCTCACCTACCTCCGACTAGCTGGACCAAGGTAAGCTCATGCCCACTCTTTTCTATACATTTGTTTTCCAAGTTTATCATCCGGTAAAAAATTAGGCGTTACTGTTACCCTGGGGAAAAGTCGATGTAACGGTGTCAGATGAGGATCTAGGCCGTTCATCTTGAGCATGATGATGTAAGGAACTGACCCATGAAATGTCGTGGGGATCGGATGGCTAGGGAAGCCACAAAAAAAAAAAAAAAAAAAAAAAAATCTGTATGATGGGAGTGGTGCGACTCGCACGGGATGCGCGGTGCTCCAAACGCGCCACGCACGCTGTTTCTGCCCCCACGTGCAGAGCGCGTCCATAGGCGCACTATCCACGCGGGCTGGTTCTAGACGCGCTGCACACGCGTGTGGACGACATGCGCCGCACGTGCGGCAGGTCTTTTTGTTGTTTTTGACCCTTTATATATAAAACACGTGATTTGAGGAGTTACAGAGGTCCAAATTAAGATCTGAAAGAGGCGTTGTGATCTCTCAACAAGGCGGACCTAAATTTAAAACTAAAATCTAGTTTGGAGTAACTTTTTAATAGCAAAACTACTAAATGCTATGAGATGATTCAGATTAAGCTGATCAATAGATGATCATGCTTTAGATTTTGGTTATATGCATTAACCATGACATGATTTATGGTATGACAAGTACATTAGGGCATACACCTTGATATCATTTATACGTTGTTTAGGATATTGCGATACGATGTAGGTGATTTCATTCATAATTTTTTCATAATTCTCAAATGATGATTTGGTGAGTTGAATTTTGAGGCATATGATTTATGTCTTACCATACGTATGAGATTAAATTCAGTATGTAGTTTCTTATGTGCGTGCTATCTTTCGGGTGGTTCTTGCATGCATTATTTTTGATATCTTTCGTGATATTCACTTGATTATTAGTATTTTTGACATGTGGGAGTCGCTCTGACTTGATGTGTGAGACTATTGATCTTGTGATAGGATGCATTTCTTCACCCCGTGAGTGCCCGTGAGGGTGAAAGCAAAAGTGGTACGCGTTGTTTCCGTAAGTGCTTGACTACCCATGAGAGTGCAAGGGTGAAAGGGTGTATGATGTTTGATACTTTTAACATGCATTCACGTGTTTCTAGATTTTCTCAGATTTTGCATGTCCTGATATCATTGTTGATGATATCTCATTTATTTCATGGACTTGGTATGTCCTTCATCGGGTAATATAAGGCTTTATGTATATGTTTGATCATCTTACGATCTTATGCCTTGCACCATGTGATTTGTTTTTATTGAGTTTACTTTGAATGTATATCACCGACACAAGCATAGCTTGCTGAGGCATTGCTTTGATTTGCAATGCCTCAGATACAGAGAGTGATAATAGGTTGACGCGCTGACAGAGTAGGTAAAAGTGATGGCAGCTTTTCAGCGAAGCATAGACGATGTTCAGAGATGACCAGGTTTGTTCAAGACCTCACTTTGGGTTTTGAGTATGGGCGGTACTTTAGTTAAAAATGTAATATGACCTGGATGTCAGAATGTGAATTTATATTGGATGTGATGGTTGTATGGAGGGACCCTAGGTATTTGGTAGTGGCTATATTTTCTTATTCTTTGTTGGAGTATATTTTATTGAAAACAACATTTAGTTGTGGATGTGTGTGGATACTGAGTCTCCCTTATGATATGTATTATACATTGTTTATCAGGTGATTTTGTATTGCACTGGTCATGTGCAATGGTCCAAATTTCAGAGGAAACTTTGTCGAATTTTCGGTGGAAATGGTATTTCATTTCACTGTTAAATCTATAGTTTTGTAGTTGTATGACTCCCCGAACTTTGAAACAAATGCTTTTGTTTAAGTTTTTATTTTTGGTCACTTTAGAAATGTTTCTTTCAAAAATAGTGATCCTGACTATTTTTGTAAATTATTATCATATTGATGTAGAAAATCCGGGGTGTCACACATACAGTTCATAAACATATTCAAAGGCAAAGTTTTAACAAACCACATAAGTCAATTGAAATCTCCTCTGTACACCGCTGAAGGCTGCTAATACCTTCACCTACTCTCGGTTTGCTTGCTCTTCCTGCTATCTTCCTCAATATCTGAGGAATTGCAAAATATAACAATGCTTCAACAAGCTCTGCTTGTGTAGGTAACGACAAGAATAATAAATTCACTAGATATTTAACATATAATGAATAGTTTAAGTGATCAAATCTCAGGGCATGGAATAACAACTTTTTCATAAAAAATATCTTTAATATGGTCTCGATAATGAGAGTAAATAGTGACAAAGTAGAGCATAAATAGCATGTAAAATCAAACAATCAACATGCAATAACTAAGACATCAAAGCTCATAAAATTGTCGAAAGTACGGTAATTAAACCATGCCATCTGCATATTTCCAAAAACATGCATCTCAATCAATGCAACTCATGCTATCTGCATCTCTAAAAACATGCCAAATCAAATGAGTTTCTAAGGATCATAAATATGCCAAAACCATATCATTGCAAAGCATCTAAAGGTCGAAGAATATCTCAAATGAATAACATCATTGCAGAGCGTCAAATGAATATCTTAAACTCAAAGCATATCTCAAATGAATAACATCATTGCAGAGCGTCAAAAGCTCAAATAATATCTCAAATAAATATGCACATTATCAACAAGGGCACTCTTACACACGGGTCCCACAAGTGTCCCATACACTCAAATCTCTAGCCATTTCATGCCACTTCTCCAAGCATCGTCATGCCATGGGTACATATGACTATGTCCATCCTGGTGTGCTCACTGCATTGTATGAAGATACAAAACAACCATATGAGTCGTCATGCTGCAGTAACAATGAACTCTCAGGGCTGCCAATTGCCACTCCCTATCAACATCAAAATGAGAGATTAAATGCCCGCCTTGCATATGGGGTTGGATGTGTAGTATGGATTACCCATGATACCACTTTCTACGAGGTTTATCCATCTCTAGGCCAAATATCTAACATCTCACAAAGTTAGAGGGTAGGTGGCCAACCTTATATTCCTCTATAATAGCGTTAATCAGGTAAGAACACCCATCAAAAATCATGAAAATAGCTCAATATCTCCAATTAAGAGATGAAAGAAAATGTCTAATGTATAAAATACAAGAGCACATGTGGCTTGCCATCTCATAATACTGCTCCTCTCTTAAGGTCAATCTCTCAAGGTCAAGCCACCAAGCCTCCTCATTGTCTCCATGGATAAACATGAGTGATAAGTTGAATCATCCAATTGTCTCAAGATACAGTCAAATCATGCATCCATGGAAATAAAAAAAATAAGGTGATCATGCATATTGAAAATTATACATGCTAGATAATAATCTCAACAAGGTCATAATGCAACAGTGAGTATGCATCATAATCACTGATAAATATGAAACCAATACAATGATAATTCATGGGTTTTATAGAAAATATATCAATATTAAATGTCGTCACCTATTTCAAGTGAAGAACTACTCATCTGCATCTCCCAAGTCATAATCAGACTCAACTCTAGGATCAGTCCACCTCAATCCCACAACCTGGATACATTTGACATTTAGGTCTAAATTAGAATCCAAGTTAATAATATAAGTTGGATTCTTAGTTATAAAATAAAAATTATATTTTCAGTTTTCGATCACTGCGTTTCAACACAATCCAACCATTCACAGCCGTGGGATCTTAAAATAGGGCCCCTCAGGTTGGCTGATAATCTAAATCACTCCGAATCAGGCCCACTAATAACTATATGATTCATTTCTTATTGCAATTTATAATGTAATCCCAAATTATCATACTCTTATCAAGTTAATTTTAAGTAATCCATTGTTTAATCAACTAATGGGGCAAAAGCATGAAGTTAAATGGTTAGGAAGATGATCCTACCTCACATAGGTAAATCTAAATGATATTTGGCTATCTATGTCATTGGATCATCGACTGATCATCTCAAAGATGATTGATTGAGGCTATCAGTAGCAATCTAACCGCAATTATCTACCTGATCACGCCACATCAAAGAACATATTAGTAAATCTAATCAAATAGTCTTAAAGAATCATTTGAACGGTGTGGATCACCAAATTGGATCCAATTTCATACTTGTATCCTCGATTGATCTTAGACATTGATCAAAATAGGCCACATTGGCACAATAATGCTCCAAATCAAAGATCACTACTATGGATCTCAATCTAACCATCACAAGGATCGCAACAAGTAATTCAAATCATGATAAATGGTTGGATCAATCACAAATCTGATGATTTGATCATGATCAATAGTCTGATCTTCTTCAATCAACGAACGAAAAGATGGGTCTTGTTTCTTGCATTGCAAGGATCACGATGGCTATCTCTAATTTGTGAGAGCCTTCCTGAATTTGGTAGTGGAAAAGGTCAAGGTCCAAGATCCAAGGCTGAAGGGTTGGTTTTAGTGCCATGCCATGGTGGCCGGTGGCTCTGGTATGGTCATTGCGCAGTGCCTAGTCACAGAGAGGGAGACATGAAGGCAAGGGGGAAGGGAGGCGCGTTAGTCAATCACATTGGAGGTGAAGTAGACAGGGGAGGGAAGGAGAGGGGATGCAGTCAGCTTGTGTGCATTGACATGTCGGTCTGGCTAAAGAGAACTCGACAGGGAGAAGAGGAGAGAAGGGGAAGGGGGGATGCTTGCACCATCGTCTGGGTCTGGCCTTACAAAGAGAAGGGTTCCAGCAGTCTTCTATCTCTTCGGAGATAGAGAGAAACAAGGAGAAATAGCAGTGCGCTCATTCGTCACCTATAATCGGAGCTGTCACATATCATGGGGAAAAAAGGCATTAGTGCACTGTTCAGTAAGGGAGAATAGAGACAGGGGCACACTATGCAAGTGAACTAGGGGGGGTTTGGCATTGGGGAGGTTGAATGGACGGGATTGAGTGGAGGGTGAAGCAATCACAAGGTTTCTTTCCCTTTTTCAGCGTTCCCCTCCTGTTTTGTTGCGTTTAAACCATTTTTAACTATTGCCCTCGCAAGGGGAGCTAGGCCTATGCATGATAGCAGATAGTCTACGTGTCACGCCGACTCCTTAGGTGGCATCACACTTGCAATCTACAAAATGACAAAAATGGGAGTGTTGTTATCATTTTTGGCCCCCTCTTGAATCAATAAAAATTTTGGATTTTTCCACCCCAATCTCTATTTTGTGCAAAATTAGTATCATTGGAATCATCTCACATGTACATTCACTTTTTATAATTCCAAGTCCAAATTTTGAGTTTTTAAAAAGGTCATTGTCATAGAATTCAATTGTTGACAAAATTTCATTCCTAATTAAAAATGTAATATCAATGCACCAAAAGGAACTCAAAATTGAGCATTGTTACAACAAAATTGCCCAGGGACAACGCAATCATATACAAAAAATTAAATGACCATACAAAGTAAACAAAATTGAAGATTATCGAGTCTTTTAAGATTAGCAACCTAAGTAGCAACGAGGATGACTTGATGTTTAATGAGCCACAGTGCTCCAAATCTTACCCTCTCATAATTATTCATGTCAAATTTCATATTGTGTGTGATGCACATAAACAATCACATAGAAAGAAGTTTAAGGCAATTTTCCTTCCATAGAGACAGGAGTTTATTAATTGTCAAGAAATTATAGGATATATTCCTCTGTTTATATTAAGTGCTTAGATTCTTTTTCTCAAATACCCACAACTATTAACTATATTTTTCTGACAATTGAATATATACAGACTATCTTCAATGATTGAATTGTAATATCCTTAATTTTTAGTGTAAATTAAGAAATTTCTAAATAAATTAAATTAAAAATTTATAGATGGAATTTTTTCCTGAAAGCCTAAGAATTTGAAATTGCTCGTCAATACGCGTCCAACGGAAAACGAAGCTCAAACGAGGGAGATATGAGCCGTTGAAGTCATGGGGGTAGTTTAGTCATTTGGCAGAGACGTATTACACAGGGATCCAAATTGATAATGGCACCCCCGTCTTCCACATACCTCTACCAGATCTGGCGAAATCGCTGGAGAAACCAGTGCAAAGAGGCGTGAAGGGAAGATTTTCTCTCCCCCTAAGACTCTAAGCCCTATATCTATCCCTCCCTAGGAGCCAAAACGCTCCACCTTGAGTGTTTCACTGAGTTTTTACTCAGAAACCTAACCTTGCAAAGTTCACGTTTTTTCGGCGAGTGGAACTCCGGCAACGTCCAGCAACGGCTAACAACGCAAGGTAAGCCTTAAACCCTAATTTCTGTATTTATTAAATAGGTAAAAATAATTAGAATTACATTTAAAATCAGGAAAAAATTAGATTTTCTGGAAACTCTGTGCACGCTACTGTTAGAGCGTGATTTCATGGATGAAACCACGTCCATTTGAAAATTACACCGTCCAACTTGCACAAGAGACCCAAGATCAAACCCTTTAAATTTGGGAGAGATCCAACGTTGGGTTTCTCTAGAAAACCAGTACCTAAGGATGTTTGTAGGAACTTGAGAAAAATTATTTTAAAAACATGGTTTTTAGCAAAATCAGTGCAAAATAAGGGCATAAATGGATTCTAGAGGAAATTCTGAGAAAAGCAACGCAAAAATTGTGCAAAACGGAGCTTTGTAACCTCGCTGGAGACGATCGGAATTCGGTCGTCTTCTCCGGCATCGGTAACGGCGTCAGTGCCCTTGCGCTAATGCCGGGACGCACTGCAGAACTCTACAGAAGCCAACGTCAAATGACGTCGGCGTCACATGTGTACGCGTCATCGCGCGCACATGGGAGCAACCGGATTGGTCGGCTCAGTGGGGTTGAGATGCGCTGCGTCCTGGCAACTATGACGCACGCGGCGGTGCATCACAGTGCCAAAGACACACGCGACGCGTCTCAACTGTGCGTTATGGTGTTTGGCGTCTTCATGACGCCGGTTTACGCTGGTGTAAACCAGCGAAAAACGGAGCCGTTAGTATAGACCACCTTATGGTGGTCGGGCAAGCCCTGTTTACGTATGTTTTCACAAAAATTTGATTTTTAGGAACTAGAGGAGTCCAAATCACGATCCGAAAGAGATGTTGTGACCGTATTGACGATGTGGACCTAGTTTTAACTAAAAACTTATAAATGACCACTTTTTATATAGAAAATTTTTAAAATAGTGATGTGACATGTACAAGTGTACTTGAATATACTAGTTAAGGGGATTATTAGCAAGATAGTGGTCTCACATTGATGTAGGTGACAATAATTAATGCTTTGCCTTGATTTTAAACCATGCATAAACATAGCATCATGTGTGATTGTGTTTTAAATTGTAATTTTTATTTGCCATAGATTTCATGCGACTTTGAGCACATTATGATTATTACAAATTGAAATCTTTTATTAAATAAACTCATAACTAATGTTTTTATGAGCATCATGTTAATTAATTATGCTTAAATAGAGATTTATTTCTTATTATATATTAGAAATGCATGGATTTACATGGAAATAAGAACAGAGGCTTATTAACTGGTCCTTTTATAGGCTAACCCCAGGATGAGGGGCATGTCTTGGGAATTTCAAGCTATGAGTGCTCTTGAGTTTTAGCATATACATATGATTTTCATGTTTTATATTTGATGATGGGTGCTCTCGCCCAGTGGGCGTCTTGCTAGGAGGGATAGGGCCGGCCACCCACCCTCCGAGATTGTGATGTGATGATATTGTGATATGATAGACACCTGCCTATAGATGGCATTCGGTAGGGGTTTGGTAACATGGATAGTCCACACTACCGGTCTGAGCCTTTCCATGGGGACAGACGCTAAGTCTCCTGTTATGGTGTCGACGGAGAGCGGCGGTGGTTGAGACCCATGGAGGGTTGCCACTGCAGCATGATGGCCTATATTCTTATTATGTGTGCATGTATGATGAGCATGGTTATGGATGGTATGCCTGGGTGTGACGACACTTAGAGGTTGGCTATGAGTACTCCTGATCAGTGATATTAATGCGATGGTGGGACCTAGTACCTTAGGGTGCCCTTATTCTTGTTGTATGCTCATTTATATTAATTCATGTCATGTTTTAAGTCCGTGAATTGCATGTTTTAACATGTGAAATAAATTGGCATTTACTTGGACATGACTTATGATACTGCTATTTTCATAAATAATAGACTTTTTATCAGTACTGTTAACTATTTCTTTCATTTATTACATTAATTGTCTATGTACCTACACAAGCGATAGCTTGCTAAGGCATTGCTTTGTTTTGCAATGCCTTAGATCTCAAGTGTGATATCAGGAAAGGCAAAGCTGTTGAAAAACCGTGAGAGCTGCTGAAGATTTGTTTCCTATAGTTTTAAATAGTGATGTGAGTCATTAAACAGGATTATCATTTGGATTTAATTATGGACTGCATACTTTATATTTTGGATTTGATTGAGATGTTTGGACATATGTTGGACATTTATATGGGATGTTATAATGGATAGACCCCGGGCCATATTATTATTGTGTTTTGGGCATTTATTTAATTCAAAATAAAGGCGCCGATTTATTTGACATTGATTGATATGCGTATTGTTTCATTTATATTTAAAATTATATGTATGCCGTTTTGAGAAAGGAAAACTAACATGCAGAGTTTTTAAGATATGTTTTAGTAAAAGGTTAAATAAAACCTTTCCCATGGGATCCCAAATGCTCTTATTTAAAATGTCATTATTATTATAATAATAAAAATGTCTTAAAAATCTGGGGTGTTACAAAGTTGGTATCAGAGCCCAGTCTAGTCTATCATAATCCTTGTAAATGTCCATTTATATGTAAGTAACAGTCCATAATAGTTGTAGAGAGAGAAACTATGAGAGAGGAACTTACACTTAGTGACATTTAAAACTTTTAACAGATGGCTCCTTGAAGAAGGACAAGGTCTACCTCTGCTACACCCGTGGCCCCACCTGTTGAGTCCTCTGATCAAGGGGATCGAGATGCCGAGTTATTGAATCGATTAATGTCAGGACTAGTACCACTTATACAACAACAGGTTAGGACAGCTGTTGACGCTACTAACCCTAGCCCTATTCCACCACCTCAAGTGGCACCCATGGTTTCATCAGTTTAGTCCTCACAACCAGTACAAGAACCACCAGTACTTAGAGCCACTAAGGGTGATGCTACTAGCGACTCTAAGAAGACAGACAAATTATTAGAGAGATTCCAAAAGATGGTGAAACCCTTTTATGGTGATGGTAACACGGAGGAGGCCGAGTGATGGTTATTTGAGGCGGAGAGGACATTCGACGCTATGAAGATCTCACCAGAGGATCAAGTTAGAGTAGCCTCCTACCTACTAAAAGGTGAGGCAGGCTTCTGGTGGCAGACCTTTACACTCACCCGACCAGATCCGACCGAGACGATGACATGGGCAGCCTTTAAACAGGCTTTCGACGCTCAGTACTTTCCACCCCATGCACTACAGTCAATGAAGAAAGAGTTTGCCATCCTTGAATAGAGAGATATGACGGTTCAGCAGTATCTAAACCGATTTACATGACTGAGGAACGCTGGCCTCAGACACAGAGGCAACAGACAGATTTGTAGATGGGTTAACACCATGGCTGAGAGATCGGGTGATTTCTTTGTGACCCACTTTTGTGCGAGATGCTGCTGATATGACATCCATGCATGAGAAGAACTCTCTCAGGACTAAAGGGAGTGGGTTTCAGCCCTTTAAGGGCAAAAGACCGTTTGGTGCTATGCAGACTCATGGTGCATTGGGACATCCACCGCAGGCCAAATTTAATAGAGATACTGAGAGGAAGAGATGTGATAGGTGCAAGGGTTAGCACCCTAGGCGCAATAGATTTGACAGGCCACAGCAGCAGAGGCAACCCCAACCACAGCGACAGCCCTATATACATTTCCAGAGACAGCCATATAGGTGTTTCAACTGTGGAGATGTCAGCCACTTCATTAAGGACTGTCCTAAGGGACAGAGAGAGAGGCAGACTGAGATGGGTGCAAAGACAGCTACCGTGCCACGTAGCCGGGGACAAGTATTTGTCATCACGTCAGGCCAAGCGCAGGCATCACACCAGGTCGTAGAAGGTACTCTTCTAGTCTCAGATAGACATGCCAAAGTTCTTTTTGACACAGGGTTTACACATTCTTTTATATCATGTATTTTTGAATCTTGCCTTGATGTATGTGTACACAAACTAGCATTTGGATTAGATATTATGACACCTGTGGGAGAGACAGTAGAGACTATATATTAGATAAATACCTGTAGAGCTATCAAGCGTGAGTATGAACACTGACTTCATCTTACTGGACATGGTAGACTATGATATTATTCTTGGGATGGATTGGTTAGCCAACTATTGGGCTATGGTAGACTGACGAAAGAAGCGAGTCACTTTTCTTATACTTGGGCAACCAGAAATAGTGTTCCAGGGTAGGAAAGATCAGTCAGGTATATGCATCATTTCTGCTATGAAGGCGGTACGATTTTATGCACGAGGGTGTAACGCATTCCTCACATATGTGATTGTTGAGGACAAGGAGCAACCACGGCTTGACGAGATTGATGTTGTCCATAAATTTGCTGATGTCTTTCCTGAGGAATTACCAGGATTGCCACCAAATAGGGAGATTGACTTTATCATTGACTTGGTGCAGGGTACATCGCCTATCTTTAAGGCACCATACAGGATGGCCCCAGCAGAGTTGAGAGAACTTAAGGTACAATTGCAAGAGTTATTGGATAAGAGCTTCATTAGGCCGAGCGGATCACCATGGGGAGCACCAGTCCTTTTCGTAAAGAAAAAGGATGGATCACTGAGATTATGCATTGACTATCGGTTGTTGAACAATGTTACTATAAAGAACCGACACCCTTTGCCACGTATAGATGATTTATTTGATCAGCTCCAATCCGCACAAATGTTCTCCAAGATAGATATGAGGTTAGGATATCATCAGTTGAGGGTTAGAGAAGAGGATATAGGAGTCGTTATGGTCATTATGAGTTCCTAGTGATGCCGTTTGGATGGACGAACGCACCTGCAGTGTTCATGGATCTAATGAACCGTGTTTTTCAAGCTTATTTGGATAAGTTCGTCATTGTATTCGTTGATGACATCTTGATTTATTTGCCTAGTCATGAGGCACATAGAGAGCATCTCCACACAGTATTGGACACACTTCGTCGACATCAGTTGTATGCTAAGTTCAGTAAGTGTGATTTTTGGCTAGACCAAGTGCATTTCTTAGGCCACGTCATATCTAAAGATGGAGTGGACGTGGATTCAGCAAAGGTAGAGGCAGTACTACACTGAGAGAGGCCCAAGATAGTGACTGAGATACACAGTTTCTTCGGTTTGGCAGGATATTATCATCATTTCATAGAGGGATTCTCTAAGATCACATTACCATTAACCACCCTGACCAGGAAAGACACTCAATTTGTATGGACCGAGGCTTGCGAGGAGAGCTTCCAAGAGCTCAAGAGGAGACTTACTACTGCTCCGGTATTGACTTTACCATCAGGTGCAGGTGGTTAGGTGGTTTATTGTGACGCCTCTGGCAAGGGATTAGGAGCAGTGTTGATGCAACAATGGAAGGTAATTGCCTATGCATTTAGACAACTGAAGACACATGAGGTAAATTACCTAACACATGATTTGGAATTAGCAGCGGTGGTATTTGCATTGAAGTCATGGAGACATTATCTTTATGGTGAGAGATTTGAGGTATTCACTGATCATAAGAGCCTCAAGTATTTCTTTATTCACAATGATTTGAAAATGAGGCAGCGGAGATGGATGAAGTATCTCAAGGACTTCAACTTCACCATACAATACCATCCTAGGAAGGCTAACGTCGTTGCAGATGCCCTGAGTAGGAAGTCTGGAGTGATAATTGCCAATTTGTCGACTCAGTCTAAGTTCTTTGACAGGATCTTAAAGGCACAGGACAAAGATAAAGAAACACAGGAGTTGACAGATAAGGCAGATTTTTCGAGGGGACTAGATAGAGGAGTCAGATTTAAGGGAAGGTTGGTAGTATCAATAGATGACAAATTGAGTCGTGAGTTACTTCAAGAAGTGCACCAGTCCCCATATACAATTCATCCTGAGGGTACGAAGATGTATCAGGATCTCAAGAGGCATTTCTGGTGGAATGGTATGAAGAAGGGTGTTGGAGAGTGCGTTGCACAATGTTTGACGTGTCAGCAGCTCAAGGCTGAGCAGCAGCGTCCATCAGGACTACTCCAGACATTGGACCTTCCTGAGTGGAAGTGGGACCATATTACCATGGACTTTGTTCTGGGTCTTCCGAGGACTACTAGCGGCCACAACATGATATGGGTTGTTGTGGACAGGTTGACCAAGTCTGCTCATTTCCTTCCTATCAAACGGAATCAGACCATGGATAGTTTGGCGAAATTATATGTGAAGGAGATCGTAAGTCTACTGGAAGAGCGTTCAAGAGGCGTTAAGATTGAGACTAAAATTTAGCATAGCCTTCCATCCTCAGACAGACGGACAGAGCGAGAGGACCATCCAGACTATTGAGGATATGCTACGAGCTTGTGTTAATGATAGACTTTTTATCAGTACTGTTAACTATTTCTTTCATTTATTACATTAATTGTCTATGTACCTGCACAAGCGATAGCTTGCTGAGGCATTGCTTTGTTTTGCAATGCCTTAGATCTCGAGCATGATATTAGGAAAGGCAAAGCTGTTGAGAAACTGTGAGAGTTGCTGAAGATCTTTTTCTTATAGTTTTAGACAATGATGTGAGTCATTAAACAGGATTATCATTTGGATTTAATTATGGACTACATACTTTATATTTTGGATTTGATTGAGATGTTTAGACATATGTTGGACATTTATATGGGATATTATGATGGATAGACCCTGAGCCATATTATTATTGTGTTTTGGACATTTATTTGATTCAAAATAAAGGCGTCAATTTATTTGACATTGATTAATACGCATATTGTTTCATTTATATTTAAAATTATATGTATGCCGTTTTGAGAAAGGAAAACTAACACGCAGAGTTTTTAAGATATGTTTTAGTAAAAGGTTAAATAAAACCTTTCCCACGGGATCCAAAATGCTCTTATTTAAAATGCCATTATTATTATAAATAAATAAATGATGCCTTAAAAATCCGGGGTGTTACATGAATGCATACAAACTCTCTTTGATTACTAAATAGATAGAAACATATACAGAAAAGACCTGTAACTAGAGGCCAACTGTATACAACCAATTTATAGCGATAAGTGACTTCAATGATATTAGTAAACTGGTTTGGATCAGTTTTACAAAGTGATTGGGTCATTGACTCAGTTTTACAACCTCAACTAATTAATAACTGACATGAACATATTTTCTATTGTGTGGACTTGATGAAAGTGTATGTCGAAGCACCTCTTTATAGTATTAGGTGTAACATCAGAGTATCCTCTCTTTAATTATTCAGGTATAGCCTATTGTTTGTGGCCTCAAGTGCATGATAATGCTCTCGTCATGGAGATGAAGGAGTTGCGTAGTATCTTGGGAATAAATTTAACATTTCTTTAACCATTCAATGTTAAAGGAGGACACATATGTTGCCATTGATTAGTTAACATTAAGAGGGCCCAAGACTTAACTCTGTTACAGTCATTGTATGTCCTTTCCAAAAATGGTAGAGTGTATGTGGTTTGAATTTTGATCATTAGGATTTCGAAGTTAATGAAAACCCTTTTGGCTAAATATGTTGAGATGTTGAACCTTTTACAATTGACATACCAATGTGATTGGAGCCCTTCATTTTTGAAACTCTTTGAGCTAGTAGAGCCCGTTTGGCTAGAGTCCTTATTTTGTGCTATGGGACCTATCTAGCCAATGTCATTTGTTTATGAGACTCTATGAGCTGCGAGGCTTATTTAGCTAGAGTCCATATTTTGTAAGACTCTTCAAGTGGCTGGGTCTACTCAGCTAGAATCCATATTTTGTTGGACTTTTCAAGTTGTGGGTTCTGTTTGGCTAGAGTTTGTATTTTGTAAAACACTTCCAGCTATGAAGCCTATTTGACTAAAGTCCATACTTTGTGAGACTCTTTGAGATATAGGCTCCATTTAGCTAAAGTCCATATTTTATAAGATTCTTCAAGCAACAGGGCTCGTTCGACTAGAGTCCATATTTTATAGCACTCTTTGTGTGTGCCGTCCTTATAGCTAGTCTCCATATTTTGTAAACTCTTCGAGTGCATGGTTCTTAATTTCTAAGACTCTTTAAGTCACTAGGAATTTGGTTATTCTTAAGTCTTAGGAATTTTTCTTGTTCACATACTCTAAGTATCTAGAATTTCAATTGATTTAGGACTTTTATAGTCTGAAGACTTCTAGTCATTCAACATTATAGGCTTTCCAAAATTGCAATCATTCAAGAACTTTAGGTCTTGGAACTTTATCATCTAAGGTCTTTAATATCTCTAGAATTTTAGTCTTTGCATAAGACTTTTAATTTTCCAAGGCCTCTAATGTCTCCAAAAATTGACTCACTTAAGGACTCTTAGATTTTAGGACTTTTCATCATCCTAAAATTCTAATTCTCCAAAATTCTTATCATTGTAGGATTCTTAATAGTAATTTTAGTACGATCGAGGACTTTAATATCATAAGAATTCTCATCATCCTAGGACTCTTAGTCCATGGGACTTTCAATCAACCAAGAACTCTATTGTTAGTGGAATTGTTGATTCAAGAATCTTAGTTCATAGACCTTTAATTTGGTCAATGAGTCTTTGACTATAAGAGTTTGGTTGACATAAGGAGTCTTCAGTTGCAAGATTTTTATTAGAATTAGAAGTCTTGAGGTACAGGGAGTTAAGACTCTTAGGCTGTAAGACTTTCAGTTGCTTAGAACTCTTAGGCTATTGAACATTGACTGGTTCAAAAGTCTTAAGCTTTAAGACTTTGAATTAGTGTAGGTCTTACGCCGTGGGACTTTGATTAGGCTTAGAAATCTGAAGTCACTGAATTTTGTATAGGGTAAAGAGTCTCTAAGCTATAGGACTTTTTCTCAAATTAGAAGTCTTTAAGCTATAGAACACTAAGTTGGTTCAAAAGGCTGGAGTTGTTAGACTCTGGTAGATTAAGTTAGTTTAGGAGTCTAATGATTTTAGAATCAGTGAAAAGAAACTAGATGCTCAATGGTCAAAGTCTTATGAAACTAGGCCCTTGGTGATTATTAGAATATGTATAGAGTCAAAAGTCTTTCTACTGTTGGATTTTTGACAATATTGAGAATCTTTTGGTTGTAAGACTTTGGATCATACTGAGAGCCTTTAAGGTTTAAGGCTCTAGATAAGTCTAGGAGTCTTTAGGCTTTAGGACTCTAGATGGATTAGGAGTCTTCTAACTATTAAACTCTAAACTAAATTAGGAGTCTTCAAATGATAAGAATTTTTGGCTAATTCAAGAGTTTGGTAGTTGTTGGACTCTGAGTTGATTTAGGACTAGGAATTGATTTAGAAGTCCTTGAATTGTTGTACTCTTGATGAACTCAGAAAAGGAGGAGAAACTAGATGCCCAATTTTATACAAAATTGGGACCCACTAATTATGAATATTATAAGATCAAAACTATGGTAACTTCAACACATCAAATTTGATTTAGAAGTCTTGTGATTTTAGGAATCTGGGTGAATTTAAGAGTCTTAAAACTCTAGACTCCAAATTAATCTAGAAGTCCCCGAATTGTTGGACTTTGAGTTGATTTAGGATTCTCACTTGGCTCAAGAGTCAGTCGGGAACGAAAGTGAGATTGGATGCCCAATTTTTGGTCCCAACTAGGGCCCACTAATTAACACTTAAGAATTTCATAATGTTAAAATTCTTGTAGCTTCAAATTTCTAATCTCAAAAGACTTGGAATTGTAAGACTCTATTAGTCTTAGAACTTTGACAATTGTTGGACTCTATAACAAGAGTTTGATTCTTTTAGGAGTCTCTTAACTTTAGGACTTAAGGAGAAAGGAAAGACGGTGCTCTTTTATTTATGATGCGCCCATTTGGCCATACCCTACTTAAGTATTTGGAGAATTTAGGATTTTTATCAATTTCAAAGTCTTGAAACTCTGGGACTCTTATTCTAAAGTAATCTAGGTCCTTGTATGAGTTTTAATTTTGCAAGACTTTGTAAGAGTTTTGTGTTAGGATTTTAGATTAATTTAGCATTTTAGATAAGCTAAAGAACCCAACCTAGAGAGAGGAAGAAAATGGTGCCTAGTTTGTCTTATGGCAAGACCCACTCACTTACTTAGGTCTCTTTTAGACTTTTGGAATCTCTTTAACTTTTAGGACTATGTTTCATTCTGGAATCTTATAGTCATAGAAGTCTTGATCTCTTATAGGCTCTTGGCAAACACAAAAACAAGAAGAGGGTGCCAGATTTAACCACAACAGGGCCCATCTAAGGATGGGTGCCTAGTTTGGGAGCTCACTCTTATGCTTCGCTAGAAAGTCTAATAAAAAGATAGGGTTTCTCGAGGCATGGCAAGCACTACCCACAAAAGAGAAAGTTGTAAAAGTCATAGTTTAAGCAATTGCTCTCCCAGTCATGGCAAGTACTACTTAGGGCATGGTGAGTGATGGATGAACAAGAGAGGGGAGAGGAGGAAGAAGAAGAAGAACAACAAAAGTTCACCTTTTCTCTAGATTCAATGTAAATTTTTTGGAATGAAAATCTCTCTATGTGAAAAGCTTTGTCTCTCTGCTTCTATACAGTATCTATGTATACTTTTTTTCTGTATTCTCTCGGAGTTATGGGATTTTGAGAGGATGGGAAAGTAGAAAGACAAAAGTGGGAGGAAGAGAGGGAAGGATAGAAAATGTGGGAGGTGAGTATGGATATAGAGTTCTAATTGGCTGGGAGTTTGGGATAAGATAGAAGAGAGAGATAGGAAAGTGGGAGAGAGTAAGAAAGTTGCACGTTAGTGGGAGTCTAAGTAGGAGAGAGAAACTTGGAAGGGAGTGGGAGTTTGAGAAGGAGAGGAGTGCTGAGCTACGAAACGTAGGATGAAGGGATTTTAGGAGAAAAAGAAAATGAAAATTGTGGAGAGGATGTAAAATTCTAAATGGGCCTTTCTTAAAAGAGTTTAGTATTTTGAGATAAAACTTCTTTAGGACATCCAATAGTTAATTTAAATTAGTAGGACCTTTAGAAGACTAGGACTCTAAGTAGGCCCTCCTAAGATTTTATCTTAATCCAAAACTAGACTCTTTTCCTACATAGGAAACTCTAAGATTTTTTTCTCATTTGAGAGGGAAAGTTACTAGAGCAGGAATCTTAAAAAAATCCTAAGTTGTCACAAGATAAATGGCTAACTGGTAGAGAGATAGGACCTTATGTAGGCCCAACCTAACTATTCTCTTCTTCTTCTTCTTCTTTTTCCCCTAAAGTCCTAGAGAAGGTGGGATACCAAATGGAGCAACTCATTGAAGGATATTCATAATCTTAATCCCCTATGAAACCTCAGTTTAGGAATTTTTCAAATACTAGGACACTCTGAGAGTCCTAACTCACAAGTTGTTCTTAGTAAAGAATTTTGTATGTAAGTGACTTTTTGAGAGTCCTAGCTGATTGTTAACAAGAGAATAGCCCTCTACGGCCATTCTTTTTATCATCTATCTAGGTCCCACTTACTTTGATAAAGTGGGTCCCATGAGTTTTAAGCTTAAAAGAGACTTCTAAGATATCTCATTATAAAGAATAACTCACAATGAAAAAAGTGAAGAACTCTCTTTCTAGGAGAGTCCTACATATTATCGAACAAGAAAATCCCCTCTATGGGACTTTTTTGTATTAGTGGGTCTCACTTGATGTGCAAAGTGGGTTCCATCAAAAGTTATCTAAGACAGATCTAAGCTTATATGGACTCCAAAAAGTCCTTTTGAAGATAGGCTTTTGTTAGAAAACCAAACACAATAGGGTAGTGGCTGGGACAGAGAAAAAATGCCAACATGACTGGTTGTAATATACTCCATGTCAGGGAATATTATCATCCGTGAAGAAGGTAGGCTGTAGTGAAGAAAGTATGAGTTGTGGCTAACTTCTACTGGACAAAATCATAAAAGAGAAACAAAAGAAAAGAGAAGAGGAACATCCATCTAAGAAGATCATCAAAGTCGGGATTCAATCTTTTAACGCATTGTTTTGATCCCACTTTAGATAGATAAGATTGACCAAGCGAATATGCCAACTTCAAAGTGGATCTGTTGTGCGAAGAGTGCGTATGACACGTGGCCACCTGCCTGGTGGGGGTGGCTCCTCCATTGTGCGTAAATAGCAAACATTCGTTAATCCATCACATGAGGTTTGCCCACTCCAGAGGTGCAGCAGGAGACCTCATCAGGGCAGCCCAGCCCCTAAGCAGCAGTGGGCACGTAATGTGTTTCAGACGTACTCTCGTTGAGATCGTGTCCTCAAACCTTAAGAGTCCTCTCTCCCTCTCTCCTAAACTGATCTGACTTCCACCGCATCACCCATTACTTCCACCTTTAATTCCTCCTATCTCCATGCAAGTTTTTAGCTACTTTCTTTCCATGCCCTAGGAAAAACCCATATGATATTGAAATGTGGCTACCTGACCCTTCCATGTCTCTAGCAGGCCAACTCTGCAAGAGTAGGATAAGATAATCCCTGATTATTTTTCCTTTCCGTTTTTTTTGAAAAGAGAGACCTGTGACAGTGTAACCATTAGTCTCCCAAATTTATAGAAAAAGTAAATCAATTAGGTAACTCTGATTTTAGAAGATACATTGACAAAGTCGTGTGCGACGTTGGGCAAGTAAAAACAGGAGAGAGAATTCTATCTTGCAAAACTTTGCAGTGTGTGTGTGTGTGTTGTGCTCACTTTTTTTATTTTTACTTTTATTTTTAAGTAATTTAAGTTATTCATTGAGTTCAGTTTGTCACAGATGGTATTGCTATCAAACACCCCACCCACTTGATATGTCTAAGACTTTTTATTTAGACTATTTGTGGTTTTAAAAGAGACGGTTTTTAGTTGTTTTTGGTGTTAAATTGTCTATTTGTAAACCACAAAAGATCAAATAAAAAAGGTCTTACTTACATCTAGTAAATGAGATCTTTGGTATTTTACTATCTAGAACATGTCAAATTAGATGAATGGATTGGATCACTAAGAAGAAGTGGGACAGCATGCATATTAGACAAAGGTAATCCAACCACTCATCTACAAATAGGTAATTAAACCTTATAAACAGGAGAGAAAGAGAAAGACTTGCAATATGTGTGAACACTTACCTTCTTTCATGTGTCCCTTAAAAGTAAGAAGAGTCTATTTCCTATAATAGCATTTTACTTCTCTAAATTTACAATATTAACACCATATTTCCCTAGCATGTTAGAGAACAATCTCTTGTCCTTTCTCTATCCACATTGCTAAACTCAGGAATTAAATGAGGTAATATAGAAGTGAGGTATGCAGTCAGAGCCTTCGTCGTCCATATTACCTTCTTCCTTTGGTATTGGAGGTCCTCAAAAATCTTGAATCATAATCGCTGAATATTACAGCATTGGCCGATCCTATTGGTGACCCATTTATATTTTTCAGATGTCTATATTTGGGCATGAAAAAGTGTGGTGTGATGTTAGATTGATCTTGCACTTGGTCTAACCTAAAAGAGCTTGGACCAAACGACTCATTTATTGGCGAAAGCAGTGTAGCATAGTTGATCGCAAGCACCATGCATGACACCTTCTCTTAGGTATGCTTGGTTGGAGGTTCAATGTGGCACTTTTCTCTTATTGGGGAGATTTCCAGTAGGAACTTGAATATGCTTCTAAGTAGTTTGCTTCATAACTCTTTGCTATATCAAAAGAAAAAAAAGAAGAACCTATTTATAGTAATAATTTAGTATAAACACAAACACAAAGTTGTTTGGAATAGGCAGAACAACATGCGTAGGCTATCTTATCCATGTAGTCCATTTGGTTGTGAAAAGCTCACACTCGAGGGTATACGAGTGTAGTAGAGTGAAGCAAGAGTGAGTCTTAATTATGAAGGTCACGAGTTTGAGACTCAAAAGAGTGTATGTGCACACTCAGTATCTTCCCTAAAGTACCCTTAAACCTAAGTTCAGGCCACCACTTTCCCCTATAGTTGGGGATTAGATTTATGAGCTCGAGTGCTTTGCTTGGTAACTATTAGCTTGTGAAAAAGAAAAAAGGAAAAGGAAAACTAATTTTCTGCATTTTCTAGGGCCTCCAATAGCAAAAAACAATATCACCATTCATAGATGAAGTGGCCCATGGCCTGTTACCTCCATGCCAAGCAACCCAATTATTTATAAAGGAATTCATGTTTCGCCATATGATAGCCGAGGTTAATCGCTAGAACATTATGTGGTGGCCCGAATTTTAGTTTCCAAAATTATTCTCCAGGAGGTTTGATTCCCATCCATCGATCAAGGCGATGGATAAGAATCAGCCATAATTTACTAAACATTGCAATATATTAGTTGGTGTTTAATTAAGCTTAACCATACGACGAGCCAAAAATACGCAACCAGTTAGACTCAGGTTGAACCCAATAGTCCAGACTTCTACTCATGGGCCTTTCTGTCCTAGGTGATGGGCTCAAGACATTCGTAGTCTAGGCTTATCCATAAAAACTAGCTTTCCTACCAAAAAAACAGTCGAATCTGCTTGCATATCCCACTTTCAAGTTTAACCTAAACCAGCATAAGAGTCGTCAAAAATGAAAAGCAAAAAAAAAAAAAGGGAGATAGAACGGGATGACCAACAAGATTAATTAGCCCAAATGTTTTTCCAGAAGAATAATTGATGGGCATGACCATCACAGCCATCCCATGCTTGTACAGTCATCATTAACCCAACTACAGCGTAACGTCCAAGCATGATGCAGAAGGTTGGTTCATCAATTATGGGCTACAACGGCCAACAATGAAATTCTAAACAGGGATGGTTATCCACGGAGTATTGTACTATCAACGCTATTGGACGATTCAGATCATGGGATGGAATAATCTGATGTAATTGTGGTGGGTCCTATTAGTTTCTCTAGTGGTAATGGGATCAAACTTATGAGCTATACTGTGAAATTTGAATATCAAATCCATGACCTCAAGGTCACACGACGACAACTCTATAATTGCACTAAGGTTTTCCTTCTTCATTTAGTCAATGATCATATAACCAAATTAGGATGGGTTGAATTGTTATACCAACAGTAAATGTTCTGAGACATATTTTTGGAAAAAAAAGTTGTGAGCAGAAGAAATTTAAGCAGACCAACTTGGTGCACAAATCTCCTATTCAGGAAAGGGGCAAGCCGCAAAAGGTTATAATATGCAGCTTTACCTTGTATTTTTGCAAGAGACTATTATTATTATTGTTAATAAAAACGTCAGTGCAGTGTACAAACTTCCATGAATCTAGTGTTCAGAAAAGAGGCAAGTCGAAGGATTATAATATGCAGCCTATCTTATATTTTTGCAAGAGACTATTATTATACGTTTTTATCCTTAAAATAACATCTTTTCCTACCATCCATAGGAAATGCTTGGCTGCATATTAGTCAAAGAAAGAACATAAAATCCCACTTAGCTGGAAGGTGGAATTTCCAATAAATTACTTGTGAATATATGATTAAGGTAAGTTCCTGGCATCATTTCCTTTCTGGGCATTCTAAGTAAAATGCTCCCTTTGAAAAACACTTGAGATACCAATATATAACTAGAATGGATAATGAAAGCTTCGATTCACATTCCAAAGAATGGAATTCCATGAGTTTGGCTGATGTGAAAGACAGCAAAATGGGCCAAAGAATCAAACAAGATAGTATGGGTGCAGAACTAAATATTGATAATATTGCTAGTATGCAAAAAGAAGAACACGTGGGGTAGTGAATTTGACAAAAATGAGAAAAAGACTTAGAAAAGGAGGAAAAAGAAAGACAAATTGAGAATACATGAAACCTATGTAATAATTCACCAGGTAATGATGGGAGAATTATTAGGTGAAATGAAGCCACTTATGGCCTACAATGGTCGAAAGTTGTCTAGCATAGTTGGTTGTAAACGAGGTGTCTCTAATTCACTTTTAGAGAGATTTCAAGTAAATTTAAGAATTATGATAATAATTTACTAAGTAGTTTGCTTGGTAGTTCTTTGTCAAGAAAAAAAAAAATACATGTGAGACAGAAGGGTAGTACAGGAACTGTTCATCAATTAACCTTCCTGTGGAAGAATAATTGCTCCCAGGCCCACCATCTGATCAATTCAAATCTTGAATAATTCACCGTTGCAGAACTATCCTGTCCCAGTCAGAAAAATGGAACAGAAAAACACGTTTTGTTCCGGTCAATATCCCCCGACATGCAAGAATATTGACTGGAATGGACATTGCAAGCTTTTACCAACGTTTCAAATATACTACGACGTAAGTAATAGATGTAACTTGAACAAGGTAATTGAATACTAGCAGTAGCTCCAGGGTATCAAGTTCCCGCATACGTGAGGTTCTGCGAAGGAGCAGATCACAAGAGTTTTTGCGAAGGAGCAGACGACAAGGGTTTATGGTATGTAGTTTTACCTTGCATTTTTTCAAGAGGCTATTTTTTGTGCCTTGAACCCGTGACCTCAAGGGCACATCACGACAACTTTACCATTGTGCCAAGGCTGTCCGTCACTGGCAATACATATAATTTCTGGTTAAGTTGCTTATGAACAACCCCTCAAATCCAATTATATGTATTAGTTACGTAGTAATAATAAGCAGTCCAATAATCCTCTCACGCTTCCCTGGCCAAGCAGCGGCTCAAACCTGTGACCAAGCATATGCCCATTTGTAAGCTGCCAACTGCGTAAGATATTGTTGGCTTGGTTTAAGAATTTTTAAGTGGCTCGAAGTTCATGAGCCTACAGGCTACAAGTGATTATGCCTCTTTCATTGCCGATGAACTTTCTCCATGTCATACATAGTCGTCATCTTGATGTGGATGTTGATGGCAGAAGAAGAGGAATATGAAAGTTGAATTATGAAGAGGTCGGTAAGCGGTCTATTGCTGGTCGTCACTTGTGGCTTGTCAATTAGATGCCATGGCCCCTGGTCTCAGTGACTAAAGGGCAGTCCCGGTCCACGAAGCTTCAGCGTGCTGCAGGGTTTCAAGAAGGGACAGACCACAAAGGTATATAATACACAACTTTATTTTATATTTTGTAAGAGGCTGTTTTCAAGCTTTGAACCCCTGACCTCAAAGTCATATAATGACAACTCTCTCGTTACATCAAGGCTCCCTGCTCTCAGTGACTCTTTCTGCTAAAAGATCGGTTTCAAAACATTCAATGGCCCAACTTTTGACGACACTATCAATCCATGAACAAAATTATTTACTCAAGTCTTAAAACTAAGATCTCAATCAAGTTCAAGAAAATGCTTACAGTTTCACGGCTACCATGGATCTTCAACCTTGGCGTAAAACTAAGGGTGCCGTGGGTCACGTTTTCGGCGTTTACACCGAAAATGGAAGTATTTTAAACTCCAAACTTACGTCAACCACCAATTAATCTGGAGTTTGTACACATTGGCAATGCGTACAAACTCCAGATTAATTGGTGGTTGATGTAAGTCTACGGTTTACAGTACTTCCATTTTCAATGTAAATGCAGGGAAAGGAAACGTGCAAGCACTTTCTTGAACTTGATTGAGATCTTTTAAGATTTGAGTAAATAATTTGGTATAGTGTCGTCAAAATTTGGGGCATTGAAAGTTTTCGTCACTGAGAACAGGGGCCACGGCATCTAATTGATAAGCCACCAGCGACAACCAGCAATAGACCGATTACCTGCCTCTTCATTGTTCAACTTTCATGTTCCTCTACTTCTGCCATAAACATTCACATCAAGATAACCATGTACAATACGGAGAAAGTTCCTCGGCAATGAAAGAGGCGGGCTAATCACCTTCGAACCACTTAAAATGTCTTGAATCGAGCCAACAGTGTCATACTTAGTTGGTCGGCAGATAACTTGTCATCTCTCACGAAATGTGCTTGGTTGTAGGTATAATCGCTGCTTGCCCCTCTGGCCAGGTCAATGAGGGGTGAGGGGATTGTTGGACTGCGTATTACTATGAAATTAATACATGTAATTGGAAACGAGGGGTTTTGCATAAGAAACTTGCAAGAAATTATATGCATTATCAGCGAATTCAATTACCTTATTTTAATTACATGCATTCGTTACCTCCTAATGTATGAGTTACGTCATAGTGTATTTGAGACGTTGGTAAAAGCTCATTTTTTTGTAGTGTCCATCCCAGCAATATTCTTGCACGTTGGTGGATATTGACCACTGACCAGAACAAAAAACATATGTTTTTCTGATCCATTTTCCCGACTTGGACAGAAGAGTCACGCAACTCCAGCTTTTGGGGTATTGGCTTTTGACTAAGCAAACCTCAATTCTAGTACAATTCAATGACTAAGAATTTTGGAGCATGACCTATCTAATATCATGAATCGTTGAGGAATGAATTCCAGTACAAATGAGGTACTCAGAGTTAGTCTCACATCGCCTGAGGAGAGGGAAGTGGGTAGTTAATAAGAGTTTAGGGAACTCTTCCAGCAACAAGGTCTCCCTAGAGAGAAGCCTGAAAAGGAAGACGGTCTAGGAACCCCGTAGATTAGAGATGGTTCAAGAACCCAAATAGGGAAAGACAAAATCTTAAGCCTTTTCTCGTAAGGGAGGAACAAAACTGTGAGCCTGTATAGGCAGCCAAAGCGGACAATATCATTACCCTGTGACCCCCGGCTATTACAAACACAAAATGATTCATATCACTAGACCGTATGCCCTATTACCGTATTTACACCAATCTACTCTCTCTCTCTCTCTCTTAAGAATTTTTTTCTGTCGACATCATGGGTGTTTGCAGTCACTTTTAAAATAAAACAGGTCACATATGATAGAACAGGGGACGGTATTGGGCATCTTGGTATGAACATCCCAAGCAAGAGCCACACCGAACTAAACAAAAAACAAATGGTGTTGAATTCTAATATTCTGAATTCAACATAAAACTTAGTATAGTTACGTAAATCACGTGGTCGAAGCCCTCAAAAGTCAAGTCTGAAAGGAAACGCCAATATTCTAGCATTGTCTAGCAGGTATTAATGTGAGATTCTACGTTCTTTGGTCACCCTTTCTGACTTCCTTAAACATGTACAAGGAATGCTAAGATAGGGTGCGAGCACATCACAAGTTTTCATGTGGAGCCCACTTTTTTATAAGGGACCACTTTTGGATGATCCAAGCTGTTCATTTGATTTCTCTGACTTTTTTGGTTGCTTAGTACTCCAAAAATAGTGCTGTTTAATAATCCTAGCATCTCACAAGATGTACTTTGGATTATAATATACATACAACTTAAAAACTTTATGTATAATGCGTGAGTGTGATATGTTGGTGCAAACTTGAGTTTTTATCTTGGGGTGGGTCACGAATTCAAGACTCATTAGGTGGGTGGGTGTATGAGTGCATATGCCTACTATTAAAAAAAGGTTTCAGGATCATCAAAATGTAGGAACTTTGATGTGGTCGCATTCTACAATAACACTCCTTAATCTTCATTTTCCAAGAAAGAGTTGACATTGATTGATTAGGTTAAAAAAACCACCCCCCAACCTAGATGATATAACTTCTCTAGCTATAAATATATTGGCATAGAAAACAAAATGTCTGTTGCTGATCTCTATTGTGTCTAGTGCCATCAGCCAGTATACAATTTAGTAATAGTAATAGACATAGACACACACAAGGGCATGACTTCCAATGTTGTCAGAAATCTTGAGAGAAGCAAAGGAGATTTTAAACAACTGATTCTTCCAGGCAACATCTAGTGTCGTTTCCTCATGGCGATCCCCATGTTAATCTCATTGATTTATTCGATTCAATCAAGGATTGTTGGGTCTTTCCAACCATTAAGAAATTTGATTTTGATTCTCTCTCAAATTGCTGTTAGGGTTTCTTTATTCTTGTTAAGAAATTTGGCACCCTTTGAGGGATAGGTTTATTATTATTATTATTATTATTATTATTATTATTATTATTATTATTATTATTATTTAAGGTAGTGATGGGGTTAGGAAGTGTTCTTATCATTTCATTCCAATGGCTCTTCTTCATGGTGGGGTTCTCTCTCTCTCAGGAGGAGAAATGGGGTTTCTCAAACTTTTGGCCTGTAGGTCTAAGACTTCTAGCCTTTGACATGAAAATGTTCTCTCCATGTATGATTTGGTGAAGGTTGTAAGGTTGTTGGGCTTTTTCCATGAAATGAAATCAATTTTGGCAAGGTATTGGTATGATTGGTTAAATTTTGGACTCTTTGTAAGAAATGCAATGCCTCCAAGCACAACAAACATGAGAAAGGTCCAGAGCAAATGGATTTTCTCCATTATTGTGAGATTTGATGCCTTTAAACACAAAAAACTTGAGAAGGGTCTAGAGTAATTAGGTATAATCCATGACTTCAAGTTATGATAATTCATGCCCATTCAGACTTATGAGAGGACTGAACTATGGTAACATTTAGTTTATTTTTAAAAAAATATATGTTACAAGGTCAAAAACTATGACAATTTGCAACTTAAACCTTCAACTAAGCATATTTTAGAGAGATGCCAAGTTGTCTGTAATCAACTTCATCAAACTTTGTTGGCAAATCCTTCTTTGTTTTTATCTGTTAAGGATTTTCTCCCTCAATAAATCTTCTACCATTCACATACACAGATATACATATATGGGAGAGGTAATTTCATCAAGGAGTTGTAGGTGTAAAGTGCAAGTAACATTTGATTAGCCAAGGAAAAGTTTTTAACTGCCACTTCCTCTAACTTTTTCTGTTTTCTATTTTTTTCAGCCAGTCAAATGTCACTTGTTCCTTATACCTGCATGAAATAGCTGAAACTAACACACCACTTACATAAGCACCTATCTTAGGGTAAACTCATTAATGTAAGGTCCTATCAATGAATATCCAACCCTATCACATTTTTTTGGTATTTAAAAATAATTAAAAATATTTTTTTGGTAAGTAGTGGAAACCTTAAACAATTCAAAGGTGTAGCTGGGGGGTGAATTCATTCGGCATTGTTTTCGTAGCTAGGCATTTGTTGACTCTCGGTTAAAGAATATCGGTTACCAATGCCTATGTAGGTATGATACAAAGTGGGCACTAAAAGCAAAGAATCCCACCCAACAATAACGCTTGTCGATGCTTTGGACACGGTAAAGGCATTAAAAGCGGTAAAGCTTTCTTTCTCCCGGACCCGGAATTGTTTTCTTTTCAGAGTAAATGCACACATTGCTCCACGAACTTATCGTTCTTTATACGGGAATTTGGTAATCTGTCATATCATGGGTTTTTGAATTCAAGCCCAGAGAACGGGCCTTTTCAACAATCCAAACCGTCTATCTCTTAAGGCATGCCATAGATGAGTCATATACCAAAATTCTAACCCGTCTGAGTAGTTTACGCTTCTGATTTGTACCCTTCAAATGGATGATTAGGAAATTGAAATGCAAGGGTTTGTGTTTGAGCAGACACTCGACAAATCGAAGGGTTAGAATCATAACAAGCTCGATCTATTAGATAAACGGTTCGGATCTTCGAAATGATGGGCCCCATTACATATTTGCCTTGCCTACTAGTATTTTCCATCTATCAATGGAGGCACTCCACCATATAAGATCAACTCCTACAAAGAAGTTCTGTGGGGCCTATATATGAGTTCTGCTATCGTCGATGGGCATATTTTACCCCGCAGCTAAATTTTTTCAATTATCCAAACTGTCTGTCTACCTTCCAAGTCATGCTGTAGATGATCCACGAGCCAAAATTCAGACCATTCTGAACATCATAAGCTTCTGATATTTGGCATTTAGACAGACGGTTAGAAATTAACAGATCAAAGCCACAGAATAATACCACGGTGGAGAATTTTTTTTCTTTATGGTTCATCCGTAGCAAGCTCCATTGATGAACAGTTCAGATTATTGAAAATGTGGATCCCATTTTTAGTTTTGCCAACTACTTTTTCCAAGTGAAAGCATGCCCACCCACCATATAACGACTCATTAAATACACCACCATAATAATATCCCAGAAATAACAAGGTATCAGCTTAATAAACTTAAATTTTGAAATGTAACACGATAGAATAGTACAAAGTAGCTAAGATAGGTCAGTTGTTGCTATGATTGTTACCGTCCTGAATGGGATCCAAACATAGTGTATTTTTTACAACAGGGCCCCCACATATGGGTCTGGCCCCAGTGGTATTGTATTGCAATATCTATGATAGACAAGCCTCAAGAATCATCATCATCGTCAGGACTTTATTTCAATTATGCATCGGCCACATAAGTCTTGTTCCTCCATTTCCTCTATTAAGTATTATGTCTTCTTTTAGTTGTAAAGTTTTTAAATCTTTTCTCACAACTTATATCAACATTCTTTTGGGCCTTCCTCTTGTCCTTCTAAAACCTTAGACTTGGATTGCCTTACTCCTAATTGGTGTAGCTTTTGGTCTCCATTAGACATGTCAAAACCATCGGAAGTCTAATCTCCCTCATCTTGTAACCTATCAATGCTACTCATAAGTTTTCTCTAATATTTTTATTTATAATTCTATACTTTCTTATCTTGCCACTCATCCATCTCAACATCCTCATTCTAGCTACGCTCCTCCTATGTACATCTTATTCTTTAATTGCCCAATACACTGATCCATAGAGCATGATTGGTCTTATAGCCATTCCATAAAAATTTTCTTTCAGTTTGAGTGATACTCGCCGATCACACAAAACTCTAGAAACACATCTCTATTTGTTCCACCCGACTCTGATTCTCTATGCAACCTCTCTCTCAATCTCTTTTCTCTTATGAATTATCGATCTCAAGTATCGAAAGCATCTTTTAGAGGTATTTTTTGGTTATCAGTCTTTATTGGTGTTTCACTCCTTTCATTGATGAAATTGCATTTCATATACTATGTCTTAGTTCGGCTATTTTTAAAGCCTTTATATTCTAATAAATCCCTCTACAACTCTAGCTTTGTTTTTATGCCCTCCTTTGTCTAATGAATCAAAAGTGTATTATCAGCAAATAATAGGGACCATGGAATCTCTTCATGTAGGTGTTTTGTTAACTAATTCATAACCAATATAAAAAGGTACTAGCTCAATGCCGATCATTAGTACAATCCTATAATGAGAAAACCATCAGTCTCTCCCCTAGTACTCCTAACATTTTTTACTACTGTAATATCCTCAATTTTAGGTATAAATTAATAATTTATTAAATAAATTAAATTAAAATTTTATAGATGGAATTTGGTCTTGAAAACTTAAAAATTATAAAGTACTCGTCGATAAGATTCCAACGACATAAAGAACACGAAAAACGAAGCTCAAACGAAGGAGTTATAAGCTGTTGAAGTGTAAGGGCATTTTAGAAAATTACCAGAGCCCGAAATATAGGGGGCCAGTTTTGATAACGGCACCCCTAACTAGCCTGCCTTATCAGATCTGGCGATTTCGCCGGAGAAATCGTCAGAGGAGCCTTATTCCACCACCTCAAACGCACCTTCCTATCAAGTTTAGTCCTCAATTATCTCCTTTTCTCCTCAGTATCGCACCATTGGTTTTACCCTAACCCTAGCCTTTGAGAATCCAATTTTTTTCGGCGAGTACGGCTCCGGTAACCTCAAGCAACACTCAGCCCATAGAAGTAAGGTCTAATCCCTTTATTTTCATGCTACATGGGCATGGATATGCCAAATAGAAACGCATGAAATTAGGGAAAACAAGAAAAAATAGAGTTTTTCCTGGAACCCTGAGTACGCTATTGTCAAAGCATGATTTCATATATGAAACCACATTATTTTGCAAATCGGACCGTCCATCTAATGTATAAGAGACCTAAGATCAAACCCTTTAAATTTAGGAGAGATCCAATAGTTGATTTTTTTCAAAAAACATGAAAAATAGTTTGCATAAAAACCATAATTTTTAGAAAAATCAATGAAAAATGATGGTAGAAATGGAAACTAGACAAAATTTCGAACAAAATGACTAAAAACCAAGTGATTTGGACACCTGTAGGGTCATTGGAGATGACCAAAAGCTGGTCGCCTTCTCCGGCGCCGGTTTCCGCATCGTCGGTGTAAACCGGGGCTGCCCGTGTAACTCAATGTAAACTGGGTGCCGGTATAAACTGGTGTAAACTGCGCCGTCGGTACAAAAGTGTAACACCCCGGATTTTTAAGACAATTTTTTTTTTTGACAATTTAAATAAGAGCATTTGGGATCCCATGAGAAAAGATTTATTTAACATTTTACTAAACCTATCTTAAAACTCCGGGTGTTAATTTTTC
This sequence comes from Warburgia ugandensis, assembly GCA_035236585.1. NCBI lineage: Eukaryota > Viridiplantae > Streptophyta > Magnoliopsida > Canellales > Canellaceae > Warburgia > Warburgia ugandensis. Next base: position 2,679,582 of record CP141131.1, on the reverse strand, counting down.
CTTTCTCAAAATGGCGTACATGTAATTTAAACACAAATAAATGATCCGCGTATAAATCAACGTCAAATAAATAGGCGCCTTTATTTTAAATCAAATAAACGTCCAAAAGACAGTAATAATATGGCCCAGGGTCTATCCATCATAACATCCCATATAAATGTCCAATATATGTCCAAAGATCTAAATCACATCCAAATATAAAGTATGCAGTCCATAATAAAATTCAAATAATAATCCACTCTAATGACTCACATTACTTTCTAAAACTATAGGGAAACTAGTCTTCAGCAGCTCTCAAGGTTTATCAACCGCTTTTCCTTTCCTGGTGTCGCACTCGAGATCTAAGGCATTGCAAAACAAAGCAATGCCTCAGCAAGCTATCGTTTGTGTAAGTACATAGACAATTAATGTAATAAATGCAAGAAATAATGAACAATACTGATGAAAAATCTAACATTTATGAAGATAGTGATATCATAATGCCATGTTCAATAAATGCCAATTTATTCCATATGCTAAAACATGAAATTCACAGAGTTAAAACATGACATGAATCAATAAAATGGAGCATACATCCAGAATAAGGGCACCCTAAGGTAATGGGTCCCACCACATCGCACGAACATCCCTGATCAGGAGTACACATAGTCAACCTCTGAGTGTCGTCACACCCAGGCATACCATCTATAACCATGCTCATCATACATGCACACATAACAAGAATATGGGCCATCATGCTGCAGTGGCAACCCTCCATGGGTATCAACCACCGCCGCTCCCCGTCGACACCATAACGGGAGACTTAGCGTCTGTCCCCATGGAAAGGCTCGGGCCGTAGTGTGGACTATCCATGATACCAAACCCGTACCGAATGCCATCTATGGGCGGTGTCTATCATATCACAAACTCATCACATCATAATCTCGAAGGTGGGTGGCCTACCTATCCCTCCTAAAGATGACGCCCACCGGCGAGAGCACCCGTCATCAAATATAAAACACGGAAATCATATGTATATGCTAAAACTCAAGAGCACTTATAGCTTGCAATCCCCAAGACATGCCCATCATCCCTGGGTTAGCCTATCAAAGGACCACTAATAAGCCTCTATTCTCATTTCCATGTAAATCCATGCATTTTCTATATATATAATAAGAAATAAGTCTCTAAGTAAGCATAACAAATTAACGTCATACTTGTAAAAGCATTTGAAATAAGTTTATTCAAGAAAAGATTTCAATTTGGAATAACCATCCTGTACGCAATGTAGCATGAAATCCACGGTAAATAATAATTGCATTTTAAAACACAATCACACATGATGCTATGTTTAAACATGGTTTAAAAATCAAGGCAAAACATTAGTTGTCGTCACCTACCTCAGTGTGAGATCACTAGCTTGCCAATAACTCCCTTTAATTGGTATATTCAAGTGCACCTGTACATGTCACATCACTATTTTAAAATTTTTCTAAATAAAAAGTGGTCATTTCTAAGTTTTTAAGTTAAAACTAGGTCCGCGTCGTTAATACGGTCACAACGCCTCTTTCGGATCGTGATTTGGACCTCTCTAGCTCCCAAAAATCAAGTTTTAGTGAAAACTACCCTCAAATGGGGCCTGCCGGACCACCATAAGGTGGTTTAAACCGGCGTACTCTGGCGCACGAAGACGCACAGCGTCGCAGACGCCGCACGGGACGCGCGCCGCGCGTCTTCGGAACCGTGCGTCACGGTCGCCAGGACGCGCCGCATCCCGGTCCCACCGCGACAGCCCACCGAGGCCGTCCCGCACGCGCGCGCGCGGCGCCGCGCACGCATGCGACGACGACGTCACATGACGTCGTCCCTCGGGCGTCATGGAGTGCGTCTGGCGTCGGCGCGCAGGCGCCGACGCCGTTGACGACGCCGGAGAAGAAGGCCGGATTCCGGTCGCCTCGGCGAGCTACGAGCTCCGTTTTGCGTGATTTTTGCGCCATTTTCTTCAGAATTCTCTCTAGAATCCATTTATGCCCTCCTTTTGCACTAATTTTCTCAAAAACCATGGTTTTTAAACGATTTTTCCCAAGTTCCTAAAAACCTCCCTAGGTACTGGTTTTTGAGTTTTCTGGGCAATTCCACCGTTGGATCACTCCCAAATTTAAAGGGTTTGGTCTTGGGTGTCTTTTGCACTAGTTGGACGGTGCGATTTCCAAATGGACAACGTTTGGTCTATGAAATCACGCTCCAACAGTAGCGTGCACAAAGCCCCCAAAAATCCGATTTTTTCCTAATTTTTAAATGGTTTTCTAATTACTTTTCTAACTATTAAATACCCAAAAACACGGATTTGAGGCTTACCTTGCACCTGGCCGGAGTTGCTCGTGTTGCCGGGCTCCACTCGCCGGAAACTTCAGATTTTTGCAGGTCTAGGGTTTTGCGTATCATTCATGGAAAACGCTCAAAGTGGAGCGTTTTGGCTCCTAGAGGAGCATAGATATAGGGTTTTAGAGTCTTGGGGAAGAGAAACTCTTCCCCACACGGCTCTTCCCACGTCTCTCCGGTGATTTCGCCGGACTGGTAGAGACGTGTGTAGACAGGGGTGCCGTTATCAATTTGGACCCCTGTGTAACACGTTTCTGTCAAAAGACCATTTTGCCCTTACAACTTTGACGGCTCATAACTCCCTCGTTTGAGCTCCGTTTTTCGCGTTCTTGGTGGCGTTGGATTCGTATCGATGAGCACTTTCTAATTATTATGTTTTCAGGAAATAATTTCATCCATAAATTTTTTATTTTAATTTATTTAATAATTTTCTATTTTTATCTTTAAAATTAAGGATATTACAAAAAGAGCTTATGGTAGTCAGTCAATCAGCCCTAAAAAAGGCATAGTTCTACTTTAAACTTGATTTTTAAGAGCTATAGGAGTCCAAATCATAATCCGAAAGAGGCGTTGTAACCATATTGACGACACGGACCTAGATTTAACCAAAAAACTTATAAATAGCCACTTTTACTTTAGAAAATTTTTAAAATAGTGATGTGACATTGATAGGTGCATCCAAACATATAAGTTAAAGGGATTTTAATAGCGAACTGAGTGATCTCACATCGAAGTAGGTAACAACAATTAATATTTTATTTTAATTTTAAAATTATGCATAATCCTAACATCATGAGTGATTGTGATTTAAATTGCATTTATTCTTAACCGTTGATTTTATGAGATTTAGAGTTACGCTATGATTATTATAAATTGCAATCATGTATTGAATAAACCTATGACAAATGATTTTATGAGCATGATATTATCTAATTATGCATATATATCAATTTCTTTTCTTTGTTACATTATTGAAACGGATGGATTTGGATGAGAAAGAAAAATAGAGGCTTGATGGCTGGTCCATTTAGAGGTTAACCTTGGGATGATGGGCGTGCCTTAGGGATTGCGAGCTACGAGTACTCTTAAGTTTTAGTATATATATGATTTCTGTGTTTTTGTGTTTTATGACAGGTGCTCTTACCCGGTGGGCATCATGCTATGAGGGAGAGGGTCGGCCACCCATCTTCCGAGATTTGTGATGTGATGAGATTGTAATATAATAGACACCTGCCCGTAGATGGCATTCAGTAAAGGTTTGGTAATATGGATAGTCTACACTACTGGTCTGGGCCTTTTCATAGGGACGGACGCTAAGTCTCCCGTTATGGTGTCGACGGGGAGTGACGGTGGTTGAGATCCATGGAGGGTAGCCAATGCGGCATGACAACCAATACTCTTATTATGTGTGCTTGCATGATGAGCATGGTGATGAGATGATATGCCTGAGTGTGACAACACTCAGAGGTTGGATATGAGTACTCATAATCAGTGATAATTGTTTATATGGTGCTTGTAGGACCCATTACCTTAGGGTGCCATTATTATTATTGTATGCTCATTTACATTGATTCATATCATGTTTTAAATCCGTGGAATGCATTTTTTAGCATACTTGATAAATTGATATTATGATAGATATTTTATTTTGTCATTACTGTTATTCTATTTTATTACATTAATTTTCTATGTACCTATACAAGCAATAGCTTGCTGAGGCATTGCTTTGTTTTGAAATGCCTTATATCTGGAGTACGGCATCAGAAAAGGCAAGACTGTTGAGAAACTGTGATAGCCGTGGGAGATCCTCTTACTTTGATTTATATACAGTAACGTAAGTTAGTAAATAGGACTACCATTTAACTTTATTTATGGACTACATAATTTTATATTATAGATTTAATTAATATTGTGTTTTGGATATTTATTTGATTGAAAATAAAGGCGCCAATGCATTTTGACGTTATTGATATGCGTATTGTTTTAAGTCTATTATCATAAATTTTTAATTATGTTTTAAGTTAAAAATTGTGATGTTGGGAAAGGAAAAATAACACCCAGAGATTTCAAGAAATGTTTAGAAAAATAATTAATAAAAAATTTAACATGGGATCCCAAATGCTATTATTATTATTATTATAAAAAAATGTCATAAAATCCCGGGGTGTTACAACTACTCTCTTATACATATCCTTAATTACATCCTATACCCCTGTGAAATTCCTTTCTTGCCTGACTCATAAAATTAACTCTCTGGGGACCTATCATAAGCTTTTAATAGGTTAATAAAGATCATGCGGTGGTCCTTTCCTCTGCTCTCTAAAAGATTTCTCTATGAATTGTCTAAGTTGGAAAATAGCTTTTATGGTAAACCTATTAGCATGAAACCACACTAGTTCTTTGATATACTCATCTCATGTCGCAGCTTTTTCTTAATTATTCTTTCAAAAAGTTTCATAGTATGGCTCATAAGTTTGATCCCACAATAACTAGTGTAATTCTGTATGTCTCGTTTATTCTTAGAAAATGATACAATCAGGCTATTTCTCTAGTCATCTTGCATTTTCTTTAATTTTGCAATCTTGTTAAACAACTTTGTTAACCAAATTACTCTACTATCTTTCATATACTTTCAAACCTCTATTGGTAATACCATTGACCCCTAGGACCTTGCCTAATTTTATCTTTTTAAAGGACTCTTTCACTCTAGGTATTCTAATCATATGGTTATAACTATAATGTCCAATGTTATTTGGGTTTATGATACTCTTAATCCCTATATTCTTAAGGGAAATTGTCATTTAACAAAGATCTTGTCATCTTTGACTAGTCTCCTTTGGTTATCACTTTTAATGCACTTAACATTATTTAAATCCTTATCCTTCTGTTCTCTTATTTTTGCAAATTTAAACACTTATTTCTCATCTTCTCTTGATCTAATCTATTATAAACATTAACGTATGCCTTGAGTTTAGCCTCACATACTATTCGTTGCAAGCTTTTTAATATTGCTCAAAGTTTTCGTTATTTCTAGTCCTCTACCATGCTTTAAAGCTCACCTATTTATTTTTAATAACTTTTGTACTTTTTTTCTCTTAATTACCAAGTTAACTTTACTAATTGTCTTTTACCTTTAGATAATCCTAGAACATCTTTTGCCACTTCCTTAATAGACTCAGCCATATTAGTCCACATGGTGTTTTATTTCAATTTCCTTCTACCATCAAGCTATTTATTTTTAATAACTTTTGTACTTTTTTCTCTTAATTACCAAGTTAACTTTACTAATTGTCTTTTACCTTTAGATAATCCTAGAACATCTTTTGCCACTTCCTTAATAGACTCAGCCATATTAGTCCACATGGTGTTTTATTTCAATTTCCTTCTACCATCAAGCTATTTGTGAATGATGTTATCTTCTCTCCTTTTAAGTTCCACCACTTAGTTTTTGGACATCTATTAAGTTCATTTCCTTTCTTTCATCTTTTAATATTGATACATGTAACCATTAACCCATATATTGTGAGGTTAAACTCTCTTTGGGTATCACCTTACAATCCTTACACATTGATCTTTCGATATTCTTATGTACAAAAAAGTCTATTTGACTTTTATATGATTCACTTTTAAGGATTATTAAGTGTTTATCTTTCTTCTTAAAGAAAGCGTTTACCATAGCTAATTTATATACTAAAGCAAAGTTGAGGATAGCTTCTCCCATTACATTTCTTTCTCCAATACTATACTTTTCATGTATCATATGATATCCTTTCTTTTCTTTTCCTAAATGATTGTTTGTCTACTCCTATAAGTACCTTTTGAAAATTTCTTGCATGACTCCTTCCATATCTTCCCAGAACTCTCTTGATTCTATCTTTTAACTTTACTTGCAGTATGTATGCACTTATTACATTTATAATATTTTCTCAGAGACCAAGTTTTATTAGTATAAATCTATCATTAGTTCTCTTAATGACCACAACTTTGTACTTTAATTTTTTATCCACCACTATCAATATCCCTACGCCACTTCTATTATTATTCTTTCCTACATAGCAGAGCTTACACGCATCAATTTATTTTGGTTTAGCCCCTTTTCATTTGATTTCTTGGGTACAAGTGATGTAACTCTTCTGCGTTTCATCATTTCTACTAATCTAAACTCTTACATATCAATGTGCCTATATGCCATGTAGCGATACGAATCTTATTCTCTTAAGCCAGGCCATTTACCTTGCATATTTCTTGAACCTCATGACATGAACACATGCCTACTTTCCATTATACTTAGATTTTGATGCAACATGTCACTTTTGACACTATTGAAAGATGATATATTGTCATATATCTCATTATAATCCATGACATTCCCCTCCATGGTAGATTTTACTTTCTCGCATATCAATTGGAGCTTTCATATGAGGTACATATGTTGGTATTTTCCTTGAAGATATGGGAGGATAGAAAGCTCAAGCAAGCCTAGTACTAGTTAAATGATCCAAACCATTTAGTTGTTGGATCTTACTATAGACATAGGTAGACAGAAAGAGCCTTCGTTTCCAGTGCTTTGATGATAATTGTATGGCTCAACTATACGTCATATAGTAGATTAAATGGTTTGGATCAATGCATGGTAGTAAATGGGGTGGCATTTGGGAAGGTCTTTTAACGATGGAGATGCACATGGTCCCCTCTTGGTGATAGGCTAGGACACATATTAGATAGGTTATCCTAAAGATGTTCTCCTTGGGTGATATAGACCCTCTGATTGCTTTAGATTTTGTAGTTGTTTTTCTTGGTACTTCTTAAGTCGTTCAAATTTCACTACTCCAAAGAAATAGGTTACGATTAATAGTGAGAAGATTTTGGTGCATACCGTATACTTTTAGCTGCACATAGACCAACTTTCAGTGACCACATGTACTTTTAGTTGCATATGTAAATACAAATCTCATTACTTTCATATGCACATGTGCCATGTATAACTCAGGAACAATAACATTTTGAGCTCGAAAATCATTCTTACCGCTCATTGTATTCCGCATTTCTAACTCGTTTTACATGCATCATGGCATGGCCTTGTCTCATAAATTGCATTTTGCAAAAAATAAGTGGAAAATGAGAAGAAAAATCAATTGATGGTATTATTGTCTACAATGAGATGATGATCAGTGAAAGTTTGGGTTTTAAACAGTGCTAAGTTAAGGAGCCAATAAATGTCTAATGTAATTGGTTGCAGACAACTTAGCATTTCCCCCACTTGGCCACAGGTTTCAATTGTTGTTGTTTTCCCATTTGACTTGGGATCAGATTTAGGAGTGGGTGAGTGATTTGCTTTGTAAATGTTCATTTGCATTAAAAGATAATAATAGTTAAAGGGGCCAATATTGCTCATATGCAACGACTATTTGGTGTTGCAAGTTTTTCTTTTTTCTTTTTGAATTTCTCATGAGATGAAAAGAAAGGAGATATTGCATATATATATATATATATATATATATATATATATAGAGAGAGAGAGAGAGAGAGAGAGAGAGAGAGACATGGAAGCTAGCAAGGGAATGTGGGAAGAAACTTGAAAATGACAAGGGATATGAGAGTTACAAGAAATGGATTGGGTGTATGGCTGAAAAAAAAAAACCACGATTTCTATGCAAAAGATACACAAAGATTAGGATTTCAAATCAAGTCAAATCCAAAGATATGGAATTAGGGTTTGTGAAAGAAGCTACAATCAAACTTTCCATTTAATGAGATAGCCTTAGTGGTTGAGAGACATCCCCACACGTTAAAGCTTACACAAAATTTTACTTATTCTCCCAAAGAAAACCAGCGGAGTAAAAAGGAATCACAGTAGATGCCTCCCCTTATTTCTCCTTCCCTCTCCCTCTGTCCACTTTTTTCCTTTCTCCCACACCCCCACGTCCACAAAAGAGACACCCACTTTTCCTCTCTCTCTCTCTCTCTCTCTCTCTCTCTCTCTCTCTCTCTCTCTCTCTCTCTATTTTAGCTGCTTTGAGTGTCATTTTCTCACATATACTTCACAGTTCACAGAAACAAGCAAGAGAAAAAACCATTTCCACTTCACGCTATGTCATTTCCTCTACCCATCTCTCAAAATCTCTCTGCCAACTACCCTAAATTCAGCCGACCCATCTAAACAAACCCACAAAACTTACCCCTAAAACCATCTCCAATCTCTCCAAACCACCAGAAACTGTCATCGGCAGAAGATCCGCTCACAGGGATTCGTTCGTACAACCAGAAGTAAAACTAAAAGAAGATAATAGCTACTTCTATCCACTAACAAAGATCCAGTGAGTGATGGAGCTATTTCCTGCTCAACCTGATTTATCTCTCCAAATTAGCCCTCCGAACAGCAAACCCACATCTACTTGGAGAAGAAGAGCAGATGAAGATATGGATTTGGGCTTTTGGAGGAATTCAGATTCCTGTTTTGACCTCTCTTTAGCAAATCCTAGGATCTCTGATTCTAGCAGCACCAATAACATTCACTTTCCACAGGTTCATCATGGCCATCATCACATCCATGCCCATCATCATCAAAATCATCACCAAAATCTTCAACAAGGAGGATTTCATCAAGACTTGGGCTTTTTGAGGCCTATAAGAGGAATTCCTGTATACCATAACCCACCTTCTTTCCCTTACCTTCGGAATCAGCAACAACTATCTGATTCTTCTTCTTCCACTACTACTTCTACTTCTTTTCCTTCTCAAGGGATCATGAGATCCAGATTTGTTTCAAGATTTCCAGCAAAGAGAAGCATGAGAGCACCAAGAATGCGATGGACTACCACTCTCCATGCTCGTTTTGTTCATGCAGTTGAGCTATTGGGTGGCCACGAAAGTAAGTTTTTTTTTCTTCTTATTTTGTTTTTTTTTTTTTTTCTTCATGAAAACAACTCATATTTATGTGTTCTCTTTTCTGCTATTTTTGGTTGGTTTTTAGGGGCTACACCCAAGTCAGTGCTTGAGCTAATGGATGTAAAAGATCTCACTTTAGCTCATGTGAAATCCCATTTACAGGTATGTAGATCCTTTCTTTTCTTCGAAAAATAATAATAATAATAATAATGATAATCCCAACTGGGCTTTGTTGATCTTGCACCTAAGAGAACTGGGAGAAAAATGGTGAATTTTCCATATTTTTCTGCTTTATTTTCAGTGGGTGTAAGTGCATTTGCATTTTCGGACCTACATTACAGGAATTACCACAATCAAACAGTGAAAATTCTATTTCTTGGGAAAGGCTCTAAAATCCCAATCATGTTCTTCCTGTTTTCTTTCTTTTTCCTTTTTCTTCTCGAGAGATTTTTGAGCTGTGCAATTTAGAAAGCAGCTTTTTACTCTGAATCAGTAAACATACTAACAAAAGGAATAGGAAAAAGAAAAAAAATTTGAAAAAAAAGTACCAAGTTGTTAAACGAGTTTGTACTATTAACTCATCTAAAATCGTTCTCATTTGAATTTGATTACAATATTTATTGGGAAAAAAGCAAAAAAAATCCAAAATTTCCTTTACAAGAAAAAACAAAGGCTATCATTTCACAATGATTTCTGTTCCTCGTATGTAACCAAGCTTAAACTGTGGTTACCTCATATGTACGTACATATTAACTCAGACGCACGATTTAAATACTGACCAGAGACCCATTTTTTACAGATATATGACTGTGTGAGTACCATTACTTAGAAAAATATTAGTCAAAGATTCTTCTCCCTGGGTACTTATTTGCATTATCTGATAATAGATGTGGAAGCATCTAACATGCACATTTGCAGATGTATCGGACCGTGAAGACGACGGATCGACCGGCAGCTTCTTCAGGAGGTACCAACTTGACTTAGACTCCAAATGCTCTCTGCTTCTAATTTTCTTATTGATTTTAATGAGGTAAATTAGTATTTTTTCTTTTGAGTTTAGCATTATAGTTATGGTTGTGTTATTGTTATCTCTAGGCCAATCGGACGGATTCGAGAACGGGCCGGCCGTAGAAATTTCGGATGAAATCTTGCTTGATGTTCAAAACTCTCGTGGAGCTGAGATGGGAGTTCATCAGGGAGGGTCGAGCGCGCATCTTGGATCGGATTATTCTAGTCTGTGGAGCAATTCCTCCAGGTGATTTATATATATATATATATATATCTTTTTAGTTAGCCCTTTTTTTTTTAATCATCCTTTTCTTTTCTAATTCTGAATATATTCAGTTAAGTTGGAACTCGATGAACTTCCACTATGTTTGCAGGGAAGTGATTGTTGCAATTAAGCTTAGTAAGATTCTGCAATTTCAGAGAACGTCTTTGAAATTCTAATTCATACAAATTGTATCATACATTCAAATAGTTGACGTTGCAGGAATGTATTTCAGGAGTCAAACTATTTTTGATGTAGGAAGCCTCCTAATTATAATTATTTATTGCATTGCCTTATGGGTTTTGTATATGCATGCACGATGTTTTAATTGTACGGATTAATACAGACTTTAGATATTCATCAAATAAATTAAATTAATCTATGCCTTCAGGAATTCATTTTTCCTTAGTTTAAAAATTAGGAGTTCTTAGTTTTTATCAAACTGGTTCTTATGAAGTTTGGACTTCTGCAATCTCCATAAGAATGGAGTTTCCATTTGTATTGATACACGAGCTATATTACTATTTCATCAAATCATTAGTCCTATCTATATACTAAACCATATGTATTCCATTACTGCCGTTGGAACTGGGATAGTAGATAGGAGTGGAGCAAAAGCCCATTAGAAGGTATCAAGGGAATATAGTTATTATTATTGCCGGTTTGCTTGAGGAAGCCAGATCGGCAGTAACCAGATTAAGTATGGAACCAATCTCCATTTACAGTAAGGCAGAGAATCTATCTAGTGGAGATGGATGATATGGATTCTATTTGTATCTAGTCTTCATCATGTTAACAAACCTCAAATTAGAGTCCTAGAAGAAAGTTACGTCACGGGATTCCTGTCTGATAGATGGGTATTAAGAGAAACCCAACCTCATTGATGCATACTGCATTAGATGCTACAGCTCACAGAAAGCTATCAGCAGCCAATTAAAGAAGTTTAAAGTCTAGTCCATGTAAAAAAGTGAGAATGGGGATATCATCTCCTGAAACCCTTATATAACAATGCAAATGAAGTGATTGATGTAGCTTACACATATATATACATAAGTAACCTCTCTCTCTCTCTCTCTCTCTCTCTCTCTCTCTCTCTCTCTCTCTCTCTCTCTCTCTCTCTCTCTCTCTCTCACACACACACACACACACACACACACACACGCACGCACGCACGCACCCATAGATTATCCACATATACTAAATTTTAAGGTCTACATGCAAGTGATCACAAAAGATGCAAAGATGAGCATTACAGCTTTCTTCTCTGTCCACGATCAAGTGGACATAGGAAGCCTATGATGGGGTAATAATCCCTTCATGTGGTTTGAATACAAGATATTAAAAGACTAAGCGAACCATTTCTTTCCCATTCCAAGACATAATCATAGCTGATAAAATCTACCTGAAACTGAGAGCTATGTCCTTGAGATTTTGTGGGCACCTATGCCATGCCAATGGGGCCCACGACGTAGAAACCTTAGTGCAAAAGCAAGCTCCTCTGAAGCTTCCTTGTAGTTTCTTCTTATGGCTAATGGGCAATCACATGGGACTCGACTTTATTTCAATCAGTGTATAATTGATAAACGTAATAGCAAAAAAGAGCCTTCTTTTCTTACTATACTTTACAAATTTTCTTTTATGCATGGACTTCCACTGATGGAAATATTCTCTATACTGTTGTGCAGTAGAGGAGGAGCTTGGTTGAATGACAAAACAAGGGATTCCACACGAAGCAGGCTCTCTATTGAGGTACCCACTTATATAAATCACTGAAATATTCCGTCTAGAAATGACTGTAATGTGCCTGAACTTGGATGGATGTGCTCATATCTCCTTGAGATTCAACTGATTTTGAAAGTTCCATGAGAATGAGATGTGAAAGCGAAGGAACAGAAAAGACAAACACCTTTAAAAAGAGTGCTTTGGTCATTTGGAAAAAGTTTGTCATTTCTCTAAACCCGAGAAGATATGATTACTCCAATTATTCTAGGTCTGTTGGTTATTAGAACAATTTTCAGTCAAGGTTTTACCCATCTTCTTCTTCTACTACTATCATTTCTAAAGCTTTTTGTTTTGTGGGTCTTATATTTCTTTTTCCCTTTTCTTTTGCAGAAGGAGATGGACCCAAAATGCTTAAGCTATGAAATAATATCAGATCTAGATGAAGGAAACCTTTCAGGAACAAGCCCCAAGAAGCCCAATCTGGAATTCACCTTGGGCAGGTCGCATTAATCAGAGGTATACTCATTTTGAAATCATTCTCTCAAGGACTGTGATGAGAATCAGGTACCCACTTGAAATCAGAGAAAGGAAGAAAGAAAAAGAGAGAAAGAGGATGAGAAAGAAAGACAAGGAGACAAAAGAGACAGAAAGCAGAAAAGAGAGAAGGGCGAAAAAGCATGTCCATATCTGGCTGTAAGAGCCCAGCATAATATATATTATTCTACGTAAATATGAAAGCTAATTGATTTTTTAAAGTTGCACTATCAGAGAGAGAGAGAGAGAGAGAGAGAGAGAGAGAGAGGAGTGGGGGTGGGGGTGGAAGGGGGTGTCCTCTCACTATCATATGTATAGCATCATGAAGTGATCCTTGGTAATTGTATTCGGCCCTTCTGATAAACAATTTGATTTTTACAAAAAGGTTGGTGCTCTTTCTTCATTCCTTTGCATGGTCACGTGGTTACTTTGTAGCTTTCCAACAAAGGGAAAGGGGGGAATTCTGTACGGATTAGAGTGGATTGTGGGAGAGAAAGGAGGATGTATGGAAGGAAAATCAAATGCTTTTCCTCAACTAATTTCTAGTCTTAAAATGCTGCACTGACAATATGCCATTGTAAGAGTTTATGGCCCTTCCGGGTTTCAGAAAAGTTTAAGTATCGGACTCTCTTTTTCACCTACTAAGCCAGCCTGTAGTTCAAAGGGAAGTTCCATCATAATCGTTGCTTTACATTGCCCTAGGAATAGGTTGAGTTTCTGATCTGGCTACTTGAATGTGGACCTTGGCTTCCTTTTTTTTCCTCTTAACAATTTAAGCTTAACAATTGGAGAAAATGGATTATCCTATGGAGTGATTTTCAGGATTTTGCATGTCGACGCTTGGACCTACCTAAATAGACTAGATCTTGTCATTGGTACTTGGGTAAACCGAAACATGAATATCTGATAAAATTAGGTTTTTTCACTTTAGCATTAAGTTTGCTCATTTGTGAGATTGATTCGTGTTTATACATTTGAGCCCTTTGGTATCAGAGAAATAAATTATGATCAAAGGTTTGTAAATATTGTAACCTAGAATTCAGACCTGCTCATACTTAAGGAATTATCTCCTAGTCATGACAATTTGGCAATATTGCAATATACATGGTCTTGCTCACATTGCTGATACAAGTCTTTCAAACATAATGGGATCTTGATTAATGGCTAATGTATCACTAGTAATTATGATGAGTACCACAGATGAAGGCTAACTATATCACTAGTCTCCCCAGGGGTTGCAAAACGTAGGTTTCTAATCATCATATAAAAATTAAAACACGTATTTTGTGAAAAAATAAAACATAAAACATTGAAGGAAATGACTTTTTCTGTAATGGGTAACTCTCACATCTAATAGGTTTTGATATATACACCCTTTCCGTGTGAATCCTTGGGACACACACCCCCTCAAGGGATATCTTGGGACATACTCCTCAACTTGCAAATTCCCTACATCTCCTACAAGAATGTGATGCATTACCTCAAACCCATGACTTACAAGAGAGGTACTTCAGTGTAACAACTTGTCACAAACAACTCAGTATCTCCCTTGGAATATGCTTAGTCGTAGATATTAGTTGTTGCGCCTTCACCCTTTGACAGGGTTTAAATTTAGGATTATATTTGAAAGAGAGTGTAATTATTCACTTGTATTTAAAAAAAAAAAAAAAAAAAAGCTTAAGAGTCTAAGAAACATAAGAAGACATATTGGAAAGAATTTTCCTTTTTGGGAAAGACAAATAGAAAAACTTGAACACAGAAAGGAGATCTTCTGCAATTAGAAGTCTCCTGATTTGTTGGCCGATATGGCAGGTGCTAACTTGGACACTATATCTCTTGCAGGGTCAGAGTTAAGTACTTAAACAGCTCTAATACTCCTTCGTTTCCCCGATATTAATTTCTTTAGCTGAGTGTTGCACCATTCTCTTCATCTTCTATCATTTATGGATCCAACGAAGAACATCCATATAAGTCGTTCCCCTTTGGAACAATTCTGAGCACTTGATCTTGGAACTTTGGCTGTGGTCCTAGCTGCTCATTTTTCTAGATATGAACTTCATTGATGTCATCTCTAGACCTACCAAACGAACGGTCTAGATCAATCCTGCAGTGGTCATATGGGTGAACTTCATGGCTCTGCTACCGGAAGAAGATGAAAGTAGCAACTGTTTGAGCTAACAGCATTCTATGTTATGGTACTGTTTTATGCTTTCCTTCCCAAACATCACCTTTTTGTCTAGAGAAAAATCTCAGTCTGCGTGGTAGACTTTGGGCAAATTATTTATGGGCTGAAACCACCACCAGAGTCTTGATATGGTTAGAATATGCCCATTTCCATACATGTGAATAAGTATGACAAAGACAAGCTGTTATAGGTCTACCTACCTAATTCATGGGTTTAGAGCTCGACCGTAATATGATCTAAAAGTCAAGTTAACTCGAAGCAACTCGTAGGTGACTCGAAAATGAGCATATAAAGATTTAGAATTTTCAATGATAATTTACCTTGAGTGACTAATAAAATTTCGATTTTATATACAAAAATGAAAGCTAGGCGAGTTGCTTGGAGATAATAGAGGTTCAGGATCAAACCCTCACACAAACAAAGTGTCTCCATTGTGCAGCAAGTGACTCAATTTGTTACCAAGCCGAGCAACTCGGACGAGGTTTCAAGTCAACTCGTGACTTTTACATGGGAGTACCTGGTGCAGCTGGCTTATAGTACATGTTGGTCCTTGATGATCAAGACCGTTGGTTTTCTCAGCTATTGTCTAGAAATAAGGGCAGCTTTGGTGCAAGAAGCTCCGTTTATGCAGAGTTTGTGAAAATAGCAGACTATAAGGGTCAATAGTACGCAACCTTATCTTGCATTTTGCAAGAGGCTATTTTCACGCCTTAAACCCATGACCTTAAACTATTATCTAGAGATCACAGTCCAAAATAAATAATCTTTTCATTTATCCCTTTCAGTGGTAAGACGGTAATTTGATTTTAACTGTAGAATAAACCAGCTGGATTAAAGCTGGAAGCGCTTGTAGCTCACGTATTTGTTCAATTAGTCCAACCCACGAGAACTAGCGGATTTAGCCATGTGAGAAAAACGCATTCAAATAGGACATACCGACATGTGGCAAAATCAGAACTGTCGTTTTCTCTAGATCCTGTGAATCCCCATTTCGAGAAGTTATCGGACTGATAATCTCACGAGAAATTCAACATCGCAGAAACTGATTATGTGGACGTAATCTATGACTTCAACGACGTTGGCACAATCTTAACCGTCCATTTTGTAGGTCCAATCGTAGGAGATAATGTAATCAGACAGTCACACTGGTGCAACGATCAAGATTATCCAACTGCGATTCTAATCTCTATAATCGATCAGTTAAAAATGTTAGAATGGCCGTTCGATGACGGATTCCTCTCGATCTAGAAGCAGTTGGTGGGTCCAAGTTGTGAGCTTAAACTTTCTATCCTTTTTCATGTCAATTGTTGCATTGGTAGATGACAAAGAGGAAGACCTCCAAGAGTTTGGGCTCACCCTAAGTCCACGCCTTGAATCTGACCGATCATAAGGGTCAATAGAATGGGAACCCACGTCGAACAGGCACACGCCAAACGTAATTGGATGATCCTAACCGGTGAATCTGTAAACTTTCACAAATTGAAAGCACAATCGTCCATGTCTTTGTTTTGTCGTCTATATGAATAAAGAGGGGTCCAGGAAAGGATTATCTTACATTTTTGTAAAAGGCTGTTTTCACGTAACTTTTATCATTGTACCAAGACTTCCCTTCCGTAGGTACAAATTTTGACCCAGCCAAAAGATTGTCGGCCAAACACTCAAATTTAACGTCAACAACAATAGATGGAACTGAATCAAGCCTTTTTCTTGAATTGCATACATGGGTTTACTAGCCTTTCTTCCATGTAGCATCGTCCACCACTGGATAAGCTCAAAGACTGGTCTGGCCCTATGAAACCACACCCAAAATGGTTCCTTTTCATGCTAGGACCAAGAAACAAATGGTTTGCGTCGTAGACCAGATCTACCTCTTATTGATCCAGACACCATAAATTCAATGCATCTATCCACTACAGCCGTGTAATTCTCTCTAACCACCCTTGACGAATCTTTCTTCAAGACTTCAACAATTCCTATAGATATCTACCTATGCATTTGTAAGAAGCTAATACAAGATCTTCAGACAACGTAGATATGAAGCTTCTTATCTCTGTAACATGCCTATGCGCTTTCTTCTCTCTCCTACCCACCTGCACAAATTCACAGGTTCTACTTCAGGTACATTCAGCAAACCATATGATCTTCTGTATCATTGTTTCCATTGCATGGTTTTCATAATATTACTATGTCCTCACTGGTCTATGCATTCAGGGCTTCAACTGGGAGTCATGGAACAGGGAAGAAAAGTTGTATAGTTTTTTGGCGAACCAGGTAGATCAAATAGCTAATGCTGGCATTACCCACGTTTGGCTGCCTCCACCCTCACACTCGGCTCACAACGAAGGTTGGTGTTTTATGACTTATTCCCTTTGTAAAAGAAGATGTTAGCTGTTGGATTCTCATTCAACCTAAAGGCTAAGGTTGATAGATAGTGGGCCAATAATATTTATGTCTAACACACTCTCTCACAAGGAAGGCCTTTTATCGGCTTAATCATGTAGATTTGATAAACGGGGTCTTAAAACTTGAACCCGGGACCTCTTGTTCAGTGAGGTTCCGATATCATATTGGATTAGCGTCTGACCTAAAAGCTTAAGCTGATAAGAAATAAACCAATAATAGCTTACATCTAATACTAGGTGAAAGGGTACCAAATTGATCTCCGCGGTTTGGGCTTATGTCTATATCACGGTTGGACAGCCTGCCCCCATCCATGGCTCAGACAACAAGTGGGTTCAATATGGTCTAGAAAATAGGTGGTCTTCAAATTCGAAAAGACAAATTCCAATTCTTAGCGTGACCCTGCCATGAGAGGGTGACGGTGTTTATTTGACTTGAATAATTCCTACTCCATTTGCAGGGTAGCTGTAGAACATTGAGATGAGCGATCATATTTTCCGTTTAGTTCATTTTGATGTTAGTTTAGGCTTTATTTTTGTTGATCGAGTTGTATTATTTTCTCAGGTTACATGCCAGGAAGGTTGTATGATCTCAACGCATCAAACTATGGAAATCTCGCCCAATTGAAGCAATTGATAAGCAGATTCAATGAGAAGGGAATCAAAGCAATAGCCGACATAGTGATAAACCACAGATGTAACAGGGCAGAGAGTACAGCGAACAGTTCTCCTTGCATCTTCGAAGGCCGCTTTGAAGGAGGAACGGCAGACGATCGTCTCGATTGGGACGCATCTTCCATCTGCAGGAATGACCCCAGATATACCATGGGCACAGGAAATCCAGACACAGGGGACAACTTCGTCATTGCTCCAGACATCGATCACACCAATGGAAGGGTCCAGAGAGAGCTATCAGATTGGCTGAATTGGTTGAAGAACGAAATCGGCTTCAAAGGATGGCGTTTAGATTTCGCTTTGGGATATTCTGCTGAAATCGCCAAGCTTTATGTCGATAATTCCAAGCCCGAATTTGTGGTTGCAGAGACTTGGAATAGGAGCCTGGATAATGAAACCGAAGCACAGCGGCGTGGCATAGTGGACTGGGTCCAATCCTCTGGTGGGGTGGCTACGGCCTTTGATTTTACAACAAAGGGGGTCCTCCAAAAGGCAGTTCTTGGTGAATTATGGAGAATGAACGTCTCAGGGAAGGCGCCGGGGGCGATCGGATTGTTGCCGGAAAAGAGTGTCACCTTCATTGACAATCATGACACCCTCTCACAAGGCACGTGGCCATTTCCAGGGGATAATGGCACAGAAGGATATGTCGGACAAGGATATGCATATATTCTCACCCATCCTGGCATTCCCTGCGTAGTAAGTTCTGCTGCTCTTACCAGTTTTTGCCAACAAACTAAACCATATTGAAAGTGGCAGCCAAGGTACACGAAGTTCTCGTGTATGTAGGGTCTAGGAAAGGGGCAGACCACAAGGGTCACTAGCACGTAACTTTACCTTGCATTTTGCAAGAGGTTATTTTCACACCTTAAACCCATGACCTCAAGGTCATACGATAACAACTCTACCATTGTGCCAAGGCTCCCCTTCAAACTAGAACCATAATCAAGTGATTATATCTAACGTGGCCTCGTGATAACTCTTTCTACTAATTTTCTACTGAGTTTAGAAGTAAACTTTACATTATTAGCTGAATATTTGATTTCTTATCTTGTGCAGTTTTATGATCACTTCTTCCAGTGGAATGATATGAAGAATGAGATCACTGAATTGGTTGCAATAAGGTCTAGAAATGGGATCCGGCCGAACAGTACTTTGGAAATCTTAGCTTCCGATGCCAATCTTTATGTAGCTAAGGTTGATGATAAAATCATTGTCAAGATAGGAAGAGGTGATGTTGGGAACTTAGTTCCTGCTAACTTCGTTCTCGCACACTCGGGTCGCAATCTTGCTGTATGGGAAAAAACACAGTGATTGATGCTCTGAAATCTTCTCCTTTGTTTTTACAAATAAGAAAATAATAAGATGTTTAAGCATCAATTAGCTTATCCACATTCTCATATCTCTGTGCCATAATTAATGCCCCAACTATATTGAAAATTAGATGATCATTTTAATGGCTTCATACCATCTTCTTTTAGTGAGGCAACAGTGGTGAAAAAAGTGATTAAGTCACGTACTTTTATAAATCTAATCCTCGGCCAAAGAAGAAAGCAGCGTCTCAAACTCACCAGAGATGCCTTGTCTGCAGCTCTGCAAACAATTACGCTAGACATTATTGGCACCATCCTACGTAATTTGGTGATTAGGATGAAGCAAACAATTGATGACTGAACCACATCTTTCACGATTTTGACCATCTTTAGTTTGAGGAATTTTAGGATAACATGAACTTTGCTACCTTTACTAAAAGGGTCTTTGCTTGGTAAACAAAAAGCAGCTGCTTTTTGCTCATATAATTGGTTATGATTTTACAGTCAACATCTTAACTAATCTATGAATTTATTTTTGCTGAATTTCTCCAACGACAAAGAAAGAAAATTCCTTTTTCTTTTTCTTTTTCGCTTGAATACTGATTGGATTGAACCCACAGCCACTTGGGCACTTTTCCAACTCATCCAAGTAATGAAGTTCACTAAACGTGCTTTAGCAGAAATGCCAAATTGTTTGCGACCAACTAAATCAAACATTTGCTGGAAAGAGCATACAGATTAGCTAATTCAATGTCTGGGAAGGTGCTTATAACCGGTCACCATTCAGCTACAAAGAACACTGATTTTAGAATACTAGAATCATCCAGTAATCATGCACTATTGTAGTCAAGACAAGAAATCAATGCCTTCAATCAAATGAACGGCGAGATCATCCAAAGGTGGGACCCACCTTTACTTTGAAGGACCGTTGAGCATCCCACTTTTCATTAGACAAAGGGAGCGCACTACTCTCCCTGTCTACGCTGACAGAACCAACCCTAGTTAACGCCTTTTTCACCCAGGGTAAAAAGGTAGGGCCCACATGGCACGGACTTGCATCGAAAGAGGGCGACAGGAGAGGGCGGATATATCTCTTTGAACCCGGAGTCGAATTATTTAAGAATGATTACTCTCTCATTTATTATCACTTGTCAATCCAAACACGTTCCGGTACATATACTGTTTTGATATCGACACCCTCATCTGCGTCAGACCTGGAACATGCTCTCCGGAAAAGACGGTCCGTCCGAAGCGACGTTTCTTTGACGCCTCGTTTTTACCAAAATGGCGCAATTTTGCATGGGCGGGCTCAAGACTTTCCATATTTTTACCTGGTTTTTCTTTCCCGGGTTTTTAGCACGAGAGAAGCATTCTTTGCTTTGCTTTTGGTAAAGCTGAAATTTTTCATTGACCGAAGGGAAAGCTGCTTTAAGTAATTGCATGGAAAGGTTGGATAGGTGATAAATGCACCCCAAGTTACTAGTGGGGCCATGGGAATCCACAGTTACAAATTTCAACCATAAGTCGGCAAGGCAAAAATGTACAACTTCATAAACATTTTAAAAATGAAAACAAAAGCTAAGGAAAAAAAAACTATCAGGATACTAATTTAATCTTTTAATTTGTATTTTCTACTACATCTGTGCATATGATATTTGAGAATTTGATAATCTGTTTTTTTTAAATTTAAGTTTAATTTTATAGATTCATGTTTCATTTGGTATAATTTGCTCATAATTTGAAACATGTAAGAACTTCTGAACTATTCTAAAAAGTGGGAGATATAAAAGTCAAGTACTTTTTCAAAAAAAATTCAACTACTTTGAGCTTTGTTTTCTAATCGTGCCTGAAACTGATACTTAGACACTCTTGCGTCTAGGTCCTTAGGGTCTTTAAGATTGTCAAGTTAAATGTTACGAAAATTCATAACCCCACTTGTAGTATGTCTCTAGCCATTATTGAGGAGGCTTATGATCACTTTTTCTCCTATGCTTTTCCTTTTGTTTTTCACTAGAAGAAATCAAACACCTAGCTAGATTTTCATGCTAATTGAGTTAGTAGGCATGCATATAGATTTTTTTATTTATATAGCTTTCTAGTTCTCTAAGAAGATGAACCCATTTCCCAGGTGCAAATTTATATTTTGATGTATCTTCTTTCTATATAGATATAGATAGATGCATGATTAAGCATCCACAGAGGGCTTCTAAACCTTTGGTATAGGTTCAAATCCTATTGAATGCAATTTATTTTTATTTACTTTTGTAGATTGCTATAGATATTTTGAATGATTTGAATTGGGAAGTAAAATTCCTTATTCTATTATACTAATTTACCGAAATACGAGATTATATCAAAATGAATTCTTCCTAAAGAGATAATCATTTATATCTCACGTATCAATTCAAAATATTAGGCCTAAAAAGATTCTCTGTTAGTGGGTGTCGATCGGAAGCTATGAAAAACCAAAAGTTAAGTATGGGCTGAGATTGTCTTAGATTGTTCATGCCCACAAAAACTTAATTTCTGCAGGACGAACTAACCATTATTGGTTTAGGTTATAAAATGAACATCAAAGAGAATTCTAAAGCAACCATGTAAAATGTTAACCAACCAAATGGGTACAATTATTCGATGCCGGAGAATTGAGCTTGCAGATGTGGGACATGACAAGTGTATTGCATTTTAAAAAGGGATGTGATATGTCAATTGACTAATGACTAATTGCAAATGACTATGTAATGCTTTATGCATTCAATTTCTAATAAGTGAAAGTGGGAACAACAATGTAAAGGTCTTGTTCCAAACCCTACCAAAAGCAAAGATATGAATTTACGTAACCAATGTTACAATAAGGACATATGTGGGGACAATTCATCCATAGAAGTTGTAACTCCTAAGTTAGGAGGCCCATCAACATTAGTCATGTTTTGAAATGGTAACTTGTGTGACTTGTAATTTCTTACTTTTTTCTTGAATGTGATCCTTGTTTATATTCTCTCATTTCATGGCTTGACAATTCTCAAAGTCTATCTACTATCAATGCCCTATAACATAATTTTCCCAAGTTAAGCTCAATGCTTATTCCCCACTTGTTAAACTCACAACAGTGCAGTGCAAAGAGAGTATCTCACTTGGATGACCAGGATTTCAAGATGAGCATGTGAAGTGCTCTTACAATCGGCTACATTCACAAGGGAGACATATGATGTTGGATTTAATAATGTTAATGATCCACCAAAATACTCCTTTGCAGAAAAAACTTACTTTTTCATTCTATGCTTCTTTTAAATGGTAAGCATAAGTGAATCGACAACGTAGTAGTTGTTAAATGAAGCATCTTCCTAAGAAAGCTTTATTCTTTGACCTAATAAAATTTTCATTCAAATACCAAAGCCCACTCCCTTTTAGTATAAACATTCAAACTTTCAGTTCTTCTTGCCACAAGGAACAGGTAGAATAGCCTTTTAAGCCCATGGCATGTTTTGAATGATCATCAATTTGACATCTTATTGGCCTTTTACATTCAAAATAGCACTTTCCTCTAAACATCTCATACTCTGTCACCATTACTTTGTATTACTTAAACATATTCTTATTCTAATTCCATAATGAGTAGCTTTGGTGTAGATAAACAATTAAAGCAGAATCTTTGATTTGAAATTCATTCCGATGTCATTCCTTCCACCTTTGATCATTCCATCTCCAATATTTTTAATGTGGCTGCATTCAATCTAAGAAAAAAAAAAATTTCAAAAGTTAGGAGACTCAAGACTGAGTTCACAAACCGAGCAATCAACCATTTTGCAGTAGTTTCATTTAGAGTTTATGCCTAAAAAGTGGAACATGCTCTCTAGACAAGAGAATTAACATATATAGGTGAACGATAATGATGTTTACACAAAGAAACACACAAGAAAGCCCATATGTGTCGTGTCTACTTTCTGCTGAGAAGGCCCTAGTCTTTGTGTTTCAACATTTGCACAAGTGTATGAAGGTGCCCTACCCAAAGGCAACTGCCCCAAAATTGCCATACATGTGAGAAGATAGAAGCTGAGAGGAAACAAATTTTCAAAAGTAACTTTTGCAAAAGAGAGACTAGGATAATCAAGGACGCCATTGATATGTCAAAAGATGTGAGGCATATTTTGGAAGAGTTAAATGACTTCTCCAATGATCAAAACACCCCCAACAAAAATACAAAGAAAGGTACCCATGAAAACTACTATCATTTTCCTTTCCAAAACCATCTAAACACAAACTTCTACTGCAAAAACCTACAATAAATCAACATCTACGACTTTAAATAAAGCCGACTTGCCCTCCTGCTTTCAGGATAAGGCCTAAGTCACACTTCAATGTAGTTAACAGTAATTTGAAATCCAAATTCCCCATTTATCTCTCTCCATTATCTTTTTTGTATTTTTATTTTTATACAAGAAGCTAGGCACACAAGTGAGAGGCTTCTTGCTGAGACTTCTTGCTCCACTGTACTAGAAGTCTCTCTCTCTCTCTCTCTCATTAAAAATGTGCACCACTAGATAGTTCTTAGACAAAAAAGGCTATTTTTTCCAACAGTTTGGAGTGAAACAGTGTTGACTCTCGTGAGTATTTCAAGACAATAAACTTTCCTTTTCTTCTGAACGGAAACAAATCCAACAGAAACTCGCGAGTTCACCTCCCCTGTAACTCTCCCTCCTGTGCGAGAATCGCGCGGGAGCCGACGGTGAGGAAGAGCACATATAACATTATTCTGGTTGGGTTGCAGTCAGCAAAGTAGGAAGAATATTTGAGAGAAACAAAGAACAATAAATACACAGAAGGATACAAAATCCGTCCTTCCTGGGCCCATATACTCTTTCCACGCGTCCATGATGTGACACATCAACGTCCAGGATTAACAGAGGGTGGTCAAATAAGGTCAGTCCGGGCAGAACCTGCTGCCAATCAGAAGTAGCCCGTGATACGAGACGGGCGGGTAAAAATGATTTTGCACTCCATTGCTTTATGATTGATGACCACTGCTCTGGCGGCAACGCCGACCGGACGTTCAGGATTTCGGAAGTGGACCCGAGTGTTCAGCATGGGCTGCAGTGGGGCAGGACGGGCAGCGGTCAGAGAGAGGGACGAGACGGGGGTCGCTGTCTGTCCGCGACTCAAGGCGGGGAATTGGGATCTTTTCAGAATACGGAAGGGTGGTGATGAATGAATGATCTATTCACTATTTTTCATTGGATCGAGAAGGGGTGTCGTTATCATTTATTAGCTTTGGCTTTTTGGATGTCCAGGTTCCTGCTCACATGCACACAACTTTTGACCTGACTTGGCTTTGTAAATTTTTGTCAGCAATTAATGGTGGAGGCTTGATATTGCCGCTCCGCTTGGATTTTTGTTAGGTTCTATTACTTGTGTTGCTGGTCATGGATTATTTCTCGATTTGTGCGTCTCACTAATGTTCTCTCCTCTATCATTTATCACTAAATTTTTAAAAATAATTATACATATATATTTTACACTAGACAGATTCACCTACGAGCAATCTCAAGCGCCGGTTATCAAAAAAGGCTTGTTTTTGCATACTAGGCTAGAAGGACTTTACTCAAGTAATTCTCATTAACTTACTATAAAATTTGGTTTTTATTCTGATTGGGTTTCTTTGCTTTTATAAGTTTGGATTTGTTCTGAAAAATGTGATAATAGTTTAATTGTTCATAGCTATTGAAAGTTTAAGATGCAAAGTTGCAGTCAAATCTCCTACTATTTAGTAGGAATTTACTATCTAATCAGATTACA
The DNA here is from genome assembly GCA_035236585.1 of Warburgia ugandensis. Classification (NCBI taxonomy): domain Eukaryota; kingdom Viridiplantae; phylum Streptophyta; class Magnoliopsida; order Canellales; family Canellaceae; genus Warburgia; species Warburgia ugandensis. The sequence continues at coordinate 2,654,442 of CP141131.1, read as the reverse complement.
ATGAGGAGGAGGAGGCTCAAAGCCTCCTTTTACCCTCATCTACTTTTCTACGTCTCAATCTCACGCACTCACTCTTGCAATGACTTAATATTACATATGGATAAGAAATCTCTCTTGTGGGTATAGATAACATGCGGGCCCAATCCAACAGGGAGGTCATAAAAATTGGGACTTGTATGAAAAAACTCAAATTATCATGATGATGTTGCCATTAATGATGTAATCCTTTCTTGCTAGTTTCATATTATATGTATTTTGTTTAATTTGGGCTTAAAGCCCTCTAGCCTTTTGTATGAAAGGACCCATTTTAGATGATCTGCCCTATTCATTTAATTGTTTTAGTTTCTATGTCTAATACTTCAAAAATAATGTGGAAGGGATGCTTTTGAAATATGAAAACTTGAATGCCAATCCTTCTCATACATCTTTTTTGCAAGATATATATGCAGAGCACCACCAAAGCATTCTAAGCACAATGGGGCAAGGAGTTTCTTACCCTGGTTACCAGCGTTTGAGATTGTGCATGGATTTGTATGTTCATCATCCAAAGAAAAAAAAGAAAAAGATGTACATGCAGAGCAAAAGCAATTGATAAGAGAGTTGGATCGTCCAAAGATGTGACCTTTGATTCAGAAACTTAAGAGTGCTTTGAGTCTAAGCATTTACATAGGAGGAATGCTAAACTGACCACACAAATAGAGCAATCTAGCAACCACATTTTTTGAAGCCTACCTACAAACACCCCTAATTTGCCACAATAAAGCCCTCTCATCACCAGAAAAATACTAAGAAAACATCCTAAGTCACCCCTCAGGTAATGCTCCAAAAATGTAAAATTTATCAATACGGCATTCTGTTAACCTAAGTTGTCGAGTATTTTATACTAGTTTGGTTCCACCTAGAAATGGGATTGTAGCATAAAGATTTTAGCAATATTGAAACCAAACTATTGTAGAGTTCGGATCCAAATTAAAGGACCAGAACCAGACTAATCGGTTTCAATTTCGTTCTCAGTTCTCATTAGTTGTGCACATAGAATAGTTATAGAATATTTAATTTAAATAGAAGTGGTCCTAGTAACAACTACTACTGTGACATGTAGGTTACTCCTGTAGATCCATTCAAAGTACTGCATGGAAAAGGAAATGTAACCTCATCTATGATAATTATTCAAGAACCCATATTCTTCTCAACCATACTCACTTAATATATTCTTTTTCTACATATAATTACATAGGATCATACATCATTCATGGGCAGTTACTAACACAATCTAAAGAGAGAGACAATTGAGAAATCAAAGTTGGGTTCTTTAACAGTACACGAACCTAGAATCTCATACTCTGACATATCAACAAAGACAAGCTAGTAAAACTTTTCGTAGCAATCATTAGTTAATCAAAGAGGTATAAATAAAGTAAGATAGTGCCATCATCCAACAAAGCATGGTACATAAAATCTAATGTAAATAAGCAACCAATTCTGTCAATCAAAATAGTGTTATGGGTTAAGACATAAAAGGAATGTCAAAGGTTGAAATTTAGACATAAAAAAGACACATAAAGAGTTCTAAATTTTGACATTCACTTGTGTCAATGCTAAATTGGAGAGAAACTAAGTCATAAGATTTGATGGATTCAACTGGGGCCTTTTTAGAGGGAAATCATGTTTTGTTTTTTATTTTATTAATTTCTCATAAAAAGTCTATTTTACCCCTAATAACATATAGGCAACAAATTTATTTATTATAATAATTTATCCTATAAAAATTGAATTAAAAAGATAAAATTATCCTTAATTAATTTAAAATTATATATATATATATATTAATAAGGATAATGTAGTCTAGTGATTAGATTTTTGGTTCTGATCCAGTTCTTCTAAAATGATATTAGAACCAAACCAATTTAATTAGGTTCTATCGACAACGAATTGAAACCTGACCACAATTTCTAATTAAAGAATTAGAACCTAATTATTTGGTACAGTTCTTTTCAAATTTTTATTTCTGTTCATATTAACACCTTTAGCTAAGGCCAATAAAGCCCGCCACTAAAGAAGCGCCAAGAAAATGCCCTAGTCATCCCTCCAATGGCATTTGAAAAGTCAAAATCATCAATTCGATCCATCCGCTTGTGTTAAATAAGGTATATGTGTCAATCCATTATCTTTAAAAATCTCCATATAATAGATAATATCATGCATATGATCGTCAAGAAGAGAAATTAATATAAGGTCCATATGTTCCTCTTATAGTATAAGACAACATCAACATAGGGGACAACTCATCATCAAGAGGCGTCCACCACCAATTGAAGTGATCAGGGCAGTTGCCTCTCTACAACATAAAGAAAAGATTCATTTCTCCGTGAGAGGCCACGTGGCAAGGCAACTCATCATTTTCCAATTATAAACTCAATCGCGACAAGTAGTACCATCAAGAAAACTTTATATCAATTTTCAAAAATGCCCAAACCAAAGATCCTAATGCCTAGGCCCTGACATCACCGGGAGACACACGTGTCAAAATTAGGCGCAAAACCCAAAGAAAAATCACCTCGATGATGTATACCATATGACTCTATGTTGGGAGGTACGCCTGTACCACCTGTAAACTGTAATTTGTGCATTGTCTATTTGAAATTGATAAGAGGCTTTCTTAAATTTATTAATCTTATTCCCAACGTATTCTTACATGGCGTGTCTAAAAGTGAGTCAAATTTATATAAAAATTGCCTCAACCTATTTTTGTCTATATAATTTGAGTGGGTTATATGCACGTACCCGTCTAGATTGTAACTTGCATATAGTTGAAAATATTTATAAGCCAATAGTCGAAGTCGACAAAAAAGATTTTCCCTGAAGATTGTTCACTATGTTCCTCAATTACTCAAGCTTCTTCTTCTTCTTTTTCAACTCCTTGCACTTTTACATTTCCCTTTGCAAGCCTAGGAGCCCGGCTTAAGCTATGAAGCAGAAGAGAAAGGAAAAGAGCAATTAGTTGTCCACGTGAGCTTTTGCCCTATCTAACCATCATGTGTGTCATGACTGATGATGAACGGTGGTGCATGCGACCACTCATGGTGTGCTTGTGCTTTCTCGTTTTCTTTAGTTATACTTTTATCTCCACTTTTATAAGAAAAGTGCAAGAGTTTATATCCTAGTTTCTACATAAAGTTGACTATTTCATAGTTAATATGGCCTCTAATATTCAGTTGAGGTAATCTCTCCCTAAAAACTTTACAAATAGCCATCAAAATGCCATTGGATTAGTAGAGAAACTTCACAGGCTAAGTAGGTGCAATCCTCATGGTTCTTTCTCACTTGGTGACTAAGACAAAAGACCTAATCTCTAGAGGTTTTATGGACCTTTGAGTGCTCTATTTAAATTTTATTATTTTCTCTTTCCTTAGGATTTGCCTAGTTAAGGCCCAAGGCCTTATGGCAATCACTAAGTGTACTCACTTTTTTTCACTTTCTTATTTAAATTACTATGCTCGCATCATGTGCATCGTACTTTATTAAGGCGATTAGTCGGCCCTTGTAAGTAACGCTTCTACTAACTATCTTAAAATCCTTTACATCATGCTTAAATTCTGTCATTTTATCGTTCTTTGGGGCCCATCAGAGCACTAAGGTTTTTGCCTTTTATCTGACTTGAGACCATGGTTAATGACCTACCCTGTTAAAAACACAAAGGCCTGAGAGATCACATGATCATAGACAAGTGGCATAGTTGTACCACCTTCGACCAAAATGAGACCTAAGACTAATTCGAAAAATTCATGAGCCTAGTCTGGCACTTTATCTAGGCAAAAGACACTGGTAGCGACTCCAGACCCCCTTTTTTATCTTCAGTAGAGTAACTACATTGCCATGACTAGGTGTGTTTATGGTGGATCCGAAATTCGCATTCTATATAAATCTATACTACATAATAGTGATTTTTTATTTATGAGAAAACTAAAGTGAGAGTTGTGAGATGAACAATTCTAATCATGCAAAGACAGGCTTCACAAAATGTGATCTCTATAGCACATCTCATAATGTGGTCAATTTAGCATTCCACTTTATAACTACGTAGCCTGCTTAATAAAATACTTATGTACTTAATATTAAATAATTGATTATTCTAAAACAAAGAAGGAAATGAATTATAGCAAGCTTGAGTTATTACAAATGAAGGCTCTCGAAATATAAATGAAAAACATAAAACGCACCCTCTACCCCAAAAAAATTGCTTTTTGGTTCATGAATATGGACAAGAAGAAACTATATATAAGCATAAAAGGACAGCCTAGGTGTATAAAGTTGGGTCTAAAAAAAGGACGGACAACAAGGGTCAATAGTATGCAACCTTATCTTGTATTTTGCAAGAGGCTGTTTCCACGCCTTAAACCAGTGACCTCAAGGTCACAAGATGACAATTCTACTATTGCGCCAAGGCTCCCGTTCAAACTGTATATAAGCATCGATTCACAATGTTATGCTTTCCCAATATATGTGATTTTTAGGGTTTATTTCCTGCAAAACTGTTAAGATAGACGGTTAATATTATTATTATGAAAGTGGGCCTCATCTGTAAAAGCAAAACATAACTCCAAAGGAGCGAGAGCGTGTGGCTATCAATCCCCATTTCTTTAAAAAAAGGTTAAAAAAGAGAGCAAAAATGGGCTTTATTACTAGTCAATTGGTTGACGTCAGTGGAGCCCAGTTATAGTTTTCTTGTTGAAGATAGGACCCACCCATGACGTTAACGTTTCCTCCCATTTGATTATTCTTACTTTGCTAAACAGAAGGTTGGTTGGGAATCAGCAACCAATTAGAAAATCTATTCTATCTAGATAGAATATGACAATACGCCGGAATTGGGGCCCATCAAAATAAATTCTATTTGGAATTGTCTGCTGCATAATAGAAGGCAGTTGGCCGACGTTCAACACATAAATGAATTTTAAGTGATTTTATGTTTGTTTCAAGAATGGTCTAAGAAAAGGCGAGTCCACTCGGACTCCGCCCAGTCGACATGGTTTTAGACTTTTAGTATTTTGTATCTTAGACTTGGGGCAATAGTAAAAATTGTCGTCGTATGATCTTGAGGTCACGGGTTCAAGACATGGAAACAGCCTCTTACAAAAAATGCAACGTAAAGCTGTGTACTTTAAGCCCTTGCGGTCTGCCCCTTCCCGGGACCCCACATAGGCGGGAGCTTCATACACCGGGGCTGCCCTTTTACTTGCCAAGTTTTGCTGAGTTGAGTAAAATGGGTTTTGTACCTGCAGACATCCCCACCAGTAATTTTGCCTCATCTGAGCACCTAAGTTAAGGTTGAGTCCCCAGAACATGCGAAGAAGTAGATGTCTCCTTTTTCTCATGTATATACATAGTAAAAAAAATTTATATATCTAAGCCATTCATCATATTCAAAATGGCCTGGATAGGCTCGATTCATGTCATGTTAGGGTTGCCATACTTTAAAGAAGCTGGAGATGATTTTTATTATTTTCTCTTCTTATTTACAAACTAATATTCAAATGTATATTCATTTGCAAGTAAAAATAATAATAATAATAACAAAATCAAAATCATCTTTCATTTCTTCTTTGCCGGCTAGCACCTAATGCAAGACACTTCTCCTTTTTCATCTGGGCTTGAGACCGGCATCGGTGGAAGTAGGATAAATATAAAATTTCCTTAAATTTAATATCTATAATATTTATGTAAAATTCAAGCCTTAAAGCACTTTTTGCTTAAAATTCATTTTTCCATTAAAAAATAATTTCCGTGCACTTCATAAAGAATTATGAAGCAAATTAACTTACAATCAATTATCTTAATTTCTAAATCCATTTTAAATCTCCCCAACAACAAAAATGTGCCACCTTTATCTCCAACCTAACCAGGAGAGGCACCTTGTTATTTGCACCAACCACACTAGATAGGTTTAGGCTAGTTTTATGGCGGTTTTACCCCTTTAATTTGTTTTTATTATAAGCATTTAGAAAAGAAACCGAGGCCGAATAAGAGAGAAATTCACTGTCATGATCTAGGGCTAAGCATGCCTTTGTTAGAAAATCTATGTGTTGATCCATACCGTTTGTAGACTAGCAATGGGTGAACCACATGCAAGTCTGGGTCCCATGATTAATGAATACGCCTATGTGTTACAACAAAGATTAATGGTTCACATTTTGCCGGGAAACCCTAAACAAGGCTTCTTTGATCGAGGGTCTTGGACTATCCAATCAAGACATCCTTGCACATCATTTAGAAGTTGAAAAAATAAAAAATGACCGTCGATTCTAAGACCTAGGCCGAATATCCAACTCTCTGCCTCCAGACTCCCCCTATTTTTCTTTTAGAAACTTGGTGGTTTTGTGATTAATTTCATTGAAGAAAAAAAAGAAGGAAACTTATGTCCCTGGATATCCAAGCAATAGCCAATTTCTATGAACAGGTCGAAAGCATGTATAAAAAGGTGCAGCCCTAATGCACAAAGCTCCTGCCTATGTAGGGTATGGGGAAGGGACAGGCCACAATGGCCTAGAGCAGGCAGCCTTATCTTACATTTTTGTAAGAGACTAATTTCACGCCTTAAACCCATAACCTTAAGGTAATATGACGATAATTTTTACCGTTACACCAAGGCTCCCCTTCAAACCGAAAGCATGTATGTCTATTTCCTCCTACTTTTGTTCTACGTCCCCAAGTTGGCTGTGTTTCCTTAAATTTTGGTTTATACCCACTACGAAATGAAAGTCAATAATTTAAAGACCATTTGCACTCTCCTGTTTTGACAATGCCACCTCTCCAACTTTAGCTTCATATTGGGAAAAGGTGGGATCATACAACAGCCCTGATTTTAATGCCATAACAATTCACTAGTAGTGTCTCCCATCATTGCTATGTGTCTACTATATTTCATTGGTAGTAGACACTTAAATGCATCTCTGTGTGTGCCATATATCTATATATGAAGAGACATCTTCCTAGCTGGGGAACTCATAAATTGAAAAACCCCAAGTTTTGAAAATTTAATGGAGAGAAAACTCCTCCACATGTGGAGAGGAACTTTCATCCTAGCATCAAAGACCACAATTTGGACACAACTAAATTCTTTTGATCAACCAATATAAATTTCACTCACACCTCTATTGAGTTGTCCCTGACCAAGTTATGACCTCCATTAAGTTACAAAATATTTCCACTCCAGAGCCCTCATTTTACACTAAGTCCATGACCCATTTAACCCAATGGACTCCCCTAAGCCTAAGATTTTCGTAATTTATGAAAGCCACTGCTCTTCTTCCCTGCAAAACCCTAGAGATTTCACTTCCGAAACTCAGTTTCTGAAAATTCAAGTCGAATTTCACCTTCTTGGGAAGTTTTAGTATAAAAAGACTCGTTTTCTGGTAAAAAAATAAGTGGAGTTTCCAATACGAGTCTCTCTACAATCTCCGTGGGAACAAAAGATTACGAGGTACTTCCGGTCTTGCATACATTATGTAGACATTCTCTCTCTCCCTTCATTTCCTGTGCTTTCAAGGAAAAAAAATGCTGATTTGAAGGAATTACCCGGAAGGGGAGCCTTGGTGCAACAGTAAAAGTTGTCGTCATGTAACTTTGAGGTCATAAGTTCAAGGCGTGGAATCAGCCTCTTGCTAAATGCAAGGTAAGGCTGCCTACTATAGGTCCTTGTGGTCTGCCCTTTCCCCAGACCCTGCATAGGGGGGAGCTTTGTGCACCGGGGCTGCCCCTTTACCCTCTGTAATATGATTTATTGTTACTGCTACTGGAATCTTGTTAATTCTGCAGAAATAATTGGATAGATGATAGCATATGTTACTGCAGATTCTCTTGACGTAGCCTGGAGTAAGCTGAGCAGCCAAATTTGTGTAGATTTTTCGATTTAGAAATGGAAAACTGCTTCTTTTCGTGGATTCGAGATGTATTGTGGTTGTTAGTTAAACTTAGGAGCTTCAAACACAATAAAATGGTATAAAAAATGGCTGGTATATTGTGCAACAAATGCCCTCAATGCCGTTATCTAGCTGAGAAGTACACTGAAGAGAAAAGCAACCAATGTATACACTGAAGATATAACTAAAGAAACAAAACTTGGAATAGAAACTGCAAGTGTTCTTAGTACTTAACGGAATTATAATGCAGATTCTGATAGCATTTTGATCTTCTTTAGTGAATTTCAACCAGTTTGTTCTTTGTAATTTATTGTAGACATCAGATGTCAAACTTTGCTCAGTTTACTGATGCTGCTGCCTAAGTAGAGTTGAGGCTACGATTAGTTGGTAGAGATGTTCAAAGCTCCAAAGATGTTTTTGTCGATGTAGACAAGAGTCCCTTGACTACAAGAGTTTGATCCTCTGGATCTTTTGTAACCATTATGGACGAGATTCTTCTATATGACAATAAAGCCTTCTGAAACTATATGGTTAGTGGAAGTGTTTTTACATGAATTTCCTCATCAATTGCAAGATTATTAATCATACAATTGATATTCGAAATCACACATTAAGCTGTATCTGTCTTCCGATACTGTCACCTGTATATCGATGAGGATCAACTGGCAGTAAACCTAAAAATGCATGACACAGACTTGAAATGGCCTGATATCACAGAGTGTTGTGAGTGTTATGCAGCTTCTGTAAGGAAAATCAATTTATGTGATTGGTGATTCCTCAGAAATTAACCAAAAGGTCGCCAGAGAGCTTGCCATTGGTCTTGGTTATGCAGTTCTCCATTTGAATAATGGTGGTAAATAGAATGCTAAAGGCCCATTTGTTCTGCTTTTTGGTTAATTACATTTTTGTAAGATTCAAGCTCACTACACCTTTATTTTTCTGGATGGTGGATTTTGTTCTAGGTTTCATCAACAACTTATTTCAGCATTTGAAACTTCACTTTGTTATGTATTAATATATAATTTCTTTATGATCTCATTGGTCAATAGGTTCTCTCCATGAAAAGATACTTATGCAACCAGAGAAGGGGGTGAAATGGAGTCCTGAATTCTAATATATTTCTGTTTTCAAAATATACACAGTTATTACATGTGCATATTAGGCTTTATTTTTATGCTATTTGGTATGATGATATCCCATAGACATGAATCGCATTCCTTTGTAATGCATAACAAGACTTTGTATATGGGCACTCCTAAATTGGGTGGATGTTGCTCTGCAGGTATACTCCACTTAGTACAGGTGATTGCTGGAAACAGTTGGGCGGCAAACAATTGACTCATGTAAGTATGACTTTGCTTGGTGCTGTTCTTATTAGTCTAAACTAGTTCACTAACCATAGCTACGTGCCCAATTACGGAGAACTGCCTTCGGTCCCCCAGACTTATGCATGGCAATCTTCCAGCAGCCCAACGACGACTTAGTGCATGCTAAGATATGCAGAATGAAGAAGATGCTGCCTTTGTCGGAAATGACATCCCTTCTGGAACTAACAGTAGTTGCCCCACTTCTGCACTCTGTGATGAGAATAGAGTCAATAGACTCAAAGTGGTCCCTTTCCTATTGTTCAAGTCAAATAGCTCGTCTTAGACTCAAAAAGTCTGAAAGTTGAACGCTGACCAACGGCTCATGAAAACCCTGAGAACTTGATATTTTGGCTGAGGCAAAGACTCACACCTCTCCACTTGTACTTTCTAAAGCAATTTAGAATGAAACCACCCTTGTCTCAGTGGCGTCAAGATGTCTCGTCTAGGTTCACCAGTATTATAAAACAAGTGGTGAAAGCCCAAGCTAGGTATATTGACGAACCCAAGAAGTCCCATCTAGTCTACCAATGCTAGTGAAAGTCAACATACCCAGATCTTTTTTGTATATCTTTATGTTACCCACTCTCTTTCACGTCCACAATAAAAAAAGGGCAGCCCCGGTGCACGAAGCTCCCGCCTATGCAGGGTCCGGGGAAGGGGGGGCCCACAAGGGCCTATTGTAGGCAGCCTTACCTTGCATTTTGCAAGAGACTGATTCCACGCCTTGAACCCGTAACCTCAAGATCACATGACGACAACTTTCACATCCACAATACATCCCTCAAATTAGAGATGGGAAGATGCATTTCATCTTAGGTTGCATCTTTCTTCAAACTTGGAAAGCCTTCAACTTCAAAGCTTTCCCATGAGTGTACCTATTTTATCACAATGGAAACTTCGAAAGAAATTTGTCATCACTTTAGTCTCTTCAAAGATGGCTTCCCTTTCAAACAATACTTGAATCACACAGCTTTTCCTGTTTCATTTTGCGTTAACCACACTGGATGGCATATGCGGGAGCTTCGTGATCAGAAATGCCCTTTTTTACATTGGATGAAATTGTATTGACTTCAATCTCATCTTCTATCCCCGTTCTTTTAAACCTTTCTCTTGCCCTTTTAGAACCTTCTACTTGCATTACCTTACTCCTAACCGATTTTTGGTATTCATTGGACATGTCCGAACCATCTAAGTATAATCGCACTCATCTTGTTACCTATTAATGCTACTCCTAAATTTCTTCTAATATTTGAATTCCTAATTCTATCCTTTTTTTGTCTTGCCACTCATTCTCAACATCCTCAAGTCCGCTATGCTCATCCTATGAACATGATATTTCTTAATTGCCCAACACTCTGATTATTGACTCCATTCTAATCAATCTAAGAACAAAATTCTTTTGTTTCCAACTTCTGAATTTGAGCCACAGCTACCTAGACTTAGTAACTTTGTATTCCACATCTTGCAGTGCATTAACAAGTGTAGTCCCTTCCAGGGGTGAGGCAGAAGGGCTGATTCTGTTGCTGAAGCCAAAGGTGATATTTTACGAATTCTTAGTAGGTATGCTGTAAGACTTTTTGAGTTTTCTTGTGGCTTCAGTCTGCTTTGTGAGACTAAAACCTCTATAATATGGTTTCTTTATAGTGGTAGCCATGTACGTGCTGTTTTAGCAACATTAGGGGGCAAGCATGGAGCTGCTGGCAGAGCTGATAAGTGGCAGAATCTTGGTGCAAGGTTCACAGTATGGTTATCGCAGGCTGAATCCACTGCTAACAATCTTCTTCTTCTTTGTTGTTGACTTGGTAAACCCTGTAGGCATGGATTGCTAAACATGCAATCAGAATTAGCTGATATATAAAACAAAATGATAAGTGAACTTGTCACTTTACCTACACGGAATTGATGGTTAAGACCAGAAACAGTTGGAGAGTTGAAGTGTCTATGCATATACTACCGTCTCCCACTATTGGTATCAAAATCTACAAGGTAACATGCATTGTTTGAGTTCTTCAAACCTCCAAATTTGTCATTATAGTCTCCTACTTATAACATAATGGCATACCTGGTCTGCAACTAATGTAAGTCTAAAGTATACATGAATAAGAGGACAAAATGGAGCAAAAGATTTCTTTGGCATTATATCATAATTCAGTCAAGGAATGCAATACCGACGGTAAAAAAGAACAACCATTTCCTTCGAGAACACAATATTTTCAAGACGTCCTTGATTTTGCAACTTAATCATTCTGATTGTCCATGTAGATGAAGCTGCTGTAAAAGGAGAAGCCCAAAGACATACAAGATGCAAAACTCATTACTCCATGGCTGATGTAGTTGTCAAGCTTAAAAGTTGGGATGCTGAGTCTGCTCAAGGTGTTGCAGTCTCGTTTGAGTGCCCTTAAACGGTTAATTCTATGCGACAAAAAGCTTCCAGGTACTTTTATGCTGTAATAGTAACCAACATGCATATTCCAGCTTTCCTTTGGCAACCAGCAGACTATCAGAGACTCTTCATTTCATAGTCTTGGCTCCACAATTGGCAAGATGGTTAGTTCAAAAACTATTGAGCCTCAAATCTTGTTTACACCATCTAAAGACCATTCAAGTTTGGCTTTTATCAAGTAATTGTTTAGGGTTACTTTTGTTTCATTTCGTTAACTTGGGAAGCATATTACAGAGAATGAAAGTTTATCATTTCTCTACTGTCTTTCGCACCATATTTTTTGCTGTGCTTTTTGACCCTTTCTTTCCTTGTAAATGAACTAGCAGTTTAGAAAACGATTCATTAACTAATCTCTCTCTCCCCCCAGCTTTGCTACTGCGTGGAATCTCTCAAGTGACCAGAATTCAGTTAAAACAAATTAACACACCCAAGGACACGACCTGTAGGCTCTTGCACTATTTTATAATCCCAACTGGTTTTATATGTTCCATCTGCCGTACAGCTGGATGAGCACGGATCCTGAAATTTCCATTGTGTTCAAACAGAATCCTAGCAGCAGAGCTTTTCAAGAATATCCAATTATGGGTTACATTACGGTTAAATATTCAACAGCCACACGCTTATGATACCGCGAACTTTGCGGTCAAGTAGAAATCAGGTAAAATCCCAAGTAGCCTATGTAGGCGTTATTTTGATTCCATGAAGCTCAAAAAGGAAAAAAGAGCTCCACGCAGAATTGAAACCTGATTTCTGAGGAGAATGTTTCCACCCCCTAGCTATACTGTCGCCCATCTCAAATTACTTTCCAATTCCAACCAGCTCTTGAAAGCATGGCAAACCTTCTGGACCATCGGAGGTTTATAACAAAATCCCGCATGACAGTTCAACAAAAACACACTACATTGCCCTAGATCATGATTACTGGTTAATAATGTCAAAAGATTTTTCTATTTTCATGAAAATGTATAATTAAGAAAACATAATAACATTAGTCTCAAGACCACCATGTCTATCACATCTTAAAACAATAAATCACACAAACTGCTCTAGAAAAATGATTTGAAGGATTAGTTTTATCGGTGAAAGAAAAAGGCAAAAATAGCGTGAAAGAGCAAGTTGCCTGTGAATTTTTTGAATCAATACACCCTCCAATATTCTAAGCAAAAAAATATTGACAAATACCCAAACATGCAATGTTTACCATTTCAGTCATGAAGTAGCATTAACAACCAAAATAACCATAACAGTTGCAGCAAAATTTATAGTGTTTTAGTGGTTGCTTTGTGCACTAATCAGTGTTTTTCAAGTCGACGCATTTCGAAAGGACAAAGATGCAATACCAAAAGTAAACCCCTTTGGATAACCCCCAAAACAATCACCGGATTGTTCAGTTAGCCAACTAGCTTTAAAATGTATAAGAGAAAAGATTCTAGCTTTAACACCCTTCCACAGCATTGATCCATTGATTAGCCCCTGCGAGTTGAAGCAGACTGCAATGGAAGTAGAAAAACATTCAAGTTATACTCTGATTTTATCCAGCTAACAAGGTAGAAAGTGACAAAGCGAGAGCATGATATGATTTTCATACAAATTATTGAATTATCTGCTAATTGGGAAAGTAGAGTGATGATCATGCTTTTGCAGACTGGAGAACACAACCGCAACTACATATGGTGATTTTGCCATATCACATCATAATATTCCCCACCAACTGAGAGGAAAAAATTGAGAACCAGGCAGAGATGAGTAGCTTCTGACCACAAGTCAGTAGAAAACCACAATTCCTGTTCTGCACGCATAATTGGTTACCATTTGCCCCCACACAGGACTCATTGAGGGGTAAAACCCAAGGGTGAAAAAGTTGCTTACTAAACCATACCAGCCATCTTGGCATCTAGACACTAACAGCACTATCTTGGCGCAGCCTCTCCGGACGACTATTGAAGATGAAAGTAAAGAAAGCTGGTAGAAGCACTACCAGAGAGAAATATTTATACAGATACGCTCAAGATTCTCATCTAATGGAGAGCCAACATCAAACCTACGAACTGTCCTTCACAGAGGCTACCACTGAAGTAGAGAAGAATCACTAAATGATCATAATGAAAAAAATGCAGAGAGTCTAAAACGGGATATTATCCACCTTATCTGACTATTGATTTGAATCTTCATAACATATATACTTCAGGAGATGGTACTTGATTTGAAACAAATCCCAATGAAGCGGAGCTGAGTAGAAATATCTTCAGGAAAGTAGCATGGTCATGGGGTGCCTCACCTTGCATTGCAGACTCTTTATTGTCGACCTCAGCAAATGGTCCCCAATTATCCACCTCAACTTTCCAATGAAATCTTCCCGACTTATTCTTTTGCTCTGATCAAAGATAAAATGAAAAGGAATTCAGGAGTCGAACTCATCTACTACCTGCCTTTTTTAGAGAGAAATACTTAAGATGTCTTAGAACAATGTGCACATGCAAAGTGCTTCTTCTATGCAAGACCGAATCATTCAATAAACAAGAAAAAACAGCCAAACCACTGTACAGGACATACTTTAAATTCGTTATAGTGCCGATCCACTAAGATCATGGCATCAGGAGGTATTTTCTTTGAGATTGCAGCAAACAGCATAGGGAAAGGCATCCAAGGTGATGTAGGAGTCTTTGGAACTCTTGAAGTATAGCCTCTAGCTCTTTCTTGAAGCAGCTTTGACAGTGAAGAAGGCTGCTGGTACACTCTCACCTGAGAATGGAAAAATAAAACTTAAAGAGTTGATCCTTGCAACAAAATGAGTCAAAAACCACAAGGTACAAGGGTCAAGCACATCCTGATAGTCACAGACTTGATAAAGTTTCCACATTAAACAGTAGTCTTTGGAAAGCAGTTCAATTATATTCTACTGATTGATCATATCCATCATTTGATCAGGGTCAAACATTTAAAAGCCAGACTCTAAACAATCTCTTCCTTATGAAGCAAGAAGTAGCCAAAATAGATCCATGATGGAGAGGAGAAGGATTTACCGAGTCAACATGAGATGCTTCCTGAAGCAATTGGTCACTATGAGAAGCATAAGTGACTCCAGAGACATCAGAACTGCCACCATTTCCGACCAAGGGCTCTGTAACACCATCAGTGAACAAGTAGTACTTGAAATATAATAAATTCCTAAGATTAAAAGACCAAAGGAACCTGTGAAATGAATAGGAAGCAAAAAATATCACCTGGATGCGCCCTGAAACTGACCACATATTCTGGATAGATGCGTGTATTCATATGCATATTCCATATTACATAGTGGTTTGGGTTTTGAAGGTTATCCACGCCACTATCAAACATGTCACTGCTAGGCTGGGATTGTTCAGATCCAAGAGGAACCACTTCCATGTTTCCCATTACAACACGACATAACACCATATGCTTCATCCCATTTTCGTCAACATCAGAATTGCTTGCACTGCAAAAGATAAAAGGCAAAAGAATTCCTAGAAGCATATTACAAACAAAGACAAACACAATGGAAAGAGGAAAGAGGAAAGAAGCAACATCACCATGATAATAGTTTCATAATAAGTTTTTTCGGGAAAGAGCTTGGGATCTTTAACAGAAAAATAGATGCAGACCTGATGTGAGAGCAGTTTGCTGGTGTAAGATGGACACCAATGCCATAAGCAGGCTTATTTTTAGGCTTCTCATCTTGTGAAAACCCATGAACCATAATCCCTGCAATAGCTTCTCTGGAAGAACCCAGCCAAGCATAGCGAACATTTGCCATTCCACGGCAAATTTTAATGGTCTGAGCTTGCTTCAGGAAAGACTGAAGTCGGTTTTGCACTGGAATACTTGTCAGAGAAGCACAGCACATTTCAACTATGTCATTTGCATCAATCACTGATCGCAAACCTGCAAGAAGCATGTCTTGTACTCTGATATATTCACTCACACCACTAACTAATCTGGTAAACCCTTCTATAGATTCAGAGTTTTGTGAAGGAAAGAGGACCTCTGGTTTATTTTCACCAACAGTTTCCTTAACATCAATGGGTGCTTTAACATTAGTGCCACAATCCTCTAGATTATAATCACTACTAGGTAAGTTTCCTTCAATTTTACGCTTCTTAACACAAGAAACTGGTTTCTCCCTACATTCTTCTGATTTTGAACTGTCAGTGCCATCTACGCCAATCTCAAGTTGGATCTTGATTTCACGGGTCCTGTTTGGCTCTAAACTTGAACAAACTTGATCCACTCCAGTAGAACAGAGGCACTCATCAACATCATAATACAATTCAGGAAAGAAGCACCTCTCAGACTCGTCAATCCAAGAAAATGGCTGTTGTAAGCCTGTCTCCAGATCAATCTGAACCATGTGTAGAAAATCAAACACCAAACGGCGACCTTCAAAAGATATATCAGCCATTGCCTTTTTGGCCTCAAACTCTTCTTTAAGTAAACCAACAAGTCCCTTTGGGACATCATTCCATTCACCATCCTGATAAAGCAATACACGCTGTGGTAACTTGCTCTTCTGAAAATTTGCATAGTTTTCACGAAGAGATTTTCTGAAACAGAACCTGCAGCTGTTTTTGCAGCCACCTGATCGCAACCTCTTGCAATGCTTACCAGAAGGCTGATCCACAATAGCATCATGTGGCACAACGTGGTGAGCACCTAAATGTAATACACTCTCGGCCACACTCTTCGTCTTAAGATGAAGCACAGTCCTTTCATTATCCCACACCTTTGCGTTCTTGACTTCCATGTCTATCCACAGAACTAATCACTGTCCCAAGACTAATAGTTATGCACAGACTCAACTCCACAAAGCCTACTATTTACAGCAACTCACAACTTTTAGTGTAATGCCATATCCCATTCCAAGCAAGACAAAGTGCAACCTGACCTGAAAATTAGTAGACATATAACATCTCCACTTATATTTTTTCTTCTAACATCTTACAACAACATAAAAAAGAAAAATAAGAACCATTAACAATTAATTCCTTCCTCTCAATAGGTCTTTCTGCTGAAAAGAAAATGATCAAGCAAGTAGCAGGATTCCTTTTCTTTTCTTTTCTTTTCGGTGAACAAAATAGCAGGATTCTCCTCCTACAGTTCATGGAAAATAGTTTTTCTAGCCTAGTGAATTTGAATGAACGTAAAACTACATATTAGACTTCAAAAAATAAATTCACAAACTTCACTTCAAGCCTGAAAGGTTCCAGCACTGAGATGACATCAGAATAATGTACAAGACCCTGCAAGTCTAACTTCTATCCATTGTACATGCAGACAGTCAATAATCATAACAGTAGTGATTGATCGAATAGTTTGACGTGCAAAAACAGAAGTCCTGATATCAATTGAAAACAATGAGTATGAATGCCCACTTTTCTATAAAATGTTAGTAACAGCTTTATTTCTTACTAACTTTGCAACTGTACCATTTTCAAACCACTAACAGCTGTAAAAGGTTATGCAGCAGATAACATACACAATGACCATCATGAACTCCAAAAACATGCAAGAAGAATAATAAGAAGTAATAACAACTAATGCAAAATCAAATGGATTTTGTCATCAATTATGCTGAAAACTCTTCAAGAGTCACGTGGAAAGCATTAATCACAAAAGAAAAAGAAAAAGAAAAAAGAAAGAAAAGAAAAAAGAAAACCATACAAACCTCTCAGCTTAATTGCAGAATAACAGATGATCTCGACCTTTCTGTCCAGAGTAAATCACCTCTTACAAGTTTTGGGTGATGAGCACTTTACAATTCCAACTTGAAGCAGTTGCAATTCTGACTTGAAACATAACTGTACAAACTTCTGAAGAGGGTTTTTTTGTATGCAAAACAGTGCATATAGATCTTTATGAACAACCCTTCCATCTGAGCATTGAGTTCTTGTCATAATATCCTAGATAAATTAAACTATAAGGAGCTGCATGTAGATGATTCTTTCATCATACTATCCAACTGCAAGTAGCCTTCTGTAGCCAGTCCACAAAAAGTCTATTACTCGGTGTTTTGTTCTGGGTGGCTGCGTAGCAAAGGAGACCTTCTACATTAAGCACCAGCTTCCAGATCAAATGAAACTGCTCTCTGAGGTGCTTTCTTCTTTTCTGAAGAACGAGATGCTGGGCAAGCATTTTGACCTTGCGATAGATGTAAAGAACTAGGCATCTACAATAACTAGAAAAGATGCAAGAGGATTGAACAATTATACAGATAATTTAACAGATCGAGACAAATGACGCTAGAAAGAAAAGGCAAACAAATTCAATTAAGAAAAGAAATCCTGAAGCCAATAGGATAATTTGAAACTCCTCCTTAAAGTACATCAAAATTCCATGTATATGTACAGGAATGAAACATCTTAATCTCAGTTTAATCCTAAATATTGGTTTCAGATTTACTTCCATGGATCAACCAAATAATTTTTCCTTTCTAGCTCAGAGAAGCCCAATTTACAATTTACTTATTGCTGAAAAGTATAAACCCTACCCTCTCTTTCCTATGAGCAAGTAATACAATGGACATGCACAATTTCTTAGAAAATTCCGAGCACCTAGAGGGACAGACAGAAACCCTAAGTTCAATGATTAAACCCGCAAATTTACCAGGATTGCGAGGACACCCCGCAGAACAAATCTAAGTGTTTGATCTGCTGAGACTTTTTCTCAAAAACATCTGATGCATGCTGAAATGTTGTACACATCTCATCGTGGCAGATAATTTTTATATGCATCCCTATTCAGAGAAGAGAAACATGGGCATGAACCATACGACAACTGCTTTCATCCAATTGAGCAATCATCAGAACACTTGGCTTCCTCTAGTAACTTTTCCAAACTTGAACCCATCTACATCATCAAAGCCTTATCCCGATTATGGGTTGGCTACATTAATCTTGTTCCTCCATTTTCCTCTATCAAGGGTCGTGGCCCCATTTAGTCCAAGAGTTTTTAAATCTGTTCACACCACTTCTATCCATGTCCTTTTGGGCCTTCCCTTGCCCTTTTAGAGCCTTCAACTTGGATGGACTCATTCCTTCTATGCAATGCCATTTTCGGTCTTTGTTGGACATGTCCAATCCATTTGTCTTCCCTCCTCATCTTGTTACCTGTTGGTGTTACTCCTAAATTTCCTCTAATGTTTTCATTTCTAACTTTATCCTTTCTTGTAGTCCCAAATAAATACAAAATGTTGGGCTCAAGTCTTAATAACATTTCAAATAATGTCACTAGGACAAATTCTTTTTCAATCTCCAGATACTACTAAACTTTGTGTATGTCGGGCTCAAATCTTAATAACATTTCGAATAATGTCACTAGGGCAAATTCCTTTTCAATCAGATCATAAGGAAAACAACCCTCCTAACTTTTAAATCTCTCAAAAGTGGACCACATCTTTTTTCTTCCTTTTGAATGGCTGGAGGAATCAAGCCCTTTGTCTGTGACACAAAGCAATTAACCCACTTTGGCAAAAGCAGACAGTATTTTATCAGAAAAGAGTTTTCAGATAAAAAGGGGCAGCCCCGATGCACGAAGCTCCCGCCTATGCGGGGTCCGAGGAAGAAGCGGACCACAAGGGCCTATAGTAGGCAGCCTTACCTTGCATTTTGCAAGAGGCTGATTCCACGCCTTAAACCCGTGACCTCAAGGTCACATGACGACAACTTTTACCGTTGCACCAAGGCTCCCGTTCTATCATATCCTTTCTATCACCAATTGGTGCAAATTCTACATGTGTGGAGGAGGCATCAATTATATTTATTCATCGCCTTGACTAGGGTCTCACACTCCTACTAAGCACAGCCTCTCCTTGCATAGCTTCTAAAATCATAACATTTATTATTTGACATCTGTCCACATGCTTGTTTTCTTGATCTTCATACTCAAAAATGTAATGGTTGCTCAACAAGGCTACCATCTGCACTTTTCTTTGTTGTGGTTCAGACTAATGGAGGTAAGAGGTGCAACATTTTGCAAATAATCTGTATGAATCTTCAGACTATATTTTCCTCCTAAAACTCTATTTACTTGTAGCCTCCAGAAGCTTCTTGCTACTTCAAATACATGGCCTCAAATGTTTACAGTTGCCACCGTCGACAAAAAGATTTTAGAAGGGTAATACTTCTTTGTTTAAGGCACATAATACTGTATGTGATCACAATGTTACTTATTTTATCTTAATGAGATCATATCGATAAATGATACCTGTAGCATCTCTTTACTGAAATATTTAAACCCTAATATGAGGTCTTCTGCTGTTTAACATATTTACATGAGATTGGAGGTATCTTCTTCCCATAGCAGAAGTTAAACCCAAAACAGAAAAGACTCTATCACTCCCCACCTTACATAAATGACAGATTATCCATTTGAATTGATATGAAGTAGCAAAGGGGTGAGGGCACCTCTCCTAAGACTTTTAGATCACCATCATATTCCTCATCTCACTGTGGTTTATCTAATTACTTACTACAGAGGTACGCTTGTCAATGGCCTATCATTCTAATCATCTTCGACATTGTCGCCGCATTCACTTTGGTCCTCAAATGAGCATATGTTTATTGGGACTGATCAAATTATACGAACATACAACAAACAGTAGAGCCCTACACATCTTTATCATGTGTACCACCCTATAGATAGCTCTCGTTTAGGAAAAGCAACAGACTCCATGGGGTGAATTAAATACATATACAAGGATACTCATAGTAATCATCATCAACATAAGACGAGGACATTTACCCATGCCAAGTTGATGTTACCCAACTACACAAGTGGATGCATGACCACTTTTTTGTGTGTTCAAAAAGCAACATAGAGCCCTAAAGCAGCCATGAGCAGCAGCAGTCTGCTTGGCTTGCTTTAGATATTCAGATAAACTGCTTGATTGACACAAATAAACATTGCTCACTGACTAGGTAGGACAGAACTTGGGTGTAGAAGAAAACTTGGCCTATGTAAAACCTTGCCGGCCAGAGTGAGATAGCCATTAATTCGAGGAATATTTAACAGTGGCATTTCCCAAGAAAGATTAATATATCTCTCAGAGATATCATCCACAAGAAGACATGGAGAAAGACCCTTCAAAAGGAATGCACAGACTTATGTCATGCTATCTATTCCCAATCATAACACTCATCCACACAGACTGAAACTGAATCATGCAATCAAACAACCAAAGCATAATAAAGTGCAAGCGTATGTGATCATCTAAATCATGTCTCTTCCACAAATCAATATATAAATTACTGCATGTTCCGCCCAATTGAGTCCAGCAATGAATATAGAAACAAGTTAATTTCAAAAAATTTAGATCAAAATAACCGGACTCTTTTATTCATCAATTAAAATGCAAAGAAAATGGCAATAGACATGAATTTGATACAGTCAATCCTTGCCCCCCAACCTCTCTCTCTTCTGCAATCAGTTTTCTGAATGCAAAAAATAAAAATTATAAAAAAAATTCAACTGATACCCCAAAATCAATACACATCCAGGCAATTTTGATATCCCCAGCCCTTCAATACCACCTTATTCCGTCAAAATCACAGAGAAATTAATTAAACTCCTTGAAATTAAAACTTCAACCCTCTCCCGTCTCTTCTGCAATCAGTTTTCTGAATGAAAAAAGAAAAAAAAAAAGAAAAAAAAGAAAAAAAAGAAAGAAATCAAGTGAAGCCCCCAAAATCAAAACAGATGCAGGCAATTTTGATGTCCCCAGCCCCTTCAATCAACCTTAATCCGTCAAAATCACAGAGAAACTAATTAAACTCCTTAAAATTAAAACTTCAACCCCACACCCTAACAAATCAACGCAGAACTCCAAAGACAAACCAGAAAAAGTGATTTTGAGACAAAAACCCTCCTACTTCCCCAAAGTCAAAACTTTAGGCCCAATCCAAAGAAATCAACACTACAGGACCACTGAGAAACCATAAAAACACAATTTTGATACCGCACCACTTTTACAAGCCGATTATAAGACTCATAACAGAGGAAAAAGCAATTTTTTTAAACTAAAAACCCTAATCTGCCTCCAAAACCAAAGCGTCAAACACATGCAACAACCAGAAGCCTCAATTACATGAAAAAGAAAAAGAAAAAAAAGAAATCAAGTGAAGCCCCCAAAATCAAAACACATGCAGGCAATTTTGATGTCCCCAGCCCCTTCAATCAACCTTAATCCGTCAAAATCACAGAGAAACTAATTAAACTCCTTAAAATTAAAACTTCAACCCCACACCCTAACAAATCAACGCAGAACTCCAAAGACAAACCAGAAAAAGTGATTTTGAGACAAAAACCCTCCTACTTCCCCAAAGTCAAAACTTTTGGCCCAATCCAAGAAATCAACACTACAAGACCACTGAGAAACCATAAAAACACGATTTTGATACCGCACCACTTTTACAAGCCGATTATAAGATTCATAACAGAGAAAAAAGCAATTTTTTCAAACTAAAAACCCTAATCTGCCTCCAAAACCAAAGCGTCAAATACATGCAACAACCAGAAGCCTTAATTACATGAAAAAAAGAAAAAAAAAAAAAAAAAGAAATCAAGTGAAGCTCCCAAAATCAAAACACATGCAGGCAATTTTGATGTCCCCAGCCCCTTCAATACAACCTTATTCCGTCAAAATCACAGAGAAACTAATTAAACTCCTTAGAATTAAAACTTCAACTCCACACCCCAACAAATCAACGCAGAACTCCAAAGACAACCCAGGAAAAGTGATTTTGAGACAAAAACCCTCCTACTTCCCCAAAGTCAAAACTTTAGGCCCAATCCAAAGAAATCAACACTACAAGACCACTGAGAAACCATAAAAACACGATTTTGATACCGCACCACTTTTAGAAGCCGATTATAAGACTCATAACAGAGAAAAAAGCAATTTTTTCAAACTAAAAACTCTAATCTGCCTCCAAAACCAAAGCGTCAAACACATGCAACAACCGGAAGCCTCAATTACAACAAATTTCACATGAAATTCGAAAACATAAAAAAACAAAAACAAAATCAGGACAGAAAATCACCGGATTTACAGATACAAACGGTACGTACATCAAATTAATCACAGAATTTCAGAGAGGATTGACCAAATTACCTTGAAAGGAGAGAAAATTGCTGCTCTACCATTATCATTTAGAGAGAGAGAATGGTACTTCGACTTCGGCAAATCCGAAAGCCGCTCTCCTCAACGGTGGGGAGGAGAGACTGACGGCGTTAAAAAGGACTTAACGGCGGTCTCGCAAAGTCGGTCATTATCTCTTGGAAAGTGGATCGTAGAATACGACTCTGTTGCTTGGGGGAAAAGCAAAGCCGTGATGTCGCTATCTTACGACACGTCTAGTGATCCAACGGTTGATCTGATCGTCCCAGACTTTTTTATGCGACAAGATTTGCCCACTATCTACGTGGCAGGTCGTGATTGGGTACACAGCCGTTGAGGAAGTTTCTGCGTTGGATGGGATAGCTGAAAGGGACTCCGGAACTTGCCAGTGCTATTTTTGTTACTTTTACTACCCTTTGTTATTTATATTGTCCCCCAGTATTTTGTCGTTTTGCCTACTCGAGTTTGTCCCCACGCATAATTAAAGAGATTGACGATTTTACATTGTACAATGAATTCTAGGTACGAGTTCTCATTTTCTGGGTTTAGATCCTGCCACGTGTAGTGATCTCCTGAAATGAGAGTACCGCCATTGATTGGTACATCTAGGTAGTCCGAAGATATTATTATACAGGAGACCATCGGCAGTCCATTCTAAGACTTTAAATGAGTGAGAGAGATTGATTATAGAGAGGGTTTGAGGAGGCCACTTCTTCTTCACGATAATCTCTTCTTCTTCTTTTTTGTAGACGTAAGCTGTGTTTGGTTGAATCACGGAATCTCTACGTCTTTATCGATTTTAACTGTAAAATCTCTAATCACTCTAAAATCTGATGGAGGTCGTAGTTTTGAGTCACCACTTTTGTCTTTGAATGGAAATTACATGCAATAGAGAAGAATTTGGACCGCAGAAGTTTAAGTGATTAGATGAAAGGTGTTAAGAAATGTCCAAGCAGTTAATCACAAACAACTCACATCTCATGGTTGTAATTTTGAGTCATTGCTTTTGCCTTTGGACAGGGATTAGATGTGGGATTGTGTATGAATGTGAGAATGTATGAGTAATTTGCTTTGTAATTCTTTGCTTGTATCCAAAAAGAAAGAAAAAACTTATAAAAAAAATAGTTGATCTACAAATATCATATTTGCTTGATTAGCAAAAACTCTCATGAGCCAGCAACACATTCTCTTGAATCCGTGACCCCAAGATCACATGACCACAACTTTACCGTTACACCAAAGCTGCCCTTCAACAACTCTCTGGATTGCACTGTATAAAAGATTTTAGGGTTGTTTCACACAAACATCCTTGCCTTTGGAGTGACAAAGTTTTCTTACTTTTGTATGTGTTTGTCATGGGGTTGTTAAGATGGAGGCAATGTTATGTCGCTATCTTGACTAGCTAAAGGAACCCTGCATAAGAACAAGATGAATAAAGATGTGAGAAAGACGGAGCAACGTGTAAAAGGAACGGTCGGTGGAGACTCTGGAGAATGTGGAATCCTCACTTTCTCTTTTGGAAATGGAGTTGGACCATTCTTTCCTAAGAAATGCTTTACATAATATCTGCAGAATAAGATTCAGACTGCTTGGCAGACACACAGGTCATGGTTGTGACTAACTAAGCCATTGCGGTTTTGACTTCCCTAAGTTTTTACGAAAATGATCAAGGGCAGAATTTTGAAGGGGAACCTAGATGCAACAGTAAAAGTTGTTGTCATGTAACTTTGAGGTCATTGGTTCAAGGCGTGAAAATAGTCTTCTACAAAATGCATGGTAAGGCTGCGTACTATAGGTCCTTGTGGTCCACCCCTTCTCCAAACCCTACATAGGTGGGAGCTTTGTGCACCGAGTTGCCCTTTTTATGAAGGGCAGCAGTTTGCCGTAAAGAACTGGAATATGCTTGGTAGCAAATTCTGATTACAACTTTGTACCTTGTACAAGGCATTTAGGAGACTATGAGTGAAATTTACTTTATAATTCTTTGTTTCTAGAGGAGATGACGACGATGATAAAAGATTACAAAAGAATGCTAAATTGACTCCTTCATCTCATTGCTCTGGATATAGATGTCTTATGGATTAAAAAGCACGCAATCTCTCTCTCTCTCTCCTATAGACCCTCATGACTCACCAAGACTTCCATTCAATTTAAGAACTCTCTTTTATACCAATTTCATAAGAGAAAGTTGTCATTCCAGAAAACTAACAAGTGGGTCCCACTCATCAAAAGGTTTGTGATTTGAGACATTTTCCACAACAATCTCTATCTTGGCTCAACCAAAAATCCAATAGATAGTCTTCCTTATGGCACCTTTAACCTAAGGTACTCTACCTATCTTCAACAACCAATAAAGTTAAGTAAGTCCAAGCAATGCTTGAACTTTTTTGTAAGAACAAACTTCATGAGCATGTCTACCACATTCTCCTTTGTATGAATCTTCCTAAGAAGTACCTCTTCTGTAAAAACTCACTCTCATATCTTGTGATGCTTCACATATGTGCCTAGTCCTTGCATTGTATTCTTGATTCTTAGCCAAATAAATGTCACAATGCAAATGAATACCTTCATGTTTCAACTCAAGTCGAGTCACCAACCCATTCAATCACAAAATTTCTTTCCATACTTATGTGGCTACCATGTATTCTGCTTCTATTGATGATAATGCTACTATAAACTGCAACAAACATGTATCCACCAAATAGGCCCTTCATCTAGTGTAAATACAACTTGTAGTGGATCTTTGCCATCCAAGTCTCTTACATAATATGCACATATATTTCTAAGTATAGTCCTCGGCAACTATTGTCTTTCAAACGTAATGTTATAATCCTTAGTAACTCTCAAGTACCTTATTGTCTATTTTTATTGTATTTTAGTGCTCCTTTTCTGGATTAGTCATATATCATACTAATAGTATGTGAAATGTCAAGTCTTGTGCGTACCATTGCATACATTACACGACTTGCCAAATTTGCATATGGTACTCAAGACATATACTCAACCTCATCATTTGTAGTTGGACATAACTTAGTTGACAATTTAAAATGACTCACTAAAAGAGTGTTTACCGATTTGGCATCATTCATCTTAAACTTTTCTAGCACCTTCTCGATATACTTCTTTTGAAAAGTCACGACTTTTTTGTAATCTTATTCCTGAGTATCTCCATCCTGATGATCCTCTTTGTGTCATCTAGATCCTTCCTATCAAATTTCTTGCTCAACAAGGACTTTAAAAGGTCTACTTCAAACCTCTCCTTTGCAGCAATCAGTATGTCATTGATACATAACCATAACAGAACATAAGAACCATTCGCAAGAACCTTAAAGTAAACACAACAACTACACTCACAATGGCTATAGCTGATTTAGACCATATAGGACTTAAGGCACTTGTACCATTGCCTTGAACATTACTTCAAGTGGTAACTTTTGAATTTATACACATGGTTCTCCTTCCTAAGTACTTTAAATCCTTTTGGTTGCTTTATGTAAATCTCTTCCTCCAAATTCCCGTGAAGAAATATCAACTTTACATTAAATTGATCAAGTTTTATATCAAACTCTGCCACCATAATTAATAGCACTCTTATGGAAGTATGCTTTAAAGTTGGCGAGAAGATCTCATTGTAACAACTCCCTCCTTTGGTGAATACCCTTTCGCAACTAATCTTGCCTTAAAAATTTTACCTTATTTTTCTATCAATTTATCATTTTTTCTTAACAACCACTTGCAACTTATAACTTTCTTTCCTTTTGGGTAGTTCAACCAGCTCTCAAGTTCCGTTATTCAAAAATGTCTCAATATCTTCCTTTTGTAGCCATTATCAACTCATCCCTATCCTTGTATGATATAACATCCTAAAAAGAAGATGAATCTTAATTGCTAAAAACTAAAGTAAAAGAAAGCATTTCTTTGAAACCATACCACTCTGAAGCTTTGATAGTGAGCTTGGGTTTACTTTTGATCATGTTCTGTTGCACCTATTGTTGCCGAATGTCTTGGCCAAATGAGTTTTTTTTTGTTGCTGTTTCTAGCTCCCCTTTAATCGAAAGTTTCTCACCATTACCAACTATCTCTAACTTGTCTTCACCTCACTTTATCTCCTTAACCATTGGGAATTCATCAAATATGATATTCCAATTGATAATAACTTTTAGGTCCCACACTGTGTAGCCTTTCACTCACCTCTCACAACAAGCAATATGTACTTTTCTCCACTTAGTGTTTAGTTTATACCGTTGGCCACTCTACACATGAACATAGGTAGGACATCAAAAGATCCTTAACATAGAGTAGTTAATCTCTCTTCCTATCCACACTTCTTCTTCCAATTTACAATTAAGTGTCTTAGATGGTGATCTATTGACAAATAACATACCATGTTAACTGCTTCAGCATAGAAACTTTACAACGACCCTCCATGTAATCTCATGCATCTTGATCTCTCTAAGAGAGTTATATTTATACACTCTGCAACTTTGTTTTGTTGTAGAGTTATTAGAGTTGTAAAGTGTCCAATGATACCTTCATTCTTGCATAATTCTATGAATTATTTCTCCTTGTACTCTATGCCATCATCTAACCTAAGACACTATATACTTTTCCCAATATGCTCTTCTACTTTTGCCTTACTCTATTTGAACTTAGTGAAACCTCATATTTTTCCTTTATAAAGTAGACCCTGACTTCCTTAGAGAAGTCATCAATGAAACTTATAAAATCCCCAGCTACTTCGCGTGATGATGCTAGCAAAGGTCCCAGACATCCAGGTATAAATAGTTAAGAATACCATTGTTTTTTATGAATTATAACTTCAAACCTTAGCCTATACCATTTCACATACAAACAGTACTTGTAGAAGTCTAGCTTACATGAATTTATTTTCTTCAATAACTTTTTTTTTTGAAGTTCTCTCATGCTCACTTGTATGCCTCAACTGCATATGACACAGATTTGTGTCGTTTGTGCAAGAAGCAGCAAGTGGTGAGAAAGTGGCTATACCCTACAATTATACTCCTCATAATCTTATACAAATTCTCAACTTTTTACTCCTTCATTAAAACCATAGCCCTTTTAGTCACTTTTAGAACTGCGATTTAATTGGATTTGTTGAGTAAGTCATAGTGTCGGTGAGTGGTTGTGATTTAATCGGAGCCTCTTATCTGAAGGATGTGTTGATAAAAAGGACAGGGTTCACAAAACTGCGGCCAAGATCAAGAGGCCTTGCCTAAATGAACCGCCTAGATCATGTAGTCCAGAAGCTTTTCCTTTCCCGCATAAAAAGAGTGGTTTAGGTCGCTCAAAAGTCTCAAATTGCATATTTCTCATCGCTCGTAGGATTGTCGACTGAATTTGTAGCGGGAAAATTTTGAAAGTCTGAAGCTAGAAATGGGGAAGGAAACGCAGCTCTGGGATGATTCAGCTCTAATGAACGCCTTCGACGAAGCAATGAACAAATACAAGGTTCGGTTTCATTCTCAACCTCGTTTTCTCATTTTCTTCTTCTTTTCCCTCTTAAATATTTCTGCAAATTGATTCAAGCCAGCAATCCTTCTTTTGGTGTTCTGGGTTTTGGTTGAAGAAGTCATACTGAATTTTTATTGGAATTCTTTGAAGATTATGGTTTGTGGTCTGTTACCCATGTTCTTAACTTATGGGGCTGTTTGGAATTAGCAATGGCAGCCTCGGGATATAAATAAGATTATTCAAAAATAGATAAAATAGCCCCAAAACCTCTATTCTTTGAAGATTATGGTTTTTGGTCTGCTGCCCGTGTTCGTAACTTATGGGGCTGTGTGCCATCTTAATGATAAAAGAGGATAAATTTATCCATGGATGTTGATCCTATCTCTTGCTATTCGCAGCCTTGAAAAATGAATAGTATCGGCCAAACATCAATAAAATAGCCCCAAAACCTGAATACTTTGATGATTATGGCTTGTGGTCTATTAACCATGTTCATAACTTATGGGGCTGTATGGCGTTGGAATCACAAACAGCGGATAAAACTCATCCATGGATATTGATCCTATGATTTGAGTATTGGGAGCCTTGAAACATGAATTAGGTTATTCAAACATCTGTAAAATAGCTCAAATTCCTTGTACTAATGGTTTTTTAATAATTATTTTATATTTTAAAGCTGCAGATAGGACTGGATGAAAACTAGCCTGAATAGTGCAGTTCATGGATTGTTATTCTTGTGTTAAGCAGCTCCACATGGAAATAGAGAACTTTGATAAGAACAAAAGAGATAATGATGAAAATGGGATGAGTTAAATTTTGCAGAGCACAAAAAAGCAAAAATAAAGCACAAAATAAACTACCTAACCCCACTACATTGCTACCGTTGCAGTTAAAGGATGATTAGTGCCCCCAACTAGGACATGAACAATCACTTTTCTGAGTTTTAGTTGAAGAGTTTGAACTATCATGCTTTATTAGGAGATAGTTGTCTGCAGAGCGGTGACATGAATTGCTCCGCTACATAATATACGGATGACCAAATTGCTTGTTTTCATGTTATAGTTTGAACATTTTTTCCTTCAGCTTTTTATGACATTTTTGTAACCCTTATCAATGCGAAGTGACATTTAATTTAGTTCCAGGCAATGCATCGTACAAGGTATCAGGGTGATCCTGCTGAAGAAGAAAAGCTTGTTCCTAGCACTGATGATAATGGGGCTGCTACAGCCACTATGAATGACGATACTGGGTGAGTTAGTGTACTTTAAAATTTCTGCCTAGTACATAGGTTTATCATGCTTGAAGATATTGTGATCCTATCACAAGGTTGTGGACTTTTGTAGCTCTAGTATCATTGTCATGCTTGATGATATTGTGATCCTGTATCATGAAGTTGTGGATTATGTTACTCTCTCTCACATAAGACTGTATTATAGCAACTAGTTCTCAATATCAAAGTCATTACTAATTAGTTGAACCATGACTAGCCTCTATTGATCTATCAGTCTCACTTTAATCAGTAGAAAAGGAAGCTATCAAATATATGAAATAATATAGAGGTAAGCATCTTTCTGAAAGATAGGTCCTTTAGAGTTGGAAAATTATGACTCCAAAGTCTTATTGAAAGGTTTTAGAGCATTTACAGTCAATATATGGTCTATAAAGAAAGTTGTTGAGTGGTTCTGTAATCACTATGGAATTGCTGCAGTCCCTTTGAGATGACACCAGATCTTTGGTCTTGATCTCCTTTTGTCGACGTATCTGCTGAAGATCTTTTCCAATTTGTACTTAATTCTCGAAGTTGTGGATAGAATATAGTGGAATAGTTTTCATTTTTGAATGACTTGATCTTTACTGCACCAAATTCTTTAGACAGATATTACAACTTTGTAACCTCTTGCCATGTGATGGCATGTGGTGGAACAGCTTTCATTTTTAGAAGTTATATTTTCTACTTTCAGCCGACTCCTAATTGGGATAAGGTCTTGATGATGATGATGATGATGATGACATTTCCTAATTTCACCCTGCATATGTGGGAGCTTTGTGCACTGGGCTGCCCTTTCTTTTATATTTTCCACTTTCAGGTTATTGTTTTTATAATCTTAATAATTTGCTATCTAGATTTTATGGATGAACTAATACCTTTTTTTCCTGCTCCTTTGCTCAGAAACATGGAGCAGAAGAATAACAGCAATATTGCATCAGACTGTACGAAACAGACATGCATATCCTGTAACAGTAGAGGAGAAGCAACCGAACTTCTACCAACTCAAGAAAACTCTCTTGGTGCAGAATTATGTGACTCGGAACATTATGTGCATTCCTCCATTGGTCCATCCACTCAAGAAACTTCTGAAAACCATAAGAATTTACAATCTACTGAGTATAATAAATTATTAAACCAGTATTATGAGCTTGAGGAGCAGAGGCAAAAGGTTCTACTGCAATTGAATCAAGTCAGTAATGGCAATTACCAAAATCATGAAATTTCTGGTTTTGGTTCTGCTTCTAATGTACCATGGAATGCCTGTTATTCTACTTCCCAGACACATCAAGACCTTTCATATCGTGCCTCATGCACTGGACCTTATTCTACTTGTTGTCCTTATTCTTGCACTTGTTTCTCTGTCCCATGGACTTCAGTACCTTGTTGTGGCTTGGGTGGTCAATACTGTTCTACAAGTGGCAATCCTGCTATTCCCGTGCCCCCTACAGAGATGGTGAACAGTTCCTCTCTTTCAGATGACAATATTGTGAAAACAGCAATGGGAGCGGTACAGAAAGCAATGTCTTCCATGAAGGCAAAAACTTCGTCTTCCAGTAGTTGTGAAGGTGAGCTGAGGTTATCTAACAAATAGTGATTGACTTTTACGATCATGCTAATATCCTGTTTCTTCTGTGCCTTTACCCTGTCTTTCTTGTACATCTGTTGCATTTGTGTTCTAGCCTCAGCTTGCTTAGGGTAAAGTGTCTTACAGCATTTCTGTGTGTGCGTATGCGCATGTGGGTGCGTGGGTGCATGCATGCATGTGTGTGTGTCCATGATTGTTTAACAATATGTAGACAAGGGGGCGTGAAGCAAACCTGTTTGTGTCCATGTATTGTTTAACAATATGTAGACAAGGGGGGCATGAACCAAAAAAACACCAACCCACTTGTCCAATGATTTGTGGTTTCTTCCATTTGAGTTTTCATATATCTAGAAGATGTGCTAATATGTATTAATCATGAATTTCATGTTATTCTGGAATATGTTATCTTGAGAGTGAAATTTCATAACTTCGATTAATGATTAATTTTCCCTAATTGTGCAGAAAACCAAAAAGGAAACGAGAGTGCAGGTATTCTGGAATGCCAGCCTTCGAAAGCTCTCTGTCAAGAAACTGACCTTACTGTTGTACTAAATGCCTGGTATTCTGCTGGTTTCTACACGGGCAAGTAAGGCTTCTTTCACATATGAACCCAAAGATGATATTATAATATTACTCATTTTTCTGAGACTTCATTCTGTGTGCGTGCGTGCATGCACATACATACGTATGCAACAATTTTATCCATGTGAGGCGAAGATTATTTGAAAAAAAAAAAGGCCATAAAGTAAACTGACTTTATTTAAAGAGAAAAGCATCACACATTGTGAACTAAGTGGTTTGCCGCAGAGACCCCTTTATTATACATTATTTCACAGTGGTCTAAACTACTGAAAATATGAATAGAGCTTGCTAATTATTGGTTAATTAGCCTTTTAACGATATAAAAAGCTGCTTTTTTCTTTATTTTGCAGGTATCTCATGGAACAGTCCACCATGAAGCGCCAACCTTAGCTTCTTTCAATCATCAAAAGCAGCATTTCGTTAACAGCAAGTTTTACCTGCTTTGGTCGTGGGCCCATTGATCAGATGACAAAAATGATACTTTGTGATGCAAGAGTATATTTCAAGATTCCATTGAGTCTTATTGAATCACTAGAACTGCTGTTATTGTAATCATTTAGTCTCTGCTGCAGCCATCTTTCCCATTTGGTTCTGGTTTTGATTGATGAGAATATATCTGTCAGTTCCTTTTCAAGCTTCTACCCTCATGGATAATGTTTATTGTATATTTGCATAAACGATTCTAGTTTATTTATGCAACTATTAGATGCGCAATCCTTTTTTCTGGAGAACGATTAATTGGGTTAGCTTATGGAACTAGGAGAAGGCTAGTCATCCCATTATTCACTGAGGAAAAGATCCTTTGCAAGATTATTCGAATTTGTCCTTCCCAATCTGTTGCAGGCATGTAAATGTTTGGAATAACATTACTGCAAGCAAGTAGTTAACCGGAAGACCTTTTGCGTTTGGTCTACCCTCTATATTTTTCCAAAGAAGGCAAGAACAAGTAGGCAGCGCTTGTAGTGATGATTTGCACATTCATGGGTTTGGCAGTACGATTGATAGGCGATCTCCCAAGTATTCCTGTTTGATGGTTCCAATCCTTAGAATGGTGGTTTGAAAGTGACTGGTTGGAGAATTTGGTAATAACAGTGGGCATCTCCACACAAGTCAGATCATTAGAATTGCTTGATACAGGGGCTAACTTCTCATTCAGCCCTGCTACAAGGTGACCCTGTTCTCTGAACTTCATACATTTGCAGGCTCCTGCCAGACAAGCTCCGCGTAGGATCTAATTGGCGCATTGTTTCATGTGTCCCTGATCAGGCGATAATAGACCATTGATCAATGAAGCCTCTTTTAGGGTCTGCCAACAGAATGGTAGACTACTGCTATCGCAGATGGGGTACCAGTTTAGCATGGGACCGGAACAATATGGGTCGCCTCTTGATGGTGGTCTAGATTATACATGCAGCCACCTATGTGGATCTTTGCAGCATAAGACAGACACTCCCGGTTGTTCCATCTTTCTCACAACTGTCGAATCCGTTCATTGCAAACCTTAAACCATGACGGACTGAGCTGGGTGACCCGCCTCCGAGGCTGTGTATGTGTCTAACTTAGAAAAGAAGAAGGGTAAACTAAATCTGATCATCTACAGCTTCAAATGAGAGAGACCAAACTGCGTTTCCAGGCTCACAGCTCAAAGCCAATCCAAGACATCCAATTTAGGTAGCAGGCAACTAAAAGAGCTTTTATTATTGCAAAAGAATGTTAGGAACACTATATACTAATTCAAATTACACAGTTTTTGGATACATAAGAACCTTACATTCAATTAGTAAAGCAAGGACTTCATCAAAGTGTCTTACCCACAAATATTCAAATTCTGGCATTAGATATTCTCCTGGTCACACCCTCACTTTAGCCGCAGCTTCCTTTATTTGCTCAATTGTGAAAATGCCAAACATGTCATCATCAGTAACTGCATTGATCGCTGCAAGTGCAACATCATCAACACTAACTGGTGGTGCTAAGAGAAGATCAGAAGCTGGAAGTGAACGCAAGGGTCTCGTGAAACTATCAGTAGCTTGCAGAAATTTCTCTAATGGTTCCCCTATCAGATCGAGGGGGATCTCATATCCGTCCACTTTTCTTTTCCCGTATATGAAGCCCGGTCTTAGTACAACTCCTGGAAGATTCAGATTCAGAGATGAGATGGCAGGTTATAACAAGTAGAAGGCAGAACAAGCATATCAATGTGACAATCATGTAAATTTAGAACTACCTGAGTTTGGATATTTCGAGAGGACCTCTGATTCTGCTTTCCTCTTTCCAGTGAAGTATCCCGAAGAAAGTAGAAAAGAAGGCAGATTGTAATCATGAACAGAAATCAAGATAAACTTGGGAACTCCTGTATTGGAAATAAAAATTAGTAGTACAGAAAATCAATGACGAAAACAGTTGAACTGAAAATTCATCAATTATTGCCAAGTTACAAATTGGAAGGCAAACTGATCCATACTGGATGAAAACTAAAATATGCACAAGCGAGAATCTTTCACCAGGTCCTTTTACTGGATGAAAATCGTCAATGTAATTATTCAAGACCGAGATATGTAATGCATAAAATCTACCTCATCAGGAGCAGCAAGTGACTCATCTCATGTCTGAAGAATAGCCACCCAACAACACTCTTTCAGCCAATTCATACTTTGCCTCAGTGAGAGGTGCCTAGCCATGAATCAGCTTAAGAGTTCTAAGTAGAAGAAACAGCATTTATAAGTGCCAGATGACTATGTAGAAGCCAATGTCCAGCGTTGGTCAATGGCTTCTAGACATAGGTTTGCAATATCTTTTGTCAAATAACTTACGGATGAGAGAGGGATGGAAAATCTCCAATCTCCTGAACAGTTTATGAAGGATAAGAAATCCGAAACCGCCACCCCAAAGCCACCCAAGAGACTTGGCCCTTAACACCATGTAAACCTATTAACTGTGCTGCAAAACAACTTTGTATGTTTTCAAATGATGAAATACATTTGAGAAGTAGAGAATTAGAGGACTCGCCTACTCATTAGCAAGTATAAAGTACTGTCATGCAGGTTAAATACCTAAATCTGAGATCTCTTGCGGTAAGAGCTATTAGTTAGTTACTTAATGAATTCTTAGAAACTTGGTATGCTAAGTAAAGCTTTAGAGACCTATTGATCATAGAAAGGTTCAATATTATATTGAGAGAACTTGCTTTAAGTTCATAGTCAAGTAACAGGGGTGAGATGTGGCCAGCCCTGGATTGCAAATTTTTGAAAAATGCAAGCTAATACTGGGTTAGCACGAAAATGTTTTGAGAAACCATCAAAGACACCAGTGAAAGATAAACCCCAAATGATGATAAGAACTGCTTTCCTGAAATTTGGTCTTGATAGACTTCGGAAGTTCATTTGGGAAAATACAAGCCATTAAGAAGCTTGGGGTGTGAGCGTGCTGAAGGAACCACATCCTCGAAAAACATGCATAAGAACTGGAAAACTAACTGACTTCTTTTCTAGATAATGCTTTCTTGAAATGAATAATTTCTTCATTATATGTTTTCTGTTGTTGCAGCAGCTTTTCTATTACACTTTGTTCGGTTACTCCATTAAGAAAGGCTCGAGCAATGGGTAGTCAGTGAATTGGGCCCAAGTTAGAAATCTTACATCTGACAATGCAGTCAATATCAGAGGAGCATTACAAGTGAAATTGCTTAAAATCTGACTAGAGACTAGAGTGGCAGTGTCCATATTTTCATCCACAGTATCTCCACACAGTTAATGTAAATTTGGAGTAGTCTGTGAGGAACAATATCAGAATCAAATTCCTCCAACCTTAATAGTCTTTTATCATGTGGCATGTATAGTTCAGCACAGTTTCTACGCATAATCCAATCTTACATTAACTAACATGACATAGAAATGGAGACTTGGGTGGTCAAGAAGGCCCACTTGAATACTTGGGATCTCAGCAGAAAATTTGAAGGTCGCTTAAAGCCAGCTGGCCAATAGGCTAAAGAGAAATTAACTAGTTGAGTTCTGAGCTGAGTAGGCTCGGAATAACCTAACTCTGGTAGCTGTGTCCTGACCGTCCTTCGTTTCGTGATTATAAAGGGGTGAACATGCATGAAATCATATCATCATTCAAACACGCCAATTGCTTACCAAAATCTTTTGCAGCATTTACCGCCAGAACATTAGCCTCCCCATTTATCCTCTTCATTTGCTCCTCATTGCCGACACCTCCAAGAGTTGAAATAACAGCAGTGGCACCGACAAGCAATTCATCCCACTTCGCCAAGAAAACGTCCCCTGAATAAATTACATTAGCCACAACTTCCAACAAATTTCACCCAAATCGCATAAAACATTGTTATTTGAAGTCTAAATGAAACGTGAAGAATAGAACCTGAAACCCATGTGACTTGGTTCACCCACGAATCTGTGTAAGAAGGTTGCCCTGACCTGCAAATTATCAATCTCTAACATCACAAACTCGGATGCAAACTATCGGCATTCGATGATTAGAACATTAAAACAGCTTACTGAAAAAATGATCGCTACAAAGGTTCTAAATACTGCAATTGAGTCCAAACCTGCTTAGGCTGACAACCTGAATCCCCTTTGAGACTGCAGCCTTGCATATTGCAGAACCTACAAAACCATTTCCACCCAAAACAAGAACCTGCCACGCAGAAGTAAAGCCAAATGGTGAATTGTGTTACATCATCGGGATATATTTGGATGAAAACCCAACAAATTCCCATCTGGATCTTTATCAAACAAAATCTAGAACACTCCAATCCACAAATTGTTGAAGAAAAAAGTAGTTTGATGGAAGTCCGTGCTTGGAGCTCAGACCCTTTGAGTCTTCACATCAGCAACAACATCAATTGGGGTAGGAAAGTCTTCTCTTACATCAGCTGTATTACTACATCTGACTTTACTTCTGCAACATAATCTATTACAAGGAAGTCATGTCAATAAGTCAACAACAAACCCACAAAACCTCTAACATTTCTATAAAAAAACTCAGAAATTTCAGACGGAAAACTAAGAAAAATCCAACATTTAGAGCAAAAAACTTAGAAAAATTCCATCTTTGACGGAACACTCTGATAATATAAGACCAACCAAGAAATTTCAGGATAAAATGCAATAAAAAGCACAAAAATAAGAGGAGAGAATTTCGGACCGGTTTGCTTGAGTCGGAAACTTTGAGAACCAAATCGGCCGAGTCGACATCTGGGATAATTTGGAGGAACTAGAAGGAGCGGAAATCGAAGAAAATGCCGAGATTGAAGACATCATTGCTCGTTAGTCTCTGTACACACAAAAGCAGAGGTTTTTGTGGGAACTGAATGCAGGGTGGAATGACCGAGTTACGCCTTCCATTAGAAACAGAAAAATTCCCATTTTTTTCCGATTAAAAATTTCCAACTTTTTTTTTTATTTTATTTTATGGAACTAAATTTCCACTTTTGAGCGTGTAGATCAGTGCACCAAATGAATAACATGTGGAGTCCAGAGTTTGGTAATCCACGCTGTCAACTTATGTAGGCCATGCACCAAAAGATCTATGTTTGGATGATCCTAATCATTCATGTATGGGATTAGAGGATGTAGAATCATTTGCTGAGAAGATTCTTAGGTATGATCTATCTACTACGATATGGGTCATTAAGGTTTGGATTCACCAAATGTGTGCCCCTGCACTGATATGCATGCTCCACTAAAATATAAGAGATTAAGAATCTCTTGTCATAAATTAAGGAATTATATGTTCACCAATAAAAGGAAAAAAAGAAGAAATTATATGATATCTCCCTGTCTAAATCCTTGGATTTACATATAGTATGTGTGAGGCATTTGATCTAGGCTAATGCATAGAAGTATGAATGTGTCAGATAATATATCAGACAATCCGAACTGTCAATAAGTCAATAATTTATGATCTATGTAGTGGTGCTGTTGATCAAATAATTAAGATAGCAAGCAATTTTCATCCATCATATTGATTAGAGGTTTAGATTGATCTTATATATTTTATTTACCTATCCTCACCCCCCCACAACCCACCAAAACACTGGCCTTTCCACACTACAACTTTGTAAAGTAAGGGAGAATAGAAGATGCACTACTTTCTAGGGTTCGTTTAAAGCTAGCAAAATTAAAAGGGCAGCCCTTATGCATGATGCTCCCTCCTCCTATGTGGGGTCTAAGAAAGGGACAGGCTACAATGGCGTAAAGTAGGTAGTCTTACTTTGCATTTTTGCAAGAGGTTGATTTTACCCTTTTATTCGGTGACCTCAAGGTCACGTAACGACAACTTTTACTATTATGCCAACTCTCCCCATCTTTTAAAGTTAGCTAAATTGAAGTCTATACATCTCTCTCTCGAGCATGTGAATTGTCCTTTCCACTACAACTTGTACAGAAGATATGCTACTTTCTAGGGTTCATTAAAAGCTAGCTAAATTGAAGTACATAAATGGACGTCTATGTGTCCTCTCTCTCTCTCTTGAAGTCATGTATTTTCCCACGCCACCCCCCCCCCCCCCCCCCCCTCTCTCTCTCCTTCGGTCACCCTTTTGCATCTTTCTCTTTCATATAATTTTTCCTTAGAATGCATGCCTGCACATCCTATAAATCAACAAGCAAAAACATAAATAGCCATGAAAAGAAAATTTCTCTTGAAGAAGATGAAGCAGAGGAACAACAAAGAGCCTGTTTGTCCTTCCTCACAGTTACAGGCATGGCTAAGCAGTCTTTAATGGTCTGTTGGAAGTCCTCTGCACGTTAGATTAAATGGGCATCAAACAAGTGATCAGCCAAAGTAGTGCTATGCATTTAACCCAATTCACATTTTTAACAAACATGGCTATTAGAGCAACTAAGATGAATGGTCGTGATTTTGAACCCAAAGAAACATAGGCTAGGATAATCCATTGAGCATAAGCATGATGTTTAGTGTGTAGGTAATCTACTGGGGAGCAAATAAGATTAATGGGCTAGACCTTCTAAAAATCATGCCTGTCCACATATTAAGGAGAGTGTCTGTCTACACTCTTTAGAACAATATGTCACGGCCCCAAGTACTCCTTAACCTCGCAACTGTGCGGCACTCGTGCTACCTTAGCTCCGACTTTGCCTAACCACGGTTCTAGTTTGACCTCTTAGTGTCTAGGATTCTTAGCCACACCAAAAGTAGAGGAGATACTCAAAGATTTCTCTCTTATAATTCTCTCACTACAGCAAGCTATTATGTATCCTACGTGCGAGGGAGTTTTTGAGATTAGAGAGCACTATGTCATAGGGTAGTAGTTTCACCTGTACTAAACCTGTGCGGCGGCACTTGTGGGTAACTCCTTTGTAAAGAACAAGTCAGTCTTTTACTCCCAACTCTCACTTACTAGGACTACACTCACTCACCCTTTAGAGTAATGAGAAAACTCAAGAATGAGACTTAAATAGAATCTATTATTCTTCACTTCAGTAATCTGATTACAAATGAGAAGCTCACTTCTATTTATACTTGCCCTCCTTCATCCACCTCCTCAATGGATAGTTAAGATTAATATATATGTCAACCATCTAATCATTGAGGATTACTCTAGAACTTTCTCTACAAATCTCCACATAAATATCTAAGCTTTCCTCTTTCTAGATATTAAGAAAACTTCCAAAAACTAGGCCTTCTAGAATTAGGCATTGATGCATAGACCAATGAACACAGGCCTAATTCATTCAGGTCAAATCCGCTCACTGCAAAGGCCTTTCTTAGAGTCTAGCCTGTAGGTCTTGGTCATGGGCCTTGCAATGCAAGTCCATGACAGCTAGGACTTCGCCACACCAAAGCAGAGAAGGAGACACTCAAAGAATGGTCTCTCACTACTCTCTCACCAGAGCATGCTACATCTGAAGTCTTCTAAAGTGTCCTATGTGCGAGGGACAGAGAGCCCTATATCAAAGAGTTCTATAGAATTCTTTGAGATGAATACGAGGGAGACTTCTTTAGAGTACTTGTATGCTTCCTCTCTCTTGTGGTTGCCTAAGTGTCTTAGGTGCAAGGGTGTGCAAGCTAACAGCTTGGGTAAGGCTGACTCGAGGCTAAGGGAGAGGCGTAGCATGGGTACCACACGGTTAAGAGGCTGTTTAACAGCTTGGGTTAGGCTGATTCGAGTCCCTTAGCATGGGTATCACACTGTTAAGAGTCTGTTTAACAGCTTGGGTCAGGCTGGCTCGAGGCTAAGGGAGAGGCTTAGGACGGGTGCCGCACGGTTAAGAGGCTAAACAGTGACAAATAGCTTGCCAATACAATGGCACAAGAAAGGACTCTCCTATGCAAGGTCAGAAGTTCAAGTTAAGCTTATGGGTGTGAATGGGTGCTTGTATGTTTGGTTTGGGGTCATTGGCCAAACAATCGCATGGTAGGCCATGCTATGGATGACTCATGCACCATAATTCGAACCTAGGCTATTATTCTAGCCTTTGATTTATGGCCTCTAAATGAACGGTCAGAAAAGAAAACCGCAACAACTTACATTCATCAGCAAAACTACCACATAGAGAAGGCTTATAATCACCGGACGGTCCAAAACTTTTTATATGTAACTCATCTACTGTGTCATCTCCTATTCGAATGGTTTGGATCATTATTAAATGTCGGCTGAGCTGCTAGGATGATCACAGATAATGAACGGTTGAGATGATCTAAAGATGGACCACTTGTACTTTCAGCCACGTCCCAAGATGTACTCTTATATAAGTGGAGTGCTACCATATGGCGTGACCGCACGGCTCTTACAGTGTTGTGACACCACTTTCCTATGCCGGGCCAGTGGGTCTCCCTTTAGATGGATTCCACCTGTTCACCTGATTCGTCGGACTTAATCATCCAATTCAACGGCCAGAAACCAACATAGGGGATGTCTTGGAGAACCATCTAATCTTATCAACACACAAGATATCTCGGACTTAAATCAAATGGAACGGTCCAGATACATACTATAAGTGTTTAAAAATTAGATGAACGGCCAAGATCAACTAAAGATGGGCCCCTCTAGGATAAGCAGGCTTTTGTAACCAGCTATGTGGTCGCGCCGTCTGGGAGTATTCCTCATTGTTCTGTTCGCTTTCCCTTCCGCTTCCCGTGCGAGTCTCCTCTCGTTATCCTCGCTTGCTGTTATCCCAAATTTCTTTAACTTCAGATTCCTGGGTTTTGCAAGCAACATCCCTCTACCCCGCACCTCCCTTGCCCCCTCTCTATAGGGAGGCAATGAAAGGCAGAGAAGAAAAAGGAAACCATTTGATGGAGGTAAGTCTCCATTAATTTCTTGAAATCTCTTCACGGGTATGTAATATGGGGATTATTGTTGCAGCCCCAGTTCATTTTTTTTTGCTAGTTTCGCCTTCTGATTTACTTGGGACAGCACAATCATCTGTTTTTTTTTTTTTTATGTTTTGGATGTGAAAAATGTAGTTTTTTTGTGACTGCTTGCATTGTTTGATCTGAAAGTCGAAACTTTCGCACTATTAACATCTTCCTTTTATAGTTGTTGAAGATTTGTTTTGTTTTGTTTTTTTTTTGTGTGCATCCCATTTGTTTATTTGGATGGAGATTGACCCCAATGCTTGGGGTGATTATCGAGTTCTGGAAAATTGTGAAAAATGTAACTTTTTGTTGATTGTTTGCAGTTTTTCGTTTGAAAGTTGGAGCTTTTTCAGTATTAGCGTCTTCTGTTTATAGGTTTTGATTATTTGATCGTCTTCATGTGAACCATTTGTTTTATTTGGATGGGAATTAACTCTAATCCTTGGGAGGATTTATGGGGTTTGTGGAAATTTCGGCCTTGTTGCTTCTAAATGTGGGGCAGATTTGTCTATGGGTTCGTTGGTCTAGTTTATGGTCTCAGTTGCCAGTTAGTACGCAATATATGGTGGGCTTAGATACTTTTCCTGTTGGGGCTGTTAGGCAGGGGTATGACAATCCATAAATAGAGGTATCCATGGATAATGATCTTAATCCTAACATGGATAAATTTATCCAAACTTACAAACACCCCTAACATCATTGGGATGTTTGTTCCTACATGATTTTATTTATGTTCAAGGGCCGCCAATACCAGGAGATAATATCACTATTCATGGAGAATTTTATCAACTTGTAGTTATACCCCTGCCAAATAGCTAAGTCTTTCTATAGAATTGGTCATGCGTAGGTTTATGATGGTGTCCAATCCCGTGGAGTCCAATTCTTAGGACAGGGTCCAGAGGGCCTTACAAATTTGATGATTCTTGTGGTTGAATTTTGTGACTGGCATTTCTACGTTCTGTGACTTGCAAAGCAGATAATGCTTGGTAATCATGAAGTTATCCATATATGGGTGCCTTGGACTCAGTAAGTTATTTATGTAGCTGCCTTGAACCCCATAAATTAAGATGTTCTTGTTGTTCACAATTTTACTTTTATTTCTGCTGTAAACATATGCCGAATTGGATTTATCTTAGGGTGTGATTCAAGCATAGTAAAATGCTCATGCAAAGTTGTACAATGTAATAGAAAGATGTGTTTAAGAGACCCCCATATTCTATTTTTAGTTTTGTGGAGGGCTGTGTTGACTGAGGAATAGGAATACTTTGGATCTGTTTGCTGTCTTTTTGGCATTCTTTTGAAGTGCAAGTCTGCTGAGTCTACTGACCAAGTTGGAGTTATGAAAAATCCAAACATTGGGTAGATATGGAGGCAGTAGTTTGTTGAATTAACCATGCTCTTCATCTATGTTAGTCGTCTATTTACATAAGGCCTTTGTCCGGATGGTTAAGAAGGTAGCATGGGGCTTCTAGGACGGTATGACTTGTTAGTCATTTACTTCAGATGAAACTTTAAGACATTTTCCTTCTCAGAACTGTAAAATTTGCAAATTGTCCTTGTTTAGAATTACTTCTGGCGGTTTTGTTTGGGCATCAAATGCTGCTGATAGTGTGGAATGTTTTGGACCTTGTGATGATTAGAGGCTAAAAGAATACTCATCTGCATATGGACTGCTCATTGCTCGTCATTTGTTAATTATTATTTTGTTCTTAATAAAACTTCAAGCCTCCTATATTTGATATTTGAGATGCAGAAACAATTTGACGTGTTTCTGATCAGTTTATGTGGGTCTTTTTGTCTTTCAAGTTGAACATGCTCACTTTGTGCATCATAACTTATTTGATGTCATCCCATTTTTGAGACCCAGGCTATTCTTGTTGATAGTGGAAACCCACTATTAACTATATTACATTTGAAAGTTATCGATTCTGTTTCTTCTGTGATTCTTTATTAGTGAAATGGGGCAAGTTGTACTGTCTCTCTTTTGGATTTTATGCTTTTGACTTTTGCTTGTAGGAGCTGGGTAGATCATCTGCAATGGTTAAAAACACTTGGCTACATAAGCACATAAATGCATTGTTTTGTTGGTAAATCTCATTGAAAGAATGCAAGCAGGTTTTCCTGGTTGCTGTTGTTCTCTTGTACTTGTCTTTTTAGGGTGTGTATGGCATTCTTCGAAAACTTTTTCTATAGTTACCAATCTCAAGCCTCGGCAATTGCAAAATTTTGTGTAGTCTTTTTGTTCTTTTTGGATGTTTGCTAAACATTTGTATTATATATTTGGCAGTAATAGGGTATTCCTTTATTGAATCCTGGGTGGGCAAGCTTTTCGGGACAGG
This sequence comes from Warburgia ugandensis, assembly GCA_035236585.1. Lineage (NCBI taxonomy): Eukaryota > Viridiplantae > Streptophyta > Magnoliopsida > Canellales > Canellaceae > Warburgia > Warburgia ugandensis. The sequence continues at coordinate 2,610,989 of CP141131.1, read as the reverse complement.
ATAGGTTTTGTTTTAGTTTTCTACTGTTTTACTCATGGTCTTGCTGCAAAATATGATGTTTAAGTTAAGAGTGTTTCTTATGCTTTTTGGAATTTGAAATCTCTCCCATTTAATGTCAATACATAAAGCTCTGGCAGTCCCGTCCCACCTCTGCCATTTCCACCACCACCCTACCCACCCCACATACATCCCCCAAAATAAAAGACCCCACCAACACACAGCATGTGCTTTCTGATAGCAAAAATGTTAGTTGTCACGAGTTATACTGAAATACAGTGGTAAATCTGGAATACTTAGGGCTTTCTCATTTTTTCATTATTATAGAAGTGTTACTGTATTAGTGAAAAATCAATTTGTTGTTGCTGGTATTTTTGAAGGTTTACTCAGTCTGCAGATTCTGTTTTGGACACGCCCTATCAATATGTTTACTTCATTAAGGCCTTTCATGTGCAGAAGCCATTTGGAAGTAATGATCATCAAGACATTATTCTAATTAAGAGTTGGCCACGTGAATCTTATTCCTTCATTCCTCTTTATTAAGTACCATGGCTTCATTTAGTCCCAAAATTTTTAAATCTTTCCTCACTACTTCTATCCATGTTCTTTTGGGCCTTCCCCTTGCCCTTTTAGAACCTTCTACTTGCATTGCCTCACTCCTTCTAACTGGTGTTGTTTTCGGTCTTATTTGGACATGTCCAAACCATCCAAGTCTAATCTCCCTCATCTTATTACCTATTGGTGCAACCCCAAAATTTTCTCTAATATTTTCATTCCTAATTCTATTCTTTCTTGTCTTATCACTCATCCATCTCAACATTCTAATTTTTGCGATGCTCATTCTATGCGCATGCTGTTCCTTAACTGCCAACACTTTGATCCATAAAGCATGGCCGGCCTTATGGCCATCTTATAGAATTTTCCTTTTAGTTTGAGTGGCACCCACCGATCACACAAAACTTTAGATGCACATCTTCATTTGTTCCAACCCGCTTGAATTCTTTAGGTAACTTCCCTTTCAATCTCTCCACCCTCATGAATCATTGATTATAAGTACCGAAAGTGGTCTTTTACTGGGACTTCTTGGCTATCAATCTTAACTGGTGTTCCATTCCTACTCTCCTTGCTAAAATTGCATTCCATATATTGTCTTAGTTGAAGGGGAGCCTTGGCGCAACGGTAAAAGTTGTAGTCATGTGACCTTGAGGTCACGGGTTTAAGGTGTGGAATCAGCCTCTTGCAAAATGCAAAGTAAGGCTGCCTACTATAGGCCCTTGTGGTCTGCCCCTTCTCTGGACCCTGCATAGGTGGGAACTTTATGCACCAGGATTGCCTTTTTTTTTATATATTTTGTCTTAGTTCGGCTGATTTTAAATCCTTTAGATTTTAATGCTTCTCTCCATAACTCTAGCTTTGTGTTTACACCTTCCATTGTCTCATCAAGTGACACTATATCATTTACAAATAGCATGCACTAGGGAATCTCTTTGTGCACATGTTTTGTTAACTCATCTATAACCAATGTGAAAAGGTATGGGCTTAGTGTCGATCCTTGGTGTAATCTTACAGTAACAGGAAAATCACTGGTCTCGCTACTAGTGGTCTTGACATTTGTTATGGCTCTGTCATACATATTTTTAATTATGTCTATATATCCCTGCGAAATCCCTTTCTTGCCCAACACCCTCCATATTAAGTCTCTAGGGACTCTATCATAAGCTTTCTCTAAGTCGATAAAGACCATGTGGAGGTCTTTCTTCCTCTCCCTATATTTCTCACCCAATTGTCTTAGTAAGAAAATAGCTTTCATGGTAGACCTCACAGGCATGAAACCAAACTAATTTTTCGATATACTTGTCTCATGCCATAGCCTCTTTTCAATCACTCTTTCAAAAAGTTTCATAACATGGCTCATAAGTTTGATCCCTCAATAATTAGTGTAGCTCTGTATGTCTTGTTTATTCTTATAAATTGATACAATAGAGCTTTTCCTCCACTCATCAAGCATTTTCTTTGATTTTATAATCTTGTTAAACAACTTGGTCAACCAAATTACCCCTATATCTCTCATATGCTTCTAAACCTCTTCATCTTTTTCAAGGCCTCTTTCACTTCAGGTATTCTAATCCTACGTTTATATTTATAATATCCAATGTTATTTAGATATATAGTATTTTCAATTCCTATATTCTCAGAGCCATTGTCATTTAACAATTTTTAAAAGTATGTTTCCCACCTTTGTTTGATCTCATCATCTTTGACTAATACCTTTTGATTGTTTCTTACTTTTGCAAGTTTAAGCATATCTTTCTCACCTTTTCTTGTTCCTAGTCCTATGTAGTTAGAGGCGTGAGGTACACCGAGATGCGAAGGGGTGCGCCTAGAGCTTGGGGCGTCTAGGCGCACCCCTGAATCACAAGGCACAAAATTATGTATTTAACAATTTAAAAATAGCTAAAAATCATTAAAAAATTATCACACATGAAGATACAAGCATGGGAAAGCTCTATATGTGGATAGGAATAAGTTTTAACTAATGAATATAAAAAAAACAATTTTTTTTCCAATTTTTGTAACTGTTACTTTTGGAAAAAGATAAAAAAAAAAACCTAAAATACAAAAAAAAAAAAGATGAAAAAATTATCACACATGAAGACACAAGCATGGGAAAGCTATATATGTGTGTATAGAAATACATTTCAATGAAGAAATACCAAAAAACGAAGACTTTTTTTTATATTTCCATAACTCATTTTTTCAGAAAAATAGTAAAAAACCTAAAAACAAACTCAAATATAGAGCAAAGAAGTATAAAACTAAAATGAAATGTTTGTTTATACGTATAGAATAAGAACCCATCAAGATCTACGGAAAAAAGAAAACAAAAAACAAAAAATTTGAAAAAACGGCACTGCTTTTTACATTTTTTTTACAAAAACTATAAAAAAATGCTAACATTCGTGAATCCATACCAGAGGAATGGTCATTTTCACCTTCTTAGTAGTTTGGAATATCGAAATTAGGGTTGGAAGATGAAAAACAAAAAAAAAAATTGATGTTTATAAGTTACCGGCTAAATAGATTGTGCCTGGAGTTGGGGGCGTGCCTGAAAGTAGGCTCCAGGCGCGTGCCTAGGCGGCCACGCCTCTATTCCATTGCGACTTGCACTCTCCTAGACACACAACATCTGCCTTCCGCTTAGGTGCGCTTTTAACTACATAGTCCTAGTCTATTTTAGAGTTCATCATATTTCTTAAATTTAGCCTCACTTACTATTCTTTTAGCAGCCTTTCTCACATTCTTATATTGTTCATAGTTTTCTATCATGCTTTAAAATACATCCATTTTTCTTTAATAACTTTTTGCACTGTTTCACTCAACCACCATGTTTCTTTTACTAATTGCATTTTACCTTTAGATACTCCTAAGACATCTTTTTTCACTTTTTTAATGGACTGAGCAATATTAATCCACGTGGTGTTTACTTCTATTTCATAGTTCCAGTTTCCTTCTACTATCAACTTATTTGTTAATGAGGTTATTTTCTCTCCTTTTAAGTTCCACCACTTAGTTTTTGGATACCTATTAAGTTTATTTCCTTTCTTCCATCTTTTGATATAGATATCCATAACCATTAACCTATGCTGTAAGGTTAAACTCTCACCTTACAATCCTTACACATTGATTGCTCAGTATTCCTAAGTGGAAAAAAGTCTATTTGGCTTTTATGAAGTCCACTTTTAAAGGTTATTAAGTGTTCATTTCTCTTTTTAAAGAGTGCATTTGCAATGGCTAGGTTATATAACAAAGTAAAATCGAGGATAGTTTCCCCCATCTCATTTCGTTCACTTATACCATACCCTCTGTGTATTCTATCATATCCTTCATTTTCTTTTTCGACATGACTATTTAAGTTTGCTCCTATAAATATCCCCTCAATGTTGGGAATTTCTTGCACGACTCCCTCCATATCTTTCCAAAATTGTCTCTTGATTACATCTTCTAACTGTACTTATAGTGCGTATGCACTTATAATATTTATTATCTACTCTCCTAGAACAAGTTTTATTATTATAATTCTATCACTAATTCTTTTAACATCCACAACTTTCTCCTTTAATTCTTTATTTACCATTATTCCTACGTCATTTCTGTTATTATCTTTTCCTACATACCATAATTTATACCCATCGTTTTCTCTAGTTTTAGCCCCCTTCCACTTGGTTTCTTGGATACAAGCGATGTTGACTCTCACATGTTTCATCGTATCTACTAACTCCAAACTCTTACTTGTTAATGTCCCAATATTCCATGTGGCAATACGAATCTTATGCTCTTGAGATATCCTATTTACCATCGCCTTTCTTGACTTCCATGGCATAAACCCAAGTTCACTTTTCACTGCACCTGGGTTTTGATGTAGCACGTCGCTTCGGAAGGGATGCTCTAGCAGCCCTTGCCCATTTTTCACTACACCTGGGATCCGATGTAGCACGTTGCTTCTGGGGAAATGCCTTAGCAACCCTTGCCCATTTTTTACTGCACCTGGGATCCGATGCAGCGTGTCGTTTATGGGGAACGCCCTAGCTTGAGGGAATGACAGTTTTTGATTATGTCATGTTTGAGTTGCCATACTTTTAAGTAGCTGAAGATGATTTTCATTTCTTTGTTACAAACTAATATAAAAATGCATATTCATTTGCAAGCAAGAAAGAAATAACAAAATCATCTTCAACTTCTCCCTTGTCGGCTGATACCTGATACAAGGGTTGCCATACTTTTAAGAAGCTGGAGATGATTTTCATTTTCTCCTTACAAATTAATATACAAATGCATATTCGTTTGCAAGAAGGAAAGAAATAACAGAATTATCTTCAACTTCTCCCAGGCCGGCTGGCACCTGACACAAGACCCTCATCCTTTTTCATCCAAGCTTAGGACCGGCATTGGCAGAGTATTCAAATCTCTATTTATTTTACACGTGTGCATTGTGACCTTTTATATCATACAGAACCCTTGTAGCTGATTTAACAATCATGTGCAGTTATACTCGCTTCAGTGGAAAGTAAGAGCAGATCTGTAACACTTCCACTCTAGTCCTAATGAGCTTTTCTGATTCCTAGGTCAAGCATGCAAATTTATGATCTTGATGCATTATTGATATTGGACTAGGTCTACATCATTACTGATGGTGGAAAATATTGCTCGCGTTATTCTTGTCTTTTCAATGTTTGCCATTAATATGGGTTTCAAAACTTAGCCGAAATGGGTTTGGCCCTTGTCTCACAGCCAAGAAGTCCTAGGTTCAAATCCCCTTGCCTTTTCCCCAAAAGTAAAAGAAAACATTTCTAGTGAATATTGTTTCCTTTGTCTGTGTTTCCTTGGTCTTCTTTTGGTTACTATTTTATCAGTGTTGTGGTATACGTCAAGTGTTTAAGTGGTGATTTACTTGATTATTTGTCCAAAATGCGAGTAAGATGGTACTCCATCAACATGTGAATGGAGACTAGTCTCAGATCTGGCAGTTGTACTGTTACTTCTGTAATAATTCTGGTGAAATTTCTTGAATGAGGGCCTGGAGTGCATATTTTGTAGTTTCATTAGGAGTGAGGATATTAGTCAAAGTGTCACCAGTTTGAAAATCCATGTATTTGAAATCTTTGTGCCTTAGTAGATATGAAACGAGTAAGCTGGAAAACTGCTGTCTTGGGTACATGTGAAAAATAGCATGAGTTTATGTGTTCATATCTCAATTATAATCAGTCTAGTTCATTGCGAGTGTTTAACTGCTGGCCTTTTGGCATGTTATGGTTGATGAAGGTGTTGTCAAATATTGTATGAAAGTCACTAAGGTATTGGGTTGAAATCCAGAGATGGATTGGAGTGGGCTGCATGCTTTCTTTCTGAATACTAGCTACTGACACGTGCACATAAGCACTTGCACATCCAGGGCATGAGTGAGAGGGAGGGAGAATGGTTTTTTTATTTTTCTCGTATAAAGATATGTAGGAGAGAGATGCCATTTCTAACTGTTACATTAATAACTACCAGAGAGAGAACATAAAATAACTTAGTATAAATAACTTAAATAACTGTACGGAAAATATGGTTCAAACTATGGTATAAATGTAAATGCATGAATAGATAAATATGCTAAGGTAAAAGTTTGTTAATCCTGGTCGATCCTAGGGATTCTCCTTATATACAGTATAGATACATACATGATGGCTTGAAGTTGAATGATGCAGTCATTTTTCTCTCTAAATGTATTTTGAAGGATTATCACTTGCAGATTCTTTCTCCTTTCCTTAGGAGTAGTGATGAGATAGTGTAATATTTTAATCATATTAATATGAGAGCCTAAATGACTTACGGAAGGTCATCACTTGCAGATTCTTTTTCCTTTTCTTGGATGTTTTAATGAGAAAATTTGATCATTTAATCTTGTCACTATGAGAACCTGCGTGTGGAACAGTATGAAAATGTGGTGATGGTGTGGCTGGTTAGTATGGTGGTAATATGGTGGAATTTTTTTGCTCCAATAGCATGCTTTTATAATTGAAGGGGAGCCTTGGCACAACTGTAGAGTTGTCGTCGTGTGACCTTGAGGTCACAGGTTCAAGGCGTGGAAACAGCCTCTTGCAAAATGTAAGGTAAGGCTACGTACTATTGACCCTTGTAGTCTGCCTCTTCCCCAGATCCCGCATACGTGGGAGCTTCGTGTACCGGGGCTGCCTTAGCATGCTTTTATATTTGTTCTTGAGCTTGTTGTGATGCGTATTTGTTGTTATATCATGTTGTTCTAATCAAGATGACAATGATTTTTTCTAAAAGTTAATATTGTGTGCATGCACATGCTAAAATGTTACTTCTGATCTCTGTATGTAGATGGTGGAGAGCCAAGATGCCACTCCACCTAGTCGCTTGAGGGTGACTTGGACACCGGCAATGGATAACTGCTTCATTGAGCTTATGGTAGATGAGACCAACAAAGGTAATAAAGTTGACCAAGGTTTCAATAAGAAAGCATGGGTCAGCATGGTTATAAAGTTTAACCAAGCAATGAGTCTGCAGTTTGACAAGCAGAAGTTGAAGAATCGATACAAAACCATAAAGAATGATTACATTGCTGTCAAGGTTCTCCTTGATCAAGATGGGTTTACCTGGGATGCACAACGACGTATGGTCACAGCCAGTGATCGTGTTTGGGAAGAATATTGCAAGGTACTTTTATTTCAGTAAAAACTTTGATGCTAGATCATAAGCTTCTAGTTTTAACTTACATGTGATATATACAGACACAACCAGATGCAGCCAGATTCAGAACCAAATATATTCCTTATTATGATGAGTTGTGTACAATATTCGCAAATAAAACTATTTGTGGAAGATTCAGTTGTTCAGCTCATGATATTGCCGCTCTGCAATGTCAAGAACCCCCAACTAGATCTGGTGGAATCAAAGCTTTTCCTAATGAAGCGTCTGATACGGCGTCGGAAGATGTAAATATGGAAATATCTCCACAGAGCAGGCGTCGATCTGCCACATCACCAACCCGTCAACGTTCTGAAAAGGTACAAAGGATAGATGCTGAGGACATAGTGAAAGCCTTGAATAGGATGACAGATGCTCTATATGAATTGGTCCCGAAACGACCAAACTTGTTTCAAGCGCTGGAAGAAGTATTAGACGTAGAAGACGATCTTATCCTAGACGCATATGAGCTTCTAGAGGATCAAAGAAAGGCCAAGATCTTCTTGGAATTGCCTGTAACATATAGAAAGAAGTGGCTGCTGAATAAACTCCGTCAGCAATCATCTTAGCATGTTTTAGGAAAAAATTAGTGTTTTCTTTTCTTTTTTCAGGAGTTATGACTTGGAATGAACTCAGTTTGAGATTACTAGATGTCATCTATCTTATGATTTGAGTTTTGTACCAACAAGCTGCTAGTTTTGTAAGCTTTTCATGTGAAAACATGAATGGTTTTTGTTGATAGGCTTTTTACCTGTTACATGGTTGGGAAATTAATTTTTAGCTAAAAAACTGATGGGGGCCTGTTATTGATGGTGGAATCAAAATCTATGGTTGATACCACGATTTTCACCCTTCCTTTGAAAGGTATTCGGTGCATCTGGAGCTAACAACAATGTTTTTGACAATGAGACAACAAAAAAGGTCAGCATTTCAACAATCATCTTCCCGAAAAAAAGAAAAAGAAAAATTTCAGCTTCCAACAAGAACAATTTGGCGTAAAAGTAAGGAGTGGGAACAGTTCAGCTCAACTTGCTTGGTGGGCTTCAGTGAAGCCTCCTCTTTTCTAGACCTTTTACATACTCTGAAATGAATGGGTTCAGCAGATTCAAAACATTCACTGAGAGCAACCACCTTAAATTGGCAGAAGGACGATACACTATGCTGGATGTGCAGTAAGTCTGACCTGTCCTCTGCAAAGCACATGGAATGATTCATGAGCAAATTGATGTTCAACCAATTATCTGGTTCAAGCATCTGCAACCCACACTATATTTAGCTGGTCCCTCTCAAATAACAGTGTCCTTACATGTGAGAGTTTAAGGAGAAGTTGGAGTGGTCCCTCAAGATGCTCTCTGTTTGACTGCACTGGAAACTGTTCAACACTTGTTTTTGGAGTGTCCTATAGCAAGGGAACTATGGAATTACATGATTAGTGAGTTTGAGGTGGCATGGGTGTTTCCAAGTTCTACCATACCTGCAACAAATAAAAATAAATCACTCTGCTCTTTCTTTTCTTTCCCTTGTAGCCTCGGAGTAACCAGTTGCTCTATAAATACCCATATGAAGGCCTCCGAGAAACAACATCTCTCTCTCTCTCTCTCTCCTATTGAAATTCTGAGTAAACCACAAAGAGCAAAGTATTGAACAGCAACAATGAAGGTGGATAGCTGAATTGTACTTGTGGAAGTAGTGAAAATTCAAATTTTATTACATGGTTTATAGAACTCATACTGAGTATATTTTATTTCATCATTTAGCTGTTATACGTGACTAGTTCTGAGTTTCAACTTCTATTACATTGGTGGGTGCATGCCATGGATCTAAACTGAGCAGCCGTCGCTAGTGACTCAATTCCAGTGGAAACTAAGGCATGCGGAGGGTATAAATGGTGGCATATAGCAGTTACTGCCCAATGGTCCTTGGTGCCAACTTTCTCTTGTATGTGGTAGAAAAATGTGGAATGCAGGCAAGAACAATACATGTACGTGTAGAAGGAAAAGAGACTAAAAAAAAGGACAGCCCCTGTGCACAAAGCTCCCACCTATGCGATGTCCAGGGAAGGGACAGATTACAAGGGATCCAAAAGATCTACCAAAAGGAAAAGATCCTCTGGTAGAAAAATGTGCACTGCAGACGGTACAGCTAGAAGGAAAACTACATCGACCCGGTAATTATCTCCACTGCAAAAAATGAAGGCTCTGTCAGGAAGTGAGGTGATCCATTTCAAGCAAGTATTTAGCAAATTGTAAGGCGGACATCCTTTCTAGGAGATTGTTATTTGGAATGATTTGAGAGTTAGATCCATCGATTCGGGCTGTTGATCTTCCCATTCTCTGTTTAGCTAGTTTGTAAACCTTGTAATTGCTCTTTGACTGGGGTAGATCTTCTGGATTTATCTCATTATCATCACAACCCGATCCCAATTACAGGTCGGCAAAATGAATTTTGTTCCTTCATTTTCCTCTATAAAGTGTCATTGCTCATTTAGTTCAAAAGTTTTAAAATCTTTTCTCACCACTTCTATCTATATTCGTTGTGCCCTTCCTCTTACCTTTTTAGAAACTTTAACTTAGAGAGTCTCACTCCTTTTAACCGGTGCTGTTTTCAATCTCTGTTAGACGGCCCAAACCATTGACGTCTAATTTCCTTCGTCTTCTCGATCTATCTATAACGCTCAACTCAAAAAATTTAGAAAAGAAATTCTCCACACCAAAATATCTTTCCTTGCTTCAGCAAAAGTGGCGAGCCTAGGAAGCAAAAAACTCGAAAATTTAGGCGCACGTCGGAAAGAGATAAGGTAAAAAAAAAAATTCAAATTATGAATTCTAATACTGTAGTTGACTAAATAAATAGAAATAAAATATCCATTGTAGAGGTATGACGTAAATTGGAAATATTCAGCTTGAGTTCCGATTAGAATTTTTATTTTTTAAGAGTTAGAGACACGACAACTCATTCACAACCTCGAACCTTGGCCCCCCAATTGAAAGACTCTTCCTTGCACCAGTGTGTTGAAAGGAATTAGTGCAAGTTTAGAATTTTCGTAGTACATTGTATCTCCTTTTGCCTTAGAGTTATCATAGATCGTCTCACTTTGGCTCCGAGAAGTCCTAGTAACTTTGAAAATCTTCTCAGTCGCCATAAGTAGTATCAAAGAGGAAAAGGCAAGAAATTAAAGGCATTAACTGCCTAACAGTCGTTTGGTATACCCAAACAAATCAAGTAACTACTCAATGAACACTCATGAGATAAAAAATTAAAGAGATAGATGGGAACAAGTCCACCTTGACGCTAGGATAGGTGGTCCTGCTTGCCTACCAAAAGGAACTGATTTTTACCTTCTTAGAAGCCCTAGAGGGAAACCCTGAATATCTCCTCCGTTGTAAACAAATTTACGCTACTACACAGGAGGCTTTTAAAGTCGGTAAAAAATATTAATAGAAGTCAGTTAATAAATAATTTCTATCGAAAGTCAATAACTTTTAAAGTCATTATCACAGATCATGTGCAGTGAGAATTCGTGATACATGTGTTGTCCGTCATTGCTAACCCAATGAATCTCAGCATATGGAGCTCTATATGGATTAGTTTTACAAACCAAGAAGTACCTAGGCGTCAGTTTTTCTTCATTTCCAGGCTGAATCGCATACGAAACAGTAGGCCTGGTTAAATCAGGTGAGAAATATGAGAAGCAGGATTTGGGTATCACCATTACTGGGAACAACAGTTAAGGGTAGCCCTGAAGTTCCCGTGTATGCAGGGTCGGGGAAGGGGCGGACCATAAAGGTCAATAATATGCAGCCTTATTTTGTATTTTGTAAGAGGCTGTTTTCGCAGCTTGAACCCATGACTTCAAGGTCATATAACGACAACTCTGCTGTTGCAAATGTAACCTTACCATTTTAAAATGATTTAACCTCGAGAATTTGAGTTCGAAAGTCTAGGAGGGGCTCAAGCTGGACTAGCAGAGGGCATGGTTGTATGGAGATAACTCTCTCGATTATATATTGGTTGAGAGAGGAGTTTTCTAAATTTGCATTCGTAATTGTAATGATCTAACGTTAGTTTTTGAAACCTAATCCATGTTTAGCCCATAATTTATTTATTTTTTCCAATGATTTTCATTTATTTTCTGAACCATATATCCTGTTTTACACCAATACTTTGACGAACCAGCTAATAAAATAGTGACAATCTGTTACAGGTGAAATATATAATTCGACATTCGTTGATGTACTTTAAGCCGACTATAAAGTATTAGTTTATGTGTGTCGCTAAAGATTTAACGTGACACCGTATAAATCAGATGAAAATTAATTACATAAAGGTAGGAACCATGACATTGTTAAATAAATACTCACATATGCTCTTGAGGGGACTCAAACTTGTAATCTGCACGATTGAAACTCACTCTTGCACTGCTGCTCCATACACACAGACATAAACATATGATGTTGGAAAGCCAAAACAAATTATTGATAATTAAAGCCAAACTTTCACATCTGGTGCATAGAACTACCTTAATTAAATCTTTTTTCTTCTTCTAGCCTCTTGCAAAATATAAGGTAAGACTGTGTACTTTAGGCCCATGTGGTCCGCCCCTTCTCCAAACCCCGCATAAGCAGGAGCTTCGTGCACTAGGGCTGCCCTTTGTCTCTTCTTCCTTATCCCTTGAATAGTGAGTGGATCTAGGCACCAAAGTAATATGTAGTGCTCAAGGAGTCTTTCAACTGGCTGCCAGAGTTTGAGGCTTTGCAAAAAAAGTGAGCGGATCTAGATCCATAACCTCTTGGTTATGAGATAGGACACCAGCCAACTCAGTTCAATGCTCGACAATCGGACAATATAAATTCAAGCATGTTTAAAAATCAAGAGGAATGATAAATCCAAGGACGCTTGGTATGATTACCTTTGTCAAGAGAATCTATGCAACCATGTCAACCTAGCTATTTCAACAGGATATGGTTCATATGTCTGAAACTTATGCTTGACAAGGGTAAATTGCAAGTGTGCACTTAAATTAATACCTATTAAAGCGGGAAAACATATGCAGCCACAACCAAATGCATGTATTGATAGAGCTAATCAATACCCCTATAGTATATAAAGGTATCTTCTACTAATCAATGATTTCTTCTTCAAAATTCTGTCCATTTTCATAGTTCTTCTTCCAACTTGCAGAGTCTTGGTAGCCCCGGTGCACCAAGCTCCCATGTATGGGAGTCTAGGGAAGGGGCAGACCACAAGGGTAAATAGTATGCAGCCTTACCTTGCATTTTTTCAAGAGGCTGTTTCCATGCCTAAAACCCATAAAACTTAGGGCCACATGATGACAACTCTACCGTTGCACCAAGGCTTCTATAAATAAATTTTTCTTTAGAAAGACAATGAAGCATGCGATGTTGTTGTGCTGAACAGGACTGTTGATTAATCCTCCTTGTTCCAAACCCTGCTTGTTTGCCTCGTCGTTCCTGAAGCATTACTGTCCTTTCTAGCAAGTTTGTCTACTTTATATTTAATGGACATCGCTAATATAGAGGATAAGCACCAAAGCCTTATAGCGCAGTGGTGCTGGTAACCAGGGTTCAAGGCTCTACATGGGTATATGTCTAACTTTCCAGAAAAAAGGATAAGATTGTCAATTATGCATGGATAATTTTGTCTGAACATTGATTCAGTACAAAGAGAAAGGTATCTCCCCTAGTTCCCTACTGCAAGGCTTTGAAACCGGGATTCCACTCTTCCATTAATCTGTCTGTCACTTTGTCTATGAGTGACATCCAGTGATCATGTTGTACTGATGCGATAGTAACTCATCTTTAGGGAAGCCATTTTACCAGGGGACCTAAGAGGGCCTTTGGAGGGCTCGAGCTAATGGGCTAATGTCTCTGGACATGTCCCAAATTGGCTTGGATAAGTAAATACCACATCAGAAACGCGTAGTTTGTAGGGGCCTGCTGCTATTTGATACCCCCAGGCAAGGAAGTGCAGGCATCGGGTTGTGATGAGCCCGTAAACTATGATTTTACTCTGCAAGTAGACCCAAAGTCTTCTATATCGTTCATTGAGAGCCCCCGGAAGCCATCTATTCACACGAAGTGGGGAGCAGTTTAGGTATTTTCACTGCCTCTTCATCCTTTAATAAAAATTCCTTTCAACAGGAGAGAAACGGCTTCTGCGAGACCTTGCAAGCATCATTTGCTGCCTAAATCGTAGTTGAAGAGAAAGATTCATGAAAAACCGACATGATATATTGCAAAATGTATGTTAAAGTAACTAACTAGATGTAGCAACATTTTTCCAATGAAATCTGCATGTAAATGTAAACAACTCATGAGATGAACAACTTTCTGTAATGAATGTCTTCTGATTTTAGTTTCCCTTTAATTTCATATCTGACTTGTCCGAGGTCATTGACAGAACAGATTAGGCACAGGTCCTAAGTGTGCGCCTTGAATATAGAAGGCACTTTCTTAAGCTTAGACTGATATCTTAGAACATAAAGACTTGATAGGGGCTGATTTTCAGAACATGAACAAAGGAAGCACACTCGAATTATATAACCTCAGTGACTTGTAGAACTGAATTTGCACCTGACGCTATGCTGCACTTGATTAGATATAAAGGAACAACTCTAGTTATTCCTTTGCCGTTGGTCGCAGCCAACTTGGCTTCTCCCTAGAAGTACCTTTGGTTGCGGATTTGAGCCGTCACTTTCCCTTTGGCTAGGTATTAAACCTGAGAATATGCATGAGTGTGTGAGTGATTGGCTTTGTAATTCTTATCTTGTACCAAATAAAAAATAAATCCCAGGATCACAAAAGGAAAAATTATCAACTTAATCTGGATAAATGTGTCTCATCGCCTTGTGTTAGAACTTAGAAAGACAGATTAAGTTTGTTTATCAAGTCAACAAAATTATTGCACTGCAAGGCCATTGCCCACCAATTTCCTATGATCTAACCACTTACGCAACGCTTGTCAATGGTCGGGAACCCTCCAATCTGAATCAGACTAGTCCGACAGGTAACTGTGAAATATTGTCGTTCTCTCTGGGGCCTTCCAATAGTCAACACTGGTTAATTTCTTTTAAAAAAATGAGTCAAATTAATTTATGTATGCTAATATTAGATATAAGTGACTCAAATTAATTTATGTACACAAGTCATATTCAAATATAAAATGTTAATATTAGATATAAGTTCTGCTGAACAACCTCTACGAGGACAAAGGACCTGCATGGGAGAGTCATTCGACAGTAGCAGGCAGGACTACGTCCAAGAACATGCTTGTAATGGTACAGCCATTTTCTACGATTAAATAGTTCGTAGAAAAGGCTGATAAGACAGTGGTCCGTACTTAGCTCTTCTGTCTATAACAGGCGTTTTCTAGTCCAAGATGTGCCCATGGGCATGATGGGTCCTAGAATTTTTTAATTTTTTGAAGTCCGTTTAGCAAGCAGAGATCTGATGCATAGATTTGATGCTGCCGTTGATTTTTGCAGGACTAAGGGTGTTCGGTGGACAAGTGACAAGAACCATATAGTCAGCTCACCGTGTTCAGTCGTGATCAAGTTTTTATATATTCATGCTAGACATGATCGGATGACCCTGGCGGGTGCCACATCGCCCACACACTTGAGCTTGTCTCTTCGTGTCAGTACGTTAACAGTTGATCTTGAGGACCCATGGACTATACCATAGCTAAACTCAAAGTAGGACCCAATAGTTGGTGATCCACCCCATTCATTTGCTGAGCCCTCTTAGATTCTTGATGCAAAGGACCAAAGAAGCTAATTCATTAGAAAATTCTTTGCTCTCAAATTGGTCAAGATTTATGGGAGCCATGGTTGGCACGAATTGGATGAAAATTGTTTTATGCCTTCAAATTCAATTACGCCAAAGACCCACAACTTTACTGGTTGGATCTTTGGCGACATTCAATTAGCAGATATAAAACACTTCCCAGGAAAAATTCTTCGATCAGTAAAAATCAATTTTCATCCAGTTCCTGCCAACCAAACAGGCCCTATAAAATTGCATGTCATAACGCTTGATAAACGTCTATACCTCTAGCTCATCACTTGTCAGATACTTTTGTCTTGAATCCTCGACGCCTTGCTTTCATTTGTAAGTATGCTTCTTATGTTAAGGTATCTTCTACCAGACATGAATTATTCTGCTAAATTCTGACCATTTTATGGTTTCATCTTCCACATTCTATATAACAAAGTTTCTTTCTAGACAGTGACAGATAGCATCATGTGAGGTTCTTGAATTGAATAGGACTCCTGATCCGCCATGATCGAGACAGTTCTTATTTGCATTGCACTTATCTAAAGGGACAGCTCCAGTGCACAAAACTCCCGCATATGCAGGGCCTGGAAAAGGGACGGACTACAAGGGTCAATAGTACATCAAGATGCATTGCAGTTATCTGAGAAGGAAAAATTATATCAAGATGCCCTCCTTTATTGCACCCAGGTTGAAACTGGATAGTGCGAAAAATGCAGATATATAATCAGAGACTAACATGAAGAAGTTCCGCCTAAAAACCATTTTCTCTGGATGCCAAACTTGGTCTCGTTCGCTAAACCTTCGAAGCACCTCTGATGAATGGAGCTGTTTCTCACGGAGGTGATAAAATATGGAGAATATTACTCATAGATAGATAGAATATTTTAAAAAAAAGCAGGTCCATTTATTATGAATTGATGTTTCATCTAGGTTTAATTGATTTAATGAACATTACCATTAAAATTATTTAATCTACATCGTTAATAATAGAGGGTAGGATCTAGCATCATGAGGTGACCCTCATGGTGTTGGTCCATACCAAACCGACATATCATTGCAAGTTGTCCAAAAAAAATTTATGGTCCACATTTTGCTGGTAGAACTTCAAACAAGGGTCCATGGATCATCAGATCAAGATAAAGTTAGAGGCAGTGGGACAGGTTTGTGGTCAACGTTCAGATTAATGGATCCAGACTTGCCATCAGCTACATGGCACATGTGGGTTCCAAAGATGTTTTTGTTACCAAGAAGCGTGACCATGGCTTCTTCTCATTTTTGTATTACGGATACTTTGAACATCTAGAATGTTTGGCTTTTCAATGATGCCAAGGAGGCAACGTTTAACACATGACCATGTCCAAGACTCCTACTATTCCCCTAGCAAGTCAAGCACAGAAGTCTTCTCCAAGAATAAACAACTGATTCTACTGGTTTTTTCAGATTATTGTAGGTAAGCTCATATTTTGGGACCACCCGGACATTAACGGAGGATAAAATACAACGTATTCAAAGAAAAGATGACGTCCCATATTTTCATGCACGATGATTCTTTTTGGAAGATCTAAGCCGTTCATCTTCTTCAGAATTGAATCGAGCCGGAAACCAAATTTCAGACCCATTGGATAATTTCTAGCCAATTTTATTTGAGTTGAGGTCACAATCATAGATTTTTAAAAACCCAAAAGTTGTTGGGATCATCCAAATGCATTGGCCTCTCACAGATCACCTATTTTGGTACGCCCACGTACTAGTTGATTTGAGTTAACTCATCTCACTTCGAGCCAAGTCGAGTTTATAAGTTTTTAAATGCCACTAATAGTTCAAAGGAAAAATAACAAAATAATCTAAAGAACATGAGATTTAATTGTATTTTGTTTTCGCTTATTGCATCTTAGTCTTGATGTATTCATGTTCACTAGCAGTTCTATCTCGGGATCTGAATCCCTTTTGTTAATGAAGAACAGAGTTTCAGTAAAGGATAAATTAATACATAAGCAGCCATGAACAGTTCATTATTAAAGGTTTGGGGAACCTGCCAACTTAGGATCCACACAGACATCACTACATAGAACATCTCCACATAAGAAAGCAAATAAGACATGTTGCTGGCACCCTTCTTCACAACATTCTCACAAAAACCCCATTCACCAGGAAAAGTACCTTCACTGACAAACAAGCAGCAAGCTAACTTTTCTTCACAACCTCAACAGTTCAAATCCACTGAGTCTACGTACCACAACCTTGTCTTCTCACTTCAAACACCAAACTTGCTTAGTTGATAAATTCAAGCCAAAGTCTGCAACAAAGACGAGGAAGAAAAACAAGTCACTGACTATCTAAAAATTATTAGTTTCTTGAAATGCAATCTACAGGAACAAAATAGAGAATTCAGTTGGTCTTGGTACCTGCTTGTAAACCATTAAACACGAGGATCAATGAAGAAGAACTAGTCACTAACTATATAAAAATTATTAGTACCTGTTTAGAAACCGTCGTTCACGAGTTTCGATTCCTTGTCCATTGTGGATTAATTCCTTATTATCGCGGAGGTTCTCCGGCGCGACAATATGAGACATCTCTCGTCCATCAGGGCCCTTCCAGCGAATCACGACGTGAGCGGGCCTGTCTGGATTAGTTTTGCTAGTCATGACGTCACCGGGGTTAAATTTTATAGATTTTCCTCGCTGGAGCTGCCGGCTAAGGATCAGTTTTTCCGCCGGCGCTCGGAACACCAGAACGTTGATTGGGATACCACCAGTGTTTTTAACCAGGGTCTTCATTCAGATCGGTGTTCTGGAAGTGGAAAGAGCCTCAAGCTGCAGTACCGGAGAGAATGGCAGAAGAGAGGCTCTTACGTCTTCTTATTCCAAAAAGAGAAAGGGAGAGACTAATATATAATGCAGCCAGTCTCATCGCGGATGTATCATTGGCTTCCTTAAAGGTGGTAGTGGGCTGGGTTTTTTTTGGTTTTTTTTTATCCAATTCGTTGATCTGATTCATCTCATCGTAGATAGCTTAAGTTTGAAAAATCTTCTCTATTGCATAAATCTAATTCTTTATTTTTGAACGTTTTAAAATAAAAAAATAGACATTGAAACACAAAAAACCTTCAAAAGATAGAAATCGTCTATTTTATAACTTCAAAACATCCAAACATATGGGGTTTATTTAACGGCGTATGTATGGCGTTTTTGTTGGCACATCTCTTGTAATATCTTCTATGATATCTAAGATATGTGTCATATGTTCTGTGATATCTTGTATAATATCTGAGATATATGGCATTTGTTCTGTGATATCTCTGACGATTTTTGTAGTGATATCTGAAATATGCCTTAGATATGAGAAACATATGCCTCTCAGATATCATAGTTAAATAAGCTGCATTTTTTACATATGCCATAATATCAACTAGCACCTTGATATTTATCAATGATCTGGGCCATTCATCTATGCCATGATATTCCTAAGGCCCAGGGATTTTATGGTACCTTTGTTGTATATGCATTTGTGTGGCACCAAATGCTACAAAATTGTATGTAGAATACTCTCATTTCCTTGTTAAATAACATAATTAAAAGATCTTGAGAAGACTAATTTTCTATCATTTTCCTTCATTATCATTGGGTCCTTGGAGGCCCACCACGGACATTGTTGTGGTTGTTGATTTAGCAGTTTAGACTGTGATGATCTTGGGCATTCAGTGCAATAATGGCCGGCAAATGATCAATTGACATTTAACGAGAAAAGGTCCGATGCTAGACTGTACATGTCCTTGTTAACTGGAATCATATGTTTCTTAACAAAACTTGTGTCTCCTTATTAAGGGGCAGTTTGGTTGCTAAATGCGTAGACAAGTGAGTTAAGATATGCAGTTGTTGTTGCATGTGTTTGACCTTTGGCTGGAGGTCTTGATTAAAGAATGGGATCTTGATTTGGCATGACTAAAAGGAGAGACTCCAGATACAATTTATACTTTAATTGCAGTAATTGGTCTACGTACATTTTCACCTTCAATAAAAGTTGTCATTGATCATCAAGAAAGAAAAGATCATCTTGTCATCATACAAGCCTGACCCCATTTTAAAAACAAAATAGATCTTTCAATCAAACGGGGCAAAAGGCTTGAATCATCACCTAAAAAGAATTAGATCCAAGAGTTCGTGCATAAGATCATCGTCAATTCTGAATGTCTCGCTGCATGTAATAGATGCAAGATTACTGAATCATCGACAGTGGATAAATAGAGTAATCGGCCACTTCTGACAAAGCTGATACAAGGCCACCCACACCTGCACGGATTCTTAATATTTCTGTGCGCTTGCTTCGCTCCATAACATCCACTAACCAGTCTATGCCATCTTTAATACCCATTCTGCATTTCAAAAGGTTAAAAGGATGAGTGAGGAGGAATTACCATGTCGTGTATTTCACTCTTTCTAATAGTTCTCCAAAAGTCAGATTTGTACTTCTTCATTTGAAACTCAAGTTTCTGCTGTACATGGAGCAGATTATTAGTGCTTTTGAAGGGTCCATATTACTAGGCAATGTAGTCACGAGTCTGCATGTTCTACAAAGCCAACATTGTAATTGAAGCAGGGCAAATGGGTTTAACTCCACTTACCCCATCATATGCAAACATAGCTTCAAACATGTATAATCTTTCATCCAGCTCTTTCAGATCCAAGTATCTTGCAAGTTCTTCTACTAACACAGCACCATCGAGATCCTATTATCAAATCCATCACCATAGTGCTAACAAACCAGATAAAAACATATGCATAAACAAGAAATCTAGCAAGGTTCATAGATTAAAAGTTTCAAGGTGAGGATACCAGAACTCCAAAATATATTTTTTATTTTTCCGTTTCTTCTACATTTAACAGTTCTCATGTCATCTATATTCTGAGCTAGAGCACCATTTGCTTTATCATTTTTTGTTTTCAGCATACGCTTTTGCACCAATTATTACAACTGGTGTTATTGCTTAGCAGCACCAATCAATCGACGATAATAGTAGTACCTGCTTGTTAGCCAATATCAGAAGTGGAGCTCCTTGCAGATCTTCATGCCTAAGTACTTTCTATGATCGCAAATTCAAGACATCAGTCCAATGTCAAATCACAAAACTGATGTTCTCCAAGTACTGAGATCTATTCTGTAACTAGAATTAGGCTAATATAACTATCACTAACATTTGCACAAATCATCAAGAAAAATCACACACCCAACGCAGACTTTGAATCTTCAAAACGAGATGGACAAGTAGCATCAATTACATATATTATAGCATGTGCCTCCTCATAATACTTCTCCCAAATGGTCCTAAGTCCAACTTGCCAGTATAAAATTTCAAACATTGCCTTGAGAAAAGTCATAAGACTAGAAAGCTATGATAGAGCAATATCTAGCACTACTTACATCTAAAAAGACATGTTAACACCTAGTACCACCTCATCTCTTGCGACACCCGGGGTTTTATCAATCTGTTTCCCATATTTATATTCAAATAAGAATAATTTATTTATAGAAAATAGATGGGATTCCATAACTTAAAACTCATAATTTAAAATTTGTCGCAACGTCAAGCAAATACCATTTAAGAAAACCCCGAGAGTCACTTCTCCTCAAAACCATACTGAAAAACAGAACGAAAAGTAACCATTTTGAGCATGCTCACAAATTAAAACCACGATGAAATTTTGTAACTGCAACTGCAAAGACACGTAATAGTAAAGTTCCAAAGTTTCAGGGTCTGTCCAAGATCACCACATCATCTATGAATAAACATATAACCAATATACAGTGATATGGGTCTAATCTATCCATATATACAATAATTAAGGAGAATGCCAAAAAGCAAATACCAGTCCAACTAAAAGTACACCAATCTGTCAGTATCTGACAGTCTTTGTCCTCAAGCCCCCGTCCAACTCCACGCTAGTCCACCTTCTTTCCTTTCTGACTGTCGCGCTCTGATTCTGAGGCATTGCAAAACAAAGCAATGCCTCAGCAAACTATGCTTGTGCAGGTGATATACATTCAAAATAACTCAATAAAACAAAGCATATAGCGCAAGGCATAAAGATTGAAAGATGATCAATAATATATAAAGTCTTAAATCACACGATGAAGAACATACCATGTCCATGCAATAAATAAGATATCATCAACTATGATATCAAGACATGCACTATTCGAGAAAATCTAGAAACATATGAATGCATGTCAAAAGTATCAAATCTCATACATAGTCAAGCCCTATGAGTGTCTCACATACACTCACGGCAATGTGGGGTCAGCTCTCTGTACCATATGCTTTCACCCTTACACCCTCATGGGTACTCAGGCACTCACGGGAACTACGCGCACCACTTTCACTTTCACCCTTTCACCCTCACGGGCACTCAGGTACTCACGGGGTGAAAATTGTATCCTATCACAAGATCAATAGTCTCAAATATCAAGCCAGAGCGACTCCCACATGTCAAGAAGACCAAAAATCCAAGTGGATATCACGAAAGATATAAAAAACAGTGCATGCAATAACCGCCATAAAGATAGCATGCACATGCGAAGCTACATGCTGAAGTCAATCTCACACATATGGTAAAGCATAAATCATATGCCTCAAAGACTCAAATCATCAAATCACTATTTGCGAATCATAGAAAAAGTATGAATGAAATCAACTACCTCAGTATCGCAATATTGCTAAAAATCACGTATCCAATATCAAGGTGTATGCCCTGATGTACCTGTCAGGACATAAATTATGTCATGGTTAACAAATATAACTAAAATCTAAAGTCTGATCATCTATTGATCAGCTCGATCTAAATCATCTAATAGCATTTCGTAGTTTCGCTACTAAAAAGTTACTCCAAACTAGATTTTTATCCTAAATCTAGGTCCGCCTTGTCAAGACTATCACAACGCCTCTTTCGGATCGTGATTTGGACCTCTGTAGCTCCTAAAATCAAGGTTTAAAGGCAAAAAGGGTCAAAAAGGACCAAAATCCCGCAAATGGGGCCCGCCGCACGAGCAGCACGTGCCGGGCGCTTTTGTGGAAGCACCTCGCATCAGAACCTGCCCCAGGGGAGCGGGCGCTTCTGTGGATGCAACGGGCACTTCTATGGAAGCGCCTCGCATCAGAACCCGATCTGGGCAACAGGCGCTTCTGTGGAAGTGCTCTGCGTGTGGGGGACGGAACAGCATGCGTGGCGCGTTCCAGCCCCTCCACGTGGCGCGTACGAGTGGTACCACATGCCCAGTGCATGGCGTACCCTCATCGCGCCACGTGGCACTCCCTCAGCCATGCAATTTTCCTGTTCCGGTCGCCGTTGCCGAAGACGACGACCGGACTGGTTCGCCATCGCCGTCGCCGGCGACCCCAGGAGCTCTGTTTTTTGTGATTTTTACACCCCTGTGTCCGGTTTTTCACGTACATTCCATTTTCCCAAATCCTTCCTAAATCTAGCGTTTTTTCACGCTTTTTGTTTCCTTTTCAAAAACTCCCGTATTACTGTTTTTCGTGTTTTTCGGCGTTCTTAGCCATCTGATATTCACGAAATTTTGTGGGTTCTTTCCTCTCCTCATCATACACAATATGAATGGTTCAGATCTAAATCCAACACCGTCTCATCCAAATTTTTTAGGAAAATTAGTATGCACGGATTTTTGCAAAAACTTACGTTTTCATGCCATTTTTCAGCATTTACAGGTAATTAAACGTTGAAATTAACACAAAAGGGAAGGGTGGAGTGATCCTACCTCGTTCCCGGTTATTCAATGGTGGCGAAATCCGCCTCCCCAATGCGTGATGGTCCACGTGAAACAGAGAGACTTGAGAGAGAGGAGAGTGCGTTTTGAGCACTCTCTCTCTTCTCCTTACCTTATATCATTTTTTTTTTTAAATCAAAATGTTACATCTCTGGGATAGTTGATGGACTATGTCTATATATAGATTCATTGATGTGTTGCAAATGCATTATCCTGATCTATAGTGCAGGCTAATGCTTGTATGTAGGTCATCTAGGACTTAAGAAATTGGCTACAACTTTGCTAAATGTTAATTTTCAAATTCAAGAATCATGTATTATAATCACCCAGGATTAGGTTTTCATGGTTCCTTCAACTTGCAGTTGGATCATTCAATAGTATAGATCATACCAGAAACTAGAAAGGCCAAGTCCGCTTTGTGCTTGAGAGGGTTTTGACCAAATAAATTAAGTCCCTTCTCATATTTGCACACTATGGCTTGTGGCTTGGCAACGAAGATCATTAAAAATGGCTACAAAAAATTATAATGTTTTTCAAAACATGTAACAAGAGGTCACAATAGGGGAATTGGCAAGAATCCAATGTGCAAAACCAAATAGTCCTAAAATGAGTTTACATGGTACATTTGACAAGCAGTGCAACACGACCATGATCCTACACACTACTGAATGAGTTATGAACAAACAAAACAAGTATTTTTAACAAAAAATGAAATAACACTTAAGCCTAAATGTTAGAAATTTGAGTTGTTGAGGAGTCTGGGTAATTTGGGACATAGCAGGCATAAGATGCAGATAAAGACTGCATGATTAAGTACTGCATCTTACTCTTTTCCAGTTGTCCTGTTGTTAGCACTTTATATCACATAACGTTTTTTGACAAAAAAAGCTGCCAAATCATTTTGATTGTTAGCATTTATATTAAACAATCTTTCTGACGAAGATAGTGGCAAGATCAATGAGGTTGCCATCAGATAAAACTGAACCAAAATTATATATTACCTGCTACTATCTTTAGGTGTTTACTTTTCTTTTCATATTTTTCTGATGCCTGCATCATAAGTGTCAAATTGTCTTCTGCAATCGCATGAGACCATGTTGAACATAGACAGTCTGGCATATGACATGCTATCATAAAAGAAACAAACACACAGTTCATTCAAAATTATAGGAAGGTAAATTATGAGATAGTCGACATTATGTCTCCATTAATAGGCTTGGATCAGAGTTCAAATTGTAAAAGATACAGCAACCAAGCGAATGGGTGCGACACTTTGCATACTGACCTCCTAGGTCCCAGAAATTTCCAAGTTAGCTATGTCAATAGAAATTTCCAAAAAAAGAGTAATGCCAATAAAAGCAAGGGAAAGTGATATCAGATCCAAAATATATCTTGAGTGAGTTATGTTGACACATGAGCTTGCTACCAAAAGCTTGTTTGCATTTACTCGAAGAACTAGACTTCCACTAAACCAAACTGAGTTCTTACCAAAAAACCTGAGAGATTCAGCACATTGATTTGATAACTTGAGACACCCTCTCAAAGAAAACATGAGCCATGCTCATGGTAAGAATCAGATCCTCCTTCATCCACTCTGGAGCCATTCTCTTCAAACTTCCTAACGAGAAAACATGATAAAGCAACTCTACATCATCCAGTTGGGCTGGACTTCTTCTCACCCATGTAAGGCTAAAAGAATAACCTGCAACAGATCCACACAAAGAAAAGCCACATGAAGTCAAAATTTAAATCATATTTGTAAGGGTCAGAACTCGGAAAGAATAATGATATGAATTGGTGAAACTTCAACAAGAATGAACATCAATTCTTGCTACATCAGTAGTATTTATTCTCATTGACTCTTAATTAGCTGCATCTTATACATTAAAGCCCATATTGACAGCAAAATCAGTCTACTTGATCCAACATTGGCTAAGAGATAGAATTTGATCGAATATTAAACAAGCCACTATGTACTGGGTCTGATATCTCATGTAGCAGGCTCATAACCTGTTTAATAGAAGGTCTAGCTCTTCCTTCTCTCTGCGTGCACCACCTTACAATCCTGAAACATACATGAAGTTCTTAAAAGTCAAATGATTATGAAATAGCAGAATCCACCAGCTCATGAAATAGCACCTATGAATCATAATCCCAAAACCTAGTTTGACCTTATGCAAATCAGGATCTCCTGAGCATGTTTCAAGTACCTTACACCAAATGTTGTGATTCAATGCCAGAGTAAAAGTGATACAAATCCTAATTAAACCTCATAGATCAGAAGTTAGCTTAAAATGGAATCCAAAACTGATGCAATTGCACTCAAACCCAGGTTAACAGAGAACTGAATAAAATAAGCAAAGGTACTAGAATTCAAAGAAAGAACGAGATAATGACTAAGCTTCAATGCATAACAATAGAATTCGGCAAGGGCTTGATCAGGAACATCTTGATATCAATGATACATATTCCAGGTTGTGTGATCAAACCAAAGCTACTAGGAGAACAGACACAAGCACAAAACAGCTCGCATGAGAAATTTGCACCAATGCTCCTCCCTAAATCCTGCACCAATGCATGTGGTCACATACATTTAAATATGTTATATGAGATAGAAACATTACCATATGTATATATAGTTGCAAATCAAACATTCAAGCAGTTAACCATCACATCCTTAAACAAGAGTATCAATACCACATTTTCTATGACATGAACGCACAACTATTGGCTATTTCTATGAACATAATCAAACCACAGTTTCTGTGCTATGGAAGCACACCAATCAGCAGCATCTCGACGAGCGGACTCCTGGTAGGGTGTAACCGTGTGCTCTGTGAATTGTCCGAGCTGATCAAGACTGTTTGTAAACCCTGCATCTCCATCTCATCCTGATGCAACACTTGCATACCAGCATTCACCCTCTCCAAGTTGACTTCAGTGACAATTTCATCATCTGAATCGCTGCTTAAGTTGCAGCTGTCACTGTCATTGTCACTTTGAGAATTAGAAATGTCTCCCATCTCCTCTAGAGGGCACGTACCGTCAACACATTCCTGGCGCATAAAATTATGCAGCGCATATAATGCTTTAATAATATTAACCTGTGTCCTAAGAGGAAAGGGAGGCGCAGTCTTGAGAATGGGAAATCTGGCCTTTAGAACACCAAATGTTCTTTCTATTACATTCCTCAACTATGCATGTCGAAGGTTGAATAGCTCCCCAGCATTTTGTGGTTGTTGCCTTCCCTGGGCAAACTCCTTCAGATGATATCTAGTCCTTCGATAAGGGGCAAGAAATTGTTTCCTATTTGCATAACCTCTGACTACCAGGTAGTATTTTCCTATACCATAAACGCATGAGCAATTAACGAAAAAAACATCTAGGTATAACTTACAAATGCAAACACATAATGGATTTACCATCCGGAATTGTTAACCGTGCTCCTCTTGTAAGAGCCTATTTCAGCACGATAGAGTCATGTGCAAACCCCTCAAAGCCAGCAAGCGCATAAGTGAACTGCATGTCAAAATTGCAGCATGCAAGCATGTTCTGTGCCAGGAAACCTTTCCTCGTACGCCACTTTGACAAATCACGAGGACTCGCACCAAAAACCCTAACAGGTATCAATGTCCCATCTACAACTCCAATGCAACCCTATCAACAATATATGACATATTAAATGTTAAGCGTGTAAGGTCCCAATCTATTGTATTGAAGATATTGAGAAGAGAGCTACAATTACCATGAAGTGATTGTCTCTTTGATAGTTGTTTGAAATCTCAGGGTGGTCCTCCATTGCATGAGGAGTCATAAGGCGACCGAACAACTTCAATAGTGCATGAAGAACTTTGTGGAAGTTGGTGCTGATGGTATAAGTGGATCTAAATAGATCCTTCGCTGCTGGTTCGTACCTTGAATCCTGTCCAACAATCATTAAAAAGGTTGCCACCATCTCCTCCACTGACACCTATCGGGTGCTCGATAAGAGCCTAGAGGTTTGAAAAATATTAACCAGCTTACTAAACTGGAACTGATGCATTCTATACAATTTTTGGAATCTCGTCCCAGTTTCTTCATAAACTAATCAAAATTCCTTATAACCTCGAGTGCTTTTTTTTGTGCGCATCAGACGCGGCATTTGCATGTGCACCGCAGCATCCTCCTCAAATTGCATAATATGCTTAAGCATGGGTGATACGGCTGTGTATATCACATTATGCACCTCACAAAGCACTTCTTCGTTACATGTAGCACTAGACTATCCCTCTTCGGCCATTGCCTTGTAATATCGAAAATGTATACTGTAATATGCAAATGTGCGCATCACCCATTTGTAATTAAATGTTGACATCATATAATGACAGCACAATAAAGGTACGATTAATTATCCGTAGTCTCAATGTATGGAATAATATACGTCTAAACAGGTATGAATACGTCTAAACAGGTATGAATACGGCCTAAAGAGGTCCAATATAATTACACACCAAATAATTTCAACTAAAATAGTTTCTATGAGAAGGACCAACACCTACAAGTGCATCCTCACAAACAACAATTGTCTCTCCTGCGACCAACGAGCAAAACCCTCCTTGAAGCCTATTTTTGTTTTTAGCAGAATACCATACGCCTTAACCCTCTCCATCTTTGTCAAACCCTCCAAAGAATCCAATGCAGTCATCTAGGAGTTGTTGTTTATGCCTGCAAGTCTTTCCAACCTTGATATAATGGAAGGATCAATGTATGGAGGGGACATTACATGTTGAGGACGATGATTGGCTGGCTTGCTTCCCTTTTCCCCTCACTTGCCGCGGGTTAACGGTCCTAGAGGGTGGAATTGAGGATGATGTTGTGGAGGCAAGTTGGAGGATAGGGGGTTGTGGAAGGTTTTCAGATGGCTCTTGTGGGTGCAATCCATCATTGTCTCCTTCAGCTTCCTCCCCATAATATGGGATATGTGAGTCAAATGCATGAACATGCATATTTGATATATCTGGTATGTATACTTCCTTAGGTCGTCCTGTATGTTGACTCCCAGTCATACTGAATTCACGGCGTCCATCATCTTATACGGAAGTATTCATCCCTGAGGAGAAATCTCTGGTGGCATTGCTCCCCCCAAACACTGTTTGCAAGTGCTCATAGTTCCATAAGTTCCTCCCAAATAAGCAACGAGCCTCCGGATTTGATTGTACATACAAAATATTTGTAAAGGTAAGATAAAGATGATTTATATTTTATATAAATGGGGTGGACCCTTACCTGGAGGTGGGTATTCATGATCTCTGGAGTTGCGAGAAAACAATCTCTCTACATCCCACCCTAATCCTGAGTCTCCATTCCTTAACTTTGCAAGTGTGATGTACTTGCTTTTGAAAAGTCTTATTTTGGTATTCAATTGTTTCATCGTTAGATCAACTCCAAATCGCCTTTTGAAGCGAAGCAGCAATTCCTTAATCACTGCACCCTTCAACATACTCCCAGTTGCGACGAGACTACCCTCTATGATTTCATCATAAAGTGCTTCGAGGATAAAGTGCTCTTGTTCCTTAGTCCATTTATTGTATGGTCCTTTGTCTCTATCAACTATGTCTTGAGACACATTGTCCACATCTTCGGCATGACCAAGGCTAGGTGTCACAGGGACTCTCTCTTTTCTTTTTCGCAGCATCTGAAAAATGTCTCCAATATATCATACTAACAGGAGGATGCATCAAACGAGATGCATGAAATAAGTTCACAGTATATTTTTTCTTAAAGATGTCTACAAGACCACAGGCAACAGATGAAGCTATAATATACTATACACAAGAAACTCGAGGTTGTGGAAGTACATGCTTGAGGGAAATTTATGTTAAATGTAACATCTCACCTTAGTTACTGCACAAAAAGAGGAAAAAATGCCCCCTCAAAGAAAATAAATTGAAATACCTTGTTTACGTATCAAAACAGTGACTGCAAATATCATATATAAGAAAGCAACGTTGGGATTCATTGTGATAACAGAATACACGTCTCTCTAAAAAATGAACTATCATACAAGCTAAAATAATGTACAAGATCAGGCAAAGTATACATCAACTGGCACGAATACAACAACTCTCATTTTAATCATTCAAAACAGTGACTGCAAATATCATATATAAGAAAGCAATATTGGGATTCATTGTGACAACAAAATATACGTCTCTCTAAAAAATGAACCATCATACGAGCTAAAGTAATGTACAAGATCAAGCCAAGTATACATCAACTGGCATGAATACAACAACTCTCATTTTAATTGTAAGTAAAATAGCAAAATCATTGATTTTTCATACTGCATTGACAAAAAGAAGGAACCAAATGCAACAAAATTCTCCAACCCATGAAAAAGTACTAGATTATCATAGGTGCAATCACCCCATTTAGGAACAAAACAAAGCAAACTCAAACTAGAAGATAATCGGATGAAAAAATGGAAGCCAATGGAATTTGGCATAGCATAAAGAGCAACATCAATAGTTGAGTGACTATTGAATTATATGAGTCGATTGCACAGACTATAAATTGCAAATAGACGCTTAAATGAAGGTATGTTGGAATTTCACATAAGGCACCTCTCTCCTAGATACATTACTTGCGACTTTCCATAGCCTACATATTATATCTCTGGATACATAATCAACAAATAGCTGCTTTCTAACCTTTTTGTTTTTTTTTTAACAGTAGGAAATAGAAGCCCTGTACTTTGCTAAATCTATTTAGGCTACATTGAGCATGCATGTACCACCAAGATGATATATAGGCTACATTGAGCATGCATGCAACATCAAGCATAAAGATTCCAGCCATACATTTTCTCCTTTTTTTGCCAGTTCTTTTATTATCTCCATCGAATGGAACAAATCTTTATCAAATATGGCATAAGGAATAATCTTCTATCTAAATAAGAGTCCTAAAGTTATCTCTATTGACTAGATGGGACAAGTCCAGAGCTACAAAAGCTTCTTTTTCTTTTTTTTTTTCAATTCCTTTTGCTATGAAAGGCAAGGTTGGATGACCAAAGGCATTCAGGATAGCAACTCATAACTGTAAATTGATAGCAATGATCAACAAGTTCACTTGTGCCCTCACAGGCAACGATGGCAGCTTAGGTTATAAGTTGTATATATGCATGCCTAAATATCCGATCACTTTAATTTAAAGTTGAATTTGTACTGATTAAAAATAAAACAGCAAGAAATACATTGCCTAACAGCTATCACAATTAAAAATCCAAGTCTCGATGTAATTATTCCTAAGAACTATTGAAAATTGACCACCAAAAGGAACAAAACACTGACATGAGAATATCCATGCATATCCACAAGACTCAACTACAACCACCCCTAGGAGCGTAGATAATAATAAGCATATGAACTTTACAAAATGACAAAATAAAATAATGATGATAGCCTCACATCAACAGATAAAGAGCATAGGAACCAAGCCTTTTATGGAAGTAAAAGGAATGCAGGCTTAATATAAGATAAGAAAGTTATCCAATTATCCTAAACTGACAACTAGATATGAAGTCAATAAAACACCACATTGGTGGGTCAAGACTCTAGTTTATGTATCAAGAGTTAAAACCGCAGTTAAGCAATTTGGGCACGGAGACCGGATCTATCCTCCCTGAAAACAATTCAAATGAGAGATGCTACAAATGTGTAAACTGCCATCATGTAGAAAAATGCAAATTTGCATAGTTTCAGCCACAAGGAAACCAATACTAGTAGAGACATCGATCTAGAGTAATATATAGCAGATGAAACACAAGAAGTACAAAAGTTCAATAAAGAGCCTCATTATTCGATTCAGTTATATGTTTATTCCAGACATGACAAAAGTATACAACAGAATCGAAGATCTAAACATTTCAATTATAATGCAAAAACCAACACTTCAAGAAATTGAATGAGATCTATGCAAATTGTGAGTCCTGGTGATGCAAACTTAATATATATGAAATAATCAGAGGTTCTGTTTGGTGATCATATAAGATTCTTTCACACTAAAAATCACGGTGCATGAGTTGCATATTTTTGAACTCTAGTTCCAGGAAAATATCCAGTGAAGCTACAAGCTTTACATTTTTCAGTTCATAAAATTTGTTTGTTGTTTCAAATAAGAAATTGGGCGCTTGTATTGGAGAAGTCTAGAGTTATAGATTTCTGAATATGGACCCCAAAATAATAAATTGCTTCCTTAAGCATGAACTTTGGAGATGGTTTTGGACCTATAAAAACACACTTTTCATGTCAAACCTTGTCATATTGGTTAAGGGTGCTCCAATCTTGAAGCTTCACCATGTCTTATCAGAGAGAAAATTGTAAACAGCTTCTGTGCAATGCTTGTCAATGTTAATCCATGGACTTATGCAACTACTGGTTGGTCCAGTATTATTGGACAAAAAGACGAAAAAAAGAGATTTCAGTTCCCATACTAAGAACCACCGAGTACTTTATCAATGCTCGTTGAGAAATTTGGACTAGCAAACTACATTGTAACAAGTAAAATATGCCGGAGAGATGCAAAATCATCTTGAACACGTGGATGCAACAAAACTAGGCATCCAAACCAAAAACATTCACCAAGAGGGGAGGTTGCTAGATCTCACCTTGCAGGGAAGTTGGATTTTACCCTAAACAAACTGGGTTTTGTGCACAACCGAATCTAGGGTTTTCAGATCCTAGATTTTCTCCAACTGTAGACAAGTGGGTTTTTGCAGGCGAACAGGTTTTCCACCTGAGCTGGTGAGAGCTTTTCTTGCCAAGACCTGGAACCGAAGGAGACTTCTCTTCTTCAAGGGCAGCCTTCCTTCAAGGGAGGAAGAAGACGCCCTTCTCCCCTCTCTCTAAAAAACGCTGTTTTTTTTTTGTTTGTTTTTTCTCTCTCTAAAAGAGGAGCAAATTACCCTAAAAACTATATTTGGTTTATTACAAATAACACCAAACATATCAACATGATAAAACTTAAATAAACCTGATAAATAAGATATGTAGAAAATAACGTGGTTAAATAAGCCTGATATCTAAGATATGCTGAAGATAACGTGGTTAAATAAACCCGATATCTCAAATATGCCTAAGATAACGTGGTTAAATAAACCCGATATCTCAAATATGCCGAAGATATCGTAGTTAAATAATATGCACATTTGAGATATGCTGGCATATCTCAAAAACACCTAATATGTGCAATTAAATAAACCCCCCTTAGAGATATGTAATAAAGAAAGACTTTCAAACATAAGATACCTATAAAAAAGAGCAGCCTGGTGCAAAAAGCTCTTGCATATGTAGGATTCGGGGAAGGGCTGACCACAAGGGTCAATAGTACTCAATTATACCTTGTATTTTGCAAAAGGCTGTTTCTATGCCTTGAACCTATGACCTCAAAGTCACACGACGAAAGCTCAACCGTTGCACCAAGGCTCCCCTTCAAACCTAAAATATCTATAATGAGACAAATCATAAGATCGATCCAGAGAGAGAGAGAGAGAGAGAGAGAGAGAGAGAGAGAGAGAGAGAGAGAGAGAGAGAGAGAGAGAGAGAGAGAGAGAGAGGTTATATAACATAAGTTGAGACCTACGATGGCTTTGTGATGATTTACCTTAGTAGCATATATGTTAATTTGTTTTCAGGACTAACCTTTTTATACACCATAATTTGAAGAGCCATACATGCAATTAATAGAGAATTAATCACAACACGTTAGATGTTGCATGAGCCAAAAGTGCCTCTGCATTTGTAGACCAGGAGAAGCATCTACAAACCATTCAAATACATTATGGTAATCAGATTTAGATCATCAAAACCACTCTTCTGGGCGGCATCTCAGACAGACATGCACCGATAATTATCTCCTCTGGATAATCTTAACCTCAATCTTTCATTAGTGAAAACTTGAGATCCCTAAAATTTAGGTGACCAAAATGATGACATGGATGCTTAGTCTGCATTTGCTTGTGATGAGCTGCAAGTTTGCACTTGGATTTATCATTCCTCATGTTATATAGAGGAATGCTAAACTGAATGGATTGAGGTTTAGCAACAACATTTTCTGAAGCCCACCTTTGACCGATTCATTCTTCTCATTGCTCTAGCTTTAGATGTGTTATAGATTAAAAACTTATTATTTGGATAATTTTAACATCTAAATTAAAGGTCTATATATGAAAAGCTGTAATTAGAAACGTGCAATTTAGAAACTTTATAAACAAGAACAGTTTCCTAGAAGCTAGAATCGTCCAAGTCATATACTTTTTGACCTATAAAAAATCTAAAGTTGGGACAATAAGATGAACAAGCCGATCATACAAAGGTGAACTATAAAAAATTGTGGTTACTCGACCACACCTCATAGTGTGATAGTCTAGCATTCCCAATCAATGTTCTGATGCTGTTGTGTCTTGCTTCTTGTTTTCAAACCCTCTCAGTCTGAAATTTCCTTCATTCTTATCACCAATAAAACGTCGCCATTAATAAGAAAAAGAAAAAACTAAAACAAGCCATAGTTTCTTCTTCCAAATGCCAAGCTGGAAGTTTTTTTCCAGCATTCTTCCTATAAACTTGAAGGATAAAGAAGTGGCAACCGGACAAGTTGAGAGTTTAATGGCCCTTCAAAAGCTAGAAAAAAAAAAAAAGGAAAAAAAGAAAAAAAGAAAAAAGAAGAGGAGTTGCTATTCTATCCCTCTATTCAATCTTCGGTTCCTGTTTTCTTCTCTTCTCCTTTTCCTTTTCTTCTGGTTTTCCTTCTTTCCCAACCATAGTCTCCTCATAACGAAAGCGGGTTTATCAAACAATTTTGATTTTTTTTTATCATGTAACAAGGACAAAACTCAATGAATAGTTATTCAGTAAGAAGGTATGGAGGCGAACTCCTGGTGTGGTAAGGTCCAACAACTCGTTGATCCATCCCATTCATCTGTGTTTCCTGAAATCAGAAACAATGATCACATAAAGTTTCCTACAATCCATCCCTGCTAATAAGTATGGTGCTAACACCATACCGCAATGGTGCTGAGACCTAGGCTCCAGATTGGCGAGGGACTGCGGGGTTACATTGTCCCCAGATGTAGACGCCCCTATTTTAATGCTCCAAAGGCCAACTTTTTATTCTAGGGTGATTTGATTTTTTATCCAACGGATGAGATTGCACCATGATAATTCAAGCAATGTGATCAATTGACAGAACCACAACAAAAGCAATCACCAGGTCCTGCATGCACTGGCCCACGGTGGAGGCGGCTATTGACTTTCAATCTTCTGCCCATCTTTACTACCCCAACAAAGTTTAATATAAAGCCCATCAATTAGCCATCTCAAGTCCACATCCACGACCTTGGAACCTGGCCTAGAGACCTGATGTTGGTGCACATTCAATAAAAGGGCAGCCCTGATGCAACAAAGCTCACACATATAAGGGTCTGGGGAAGGGGAGAACCACAAGGGTTAATGGTACGCAACCTTATCTTACATTTTGCAAGAGGCTGTTTTCATGCCTTGAACCCGTAACCTCAAGATCACATGACAAAAACTCTACATTGGTATGGAGATGGGCTTGAGCAAGACATCATTTTAATAGAAATTGACTCAGTAAAATCGCTCTCTCTCTCTCTCTCTCTCTCTCTCTCTCTCTCTCTCTCTCTCTCTCTCTCCATCAGTGAACCACCAAAAACTTGATAGCCTCCCAAGTTACTCAGGGCCCCCCAACTCCTACATAGCCATAGAAGATGTAAACAGATGTGATAATAGATACTCAGATGAGACTTTGGACAAAACGAATCCCAGCAAATGAATCATGCCATCGAACGATTTGTCATGGCTTGCGAGTTGAGATAAATAGACAAGCAAAATCACATTGTAGAGATTAAATTCTCTAAGGGGAGCCTTAGCGCAACAGTAAAAGTTGTTGTCATGTGACTTTTAGGTTATGGGTTCAAGGCGTGGAAACAACCTCTTGCAAAATGCAAGGTAGTGTATTTTAGGCCCATGTGGTCCACTCCTTTCCTAGACACCACATAGGCGGGAGCTTCGTGCACCAGAACTGCCCTAGAGATTAAATTCTCTGGGCATGATTAGAAGCTGATTTTGCAATGCCACTTTTGGTGCATATAAGAAAGTCCTTTCCGGGTTTCTTGTATTTCTTTCTAAAGATTATATCGTGAAATTGAAAACACAGTTGCTTGGCACATTCTAAGTCGACTTGGACTATAGTGAAGACCCACGGAGACCAGAATTCAAGTTTAAATCATGAGTAAAATATTGTTATGATTCATGCGGATAGCGACGAGTAGTAGACTTTAAGCTCTTCATTCGATGCCTTTTTGAATGAAATTTTAAAATCTAAGACTTGATCTTCTATTTTCTCAATGTCTTCCATCTAGCATGATCAACTTCAGAGATTTTCATTGAATAATGAAGCAAGAAATCATGCACAAAGTCCTCTTGCTCACTGTCTTCTATCAATATAAATGGGGATGGATGCACCAACTTCTAGCAAAGAAAGAGAGCCGAGCAACTATGGGTAAGATTGTCGTCTTACGTCTACGTTTGTAAAGTAGCAAGTCTGTTATAACATATTAACAGCGAGAAATAGAGAAAATTAACATCAGAATTTTGAAAAAACTAACAAGAAAGAGGGTGAAAAACTAACAGAATTACAATTTTACAAAGCTCATAAAAAATTAATAACAAATTTGCAAAACTTAAAAAACATTGGACTTTTTTGCAAAATGCCAAAACGTAATGGCATTTTTGCAAAAAAAAACCTAGTTTAAATCGAGTGCGAGGATGGATCCCATGTCCATTGTAGATGAATTTATAATTATCAAGGAGCTGTTCCAGTGTGAGCATAAGTGACATAATTTCTCCATCACAGCTAATCCAACGAAGAATGATGTCGGAGACCCGTTCGGGATTAGTTTGCCATGTAAGGAAGTCAACTTGGGTACAGCTTTAGAGAATTCCCCAGAGAGATGATAAATATACTACTAGCTTCTAATGCAGGCATCTAGGCACAATGATAGTGTCGTCGTTGTGTGACCTTGTGTTCATGGGTTTAAGGTGGGAAAATAGCCTCTTACAAAAGGCAAGTAAAATCGCATACTATCGACCCCTTGTGGTCTATGACTTCTCCAGACTCTACATAAGCAGGAGCTTCGCGCACTGGAACTGCCCTTTTAAGTTTTAATATAGGCAAATGATACAATAGGCCCTTGTAGTCTGCCTCTTTTCTAGACCCTGCATATGCTGGAGCTTAGTGCACCGGGGCTGCCAACTTCACCTCTGATACAAAAGGCTAAAAGAATGGGTTGTAGACGTAAACTCCTATAAAAGAATTGTTCGTTGGATCTGGTATCTGATCATCCAGCTAGGAGCCACGTGGCCATGAAGCATGCCATATCAGCATTAAGTGATTAGCTTACAAGTCAACTCTGATGGTCAATATAATCTTAAGACGGTCTCTCTTTGTTTAATGAGAACTGAGGAATGCTACGCTGGGGAGCCACCAAATGGTTAGGTCAGGTGTGGTGCGCTGCTGGCCTACCCTTTTGCATGAAGTGCCCCACCCATAAGTTGATCTGACCTGTTCATCGATCTGACCTCCCAGGCTTCGTTGATTGAAAATCACAAGTTATTGCCATTGATCTTTGATCACTACCATAAGTTCAAGTAAGCTTCCAGTCTCGAGCTATTCTGTCTTTGATCACAACCATTGATCTTTGATCACTACCAGTACCATCCTAATCAGAATAGAGATAAGAAATCATGGCCAAAATTAAGCATGGATTATAAACGTTATTACTGTAGACGCAACAATAGCATGCAAAGCCAAGGATACGTAAAATAACTAGCCATGTGCCGTACGTGTAAACGGGTCAAATTGGCAAAGGGTATTTGCTAGGGCCAACACTTCGGATCATCAAGAAGAATGATCCCAGCGGCATCGGAAACAATTTCATGCATAAGATAGTAGCTAAACCTTGGTTTAGTGACAACTTTTATAGTTGGGATAGAAGTCCCATATAACTTACTTGCTTTGCAAGGCCCGTGACCGTCTGCAGGCTCTAAAAGAGGTATGCTCAACTCATGGATGTGGCCTAAAGGACAGGTCAGTATTCTTGGATTTATGAAACAAGGACTGATTTTTAGAAGAATCCTTGTAAATATGTTAGATCTTCTGTAGTAGTCAACAATATTCTAGGAGAATGGTAGAGTAATTTAGAAAGAGTGTGAGGGTTCCAAAATATTATCTGGACCGTTGATGCATTAACACTTGGAATAATCCTACCCATCCATTGAGAAGGTGGACATGGGTGAGCATGTACAAATAGGATTAGGTTCTCATTTGTATTCAATTACTCAATTGAGTTTAAGTAAGGGATAACAGGTTCTCTTTGAGTAAGTCTTATTTCTGAGTTTCTCTTATTACTTTTGTGAGTGAGTGAGTGAGTGTAACCCTAGCAAATGAGAGTGAAAGTGAAAGGCTGACTTGTGCTTCACAAAAGAGTTGCCCACAAGTGCTGTACGGGTTTAACATAGGAGAAACTGCGACCCCGAAACACTTAGCTATCTAATAGAGGAGATGTTTCGTACCTACTGTCACCGGCCTGAGAGCACAGGACCTATCTAAGATATGCTTCACCGGCCTGGTAGCAAGGCCTTGGAAGGAACATTTCTACTGCCTGCGGGTAGTAGAAATCCATTGGAAGACGGATTTGTGGAGAAAGGTAGGTGCACTTCCTCGTCCTATTCATCTCCGTTTTCCGGTATTTGCAGACGGGGCTTTTTACTGGATGTAACTTGATTATATCGATCTTAATCTTCCATTATCAATGAATGCAAGTGATGAGAAATGGAAAGAGACCAAGCTTCCTAAATTGCTTCTGGAAAGCGTGCATCTAGAAACAGAGAGATGGATTTTGAAGGACCATAAGAGGTCAGTTTGGATTCAATGATATTTGGTTTTGGTTAGGGAATAGAAGGACATGGTCGTATTTAACTGGATATTAATTTGCACCCCATAGTTATTGGAAATGAGGAAATGATGTTGGTTTCAAATGTTCATCTGTTAGCGTATAACATGAAGCTGAAATGTGCAAAGAAGCTTCACATTTCCACTAACTGTCCACAGTTGTGTGGCCATGTTGATCCTATAATCTCCTTAAGAATACAAAGCAGTGATGCCAAATGAAGGGAATTCTCTCTCTCTCTCTCTCCTGTTAGAATTGAGAAATTTAATACAAAAGATGATTTGCATCAATGCACAATCATCTCAGGGTTGCCGAACTTTGTAGTGGAGGATTTGATGAATTGTGGATACATTGAAACATTTACCACTTCCTCTAGATCATAAAATGTATCCTTTCGGTGGTCAGTCTCCATAGCGTTATGCTGGCCTTGTTGAAAGTGTCAACCGACCTTGCTTCTACTCCATTACAAAACATAGAAAGACTGTTGTGGGAATGTGAGTTTGTCCGCAAGATTTGCTAAAGAGATACTTTTTCCCCTGTTCTTTCCATTCACAGCCCCTAACTTCTTTGTCATGGATCTAGGAGACCCTGCCGTAAGGCTCAAGGCTGGGTTAGCTGCAGTGTTTTAGGTTTTCAACAGGAGGAACTTGACTCTCCAACTGACTCGCTCTAGAGGAAAAACTCTTGCCGGGTATGAGATTTGAACATTGATCAGGTTCAGTAAATAAACGCCTAACGGTCTGGCCCAGTAAGCAAGTTGTGCAGCATTCCTCCGTTTTTCTAGTCACTGTCAATTTGGCTCAAGCTATAGTAATTTGGAAGGCAACCTAGATAGCTGATGATTCTAAACATCATATATCCCAGCAACTGAGCTTAGCTAATAAATCCGCTAATTAGCTGCTCGGGATCAGTAATTGTTCTTCTTTTGCGTTTTAGCCCATTCACTATTGGACTCAAACATCAGGTTTAATTTGCAGGAGCAATACTAGGAACTTGGGAAACCATAGTATATCTCCTTGGAGAGAAACCCAATGCGAGCAACTCGAAGAAGAAATAAGAGAACCACACGCCACCATGCTTCCTCTATGGGCTTGCTTGGGAGTGCATTTACGTGGTCTTTTGGTTTCTCTTCCCAAGCTTTCTAAGTGCTGAAGGCGGAACCACCTCTAGAGGAAAGATCCGAGATATTACCATCCTTAACGGAGAATTTTTTGAATACTAGATTTCTCATTGTTTCTCCATTGATCGGCTCAGATTTCTGATAGTTCTGGCAGCACTTTGCATCATAAAAAAGTCTCAGCCTGCCCAACCGTTCGCTCGTAAGTCATAAGTGAAGAGTACATGCATGGAAACAATGTCATGCATAAGACAATCCTAACCCTGATTTAGTGACAATTATTTTAGATTCTTTTATTTTTCTTTTTTTGTTTTGGAAAACTTACGAAGCAAACTATATAGAATATATTATTCTAATTCCTAAATCTACTTTAAATCTCTCTTGTAAGAGGGAAAGTTCCACCTGAAACTAGGGGTAGCAAAATATGATACGACACGATAACACGACTACAACCCGACACGGATTTAGCGGGTTAGGGTCGAGTCTTATTGTGTTCGTGTCATTTTTGGGTTACCAAAAATCTTATCATGTTCAGGTCAATCAATGTTGACCCGTCATGTTGACTTGTTTGACACGCGACTTATTAATTTGTTGTGTTCACTCATCTAACTCGCAAGCTGTTAACCAATCGGGTTGAAAATACAGACAGTTCATCAGAAACAGCCCTATATTACTATAGTAATAATAGTAATATAGGACGGTTCATCAGAAACAGTTCTATATTACTATAGTAATAAATAGTAATATATGACGGTTCTTCAAAAATCATCATATATTAGTTATTTTATATTTATTTAATTATGTTACATGAGTCGTGTCATGTCGACTCGTTTAATAATTGTGTCGTATTCGAGTCACGGGTTCTTGACATGATTATTAAGAGGGACGCGTTCGTGTTGACCCATATACTATAATGGGTTAGTCTTGACACAATACAAACACGATCTGCCAACCCGAATTGTCAGGCCTACCTGAAACCTCCAACCAAGTAAAAAAGGAGCCATCGTATTGCCTGTGACAAACTGCGCTAGATAGCTTTCCACGATTTTTTCCAACTTTTTTGTTTTTTTTCTCTCTTCAATATCCCATTAGCAAATCTTCTGCGGATGCTGATATTTGTTCCCTCCTTAAGTAGACAAGTTGGGCATTCCATACAGACGGCTAGCCTCCCATGAGGACTGTTGAATAGATATGCATTCCAAGAGAGCATGATTCATGTTATACCATAAGCGACTAGAGAAATGTTATCTGGATTGAGTTTTCAGATCACCTCCAAAACCCTAGAATCTGCATAACTAAGTCTCATTTTTGGATCATCTACAAAAACCCATGCCCGTGAAATACTATTAACTAGAAATTTTCTCATTTAAGAAAAATCTAATGATCACTTTTAAAAACTCAAATGGCATGGCTGCTAAAATCATCCAAGGGTTATGAATTTTGGTGTGCAGCCAATCCAACGGAGGCTGAACAAGATGAAATGGTCAGATCATTCAAAGGTAGCTAGGTGGAGTTCTAAAGTCAGTTCTCAGATAAGGTATATTTTCTTACAGATTTTGTGAAGCTAACGTCTGTAATTGGGTTCATGCGATGACAATTAGGTCGAGGACCTATTCCACCATTGAAGGCCTTTGCTCGGAGACTATTTCTCCCATTGTTCTATGAATGTATGGCATATTGCCCAATTGTAAGAGGAAAATGCTTTGAAAATACTTTACATTTGAATGATCTGATCCATTCACATGTTTAGTGTGCTTTAGATCGACCAAGTGCCAAAATCCATGATCATTGGCTGATTTGATTTATATCATTTTAGATAGTAAATCACAACCATAAAAAATTTCACCAAGATACTAATAGTTAGAAGCATCACTTAGATGTAAATTTTTGTAAATAGATTGGGCGAGACAAACATGTCACATCACCAAAAAGGTAAGTTGGCTGATCATCTCTCTCTTCTTCTTTTTTTTAAGCAAAGAGTTATAAAGCAAATCACTTATGTGCACTTCTAAATGCAATTCCCAACTAAAGAAAAAAGTCATGATTCAAACCTACAACAAAAGATATTCCAAAAACTAATAATAATAATAAGAAAAAGAAAAAGAAGAAGGATGAAGAGGAGGAGCAGGAGCATGAGGGTCATTGCTACCTGATTGGTTGATGCATTAATTTTTATTAAAAAATAATAAAATATTTTTCGTGATGTATTTCAAATATCACTAAAGATATCACCAGAGACATTACAGAACAAATGACACGTCTTTTACATTTCCCAGATATCACAGAATATATGACACATGTATCAGAAATCACATGAGATATCGCAAAAGATGGGCCAACAGAAATGCCAAACATACACCGTCAAATAAACTCCCTTTAACCTTTTAATAAGAGACATGGGGTTACAATGTCGCCTTCATATTCAAATAATAGAGATAACATATAAGAGAGGTCTCCCCTTCCATTTTTTCCTGCATAAAACGTAAACGAAAACACCCTCACAGCTAATTCATGAGAACTGATCAAGGTAGCTTCCCCACACGCTTGGTCATCTAAAGGGCTTACCTTCTCGGCAACATCCAAAGGGTTCATCCAATCTCAGTTCTACGGATGAATGCTTGGCTGAAAAGTGAGCATAGTTAAAATGTTCAGATTTGGGAATAAATTTGGGAGGCAAATATTCATGAAATACGGTTAATCCTTGTGAAAACTTTGGCAGAAAAACATTATAAGAATATGAATTTTAGTGCTTTTTAAGTTCATTAATAGCTAGATTTACACATGATATGTCAGAATTTTATAAACAAATTACGAAATTTGAGATTTTGTGGTAAATTCATTTTACTTTGGATTAAATTTACAAAATAAATAACTTTTAAAATATTCAAGATGATGACCATTGCATTACAAATGCCTTGCTCTAACCTCCAAGCTAAGTGGGCTCATATAAGAGAAATAGTCCCGGATAGGCCTTTGGAAAACTCTTGGTTAGCTATTAACTATTATTAATTATATATTAGCTATTAGTAGTTATTTATTATTCTATGATAATAGAATAGGAAAATTAGAATCTATAAATAGAATTCTTATTTTATTTATTTTTATTTAATTTCTATGTAATAATTTAATGGTAGTCACTAGCACTAGAATTTTTTTCTTTTTATCATTAAAATTGAATTTCAAAAAGAAAAATTCTACTATAATACATATGAAATCATTCTAATTAGAATAGAACTAGTAGTTATAGTGGATTCCAGAATTCTATTTATTAGAGTGTAGTTCCTTAAATCAAAATGTCAAAATCTTAAGATTTTTTGAAGATAATTCAATTATTCAAAGAATTTTGTAACTATGAAAGTGAACCCTCACTAGAGTTTAAGAATGATGGGTCAACCGTAGCATTCTACATTTCTTAGGCAAAATAATGAATGTCTTATAAAATTCAATTAACATAATTTAAATCATATAAAAAATATATTTAATTATTTAATTATATTTCACAATAAAAACTAAAACAAACTTAAACAGTTTTCTGTTTTGAAATATTTTAGAATGCAATTAAATTCAGTTTCCCAAACACACGTTAAGATCACTCAATGGAGAAGATTTTCTAGAACACCAAGTACTACATAGAATGAGAATGAACGGCTTGGATCACCAACCATCCTAGCTTAATCCCCTCGCTTTCCATTTTTCCAACTCATGAGATTCGGAATTCCTGAGAATGAACCCCGCCTAGCTTAATCTACATCTTTGAATGATTTGAAATATCTATCTTGTTCGGCCTAACTTAAATTGGCTAGACAGGAAAATTCATGACAATTGGATAATTTTAGCTCTGTATTTTGAGTTTTTAAATCGTAAGCATAGGACTTTCGAAGGAAAAAAACTAGTAGTTAAAAGCATTTTATACCTCTAGTATATGGTGTATATTTGATACTAGAAAAATAATCCTGATCGTCGAAATAGTAATCCCCACTTGTTCAATCAAAGGCTTCTAATAATCTAACGGGAATCATTTTCATCTTTGATTCATCCCCATTAAAGTAACGGTTTCGATCATTGAAAAGTAGGCCCCCACTTCCTCTTTTGCTAGCTACTATTTTTCATGTGAAAACATGCACGTCCGTGTCTTAGTGACCAAAAAGTTAATGGAGAATCAACGGTTGATATTGCTGATGTCAGAAGCCAGCGCCGAACCGAAATCAATCTCTCCATTACACATATAAAAGTGACAAACCCGACTTGACATGTGTGCATTAGCTTCTTCCACGTGTCAAGGCACCACCAGCTCCATACATATCGGCTTGTCTCGCATAGGACTTGAAAACACGTGTTCCCACAATTCGAACCCAGTCACAACTGAAAACGTGGCATCACAGCCCATATTCTAACACGAGCCTGCACTTTTTCGTCTCTCGTTTCTCTTCCTCCTCCTTCCTCGTCCTCTTAAATTCAATAAAACAGAAAAAGAAAAAAGTAAATAAAAATTCCATTTTCTGAACTCCAAATTCCAATATTTCCCAAATTTTCACATCTTTTAACTCGAAATTTCAATCCAAGCAATCATTACAGCCTTCCTCGAATCTTGCGAATTCACTCCTATAAATAAATCCCCTCGCTTTCCATTTTCCTAACTCCTGAGATTCGGAATTTCTGCCACGCAGCAAATGAGCTCAGGTACCTTTCCGCTCTTCAAAACCAGCTAGGGTTAGGGTTTTGGATTCGTTTCTTCCATTCTCGATGCTCGCTTTTGAACTAGAAGTTGTTTAGCTTTGCAGCTTCCAGCTCCATTAATAGGGCCGCTTGAATTTCAGGAAAATTTGGAGTGGATTAGAGTGTATGATGTTGATTCTTTCGGCTTCTTCTTCGATTTCTAGATCGGTTTCGAGAGCTAGGGTGTCTACGTCTTCTAATTCTTGTACCGGGATTTCTTCAAGCTGTTGTTCTGTTTCTGTTAAGCCTGTTGCTAGGCGTTGTCCCTGTGTAGTTTACTCTGTTTTGAATCTTAGAGCAATGGAAAAATTGGTAGAGGAT
Organism: Warburgia ugandensis; assembly: GCA_035236585.1. Lineage (NCBI taxonomy): Eukaryota > Viridiplantae > Streptophyta > Magnoliopsida > Canellales > Canellaceae > Warburgia > Warburgia ugandensis. The sequence continues at coordinate 2,567,002 of CP141131.1, read as the reverse complement.
AAGGAGTCTGTGAAGAGGATGAATGCGCCGGTTAGAGCACCTGTTCTTGCTTCTGAATCAGGAGGGAGTAAGGAATCAGGCCACTCGCAGAGGTTTCTTGATGTTCGAAGTGAAGAAGGTAAGCGGCTTTTGATCCTTTACTGTTTTTTTAGCTGTAGGATTGTGTTTACAGTCCTCTTACTTTCTTGTATCTACTTTGCAGCTGATTGTTAGTGGTTTGAAGTCTCTTGAATTGTGTAGAAGGCCATTTACATAAAATCATCGTCATTGTTGTCGTTGTCGTCGTCAAAGGCTCAAAGCCTTATCCCATTTAGGGGTTGGCTACCTGAATCTTGTTCTTCCATTCACCTCTATCAAGTATCATTACTTCATTAAGTCCAAGGGTATTAAATCTTTTTCTCACCACTTCTAACCACGTCCTTTTGAGCCTTCGCATTGCCCTTTTAGATCCTTTGACTTGATTGACTCATCATCATCACCATCATCATCATCATCATCAAGACCTTATCACAATTAGGGATCGACCACATGAATCTTATTCCTCCATTCCTTTCTATTAAGTATCATGGCTTTATTTAGCCCCAAAGTTTTTAAATCTTTCCTCACTATTTCTATCTACGTTCTTTTGGGCCTTCCTATTGCCCTTTTAAAATTTTCTACTTGCATTGCCTCACTCCTTCTAATCGGTGCCGTTTTCGGTCTCCTTTGGACATGTCCAAACCATCTAAGTCTAGTCTCCCTCATCTTGTTACCTATTGGTGCTATCCCTAGATTTCCTCTAATATTTTCATTTCTAATTCTATCATTTCTTGTCTTACCACTCATCCATCTCAACATCCTCATTTTTGCGACGCTCATCTTATAAGCATGATGTTCCTTAACTGCCCAACACTCTGATCCATAAAGCATGGTCGGCCTTATGGCGATCCTATAGAATTTTTCTTTTAGTTTGAGTGTCATCCACCGATCATACAAAACTCCAGATGTACATCTTCATTTGTTTCCACCCGTTTGGATTCTTGGGGTAACCTCCCTCTTAATCTCTCCATTATCATGAATAATTGATCCTAAGTACTGAAAGTGGTCTTTTACGAGGACTTCTTGGTTATCAATCTTGATTGGTGTTCTACTCTTACTCTCCTTGCTAAAATTACATTATATGTATTCTGTCTTAGTTCTGCTGATTTTAAATCCTTTAGATTCTAATGCTTCTCTCCATAACTTTAGCTTTGTGTTTACACCCTCCCTTGTCTCATCAATTAAGACTATATCATCTGCAAATAGCATGCACCAAAAAATTTCCTCGGGCAGATATTTTGTTAACTCATCCATAACCAATGTGAAAAGGTATGGACTTAATGTCAATCCTTGGTGCAATCTTACAATGACAGAAAAATCACCGGTCTCGCCACTAACTGTCTTAACATTTGTTATCACTCCCTCATACATATCTTTAATTATGTCTATATACCCCCGTGAAACCCCTTTATTGCCCAACACCCTCCATATTAACTCTCTAGGAACTATCATAAGCTTTCTCTAAGTCGATAAAGACCATGTGGAGGTCTTTCCTCCTCTCCCTATATTTCTCTATCAATTGTCTTAGTAAAAAAATAGCTTTCATGGTAGATCTCCCAGGCATGAAACTAAACTAATTCTCCGATATACTTATCTCATGCCGTAGCCTCTTCTCAATCACTCTTTAAAAAAGTTTCATAGTGTAGCTCATAAGTTTGATCCTTCGATAATTAGTGCAACTCTATATGTCTCATTTACTTTTATAAATTGGTACAATAGAGCTTTTCCTTCACTCATCCAGCATTTTTTTTTATAATCTTGTTAGACAACTTGGTCAACTAAACCACCCCAATATCTCCCATATGCTTCCAAATCTGTATTGGTATACCATCGGGCCCCATGACCTTTCCTGATTTCATCTTTTTCAAGGCCTCTTTCACTTCAGGTATTCTAATTCTCTGTTTATAGATATAACGTCCAATATTATTTAGATTTATAGTATTTTCAATCCCTATATTCTCAGAGCCATTGTCATTTAACAATTTTTGAAAGTCCATCTCGCACCTTTGTTTAATCTCATTATCTTTGACTAATATCCTTTGATCATCACTTCTAATGTATCTAACATGATCTAAGTCCTTACCCTTCTGTTTTCTTACTTTTGCAAGTTTAAACACATCTTTCTCACTTTCTCTTGTTCCTAGTCTATTATATAGCTCATAATATGCCTTAAGTTTAGCCTCACTTACTATTCTCTTAACAAACTTTTTAGCATTCTTATATTTTTCATAGTTTTCATAATTTCTAGTCTTTTGCCATGCTTTAAAGCACATCTATTTTTCTTTAATAACTTTTTGCATTGTTTCACTCCACCACCATATTTCCTTTACTAATTGCCTTTTACCTTTAGATACTCGTAAGACTTCTTTTGCCACTTTCTTAATGGACTCAACAATATTAATCCACATGGTATTTACTTCTGTTTCATAGTTCCGATTTCCTTCTACCATCAACTTATTTTTGAATGAGGTTATTTTCTCTCCTTTTAATTTCCACCACTTAGTTTTTGGATACCTATTAAGTTCATTTCTTTTCCTCCATCTTTTGATATGGATATCCATAACCATTAATCTATGTTGTGAGGTTAAACTCTCACCGGGTATCACCTTTCAATCCTTACACATTAATCGTTCAATATTCCTAAATAGAAAGAAGTCTATTTGGCTTTTATGAAATCCACTTTTAAAAGTTATTAAGTGTTCATCCCTCTTCCTAAAGAGTGTATTTGCAATGGCTAGGTTATATGACGAAGCAAAATTGAGGATAGTTTCCCCCATCTCATTTCGTTTACCTATACCATACCTTCTGTGTATTCTATCATATCCTTCCTTTTTTTTTTTTTTTCCTACATGGCCATTTAAGTCTGCTCCTATAAATATCCCTTCAATGTTGGGAATTTCTTATATGACTCTCTCCATATCTTCCCAAAACTGTCTCTTGATTATATCTTCTAACCCTACTTGTGGTGAGTATGCACTTATAACATTTATGATTTGCTCTCTTAAAATAAGTTTTATTATTGTAATTATATCACTAATTCTTTTAACGTCCACAACTTTATCCTTAAATTCTTTATCTGCTATTATTCCTACTTCATTTCTGTTATTATCCTTTCCTACATACCATAATTTATACCCATCGATTTCTCTAGCTTTAGCCCATTTCCACTTGGTTTCTCGGATACAAGCAATGTTGACTCTCTTACGTTTCATCATGTCTACTAACTCCAAACTCTTATTTGTCAATGTCTCTATATTCCATGTGGCAATACGAATCTCATGCTCTGAAATATCCTATTTACCAGTGCCCTTCTCGATCTCCATGGCATGAACCCATGTCCACTTATCACTGCATCTGGGTTCTAATGCAGCGCGTAGCTTCTGAGGGAATGCTCTAGTAGCCCTTGCCCATTTTTCACTACACTCGGGATCCGATGTAATGAGTCGCTTCTGGGGAAACGCCCTAGCAACCCTTGCCCATTTTTCACCACACTCAAGATCTGATGCAGCCCGTCGCTTATGGGGAATGCCCTAGCTTGAGGGAATATCAGTTTTTGATTCATGTCATATTAAGGTTGCCATAGTTTTAAAAAGTTAAATATAAACTAATATTTTAGTTATTTACTTCTAATGTACACAGCAGAAGGGGAGCCTTGGCGCAGCAGTAAAAGTTGTCGTCATGTGACCTTGAAGTCACAGGTTTAAAGCGTGGAATCAGCCTCTTGCAAAAATGCAAGGTCAGGCTGCCTACTTTAGGCCATTGTGGCCCACCCCTTCCTCGGACCCCGCATAGGCAGGAGCTTTGTGCACCAAGGCTGCCCTTTTACTTCTAATGTACACAGTAGTTCCTTAGGTGACTATGTCCCTTTCATTCAGCACCTCACGTCCATGTGCTTATCCTCTGGTCTCCTATGCGTGCTCTAGAGATATTGCCAATATTTCATGGTTGTTCAGAAGAAGTGCATTCTAACTCTACATTCCCCAAATAACTAGGAACCTCGTTAAGAGTATTAAACTCATTCTTTGCCTGGCACAGTGAGCACTCCGGGTATCAAACTACATATGGTGTATTTGGTGTAAAGGGTTAGCTTTATAATCCAAATTGTAATGTGCCTATATAGGTTCATTGCATAAAATGCTCTGGGAGTGATGCTGATGAGGGCAGAAGAATTAGACATCTAGGTTAGATTGTTGTTCCAGGATTGAAAGGACCTTCAGTATGGTATTGATGGTATTATCTTGATGCAGATATGATGCTTGTAATTATTCTTCACTGACGTTAGAAAGTGTGATTGATATCTTCTTATTACCATCTGGCTCAGGAAGTTGATTGTGAAGAAATACTGTTAAGTTAAAATATAAGGTCGCAGTCATTAGCAGCTAACTTAGAAGCTCCTTACTTTATGCCGGTTCATTGCATAGAAATGTCTGTATGTGGCATTGAATCTCACTGCCATTGTGTCAGTAAATGGATAGGTACGTTAAGCCTTCCCTTTCTACATACTAAAGTCATCTGTGTCTATCATGTGCCACCAAGATCATCTACTAACAGTCATTACTGGAAGGTGAAGCCCAGTGCATCTTATGACTGCACACTGTTGTATTGATCTCCTCGATCTAGAGAGTCAGGATCTTGTTATTTATTCTTTCTGTTAACATCTTGAGTTTCTCATATAACCATCCATTAAAATCTGGTTAGTTCTTTAATTATTGACTGTTCATGTATACTAAATATGTTTGCTCTAACATGGTATTTAAATGATTATGATCCTTGGTTCTCTATTTGCTACCTCTTCATTGTAGTAATACTCTTGAATAATTGCTTCTGTCGTTGCTTATGATGTAGTAATACTCTTGAATAACTGCTGCTGTCTTTGCTTATGATGTGTCTATACAGCAGAGCTGCTTTCTAGTATTAGGATGGCAGCGGAAGCTGGAAAGCTGCCTCCAAATGTTGCAGCAGGGATGGAGGAAGTATATCAAAATTATCGTAATGCGGTAATAGATTTAAACACTGATAGAAAATTATGTTCTGATCATGAAGGAGGATCTTGAACTAGGTTATTATTGTTGCTGTACAAAGCTCTTCCATGTAGCACTATCTTAGACGTATTACTAGTGTTAATACTTGGTTTTGTTTGAAGATTGCATCTCTGAGTATTTATCAATCATATAATCTCATCATCAGTGCTTAACACAAAAACCAGAAACATTGCTTAACAACAAAATAAAAATTTCTTTGTTTGCCTGATGCCCACAAGACTTACTAAATGAACAGAAAACTGCATGATTGAGATGTTTGACAAGAGAAGCAATAGGGAAAATGCGACCAAAATGAAACGGTGGACCACCAAAAATGAAAGGACTTGTCTCATTGGATACTCCCCTTATCAGCACACTTGTTGGCAGGTGATAGTGCTAAGAGAGACTCTGACTTTGCCAAATAAATGTGCCAGTCATGAATTTCATTCTCCCTCCGCCATGAGAGTTTGCCTTCTGCTGCGTCCATCTGATGACATTTAGTGAATCACCCTCCATGATCTCAAGCACTGAAAATGGAATGTGTGGCAAAACATGATCCCCAAACTTAAGAGCCATGGCCTTTGTGCAGCCATGAAAATTCTCTGTGCCCCTAGAAATTGAGTAGACCACCTTCCACAAGCACTCATGGCCTGTAAAAATGCCTGTCACTAGATGGACGTGGGTTTGCCAGATCAGTCAAAGTTAACATTGAAAAAGCCAACTGGGAACCATTTTTGAGATGGCCTCCTTTTTTAGTACCCTAATGCACTCAAAGTGATGCAAGTCTCACATCCTTCTATCATTGGAGGGTATTCATCTCAAAGCCGAAGTCCTGCTGCCCATTGAATGTAATAAAAAATAGAATTCTTTATTTGCTTTCCGAATTTAGACTAACATTTTCCACTTTAGATTGCACCCATGGCTAAGTCACGGTGCCTTTTCCCTCTGTCCATAGAAGCGACGTAAGCCCCAGCATACTACTGGCGTCGCAAGGGAGCTTAGGCGTAAACCAAAAAGAGCTAAAGAGTCAACTGACTCAATGACAAAGTTCCATAAGTGAGAGGCAACCTAGAGGTGAATGAACAGAATGATAAACAGTCTTGTCATTGGTGAACAAAATAGAGCATCTGTTGTCAAGAAACCCACTTCCATTGGATGAGCTGGTCTTTTGGTTGCCTGATGGAATTTTTTTGGTGAGACTTGTAGTGGTCTTATAAGATGAGATATAATGTATCTTGTTCCTCAGTTATTCCTTCTGGTGATTAGTAGAATCTTGCCATACATGGCTGTTTTTCATTCTGACAGGCCACCTAGGTTTGATTATGCACCATCTGTGCCAATTGAACGATGGGAATTTGTTGAGGAAAACATGCCACTGTTGGTGATAGAATGATCTCATAAAAGAAGACTGATTTAGGTTCCACTAAAATCGCTGGAGTCTTGTTCCTTTCTCTTTTTCTTTGAAGCATGTTTCTTCCAAAATATTAAAATTTATGCTTGTGACTTTTCAGGTTCTACGAAGTGGAAGCCCCAAAGCAAGTGAGATCATATTGTCAAACTTGGGTGCTCAATTTGATCGTATTTTATTAGATGTAGAGGTTTGTTCATATGTCATGTGCTATTGATTTGTGTTTTTTTCTATTTTCCTTATTTTTTAAATTAAACCAATTAACTTGGATATGTTTAGATGCAAACTTCTGTATTTGTCTGTAGCTTATGTAATAATCCCTATGTTTTGCAGGAACCTTTTACCTTTGCACCATATCACAGAGCAGTTCGAGAACCTTTTGATTACTACATGTTTGGTCTAAATTATATACGGCCGCTGCTTGATTTCAGGTTGTGCAACCATATTAATGCTTAAGCTCTAACTAATTGAAATGTCTGGGCACAAGTTGGAAAATTGGGTGTGGTATTGATGTTCCTACAAATTTTTGAGGCTGTGCAGCAAATAATCTTTTGATCAGTTAGAATATGTGTTTCTGGGTTTTGCAATTTAAGTGCTTGAACACCTATGCTTCTTTTTTGGTGAGTAAAAAAGAAACAAAATGAAGCAAAGCAGGATATTGGCGCTTAAATTGCAATAACCACAAGCTCATACTATAATTAGCAAAACCTATGCTTGTCACAACCCCGTCGGGCCCACAACAAGGATATTGTCCCGTGGGCACGCGCATGGGTTTTGGTTCTCCCCCGTGTCTAGGGGAAAAGGCCTCTTTCGTGATACAGAGATCTGCACAACGGAAGATATTGTCCTCTTTGGGTCCCCTCAGAGTATCTTGGGCTATTGCTCAGAGTATCTTGGTCCGAAGCCTCAACCCATCTTGCGCACCCTCAACCCATCTTGGTCTCCCGCAAGGTTTTGTCCCGGGATCACCCCAGGGGCCTCCTTGTTGTGAAGGGAGAGAACCCCCCTTATAACCCACAGCCCATCACCCCCCCTAGCCGGTATGGGACTAACTCTCCTGCGTCCCGCCCTTAGACCATCTCGGCTCCTCTCACAAGGCCAAGCCTCAGGCCATCTTGGCACAGTAGCCATCTCCCGCCTACGGGACACACGCCCCCGTGTGTCACCACACGAGCGACGGTGCGGCTAGCCACCCATCCCCGGGGTCGGGGTTTGGCTCTGATACCATTTGTCACAATCCCGTCGGGCCCACAACAAGGATATTGTCCCGTGTGCACGCGCATGGGTTTTGGTTCTCCCCCGCGTCTAGGGGAAAAGGCCTCCTTGTTGTGAAGGGAGAGAACCCCTCTTATAACCCACAGCCCATCACCCCCCCTAGCCGGTGTGGGACTAACTCTCCTGCGTCCTGCCCTTAGACCATCTCGGCTCCCCTCACAAGGCCAAGCCTCAGGCCATCTTGGCACGGTAGCCATCTCCCGCCTACGGGACACACGCCCCCATGTGTCACCACACGAGCGATGGTGCGGCTAGCCACCCATCCCCGGGGTCGGGGTTTGGCTCTGATACCATTTGACACACCCCCCATGAGGGGTCCATAGTAAGAATATTGTCCGCTTTGGGCCGGGGCCCGCACGGCTTTGTTCTCACCCTGGCTTCTCACGGTAAAACGCATTCTTACTGTGAGGAGTGATCCCACACTTTCTCACCCAGCCCCTCTCAACTGTCACCCCCTTGGCCTTCTCTGCTTCGCCGCCATCACGGTGCCTGAGTCAGCAAGGCTAGATTATCTAGCCTTGCCAGCTCAGGCACCGTGAGATACCGTGATGGCGGCGAAGCGGAGAAGGCCGAGGGGGTGACGGTTGAGAGTTAGTCCCATACCGCCTGGAGAGGAGAGCTGGGCTGGGTGATAAGGAGTGAGATCACTCCTCACAGTAAGAACGTGTTTTACCTTGAGAAGGTAAGGTGAGAACAAAGCCGTGCGGGCCCCGGCCCAAAGCGGACAATATTCTTACTGTGGACCCCTCACGGGGGGTGTGTCAAATGGTATCAGAGCCAGTCTCCTCGTGGTGATGGGTGGCTAACCGCATGCGTGCCTTGGGCACACGAGGGCGTGTGTCCCCTAAGGGGGAGAGATTTAGCCTTGCCGGCTCAAGCACCGTGAGGTACCGTGATGGCAGCGAAGCGGAGAAGGCCGAGGGGGTGACGGTTGAGAGTTAGTCCCATACCACCAGGAGAGGGGAGCTGGGCTGGGTGATAAGGAGTGGGATCACTCCTCACAGCAAGAACGCGTTTTACCCTGAGAAGCCAGGGTGAGAACAAAGCCGTGCGGGCCCCGGCCCAAAGCGGACAATATTCTTACTGTGGACGCCTCACGGGGGGTGTGTCAATGCTTCAGCTGTTATGAAGTATAAATTTGATTTTTGAATTCTGCTACTGTTGAAGTGCTTTGTCCTAAGTTGTTCAAGATCTAATTGAGGAAAATGTATAGGTTTCTGTCTCCTGCACTTCCTTGCTTCTCTTACCTGTTGTTTTCTTTTGTGACTTCAGGAGATCATATGTTGGCAACATCTCACTTTTCTATGACATGGAAGAGAGGCTAAAGCAGGTACCTATCAGCTGATATTATGTGCTTCCAGTTGGTTGTATTATGATCACATGCTCTGAGTTGGCACTGAAAGCATAAAACGAATATTCTGAATCTGGATTCTTTCATAAAAGAAACTTATGTAATAGTCTAAGAGTGAATGTTAGCACAGTTCTGTTAATCTGGAACTCTAATTTCCCATCTTCTAGGTTACAGAAGGCTGTACATGAGTCAAACTGCATAACTTTAGCCATCTTCTGTTCTAGGTATCTGTTAAAGGTCATACAGTTGTGAATAAGACATCTTGAAATCATATTTAACCCCCTCTTTAGTCCTCCGTTAGGGAAAAGGTTGTACGAGGAGGTTGTGCCAGACTCTGATGTAAGCTGCCTCATTTATTACGATAGGCTCTCAGAGGAACTTTCTAGACGACAGACATAAATTCCCAGCTTGTGGTGGAAACCGCTATTATATGATCATGTGGTTGCTCGTCCTATTGTTTATTGATCATATCTTGTAATCTTTTATGCATTATTTTCGTAACAAAAGACTGAAATTGATGAGTTGATTAATTGGTTTCTGACAGCTTCTGCCTCTCCTTTTCTTTTTGCCGTGACCAATTAGAATATTAATTCTGTAAATATGACATTTTGCTTCACAAATGCTTAAAACTTGTCTCAAGGCCTCTTGCTAAAATGAGGAACTAATGCCTCTCAAGAAATAAAATAATCTAATATGAAAGAATAGAAGGATATAGCTTTCACCTTTCTAACATCATAACTGAAAAACTCGAAGTACTCATATTATATCAATGTGCAAAATCTTGCAAAGGGTACTTTTTTCAACTATTGCATCATAACAGGCAACAAGAAGTTCAATAAAGCAAGTGCAACATAAACACAAATTTCCATTGACAAGGTTTTTGCACTGATATGTAGGGCCATAATATTATCTTTATCTCCAACCATCAGACAGAAGCAGATCCAGCCGTTATTTCACTATTGCTTGAGAAGACAAATCCGCATATTGCCGAGAATTTGGTAAACTAATTTGTTCTAGCTGCATACTGAATGAAAACATAATCTTGTTAATCAGAATGGGCTTGAATGACTGAATCTTGCATTTCTTCAACAGATTTGCGTTGCAGGAGATAGAGTTGTGACAGATCCTGTTTGCAAGCCCTTCAGCATTGGAAGGTTTGGATCCTTCCTCAGTAGAAAGTTCCTTTTTGAGCTTTACCAGCAGCTGTGAATGTCAAGTCTGATTCTTTTCAGCTTTTCCATTATTATACCAGAAATCTTCTCTGTGTGTACTCAAAAAAGCATATGCACGACAATCCTGAGCTTACTGAGAAGAAAAGGAGAGCAAATACCAGAAGTCTGAAGGAGATGGCTTTGCTTTTAAGGTATGGTGGCCATCCCAGATACATACTCTTCCTTTCTCTCTATATGGTTAAGATTCCAATGCAACCGTGATGGAGAGAGGCTGGAGTATCTGGTCCTGCTCCCACGTCAATGATCTGTGCATTTTCAATTACCTAAGGAACACTTGTATGAGATTGAAAGGATACGATTCTTCTACTTTGAGCTCCTTGACATTGCTTTCATTGATGTGGGATTGGTTACGGTATTCCCTGCACATGTTTTCCTTCTTTTCAAAGTTTTTGAATGTTATGCGGGGCATTAATGTTTATTGCTATTACTTCCACTAATTTTTATTTTTGTTCCCTTTTTGCAATGATAATATCATTTTACTTATTCCGTACAATATTAGCATTCTCTTTGGTGACTGTGCTCTTATCATCTAGTTCTTTCATCATTAATATAGTTTAGCAATTGTTTGTGCAAGCCTTCTACTTGTTCCCTTCATTTGATGATTCAGAACTTGTATAAGATTGGGCTGAATTGTCAAGTTTGGTTTACTTTGTTTCATATATGCTTGATTTAACTTTGATCAAATTATGCGTGAATTCTTACTGACTTACCAATGTACACAAGTTAATTTGTTTCTGACTTCAAGCTTAATTGGTTGCAGGTCTGGAGCGCAAATAATATGGATTGCACCAAGTGGTGGCAGAGACCGTCCTGATCCTTTAACAGGAGAATGGCATCCAGTAAGTATTGAAATTTGCACCATTACCATATATATATATATATATATATATATATATCTAGTCTCTTTGTGCATAGGCGGGAGCTTTGTGCACCGGGGCTGCCCTTACCATACATATATCTAGTCTCTTTCAGTTTTATGTTTTAATGTTAGTTAGTTGGACTTTTCACCTGAAACAATTTTCTTATGTCCTATTATGCATAATATCGGTTTTCAATTTTCTCCTCACTGTATTGTGATGAAGACTTGTCAAACTTTCCCGTCGTGATTCTTCTTTGCTACAGTAGAAAAGTCAGATGCATAATTTGGACATGCAGGTAGAGTTCAGGAGCCTCAGAATTCTTCTTATTTGTCGAATGAAATCCTGATGGATGTGCAAGGAATATCTAGACTTCCTTTGTGAAGTTGGTCTTCTTGGCAATGCCAGCAAGCTCTTTTGAAGCAAAGTATATATACGTGCGGGTCCTGGGTATACAAGGACTGCCTTCTTGTGTTATTGGAGGGTTTGTGCACTTCACCAATTTGATGAGCATGATTAGTGATGCGAGCAAATTTCATTTATAAGCCCCATAATTTAGCAAAAATTGTTCGGAAAAGGCTGCCATCCTGGACTATAGTTATGATGACAACAATGACCCTTAAAAGATTGCAGCCAGTGTCTTTATAATCTATGGAGATTGTTGTAATTTCTGTTTATATAGGTATATATGGCTTTGGTTAGCCCACTGTACATAAAAAGCAAATAGTTTTTCTAGAAACCAGGAAAATAACTTATATATTTTTCTTGTGCTGCTCTAAGGTAGAACTAGGGTCTATTTAGGTTGATCCAAGGGGTAATCACATACCTATCACTGGACATATTAAGCCATACACGTGTGCACAGGCGTGCTTTTTTTTTTGTCCGTGTGAAGTTTTAGTTACTGCTGGAAGGGGCAAATGCTATGGGGTTTGGTTTTCCCTTTTCTGGTTTCCTAACCTTTTATGGTTTGATCAAATCTGTTAGACTTTAGTCCTCCCGGGAAATTTGTTATATCTATTTGATGTTTGTATGATCCAGCTTGTTTAAATAATGGTAGGTTTATTCTGTCTGAATTTTGTTATTGTTAATCATAGTTTTATTACATTAAGAATTAATCTTGTCTAATGCTTCTTTGTAATTCTTCCTTTCATGGTGATAATGTCATTGTACTGGATTACTTATATGAAAACTACAGAAGGCCAGAAATTATCATGTTCTATACTGTATATATCCATTTTCTTCTTCTTTCTGCAAGTTCTCATGATTTCTTTTCCATTGCTGTAATGCCATTACTTTGGGTTGGTACTGATATAAGGGGGCCAGGCACCCTTTGATGCATCTTCAGTGGATAATCTGAGGAGGCTTTCAGATCATTCGGGTGTTCCTGGTCATATTTATCCATTATCGTTGATATGCTTTGATATCATGCCACCACCACCCCAGGTATGCTGTCCTCTTGAAGTTGTTTAAATTTATGTACGCATCATTTTTCCTTAAGGGTCCAATCTTATCTCAGGTGGAAAAACAAATTGGTGAGAGGAGAATGATTTCCTATCATGGTGTTGGGTTATCTGTGGCTTCAGAAATAAGCTTCAATGATATTTGTGCTGGCCTTGAAAATCCTGAAGAGGTTGGTTCTAATTATTATGTGCTTTCTATTTGCATAGAATTGTAAGCCTCCATCTGTGTTGGTTTTGTCAAAATTATCAAGACTTTGACAACTTATGATATTATGTTGAAATCACTAATCTACATCGGAGCAAGCCACCCTCGGGTTTACTTTATTTTCATCTGTTTGCCTTTAGAAGTCCTTCCTACATATTCTGTGGTACAGCTGGAGTGAGTTAATTTTCAGTAAATCTGTCTTCACTTGCATAATGGCATTGGAGACTTGTGGAGTAGTGTTTGGCTCAAGATTTGACAATCAACTGTAGGAATCACTAATCTTCACCTACAGTGACACATCTATACTTACAATGATGCTGCAAGTACTTATAGGTCAGAACTTTCATATAAATAACACTGGAACACTTAATAATTCTTCCTTAGATTGAGATGATGGTGTTCTACTCCCCTAGAAGAACTAAGCAGGCATAGGACCTAAGAGTTATATGCTTATCTATGAGTTGGGGGACTGCATAGAATCCAAAGTGCTGGGCCCAAGGGAATGAGAAGGAAAAAAAAAAAGAATTAAATCTTGTAGATTTTCCTTGGTAAAGTTGAAAAATGGAAATACATATTAGTTCATTCAAGTCAAGGATCATGTAATTCACACGATTGCAAAGTAGTCTATTCCACTGGCTTGTTTTTGACGTTTCAAAACCACACCTTGGCTTCAAGTACTGGGGATGCTTTCTGTAGCTATTCTTTTATTCTTTTTTCAAATGCATTTGGATTTCCCATCCTTCAGTGTATCGCGTGAGAATTTAGTAACTAAAGCAAGGAATTTTATATAACTCAAACTAGTGAATACTTACTGTTAAAATCATGATATTCAAAAACGAAAATAAATTATTACAGTTTAGTCCGTGTTTTTTACCACTTTCGTAAGAGGAAGGCAACCATGAAATTGCTGAAGACATTCATTTGTCTGCACATTCCTTTTGTACTGTTAGCTGTCAGTGACACGTCTATGCTTTTGTTGCAGGGGAAAGCAGCTTTTTCAGATGCTTTATATGAGTCAGTAACCGAGCAATACAATGTGCTAAAATCTGCTATTTATGGAAACCAAGGACTTGATGCATCAAACTCCACTGTCTCTCTATCACAGCCTTGGCAATAATTGCTCCTTGTAGCTTATAAGTTTCCAGTTTATATTTGTTCTAAGGTACTCTCTTGCTCGCCTTTTTTCGGAGATGAATATAATGAGTGTTAATGACTGGATTAAGATCATATCAGGCTTCTCTTTTTCACATTTAAGATTGGAGAACTCAGAAGTGTTAGCAACACTTCCTAAAATCATTTTCATTGAGATTGAGACACAAAAGAAAAGCTTGTACTTTGTCATTTTCACATTTTATTTCTCTCTCCTCTATTATGTTTTCTCAAACTTGCTAAATCTTCAAGTAGGGGGTGGCTACAGTTACTTTTTGCAACTTGCTGGAACTCTCTTTTTCTACCTTTTTTCCTCCGTTGTTGGAATTTCTGCTGTAATTATTGGTAGAACATTGTTTCGTATTTCTTCTTACTGCCAGAATTATCTTTTCCTCCAGTTCCTGATGGCCCTGTTAAGCTCTTCCAACTGAGAGAAGAAAGAAAAAATAATCATTTTTCTAAAAATTCAAGGTCCACGAAACATCACAGAATGGTTTCCCTTTGATCCACCAACTCACGTTCCGAAAATGAACTCCTCTTGCAGTTGAAGTTTCTTTTCTAGAACTTTCAGGATACAGTTGTGTAACTTGACCCTGCTCCAGTGGAGAATCATTTCAAGTTACTAATTGCAAATCATTCCAACTGACTCATCAAAGATAAAGATGGATCAATTATTAGATCCAGTCAGTTGCAGGTTTGATATGGTCTAGCAATTTCTACTTTTCTCACCATGAGTCATGACCTGTTACAATATGTTGTACTTTCCACTTCCACATGGAATTGCCAGGATAATAGTGAAAAGCTTATCAACTTTTTTTTATCCCTGTTGATAAATTCATTAATCTGCATGACCAGCACCTGCTTATAGGCTCACGTATTGTTGTGCATTTTCAAGGGACTTGCATAGACATGAATTTTATTGTAGTTGATCTAGTTTAAAGTATTGTTGTTGGTTTGATGGCTTCACCATAATCTTATAAAAACAAAGTTTATATGGATGCTGCTTGCATGAAGTTGGTTATATAATTTAAAGGATTGCTCAAGAGTGGAGTGCTCTTTACAGTTTTCCTCATTCTCTATAATGTATTGTCATTCATGGAAAAGAAAGTTCCAAACACAAAAAATTCTTGGTATATGATCAGTCTATACACGATTAGAGTATATGTAGAAACACATGCATCCTTATTATAGTTGTTCTAAAATGATGTGTGCACTTGCAGTGGCTAAACTGGCCTATTCAAAGACTCATGTTATTAAATGATGGATCATTATAAGGTGCTTCCACTGGGGTTGATCTGCAACTAATAACTTAATCAGTGAAGTCTGTTGAATTGATGAACCTCATGCCTTTCACAGAAGTTGACCTGCATCCCTTTTAAGTGTATCACTGCCCTTACTATTTGCAAGAAAAACATGTCTCCTGGTTATATATGGAAGTCACCAGAATTACTTTGAGGTTAGCTACGTCAGACATCAGCATTAACTGTGTCAGATTGCAAGGTCAGTTGCCTGCTGTATAAATTCCTTTCACCTAGTGATGATATCCCACTCTCATCAGGAAGCATTTTATTATGTAAATCATATTTTTCTCAATAGCAGGAGATATTTGTAATTTTTGTTATAGGGAAATTCTTTTCAGCACAGATCTGATGTAGTGAATTTGTCATTCTTTTTAGTTCAGTGCTACCTTTTCTCAAGACAAGGCTCAATGAACATTTAGTGAGACAGAACTATGATTGGGAAGTCATTGTTGCTTGGAATGAAAATAACTGCTGAGATATAGCAAGAGGAATCAACAGGTACAAGACTGGTGGCTGAGATGAATATTTAGTTGTTGATAGGAAATAAATTGCTTTTGCTTTTCTGGTGTGCAAGTTGTTGTGAATCAGAATTCTAGCAACATGTTGACCATGCGTAAATTACTTTCCGTTACGGCTGTGGGGGTAATGATAAAATGATTGTCAGCTGTGGAGGTAATGATAAAATGATTGTTTTCAATCATGTATACTATATTTGTAGATGATTAAGCTTCCTGTCACAACGTCCTGCAACTTTATGAGGGGCTTTAATGAAAGGCTGCAGTGTGTTCGTATTTTGCTTCGGATTGCAGTTCATTATGATTACCATCTGTTGAAATAAATCTGCTTTATAACTGCGAACAGTTCCAGTGCTGCGCAGAGCCATATGTTACTGCAGACTGAGTAGTTTCCATTACTGCAACCCCAAGGTTGTAACAGGTATGAAGCTCATTCCAAGATCTTTCCCATTTTCTCTGTAATAGAATCAAGTTAACCATAGTGATTTCCTTTTTCTAACTTGATATCAGTTTTATAATAGAAATTCAAAGCTGGTCTCACACCAGATTTTGTGGCTTAGGCACTGGTAAAAGATGGAGAAATTACTTTAAAAAATTGCTAAATGGCAATTATCGTGACAATATAGGAATTGAAAGTACCATAAACCCAAATAACATTGGCTATTATAGATATGACCGCAGGATTAGAATACTTGAAGTGAAAGAGGCTTAGGAAAAGATGAAATTAGGAGAGGCTCTGGGGCATGATGGTATATCAATAGAGGTTTGGAAGTATATGGGAGATACTGATATAGTTTGATTGACAAAATTGTTTAACATGATTATGAAATCAAAGAAAATGTCGGATGAATGGAGAAAGAGCTCTATTGTACCAATTTACAAGAATAAAAGAGACATACATAGTTGTACTAATTATCGGAGGATTAAACTTATGAACCATACCATGAAACTTTTTGAAAGAGTGATGGAGAAGAGGCTACGGCATGAGACAAGTGTATCGGAGAACCAATTTGATTTCATGCCTGGTAGGTCTACTATAGAAGCTATTTTGTTGCTTAGACAATTGATGAAGAAATATATAGAGATGAGGAAGGACCTCTACATGATCTTTATTGACTTAGAAAAGGCTTATGATAGGGTCCGTAGAGAGTTAATATGATGGGTGTTGGGCGAGAAAGGAGTTTCACAGGGGTATATAAATATAATTAAGGATATGTATAAGGGAGCAATACAAACATTAGGATCACTAGTGAAAAGAGTGGTGATTTTCCTATCACTATAGGATTGCACCAAGGAGCGGTATTGAGTCTATAGCTTTTCACATTGGCTATGGATGAGTTAACAAAACATCTGCACAAGGAGATTCCATGGCGCATGTTATTCGCAGATGATATAATTTTGATTGATGAGACAAGGAATGGCGTAAACACAAAGCTAGAGTTATGGAGAGATGCATTAGAATTTAAAGGATTTAAAATTAGTCGAACTAAGACAGAGCATATGGAATGCAATTTTAGCAAGGAGAAGAGCGAGAGTAGAGCAGTAATAAAGATTGGTAACCAATAAGTCCCCCTAAAAGAAAACTTCTTGTACTTGTGATTAATAATTCATGAGAGTGGAGAGATTTAAAAGGAGGTTATCCAGAGAATCTAAGTAGGTTGGAACAAATAGAGATGCACCTTTGGAGTTTTGTATGATTTGAGGGTACCACTTAAACTGAAAGGAAAATTCTAAAGGATGACTGTAAGGCCGTCCATGTTCTATGGATAAGAGTGTTCGGCAGTTAAGGAACAACATGTACATAGCATGAGTGTCGCCAACATGCGGATGTTGAGATAGATGAGTAGCAAGACAAGAAAGGATAGAATTAGAAATGAAAACATCAAAAGAAACTTAGAAGTAGCACTAATAGGTAGCAATATGAGTTAGATAAGACTTAGATGGTTTGAACATGTCTAACATAGACCAAAAAGTGCACCAGTTAGAAGGAGTGAGGCAATACAAGTTGAAGGTTTTAAAAGAGCAAGGGGAAGGCCCAAAAGAACGTGAAGAGAAGTGGAAAGAAAAGATTTAAAAATTTTGGGACTAAATGAAGCTATGACACTTAATAGAGGGGAATGTATGAACAAGATTCATGTGACTAACCCCTAATCGGGATAAGGTCTCGATGATGATGATGGAGGTACTGGTAAAGATAGTTAATCTGTGGAACACATTGATCTACAGGATGATACCAGAAGAACAGCACAGAGCACAAAAGTCAAAACTCATCATCTACTAAGACGCAACTTATTACTAAAGTTAGAAATCATAAGCCTGTTAGGTTCTGCTGCATATGTTTAAGATTAAAAGTAGCAATTTATTCATAATCTATTGGTAAAAACCTGCAAGCTCCGTATCATGGCTGGCTTACAAACAATAGGTGTTCAACATGTTACAGCAAAGCGAGCAGAGCCATGCCTGCTGATAGGAGGCAGCTGCGATGATTATGAGCCGCACTACAAAGGAGCACCATTCAGCCATTGGTGGACCCTCCAAATTAACTAAATTGTGACCATAAACTCATTAGGTTTATGGCATAGACGTTAGCTGTATATCCTACTGGAGGCCCTTTTCCAGTTGCATGTCATAAACATCCAATGGAGTTTTAGTAACTAAGAACCTGATTGGCAAGGCTTATAAGTTCTGGGTAATGTGATTATGCCGGATTGTTGTATCATAATCACTAGGTGCTTGTTTGGTTGGCAGGAAATGGTGAAAATTGATTTTCACACAACAATGAATTGTTTTATACGTTGAATTTGGAGTACAGTAGAGACCCAAAAATTTTACACCATCAAATATCTCTGGGTCTCGGCATATTTCAATTTGAAGGCGTATAACAACAATCCAAGCAGAATTCCATTCTTGATGGAATTCAATTTCCATCCGTTTCCTGCCAACAAATAGGCCCTAAGGAATGATCCAGACAGTGACATGCACTGGATTATGGAAGTCTTGATTCTAAACAAGTGTGCGATAGAATTAACTTTCTTTAATTTGGTCTCATTTTCTTATGTTCGTCTGTCAGCCCGGACAATGACTAGCACAACCTGGCTATGTATTTGGGATGACCTGGGTGAGAGTATGGACTAAAGTCAGTTTTAAATCAAGTTATTAAGAAAACATTAAGAGTTATTTATAATAGGAAGATTATAATTAAATCTAGAGGTAGACCCCTTTCTAATACTTAAAAATTAATGGAAAGAACAGTAAGCTATCCTTCATGGTCCAAACAATATTCCAAATCTGCATTCTGTAGTAGTTTAGATGGACTTGGCGTGTGCCTGTAGAGAGCGCAAGTCGCCCTCAAAAGCAAATAATGTTTTTGGTCTCAGATTCCAGCACATGAATTGACCAACTTCTCACATTTTGAAGGAGTAAAGGGAATAGCTGACGTTCCTTTTAAGGCTGGTTTTCCCCGTTGTACTGGTAAAGTTGTGTTCCTCTTCGGTTCCAAACTTGTAATATGTGATGATAGAGATGGACAAGTCTATTCTCAGAATTTAATCCTTCCTGCCCTTTGTTTAAGTTTGTAAAGGGTGTAGCTGCCAACCAGCCTAGAGAGAGAGAATTCAATGAAAATGAAGGACTTGGATCATAAAAATAAAAAATAAAATGAACATTATAGATATTCGAAATATATATATATATATATATATATATAGAGAGAGAGAGAGAGAGAGAGAGAGAGAGAGAGAGAGAGAGAGAGAGAGAGAGAGAGAGAGAGAGGACTATACAAGGAAACAGCTCTTAGCAATCGATTTCTTTTAGAAGTGGAGAACAACTAATCCTCCTAGGTGTCTCAAAAAACTTTCTTTTTGCTAAGTGAATATAATAAAATATAGTAAAAGAGCCCACCCCGAAACCCAGGGGTACTAATTAACAGCCGAGTCCTCTTTGAACTGCAGGAAATAGTTGCCCATCATACGGCTCACCAACTTCACTTGCCTCTCAGGGGGGCTTGCTCTGGGCAGGTTCGGATCACTTACAATAAACGGCTCCATGAAGGAAGCTTCAAAAGTACCACCATCTTAGCGTCGTAGGGGAGAAGGGCATGAGAGGGGCCATAAAGGGATGCCTCTCGCATGTACCAAGTGGTTGGGCGGAAAATAGTTTTCTACTAGTTGGATTGGTTAAAATGTTTACATCATGGTGCAAACGTTAAGTAGATGTCTTAATTAATTAATTCCAAGTCCAACTTGCTCGTCACTTTATCTTTTCTGATCGGGTGGTGGTTGGCCGACTTGAAGGTTCATCCTTATTGTGCCGCTAAAGGTAAAAGTTGGCGTAGACGTTAAAACGAAATCCCTATTTTCATGACGGCCTCCCTTTCCTGCTCAGTCCAACGGTGGCAAGGACTCTTTGATGGATGAGATGTTTGGATCGTAATCTATATAACATGGGGTCTAGAAAATGAATGGTTGCGATCACCCAACAATTCGAATTGTACTTTTTTAGCCGCCAATAAACTTGTAAGTTTTCCAAACATCAAATATGAAATTCTTTCCGCTTTCACGTGCAACAGCTTTTGTTTTTGTTGACGAGGATGATCATCATGTATTAACATCTTCAGTGGAGACATAATTGGATGGTGAAGATGACTTGGGCCCACAACAAATTTTAAAATGCTTGTTTTTGTTGGGCCCCATTCATGATGGTGGAAGGCCCAATTCATCACTGGCCCAAAACAAAATTCAGCAATAACATAGTTTAAATTGCGCTTTCATGTCCTGTGTAAAATGTAGCTTTTAGCCACCAAGCCCTTTGTGTCCCTCAATATGAACTATCCATCTACGGATCCCATCATTGTTAAAACAAACTTCTTGATCTGCCAAATGTTATCTATAATCCTAGCCAATAAGCTAATTAAAATATTAAATTTATATCTGCATAATTCTTTTTTCGACTTTCGCTCAGTCTTCCCAAATGTTTCCTGCCATTTTTTAGCTTGCTAGCTTGTTTTTGAATCCAACTTTTTGACTATGGGCCTCAATCCAAGACTTAAACCAATAAAATGGAGATAAAAACAGGCATATTTATACTTTTTAAGTAAAAACTTAAAAGAGGAGAAGGTGCTGCCTCCACTTTACCATGTGCCTCACCTTTGGTTGATCAGGGCCGTTCATCTGATTCCTGTAACTCCAAATGCCTCATATGATGAAGATCACCAAGATTGGATAATTTTAACATAAAAATATACTTTTAACTCATTCAATTTGGACTGTTCTATTAACAGTGTTTTATAACCGTCCATGTTTGTATGACTGAACAGTACATTTTTCCAGTTTACAGCTCAACCAATCAGTACTTTTTAGAGTTACTCTCATCCACAAAAAGAGAAATCAGATAAACGGCATCGATCAACCAAAGGTGGGGCTATCATGGTAAAGCGGGGCAACACCCTTGTGAGATGCGCACACGATTCGAGTACTACTTAAACACTCAAACATGAAAGCATGATCCATTATCTATAAAGATTATGTGAATTGATCTAACGGTTGCCATGGCCCATCCCGCTGCCCCACTCCGCGGGAGCAGAAGCCACGTCGGTCAGCTTTCAAATGAAGAATATAAAGAAAATTTTGGAACTTATGCGATTACTGTTACAAGAAGACTTCATCAACAACCAGGCAGTGGAGCAGAAGCTGATCCAACGGTCAGTGGTAAAAGGTATAAAAATCAACGGCCGGACCTCTTTAAAAAATAAAAATGTATTTTTTATACAACAAAAGAAGAGAGAGAAGTAACGTATAGGAACAGAGACTGCAACTCCGAGGAAAGGCAAAACTTCTCGCCTGCAGTCACCGTCTCCAATCTTTGTAGTTGCACTTCCAGTTTCAAGGTGGGTAATTATCATCCAATTTTCTATTTATTTTTAATTGAATTTCCAATAATAACCACGTCACTCTGGTTCTTGTTTCGTTTGTTTGCTTTCTGGAGTAATGATTCTGTGGGTTGTTCTGAATTTTAGTTTTGTATATCTTTTTTATGAATTATTTGGGTCAATGGTGTTTGACGTTGGGTTGGTATTTCTTTTTGTTGCATTTTGGTGGAAATATATTCTGTGTCTGGTTTGTTATCTGGGGTTATTGAGCAGTCTGTTGTATTTGTTCTTTCTGTGTATCTTTTATCCGAATTTCTGGGTCGTTGATCAGTGATGTAAAGTAGGGAATTTTTATGAATTTTGGTAAATTTGGTGGAAATGTTTTCGGATGTTTGGTTTATTTTTGGGGTTCTTTATCAATCTGCTGGATTCATATTCTTGTTTTCTGCTGAAATGATGGTCTCTATGTTCCTAAATTTCTCAATTTGTGGTTTCTCCAGGTTTTATATGCTTCTGAAACCCTTGATTTTGGGGTTTCCAGTGAATGGCAAAACGATGGTTTTTTGTTGAAGTTTGAACAAGTAACTAGAGCTTTTGGAAAATGAGTGACAATCTAATGGATAAAGTTAGCGCTTTTGGGGAGCGCCTAAAGATCGGTGGAGCTGAAGTGGGCCGGAAAATGACTGCCGGCATGAGCTCCATGAGCTTCAAAATGAGAGAACTCTTCCAAGGTCAAAACCAAGCGGAGAAAATTGTCGAAGAGGCGACTTCCGAAACAATGGAAGAGCCTGATTGGGCTACTAATCTCGAGATATGTGATATGATCAACACTGAAAGGGTTAACAGTGTCGATTTGGTCCGTGGCATCAAGAAGCGAATCATGTTGAAAAACCCTACGGTTCAGTATCTAGCACTTGTTTTGCTCGAAACTTGTGCCAAGAATTGCGAGAAGGCATTCTCTGAGGTTGCAGCGGAGAGGGTACTGGACGAGATGGTGAAATTGATTGATGATCCGCAGACTGTTGTTAATAATCGTAACAAGGCGTTGACTATGATAGAAACGTGGGGAGAGTCGGCAAGTGAACTTCGATATTTGCCTGTTTATGAAGAAACTTACAAGGTATGATCGGTTGAATTTGAATTCTCGTCAAATTGATTGTGTTTTACTATTAAAAGGATTTCTTTTGTTGTGTAATCTGAAATTTTTGTCTGTTATTGTTTGTTTAGAGTCTGAAATCTCGGGGCATTCGTTTCCCTGGACGTGATAATGAGAGTTTCGCCCCAATATTTACCCCAACACGCTCAGTATCCACCATAGAAACGCATATGACCCAGCCGCTGCAGGCTCACCGTGAGATGCCTGCACAAAGCTTTACTGATGAACAAATAAAAGAAGCTTTTGATGTGGCACGGAATAGTATCGAACTTCTCTCCACGGTTTTATCCTCCTCCCCCCAGCAAGATGCTTTGAAGGTGATTTGATTTTATTCCTTTAATTATTTCACATAATTTGTTCTATCTGAAGATGCTTGCATTTTTTGCTTGATCTAGATGGTCTATGAATTTACTTTGGTTCTCTGGTGTTGTGCCAAGGAGACTATCTTTGTATATACTCTGAAAAATCCCTAGAATATTCAGCCCCACAATTGTCCAGCAAATGCAATGATCACCTATCCTGAAAATGTTCCTTCTGAGTCAAACTGCTCTCCCTACAACCTACTGTGCTCCCCACTGATTTCCAATCATCCCACTCTATCACCACTTTGCTAGAATTGTTATCTACTTCTTCCTTGTTGCAATTTGAAGAAGTACTAGTGAATGCAAAATATTGATAAACATTAGTTGTAAGAGGTTGTTCACATTAGTTTCATGCATGATGGTTTCTTTTTTATTGGGAAATGTGGGCAATTTTTAGGATTTTAATGTTTTTTTGCTGGGTAGAGCCTAAAGCTTCATTAACTTTTTGGGACTCTTTCTTACTGCATGTTCAAATTCACAGTTTCACTTTTTCCTCTTAGATTACCACCTTCTTTTCTTGGAAGATACTTGAGCTTGTTTCCACTGCTGTGAGAGTCTGATATGATTATATATTGTGGATTTTGGTGGAGCAAATGATGTTTTTTGAGAGGGTCTCAAAATCTTCCCAAATTTTGTGGGTCTGTAGATAGCTTAGGTTTCATCCTTTAATCATAGTTGTACCTTATTGCTAAGCCCCATAAGTAAACCTGGAATGAACAGCTTGGGATTGACCTAAGAAGAGGCTTCCATCATCATCATCATCATCATCATCATCATCAAGACGTTATCCCAATTAGGGGTCGGCCACATGAATCTTATTCCTCCATTCCACTCTATTAAATACCATGGTTTCATTTAGTCCCAAAGTTTTTAAATCTTTCCTCACTACTTCTATCCACGTTCTTTTGGGCCTTCCCCTTGCCCTTTTAGAACCTTCAACTTGTATTGCCTCACTCCTTCTAACTGGTGCCGTTGGTGGCCTCCTTTGAACATGTCCAAACCATCTAAGTCTAATCTCCCTCATCTTGTTACCTATTGGTGCTATCCCTAAATTTCCTCTAATATTTTCATTTCTAATTCTATCCTTTCTTGTCTTACCACTCATCCATCTCAACATCCTCATTTCTGCGACACTCAGCCTATGAGTATGATGTTCCTTAACTGCCCAACACTCTGATCCATAAAGCATGGCCGGCCTAATAGCCATCCTATAGAATTTTTCCTTTAGTTTGTGTGGCACCCGCCGATCACATAAAACACCTGATGCACATCTCCATTTGTTCCAACCTGCTTGGATTCTCTGGGTGACCTCCCTCTCAATCTCTCCACTCTTATGGATCAATGATTCTAAGTATCGGAAGTGGTCTCTCATGGGGACCTCTTGGTTATCAATCTTGACTGGTGCTCCACTCCTACTCTCCTTACTAAAATTACATTCCATATATTCTGTCTTAGTTTGGCAAATTTTAAATCCTTCCGATTCTAATGCTTTTCTCCATAACTCTAGCTTTATGTTTACACCCTCCCTTGTCTCATCAAGTAGGATTATATCGTCTGCAAATAGCATGCACCAGGGAATCTCTTCATGCAGATGTTTTGTTAACTCATCCATAACTAATGTGAAAGGTATGGACTCAATGCTGATCCTTGGTGCAATCCGACAGTGACAAGAAAATCACCAGTCACACCACTAGTGGTCTTAACATTTGTTACTGCTCCCTCATACATATCTTTAATTATGTCTATATACCCCTGAGAAACCCCTTTAACACCCAACACCCTCCATATTAACTCTCTAGGGACTCTATCATAAGCTTTCTCTAAGTCAATAAAGACCATGTGTAGGTCTTTTCTCCTCTCCCTATATTTCTCTACTAATTGTCTTAGTAAGAAAATAGCTTCCATGGTAGACCTCCCAGGCATGAAACCAAACTGATTCTCCGATACACTTGTTTTATGTCGTAGCCTCTTCTCAATCACTCTTTCAAAAAGTTTCATGGTGTGGCTCATAAGTTTGATCCCTCGATAATTAGTGCAGCTCTGAATGTCTCCTTTATTCTTATAGATTGGTACAATAGAGCTTTTCCTCCATTCATCAGGCATTTTCTTTGATTTTATAATATTGTTAAACAACTTGGTCAACCAAACTACCCCACTATCTCCCATATGCTTCCAAACCTCTATTGGTATACCATCAGGCCCCATGGCCTTTCCTGATTTCATCTTTCTCAAGGCCTCTTTTACTTCAAGCATTCTAATCCTACGTTCATATCTATAATATCCAGTGTTATTTAGATTTATAGTATTTTCAATTCCTATATTCTCAGGGCCATTGTCATTTAACAATTTTTGAAAGTATATTTCCCACCTTTGTTTGATCTCATCATCTTTGACTAATACCCGTTGATCATCGCTTCTAATGCACCTAACATGCTCTAAGTCCTTACCCTTCTGTTCTCTTACTTTTGCAAGTTTAAACACATCTTTCTCACCTTCTCTTGTTCTTAGTCTATTATAAAGCTCATCATATGCTTTAAGTTTTGCCTCACTTACTATTCTCTTAGCAACGTTTTTAGCATTCTTATATTGTTCATAGTTTTCATTATTTCTAATCTTCTGCCATGCTTTAAAATACATTCGTTTTTCTTTAATAGCTTTTTGCACTGTTTCATTCCACCACCATGTTTCCTTTGTTAATAGCCTTTTACCTTTAGATACTCCTAAGACATCTTTTGCCACTTTCTTAATAGACTCAGCCATATTAGTCCACATGGTATTTACTTCTGTTTCATAGTTCCAATTTCCTTCTACCATCAACTTATTTTTTAATGAGGTTATTTTCTCTCCTTTTAAGTTCCACCACTTAGTTTTTGGATGTGTATTAAGTTCAGTTCTTTTACTCCATCTTTTAATATGAATATCCATAACCATTAACCTATATTGTGAGGTTAAACTCTCACCGGGTATCACCTTACAATCCTTACATATAGATCGTTCATTATTCCTAAGTAGAAAAAAGTCTATTTGACTTTTATGAAGTCCACTTTTAAAGGTTATTAAGTGTTCATCCCTCTTCTTAAAGAGTGTATTTGCAATGGATAGGTTATATGACAAAGCAAAATCGAGGATATTCTCCCCCATCTCGTTTCGTTCACCTATACCATACCCTCCGTGTATTCTATCATATCCTTCCTTATCTTTTCCTACATGGCCATTTAAGTCTGCTCCTATAAATATCCCCTCAGTGTTGGGAATTTCTTGCATGACTCTCTCCATATCTTCCCAAAACTGTCTCTTAATTATATCTTGTAACCCTACTTGTGGTGCATATGCACTTATAATATTTATAATCTGCTCTCCTAGAATCATTTTTATTATTATAATTCTATCACTGATTCTTTTAATGTCCACAACTTTATCCTTTAATTCCTTATCCACTATTATTCCTACGCCATTTCTATTATTTTCCTTTCCTACGTACCATAATTTATACCCATCTATTTCTCTAGCTTTAGCTCCTTTCCACTTTGTTTCTTGGATACAAGCGATGTTGACTCTCCTACATTTCATCGTGTCTACTAACTCCAAACTCTTACTTGTCAGTGTCCCTATATTCCATGTAGCGATGCGAATCTTATGTTTTGGAGATACCCTATTTACTATCGCCTTTCTCGACCTCCATGGTATGAACCCATGTCCACTTTTCACTGCACCTGGGTTCTGATGCAGTGCGTCGCTTCCGAGGGTACGCTTTAGCAGCCCTTGCCCATTTTTCACTACACCCGGGATCCGATGTAGCGCGTCGCTTCTAGGAGAACGCCCTAATAACCCTTGCCTATTTTCACAGCATCCGGGATCCGATGCAGCGCGTCGCTTATGGGGAACGCCCTAGCTTGAGCGAATTTCAGTTTTCGATTCATGTCATGTTGGGGTTGCCATAGTTTAAAAGCTGAAGATGAATTTCATTAAAATCATCTTCAGCTTCACCCTTGCCGGCTGGCTACCTGACGCAAGGGTGGCCATATTTTAAGAAGCTGAAGATGATTTTCATTTCTTCCTCACAAACTAATATACAAATGCATATTTATTTGTAAGAAAGAAATAATAGAATCATCTTCAACTTCTCCCTTGTCGGCTGGCTACCTGAACAAGGGTTGCCATCTTTTAAGAAGCTGGAGATGATTTTCATTTCTCCCTCACAAACTAATATACAAATGCATATTCATTTGTAAGAAAGAAATAATAGAATCATCTTCAACTTCTCCCTTGCCGGTTGGCACCTGACACAAGACCCTCTTCCTTTTTTATCCGGGCTTGGATAAACCAAAGGACCCAAATGGATAAACCATGTTGAGAAGATGTAAAACAAATGAATCGTCTTGACATCTCTAGGTATATAGTAATGAATGA
The DNA here is from genome assembly GCA_035236585.1 of Warburgia ugandensis. NCBI lineage: Eukaryota > Viridiplantae > Streptophyta > Magnoliopsida > Canellales > Canellaceae > Warburgia > Warburgia ugandensis. Next base: position 2,539,356 of record CP141131.1, on the reverse strand, counting down.
ACCATCAAATTGAGGTAGTAATACTTATGCAAGTCAGGCCCCATCCAACCAAGAGTCAGCTTCCAAGACAAGTAAGATTCGGGAAAGAGATTGTGTTATAACCATACCATGACAGCCAGGTCATTCAGTATCCGGACCACAATGTGCATACCCTATAATCTCAAAGAACCTTGTCTTTCTATCCATATAGCAACACTATCAAACTTTCACATTTGTCTTTTGCGGAATTTTTTAGGTAAAGTTAATTAACATCTTTCCGGCTATGATAGAATTGAGATCTACTCTTCCTCAATGGTCTAGATTACTTACGTAACAGAGCATGATTGTGATTCCATTAAGTAACTTGAAGTTTCAAGTGAAGTGGTCTTTGAACCTGGCTATCTCCATGTGGATATTAAAGCCCTCTCTTGAGGGACAATATGCTGCCTCACTTTCAGGAAGATATTTAGATGAAAACTTGCTGTCTGAAATGTGACTATGTACATTATATAAGATTTCTAGAATTGAGATATGGTAATCAAGCCAGACCAAAACAGTTCTTACAACTACTCCACCTGATGAGGTGGGTGAAGTGGGATTAACATTGGCAGAATTTATGGTAGAGAAGATATCTGGCTCAACATGTCACCATAGAGAAGAATTTTGACATGCAGAAACAACAAACACAAATTTAAGTTGCAGGTTGTATAGATGATGTTTGTCTGAGGGTGGAAGCGCATCTACTGGCAACAGCAAAAGTAGATGCGTTTCTTGACTAGTTAACTACAATGGAAAAACTTTCCATTTACTCAGTCATTCCAAGAAAAAGAAAGTGCAATAGTGGAATTCAGATTGAAAGGATAGGACTGCCCTTATATGAATCGATTTCATATGGTGCATGACCACACTTTATGGGTTTAAATTACTATTCTGATGAATATGATTACCAATTAAAAAGGATAACTTCTGCTAGTTAGTCTCATATCAAAAGTTGGACACAGTCACTTGAGGTACCAACTCTCGAATGCAACATTTTACTTGAATCTAAAGTAGTTTCTCATTATATTGGCTAATTAATTGCCTAGTTAAGGTCAAGTTGTATTACAAAATCTACTGGCAATGGCAGACGAGACCAACCAGTGACGGTTGAGAATTCTGAACCAACCAATAATCGTGCTATCACATGGGAAAGTTGAACGAAGTAGAATTGTGGAGGAATGATTGGTCATAAACCCCAGAATACTGGGCATGAAGAACTGAAACCATGCCTGGGCAAGGCGGTAATGTTTTAAAAGGTAAAGACATGAATGATGTCTTCAACCTCTCTCTTGAGGAAATGAAGTGCATGCCTTTGGAAGTTTCTGATTTTGAAGTTCAGAAGATTTTGAAAAAAATAGTGAACATAGTATACACTTCAGAAATAAATGTACTTCAATTTCCATATTCCCAAGCACAACCACCATTAACTGTGAAAATGTTATCTCCGTGCTTGTGACCATCCCAGTTATACAGTTGTTGTATGCTTCTTTGTTTTCAGTGAAGTATCTTTGCAGTTCAAGGAAGAAGAAAAATGCAAACAAGAACAAGAAAGACCACACACACAAACGAGAACAACAAAGGCAAAAAATTATATCTTTAACCTGCATAAACAAGGAAGCACAATATCAGAAATTAAAAAATATATATAGAAAAAAGACCTAGAATGCCCCTGACAGCCTACCAGCAAACTTCTGCAGCAAAATGTAAAAACAAATCTTAAGTACCAGCAATATGGAGTATCCAGTGGAAAGAAATCCTAGATTATCCCTCTTTCTCCGGTAACTGACAGCAACCCCCTAAACTGGTAAACACATCCAATGATAGATAGCAGGCACATCAACACCATTGGATGCTGCAATGCTAGCGCAGAAATAACAAAGATTCACACAAACACCTACCAAATCTATACATGTGTATATATGCATGTGTATGTTTGTACTAAGTGAGCACACTCCTCTCACATCTGAGAGGGGCTGTCGATTTTCAGAGACAGTCCTGATTACACACACACACACATTTGATAGGAGCTGACAAGTGTATCATCATTTACAAACAAAATAATTTTATTTGTTTCTATAGAATGATGGAATGGTGGGTTGTGGAACTCTTAAATTTGGCTTGGGTAATGCCAGAACTGGAAGTTCTGATTAGGCTCTTTTTGACGCCTGACAATGGCTTGAGGATGTGAAAATGGTACAAGATGCTAAAGGAGGGTAATAACTAGTGAGAACCTCATTTAGGTCTTACTTTAAGATCACTGTGAAGATCTGAAACCTTTTGCTAGCTGATATTAAGAGCTATTGCAAGATGAATGTGTTTGAAATCAAAGTACAAAAGCTAAGTTTTATGCCTCTCAGATGCCACCGATCAATTTGATATGATTTTGTATGATTATTTTGACCCAACCTAGTTGGAACGAAGGAAACCATTTGTGCATCCTGTTTTTGCTTTGCTTGTTTGCCTTACTCATGTTAAGAATGTAGTACTACAAATTGTTTCCTATAGTTTTTTCTGCGCTCTCTCTCTCTCCAACTTTCTAAAACCATTCTAGTCATATCCAGTACCAAGGCCATGGAAAGGACATGGCAGTTGTTAGCATGGCTAGTATGTTATTTGATACAATATTCTAGTCTTTGATCTCAAGATGAAAGTCTAAGGCATCGAAACAGCAATCCATCTTTATTGTCTGAACTGCAGCTTTTGAACCTTGATAGTGTGACTCACAGTCAAATGTTTGTTTTCCAACTTATGAAGTATGTATTCTTGGATGAAGGTTAAATTGTTCATAGGTACTGTATACAAAACTGAAATTCGCTCAAGCTAGGGCGTTCCCCGGTGAAAAATAGGCAAGGGTTGTTAGGGCGTTCTCCCAGAAGCGACGCGCTACATCGGATCCCGGGTGTAGTGAAAAATGGGCAAGGGCTGCTAGAGCGTTCCCTTGGAAGCAACGCGCTGCATCAGAACCCAGGTGCAGTGAAAAGTGGACATGGGTTCATACCATGGAGGTCGAGAAAGGCGATAGTAAATAGGGTATCTCCAAAACATAAGATTCGCATCGCTACATGGAATATAGGGACACTGACAGGTAAGAGTTTGGAGTTAGTAGACACGATAAAACGTAGGAGAGCCAACATCGCTTGTATCCAAGAAATCAAGTGAAAAGAGGCTAAAGCTAGAGAAATAGATGGGTATAAATTATGGTACGTAGGAAAGGAAAATAATAGAAATGACGTAGGAATAATAGTGGATAAAGAATTAAATGATAAAGTTGTGGACGTTAAAAGAATCAATGATAGAATTATAATAATAAAAATGATTCTAGGAGAGCAGATTATAAATATTATAAGTGCATATGCACCACAAGTAGGGTTACAAGATATAATTAAGAAATAGTTTTGGGAAGATATGGAGGGAGTCATGCAAGAAATTCCCAACACTAAGGGGATATTTATAGGAGCAGACTTAAATGGCCATGTAGGAAAAGATAAGGAAGGATATGATAGAATACACGGAGGGTATGGTATAGGTAAACGAAACGAGATAGGGGAGAATATCCTCGATTTTGCTTTGTCATATAACCTATCCATTGCAAATACACTCTTTAAGAAGAGGGATGAACACTTAATAACCTTTAAAAGTGGACTTCATAAAAGTCAAATAGACTTTTTTCTACTTAGGAATAATGAACGATCTATATGTAAGGATTGTAAGGTGATACCCGGTGAGAGTTTAACCTCACAACATAGGTTAATGGTTATGGATATTCATATCAAAAGATGGAGTAAAAGAACTGAACTTAATACACATCCAAAAACTAAGTGGTGGAACTTAAAAGGAGAGAATAACCTCATTCAAAAATAAGTTGATGGTAGAAGGAAATTGGAACTATGAAATAGAAGTAAATACTATGTGGACTAATATGGCTGAGTCCATTAAGAAAGTGGCAAAAGATGTCTTAGGAGTATCTAAAGGTAAAAGGCTATTAACAAAGGAAACATGGTGGTGGAATGAAACAGTGCAAAAAGCTATTAAAGAAAAACTAATGCATTTTAAAGCATGGCAGAAGATTAGAAATAATGAAAACTATGAATAATATAAGAATACTAAAAACGTTGCTAAGAGAATAGTAAGTGAGGCTAAACTTAAAGCATATGAGCTCTATAATAGACTAGGAACAAGAGAAGGTGAGAAAGATGTGTTTAAACTTGCAAAAGTAAGAGAACGGAAGGGTAAGGACTTAGAGCATGTTAGGTGCATTAGAAGCGATGATCAAAGGGTATTAGTCAAAGATGATGAGATCAAACAAAGGTGGGAAATATACTTTCAAAAATTGTTAAATGACAATGGCCGTGAGAATATAAGGATTGAAAATACTATAAATCTAAATAACACTGGATATTATCGATATGAACGTAGGATTAGAATGCTTGAAGTAAAAGAGGCCTTGAGAAAGATGAAATCAGGAAAGGCCATGGGGCCTGATGGTATACCAATAGAGGTTTGGAAGCATATGGGAGATATTGGGTTAGTTTGGTTAACCAAGTTGTTTAACAAGATTATAAAATCAAAGAAAATGCCTGATGAGTGGAGGAAAAGCTCTATTGTACCATTCTATAAGAATAAAGGAGACATTCTGAACTGCACTAATTATCAAGGGATCAAACTTATGAGCCACACCATGAAACTTTTTGAAATAGTGATTGAGAAGAGGCTACGACATGAAACAAGTGTATCGGAGAATCAGTTTGATTTCATGCGTGGGAGGGCTACCATGGAAGCTATTTTCTTACTAAGACAATTAGTAGAGAAATATAGGGAGAGGAGAAAAGATCTACACATGGTCTTTATTGACTTAGAGAAAGCTTATGATAGAGTCCTTAGAGAGTTAATATGGAGGGTGTTAGGTGTTAAAGGGGTTTATCAGGGGTATATAGACATAATTAAAGATATGTATGAGAGAGCAGTAACAAATGTTAAGATTACTAGTGGCGTGACTGGTGATTTTCCTGTCACTGTCGGATTGCACCAAGGATCGGCATTGAGTCCATACCTTTTCACATTAGTTATGGATGAGTTAACAAAACATTTGCATGAGGAGATTCCCTGGTGCATGCTATTTGCAGACGATATAGTCCTACTTGATGAGACAAGGGAGAGTGTAAACATAAAGCTAGAGTCATGGAGAGAAGCATTAGAATCGAAAGGATTTAAAATTAGCCGAACTAGACAGAATATATGGAATGTAATTTTAGCAAGGAGAGTAGGAGTGGAGCACCAGTCAAGATTGATAACCAAGAGGTCCCCATGAGAGACTACTTCCGATACTTAGGATCATTGATCCATGAGAGTGGAGAGATTGAGAGGGAGGTTACCCAAAGAATCCAAGCAGGTTGGAACAAATGGAGATGTGCATCGAGTGTTTTATGTGATCGGTGAGTGTCACTCAAACTAAAGGGAAAATTCTATAGGATGGCAATAAGGCTGGCCATGCTCTATGGATCAGAGTGTTGGGCAGTTAAGGAACATCATACTCATAGGCTGAGTGTCGCAGAAATGAGGATGTTGAGATGGATGAGTGGTAAGACAAGAAAGGATAGAATTAGAAATGAAAATATTAGAGGAAATTTAGGGATAGCACCAATAGGTAACAAGATGAGGGAGATTAGACTTAGATGGTTTGGACATGTTCAAAGGAGGCCAATAGCGGCACTAGTTAGAAGGAGTGAGGCAATACAAGTTGAAGGTTCTAAAAGGGCAAGGGGAAGGCCCAAAAGAACGTGGATAGAAGTGGTGAGGAAATATTTAAAAACTTTGGGACTAAATGAAGCCATGGTATTTAATAGAGTGGAATGGAGGAATAAGATTCATGAGGCGAACCCCTAATTGAGATAAGGTCTTGATGATGATGATGATGAGGTACTGTATACGCATTGAATTTTGGTTTCTTTTGTTGTTAAAGAACCAAAGTGCTTCTAATTACATTTGATCCAGTTTTGTTACCATTTGATTCTCAGCAGTCCTGTTTCAGCATTTGGAATGATAAAGTTTTTCAAATATTGGCATAAGCCACTTTTTATGAAGTTTGACTTGATTACAGTCCCTTTCCATTCTGCAAGTCTGCCTTCAAGCTCCAGCTCCATGTAATTAGATATTGGATCTTTTTGTTTTCTTAAGTCTTTTTCTCTCTACTTGTCAAATTTATATTTCAGTGATGCCAAAACTACATGTACAAATATACCAACACAGATCTACAAACCATGCTGGTAAATATCTGAATTCATTGGCTTAAAATGGTAAACTAACTTTACATATGTACCAAACTGGTGCAATTTACTAGGAGATCAATGACATATTGGATAAGTCAACAAATATGATATTTGCTCTGATCTTGGCATTAATTGTGCTTATTCTAGCAGCTTTAAATTTCTAATATTGCTTCATCTAGGCCAGCTTGCTCTCGTCATTTTCATTTGATTCATTTCTTTTGCCATTGGCAGGACGACTTGACAACTACACTTATACAACAATGCCACCAATCTCAGTTCACTGTACAGAGAATCATCGAGACTTCTGGTGACAATGAGGCCCTGCTTTTCGAAGCACTGAATGTGAATGATGAAATCCAGAAGGTCCTATCCGAGTATGAAGAACTAAAGAAGCCTTCTGTAGCCCCACCCGAACCAGAACCTGCAATGATACCCGTAGCAGTTGAGCCCGACGAATCCCCTCAGGTGGGAAAAGAAGACGCACTGATCAGGAAACCAGCAAATTCCCGAGCACGAAGTGGGGAAGATGACGACATCATGCATGATCTTGATGAGATGATATTTGGTAAGAAGCCAGGAGGATCATCTGAACCACAGGATCCAAAGAAGCAGCAACTGAAGGAAGATTTCATCTCCTTTTGAGCTTCTAAACATTGACCCATGTTTCTTTGAGGGCCAGAGGCCTTAGTGTTGATATATAGGCATTGTAATGAAGACTTTCAGGATGCATGCTTTACTAGAGAAATCATATGATATATGAGTCCATGAATATGTGAGTTGGAATCTGATTGTGGAGTATTTTTTCAACTGTTTACTTGGTATTGGGAGAGACAAAAACAAAAGAAAAACACAGAAGTTTCACCACAATTGTTCAACTAATTCATGCCACTGAAGATAATGTTGGCTTATACCCTTCAGGTTCAAGCCTGTTTGGCTGGCAGGTTCATGGAGAAAGGAATTCTCCATGGGAAGTGTTATATACCTTGAAATTGCATTACGCCAAAGACCCAAAAATCTTTGATGGCGTAAAATTTCTGGGTCTTGGTGTAATTCAATTTCAAGGCGTAAAGCACATTCCACAACGAACTTCATTTTACATGAAATCAATTTCTTCCCATTTCCTGCCGGCCAAACAGGCATTTGATGATCATAATTATGTTTGGTGGTTATATACTCTGTGATCTGTTTTATATGCCACCCACTGAAATGTTTCTCATTTTCTTTCTACTTACATTCTTCAAAGCAGTTCTTGATTTAACAGGCCTAATCTTCATGAACCCACCTCGATCGAAATGATCCCAGTGCCCCTACCCAACAAGACTCGGTTAGAGACTTCTGCAAAGAAATGTATGTCCTTAATTTTGTAGGATAAAATATATGTCCTTAATTTTTGTAGGATAATTGGTTTGCCATGAGGAACAGTTAGTCTCCTTATTATGGTCTGTGAGAGCTAAGTGTGTATTTGGAAAACTTGTTTTATTGAATTCTTTCCAGAAAACTACACTGATTTTTTACTATCAAACAGAAAAAATACAATAAAGACAACCGAAAGTATGATTGAAGTGAGGTTATTGTTATCTCATCTCCATGATTGGGCCTCTAGATGAGCCGTTTAGATCAGATCTCCAATCAATCTGGGCCGTGGTCCCTGTTTGTGGCTCCTCGCATTAAGCCACACTCTTACAGTGTCATCAGATAAAAAAAAAAGTTCCAGCAGGAAGCCTTCCAATTAGCACCGTTTTGTAAGTATACAGTAACCAGAACTTTGAATAAAAAAAATAAAAAACACTGCAACTTTTGAGTAGGAAGCCTTCCAATTAGCACCGTTTTGTAAGTACTAGAAATGTTCCACGAAAATTTGACAGCATCTGTCCTCGCGCTACTTCCAATAAATCTGATCCGACAACTACACAATTTAGACCACCCGATCGACGTATCCGTCGCATCAACGGTAAAGATCATCGAACAGTGCCATGTTTTTGGGGATTGAAGGTACCTTCCGACGCCACTCATCATCGAAGAGATTCATACTCGAGATGCTTTCTCGATTGATTGTTCATGCACGAGATCATGTCGGTTATTGAGGTGCATGTTCTGACATCGATGGATTAAAAATCACAAAGAATTTAAAATAGTTTGAAAGATTATCGGGATTATTTCATAATCCAAGTCTAGCCCACGGCTAATCTTAGATCAAGACACGAGAATTATAATATTTGTATATTTGGAGACAGTGTAGAAGAATAATAGTTATACATTTGACAAGAGTTTATTGACAAAGCATGCTTGTTAATTTATGTTACAAGTATGAGGTCCCGTGTAACTCTTAGATTTTCATGGAATAAAAGAAACGGTATTTAATTGACGGAGATCTTTAAAATCATACATTATTTCCTTCCATATTCGTAAGGGTTTAAGGTCCGGAATCAGCCTCTTGCAAAAATACAAGGTAAGGCTGCCTACTTTAAACTATTGTGTCCTGCCCCTTCCCTAGACCCTGCATAGGCGGGTGCTTTGTGCACAGGGGCTGCCCTTTATATTCATGAGGGTTTATGAAACCCAACTGATTCAGAAATTTTATTTCAGTTTTGTTTTACTGGTTGAAAATGGTAAGTGCACGAATAACAAAATTAAGGATTTAAATTGCCTAAACCATACCATTAATCTGCTGGCCAAGTCCATCGATCAACTAGTATTTATTGCCTTAATTTTAAACTGGACGGACAATTTGTGTGTAGTGAACAACTTAGCATCTCTCTTGAAGTATGCTTGCTTAGTTGCATGTTTGAATTATCAATTCAACTTTCTTACAAAATTTGATCAAATGTTGATCAATCCATTAGACTTTTATTTTCTTCGTGACTCTACTCACATCTTGATTTCCGCCAACATCTCAATTTTTTTTGGTAGGTTCCACGTCTAAATTTTGCTGGTCCCTTCATCAACACTACCATCATCTTAGGTGTGGCAAGCTGTATCAATTGGGGGGAAATTTGGCCCTAAAAACTTAGTGCAGAAAAAAAAAAAATGGCAAGATGTTTTTGCGTAATGAATGCATGTTAAAGCTGTGGTCATGCATGTTTCTGTGACCAGTAGTGTGAAAAATATATTCATTAGTCATTTGAAACACATGATAATTGCTATTATAATTTTCGAACTTGAGATATATGATTAATATATGAAGCAGGCTACAAGGACTCAAGGGCTCTAGATGATTAATGTATGAAGCAGGCTTCCATTGGTTAATATATTGGATTTTTGCTACATCCATTATTCTAGTTTTCTATATCTTACATGGTGTCAGTGGTTCTTGAGATGAAGTGAACTTGCTTAAGATAAGAAGAGATGACCCAAATTTTGCATGAGCTGAAGCAAGATGACTGAAAAAGTTCAACTTAACAGGAAGCTAAATTCATCTCAACTTATCTCAAGCACCACTAACTGTGAGATAAGAAGAAATCACTTCATTTCATCTCAAGCACTAGTAATAGTGATATGCCCATCTCATCTCAAGTTTACTTATTTTATCTGAAGCACTACTAACACCTATTAGATTTTTGGTGGAAAGACTCATCAAACAACTTTGATACTCCAAAACCATAAATATCCATGTATAGTGTTCTTTATTCCCAGCCAATGGGCAACTTATAGCACATATGAATAAATTCATTAAGATTAGGATTTTCAGCAAAATTGCCACTACATCTTGGCATTTATGCAAAGAAGTCTAATGTTTTTTGAATTTTGCAAATTTGTTATTGAATTTTTGTAACGTTTGCAAAATTGACATCTTGTTAGTTTTCCGTCCTCCTCATTTAGTTTTTTAAAATTTGATATTACCCTTCTAGCAAATAGACAACAGGGAACAAGAAGATTATGCTCATGCTTTCCCACTTCATTAATAGACGAAAATCTCTGATATTGATTGTGCTAGATATAAGAAATTGAAAAGAAGAAGTCCCTAGTCTTAGATTTCCAATTTTAATTAAATTGGCATAGAATGAAGAGCTTAAAGTTTGCTATTCGATGTTATTTGCATGAACAGTAACAATATTTTGCTTATAATTTAACTTGATTTTTTCTTTAGTTTATTGTGTTTTTGTTATCCAAAGAATTGATTATGTTCTAATTTGTGTTGGGAAAAGTTTTATATCATTCTTTAGTGAGAAATTGAAGTTTAAATTATTAAATATCATTGAAGAAGTTTAACAAGTACCATTGCCTAGGTTGGTGAGTATGGTATGCTTGCAATTGAATATCTCACTATTGGTTGGTTTTTGTTAAAATCTAATTATACCATTAGATTCTTTATTATCAAATTGTATTAGATACTAAACTTTAATTGGAAAGTCATTGAACTTAGTGCCCAATGTCAGTAACTTAATCACGGGTTACAATTTTGAAGTATAGAACTTGAATTCAAAATAGACAAGGGTAATGTGGGAATTTTAAAAAACTAACAGAAAGACAAGTTTGCGAAGCTCACGAAAACTTAATGGCAAATTTGCAAAACTTAAAAATTGTTGGACTTTTTTGCAAAGATGCCAAAATGTAATAGCATTTTTGCAAAAAATCCTCATATTAAAGCCATATATAGTTCTAGACCCACTTTTAGATGGTAACTTCCATGTTTGTTGATACTAATTGTAGGGATAAAATTGCCACTCATGAACAAGAGAATGCTAAAAGGGTTGCTAAGAGAACAGTGAGGCTAAACTTGAGGTATATGATGAGCTATATAATAGACTGGGAACAAGAGAAAGTAAGAAAAATGTGTTTAAACTTGCAAAAGTAAGAGAACAGAAGGGTAAGGACTTAGATCATGTTAGGTACATTAGAAGTGATGATCAAAGGGTATTAGTCAAAGATAATGAGATTAAACAAAGGTGGGAGACGTACTTTAAAAAATTGTTAAATGATAATCGCTATGAGAATATAGGGATTGAAAATAATATAAACCTAAATAACATTGGATGTTATAGATATGAACATAAGATTAAAATACCTGACGTGAAAGAGGCCTTGAAAAAGATGAAATCAGGAAAGGGCACGGGGCCCGATGGTATATCAATAGAGATTTGGAAGTATATAAGAGATATTGGGGTAGTTTGGTTGATCAAGTTGTTTAACAAAATCATAAAATAAAAAAAATGTAGGATGAGTAGAGGAAAAGCTCTATTATACTAATTTAGAAGAATAAAAGAGACATACAGAGTTGTACTAATTATAGAGGGATCAAACTTATGAGTCACACAATGAAACTTTTTGAAAGAGTGATTGAGAAGAGGCTATGTCACAAGACAAGTGTATCAGAGAATCAATTTGGTTTCATGCCTGGGAGGTCTATCATGAAAGCTATTTTCTTACTAAGATAATTGGTAGAGAAATACAAGGAGAGGAGGAAAAACCTCCACATAGTCTTTATCGACTTAGAAAAAGCATATGATAGAGTCCTTAGAGAGTTAATATGGAGGGTGTTAGGATAGAAAGGGGTTTCAATAAATGTTAAGACCGTTAATAATAAATGTTAAGACCGTTAATAATGAGACTGGTGAGCACCAAGGATTAACATTGAGTCTATACCTTATGGATGAGTTAACAAAATATCTGCATGAGGAGATTCCTTGGTGCATGGTATTTGCAGATGCTATAGTCTTAATTGATGAGACAAGAGAGAGTGTAAACACAAAGCTAGAGTTATGGAGAAAAGCATTAGAATCTAAAGGGTTTAAAATCAGCAAAACTAAGATAAAATATATGGAATGCAATTTTAGCAAGGAGAGTAGGAGTGGAACACCAATCAAGATTAATAACTAAAAAGTCCTTGTAAAAGACCACTTTCAGTACTTAGGATCAATGATTCATGAGAGTGGAGAGATTAAAAGGGAGGTTACCTAGAGAATCCAAGCGGGTTGGAACAAATGAAGATGTACATTTGGAGTTTTGTGTGATTGGGGGGTGCCGCTCAAACTAAGGAACATCATTCTCATAGGATGAGCATTGCAAAAATGAGGATGTTGAGATGGATAAGTGATAAGACAAGAAAGGAAAGAATTAGGAATAAAAATATTAGAGAAAATCTAGGAGTAGCAACAATAGGTAATAAGATGAGGGAGACTAGACTTAAACGGTTTGGACATGTTCAAAGAAGACAGAAAATGGCACCGGTTAGGAGTGAGGCAATGCAAGTAGAAGGTTTTAAAAGGGCAAGGGGAAGGCCCAAGTGGATAAAAGTGGTGAGGAAAGATTTAAAAACTTTGAGACTAAATGAAGCCATGGTACTTAATAGAGAGGAATGGAGGAATAAGATTCATGTAGCCAACCTCTAATTGGGATAAGGTCTTGATGATGATATCAAGTATATATTTATAGAGAAATAGAAGTGAAAAATGAGTATATATCAATAAAGAAATGACACTTCCTTAGAAGCATCCTCCATTTTATATGAAGAGGCCCACTTTTGAATGACCGGATTGCTCGTCTGATTTCTCTAGCTTGGATGTATTATAAATAGAAACTCTCAATGCCTAAATAAACTTAGCATCCTAAAAGTCATGTGTTTTGTGACTTGAATTTAGATCGTTGTTTATATAAAATTTCTAAGTAGTCATTACATGTGATAGAAAGCTAGACATTTATGATGCTAAAAATTTCCTCTGTATGTGGCTGTTTGAAATACCATGCTCAAAGTAGAGCAATTAGATGAGCGAGTCCAATCATTCAAAGGTAAGCTCCTTAAAGGACAATCCTGGTGCACGAAGCTCCCACCTATGCAGGGTCCGAGAAAGGGATAGACCACAAGGGCCTATAATACACAGTCTTATCTTGCATTTTTGCAAGAGACTTTTTTTTACGAGTTGAACCTGTGACCTCAAGGTCACGTGACGATAATTTTTACCATTGCACAAGGTCCATCAAAAGGTAAGCCAGTTGAAAAAAATTGACGGGTGCTTCTTGGAAGACACAACAGTCCTTCTGCCCTCATTCGTCGTATCCATGTAAAGTTTATTATTGTCTACATGAGTTAATCCTTGGAAAATCTTATTCAAGGTTAGCCATCCCTCTAACAAACAAAGTAGAATACATGGAATAAGACAAACTAACACAGGGAAATGCTCCAACTTTGTCGTCCCAAAAGCACCCCCCAGAGGCTTAGAAACAGTTCTCATGTATGATCATTGTTGCACAGAAAAATCTGCAACTCTCAAGTGGGCAAATCATACCGTGAAAAGCTGTGAAAGCAAAGTCCAAACTGTCATAATTTGGAATCCCTTTGTTTCACAAGCCCTATGTGAAAGTGACAAATCAGAGGCTAGTATTTCCCACAAATTATAACGGATAATAAGGAGAAATAGGCAACGGTTGATATTTAAGCTCCGTGATCCAACGGTTGGGAACGGAGATCCTATTCTACTCTATGTTAGAAGCATCGAGATGAAGAATCAAATTGATGGTGATATTATGTGAAGTGGGCCCGGGTCAAGGTTCTTACTTTAAGAGCATCTCATTGTAGTTAGGTTTCTGACTGCGGGAGCAACATAAGAGCACTTGGGAAGTCTCAACCAAAGCTTAAATGCTTGCTCAGAACAGCCCCGGCCCATGTTAGCAAAAACCAGACGGCGTACAAGGTAGGATCCATGGATAAAGCCAAAATTGAGGACTTAAATCGATGGACGGTATGGATTATTTCCTGAGCCACTGAAGCTGGTCCCTGTCACGGCGTCTCATTTTTCTCCACACGAGACGGTCTTACCATAGCATTCGCCGTCATCAGAGGAACCATCTTCAGAATCGGCGATTAATCGCCAATTCCTCGTTTCCCCCATCTTTGACTCCCAGCAAGGGACAAAATGTTTCTCTGTCCTTTGCTCAATTTATCGTTTCGCCAGAATATGATTTTATCGTGCCGTCCACTTCGGACTAATAAACTAATCATGTTCTCAGTTAATAACGTGTGTTTGCATGGATAAAAGCGATTAAGACCAAAACATTGCGTTTCACTTGTGTCTCAAGGACTACTGAAGTTCGTACTCCACGGCAGTATCTACCGTACACTTGGCGCAAATCTAGCTGCCGGATCATCCCATATAGCGCATCCACCACCTTATGGCGGCTTCATCGGCTCACACTGGAATCAAATGATCTTAATCGTTCGATCGACGCACTCGATTATGCACGATCGCCCCGAGATCGACTCATCCTGCCTGCTGGCAGTAGTAGGGCGAGTCTAACAGTTACTAATTGTGAGTAGGAAGCACGGGACTAGCAGATAATTATATTAATCTCGATATCAACCCACGGCTGATATTGATTAGATATGAGGGAAATTCAGTAAAAACATGATCACATTGGTCATAAAAATTCCAATTCGAACTCATTGTGGGTGTTTGCTGGGGATGATGTAATTCAAGATCCAATAATTATTATCGACAAATTTCCCTCAATTATCAGCCCGTATTTTGCTAAAAATAACCAAAGAAATGAGTTGATTATCCTCCGTGGGTCCTCACTAAAAGGTCACAAAAAGATAGATAGAAAGGAATGGCGGGCCATGGGTATTGATTCAGGAATATATTCTCTTATTCGGGCTATAGTAAACGTTTTGATCGGCCTCTTTGGATGGTCGGGATTGATGAAAAGTGGATACCTCCTTGGCATGGTTATGAGTACACCGGTTTGGAGGCAAACCATACAATCAGTCTTGGATGATCACAAGCGGGGCCAATCTATCTCGATTTTTGTTAATCCAGCCCGTTCGTTTGATTTGTCAGGGATAAGATATACAGCAGGCCAAAAACCGTGCCCACTGCACAAGACCTAGGCCTATTATTTGGAATTTTGTCAAATGTGGGAGATGATGAATGGCCTGGAAAAAATGAACGGGCGGGATTAACCACAGTGGGGCCCATCATCACTAACTTGCTAAGTACCCAGTTTTAGAATCAGGACAAAAAGACCTGGTGAGATAAGACTAGAACTTGGCTGGAATTTGCCCGAAGATACAGCGAAAATTTGCCTCTTTTCTCTCTCTCATGAACTGACACCAACTCAGGAAGTTGGAGTAAGAGCCCCGGGATCTCTCTCACTCTCTCTCTCTCTCCACTTCTGCATGCAACTTCCTGTGTTACGACCACTACCTCTCTCTCTCTCTCTCTGCAAGCAGCTGAAAGTCAGAAACCAAACAGGAAAACCTTTCAGTGTTTTCTGTCTGCTTCTACCTTCTCTTCACAGGAGGAACAAAAACTATTCCCCAACCCAAAGACCCATGTCTGGTTTTCACTGTTTTCCTGCCTTGTTTGTTGGTGTATTTGATGTATTTTCTGGGTTTTGCTGATAAATCACGAGGCCATATTGTAAGCTGTAGATTCTCTCTCTTTCTCACGGTGATGAACAAAACCAAATATAGAAAATAACAAATCCAAAAATCCTGCTCTCCAACTTGATCTTCTCTTCCAAAGGCAGAACAACTAACACCAGAAAACCGGGAAATGACACTCTAGATTCTTCGACTCTTCGAATCACAACCCATCATTAAAAACCCTCAAAAAACTTACCTTTAGCTCAAAGACCCAGTTCCCAAAATTTCTCCTCTCTCTTCCAACTCAAACCCCCTTCAAAATCCCGTCTTTCTGTCTCTAACTCTCTCCTCTCATGTGTCAATGAGTTGGGTTGCTCTTGAACCTGTTGGGGGAAATGGGATGCTTGGTTTCGCGTTTGGCAGCGAAATTTGCCTTCTTTCCACCCGCTCCGCCAACATACCGTGTGAGGAAAGAAGAAGATGGAAGGATTGTAGTTTCAGGAATTCCTCCAGACAGTCCCATGGACGTTCATTTGCTCGAAACAAAGCGTGGGAACAAGATTGTTGCTTTTTACCTGAAAAACCCCTATGCCAGACTTACAGTGCTCTATTCACATGGAAATGCTGCTGATCTCGGCCAGCTTTATGATCTCTTTGTTCAACTCAAGGTCAATCTCAGGGTTAATTTAATGGGGTTAGTACTGTATAAAAATTCCTTTTTTCCCATTCTTGAGCGTTTCTCTCCTGGGGTTTTGCTCTGTTTTGATGGTTACTTGAGTTGGTGGGGGTTTTTCTATGATGTATACTTGGTCTTATTTTTTTGCGAATTTAACATGTTTTAGCCCAGTTAATTTAAGGGGGTTACTACTGAATATAGCAGTTTCTTTTGAATTATTGGGGGTATTCTAATTTGCTATGTTGGGTAATTTTTGCCTTTGTGAATTGTTTCATCTTCAGTTATATTGTTTCATTTAGTGACAATGTCAAGTATTATTTTTTTTTCTCTTTTCATTTTGCTTCAAACCGTAGTTCTTTGATGGCGACATGAGGGGGGTTTCACTTTCTGGGTTTTCCTGTTATGCAATTTTTTAGGTGATTATTTTATTTTTGTTGGGGATTTTTTCCTGTTGGGCTTTCCTTTTTCTTGGAGAAAATGTCTCTTTCTGGATTTACTTCTCTTCCCGTTTCATTTTATTGGTATAAGCTTTTTACCTGGGCTTCTTCTCTTTCAATGTACCATTTTATAACTACAGTTTGAAGTCTTTTTTTATTTTCCCCCTCTGAAAATTACAGTTTCAACTGGTGAAGTTGTGTTTTTTTCTGGGATTTAAAGTTTTTCTCTCTTATTTTCTGACGTTCTTTTACTTGATTTTGGTGGCGTGTTTATGACTTTCAGGGTTTTCTTTTTTTAGGAGAACTGTGCTTTGTTTTATATTGTTTGGTTGGTGATGAATTTTCAGGTCTTTTACTTGACCTTTTATCTGTAAGGAGTTAAATGTGATTTGGATCTCTAGACATATATCATTATCCATATGATGTATCTTGTGATTATTAAGATGGGATCCATTTCACGAGTTAAACTATACAGCAGTTTTCCTGTGCTTTACTAGTGAAGTTTCACTGTGGAGGATTTCTTTCTGGTAACTTGTCTTGGTCTTTCTGAAACTTTCTCATAATGTTGTAATTTCTGTGTGATTTGGCTTTTCTTCCCCATATTTTCCTTTGTTTTTCCTTTCCAGTTCTTTTCATGTGTTTTAAAATTCTTTCTGATTTCTGTTTTTTACATTATTGCCCTTAAGGTAACGCTGTGTACTTTAGGCCCTTGTGGTCCTCCCCTTCCCTGGATCCGCATAGGCAGGAGCTTTGTGCACTGGGGCTGTCCGCCCTTAAGGTAATGGTTGTTTACGTCTGCCAAACAGTTTCAGTTGGTGGAAGATGTCCTTTCCGGTGTCTCATTTGGCTTACTTTCTCCCTCTTTTAGAACATTATCTTTGATCGTTTCCACTTTTTTCTTTCAATGCCTGCTGGTCCAGGGTTCTTCTTCTTGTTTTTGGTGCTACCTGTAATTACATTTATGCGCTAGGCTGTACCAAGGCATGCTGCACAAGAGCAAGATTTGATGGTTTATGCTCTGTTACTCTTTGCAGTGCCACTTCCAGCTTTCCAGTTTTCATAGGAAGGTTTATATGTTTTTCGTTGCCTCAATTGAGCTTTTTCATACGGAACCATTTGCCCATATGCATTTTCCTAGTTACATGCTTGTTGTTTGTATAATGCCATTTTAGAATTTGCTTCTACTTTCTATTTAGGTTGTGTTAACATAATGCTTCACTGTGATCTGCAGGTATGACTATTCTGGATATGGAGCCTCAACTGGTAAGGTAGGGGTACTATTCATCCGTCTGTTTCCTGAACTTATTTTATCTGCACTTGTGGCTATTCCTTTAGATGGATTGTGATGCTTTTATGTGTGGTTCTCAAATTTTTTTGATTATTTTTAAATTTTCTTCAAAAATTAAATTGCATTGGTTCTTAACATATTCAAAATTATTTTCTGCATCAGTTTCTGTGTTCTGATTCTGAAGTAAGGATTTTAGAGCACAATAATTTTATTGTTTATCTATGGCCATATTTTGCTAACATGGGATGTCATTGAATCCACAAACTCTCCTATATGTATGTAATAATTCAAGCATGACTTTAATAGCATGCCCATATTTGCAAATCTAAGCCAATTTCATTCTGTTTATATGAACATGTAAAGTCACGATTGATGTTAATTTGTTATCAACCTCTGGCATGTACTTAGTAATTTGAATAAACAAATTGTTAAAGTGAGTTCTTTTTCTGGTTTTGGTTTAGCCAAGTGAATCAAACACCTACGCAGACATAGAGGCAGTGTATCAGTGCCTAGAAACTGAATATGGAGTTAGCCAGGAAGACTTGATTTTATACGGCCAATCTGTGGGCAGTGGTCCAACATTGCACTTAGCAGCTCGGTTGCCAAGGCTTAGAGGTGTTGTTCTTCACAGTGCCATACTATCAGGGCTTCGTGTACTCTGCCAATCTAAAGTCACTCTATGCTTTGACATTTATAAAGTAAGTTTATGCTTCTGTGACAGTTTACCTAGCTATTCAGTTTCTTTCCTTCTGGGTCTGATTCCGGGTACTAATTTTTGCACTGGTGATGCAGAACATTAACAAAATCCAGAAGGTGAGGTGTCCAGTTCTTGTAATACATGTAAGTGCTTGACGATTTTTTAGTTCTACAGTGTTCCCTGCTTTCCTTATTAAAATTGACATGACATGTAGACTTGACATAATGAATTGCTCTTCCATTTCATTTCTTCTGTATATGTTTCACTTTATCATGTAACTCTTATCCATTTTAGACCAAAGAACTAGCTGAAGCTTTACTGAACGTGACTATACTGATTAGCTACAAAGCTGCCAAGTATAATTGTCAACTCAAAATGCTTCCACTTGCTCGGGAACTTACCATGCCAATCCTTGTGATCTCCAACATGTTTGGGGCTCATGGTGTGTAACAGGCTATCAGCTGATTTCCCTGATCTGTATTAGACGATTGGAGGATTACTTGTGATCTGTGATTCAATTGGAGTACTTGCTATCTAATAGTTTCATTGAAATGGTCTTCAATTGACCTAGGAGTACCACTCAAGAAAAAAGCTAACTGTAATAACAATGATGATGAAATGGCCGTTGTATACAGAAAATAAAATAAAATCCCATTTCTTTTCTTTCGTCTCTTGTCCTAGGGACTTTTTTTCTTGTCTCCTTCCAGTTCAATATCATTTTATTGACTTTGGGTCTAGGTATTACTTGCATTTTTCTGCTGCAAGCTAGCTGTCACTTGGTTCAACTGGCCCTCGTTGATGCTGTCTTTACTGCATCTGTAGCTCATGACCCTTTTGTGATCCTTTCTTCAGTTTTTGTGTAGGAATCGGCGGTACTGTTTCCGCTTTACATGAATAGATTGTGTATCTGAGTGTTTGGCCAGCATGAGCCAAGTTGCATTCTGCCTATATCTGCTTCTTAGTATGCATAACACTTTGAAACATAGAATGGGATCTTTAAACTAATACTTACAATGGGTTACAAATATCTCAACTACTCATTCCAGACTATAATATTACATTATAGCTATATATAGTATAAATTGAAATTCTTGATTTAAAATGGGGGACTGGAAAACTGATTGAGTGAGATAACCAATGAAAATTCTATTGACAATTTCTTGTCCGTTCCCTATGTCATGAAATTTGTTGATGACAACATATGATAAGCTGGAAATGATCCCTAATGTGATTTGTTATTGCATCTCCACAGGGTCTACATCAGGAAGTAAAACAGCTTGGTACCTCTCTTAGAGATAGTAAAAAATCATTGGACTTTTGACAAGCTTTAAGTGCTTCTAGTTGAAATGACATGAAAATACTTATATTGTTTGTTGGAGAGATAATTTTGATAATTTACCCCTCCGTTTAACTAAGGGCCCATTTTTGTTAGAAAATCATCATCATCAAAGCCTTATCTTTATTAGGGGTTGGCTACATGAATCTTGTTCCTCCATTCACCTCTATCAAGAGTCATTGTTTCAGTAAGTCCAAGAGTTTTTAAATCTTTTCTCACCACTTCATGTCCTTTTGGGCCTTCCACTTGCCCTTTTAGATCCTTTTAATCGGATTGATTCACTCTTAATTGGTGTCATTTTCGGTTGCCGTTGGACATGTCCAAACCATCCAAGTCTACCCTCTATCATCTTGTTACCTATTGGTGTCATTCTTAAGTTTCCTCTAATGTTTTCATTTTTAATTTCATCCTTTCATGTCTTGCTACTCATTCATGTTGACATTCCTCATTTTAGTTATGCTCATCCTATGCACATGTTGTTCCTTAGTTGCCCAATACTTTGATCCATAGGGCATGACCGCCCTTACAATCCTCCTAAGGGCTGTCCGGAGAGAGAGAGAGAGAGTCCTTAAGATTTTCTGAGGATGGAGTCCACTTTATCCTAATGGGAGGGATACCACTCAAAAAAAAATGCCCCCGTTGGGGCATACTTTGATATGAAAAGAGTTAGGACTCTCTCTGGGTGAGACCTTTCTCCTTCTGTTCTTGGTTCTCCACTCTAACTGAACTCTTCTTAAGACATTCAGAACATGGCCCACTTTACCCAAAACAAGTGGGGCCCTTAAAAGAATAAATAGCTAAAGAAAAATCCCATATGGGCCCCCTTAGTTTGAAAAATAGTAGGATTCTCTTGGAGAGAGTCCTTTATTTTTTTCTACTTGTTAAATTTCTCCATTTTCTAAGGCTGTTTTAGGACAACTTGGAGTCTTTGAATGGGACCCATTAACATCCAAAAGAAAACACCCCTCATGGGAGGTTTCTTGGTTTAAAATGCTTATGATTCTCTCAAAAAGAGAATTTCATATTAAGTCAGCTAAGAAACTCAAAATGGGACCCACTTTTTTGTAAGTGGGACCCATTAACATTCAAAAGAAAAGGCCCCCATGGGAGGATTCTTAGATTGAAATATTTATGACTTTTTGGGAGAGAGTTCTTTATTTTAAGTCACCAAGGAGAACGCAGTGGGACCCATTATTTTATAAGAAAAAGAAAAGCCTCATAGTTGTGGGCTCTTTATTTTCAATAAAATTAGGACTCCCATGGGGAGAGAGTCCTTTATGATGGCAAACTTAAAACAGGACCCATTTTCATTTAAAGATAAAACGCCTATATGGGCTTCTTATTTCTAAAAATATTTAGGACTTCCTCATGGAGAGAGAGAAGTCCTTTATGTTTAGTTCTTAGGAAGCATTAATGAGACTTACCTTATTTATATATAGGACTCCATTGCCAGCCAAATAAAAATGGCCTCATGTGGGGGCTTATTATCTTTGCAAGTATTTAGGACTCTCCCACTAAAGGGTGTACTATTTATTAAGTTGTTAGGGAGCATTAAATGAACCCACCTTATTTATAGGTAAGACCCCATTGCTAACCAAACACAAATGCTTAATATAGGGGCTTCTTATATTTTCAAATACTTAGAACTCTCTCAAGGGAGAGAGTCCTATTATTAAGTTCTTAGGAAGCATCAAATGGGACCCACCTTATTTACAAGTGGAACCCATTATTGTGCAAATGAAAATGCCCAAGGATGCTCTTTTATCTCTGAAACATTTAGACTTTCTCAAAAAAGAGAGTCCTACATGTGTAGTGTCATAGCGTGCCTCAAACGAGACACACCTTGTTCATAGGTGGGACCCATTTCTATTTAAAGAGAAAATGCTCCATGGCGGGCTTCTTTATCTTCAAACTAGCTAAAACTCTAAAACATGAAAGAGGAGGTTCCTTATCTTCAGAACATTTATACTCTCTCACGGAAGAGAGTCTTACATGTGCAGTGTCATAGTGTGCTTCAAACGAGCCCACCTTATTCTCAGGAGAGATCTATTTTCATCTAAAAAGTTAGGACACTCCCAAGGGAGAGACCCCCACCTTGGTTAGAGGTGGGACCATTTTGCATTCAAGTAATAAGAAAAGGCCCCATAAGGGGCTTTTATCTTCAAAATAGTTAGGGCTCTCCCATAGGAGAAAGTCCTACACATATTAGTTTTGTAGGAAGCATAAAATGGGATCCACTTTGTTCATAGGTAGGACCCATTTC
The DNA here is from genome assembly GCA_035236585.1 of Warburgia ugandensis. Classification (NCBI taxonomy): domain Eukaryota; kingdom Viridiplantae; phylum Streptophyta; class Magnoliopsida; order Canellales; family Canellaceae; genus Warburgia; species Warburgia ugandensis. The sequence goes on along the minus strand of CP141131.1, from coordinate 2,517,077 downwards.
TTTCTCTCCACTACTTTCTAACACTCTCTCTCCTCCGTTCACTTTCTTTCCCATTCTCTCGTCTTCATGTTTTCTCTCTTTCCCAACCTGAGTTGGACCCATTTCTCTCTCTTCCTTCTCATCTCTCTCACATTCTCCCACTCTCGTAACTCCCTCTTGTGCATATTCATTGAACACAAAAATAAAAGAAAGAAAAGAGAAAATGACTCTTATACTTCTAAAAGTTATGTAACAAGAAGAAAAAAGAGGAGATAAGAATCCTAAATGGGTCGTGGTTACAAATTAAGACTAGGGGCGCCATTGAAAGCCTCCTAAATGAATAAGAAGCCTAAGTGGGCGACATTTGACAACCAAGATGGGACACTACATAATAAAAAACTCTATAGACTCCTAAATGGATAAAGTCTTAGAGTTGGTCCTAATTGGTGACTAAAATAAAAAAGGCAGAGACAAGCAGGCCTTAGTTGGCACCTGAAATTGGGTGCTCACTTGCTCTAGAATCAAGAGTCAAAGACAATACATATGTTCTCTTCCGACACCCAATGGCTAAAGGAATGTGTAATATATGTCCAAAACTTCATCTCCATTATGAGAGCATTACTATGCTTGTGAGGCTAGAAATAACTACCTATGCCTAAAAGATTAAAGAGAAGATGCATCAATGCTATAACTAATATTAAACAAAGAGACTCTGAAGCCACACTCTTATTGAGTCCATGTGATGCTTTGAAAGATATGTTCAAGCTAATCATCAACCAGCTCACGTAGTATAACTGAGTCAACAGCCTGATCATGTTGTAAAACTGAATCAAATAAGAACTATGATCCCAATAGAGTTAAGCCTTGTGCCCACTTGAAGTTAATTGATCACTGGCAATATATGCCTTATTCTCTAACATTGAGTGGCTAAAAGGATACAAACTTATGCTTGATGATGCTATGCATTTTCTTCATCTCCATGAAGAGAGTATTACTATGCACTTGAGGCCCTTGCTACTTATGCATAAATGATTAAAGAGAGAACATACTAAACCCAAACGCAATACTATATAGAGAAACTCCAAAGGCCATACACTCTTATAGAACTATAGTGATACTTTGGAGGATACATCAATCAGCTCACATTGCTAAGCTGAGTCAACAACCAAATTATATTATATAACTGATCTAGAACAGCCTTGAAGACCATCATGGCCACTGGTCATTGGTAATTTATGTGCATTCGACCTCTAATCAAAGATCTTTCTTTTGTATGTCTGTATGTCTGGTAATCAAACATTATTTGTATGTATTCAATGGTTGAAAGATTATTTTTATGTATTCAACCATCAAAGAAATGTAATTAACAGTCACTAGTAACTCAGAAAATGAATCTTAGCACTTGACATAACCAGAAGAATGCATCTGTCAATCACTTGATAAATAATAAACCCCTGACTTTATCCAGGGGAAATTGGCCCTTGATCTTCCTTTGTGTGGCTATTTATATGCATCAAGCACAAATGCTAAGTTTGACACTAGCATTGTTCTAATAATTCAATGGGATTTACTCTTTTCTTACATACACTAGTAGGTGTGGCACCTTCTTTCATTCAGCCAACATCTTATGTGAAAAGGAGTCCTCCTTGGTCACTTATGAATTCATACAATCAATGTGTTTTCAGCGTTGAGGGTGCTGAAAATAGATAAATGATTCACATGTTAGGGAGGTTTGCTTAGTAATGGTGGTTTGCAACTGTCTTGTTCTAACATCCACCTTGGGTACGTGGGACTTCTACTCAATGACAATTAACATGTATTTACATAAAGACAATAATGACGAGAATTTATCTTGTCAGTCTCATTGAGCATCCTTTAAAAAATTGCAGATGGCAGCATCCTTTATATTCCACATATTTCCTTTTCCCACTTTGTTGACCTTCTGTAGATGTACTCATTGACCATTCCTGTAGAATGTCACTCACGTAGTTGAAGACACTATTTATGCTGATGCAAAGGCCGCCCATGATTGAAATCACGATTTAGCTATTTTAAGGTTTCCAGGCTCCTTAGGTGATACTCAAGTCATGTGAGCATGAGTTGAACTAGCAACCAATAGACATCACTGTTTGGAAATTCCCCTAGTTAATGCTCAACTTGACTGAGTCACAAGGTCTTACCTTGGCCAAGTCATTGAGTACCCAGCAGAGCTGAGATAAAATCGAGCCTTTTTCGCCCCTGCTGCATTTTGACTGGGATCCACTTTATGAAACATCGAATAAGATAAGCTATTAAGTTGGTGTAAATTCTAAAATACCTAGTATTTTTTAAGACTCCAAAACAGCTACAGTTCTGTCCTACTACCCAGTGATGACCATTGGACCTAGAAAATGAGACTGAATTTGAGCTTTTAGCTTGGATGTAAGGGCTGGGCTATGGAATCATATGACATGAAGGCATCTTATCCATTTTGATAGTCCCACCCGTATAAAATTTGCTCTACATAAGAAATGAGTAGCATGAAGTTCATGATTTTTATGGTTTTAGTTGTTTGTCTTTATTGACTGAAGGGAGTATGAAAATAACTTTTGATACTGCATAAACAGTTTACAATGCTTTTAGTTGATGAAAATTGTATGTATGGATTCTGGAACTAGTTTTAATCTAGACATACCTGACTTAAGAGAACAAGCACAAAATTGAAAGGGTTCCAGTCTCTTTGAAAGTTGAAAGAGAACAATTAACCGTGCTTTTAGTTGATGAAAACTTAAGATACTTTACATCATATTCATAAATCTTGAAGCTGTGGAAAATGGCACTGATGATGTTCAGTTTGAATACAAAAAGGAAAAAGAAAAAGAACAGAATTTGTAACATTTGAGAGATGCTACGTTGCTCACTCTAGTTGCAAACATGTCATTCATAGATTATAAATGGATCAGTGGCTGTTGACAGGGTACTGAAGATGATGTGGTGAACTGGTTCCATGGGAATGGGTTGTGGCAGTTAGCAAGGGAACCGTATGACCCCTTATGGATCAAGGGAGGTGGGCACTGCAACTTGGAGTTGTATCCTGATTACATTCGCCATCTATGCCGCTTCATCCAAGAGATGGAGAACATAACCACAGCTAGCCGGCTTAAGAAGATCCGGCAAAATCTCCATCCTGCAAAGACATCTACTGGCTGGTGCTGCTGTTGTAGATTCAGATTTCGACAACCCAAATGCCCCACCTGCCCCTGCACCTGCACCTGTAGCTTTAGCTGTAGCTGTTCAAGATGTGGATATGTAACATTATTTCTTCCCCGATGCTCGATCTGTTGTGGTAGTGGCAGAGATTCCAGAGAAGGGTGCTGTTAAGGGTGGTGTTTGTATTTACTAAACCCCCGCCCCTGTTCAGTAATATCAAGAGGAAGTGCTGTTTGATGATCCTTTCATGTGGGAAATGATTTGTATGGATACCTTCTTATTGATCATTCTCATTTGGTGGTCTTCATTTTCTGTGCGAGGAAAATATTATTTATTTGGTATCTGGTTATTATTGGTCCAGGGTGATAATTTAAAATTGTGGTTTGGTCATTGCAGACAATTTAAACAGATGTAATCCACCACTGCTGTACAACTATAGTAAGTGTTCTTGTATGCCATACCAATCTTTTATGGCTTCCTATCTGGCGTTACTCTTTGAATGATTCAAACCATTCGTCTGGTTATGACTGATAAAAAATTCTCTGCAGTAGATAATCCAAGCCTTTGATGTGGGAAGAGTTTGTTGATGGATTTAGAGTTGGGACTCCGACCATTGGATTGAAGGCCAACTCCATAGGCCAAAATTATCAGAAGGGTTATATTTTGGTGTATGGCCTACCAGGTAGATGGTTCTGGATCATTAAAAGAGCGGGCTCTGCTTGTCATTTTACCTGCCATATCTCATCCACTAGATAGCAGCCCATATTTAAACTTTAAGCAGTGGTTCCCCATCTGCAGATATTTGAAACTCCGAACAAGCGATCCTCTATTTCACAGCAATAGTGAGTTTTTCCTTTGAAGGGGAGCCTTGGCAAAATGGTAGAGTTGTTGTCGTGTGATCTTGAGGTCACGGGTTTTAGGCGTGGAAATAGCCTCTTGCAAAATGAAAGGTGAGGCTGTGTGCTATTGACCCTTGTGGTCCACACCTTTCCCGAACCCTGTGGGAGCTTTGAGCACTGGGGCTGTCCATTTTAGTGAGTTTTTCCTTTGCTGAATCTTGTCACCATCTGCCTCTGTCTGGGTGTGTGTGGGTAGGGTCCAGAGAGAGAGAGAGAGTATTGCTTTTGAAGTTCATAGCAGCATCCAAATTATGGTTGCCCCGAGACAGCCATTTGATGCACATGAATTAGGCATTGTTACTGCAGTGCGGCCATTTTACAATGGTACTACTACTCCTATGGCTGCTAAACATTAAATCATGTTTTTCAAACAAATGCATCTCACTGTGACAAAAGGTAACACTGGCTTGTATTCAAACAAAGCTGTTCAAATTATAAAAACAGAAAACATGTTATGATGCTTGTTGGCATACGATTGATCATCACGCCAGTAGATCGTCATCCATGTAAAACTACATGTGTGAGTGCTCCATTACCAACTCTAATCTGGTTTTTGGTGGTTAATGAGAAGGACTACCTCATTTTTCAAGGTTAGTGTTTTGATAGTCTACAGGCACCCAATCACACCTCCATGTTCTTTTCTCTAGGAAGTTTCACCTTTTCACTTGATTACAATTTGCAGATAGTGGAACTGGTTTGTCGCTCCATTGCTTGTAACCGTGGATGTGGGCCCATTTCAAACACCCGTGATCTGAACCGGTCGTCTAGAAGGCTCATTATAGATGGAAACTGGAAGTATTGCCCTGTTGATCATGACGGTCGAATACTCGCTAATGGATAAACTGGAGATCAACAACAAAAATTGGGAAGTGTTGTTCAGACCGTTGAGTTGATTCAAAAGTTTCAGTTAATTATTCCTGACAAATAGCACTTTCAAAATGTTCTACTAAACTGAATAATTTATCATCAGATGGATGCTGGTGATGCTCTTCCTTTTCCATTTTCCATTTTTCATTTGATCTTCTTTTTTATTTTTTTTATTTTTTTCCGTAAGGCATGGTGATTGGTACTTCTGAGCTCTAAACAACCTCCAGTTGTATGCCCTCCTTGAACAGCCATCCTACATCTGTACTGCCCTAGTATTTAGCTTCAACGTATCTGGGACTTTTTTTGTTGTCCCTTCAACCAACCTCCTTCTGCTTATATTTTTTTGCAATTAATCAGCCATTATAGGTTTCATGTCGAAGTTTTGATGCCAAGTTGGATTGTCAATGCTGCATCAATGAAACTCCCTATTCAACTTGTGGGGGATTTACAGTCTCTGCTCAAGATCAAGCACACACAAACACTCAAATTTTACGTGGTTTGGCTAATATGCTTACGTCTATGGAGATGCAGAGCAATTTCATTATAAAATTAAATGATACATGGGAAGAATTACATAGGGTATTTACAAGCAGAGAAGACAAGGAATAGTGTGTTCTTAATCGATCTTCAGCTCCTCTCTATTTATAAGGTATTTAGAGCTTAATTTTTAACAAATTGTTCACAAAAGTCTTATGCGGTGGCCGTCACAGTTGACGTCGGCGGCTAATGGCAGCGCTTGCCAAAGTTGACGTCGGCATTAGTGGCGGCTGAAAAATGGGATTGGACCAACAAATCTTCCCCTCCAGGCTCATTAACTGAAGGAGGTTTCTTCATATATGAACTTCTAGTAGAAGTCTATTCCGGCCAATCCCCTGCAAATCTTGAACTTGCTCTAATGTAAAGCTTTTGTCATCATATCCGAACTATTATTGTCAGTATGAATCTTCTCAAGCTCTAACAACTTCGAATCCAAAATATCATATATCCAATGATACGAAACATTAATGTTCTTCGACCTTCTATAAAAGGTAGAATTTTTACTAAGGTGTATAGCACTCTGACTATCGCAAAATAATGCATACCTCTTCTTTATAAAGCTAAGTTCGTTTATAAACTTCTTCATCCACAGTAGCTCTTTGCAAGCCTTTGTCACACTAACAAACTCAGCCTCCATCATGGACAAGGCAACACTTTTTTGTAACTTTGATTGCCATAATGCAGCTCTCCCTGCAAAAGTAATCAAGTAGCCTGAAGTAGACTTTCTCGTGTCAATATTACCAGCCATATATAAATCAATGTAGCCCTCAAGTACGGGCTTACCAATGCCAAATCCTAAATGCAACTTGAAAGTACCACGTAGATATCTCAATATTCACTTTACTGTATTCCGATGCTCTTTCTTAGATTTGATAGAAAACGGCTCACTGTACCAACTGCATATGCAATGTCTGGTCTGTTGTATACTATGACATATATAAGACTGCCAACAGTTGAAGCATAAGGAACATCTTGCATGTATTTCTTCTCAGCACCATTCATTGGAACTTGATTTTTACTAAGCTTAAAGTGAGTAGCAAAAGGTGTATTAACCACTTTAGCTTTATCCATGTGAAATTGCTAAAATACCTTTTTTATATACTTCTCTTAAAACAGCTATAACCACTTATTCCTCCTGTTACAAACGATAGAAATCCTGAGAATATATCTCACCAATCCCAAGTCTTTCATAGCAAAGACTTTGTTTAGCTCATTCTTTAGCTGACTGATCCTTGAAAAGCTACTTCCAACAATAAGCATATCGTTGACATAGAGTAGTAAGATGACAAAATCATCCTTTGAGAATCTTTGAACAAACACACAGTGATCTAAAGTAGTCTTTCTATAGCCCTGTTGGGCCATGAACTGCTCTAACTTTTTTTGTACCATTGCCTGAGAGCCTATTTTAAGCCATACAGACTCTTCTTCAGCTTGCAGAAGTACTTCTCCTTGCCTTTAGCAACAAAACCTTCTGGCTGCTTCATATATATCTCCTCCTCTAAGTCACCATGGAGGAACGATGTCTTCACATCCATCTATTCAACCTCCAAATCAAGGTTTGCGGCCAAACCCAATACAACTTGAATTGAAGATATTTTGACCACAGGAGAAAATATCTCCTAGAAATCAACACCTTTTCTTTCACCAAAGCCTTTCACCATAAGTCTAGCTTTGTATTATGGTCGTAAAGTGTCACCCTCATACTTCACCCTGTAAATCCACCGATTCTTCAAAGCTTGTCTGCCTTTAGGCAATCTTACCAGCTCAAAAGTGTAATTATCTTACAAGGATTTCATCTCATCCTTCATAGCTGCAATCCACTATGCATTCTCTTCACTTTCAGTTGCCTTTGTGTAGCTCTCAGGCTCTCTCCTGTCAGTGAGGAGCACGTACTCATCTGATGAATGCCGAGTAGAGAGTTGATAATCTCTCGAACTCCGTCTCAATGAAACTATTGGCTCCTCAGTAGGAACTTCTGACTAAACATCCATGTCTTTAGCAGCTTCATGCTCACCCTCGGCCTGATCATCTTGAACATCAACTGGTACACCACCATGGTCATTGGAGCCATCTACACCTGGTGTATGTGAAATAGGAGCTGGATCCAAATCTGTCAGAGTATCAGAAGTTTGAGTTTCTGATCCTTCAACTTTGTCAATGTGTTCAATGGTTTGATCTTCCATAAAGACCACGTCACAACTTCTAATCAGCTTCTTTGTAATAGGATCATATAGCTTGTAGCCAAACTCATCCTGCCTGTAGCCGATGAAAATACATCGCTTGGTCTTGACGTCTAGTTTGGACCTCTCATCTTTGGGTATATGTACAAATGCTTTACACCTAAATACATGTAAGTGATTATAAGATATATCTTTTCTATACCATAGCCTGTTAGGATCACATGCATTCAAGGTAACAATTGGAGATGGGTCAATAACATAAGTTATTGTGTATAACACCCCACCCCAGAAGGAACTGGGCAGCTTAGCTTCATAAAGCAAGCATCTGACCCTTTCCATCAATGTCATGTTCATCCTCTCTGTTAAACCATTTAGCTAAGGAGTCTTCGAAGGAGTCCTTTGATGTCTGATCCCCTGCTACTTATAATAAGCATTGAATGATCCATAGTACCTGCCACCATCGTTTGTGCGAATATATTTCTGCTTCTTCCCTTCATAGGACCACATGCATCTGAATGTACCAATTCAAGTGTGCCTAGCTTCCTGGAAGAAGGATGACTTTTGAAGGAAACCCGTTGCTATGTTTCGGCAAGACAATGAACACACTTGCTCAACTTTGCAACTTTGAGCCCTAAAAGCAAATTATTTTTTATTAAACAACTTAGTCCTTTCTCACTCATGTGAATGAGCCGCCTATACCACAACTCTGAATAAGTAGCAACATCAACTGCGTTCACAGAATTAATAGGAATCGAAGCTTGCATCACATAAAAGCTAGATGATTTCTTTCCTTTAGCAACCACAAGCGCTCCCTTAGAAAGCTTCAATTGGCCATTGCAAAAGGTACCATAGCACCCATCATCATCATCAAGTTTTCCAGCTAATATTAAGTTTAATCAGATATCTGGTACATGTCGAACTTTCTTGAGAATTAACCTCGTCTCGTTGTTGGTGTTTAAACAGATGGATCCAATACTAACAATCTTTGGCAGCTTATCGTTACCCATCTTTGACACTCCAAAGTCACCAGGAGTGTATGAGGCAAAAAACTCCCTCCTAGAGGTAACGTGAAAGAAGCGCCGCTGTCAACGACCCATCCAATCTCATTGGAGGCTAGGTTGATCTCATTTTCATCACAGACCACAACAAGGCCAGAAGTGGTGGTGGCCACATGATCATTCCTGTCATCATTTCGTCTCTTCTGCTTAGCATTTTCTGTCTTGTTCTCAGCTTTCCACTTATAACACTGCTTTTTTATGTGACCCTTCTTGTCATAATAATTGCACTCTAAATTCTTGTATCTTGACTTATATTTACTCCTTACCTTTGATCTAGCTTCTCTCTTTGTTTTTTGAGATCAAAATCTCAGACTGTGATGTGGTGGCAACTTGAGCTCGTCACTTCATTTTTTCATTTAGAACTGTGCTTCTTGCAGATTCCCACATTACAGCGCCACCTAGTGCAGAATTAGCTAGAGAAACACGAAAATTTTCCCATAAGTCAAGCAAAGTATTTAAAAGCCATAAACCTATGATATCATTGTCAAACCTGACGCCAACGTCAGATGTGTAAGAACTTTAAAAAACAAAAACCACTTTAAAAAAATGGAGGGGGCCATAATTGATACGGACACCCCCCACCCACTTAAAGAAAAAAAAACAGAGAACAGACCTCCACGCGATTGAGAGAGGGAGAAGAAAAGAAGGAAGAGAGAGTGGGGGAGAAGGAAAGAGGAGAAAGAAGGGGAGGAAACTACCCATCCTCCACCCTCCATTTCTCCCATCAACTAAGGGAGGAGGAGATCGATGGTGGAGAAAAGCTGACGGTCGCCAGAAAAGACAGAGTGAACGGTGTCATTTGCTCATTGATTTAGCAAGTTTTGGTAGGGAAAAAAGGGTAAAAACAGTACCCACGGCGGGATTTGCCGGCGATGGAAAATCAACGGCAATCGCATTCTTCGGTGACAATTGGAGGTTGAAGACACTCCTTAAGGGTAAGATCTAGGATACCCATCTCTTGAATCTTGGTAGTTTACAAAATTTATGCATTTTTAACCTAGATCTATAATTAGGGATGATCCAACCGTCCAATCCCTAATCTAAGGGTAGGGATGAAAAACTAAAGACTTGATGTAGTCTAAATCACACTAGATTGACAGATCTAGGCAGGAAATCGATCGAACAATCTCGGTCGTCCGATCGGGTACTGTTTGCACAGTAAATCCTTGATGTCTGATTGATGATCAGACATCACCGATGAATCTTAAGACCTTAAATTAGCTAGGATATGACAAAAATTGGGAATAGATGGATGAACTAGCTATCTTGATTTGGAAATGTGTAAATTTACTTGAAATTATGAACATATGGATTTGTATTGACAATGAATTCAAAAATTGATTTAGTTAGGTGATCGCTAAGTGATTAAAGGAAGGATATAACAAATTTATGGAGCACAAAAAGGGAGGTAGGTAGTTTGGACATCAACATGCTTGGAATTTACTAGAAACTTGAGATTTTGATCTTTTTAGTTTATGCAGCTATCAAAAGGGTATATTCATGCAATCTATTTAAAATGTCAGGTTTACTTTATTACCAGATTGGAAAAAAAAAACCAATGCATGAAATTTTATGGTTTTATCAGTTTTATAGGCATGGGATGCTGCCTAGTATTATTATATTATGACGGACATATTGGGGCCGGTGGACTCTGTGCTAGGAAGATTGAGGACTCATCATCCTCTTTCTTCTGAAATTATATATGTATGGTGGATACCTGGCCTGAGGGCTTAATGCAAGCTCATGTCATCATGGACAGGTCATGGCTTGTGTGCTGTGTTTTCCATGAACACGGTGCAAAGGAGTCAATCCGTTTGGTATCGGCGTGATAGCCACGGACTTGATTGGTTCTTGTCCATCGCACAGAGGTTCCATTATTTTCGAGTTTATATGTATATTGCGCAATAGAGCAGGTGCAGTGCACCATGGTACTTCAGGTCAATAATGAGTACTCATGACCAACAGCAGGTGGCCGGATTTGAGTGGTTTTATACTCGTAAAATCTTGATGAGATTTAGAGTATGTGTGTGTGTATATATATATGGGTGTGCGTATACACTGGTTGAAATACTCTTTATTTACATTGAAGCATTTCCTGGTTTAAATACATTTCTCTATTGGTTTTGAGGCATGCGAAGAGTCGTGACTATTTTTCATATCATCTAAATGTTTTACTAAGATTATTATCATTATTTGGAAACAGTAAGCATGGATGTTAAATTGACGATTCAGATTGAAATGGCATGGTATGAATTTCAGAATATATTATACTACTTATTTGACATCAAATGACACAAAATTTCACATATGATAAATTATTTCTTTTAAAGTTAGAACTGCATAAACTTGTGTGTTGATGATGAAACTACCTACACAAGCGAAGGCTTGCTAAGATATTGTATTTGTTTACAATATCTTAGGTTCGAAGGACTACAGCAAAGGGAAAGGCACATAGTTTTGACTTGGAAGCTACAAGGAAGTTATTTTGAGTAAAAGTGAGGTATAGGTAAAGATTTTTAAGTGTTCTTACAACTCTTATGTAATAAAAATTGTTTCATGACTATTAGAAATGGACATGTGAATGTGTATTTATTACTGTTTGACACGAATGGCTATGACTAGAGTGATCCTGGGTATACAGGTCAATTACCTAGCCTTGTTGGCATTAGTAAAATATTTCATTATTTAAATTAAACGAAAATGTGTATGTTGATATTTGGAGGGAGACAAAGTCTCTATCATGGATATTTATATGTACATGATGATTATCAGGTGTCGCATTGTATACGTTAAATGCACAAGGTTCGAAATACAGGGGAGACTCTGCCAGATTTTTGGTAGGAATGTGATGTTCATTCCTCTGAAAATCATTGTTTTTAATGGAAAAAAAAAGACACTCAGGATTTTTAAATTATTCTTTTCAAAGTTATTCTTCCGCTATTTGATTTTGAACAGTTTTATAAAAGTATTGAGGCCCCACAAAGCAAAAGATTTATGAAAAAGTGTTATAAAAACTCGGGATGTCACAAATAGTTACCGAAAGCATTCAATCAACTCGTTCAAGTGGTTGGAAATAAAACTCCCTTCCTTGGATCTTAAGTGCATTGCTTGATTAAATAGGAATAACTTATTATTTTCAATTCTCTACGTTACAAGGTTTCTAATTTAATCAACAGAGTTCTAGCATGTGTTTCATTTTGAATATGATTCAAAACATTATCTTCTATCCACTATCGAATAAAACCACATACTTGTTCATGTTCAAAAGCCCACTCATCTTCGAAATTATCCTCCGATGTTTGAGTAGCAAAGACTGGTAGATGTAATTTCTTCACAAAAAGATCTTTAATCTTTCCCTTCCACTTGTGATAGTTAGTACCATTTAAGCAAACCATTTTGCTCATTTTTTCCTTTATAGCTAACGATAGAGTACTTATAGCAATTTCAGGAGAGAATCTAGCAAATTTGAGAATACCACTGCATTCAGAACGCTCTATTTAGCCAACAACCAGTCTACCCCCCTCGAAAACCAGTAAAAAATAGGCCTACTTCAGTCTGATCACTGTTGCAACTCATCACGGTTGCAACTCTGCTACTGCTGTAATGCATACTATTTCAACTCTGTACTGTTACAACTCTATTATTGCGCAACACACTATTACTTGCACTCCTACTGTTACAGCTCTGCACTATTATAACTCATACCTGTTGAAACTCAGATTATTGTAACCTGCCTCTAGGCACTATGACAACTCAGTCCTGTAGTAGTACTATAGCGATCACTGTAATCGACAGTAATGATGATGCTTTTACTGTAGCAGAATGATGTCGCCTTTTATTATAACAGCAATGATGGTTTTACTATTGCTAACTGTAGCAGAATGATAATGTTTTTCACTGTAGCTACTGTAGCAGAAATAGTTTTCTTCTCCCTCTTGCCTGCTGGTGCTGCAACTCCATTTTTTGCTTCTATTTTGTGGCAGAACCTCTCTCTAATACCACTTGTTGGGAATTTACAATCCCCGCCCAACATCAAGTATACACAAACACTCAAATTTTATGTGGTTTGGCCAATATGCCTATGTCCACGGAGATGCAGAGCAATTTCACTATAAAATGAAATGATATACAGAAAGAATTACAGAAGGTATCTACGACTAGAGAAGACAAGGAATTGAGTGTTCTTAATCGATCTTCAACTCCTCCCTATTTATAGGGTCTTTAGAGCTTAATTTTTAATAAATTATTTATAAAAGTCTTAGGCGATAGCTAATGGGGGAGGCCGTGCCGTCATAGTTGATGTCAGCATCGGTGGCAGCTGAAAAATGGAACTGGACCAACGCAACTTTTTCTAGTTTTGAAGCCTTCTTTCTAGAGAGAGTAGGTAGTGATGAAATCAGACAATTGACTGTTTGCTAGACAGCCTCCACAGATATGCATGGGCACTGGTCAATCTCGAATAGACGGGAATTTAAAGCTGGGCAAAACTATTTGACATGAGTTTGGTCAGTACATCTGTTTTGGGACTAATAAGACAGGGGCATAGGTTCGAATCAATACTTTTTGACCGTTACCTCCCATAATAAAGACTGCTAAAGAAAGGGATGTTCAAAACAGAGGAAGTTACCGTACACGCATTCTGCATATAAGGCCTAAAGATCCAGCATCTAAAAACTAGATGAGAACTCAGAACTCTACCTGACACTACTTCCAAGTAAACCATTGATCACCACCGTCGAATAAATCGACTTTTAACGTGTGGGCCCTCAGTTTTTCCATTTTCTTATTTATTTGGCTCTCTTTTTAATTTTTCGAGAAGTTGAATTTTGTCCAAACAAGACGTGCTTTTGTGATGTAACATATTCTATGCTGGTTTAATTTATAGAAATCATGATTCTGTCAAAATTAGTTGAAAATATAGGCTTAACATGATCTGAACCATTTCTGGCGGGTCCTATCCTATCATCCTTGCATGGGCCATCGTTTTATTATTTGTCTTTACCATTCTAACAAAGAAATCCTATCAAAGGTTGATTTTTTCTCTACTATACAACAGATGGATGGGAAGGGACACAAATAATGTGGCCCCATTTTAGTAGGCCCGTCCCCTTAGCATCATTCCCTCTCTAATCCGATCAACTTTTTCTCTTCTTTCTTCCATACTACTTTCTCACGGCCTAAAGAATACTAGAATTTTGTTACACATTCTTCTCATCCTTTATAAGGAGTCTTGGTGCAATCGTAAAAGTTGTCGTTATGTGACCTTGAGGTCACGGGTTCAAGGTGTGGAAACAGCCTCTTGCAAAATGCAAGGTAAGAATATGTACTTTAGGCCCTTGTAGTCTTTCCCTTCCCCGGACTCTGCATAGGCGGAAGCTTCGTGCACCGGGGCTGCCTCTTTTATTCTTCTCATCCTTTCTAGATTTTGAGAAGAACGAGGGTCGTGCTCTTAACCACCCCCGGATCTTCTTCTCCGGTTTATATAAATAGAAAACGCTGTTTTTAGAATTTAACAAACCGGCCGTGGACCCACAAAAACCATTCTCTTCCATTTTCAAGGTGATCAAGCGGCACATCTGTCACTAAACAAAGAGAATGCTACATAGAGGGCAACATCATGCAAGTTGCGCCATGGCGCTACTTTCACGCGAAGGAGACTGCCTTTGGATGATCCAACACGTTCATCTTATTATTCTGGTCTTGAATATCAAGTGAAGAAAACACATAATAATTGGAGCTGGGAGTTTCAAATGATAGAATCATCCAATCTGCAAGCCTTTTCGACTACTAGACATGTAAAGGCAGCCCCAGCGCACAAAGCTGCTTCACAAAATTATGGAGCAACCATAGAACAAAAGGAATGTGTTTATAACAGTCACGATGCCATTGTTGATAAGGAAATTGAGAATAATGTTATGATATCTAAAAAAGATCAGCCTAGTGTACAAAGCTTCTACATAGGTAGGGTCGGGGAAAGTAATTGAACACGAAGGTTTATACTACTTAGTCATACCTTGCAGTTTTACAAAAGACTATTTCCATACTTCGAAGCCGTGACTCTAAGATCATATGACGATAATTCTACCGTTTGCTATAAAAACAAATAACAGCTTAAGCTTAACATGACGTTTAAATATAATAAAGAAGAGGAGTTCTCCTTTTAAGCGTGCAAAGCGATGGAGTAGCATTTTGTTAGCCTTTCTCCATCGCCGACCCATTCCAAGGCTTGGCATATTTTATCAGCCTTGTCTTGATTAATCCTAAGAAGTGGAGGACCTCCGCTTTTACCAAATAATCACGTTTATATGGTTATATGACCTTTGTATCCTTGTGATTTGTGGAACGAGGATAGAGACCACCACCCCTATTGATCAAGTCTTTGGCAGGAATGCTTCTTTATAAGTCATCTTTGCTGCAATACGTAGTTTTCTTGTTGGAGTGTACTAAGATTGTCAGAACTCATTAATTTATTGAGACAAAGAAAAAGTAACAACTTGAACATGCAACCAAATATATTTAAAAAAAATGCAAAGTTATCTGTGATCAATTGAGCTAGACGTTGGCCTGATCATTTGAACGATACAAAGTCATCTGTGATTGTAGGGATAGGATCCATCCATCTTGACGGAGATAATGGACGGTGACAATCACGACATGATTCTTGTTTTTATTGTAGTAACTGGTCCACAAGTAAGTGAATTATATGGTGGCGAGCCATGTGCTCAAAAAATACTGTTAGGTTGATGAGAATTACAGTCCGGGACATAACGGTCATTTTACAATCTGGGAAGCTACTCTTCTCCTGCATTCAAGCCAAGGCGATACCACGGCACTTGCATGGTGTAGTGAACAGCACTTGCCGCTGTTGGCGAGTGGGTCGCACACGGCCATCTCCTTCCCGAAAAGGTCTTTCCGACCGTGCGAGCACGACCAAATCTCCTCTGACTCCTAAACATGCGACCTTGTCATGAACAGGGACCGTTCCAGCTTCCCAAGACTCCCAACAATTAGCCCTCGTTGTGCTGTAAATAACGAAAATGACCCCGCGGCTTGCCCTCGCAAGTTCTGGTATGGTGGATGCGCAAAGCGGACCCACATTTTTAATGATCCAAACCGCTTATTCGGTCGAACTTGCTATGGATGAGCGTGCACGGTGTTGCCTTTTGATTTTGTAACCATCCATTTAAAGATAAATTATCGGAGGCATAAGATACTCGGACGGATCCAAAGTTTGCTCATCGATCATTACTGAGCCTGGCTTATAATTTGGCCGCTTCTACCGCACACCGAGATCAGGCCCATCCATGTGATGTGAGGGTGGGCCAGTACTTTGTCAGAAGATCCTAACAGTCCGATTGGAAGAATTGAATAGTAATTGTAGGCTTATGGAGGAATGGTCCTAACGATGCCAACCAATAACATGCATTTGCCTTAATATAATTGTTTCGGGTCGGCTAGATTTGATGATCTAGCCATTAATCCTTGATCGGGGATGTGTCATTCGATCTCACATGGTATACGAAGGATGGAGAGACAACTTCTGCAATTAAGGTGCAATATCCACCAACGTGAGTAATAAGGAATGCTGCACAGACACGCCTTACGAGGTGTGTCTATGGAAACACCTCACCCTTGGATGATTTGAACCCTTCATCCGACTGTTTAATTAGCATTCCTACAAACCAGCACCTTGCAGAGGGACCCACACAGCCAATCAATCAAGAGATGCCTTCAGACACGTGGCAGCAAGAGACAGATTGTTGTATTAAGAACTCATTCAGTTAGGAACCAACAAATAATTAAAGACCTGGTCGTTGGATCTTTCGGCGTGCTAAAACTAAATACATGTCTCTCTTTGGGAGTCTTTTCACGTTAATAATATAACCGAAACAACCCTATACTAATTGAAAATTTACAGCGACGGTCCTAAACCTATCTTGATTGGATTATCATAACCATCCATTAGGTTCATTGAAATACTTAGATACTGATCCGATGATTAGGATCGTCTTTTCAATAGGAATTGGATGATGGCCCATCCACATGACAGCATTGATGGGACTTGCTCCGTAGTCGTACTCTAATATGGGGCCCAATTTTCTCATAATCTAAGACCGTTCATTTTTCCACCTCCTTTACGCGAATAATTGGTAAGAAGATTCATGCATAACAAGATTGGCCAAGATCAATATGCCATTTATTATTGATCTTTATTATTAGCCGTCTATTATCATAATATGATGGCCAGGATCATCCAACAACACATACATTAGAGTCCCCAGAAAAAATGCGGCCGGATATCAAATACATCATATAGTTTGTTTCTCAAAGAAGGGTAATATAGTAAAATCAACATCCAAGACCGAATCAGCAGACGTGCGGGAAGTTGCTCAAAAATCAGTGGCACTTCTCTAATATCTCACAAAAAATGAGGGTATTCTCATCAGACTCAAAGTTCAAGCAAACCCTCCACTTGGGCCCACACGCCACGCGTCGCGACATGCTGCTATGTAAGTTGACTCCTAACTCCTAAGTCCCGACCTTTTACCACTTCCCTCCCGCAAGAAAAAATTCGAAAAAAAGCCCTAATTCCCGTTCTCGCTCTCCGCGTTTTCCTCCTAAATCCATTTTCCTGTCTGAAATCGCAGAGATTTCTCTTTCAGAGGAAGAAAAAATCGATATTGGATAGCCGGCTGTATGAAAATCTACTGCTTTGCTGAGTTTTCAGTGATGGACGTTTTGATGAATAAATAACTCTGCAGATGGCGTCTAGAGTCTGGACTTTAGTTGTAGACTTGGTCGCCATCAAAGCTGGAGTAAATCTAATAGCTCTCGTAGTCTGAAAGTTTCGGACAGTCTATTTCAGCTGTTTTTCTTTAAGTTTGTGGACGATCGGAGCCGATCTTATATAAACGTAATTCTTTAAGCGCTCGTTATTCTCTGTGAGAATTAATGTCATTTTCTGACGGAAATACTTACTGGCTGAGTTAGATAACTCTGTAGGAGAGCGATTCTAAAGAAGTTCTGTGGAAAATGCTGAATTGTCTGTGGTTGTAGTTCGGTGTTAAGGTTTGAGGATCGAAGTTGTATAGGAATGATGTTGTTTTCAGTGGAAATGGTCCGTTTCGCTTATTGGTTGAGGTAACAAGGATATAGGAAAGTGGTTGTGTTTAGAAATTTGGTGGAGAAAGCTGGATTTTCTTCGATTTTTGGGAAGTAGAGAGATCTTTCCTCTTTTGAAGGAGATCTTGGAAATCTGAGACGATTTGAGTCGGTAGATTGTTTTTATGAAGTTTCATACATTGTTTATGCAGTCGGTTTGTTTCCGTTCTCGGCAATGTGCTGCTTTTGATCGTGCTTGATCCTACGGAGAGTCTCGAGTTCGTAAATCCTGTATTAAGTTCTGAATTCTGCTTTTCCTTGAAAATTTTGTGCATATTTTTTTTTAATTTGTTGAAGATTATTAGAATTTTACTTTCTGAAGTAGTAAAGTTATGATATTTTGTCGATTCGCAGAGATATTTTTAATCATCCGAGATTAATTTATCATGTATGTTTTCGATGATCATTGTTTAACCTTTTTGCTTTTACTACCATTTGGTTGTAATTGATGTGGAGAATTCCTGCTATCAGTTGCTTGATTTTGCTTTGGTTCTGTAAAATTTCAGGATCCAAGTAACACTGTTAGTATCTAAAGATGCAATCGCGTTCGATGATGTCTGAGGATGGGCATCCAATGAATCGACCACTTCCTCCAACCGGACCGACTGTCACATTTGGCCGGAGAACTTCATCTGGTAGGTACATCAGCTATTCAAGGGATGATCTCGACAGTGAACTCGGTAGCAGTGATTTTGCAAATTACACAGTTCACATCCCGCCTACCCCTGATAACCAGCCGATGGAGATCTCAATGGATTCGTCAATCTCTGCAAAGGTCGAAGAACAGTATGTATCAAATTCTCTCTTCACTGGAGGATTCAACAGTGTCACCCGCGCACATCTCATGGACAAGGTGATTGATTCTGATGCAAATCATCCCCAGATGGCCGGTGCCAAGGGTTCTTGCTGTGCAATTGAAGGGTGCGATGCGAAGGTCATGAGCGATGAGCGTAGAAGTGACATCCTTCCCTGTGAATGTGATTTCAAGATCTGTAGGGATTGTTATCGGGATGCAATCAAGACTGGAGGGGCAATTTGCCCAGGGTGTAAGGATCCCTACAAAATAACTGATGTGGATGAATTGGATAACGAAACTGGGCGTCCACTTTCGCTGCCAGCGCCAGATGGAGCATCAAAGATGGAGAGGAGGTTATCCATGGTGAAGTCGCAAAAATCAGTGTTGATGAGAAGCCAGACGGGTGACTTCGATCAAAACCGCTGGCTGTATGAGACGAAGGGGACCTATGGTTATGGAAATGCTATCTGGCCTCAGCAGGATGGGGGAAAAGAAAATGGGAATGATGATTACATTGGGGCGCCTTCAGAACTGATGAGCAAGCCCTGGAGGCCGCTTACTCGCAAACTGAAGATCCCTGCAGCAGTTCTCAGTCCATATAGGTACTGATAATATTTGCCATTGTATTTGAGTTTGGATTTTTGCTTGTCATTGCTTGCTGTCTTCTTAATTATGTGGGAGGTCGTTAAGAACAGTACAACTATCCGACATTAAATATACCATGGACAACTGATGTTTTTGTTTTTCAAAACTATCACACCATTCTCCAGCTTAAGGATCTCATTTCTTACCACCAAATAGAATTTGTTTGCAAGATGCAGTTCTTTTAACTTGGTGACTCTCTAGGATATGGTTGTGGAGGTCTCGTCGAAAGACTAGTAGTGCTTTTAGATTGTAGCATGGTTGTTGTTCCTTCTATGTGTTAGTGTATCTTGCCACATTATACTGTCAAATGTGATGATGATTTTGGGTCGTAATGGAATCAGGTATCATCAGCCCATGTTGGATCTAGAGGTCACGGGTTCGAGTCATGGAAACAGCCTCTTGCAAAAATGCATGGTAAAGCTACGTATTATAGACCCTTTGTGGTCTGCTTCCTTCCTCGGACCCCCCAGACCCTGCATATGCAGGAACTTCATGCACCGGGTGCCACTTTTTTTTTTGGTCTTTCTTTTCCCTGATAAAACAAATTGGCTACCAGTGATTGATGGCACAAATAGTACAGAAATGTTTCTTTGAACTATTATAACATGAAGACTTGTATTTTTGTCAGTATGGGTTCAATTATCTACCTCTTTTGTATTGGTGGTTTGTTATGATACGTCCACCACTTAGCTCTAACTTCTCATGAACTACACAGTAACGACAGCTTCTCTCACCTGATTATACAAGTATTACTGTGAAAGGCCTGCTGGTTTTCATTATGACTATTTTTTATCCCTTATAAAATGAGTGTCATGTTAATTTTTCTTCAAACATATAGATTTGTTTACCTCCTGAAAAGCATCATGTGGTGCAGCCTCTCTGGGATAATGATAAATCTTTTTGTTTGCTTTCTTTGAAAAGCATTGAACTCCAGCTATCGCATTGTCACTTGACTACATCAAACGTTTCTAACACATTGTCTGTCCATGTCTCTGTTAACACAGGCTTCTGATATTCATTCGGATGGTCGTCCTTGGACTGTTTCTTGCATGGAGAATTAACCACCCCAACAATGATGCAGTCTGGCTATGGGGCATGTCTGTTGTATGCGAGCTCTGGTTTGCCTTCTCGTGGCTGCTTGACCAGCTCCCCAAGCTCTGCCCTGTCAACCGTTCCACTGACTTGACTGTCCTGAAAGAGAAATTTGAGGAGCCTTACCTTGACGGAAAATCTGATCTCCCAGGCATAGATGTCTTTGTCTCAACTGCGGACCCAGAGAAAGAACCTCCTTTGGTTACTGCCAATACCATACTCTCCATTCTTGCTGCTGATTACCCTGTTGAGAAGCTTGCTTGCTATGTTTCAGATGATGGAGGGGCACTTCTGACCTTTGAAGCCATGGCCGAGGCTGCAAGCTTTGCCAACCTATGGGTTCCTTTCTGCCGTAAACATAATATTGAACCCAGAAATCCAGAGACTTATTTCAATTTGAAGACGGATCCTTACAAGAACAAGGTCCGTCCAGATTTTGTCAAGGACCGGAGACGTGTAAAGCGGGAGTATGACGAGTTCAAGGTTCGGATAAATAGCCTGCCTGATTCAATTCGTCGTAGGTCGGATGCATATAACTCTCGTGAGGAGTTTAAGGCCATTAAACTCCAGAGACAGCATGAAGGTGATGAGCCAACTGAAATCATAAAGGTTCCGAAAGCTACTTGGATGGCTGATGCCACCCATTGGCCAGGCACATGGATGGTTCCAGCTTCTGAGTATTCCAAGGGTGATCACGCTGGTATCATACAGGTATTGTTGACACTACTATTAATGTGTTAACTTCTGTTAGAATAGCTGTCTGATGGTACTTGTGTCAGGTTTTATTCAATTAGTCATACAGAATTTCACTAATAGTGTGTTGACTATGTTGTTTGACGTGAAGTTTGGGTTAAAAGGCATATGTGTTATCCTCTGGATCCTTTTACCATCATTCTGTGCAACACCAACTCAAATCCTCTATCATAACCTCCGTCATTTATTTCTGGGCCTAGGTTATTAATACATTCTGCGTTGTTCTAGAAAAAGAATATGATATTCATAGGTCTGGTGATGGTGTGCCTACACACTGATAGAGGGACAGGTTGGATTTTTATTTTATTTTTTTATTTTTTGGAGAAAGAGGCACAGGTTGGATTTGTGAGATTTCTTCATTTATTTGTTGCTATCTTTTCTTTCTTTCTTTTGTTGTTCATTTTTTTTCCCGGAAAATGATTTATTTGCAATAGTTCACCTATTCTTGCTGGTCCCTAGTTGATATCCGATTGGTTTCGCAAAGATGGCTTTAAGTGGCAGAATTAACCATGAAACCTTCTTCTTTATTTTGGGTTGTAATTTTGCATCTTTGATCATCATTCTGCATACCAGTGATTGTAGTGGTACGAAAAATGGCAGTGTAACCTCACGTAAACTTTGCCTTTTATCCTTAAACACATTAACCCTAAATCGTCTATCATAATCTCCGTCCTTTATTACTGGGCCTAGGTTATTAATATTCTGCATTGCTCTAGAAAAAGATTATGAATATTCATAGGTCTGGTGACGGTGTGCGTACCCACTGATAGAGGGGGCAAGTTGGATTTTATTTTATTTTATTTTAGAGAAAGAGACACGGGTTGGATTTGTAAGAGTTCTCCTTTTTTTTTGGGTTACTATGTTATTTTCTCTCTTTTGTTGGGTGTGAGGAAGAAACATTAGCTGATATTCATTTTTCCCAGAAAATGCTTGTCATCCTGTATCAGGATACCTGTGTTTAAGTCTCTCCACTTTAACATCTATTTTGAAACAATAGAAAAGAAGTGAAGAAAAATGGCATGATTTGATGTACAGGTGATGCTGAAGCCTCCAAGTGAGAAACCACTGGTAGGAAATGCTAATGAGGACCAGCTGCTAGATTTCAGCGAAGTAGACATTCGTCTACCCTTACTTGTTTATGTGTCACGTGAGAAACGGCCAGGTTATGACCACAACAAGAAGGCTGGTGCCATGAATGCCCTTGTCCGTGCCTCGGCCATTATGTCCAATGGGCCCTTCATCCTGAATTTGGATTGTGATCATTATATTTACAACTCCCAAGCCCTGAGAGAAGGCATGTGTTTCATGATGGACAGAGGTGGAGACCGCATTTGCTATGTCCAATTCCCTCAGAGATTTGAGGGTATTGATCCATCTGATCGCTATGCCAACAATAACACAGTTTTCTTTGATGTTAATATGCGGGCTCTTGATGGCCTCCAGGGCCCCGCCTATGTTGGTACTGGATGCCTCTTCCGCAGGATGGCCCTCTATGGCTTTGATCCTCCTCGAACCAATGAACACAGCCCTGGATGCTGCAGCTGCTGCTTTGGCCGCACTAAGAGCCGCGCCACTGTTGTTGTTACTAAAGAAAACCGTGCACTGAGAATGGGAGATTCTGATGATGAAGACATGATGAACCTGTCACTGTTGCCTAAGAAATTTGGCAATTCAACTCTCCTCGTTGATTCCATTCCTGTAGCAGAGATGCAAGGCAGGCCCCTTGCTGATCACCCGGCAGTTAAAAATGGCCGGAAACCAGGCACTCTCATCTTCAGCCGAGAGCCCCTTGACGCAGGGACTGTAGCAGAAGCAATCAGCGTCATTTCCTGCTGGTTTGAAGATAAAACAGAGTGGGGTCACCGTGTTGGGTGGATCTATGGGTCTGTGACAGAAGATGTGGTTACTGGATATCGGATGCACAACCGAGGGTGGAGATCAGTTTACTGTGTCACCAAACGTGATGCATTCCGGGGGACTGCTCCAATCAACCTCACTGATCGACTCCACCAGGTCCTCCGATGGGCTACCGGCTCAGTTGAGATCTTCTTCTCCCGTAACAATGCCCTTCTTGCCAGTCCGAGGATGAAGTTTCTGCAGAGGATTGCATATCTAAATGTTGGCATCTACCCATTCACCTCTGTCTTTCTCATCGTCTACTGTTTCCTCCCAGCTCTCTCACTCTTCTCCGGCCAATTCATAGTCCAGAGTTTGAATGTCACTTTCCTCGTCTATCTTCTGATCATCACATTAACCCTTTGCATGCTCGCAGTGCTTGAGATCAAGTGGTCAGGAATTGATTTAGAAGAATGGTGGCGCAATGAGCAATTCTGGTTAATTGGAGGCACAAGTGCACATCTTGCAGCAGTTGTTCAGGGGCTTCTGAAAGTAATTGCCGGAATTGAGATCTCTTTTACACTTACATCAAAATCAGCCGGAGATGATTTGGATGATGAATTTGCCGATCTCTACCTTGTCAAGTGGACATCACTGATGATACCACCCATTACCATCATGATGACAAACCTGATTGCTATTGCAGTTGGTTTCAGCAGAACTATCTACAGTGTGATTCCACAGTGGAGCAAGCTACTTGGTGGTGTCTTCTTCAGCTTCTGGGTCCTAGCCCATCTTTATCCCTTTGCCAAAGGGCTCATGGGCCGGAGAGGAAGAACTCCAACAATCGTTTTTGTATGGTCAGGGCTTATTGCCATTACCATTTCTCTTCTTTGGGTGGCAATCAGACCTCCTGAAGGAAGCACCCAGATTGGGGGATCATTCCAATTCCCTTAGCTCCATCCTGCTACTGAAACATGTTTTGTAGATATTGAAGCTGCATCAAAGGGATGGCCTTTGAGTTACCAATTCTTTCTACAACACTGCCTGGGAGTCCGCCGACGCACAGGTCATGTTGCCAACCTAAGTGAATTTGAGGTCTTAGGCAAGTAACAGACAACCCGCTGTAAGTAGTTCCCCAAAACAGGTATGGATGGACCTTAAACAATTTCTTTATCTTGATTTTGTTCATGTTTCTTCATTTCAATTTGATGTTTATTAGTATTGGGACAGGGGTATAAGAGTATGATATACTTGTTAATTTGTAATTCTGAGAAGTGATCATCATGGAAACTAAATTAATCGACGGCAAGTCGAATTTTGCTGCCAAAGTGCATTTTCTTTCTTTCTGATCTCTTCTCACTTTTGTGGAATTAACTGCGGATTGCACTCGAAGATTGTGATTCTCCGTCTGGTGCATGAGAAATCTTGATCGCTGCTATACCTAAAATCCATCAACACAATCAAGTTGAAACGGCTTCTATTGATCGAGCTTTACTAATTTATCATCTATAAGACCTTTTGAGACCATACAGAATGTGGTAGACTTGTGCAACAAATCTCTCACCCTTTTACACATCAATTAATTAAATTTCCTGACCTTTCAAGCATTTACTAGGATTGTGCGAAGTCTGATTAGAATGCTTCATCACAAAGGAAGAAAGAATTACTGCCGGACTCTTTATGTAGCACTCTCAGCATGAATTTGAGGAAATCCAACAATTTCTCTATTTAGTTCCATCTTTTTTTATTCTCTGAAGTCCATTTTGTGAGATCTTGTGTGATTATTTATAGTAGCAGTGAAGATTTACATACTTAATGCCCTAATATGATACATTCCAATTTGCCATTTGCATACTAGTAATGTTAGAACTTAACATCCATACATGCATAATTTGGATTCTTACTTGCCACGCAGAATTCCATTTTTTATGGAAATCAATTTCCGTCCATTAGAGCCTAGGATGCATCTTTCCTATCTCCTACCATACATTTTTATGTCTCCACTTAGGTTTCTTCTTCATCCTTTCATTAGAGATTTTAGACTCGTGGGAGATTGAGAGCCTCATTTGAAATGACTCATAAGTCATGATAGCGAACTTAGAACTGATTTAAAAGTTTGAAGGATAAAACTTGAGAAGGAAATGTTCACAAAAATTTACATACAACAATCTGCTTGGAATCGCCACCCACTACTTTTCCTAGTAGCTGGTATATAATGAAAGTACATTATTCATAGCTGAAGAGGAGCCTTGGCGCAACAGTAAAGTTATCTAACCTTGAGTTCACGGATTCAAGGCGTGGAAACAGTCTTTTACAAAAATGCAAGGTAAGATTGGGTATTATAGACCTTTGTAGTCCGTCCCTGCCTTGGACCCCGCATAGGAAACAAAAAAACATTGTCTCTTCAAATGAAACTACCTTCGATTGTTATTATGATTTTTTTTGTTTTTGTTTTTCTGTCTGAATGTGAAATTAAAGTGAAACTATTTGTTAACTAAATAAATATCAATAGACAAAGGAAAAATGATAACTTCATTAGTAGGACAGAGAGAACAAAGAAAATTGTTAGAAGGGGATTGGATAAAGACGAAGCAAGCAGCGGATGTTAAACGGATGTGTCCTTACAACTGCCCAACTTTTTGCATAAACAGGCTCCGGTTTTACAAGATCGGAGCCGTTTATCTGATTGCTCTTTCTGATGTCTACTAATTCTTCTAGCATCTCAAAAACTGTGCTTTGATCAGAGAAAATGGATTACCCATGTACGCATTCATGAACAGGAGTTCATCTTCTGGAGCACATCTTGGATACAGCACCCAAGAGTGCCGGTAGGTGTAGATGTCCCTAGGCATCCTAAGGAGTAGATGCTGCCCTTAGAGCTTTTTTTTGGAAGATCTCATCTATTCATCTTGTACAACATATAGAAACTAGGTAACACATGAGAAGTCATTGCATTTGGACAGTCCTAATTATTTGTTTTGGATGAATAATTTTGATTTCGAATCTAAAGAAACATAAGCTGAAAGCATTCAATAGTCATAAATTTTGATTTCTAGACTAAGCTATTCCAAACATGACTAATGGCTTAGATCTATAACATATCCACCATGATTGAGAAAAGGTAGCATCTACTCCTTAAGACGTCTAAGAGCACACCTACAGTGACTCAACCTGAAAAGCCTTCCCAATAGAGTAACATTCACTCCTCAGTTAAGGTTTGGTGTTGTTATTTTCAGGCTCTTTTCGCCATCTATAATTCATTACAGAATATAAGGTGTGGATGCTAACAAGTGTTATAAGAAGTACACCTAATATTTACGGTGCAGTGTTTTCTAGATCTAAGTCATTCATCGAGATCAAATTTCATTTTTGTTGAATTCTTTTAGCATCAAGACAATTCTATTTCATTTTTTATAGAACAAAATTAGCAGTTAAGATCATAAATGCATTGGTCTCTTTCGAGTTATCTAATTTCTCCTATGCAAACATGACAAATGGCTTAGATCATTCAAAAGAAACCTATAAGGGCAGTTTCTAGTTCTTAGGATACTTGTGAGTGACTGTACTATTGGGACTATCATACAAAATGCAAAAATTAAATGTTGTCTCTCCTCCTACTTTTAAAGGAAATCATAGGAGGTAACAATTTTCACATATATCACTTTTGGACTCTCTCTCTCTCTCTCTCTCTCTCTCTCTCTCTCTCTCTCTCTCTCTCAATTACATGATGCAGCCTATCCCATCACGGTTGCATCATAGGCATCCTTAAAAGTGGGTGGCGAGCTCACTTTGTTCAACTTTTTTGGTGATCCAAACATTTCATCTAATTTGCCTCATCCTACATGACTTAGGTGTGAAAACTTTTATCTATTGAATGTCTCTAAATGCTTGGGTATTTGACGTTTTAAAGCAAAAAAAATGGATGGTAAAACATAGAAAGACCCCAAAAGAAGTATATTCTTTTATTTTTTGGCTTCGAAATATCCAAAATGAAGAAATATAGATATGCAACAAATATTTTTTTTTATAACTAAGCCATTTAGGATCAGGCAAATCAGATGAGTGATTCAGATCAAGAAAAGTTGGAAAAAGTGAGCTTGCGCCTATGATCAATAGAGAGAGAGAGAGAGAGAGAGAGAGAGAGAGAGAGAGAGAGAGAGAGAGAGAGAGAGAGCTGGAGTGTTGTTCTAAAAATTGGAATATAATTCTAAAACTCGCTAGCCAACTTAGAAAACTTGTTCGAGACACTCTACCACTTAATAAACCATAGTAAATCAAGTATGTTTTTAAGGGTTACATGGCAAAAGTATTTTGTTTCTATTGGGATTTGAACAATACCTTCGACACAACAACAATTTATCTAAACCAACTCAAGTGGCAATTACATGTCCATTAAAAGTGAAAAATTAAATATAACTAAAAGTAAATAAAATATAATTAAAAATTCTAATTAAGTAATTTTGAGTCACTTATGAATCACTTTGAGACTAAGTTTTTGAGATTTTATACTACAAATTGGAGGCTCCTTTCTCGCTTGGGTTTTGGGGCCTCCAATTCCAAACACATCTTAAACGACGTGCATTATCACATGCATGACACCGTATCTATTTCTTTTGAGAAAATCCATATTGTATCTGCATTTTGAGTTTTGACACATTGCTCGTAACCATCTCCTCTTCAAAATAAAATAAAATAATAATAATAATAATAATAAACCAAAAAAGGAAAAACTAACTTTGATACACCAAAGCTTTCTAACACAGTAACACAGAGTCTTCCACCGACCAAGGCTCGTGGCTGTGCATGGGTGTGTCTCTGTCTAACTTAAAAGAAGAAAGGAAAAGGATGAAGGGCATGAATCATCAAACGTCTCGTGCCTAGCTTGACTTTTGCTGCATGCATATCGGTAGGCACCCCCTCAGCCTATGTGATTTACAATATGCTTTTGCCCCAAGTTTCCTTTTCAATTTTGGTTGTAACCCAGTAAGCATTTCCGGAAGGTCAATTATGCTCCCTTCCTGGGAAGCACTGGGCCGTAAGCATTGATAAACAAAGAGAAAGTACATTGTATAATGGTCGTTTCGCCCATCTTAGCTCAGCCACTTCAAGAGTTTGACAAGTCATGTTTTATCCAGTAATTAGCTCATGGATTGATCTGAAAATCGAAGAAATCATCATTACATTGACCACAAGAACATCTCATTCGGTGCATATTATGAGGAATTTTAGCTCATAAAGTAGATTTTCTATTCAACTTTTTCGTATATTCCTTATTTATTAAGAACTTAACCAAGACCCCAAAAGCCCCTAGTCTGATGGAACCTGACAGGCCCTATTGTGCCCCAAACCACACTATATATGGACGAAGAAGATGCATAAAAGATTTTCATTGCCTGATCATTATAAGCCTTTAATGAAGGAGAGCTTTGGTGCAATGGTAAAAGTTGTTGTTGGACTACCCTTTTTATTAGAAGCCTTTGATATGCAATGGTTTGTCGATGAATAAGGATTGCATTTTTGGATTTAAATGTCCATTTAGAGGCAATAATCAAAGGTCTAAAATCATCAGATGGTTTGAAATTTGGTGAATGGCTTATACGCCCACAGAATATATATAGGTTGTGTCATTGAAAGAGTGAACCCAAATTGTAGTTTTGCCCCAAATGGGAACCCAAGAAAAGGTCACCCGGACATCTAGTCCATCTCATTAAGCAACTAATTGGCCCTACCTACCTAATGACCTAACCCTTCTCGTGTCACTGACAGCTTCCTCTGGCTTACTTCACAAGGAACTTAAGACTAACTCAAAGTTCTGGTCAATAGGCAAAACGGGGCTCTAAAAGTTTACCATACTATAATATTGATGTTTATATATATATATATATAGAAGGGAACCTTGGTGCAATGGTAAAAGTTATCGTCATGTGACCTTGAGGTCACGGGTTCAAGGCATGGAATCAGCCTCTTGCAAAATGCAACGTAAGATTGCCTACTATAGACCCTTTTGGTCCGCCCCTTCCTTAGACCTTGCATAGGTGGGAGCTTCATGCACCAGAGCTGCCCTATATATACATAGGATTATGATTTGTAAGGGCTATTCTAAGGTTAGCTAGACTCCTAATATATATACTAATTAGTTAACAAAAAACGAAGACAATAATAACAACAATTTTTTTGTTGTTGAGAAAATCAATATATAAAAAAGCAAATATATATATATATATGTATGAACTAATATGATTGATTACTTGTCTCGAGGGCTCTTATTTCAAATTCAAACATTATCAAACCCTAAAAGTTGTGTTGTTGAACTGTAATATCTTTTCCTTTTAACTTAATCCAAACTCTAGAACACTTGAGACTTGAGACTGGACATGTACATTTCTCCTAATTAAAAGCCTACCCAAATTATAGGAAAATAATATATAGACTAAGGGTAGTCTGGCGTACAAAGTTCAATAGTATGTAGGGTTCAAGGAAGGGGTGGACCACAAAGAGTTTATAATACTCAGCCTTATCTTGCAGTTTTCCAAGAGGCAGTTCCCACGTCTCAAACCTATGATCTCCAGGTTACATAGCAACAACTCAACCGTATACACTGCTCTATTTTTAATGATCTTGTTTAGTTTATCTAAATGTTGGTTACCCTAAAAAAACTTTCAACTGCCGACCCTCTTCCGTCCTCGCTCCGGCAACTATAGTACCGGGGAGCATCCCTTCCTTGTCCAAGCTTCCTTTCCTGTCATCGTCCAATTGACCTGGATTATACAATAATTAATCTAATCAAAGTCTTGGATTATTTCCCCAATAGAATTTGATCTTCATCCCAATAGAATCCCAGGTGTCTCCTGCAGTTGTGTGGGACTCACAATATGCTTACATGACTATTTCTTCAAAAAATAATATAATTACATGAGTAATTGTAGCACTTACTTGACTACGTAAGAATTGGGTTGCATCTGGCAAATAAAAAAATTATCTAACTAAATGATAAATAATAAATTTCAAGGATAAGTCACACCAGCACCAATACATCGAATCTCAACGGCTGTACATTTCAAGTCGGTACAAGCCACCAGCCTACACTTCTACTAAATCACTTAATTTGATTCCTTATATGACACGTCATTTTCCTGCTCATTACACGTGAACCATAGTAACCCATGAAAACTGCACCAATTATCTGAGTCTGTTAAACAAAGCTCCATTCTCAATTCGAGGCATGAAAAATAAAAATTAAATAAAAATTAAATCTTCTATCTAGTAATCTCACTAATTAAAATTAACACATGAAAAATATTAAAAGAATGCCGGTATAGAGCGTAACAGCACCGCAACAACTTTACAACTTTACACATTATTGATCCATGCCATTCATCTGTCACCCATAGCTCTGGATTCTACAAGTGCAGGTGCTTTCGTGTAGCTAGATATGGATGGTCAAAAGCTCTACATAAGCAATCGTTTACATTCAACAAACAAACAACGTCTTCTCAAACACCGGCGCCCTAGCCTAACTAACACATCTAGACATTAGGTGCATAAATAAAATAAATATTAGTATAAAATAATAAAATTTTGTTTTAAATCTCTCTTGAGTACTTTTGAGTCACCCATGAATGAATACAAGCTGACTCAACTCAATTGACTTTAAATATAAATTTTTGAGTTTTTAAACTATGATCATAATACGACTAATTCTTGAATGATATGGATGCCTTTTAACATGACTTTTCCACTAGTTGATGTACAAAGCTAGGGGAGTCAGATGAACGGCTTTTGATCAATTATAAATGGGCCCACCGTACAAAAGTAGAGGAACTGCACAGCTGTTGGGGTGTTTTCGTGCACCACACTAGCACCGGCTGCTCCACTGCTAATCAGGATGCTATGAATAGGAAATGGATGGACCCACCATCTTCCAATCAATTCAGGATATGGATTTTCGAGGATGGCAAGAATAATCTTCATTCACTGGCTCTGTTGCATGACGCCATGCATTAATTACGAGGATAATCTAACGTCCCAGCTTCCTCAAATAGTGTATGCTCTAGGTAAGGCATATGGCAAGAACAAGAAACAACTATTATTTATAATCTCTACCACCAACTAATTGTCTAAGAAAATATTTTGATCCAACATACACGTGGCAGTATGGTATGATTTGCCACTCTGTGAGCATGGATTTGCAGACCAACGGCCGGATGACTCTAAGCCATCAGCATAGTGGTTTAGTGAAGCTAATTAACGGCCATGATAGATACACGAGTGTAAAGGGGAGTCTTGGTAGAGTTGTTGTCGTGTAATCTTGAGGTCACGAGTTCAAGGCATGGAAATAGCCTCTTGCAAAATATAAGGTAAGGTTATATACTATTGACCCTTGTAGTGTCCACCCCTTCCCTGAACCTTGCATGCGCAAAAACTTCATGCACCACGGCTATCCTTTTATCAATACATGTGTGAAGATTGAGAATTATACAAGTATCCTAAAAAAATGAGAGTGAAAGAGCGTGGGGGAGAGAGAACTAGTTATATAGTGATTG
This sequence comes from Warburgia ugandensis, assembly GCA_035236585.1. Lineage (NCBI taxonomy): Eukaryota > Viridiplantae > Streptophyta > Magnoliopsida > Canellales > Canellaceae > Warburgia > Warburgia ugandensis. The sequence goes on along the minus strand of CP141131.1, from coordinate 2,485,538 downwards.
TATAAAAAAGTATTGACCATATTTTTTGTATTTTCTCGTATATTCAAGAAGCCTTCGTTGGAGCATCTTATGGTTGTAAAATGATAATAAATAAGAATAATGAAACAGCAAATATAAAGGATAATAAACCAGTTCCCAATTAAATTAAATTTCTATAAAACCAGATAACAGAAGAAACCCGGTGTTATTTATATCCAAACTCTTTACAATAATAACTATAAAATGAGACAGAAAAAAAAATAAAAATTCAAACGACCATCCATCACCACCAACACCTAACCCACCCTCACAACGTTGAATCCCGACCATTGGATCCAGCAAGCCGGCTCCGTCTATTAGAACGGCGGTGGCGGCCGCCGAATTTCAAATGGCCGGTACTCTTGAACCGCCGCTTCTCCGATGGAATCAGCATACATTCCGGCAGTGGGTCCGGGTACCTTATTACATCATAGCAATAGGAATAAGTCATGTACTTCTGCCGGAAATCTCTCATGGCAAGCCGCCTCTCCGGCGTAACAACGGCGTAATCGGCAGCCAACAATTCGGCATTGTTCTCGGCACATCCGGCGGTTGGGATTTGCTGGATGGGATCCACTTTGCACCCTTTTAGTACGAGATCTTTAAATTCCGAAACGAACGGTGCATATTTGTAATCGACCTTATATCGACCGCCATTCGTTGCCCAGGTGGACCCATCCCATATTGTGGCGTAGAGAGACATCGGCTTGGATGGATAGTCAGCTCCCATGGCCTCCCTGCGGATCACTTCCCGGATCGGAACCTCATCAATGTAGAAGCTGCACAAATCGTATGAGAAAAATGTACCTCAGTTTAACGGTCGTGATGAACCATCCCACTTGGGTCCAGGGCGGTCAAGAGAGCTATCAAGTGACAGGTGTCCTATGAAAATTGCTGGAAGGTCTCGGTGGTGTTAAATTTTGTAATTTAAATAGATTCTGCTGAAATGAGCCTGTTATATGACAGAATGAGAGACAATAATGAAGCTAAGTTGATGTTTTGTGGGCCCGACCAACTGACATCAGGAGAATCTTGACCTTTCATCTGTGGGGCCATGACGTTCATGACACTATAACCAACTTTGATCGATTAATCATAGCCGCTTATTCTTTTAAGTATGATATTTTAAGCCACCATGAAAAAGCTAAACCATTGAATTTTGGAAGGGTAGAATCTCCCCAATCTCTACCAGATCGACGGTTCAGATTGCCACCATCTCCGCTCATGACCCATCAATAGTAACTCCTCTAGTCAGCCTGGTCGTAGCTAAAATTTACTGCCGGCGTGTAAACGTTATAAATCCGTTTCCCATGCGCCATTAAATTACAATTAATTCCAATTAAAAAAAAAACTCTAGAGAAAGAAAAAGAAAACTCACATGATATTCGTCTGGGTCCACAAAATGCTGTATCGATGAAATTCCTTCGTTGGATCAAACCACAACAGATATCTCTCCTCCCTTCCACGGCTAGTGCTTCCATTACCATACACGTTGGTCTGTACCCGCCACTCCTTTCCCCGAATATTTCCGAGGAATTCGAAATCTAATTCGTCGTGATTTTTCTCGAATACATCTCCATTCGACGTCTGTCAAACCAATTCCCGGAATTGAATTCCAACGTAAATAATAATCACAAATTAATGTAAAAAATTCTAACAAATAGAAAAAACCCTGTCCGTTGGATTATCTGGAACTGGGCTGTTCAACCTAAGACCATAAATCCCGATGTTACAGAACAGAACACGGTTCTATTTTTCTTCAAACGGAAAAGAGAAACAGACTTTTCATGTAGAACCCACTCTTTGAATCGCCCCAAAATCTTAGCGAGTGGGAACATGCTCTGGATGACCCAATCGTAATCATGGTTTCCTAGATAAACGGTTTGGATCATTAGAAAGAGTGAACCCCACTTGTGCCATCTTGCTCCCATCCTCTATGTAAGAACTGCAACTTCCAATCCCTCTCATGGACGGGTAAAGTGGTCATTTCAGAAAAACATGTCGTTCATATAAACCTTATTGGAAAGAAAATCCGGCCAATGCCTGCAAATGTTATCGGAGAAGGAAAAAAAAAAGAAACACTGAAATCAACGAAAAACACGTAAAATGGAACTCACGTAGAAGGCAACGACGATTCCAGCCGTGTACTCGGACGGCAACTTGATTGAAGCGCTGAAGAATCCATGGTTGTAAAGATCAGTTGAAATAAACCCAGAACCTGAACACCCATGAAAATAATATCTCCGTCAGACGAAACGATATCGGAGCGAAAAAGAAAAGTTCCAGAAATTCACCAGTGAAACGGTCAAGAAGTAGCCGGACGGACTTATCGTCTGCGGAGCGAACCAGGTTTTGGTCGCCGAATAGAGGGGTATAACCGTCGTGAAACGACAGAGTAGAGACGTTGAAGGCGATGGCCAATGTAGAGAAGAAAGACAGTGAGATGAGAAGAAGAGAGAGAGGAGGGAGAGACATTTTCTTCCCTCTAGGCTTCCTCTCTCTGTCTTCCTTTCTCCTGGCTTGTATAAGAAGGAAGAGGAGGAGGACGAAGATCATATAGGGGTGTCGATGATGACCTGGCTACCCGCGATTTTTCACTGAAATAACGGAAAAGCCACGGTGGAGAACCTTGGCGGGGGATTTTGTGGTTGTTCTTGGTGCTGGCTTGCCATATATGGGCAAAGAAATCACTTTGTTTGGTGGGCTTTTATTATTTATTGAGTGGTTGCTTGGATATTCTGAATTAGGGTTGCATGTGAACTGGAGTGGCCTTTTTTACTACATGAAATGACGCAAATGCCCTTGATTAGGGCTTTTCCTTATTATTTTATTTTAAGCAAAGTTTTATGGGGTAATTTTTGGTTATTTATATCAATCTCTATAGCTAATTGTTAGGAAATTATAGTTCCATTAACCAAGTAATGTTTGTAATTTCAACAAATATGATCAAGGAGGCAGTGACAAACCGTCTACAGTATTGAATTTTCATCCGAAAATATCACCAGTTAAAAGGAGTGAGATGATCAAGTTGAAGTTTATAAAAGTGCAAGTGAAAGGCCTAAAAGAACGTGAATGGAAGTGGCTAGAAAATATTTAAAAACAGTGGAACTAAATGAAGCCATAACACTTAATAGAGGAGAATGCAGGAACAAGATTCTTGTGGCTAACCTCTAACCAGAATAAGGTTTTGATGATGATGATTAAATTTTCATCATCCAATATGATCAATGAAGTCATAAGAAATCAACTGTAGTGTGAAGCTCATTGATTAATATTGGATCGATTGTATTAGCTAACATGAAAATTCAAGTTGACTCTTAATGACACTAGAAATTTTAACAATTGCAAATATGACTTCTCTCAAAGATATAAATATTTATCGAACATCAATTACAGTTGATATGGTTGAGATTAAGCATTTAAAATCCTTTGATTAAGATAGATACAGATACTATTAGAGTCAATGAATGCTTGAAGTGAATTAGTGATCTCTCATCTAATGAGTCTAAATATACCAAATATGTCGAATAATTACGAGTGAAGGGAAGCCTTGGCACAATAGTAGAGTTGTCGTCTTGTAACCTTAAGGTCACGGGTTCAAGCCATGGAAACAACCTCTTGCAAAATCCAAGGTAAGGCTGCGTACTATTGACCTTGCATTTTGCCCCTTTCCTAGGCCCTGCATGCACCTAGGCTGCCCTTTTTTAATTACCAGTGAATGACATGATTTACAAATCCTGCATTTTAACTTATTTAGGGCAAGATATGCGAAGATAGAGTAATCTCAATTGATAGATCAAAAAATGAGAAACAAGTGTTATACAAAATGGATATGGCTAACTAGCTAGAAACATGATCTAGATAATGCTGAAGCTATAAGAGTAAGCCTATGTTAATTGACAGAGCTGCAAATATGCTAGATTGTCAGCATTTAATCTTCCTGGTAAAACTTTACAACTAACAAGTTGTTTAGTCTAAACCCTACTAGGAACACAAAATTCCCTATCAATTTAAGGTCCTACAACCTTTCTTACTTTGCCACAAAAATGGGGGCAGCCCCGGTGCACAAAGCTCCCACCTATAAGGGGTTTGGGAAGAAGCGGACCACAAGGGCCTATAGTACGTAGCCTTATCTTATATTTTTACAAGAGGTTGTTTCACACCTTGAACCCATGACCTCAAGGTCATGTGACGACAACTTTTACCATTACGCCAAGACTCCCCTTCATTTTTCTTCAAAAATGAGATTAATTATATATTAATAGACATTTTTGGGGCCATGATGTACTTTCGTTCTGAACGTCGGACTTCCTTGTCATTCGATTCTCCCAACAGACCAACTTTGAAATTGTCCACTATTCCCAAGTGCCGCGTGTGACGCTACCAAATCTGGAATTTCTAATTTTCTCGTATAAGGATGAACTGTACGCTGGATGACAATCCATTTAGATAACTAATCACCGTTAGATGAACTGGACTTAGATAATTATTGCCTTTCCTTAGAAAATTTCATATTTCTTTCCATGAAACCGTTGATGTGGCCCTTAATTAGAAGGTTTGATCCTTATCCACCACGATGCAATCAAAGATTTATCATTGACCGTTGGATTTGCTAAATTAGTAGGTTAATCTAGCTGTTTTCTCATCCATACCAGTTGTTTACTTATCCATTATTCAATGAGAAAAACGTGGATGGTTTATGATTTACTTGACAAATCTGAAGCACATTCCATCGCAAGGTAGATCAAAATTGGGATGGTAGAGATCTACGGCGGAGATCATAGATTGATGTTGGAGACATATTTTCCCCTGGATTTGAGCTCAACTGAGCTGAAATTGCCAATTTAATCATGTGGGACCAACAAGGTCCTGCATGGCACTTCCTAGAGGGCCACTTTTGAATGATCAGACCTGTTCATCTCATTGCTTTGGCCTTTGATGTCTGCAAACTAGAAGATCGAGACGGTTGATGATTCCAGCATCCTAAAAATCCTATTTTTGTAAGATCGTTACTTATATAAAAATTGTAACCGTCCGTTTCTACAAGATATCCAAGCACCAGCAATGACATGAACAGTTCCGATCATCCAATGGAGGCCCCCTTTTGGTCAAAAGTGACGAGTGCTTCTTGGGAAGTGCTCTACAGATGGTTGAAGATCCCACGGCTAAATGTTCTACACACGTTCACGAATAAAAAAATGGGAATTTTACAAAAATGCCATTACATTTTAGCATTTTTATAAAAAAAAAAATCAATACTTTTTCAAAATTTTAAATTCGTTATTAAGTTTTCAAAAATTTTGTAAATTTACCATTTCGTTCGTTTACTATCTTTTTTCCCTGTTAAACTTTACTAAATAATAATAGTACCCTTCTTCCTTCTAGCAATCCTTGTTTTTAGGTCAATTGCGTCTATGCTTAATGTCTGCCTTAGTCTCCGAGTTGTAGTCCTTATTGTTCGATGCCTTCCCTAATGATTGATTAGTTTGTTAAATAAGGATAATATTAAAATTTTAATAAAAATTAATAGAAAAGGAGGATGAAAACCTAAATTGGTAATGTTAATGAAAACTTAATGACAATTTTGTAAAATTGAAAAAATATTAGATATTTTTGTAAAAAATCCAAAATATAATGGCATTTAAGCAAAAAACCCATAAAAATCTTCTGAGGTGGATGATGATCGTAGCCTTTCATTTCCCACCACCCAAGTGCCAGTGATTATGATCATTAATGTAGAAAATCTTAAACCAGCCTCTTATCTAAGACAAAGCCGAAAAGATGAGTGGTTGAGATCATCGAAATTCTAAGCCCCAACACTAACTTCATCTGCAGATTAGGTCCCTGTACTGATCTACGCTTCTAATCTTACCGATCAAAAATCCAATTCTACAAATTAGATCACAATCTTGACCATTTTGGATTTCTCTCACCGTCGATTTGATATATTCTAAAATCCCGGAGCAAAAATCGGTAGCAATCAGAATAAACGTTAATCCGTTCGCTCGGACGTCAAACTTTGACGTTGACGTTGACGTTGATAAAGACATCTAGTTTCCGTCCCAAACAAGCTACATTTTGTGAGGCCCGTGTTGCCAGCTACAACGTCTAACGTTGAAATAAATATTTTGCTGGAAATAAAAAACCTTTTTAATATAATTTTTGTGCTAAAAATGGAAATATTATTTAATTTAGCTCGTTGCTTGAAAGAGGCTGAAGCAATGGAAGAGAAGATACGAAAACAAGAAACCATTACGAATGCTACAGTGGAGCGCGATCACACGATAAGTTGCTTTGTGGCGATCTAAGGGCTGCAGTTATTGTTGATCCATACCATTCATCTGATTTCTTTGGCTTTGGATATTACTTGACTGAAAATTTCGACAATCAGATGATTCTGGACCCCCAATGACTGTATCTGCTGTTCAATGTGGGACATTGGTTGTATGAAATTCTTTAACCGTTCATCTAATCCGCATTTTTTTTGGGAATAGTAGACATCTACGGTCGGATATGCACATTTGACAAAACCAAAAAAGAAGTTTTCTGGATTTTTGGTCTTCCAAATGGCCAAATTCGGAAATCAGATGAATGGTGGGATCAAATCGTTCATCTTGAATATTCCGGATATGGTTCTCATAGTATTTTTGTTGGTTGAATGTGCACCGTTCATCGGATCTTCCGGACTTTGGATGTTAGTACAAGAACCATATGGATCAGATGATTCTTGGGTCAAAATAATTTCTGAATTGATCACCAGAATGATGATTTGTAAAATTCACACAGATCACAATCTGCATTTGAAGCCAGATAAATCAGGTGAACGGGCTGGATCAACTAAGGATGGATCCCATCGCATAAAAGTTGGGCGCTACACAGAAACTAACGGTGTACTCGCACGTCACTAGCATTCCGCAATGTTAGTTTAGACTTTACTTGGGAAAGGAAAGAAAACATCATTTTCACTTGGTTTGTTGAAGTTGACAATTTTTCATGCTTTTTACCGGCTCCGGCATGTGGGGCCCAGAAATTTATTTTCTTTCAGGTGGGACCCTTTCTTTTTAAAATTGTTTTTATGTTCTTCAAACGCTCAACGAATCTGTTTGGTGTCCGGCTGCTTTCATTGGATTCGTCCGCCTTCGTTGCGTTGACGCATGGGATTCGAGGTTGTCTGTGGGCCAGGGAAACGTTTCAAGGAACCAGATTTCCGGATTTCTAGTGTCACATTAAATGGACGAAGACAATAGTTATGGTCGTAGCAAAACATATGACTTGATTTTCAAGCTGACAAGCTTAAAAATCCTAGGAATTCGCTAGCAGGTGCCGCTGGTCCCATATATCGATGGACGGTAGAGATCAAATAGTTAGATTAAGTAAGATGCCTCTTTTCTGGGCTCTGCATAGGTGGGAGCTTCGTGTACCGGGGCTGCCCTTATTGGTCTTTTGGAATGCTATCGCTGCGGTCCCTTCTTATTGTCATCAAGACCTTACCTTTATTACGAATCAGGCACATGAATCTTATTCTTCTATTTTCCCGTATTAAGTATCATAATTTTATTTATTTGCAAAGTTAAAAAAAAATAAAAAATTCACCATTTCTATCTATGTTTTTTGGGCCTTCCCCTTGCTGTTTTAGAACCTTCGATTTGCATTGCTTCACTCTTCTTAATTGGTGTAGCTTTTATTTCCGATAGATATGTTTAGACCATCTAAGCCTAATATCCCTCATTTTGTTAACTATTAGTGATACTCTTAAGTTTTTCTCTAATAGATTTATTTATAATTCTATCCTTTCTTATCTTGTTGCTCGTCCATATCAATATCCTCCTAATTGGCTATATTCATTATATGTGTGGTGTTTCTTAACAGCCCAATATTATGATTCATAAGGCATGCCTAGCCTTATAGCTATCCTATAGAATTTTTCTTCAATTTGAGTGGTACTTAATGATCACATAAAATTCCAGAGGCACTTTTCTATTTATTTCAACTCATTTGGATTCTGTGGGTAACCTTCTTCTCAATCTCTATACCATCGTAAATCACCGATGCTAAGTACCAAAAGCAGTCTTTTAAGAGAGTTTCTTCGTTATCATTTTTTATTGAAGCTCTATTCTGGCTCATTTCCTTGCTAAAATTACAGTTCATATACTCTTCCTATTTTGTTGACTACTAAATCAAAAGCAGTAGCTTGAATGACACCATCGAGGACTACTAAATCAAACTTAACGGAGCTTAGTTGAATGGTTTGGATCAAATAATCGATGGGGTCGTTCATGCCTTACATCGAGGACTTAAACCCTTTTATATTTTAAAAGGGTTTAAAATATGAACAGCTAATTTTAAATCTTTTATATTTTAATGATTCTCTTCATTATCTCATTAATTAAAATTATATCATTCATAAATAACATGCACCATGGAATCTCATTGTATAAATGTTTTGTTAACTTAACGATAACCTAAGTAAAAAAGTACGGGCTCAATACTGATCCTTATTACAATCGTATAGTGATAAGAAAATCAATGATCTACTCATTAGTAGGCCTAACGCTTGGTTACAATTTCCTTATATATCCTTGATTATGTTTATGTATCCCCATAAAATCCCTTTTTCGCCCAACACCTACCACATTAATTATCTAGAGACCTATCATAAGCTTTTTCTAAGTCAATAAAGATTATGTACAGGTTTTTCATCCTTTCCTTATATTTCTTCATCAACTGTCTAAGTAGAAAAATAGATTTCATGATAAGCGTCTATTTTTTATACACTCATATTATGTCGTAGCCTCTTCTCAATCATTATCTTAAAAAGTTTCATAGCGTGGCTCATAAGTTTGATCTCATAATAATTAGTACAATTTTGTATATCTCATTTATTCTTATAATTTGTACAATAGAGCTTTTTCTCTATTCATCAGATATTTTCTTTCATTTTAAAATCTTATTCAATAACTTTGTCAACCAACGACTCTGGTATACTTCAAAATCTCTATTGGTATGCAATTGGACCCTAAGACCTTTCCTGATTTTATCTTTTTTAAGGCATCTCTTACTTTAGATATTCTGATGTTACGATAATATCTATAATATCTAATGTTATTCGAATTTGCTGTACTTTTAAATTCTATATTCCCAAGGCAATTGTACTTATAACCTTTTGTAAGTAACTTTCTCACTTTTTTTTTTTTTATCTCATCATCTTTGAATCTTTATTATCCTCTTAGTAACTTTCTTATATTGCTCAAAATTTTTATTATTTTTAATAAAAAATAAAATAATGAAATCATCTTTAACTTCTTTTAAAAAAATTTACTTGCCGGCGACACCTGGCTCACAGATTTTGATTATACGAATGCACCCAATAGTGAAATGACGTCACTACTTTGTTGAAGGTTTTATTCAATTTGAATCCAATTAAAGGGTCGCCCTAATACTAATATTGGGCTCAGATCAATGTTAAACTTATTGAAGAAAAGATTAACTAAAGAGTACTTTCAGGTGTAATTTGATTATGAACTTACCGTTTCCATATGACAGTGATCCAGACCGTTCAAATTGTACAACTCAACGAAGCTACAAGAGTCAAGGGTTTAAGATCAAGTCAGGGAACCAAGTACAATTATGGTGATCGATGAGGACAACCTCTGATCACCTCTTCTGTTTTTTACATTTTCTTTTTCTTTTTCGAGAAAGGAAAGTACATCTGCACCATATGTCAGCCACAAGTAGGCTGATGGATCACAGGGATGGTCAAGATTAAATTGTCAGTCCAGACCAAGCCACTGATTGTCATGCTTACTAGAGGTCTACTCTATTGTATTTCAACACTAAATATTAACCTCATCATCTGTTAGATCAACGGTTGCGATCTTGCTATCGTGATACATGGTTGTGAGTGTTACAGCCACTGTACCATGCATCTTTGGTGCATCATATAAGAGTATACTACCTGTATGGTTAGGTTGTGGTAAAGGAAGATTCTTCCCATGCTTTCGGTGCCTTTGCTTATTGTCAAATAAACATCTACGTATGACCAACATTATCTACAATGAGTACATCTTGGTGCAACGGTGGAGTTGACTTTGTATGACCTTGAGGTCATGGGTTCAAGGCGAGGAAACAGCCTCTTGCAAATTACAAGGTAAGGTTTGCATACTAATGACCTTGTTGTTCACTTCTTCTCCAGACCTCGTGTACGTGGGAGTTTCGTGCACGGGGGCAGCCTTTTTACACGAGCTAGTATAATAAGCTGCATGGTATAGTGACGTCTCTAATGCCTATCTGGTCTCAACTATAATATATAGCTCTTTAATATATGAGAGCTTATTTATAGTTTAAAATACCCTTTCATTTTTTAAGGCTATCAAACTTTTTCTAAGTACTAATTTGTATTACATAACTATAACTATATATTTGTACATGTATAATATATTGGGTCAAACTATGGGCTAACTTAACATTTTGTATAGGACATTATCTTACAAAGATCTCTTAAGACTTGAAAAAATACCAACAAATGAATAGTATAGGGTTAAATAATAGCATAATAAGAAGAATAAGCATCTAAAGTTGTTAAAGATTACTATATATACATTGGTTAGTAATAAGTAAACCTAAGTTTCTATACGGTGGTCACCTGAGTATGCCCCAACAATTTATTTATTTTTGAGAAGGGGAGACTTGGCGCAACGGTAAAAGTTGTTGTCATGTGACCTTGAGGTCACGGGTTTAAGGCGTAGAAATAGCCTCTTGCAAAATGCAATATAAGACTGTGTACTTTAGGCCCATGTGGTCTGCCCTTTCCCCGAACCCCACATAGGCGGGAACTTTGTGCACCAAGGCTGCCCCCATTTATTTATTTATTTATTTTTGTGGTGGGGAAGTGGGTTTTTTTATGGCAATCCCTAAAAAATCCTTTATTCGTGTAAAGAGTAAGATTTACATCCTGGCATACTCCATCCCTTTTTCTAATCATCTTCTTTTAGAATTGAAAGTTCATTTAGTAGGGAAGAGAGTGACACATTGGACCCTTTACACGGGTAGTCATGTTTAGACAAAAATTCTGCAGATTATGATGATGGAAAGGGCAGCTCTGGTTCACAAAGCTCTTGCATATGCGGGGTTGGAGAAAGGGCTGACCACAAAGCTCAATAGTATGCAGCCTTACCTTACATTTTGCAAGAGGCTGTTTCCACCCCTTGAACCTGCAACTCTACCGTTGCGCCAAGGCTCCTTTTCTTAATTATATTGATGTAAAGTATAAAAAACTAAATCCCCTTACAATGCTAAAGCCAGCAAATTATTTGTTTGTAAGGATTGAATTCTCTTCTTGAGTTGGAGTATGCAGCAGATGAAGCTTCTCAATGAAGATCAATGGCAAATCACGAGCTACTGGCAACAGCCAAAGCTTATCCAAAATATATTACAGACTAGAAATGACCCACTTTTGGTATACCAAACCTGTTTTCCTCGTGATGGAAAAACAAAGCTTGCAAATCCAATGGATTTCCAGTTGTTCCCCACGGCTACCTATGTTAAGAACAAAATAAATATACAGCCGTTCTAGTAGTAGTAGGTAGTAGATGACCCGTGATGGTTGTTGATAACGCTTCACCTGTGAACTTTCTCTTATGGAATTCATTTCCCTGAGTTGTTTTTTTGGGAAAGGAATATATTCCAATATCAGCTTTATCTTTTCATTTTCTTTATTCATAGATGGGTAGAATTCCGGCCAAACCATGTGCACCGACCAGATAAAATGAAATAGAATCCTATGATGAAGATTAACGAAGGCAGCTTGTTAGAATATCCTGCTTGAGTTATTGAGCAGAGGGTGAAGAGGTGGATTTGGGATCACATATTAGGTTATGGTTAGACTATCATGGCCATTTTGTTTTTGAACAAGGAGAAAACTAATTGATCTTGGAACTACCATTGCACACATCTACTCACTGATCAGAGTGCGGATAATAGTACATTGACAAAATTATAGAGAGATGACTATTCGCAGATACTGACAGCCCCATTAAAATTGCTAAACTTAGATAAAACTGCCTCAAAAAATTTGTCATTACCAGTGTATAAAGGGTTCGAGCACCAAGTTGAGTTGGTCAAGTGCATGTCTCAGGGCCAGGAGATTGTCTTTCGAATCCACTCTCCGTTGGGAAAAGAAAGGCATAGCCTGGTTAATGTGATTATGAATGGATAATTTCTATAGTACTTTGTTATTTTCTGAAGGGAAGCCTTGGTGCAACAGTAGAGTTGTTGTCATGTGACCTTGAGGTCACGGGTGGAAGGTGTGGAAACAGCCTTTGCAAAATGCAAGGTAAGGTTGTGTACTATTGACCCTTGTGATCCACCCCTTCCCCGAACCTTGCATACGCCCAGCTTCGTGCACTAAGACTGCCCTTTTAGTTTGTTATTCTCTCTAAAAGGGGAGTCTTGGCACAACAGTAAAGTCGTTATAATGTAACCTTGAAATCACTAAGTTGAGGCATGAAACAGCCTCTTACAAATGTAAGACAAACCTTTTGTGATCTGCCTCTTCCCCAGACCTTAGCAGATACATTAGAAGCAAAAGTTGCCCATCCCAAGTTAAATAGGTTGATCTCGTCTGAGCATTGCCACAGAATTTAGTTCCAGCGGAAGACGTTCATCGACTTCTTCTGTATTTCGGATAGTGTAGTTTAGTAGCAAAAGTTGCCAAATTCGCAAGTCAAAGAGCTTCATATCGTCGAAGAACACAGTCACAGATTTAAGCCCTGCGGCAAATGCTCAAAAAAGCCATCCATAAAACTCACATCCAGTTTACTACAATTTCTTGTTTGATTCGGTAGATGAGCATTCGATTTGAAACTACAAGAACTTCTGTTTGTGGCTGTTTGTGGGGTCCGGATCCCTACGAGTGAGCAGAAAAGGGAGGAGGAAAGAGGCCCCGGTGAACCGTCATAATAAGTAAACAAGTGTAAGTTTCGCTGCCCGACAGTATGCAGTACTGACCACGCTGATGGACAGGCCGTGAAGAGAAGGACAGGAACGAGCTCCCACTACCTATCCAATTCCTCCAGTTCGACCCCAAGATCCGAGAGAGCTAGCGGCAGTTTGAGTGCTCATTTGTCTTCATTCCAATAGATACACTGAAAAGTGCGTCTCTGATCATATCAGTTGAGTTCTTTCCGTTAGAAGTCTAAACCCTTTAAATGTATCCTAAAAGGTTTAGAACTTTTTCCAGAACGATTTCATAATCCGAAGACTTGTATGTCTCTACTTTCGGAAACTCGTTCAGCAGTTGAACTCCCAGCCTAATGTTTGAAAACGTTACACATTACATTCAATGCTTATGTGAATAGATGCACCTATAGAAGCCAATGCCTCTCAAGTCTTCTGCGCCAGCAGTAGCAACTCTTCAAAGTTGCACAAATCATTTAAGATCCTTGCCACAAACATTTGCAGTATTGCTACACGTCTGTGGAGGTTTAGTAAGCCATAAACAGTACTTGCCAAATCCTTGCTCAAATGGATTGTATGGACAGGAAAGAGCAGGAAAACTACAGAGTCGGACCATCTTAGCCATCCATCGATGGCCATATCAGGTTCATAGAATTTGCCTGAAAAATTGGACAAAAAATGAGGACTGCCGTGGTCGAGCGCGGTGCCATGAGAGTTGTGTTCGACTCCCCCACTTTTGCATGAAGAAGGCCACTTTTAGATGATCCGAACTGGTTCATCTGATTGCTCTTGAGCACGGGTTTAGGTTCGGCCTCAATGGGAAAATGAAGCACCTAGCAATGCATTTTCACAGACCAAGAACTACGAGATCACCCCTTTCATTCTGGGGTGACGGAGGAATCGTACCATTCAAGCCTATTTTTTCATGCTTTTTCCAGAGGTCTGGGGAAAGCAGCAGTCATGATTCTAGCATCACAATTGTCGTTAATCGTTCATGCACACCGATGTTGGCACGAAGTTTCTCAACAAACTGTTTCATGCATCAATAAAGATATTTTACATGCTAGAAGTCTTCAATCCACTGCACTTTCGGATTACTACACGATCCAAATAGCAGCAGTCAGAAGAACAGGACAGATCTTTCAATGTGGGGATAGCCATGCAAAAGAAGAGGACTACACAACAACTTTCCCAGCAGTCAAAAGTAAAATTCATCAGGCAGCTAGGTCGATTAATGGTCTGGATTCTTTGGCTGTAAGCAAACCAAATGGTGGTCCATCAGATCCACATCCTCAAACATTGTACAAATTTTCCATTTTAATAGCAAGATCAGAATCATCAGTAAATCCGGAGGCTGAAGATAACAGGCTCGCAGATTCTATAAATTTTGAGAAGCTAAATGTACATGCTAGATATCATTAAAAGGAAAATAAAATAAAAATTATACATGATAGACATACATTTGAAGGAAAATAGACAGAAAATTTATACATGCTAGATATCTTCAACTTGACGCAAAATTGTACTTCGATTCGACGTAATCTTCTGAATCCCACAGAAACTATCCGAAAGCAACTGTCTCCAAAACTAGCATTCTCAATCCCAATAACGTGATTCCAACAATCTCGTCATTAGAAGCATGAAGTGAATCCTGATGTAAATATGGGTGGATTGGAACTTTCCTTGAATTTTCCTTTCTTTCTTCTTGTCTCATGTTGAATCCATTCTATGTGTGGTGGTTAGGAATGAGCATTGGTTCCTCTTCATTTTTTTGTTTATTGGATGGTGTTTTATCCTAAATTGAGTGTTCTCACACAAAAAAAGTAAGATGGACTAATTTATGAGGAATTAGCAAAATATGCAGATATGATGCAGAAATCCTAAACTAATACAACCTACAGCTATGATTAAAGATAAACAATTCAAATAAGAATCCAAGAACAAGAACAAGAGATGCATGCCTCTGTATCATCTCAAATGGTGGTGGAGTTTCTTTTTCTCGCATCTCGATGGGTTTGCAGGCTCTCAAGCTGCTGATCAATGGCCGCAGGAAGTAGCTGGGATGGTTTTGCAGTAGCTGTGACAAAAACTGCCCTGCTGGAGATTCAAACTGAAGAGATGGCAAGTCTTGATTTTCTACCAATAGATGGAAGAAAGTTTACAAGGTGACATCAAAAGCGCCATTTTGACTGCATGAGATTCCTATCCCAGGTTATGGAGGCCAACGGATGAAGTGCTGCAACCTATCAAAAGTCTGGAAAACTCAAGAGTCAAGAACCATCAACACGTGACGCGCTTCTACGGCATTGGAAATTGAAACTTTTTATCCATGGTGCAGAAGTCAGTAAAAGTGTAAAACAACCACAATGGCCCATTTGTGGAGATGTCGTTGGAACTTGGAAGTATAATAATTCCATGACCTAATGAAACATTCAATTTTGGGTTGAACGTAAATGTCTGAGACGGGTTGCATTGTATTTGAACAGTCTAAACGCGGTAGCAGGATGTGTTTGTGGAAGGGCTACTACTAGCAAAATTATTGTGAGGTTGGAGTTGTTAGGATGGACTCGCATATGGTCTATACCCATGTGAGTAGGAAATCTTGATATATGTAATGTTAGGGTTGGTGTATATGAGTGAGATCGATCAAAGCCTCCTCCTCTTCTTACTCCTCACCCATATAATCTGATCAGATAATAATGGAATCCTCCTCTCCCATGAACATATGTCGAATTTAGTTGAACCACGTAAATCTCCTTGTGTAATATCCTCAATTTTTAACTCAAAATTAGTAACAAAATAAATTAATTAAATTAAAAAATATATGCATAGAATTTAATTTTGAATCCACTAAATTTAGAAAGTACACATCGATAAACGTTGAAAACAGAGTTTGGATGAGGGAGATATGAACATGTTAAGTTACAAGGGTAATTTGGTAATTAGTCAGGAACACGAATTAGAGGGGGTTGTTTTGATAACGACACCCCTTTCTATTCTCATTTCAGCTCCAATGGAGGAAGGCGGTGTTCCTCTTTCCTTGCAAGGAAATCAGATCTCAAACTACAAAAGCGAGTTTCCTCTTCATTCCCAACAAAAAACAACCTTGGGATCGTGCCATCTTCGCTCCGTTCTCCCCCAAACTCTGACCAAAATTTGCATGCACTAGAGGACCCCGATCTCCTCTCTTCGGCTGTAATCAAGTAGGCTAAACCCTCTATCCTTCTCTTTTGCTTATTTTCCAATTTTCCCCTCACAAATTCGGGTTGGATCTGAGCTGAATGGCCATTGAATGGCCTAGGGAATCAAAACAGTGGAGCATGGTTAGACCCACATTAAGGACACCTCCAATGATATATCTGAGCCGTTCAATACAATCTTTGGACCCAAAAACCTTAGGAACGGCGAAAACAAATAAAAAATCAGAGCATTTGGGGCTCCAATCAAGCCAAAAGAAAATGGACAGCTCACGTTCATCATCCCCAATGGACGATGCGCCCAGGATGCTGACCAGGATGCCCAAGAGCAGATGGCACAAACGAGCACTCTGTCACGCACACGAGGACACTTACACACACTGTCACGGACGAGCGATGTCGTGGAAACCAGGACGCACGTGGTGTGTTCCGCGGTGCCTTCTAAAGTTTGTGCATCCCGGGGACGCTAGTATAAACTAGTGTAAACCACTCCGCCCGTGCAAACTGGTGTAAAATAGATTTTTTTTATTTGAAATGGTTTTTCTGAGATTCTAGGGGTTGCGAAGCTCAATCTTCAATCTGAAAGGTCCGTTGGAATCGTATCGATGATGCATACATGATTTTAACATTAAGATCTTGATCTGATCATATCTAATTAGGTCAAATTCATAAAAT
Organism: Warburgia ugandensis; assembly: GCA_035236585.1. Lineage (NCBI taxonomy): Eukaryota > Viridiplantae > Streptophyta > Magnoliopsida > Canellales > Canellaceae > Warburgia > Warburgia ugandensis. Next base: position 2,468,694 of record CP141131.1, on the reverse strand, counting down.
AGTATCAAATTACTTAGATCAGCCGATCAAAGGGTGATTAGGCCCTAGAACTTGAACAACTAGTTAATATAAGGTAATAACTAAGGGTTTTAAGAATCAGATTAGGTGTATTTACTCTAGTAATTGATCTAGACTATCGATCTAACCCAGATCTTGAAAATTTGTTGATCTAAGGATGATCTGATTATCAGATCAAGATATAAATTTTAGATGCACACAAAAATGTGTAGATAAACATGAGATAGAACTGATTAATAACAATTAATATTTGGATTAAAGATCTAATAATAAATAGAGATCTTAGAGAACAATCCAATGGTTTGATCGCCATAGATTCCACTGAGATGAAATAAATAACACAAACTAGTACCGTGATCCTGACAGGTACATCAGAGCATGGAGCTAAGAGGATTACATGCTTGATTTGGGTTATCTCTCATTGAGGTAAGTGACAACATTTAATATAATGTTTTGATTTCTAAAACCTTGCATTATCATAACATCATAGTTGAGTGTGATTAATTGTCACTTGTTTATTTAGTCTGGGATTTTATGAGATTCAAAGTTTTATGCTATGATCGATATGAGATTTCGATAGTGTATCGAATGGGTTTTCATGATCGATTGTTTTATGGTATTGATACCGAGTATCTTATGTATAATTAATAATTATCATTCTTTATTGCATTACTGAGATTAGTGGGTTTTCATAAAATTGATGGTGGAGGCTTGGTTGCTAGTCCTTTGAGAGGCTAACCCCGGGATGAGGGGTATGCCTTGGGGATTATGAGGTACAAGTGCTCCTAGTTTTACGAGATACACAATTTTTGTATTTTGTGATTTATGATGAGTGCTCTTACTCGGTAGATATCATGCTAGGAGGGAGTAGGGCCTGCCACCCACCCTCTGAAATTGTAATATAATTATAATGTGATAGACACCTGACCACAGATAGCTTTTGGTAGGGGTTTGGCAACATAGATAGTTCACACTACCGGTTTGGGCTTTTTTATGAGGATCGACATTAAGTCTCCAGTTATGGTGTCGACGAGAAGTGGAGATGATTAAGACTCTGGAGTGGTTGCCACTGTAGCATGATTATCCATACTCTTATTCTGTATACTTGCATGATGAGCATGGAGATGTTATTATATGCCTAGGTGTGATATCACTCAAAGGATTGATGTGAGTACTCATGATCTGTTATACGAGTGTGTGGGACACTCGTGAGACCCACGTACCTTGGGGTACCCTGTTTGTTATTATATACTCATTAATATTGGATCATATCCTGTTTTATATATATGAGATTATCATGTTTTACATCTATGAGGTGCATGTTTCATCGCATATGATGTTTTAAGACTATATTGATATTGATTTTGATACTTATATTTTTATGGATAATAGACCTACATTTATATCGAACATTGTTATTTGATTTTTTTTCTTCTTGTTATTATATTAAATGCCTATGTACATATACAAGCAATAGCTTGCTGAAGCATTGCTTTGTTTTACAATGCCTCAGATACCAAGCGCGACAATAAGAAAGGCAAGGCCGTAGAGGGACAATGATAGCAGTGGTGACTATTTTAATTTGGCTGATAGATAGATCGACGTAAGTGATTAGATAGACTACAACTTGAACCTATTTTATGGATTGTATACCTTCATTAGATGGATTTTATTATGACACACACACACACACACACACACACATATATTATAGACATGTCTTTAAGTATGCTGGAATTTTATGATGGATAGACCCTAAGCCACATTATTATACTTTTTGGATATTTATTATTTTAAAAATAAAGGCACAGTTAATTTTGACGTTAGATTGATACTAGTATTGTCTTAAATTTATTATTGCATACTTATATTTATCTTTTAATTGTGGTCATGATGTTTTTGAAAAAAGAAGATAACACCCGGAGATTTTTAAGTGAATGTTCTAATACAATAATGAATAGAATCTTTTGATTTTGGGATCCCGACTATAACTATTATTATAAATAAATAAATGTTATAAAAACCCGGGGTGTTACACCTTGTATTCTATTGCGTGTGTATGACTTAATCAATCTTAACAACAGAGGAATAGGGATGGCAACTTATCATTTTTAGTAGCCATGCTAGAACATAAAATGAGAGTCGAAGCAACAAAGAAACAAAAAGAAAAAAGAAAGTTGATCCACCTCATCAAGTTCCTTTTAAGTGATCAACGAAGTCGTAAGCACAGCAAGGAAGAAGGTCATGATATCATCAGCAACTTACCACACTCTCTCCTCCACATCCTGCCCATAGAGGAGGATGCTATACAGACAGGGATATTATCCAACATATGAAAGCACTTGTGGACTTCCATTATTCTCAATCTAGATTTTCGCCACCTCTTTAATTCCCTTGTTTCAGTAGACGATTTCGTTAACTCAGTAAGTTGATGACTTAACCTTCCCAAGCGTAGTAAGATCTACAGATTTTCTCTAAATCTTACTAGTTATGAACCAGGGTTTGCTTGTGAAATTAGTAAATGGATCCAGGTTGCCACAGAAAAAGTAAGTCCAAATTCCTCCGTCAATCTTATCGAAGTTTTTAATTGGTATAAGCTACTTGAGTTGAGGTCACTCAAGAAATTGCATCTGATTAGAGTTTGAGCAATGACTGACTCGGTGACATTCTATCTGCTTCTCCATTACTTGAAGATTTGGTTATAAAGTTTGGCGGATGTCTGAGGCGCCTAAGTATCTCCTCTTCAAGTCTTAAAATGTTATCAGTGGAGAGGCCCTACTACTACCATCTGGTAGGAATTTTGGGTTCCAAATATGAAGTTGTGCATAGAAGGGTATAAGCTGATCAATAAGTTACTTCGTGACGTTGTATCTGCACGTCCATTACTTGAAGATTTAGTTTTGGAAAACCGTGGCGACAGACGACAGGTCTCACTAAGTATTGTCTCTCTGAATCTTAAAAAGTTCTCAATGGAGGGACGATGCCAACCATTTGATAGGAATTTTCTCCAAATCTCAAGAATTTGTGCATCAAAAGATATCAACTGTTCTGTGAAGAGTTGACCATGACACAGGTCTTGGAAAGTATTAAGAAAAAAGAGAGATGTCTTAGAAAGTCTAATACTAAACCTCTGAGTATCAGAATTGGGAGTGAAACGGTAGAAAGTTCTATCAAGATGCAGACCGAAAATTGTGTACTGGTAATGTTTTTGCTGAACAATGCCCTGGTCCTAAAGTAAATGCCTATAACTGTTTTAATCTCTTCAGAAGGATTGCATTTCAAGAACATAGAAGACAAAATTAGCAGTATTGTGGAGACGACTTCTTGCAAAATACAAGATAAGGTTTTGTACTATTAACCCTTGCGGTCTGCCCCTTCCCTAAACTCTGCATACACAGGAGCTTGGTGCACTGGGGCTATCTCTTTTTTGTCAACTATTGCAGAGGAAATTTCTAGTTGTCTTCAAAGTCGTTCCAGTGCAGTGGTATCATTCCCTTGGTGTATAGATAGTAGATAGTCGTGACTTCTCAAACTACACATATTCTAAACTCCCCAACTTATCTGCCATTGAACAAAAGATACACTCTGATTCATCAAAAGACTGTATACAAATTGAGCTATGTGGTTTATAGTGCTCTATATCTTGTAACCTATTAAGATGGACCATATGATTGCTGGTAGTGCTTCAGCTGAGTTGAAATGAAACAATATTTCCATGTGTCACTGTTGTTATTGTTTGAGATAAGTTGAGATGAAAACCATCTCATCTCAATTCACCATCAGTGGTGCTTGAGATGAAAACCATCTCATCTCAATTCACCAGTGGTGCTTGAGCTGAATTGAAATGAAAATAATCTCATCTTAGCTTATTGTTAGTGGAGCTTGAGATAACATGAGAAATCCCAATCTCCACCTGGCTCACTTTTAGTGGTTTGCATATCACTTCCATCTCATCTCATTCTTAGTGTAGAAGACAGCCATTTCTTCTTATCACAAAATTCAGCCCCATCTCTACTTTTTTTTATTGGTAGACACATGCCTATGCACAGTGTTGAACCCTGGTCACCTAGGTTAAAGACTCCTTCCTCCGCTTCATTTAAAAGGCTTTGGTGCCAGCCTGACCTTCGCTTGATATGAAAACGAGCCATATCATCTTAGCACATCTCCCCCAACTCATCTCAACTATCTCAATCTAATTCATCTCCTCCAACCCAGGTTAAGTGATATTTTGAGTCATCTCACTTCATTTCATGTCAAATATAAGTCATTCAAGCTAGATCTCATCTCATCTAATCATTACTAACAAAATATAATCACAAATATAGTCATGGCTTTTGAGAAAAATATATGAAATCAAAATCAAATGATCGGACAAATTCTAACATCCGTGTGAAATTAAGTCTACTTTTGATCACTTGAAACTTAATGTTAGAAAATATTTATAAACAATGGTGCACACTGAACAAGGTAATTTAAGGACAAAGTCGAAAGTATCTTCACGATTAAATGTAAATCGTTGCTTAAATAAAATTCTTAATCAAGATCAAAAGGAGCTTTCTTTATGTGTTCGAATCGTCCAATCAGCTTGATTTTAGTCTCTTGAAACTTGAGCATCCGATTCAAAGAATTCAAACGAATGTGCTGGATCAAACAAGTAGCGAAGTCCACCATCCAGACGTGGGATGCCCCTAGTAACTTGCCGTGAGGTCGCCCAACATTTATTGAGCTGTCTCTAACCTTTTTTGTTTGTCTTATCTAGAATCTCTTTCTTTCCTCCTTGTAATCTAGTTCCAGTTCTTGAGACAATTGAAAACGGTCTTTACTTGTTCCAATATCCTTTATCTTTGCTTTGAATCATTGGGTCATTGAAGCATTTATGGTTGTCATGTAAATCATTTCAAAAATAGTGACCTGCCACTATTTAGGCCTCTTCATGGTCTTAAGAAGTCACTTTCAAATTGTTTAACTCATGAGCAACCTCAAGACTGTGATCTACCACAAGAAAGGTCCCATTTTGTGCCACTACATTAGAAATCCTGTTCACTTTGTTTATATTGGAAAATTTTGGGGTAGAGAGTTAAAAATAGAGTAGAAAACTGAAATAAAAGTACATGCATAAACACACTTTTTTGGAGTGTTATGTGCCACCACTCTCTAAATCGAAAGATTGCTTCCAGAATCTAAAGCAAACCACTTTATGGGTACTGCAAGCTTTTATGTTGGTTAATGCTAGCAACTTCCAAAGACCCACCCTAAGTTCTAGTTAGGCAGACTTTAATATGGCAGAATAACTCTCAAAAGAAAGACAAGAAATTTAGAAAAACTTGTGTTATAAATGTGGGGATAAATCCTTTTATAGAATTAATAAGTAGTTATTTTCTAACAAAGTGACTCTTCACTAAGTTATCTTCAAGTTGGTAGTTAGTTTCTACCATTTAATGTGACTTTTCATTTGAATATTAAGGCATTTCTCTTAGTTTCAACATTCAAACTTAGTCACATTATTTAAATATATTTAATTAAAATAAAATATCCACCAGCGAGTAACTCCCATCTGCTACTTATAAGTGAATTAGTAGTACCATTGGAGTTGGAAAGCAGTGTTTCTCTGCAGCCACTTATATCATTGTCAAACCAAGACTGGCCATCACATTATCAAATAAATTTCGTCCCATTAGGGCCTCTTTGGTTGGATAGAAGTAGATGGAATTTGATTTTCGCAGAAAAGGATTTCCTCGTACAAAGTATTTCAGGGCTTGAAATTGAATTATGGTCTTTGGAATTTAATTTCAATCCGTAGAACACTCTACGTGGAGAATTTCTTGTTTGGCAGAAATCAAATTCCGGCATTTTCCTGCCAACCAAATAAGCAGTTAAGGCTTGAAAACAACAAGGCATTAACTTGAGTAGTTAATTAGAACTACTATTAAAAGAAGTTTAAGAACTTTAAACTCTTCTATTGAAATCTCGAAATGCTAATAAATGAAAGTTCAATGTCACTTGGAGTCTGTATTTCTCCTAACATTAGAATAAATAAATAAATGAGATTAATGTCATGTCCAAGGCAAATGCTTTTGAGAAGTGCACTTGCTTGCTTGAGTAAGAGGTACAAATCAATGAGTGCCATGTGACTCTCTTTTGAAACTTAATCAGGTGATTTTTCTCTGACATTTTTCTTGGAGTTGGTTGAAGAAAACATAAGTTCCAAGCACTAATTGATTTGTACTTCATGTAGTTATTCTTATGCAAAAAGACAAGGGTTAAAAAAAAAATGGAAAATGAGAAACCAAAAGCAGTGAGAAAATGGCTTTTCAGAAACCATATATAAGGGAGCACACCCTGGGAAACAAGGAATTAAACAAAAGTTAGAACTAAAAACTTTGCTGAACATTTCCAAAGGACACACCTATTTATATGGTTACCAAGTTGAGCAAGAAATAATCTATAAGATCTACCAAAGAACGTATGGATGTGCCAACTTTTACCAACAAATACTAGAAAAAGGACGTGCACATGTATGTAAAGGAAAGACGAGGAAGTGAGAGGAGGATGGAGACGTTTGAGTGAGAGAGAGGTTGGTGGAGATTAAGAGGAGAGAGGACAATTATCATTAATGTCTCAAAGCTTAGGTTTAAAAAATTAATGAGAACTCCTAACCATTACTATGGAGGCCTACCTTTTATATAGTTTTGATTATAACGTTTGCTTATATAGAAAATAAATTTAACCAAACACCCCTTATTTACATAGGGGAGCCTTGGTGCAACGGTAGAGTTGTTGTTGTGTGACTTTGAGGTCACGGGTTCAAGACGTGGAAACAGCTTCTTGCAAAATGCAATGTAAGACTGCATACTATTGACCATGCATATGTGGAAGCTTGGTGCATTGGGGCTACCCTTTACCCCTTATTTACATAGACCAAGTTTTCATAAAATCGATTCTAATGAATCGAACTGCATTGGACCATCAACATGTGCCGAAGCATTAAGCAATAACTGAACCACGATGCCAGTCCAAGTCGAGATCTTGCTTATGGATCAAGGTGTAACAGAATCAAGAAGCAAGCTTTGTGTTATAGAACTACATTTGCACCTCTTTATATCAAAGCATGGTCTTAGATCACCCAATCAGAACTGGACATGAATTTTGATCGCCAAAAACTTTTAGGCTCACCTTTTTCCTGTTGTTGTTCATTTTTAAGCTCTTCTATTCTTAATTTGTGTCATGTGACACCTAGCCTAGCTAATGGCAGCCATCAATCATATAATCAGGCTTACGTTTACTTGTCAACTTAAACACATACCTTATCGACAAAATAACTCCAAGCTTGATCAAATGTTTTAAAAATGAAAAAAAAAGAAAAAAAAAAAAGTACAAAAAAACTAGTTAATCCCTTAATTTATTTCAAATGAACACTATGAAAATGCAACAATGATCAATTTCAAGACCAAATCCCCTCTATTGGCATAGAACACCAAAACAAATTATTTCTCCAATATATAAGAAATTTTAAATGAGCACAATATAGAATACAATAGCCGACAAATGAGAGAACTTCACCACTAGCAATCTGGTGATGTTTTTGCCTTGGCTTCATCACACGGTAGAGAGAGAGAGAGATGCATGATTGGAAAGAAAAAAGAAAGCAAATGTTTTCAGGGTGCAGCTGTTGCTGTTCTAGCCAATTTAGAGAGAGAAAAAGAGAGATGCATGATTGGAAAGAAAAAAGAAAGCAAATGTTTCTAGGGAGCAGCTGTTGCTGTTCTAGCCAATTTAGAGAGAGAGAGATGCAAGATTATTGATAAGAAAAATGAAAACAAATGTTTCAAGGAGCTGCTGCTGCTGTAGCTACTTTGGCTCTTAAGTCCTTCCGCAGTATCTTTCCTGAGGGGGATTTGGGGATGGCGTGAATGAAGTAGACCTTATGCAACCTCTTGTAGAATACAACCTGATACAAGCACAAAAAGGGAAACAAGTCTCTGTGAGGTACTTAATGTGCAAATGACAACAGTTGCTCATTTTATCTTAGTTTTCTAAGTGCAAGTAGCCTATTGAGTAGACCATTAGTTAGGTATAGTTCTAAAACTCACGAGTCAGATCAGGAAAACTAGTCGTCCGAGTTACCAAACGCGATACCAAATTGAGTTACTTTACGAGTTAAATCGTTGGATAAATCACATTCAAGTTTTTTATTCACTTTAGACATTTTCTTAGAAGAGAAGAAAAAAAAGAGAGATTTTTCACATACCTGTTTGGCTATGAATTCTTTGACAGCCTCCTCGGTGAGCTCGAAGCCATTGGATCTGACTATGAAAGCAACCGGAACTTCTCCAGCAACATCATCTTTTTGTCTACAACCCAATGCCAGTTCTTATAATAAGTAACATGCTTACTAAGTACCTTGCTTAAAAATTTAATTGCAATTAGTTTGAAGTGTTGATTAAGTTATAAATGCTTACGGTACTACGGCAGCATCAGCAATGGATGGATGGCTAACCAGAAGGGCCTCTAGCTCAGCCGGTGGAACCTGCACAAGTACAGGCATGTCAATTTCAGTAACCATCTGAGAAAGAGTTCATTTAGTTATCTAATGGTAGATGTCCCGGGTATGCAGGGTTCGGACAAGGGACAGGCTACAAGGGTCAATAGTATGCAGTCTTGCTTTGCATTTTGCAAGAGGCTGTTTCCATGCCTTAAACCCATGACCTCAAGGTCACACGACAACAACTCTACCATTGCGCTAAGGCTCTCCTTCAAACAGAAAACTATGTAGTTATAGATAATTTCTCAATGAAATATGAAGTTAGGGACTTGCTTGAAAGCCTTTGAATTTGATGAGCTCCTTCACTCTATCAACTATGAAGACCTCCTCATCGTCGTCGATATAACCTATGTCACCAGTGTGCAGCCAACCCTCGACGTCGATTGTCGACGATGTTGCATCTGCATCGTTCAGATATCCTTTAAAGAGAGAAGTAGATATGTTAGGCTCATGGCACAGACAATGTGTACATATTAATACTATATGTACATGCATACGTAAGTATTTATTTATATACAATGTATAAAAAAAAGACAGCCTGGTGCATCAAGCGCCTGCGTATGGGGGGTTTGGGGAAAGGGCGGACCATAAGGGTCTATAGTATGCAACCTTATATTGCATTTTGTAAGAGGCTGTTTTCATACATCAATCTCGTTACCTCAAGATCACATGACGACAACTCTACCATTGTGCCAAGGCTCCCCTCATATATATACAAACAGATATGGATATTTGATTACCTTTCATGATCTGCAGTCCCCGGACGCAAATCTCGCCTGGTTGATTATGCCGGAGGGAGAAACCAGTTTCAGGATCAATGATCTTGAGCTCGGCATTCCTTACAACGGTGCCACAGGAGCCGGACTTGGTCGGAAATGGCTGCTTAGCAAACCCTAGGCACATTGCTAGCACTGGACCAGCTTCAGTCATCCCATAACCCTGCAAAATTTCTTACACCATTAATACTTATTTACGATGCTTAAATTGTCACTTATAATCAGAAATAGTCGATAGAGCGTAGACAATGGCACTACCAAATATTTTTACTATTTTTTCAACTTATTATTATTATTTGTAGATAAAAATGTTTTTACAATGATTCTTGAGTGTTATCCCTAAGTTTAAGGGTGTCGATATCAGTCTCATTAATAATATTATTATTCTTTTCCAGAGGCAAAAAAAAAAAGAAGACCATATGGTAGTGGGTTCCTGTCTTACCTAAAAAGCCACTCATGCAGTCCATGCCCTTAAATGCCATTATCCGTAGCTATCAACATTTTATGGCATACCTACTCCCGCAGAAAGGGTATTATCATCAATTTTCCCTAGCAATTATTTTTGTGTTACAGAGGAGAGAGTGCCAATATCAAATTAAATAGAGGATTTGGAATATCATTTATGCCCACCATTCAAGTCCAAATGGCCCTATTATTAGATTGCAATCTAAGTTAAAGTTTTTAGTCATTAATGCAAATATATTAATGTATTTAAAAATCTAAATTATGATATTATTTTATTTCAAAAACGGCCTTACAAAATAACAAATTTCCCTTTTTATTTTTTAAAAAAGGATTCAGTACAACCATAATAAGATAGACCAATAAACTATGTTAACTTATTTATACTTTATATAAGGGAAACTCCCCTAGAGGACGGATCAACCATGAATTGACCACAATTATAATAAAATTAAAAAAATATATAATTAGTAAACTTGACAACAAAATATTTTTTAAGAGCTTCCAGCACAAGGAGTCTCTCACTTGAGTGACCAAGGTTTGAGATTGAGCATGTGTTAGTGTCTAACAGATAGAAAAAAAGAAAAAAGAATTTTTACAAAATAATACCTCTCTAAGTTAATAAGAATTCTTGGTTTGCCACATTTTTTAATTTATCAAGGTTAAATTATTTCTTCATTTTGTATATGCAATGTCTACACCTTAAGACCAACTACAAAACCATGACTTTTTCAGCAGTCAAAGTCATACAACCTTTAGGAGTAGATGCTCACGAGGGTTTGAAGAAAGTAGATGCTGGTTTTTTTATTTACGGATATATTTTTTTGTAGATCTTAGCTATTCATTATATTCGGAACGGCTTCAAAAGGTTAGAGATCAAATTTCATGTTCATAGGATACTTTTAGTCTATGTTTCAAAGATCAAAATAAATAGTTTGGATCGCCCAAATATATTCATTTCTAACAGGTTACCTAATTTTTATATGCCAAACATGACGAACAACTAAGACATTCCAAAGAAAAACGCTAGGACAGTTTTAGAGCGTCTATCCTACCAGGACTCATCTCACAACTCCGCCAAAGGAAACGTAGCTATCATGGCTATGGGCACCAAAACAAGAAAATGATTAATCCAACTAAATATCCTATCTTCTTCCTTCCTAGTCAAACAAAAACTAGTATCAGACTATATATCCACTAACAAGAAAACAAATAGAAAATAATACAACAAAGGAAGATCACGTCACCACATGCCCACCTACATCTCTAAAATACATTTAAAAAAATACTAAAATTAAAGGGCAGTGTTGGTCACAACGCTCCCATGTATGCGAGGTCTGAGAAAAGAACGGATCACAAAAATCTATAAGTACATAACCTTACCTACTAAATTTTTTTTTTTAAAAGACAATAATTGTTTCGGTCCTAATATATTCTTGCATATATTGAACATGATAGGCGATTTTCTTTGAAGTAACATTATTGGAGATATCGCCATATCCAAATAAGAAATTTTGGTAAAATTTTTTTCTTTTTTTGCAGTGAGTTAAATGTCATTTTTATCAAGGAAAAGCTTAGTATTAAGGAAATGCATTTCTCAATTGTTGGCTTTTATTTATTCACACTTAATTTTCATGGAAATGAGATTCCATATCTTATAGGCAAGGATTTGCCAAACATAAGGTTCGATTTTAGCTGGAATTGAATTTTCTATGTCAAACCAAAAAGTCAAATCATGGAATGCTGGAAATTGATTCCTTTTACAACCATTTCTGTGCATTTCCTACTAAATAAATAGAATGTGTGTTAGCATAAACAATGTTAGGGGCTCAGTAGAATTATCTTCTGAAAACTTGAAATCTTTATTATATCATGATGATTTTCGAAATTTATTAAAATATTTACTCGATAACAATAATAATTATTATTAAAAATCCAGAAAAAAATGTCGATGACGGCCTAGATCTGACAAGCCATCAAGATATCTACAAAATAAGCAAAATTATTCCAAAAAAAACTGGCAAAATTCTCTTCAAACAATCAAAGAGCCCAATTTCACTTGTTTCTCAAGAGGACATACCTGACCAAAGATGGCCTGGGGAACCCTTCTCCTAAGAGCATCTTCCAACTCCTTCCCAAGTGGGGCAGCCCCAGAAAGCACAATCCTAATTGAGCTCAAATCAAAGCTCTCAACCATTGGATTCTTAGCCAGTGCCAAAACCAACGGTGGAACAACCATCGCCACCGAAACGCGATGTCTCTGAATCAACTCTAACAGCAACCCAATCTCAAACTTCTGCATCAACAGAACTCCAGACCCAGCTCTCAAAGAACAAAGCAAAACGGAGTTCAAGGAAAATATATGAAACAGGGGAAGGACACAGAGAACAACGTCCTCAGACTTCAAATGCAAGTTTGGATTCTCTCCATCGACCTGCTGGGCAACACTAGTGATCAAACTCTTATGTGTCAACACAACTCCTTTGGGTAATCCAGTAGTTCCTGAAGAAAATGGGAGAGCAACCGGGCTGTCGGAATCGATTTCCACGGCAGGAATTTCTTTTTCATCTGCCTCGGAAATCACAGAGAAATGCAGGCAATTCTCAGGAGGATCGTCAATGGTGATCACATTGAACTCTTCTCCTATTTTCGGAAAGTTTTCGCCCGCGTCTCGGATTTTGTCGACGTATTGAGATTGTGTGATGATGAGTTTTGAGCTAGAGTTGGTGAACTGTTTGAAGATCTCTGCTGGGGTGTAGAAAGGATTTGCAGTTGTTGTTACTGCACCAATCATAGAAGCAGCCATGAAACTAAAAATGAATTCTGGGCAGTTTTGGAGTAGGACCATGATCACATCACCTTTCTTGATGCCTAGTTTTGATAATCCAGCTGCTGTCTTCTGGCAAATGAGATGAGTTTCTGCATATGAGTATATCTTTCCACTGGAACCTGAGATTATGCATGGTCTGTCTGAGAATTCTGAGATGTTTTCAAAGCAGTATGTGTGGAGAGGGAGGTGGTTTGAGATGGGGATGTCTGGGAGTTTGGACTTGAAAATGAAGGTTTCTGGTTCTGCTTTCTCCTTGGGGAGAGTTGCAGAAGGGATTTGAGATTGAGTTTCGGGAGAAGCAAGACTAATCATGGTTACTCTTTTTGAAGATCAGCCTAAACAGTGGAGGCTGGAATTTGAACTGAAAACTTGTAAATTGGACTAGAAACCAATTTACCCAGATGAAATCACAAACCAAATATAGAAAACAAACTATATGAATGATTCCAATTTGCAACGAAAAAGTTGTTTCCAGTCCCTGCTAGCAACAGAAGAAAACTTGAAGAACTGTATGAAAAGACCTGATTGGAGGAATCAAAGAGAGACCCAGTAAACCACTCCTCTTCAATCTCTAGCTGAACCAACTTCTGCAGCTCCTTGAAGGACTCCAAAAGCCTGCTTATCCCAGAAATCCAAGCACCAAACTGCTGAAAACTATGAAAGTTAGAGCAGACACCACAAGTTTGGATCGATTTGAGCTCACACCCAATTGCCCAAACAGGAATCTGAAGAGGATCGAAGAGACTAAAGTTTCGGAAAATGGCACGAGACAGTAGTTGGGAGGGTTCAAAAGAGAGAGGGAGGTTGGAGAGAGAGAAGAGTTGGGTGCAATAAATACAACGGGGTTAGGTAGGAAAATGTGGGGAAGGAGAGTTAGATGTGAAGATGAGGTGGGGGAAGAAACACTCCCATCTCACCTACAAGGAAGAAAGCTGGAAAAATTTGTGTCTGGCCCATCATAAGACACCTAACATTCATTGGCTACCTTACTTGCCACCTTCTTCCAATCTTACTTCCTTTCCACAAAGTAGCTTGCATGGCCTCAACCTCTATTCCTTAAATAAGTTCCACCCATCTACCACCAAATATTACTATTCTGGAATTAAAAAATATTTACCAACGTGGAATTGGCAAAAATATTTTACTTCTATTTTAAGATATTATCTTATTTATTTTATTGGCAAAAACTATTATTTCAAGTATATAAGGCTTTTAAAAAAATAAAATTAAAGAAAAAATAAGAGAAAGAATGATAACTGGCCGGGCCTCTTCTTGGTGGGTCTCCCACTAGTGGAATGCTTTTGCTTTGGATGTCTAGTAGTTCAAAAATCATATAGATGAAATGCTTTGACTTTGACTTACAGAAAATAGATAGATTAGAAACTTTGTATAAACAACTCGTCTACAATCACAAGAGTAGATCAAATCATTGACAGGTGGGGATGAATTTACTAATTATAAAATATAAATAGTGCAAGGAGGAATCTCTCAACTGGGCAACCAGGATTCAAAGCTACGCATGTGTGTGTAAAAGGAAAAGAAAAGAAAAGAAAAAGAGTTATATTTGTGAGAAAAAGTTCTAAAGAAAATCTCCAATTTTATATAAAGGTATGACTTATGAATATATGCAGCCTACTTTAGATACACCAAAGTCTCTAAGTCGTGCAAGGAAGAGTCTCTCATTTAGGTGATCAGGGTTGGGTTCAGGCCTTGTATGTCTACCATTTAAAAAAATAAAATAAAATAAAACCTATTTTAGATTATTGGATCTCTAGTGGCATGATTAATTAATCGTGCCCACTTGTATCCAGGGCAAGGCATTTTTGGTCGTAAATTGTTAACTATGACTCTAAAGTCAAGGAACATTTTTGACCAGTCCATAGAGTCGACTCCAAGTAACCCGTTCTTGTTTATTTATTTATTTATGTTTTTGGAAGACTAAAAACTCATTCTTCTTGGTAGTTTAAAATTTCCAATTGCCATGACTTTTTGGACATTCATATTTGATGTGGTGTTTTGGTAGGTCTTCCCACCTTGGGCCCCAAATTTCAGGGTGCAGGTCCCATTACCCTAAATGGGGGGACCCACTAAGGCAGGAATCCCTTACATTGAATTTCATTATTTGAGAGACCAAACCACCCTCATAATGTTGAAAAGGATTAATCACAGCTGATGCATGGTGAACTTATCCGTTCATTTGGTGCCCAATCTTCGATAGGATGATCTCAACCGTCCAATTGGTTACATTTCCTACCTATTTTTGACTAATTCTTACTCTGCCTTAGTTGAGTCCTTATAGGGCCCAGGTCGTTACTGATCTGGGCCGTTCATCTGATGTGCCATCTGAGCAATTTTCTCCTCGGATGATGTTAGCCTTCTAATTTGTTAAGTTTTTCTAGTTGTTCATTTTTAATTTGCGGCGATGTCCATTATCTACGACTTGATAGTAGATTACTGCCATCTAGTGTGGAAATGAGCGATTTAGATCACCAAATCTGTGGGTCCCACATGGACGAAGCAAAATTTTAACCCATCTTAACACTAGATGGTCGTGATTTTTACCATTAAATAGACAGTTAGAAAACCAAAATCCCAAGTGTGTTTGTGACGATACAACCTTATCGAACACACGCATTTAAGTAAGCTCTACTAGATGAATCGATCAAAGGCTTAAAATCATCCAACGGTGGAGAAATATTATCCTCGAATCATTTATAGCAAGCTCCACCAGATGAATGATTCAGATGATTAAATAATGGACCCTACTGATAACGCTCCAAAGGTCTTTCCAATTACGTTATCTTTGCCGTTGCTTTTCAAAATTTCAATTAACAGCAATTTCTGGGCCATAACCCATCTAAGATGAGGTCCTGAGTCCAGGCAGTCAAATAGCACAAATAACTTTAGCAAAATCTTGAACAACCAATGGATAAGTAATTTGTAATCCACAAGATCGATTTCTGAGCCATAATCTATCTAAGATGGGACACAGCAGATGATTAGTTTGTGATCCTTTTTCTTTCTTAATTCTATCCATATCTTGGGCATGTTATTATACCTCAAAAAATCTTCTCGAAGAAGATGATGATCCATCCTCTTAGCCGTTCGATCTATTAAGATCGTCTGATCGGGAACCTTTACAAAAAAAAGAAAAATGATCTTTTGATGGGGATGACATAAATAGATTGACAATCGATCTGATTGAAATGATCTTAGCCATGAAGATAAGCAGCTATTGGATCCCCAAAGCAGGGGTCAGACATGCTCGTGAGCATCACCTACCCACCTAACTCACCCAAAATCTAATTCCTTTTTGTGGACTATTTTTAGTTAGTATTGGAGATACGGCGCAGAACCAAGAATCATGATGCATCCCTGGTGATCCCAACAAGACCTTTTTAATATTTGGTTGACTGCTAAAGGGACAGTATGTAATTTCTAAATATAGAAAACTTAAATGGGATTAGTCCAACAAGAGTTTAGCTGATAGGATTATTTTTAGTGTAAAATAAATTAAAATATTAACTTAACCAAAATGTAAAGTTTTTTATTTATTTATTTATTTAAGTTTTAGTTGGAAAATAAGTGGTGAACTTATTACCATCTATTTTGCAACTAAAAAGAATGATGTTTATGGTGACCTAATATATGAGGCTCTAGACATATGAACCATCTAGCCATTGCTAATATGATGAATTGTCTTGATCTTTAAAACCATGGATACTATGTGGTCATGTTACGGTCTAGAGAGTTGATAGAATGGTAGAATCTCGCTCTCATAATTATACCATAGTTGTATTATACGTTTATTTGGTTCACCTCATCTTAGATTGCATGGTACCAAATCTCACGTCAATTAGATGTCTTTAGGTCCTTTACTTTGGAGTTTTTAAAGCCAAAAAATAGATAGCATAGCACAACAGGACTTCAAAACACAAAATAATGTTAATTTTTTTGCTTCAAATGCACCCAAAATGGACTTAGAGATATCCAACTAACACAAGATATGGTACCTAAGCCATCTAAGATGAGAACAAATATATGAACATCTTACGTCACTGATAAATATTAAAAGAGTAAGCCCACTTTTCAATTTTAGAAAAACTTACATATAGTCTTTTGTAAACAGGCCAAATAGGAGAAAAAGTATAAATATAGGCTAAAAAAAGCCCAGCCCATTATAATATTTTTATTATATAATAATGGTAATGGGTCAACTTAGTTTCTATTACATTACTCCTAAGAAATTGTCCTTTTTTTTTGCTGTGAAACAAATGGATGTAAATGGTTGGAGGATTTCGTCAAAAGGGAATAATACGTGCAAAGTTTGAATCAAGCTATTCTAGGAAAATTTAATAATCAAAACTAAACCTCCAATAAAGTAGAGCATCTTTAAAATATTAAACAATGAATGCATTACATCTCTGCTATCGTTGACTATATATCATCTGTTGGGATCTCCATATCAATTTTCTTCTCTTGGATATTACTGGCTTTTGCAAAGACTTAACATCATCTCATCTCTTAATTTCATCTTACAGCTAATAGTCAATAGGCCATGCAAATGGTAAAGGAATTTCTTTGATTTAATGTAACGCAGCATATGTGTTTATAGAAGGGGAGTCTTGGTGCAACGGTAAAAGTTGTCGTCGTGTGACCTTGAGGTCACGGATTCAAGGTGTGGAAACAGCTTCTTGCAAAATGCAAAGTAAGACTGTGTACTTTAGGCCCTTGTGGTCCTCCCCTTTCTCAGACCTTGCATAGGTGGAAGCTTAAAAAACAAAAAACAAAAAGATCCTATAAATTGAAGTTCTTTGAAACCAATCATAAAAATCTTACTAAAAGTCCAATGTGCATTCTTTCTCCTCCTTTTCTTCTTCTTCTTCATGATTCAATGTTTTCCGCAGTTTACATTTTACGGATTTGCTAAGACACATCCTTACCATTAATGGTGTAAAAGAGCAGAGAAATTTTAGTTTTTAAGGTCACTAGTTGCCCAGTAAAACCAGTAACTAACATGTGTTAAGTTTTAAAGAGGAGCACAAGAGGCATCATAAGGGTGCATATGCTACTAACTTTCTTCCTTCGACAACTTCCTTGAATATATGCGTGCATGTACGTGCAATGGCAACAAAAAAAAGAAAAAATACTTAGAATCATGACTATAATTTGTACCCATCTCTCTCTAACTAGGAATACAAGTGGGCCCAAGCTTAGGTTAATTGAAACCATTAACAGTGGAGTTAATGATTCTTGAGATGACATGACATGAGTAATATCATTGTTAGTGGTGCCTGAGCTGAGATGGGATAAAGTAACATCTCCTCATCTTGTTGTTAGTAGTGCTTTAGATGAGATGAGAAATCATAAATCTCAGCTCAGCGCAATGTTGGTGGTTTGCATGCCCTTCCATCTCAAGTCATCTCAGTTCATCCGTCTCAACCCATTCATAGTGTAAAAGAGAGCTATTTCTTCTTGTCCCAAAATTCAGCCCTATCCTTGTATTTTACTTGAGATGGAGCCACAAAATCATGTCTTGTCAACCATCTCAACAAATCTAAAGATTATAAACCATCTCCTCCAACTCACCTCAATCCAGCTTAAGTGATATTTCTAGTTACCTCATTTCATCTCATGCCAAATTTAGGTCATCTTAACCAAACTCAAATCATCTCAAGACCCATGTTACTTCACGTCATCTTAAGTTAACTTATCTCATTGCACCAATGCACTTGCAATGCAGTGGGTAACAACGAGTCTCTCACCTAGGTGAACAAGGTTTGAGGCTATGTGCACGGTTACTTGTGTCTACTATTAAAAAACAAAAAGTAAATTTATCTCATCTCATGCACCACTAACACTTTATATAATATTTATGGGCAATGTCTTGTCCATTATATCATTCTAAATCCTAGATGGATTCGACCCTCTTCCGTCAAGAACCCTTTTCTAATTCCATGCTTAAGGATACTTAACCAAATTTAAGAACCCTTTTTCAAATGAAAAAAATCTGCTTCCAGGATCTACATCATCCAATTGAAGAGCCAGTTTGCTCTAATTTATTCAAAGTTCCAGCAACTTGCCAGCGCTTGAGAAATAGTTTAGTATGAATTTCAAATTTACTTCAGCACGTAACTTCACAAGGAAGAGGCTGTGCCTTCAAGTTAAAGCTTGATTAAAAAAAAAAAAAAAAAGGACAATGAAAGTGATAAAAAAAAAAGGAACAAAAGAATTGCATCATCTTATATACTAGAAGAAGTAGATAGGACGATAATTTCTTCCACAGATAGCGTTTTTTGAACGGCAAAAATACAGTTCCGGCCATTGAAACCTAAATCACTGCCTCAATTAGATAGGATAAACTTAGACCCCAATGCCTATTTGGTTGGTTGGAAACAGAAGGAAATTGATTCCACGGGTAAAAGGAATTCTTCACATAAAGTGTTTTTGTCCTTGAAATTGAAGGATAGTTGAAGAATTCAAGCCAATTCCACGTCCAACACATGCATGGCCAACTCTAAACCATGCATACTTGATAGGGCAAACAGGCTAGCCCACGTACAGGACACTGAAGATGGGAAGCCAATAACACCGAATACCTCATATTTCTACGTTAGTGTAAAGAATAAGCCGACGGGAGGCTTAACGTTGGGAGAATGCAGCTTAACGCGTATAATGCAAACAAAAAATAGTGAATGTAATAGTTTGTTCTAACGAAGATGTGACTATGGAGTTTTATGTGATCAGCGGGTGTCATTCAAAACTAAAAAAAAATTTATATAGGATGACTGTAAGGTTGGCCATGCTTTATGAATCAAAGTGTTGGGTAGTTAAGTAACAACATGTTCATAAGATGAGTGTTGCCGAAATGCTGATGTTAAGATATAGATGAGTTGCAAGACAAGAAATTATACAATTAGAAATACAAATATTAGAGATAACTTAGGAGTAGGTAACAAGAAGAGAAAGATTAGCCTTAGATAGTTTGTCCACGTCCAACGAAGACGGTAGAAGGCACCGGTTCAAGAAGTGAGATGATCCAAGTCAACGTTTCAAAAAGGACAAGAAAAAGGCCCAAAAGAAGGTAGATAGAAGTGGTGAGAAAAGATTTTAAAACTTTGAGACTAAGTGATAACATAATACTTAATAATATAGTAGAATGGAGGAATAAAATTCATGTAGCCGACCCCTAATTGGGATAAAGTCTCTAATGATAATGATGATAATTATAGTATTTCATAAGCTTGGAATTGTTAGTTTAAGTCTTCTTCAACTTGTTTTGTACAACAGTTGCATGAGTCAACTCGGCAAAACTCGGTCGAGTCTTGTAAGGAAAAGGAAGAAGTTTAAACCTGTCTTGGAGTTTGGATAATTGATAGCATTCAGCAAACTACCTAACACCTACTTAGCTTGCAAGTATATGTACATGAGGGGCTATTAAGTGATCCACACAGCTTACCTCTAGACTCTAGTCACATCGTAGATAAATAAGGATCAGAAAATCATCTTCATTGTATGATCCTAGCCGCTATTATTTTTGTAGTCGAGAGATGGACACTTCAAAAAATTTGAAAACGGTTATGGTGATATCTTAACAAACCAAACAGTTGTGATCATTCTTATGTAGAGAATTTTGTATATTGCCCATTTAGAATGGGATCCAAGGGATGAACGGTTAGGATCATTTACCATCTAGGCCCAAGACTGCATGCATTACGCGTAAGAATGGATACAACTTTTCAGTGCCTCTCTCTATGATTACATATGACTCTGCAAGTTTAGGTAGGACTTCAAGTAGAGAAGGAGCCCCATTGACACACCCCACCCACCGTGGGGTCCACAGTAACAATATTGTCCGCTTTGGGCCAGGGCCCGCACGGCTTTGTTCTCACCCTGGCTTCCCAGGATAAAACACGTTGTTATTGTGAGGAGTGTTCCCACTCCTTATCACCCAGCCCAGCTCCCCTCTCCAGGCGGTATGGGACTAACTCTCAACCGTCACCCCCTCGGCCTTCTCCGCTTCGCCACCCCTCACAAGGCCATGGTACCTCACGGTGCCTGAGCCGGCAAGGCTAGATCTCTCCCCCTTAGGGGACACACGCCCTCGTGTGACCGAGGCACGCATGCGGTTAGCCACCCATCACCACGAGGAGACTGGCTCTGATACCAAATTGACACACCCCACCCACCGTGGGGTCCACAGTAACAATATTGTCCGCTTTGGGCCGGGGCCCGCACGGCTTTGTTCTCACCCTGGCTTCCCAGGATAAAACGCGTTGTTACTGTGAGGAGTGTTCCCACTCCTTATCACCCAGCCCAGCTCCCCTCTCCAGGCGGTATGGGACTAACTCTCAACCGTCACCCCCTCGGCCTTCTCCGCTTCGCCACCCCTCACAAGGCCATGGTACCTCACGGTGCCTGAGCCGGCAAGGCTAGATCTCTCCCCCTTAGGGGACACACGCCCTCGTGTGACCGAGGCACGCATGCGGTTAGCCACCCATCACCACGAGGAGACTGGCTCTGATACCAAATTGACACACCCCACCCACCATGGGGTCCACAGTAACAATATTGTCCGCTTTGGGCCGGGGCCCGCACGGCTTTGTTCTCACCCTGGCTTCCCAGGATAAAACGCGTTGTTACTGTGAGGAGTGTTCCCACTCCTTATCACCCAGCCCAGCTCCCCTCTCCAGGCGGTATGGGACTAACTCTCAACCGTCGCCCCCTCGGCCTTCTCCGCTTCGCCACCCCTCACAAGGCCATGGTACCTCACGGTGCCTGAGCCGGCAAGGCTATATCTCTCCCCCTTAGGGGACACATGCCCTCGTGTGACCGAGGCACGCATGCGGTTAGCCACCCATCACCACGAGGAGACTGGCTCTGATACCATTTTGACACACCCCACCCACCGTGGGGTCCACAGTAACAATATTGTCCGCTTTGGACAATATTACAGTATATACAAAATCCTATACTACAGTATATACAAAATCCCCAAATCAATTTCAAGATCCAACGGTTCCAACAACAGAAAATCACAAAAAGGTGGATAATTGAGCTATATTATCATCAACCGGTAATTCTCTCAAATTGGGCATCAATTATATTGTTTTTCTCCAATCAGGTAGGTGTAACTACTTTCCATACATATTTATTATGTTTTAGTATAATTTTTATTTTTTTAATTTAATTTGAATAAAAATGGCAAAAATAAAGTAAATACCGGACCCTTCAAATTATGGTGATAGAGAGCTCAGATTGAAATTCTGAGCTTTCCAATCGATCAAGAAGGGTCAAAAACTGCTAGCGTACAATTTTTAAGGGAATCTAACAAGGTTTGGACCCTCAATTGAGAGAGATTAATTCTGGTGGGCCCAGATCAAATCTGGACCCTATGAACGGCTAAAAACTTTAATTTAAGATTGTGAAGTCATATGAACTCCAAATTGAGATCAGAAAGAAGCTATGGAAAGCTTGTAATGTCTAGTTTCTAATGAAGTCATAATATTTCTAAAATTTATTTCTATATTTTTCTGTATTTTGGAAATAAGTGTCCAATTTCTAAGATCTTCAAGATTTGAGGTGATCAGATCTTGGAAATTTATTTTAGTGATGATATAATAATGTAATAAAGTAATATCTATGGTTAATTTGTACAGATCTTGGATAAAATAGGGGATCTACCCTTTATGGTAGAAAAACCCTAAAATAAAAAATAAAAAAAATACAAAGGGACCCACTTGATCAATGAGATCAAGTATGATCAGATCCTTGGGATGGATTAAAGGGATGATATTATGATGGAATCCAGTTAGATCATGGATGAAATGTGACAAAATCAAGTGGATAAGATTTTTGGATCTTAATGGATTAAAAGCCCTAAAGGTAATTAAAACCCTTAATCTAAAGGAAAACACCTAAGATCTAATGGTTGGATCATATTTAAAGGTTTATAATAATCTTAATAAAATTAGTTTAATTGTCTTTTATTGGATATAGAAGTGTAAATGTGATTTATGTTCTAAGTTAGAAAGCATGATAGTGTAATCTTTAAATTTTAGTATGATATGCCCTAAATGAGTAATTTGTTAGTAGATTTGATTATCTTAGGATCATGATAGTATAAATTATAGATTTAAACATGATTCCATTAAGATAGAAGTACAATTTTATGTATTTCATAACTTAGGATCATGTTAGTTTTATGTCACTAGCTTAAGTTACATTTATAGGAAGAATGTTAGTATATAGTTGTTAAACTTATATTTGATTTATGCTTTCAAGTTTATGATTTACTTATTGTCAAATTTTATTCAATTGTTAAGTAGTTGTTAAGATATAAGGAGCATAAATCACCAAAAATGTAAACTAATGAAATATAAAAATTCATGGACAACTAAGATGAATGAATGATTTTGACTTAATAAGGGCTATAGTTAGTAGGACAATATAAGGAATGATTTATCATTTCCTTGGCCCAAAGTGGGAAAATAATGAACATCCATGGATGACATTGTGCATATCTATGGAAATTAATTAAAATTAATTAGAGAAGGGACTTAAGGTAAAGACCTCATAGGAACCTTGTCAAAGGTTGAGCTAGTACCACTCTAGTGGACTCTGAACATTATGGTTATAGGGGGTATACAAGAGCCAAGTGCTTTTCCCTCACCTCCCATTGATGTAAGAGAGGTCTAAATGCCTCCTTACATGAGAGTTGTATTAACCACTTTTTGAGCAGACTTTAACTGGTAAGTATTGATCATTCTGAAATAAGAAGGAGTTGTCTAGTAATAGGAAGAAATAAATTATCTTCAACCAAGTAAGACACTAACTGGTTGAATAATAATAAGAATATAAAAAGATAGCAAATTATCTAACCCTAATAAAAATAGTAAGTGAGATAAGGATGATCAAACAAGATGAGATCTTGTATGATAAAAAACAATAAGGAAAAAGAAACATCAATGTAAATTAGATTGTTATGTATGATATAGATAATATTTGTATAGATGATATTAAACCCATGGATATAGGATATTCAAGGAAGAAAGATTCAGATCATCCTACATAAGGATGATCAAAAGACCATGTAGTATGTACCCTTGATTAGAAAAATGACATTATACGTATGATTTGATAGATATATGTTGATCGAGACTATGACAGATTTCAAGGAGTAAGAATACCTTATTGAGGTAGGTGGATTATTAAGAATGCCTTTACATGAAGATACATGTCTAATACATGATCTTATGTTTTGAAGTATTGACATGTATGATACCAATATATTAAGGTAAATACCTCAAATTGAAATATGATCCAACCAAATGATGAGAAAAATAAGTATTAAATGGTCAAGTTGAGAATTGAGAACAACCCTAAGTGAATAGGAAAGTAGAAAATATTCCAGTCTTAAATAAACAGACAGATAGTCTGATATGTATAAGTATTATTTTACATACAAGCTTGGAGGCTTGTGGTTTTATTTTAAACAGGCATAGGCCTGGGGATGCTATGTTAAGAGAGTTAAGAGGGTTTGGCCACCCACTGTAATGACCCTGAATTTTTGTAACTTATTAAGGCAAATTAATAAAGTTTGAATTTTTAGAAATTCTGGGCTGGAATATTAGGTTATTGAAAATTTTCTTTTTATGAAAATTATATCATGAATTAAAACATATATATTATGGATGTACTTGGAAAACTGATCGAAACAACATTAAGTACGTTCAATTCTGAGTTAAAATGAACATTCCTTAATTTTCTCCATTTAGGGGCAAAATGGTAATTTTACCAATATTCCATATCTAAGAAATAAGACCTCAATATTCATGAAGTACTTAGAAATACGATTCCAACCCCACTAAGTACGCTCAATTCCGAGTTCGGACAAATAATGCCTATTTTTCTCCAATTTTAGAGTTATAAGGGCGAAAACGTCTTTTTACAACAAAGTGGGGCCCACAAAGTGGGCCAACGTTCTAGAAGCAACAATAATTGCTCAGTGCATTATTGCTGGTAGTGGAGAATGTAGTGGAGATTGTAGTGGAGAATGGAGAATGCACTTGTAATAAAAAAATCTAAAGTAATAAAATATCTTATTAAAAGAAATGATAAAAAATTCAAATTTGGCTATAAATATGTCCCAAAATTTTCCAAAAATTTTCACAACCTTAACCACGAAATTTCCAAATCTTCCTTGGAGTTTCAGCCCCAAATTCTCATTCATCCCTCCCCAATCTCTATTTTTCTTATTTCTCTCTCCTCTTTCTAAGTGGAACAAGAGACCTAAATTCAATTAGGCACTCCGTTCCAAGAAAAATCTGATCAATTCCACCGTCCATAACCTCCTCTACCACAGTATATACAAAAGCCCCAAATCAATTTCAAGATCCAACGGTTCCAACAACAGAAAACCACAAAAAGGTAGACAATCGGGCTATATTATCATCAACCGGTAATTCTCTCAAATTGAGCATCAAATATATGTTTTTTCTCCAATCAGGTAGGTGGAAATACTTCCCATTCATATTTATTATGTTTTAGTATAATTTTTATTTTTCTGCAATTTAATTTGAATGAAAAATGGTAAAAATAAAGTAAATACCAGCCCCTTCAATTTATGGTGATAGAGAGCTCAGATGGAAATTCTGAGTTTTCCAATCAATCCAGAAGGGTCAAAAACCCCTAGGGTACAATTTTCAAGAAAATCTAACAAGGTTTGGACCCTCAATTGAGAGAGATTAATTCTGGTGGGCCCAGATCAAATCTGGACCCTAAGAACGGCTGAAAACTTCAATTTAAGATTGTGGAGTCATATGAACTCCAAATTGAGATCAGAAAGAAGCTATGGAAAGCTTGTAATGTCTAGTTTCTAATGAAGTCATAATATTTCTAAAAATTATATCTGTATTTTTCTGTATTTTTTTAAATAAGTGTCCAATTTCTAAGATCTTCAAGATCTGAGGTGATCAGATCTTGGAAATTTATTTTAGTGATGATATAATAATGTAATAAAGTAATATCTATGGTTAATTTGTACAGATCTTGGATAAAATAGGGGATCTACCCTTTATGGTAGAAAAACCCTAAAATAAAAAATAAAAAAATACAAAGGGACCCACTTGATCAATGAGATCAAGTATGATCAGATCCTTGGGATGGATTAAAGGGATGATATTATGATGGAATCCAGTTAGATCATGGATGAAATGTGACAAAATCAAGTGGATAAGATTTTTGGATCTTAATGGATTAAAAGCCCTAAAGGTAATTAAAACCCTTAATCTAAAGGAAAACACCTAAGATCTAATGGTTGGATCATATTTAAAGGTTTATAATAATCTTAATAAAATTAGTTTAATTGTCTTTTATTGGATATAGAAGTGTAAATGTGATTTATGTTTTAGGTTTTAATTGTCTTTTATTGGATATAGAAGTGTAAATATGATTTATGTTCTAAGTTAGAAAGCATGATAGTGTAATCTTTAAATTTTAGTATGATATGCCCTAAATGAGTAATTTGTTAGTAGATTTGATTATCTTAGGATCATGTTAGTGTAAATTAGGATTTAAACATGATTTCATTATGATAGAAGATGTGTTTCATAACTTAAGATCATGTTAGTTTTATTTCACTATCTTAAGTTACATTCATAGGAAGAATGTTAGTATATAGTTGTTAAACTTATATTTGATTTATGCTTTCAAGTTGATGAATTACTTATTGTCAAAATTTATTCAATTGTTAAGTAATTGTTAAGATATAAGGAGCATAAATCACCAAAAATGTAAACTAATGAAATATAGAAATTCATGGACAACTAAGATGAATGAATGATTTTGACTTAGTAAGGGCTATAGTTAGTAGGACAATATAAGGAATGATTTATCATTTCCTTGGCCCAAAATAGGAAAATAATGAACATCCATGGATGACATTGTGCATATCCATGGAAATTAATTAAAATCAATTAGAGAAGGGACTTAAGGTAAAGAGCTCATAGGAACCTTGTCAAAGGTTGAGCTAGTACCACTCAGTGGACTCTGAACATTGTGGTTATAGGGCTTTTCCCTCACCTCCCATTGACGTAAGAGAGGTCTAAACGCCTCATTACATGAGGGTTGTATTAACTACTTTTTGAGCGTACTTTAACTGGTAAGTACTGGTCATCCTGAAATAAGGAGGAGTTGTCTAGTGATAGGAAGAAATAAATTATCTTCAACCAAGTAAGACACTAACTGGTTGAATAATAATAAGAACATAAAAAGATAGCAAATTATCTAACCCTAATAAAAATAGTAAGTGAGATAAGGATGATCAAACAAGATGAGATCTTGTATGATAAAAAACAATAAGGAAAAAGAAACATCAATGTAAATTAGATTGTTATGTATGATATAGATAATATTTGTATAGATGATATTAAACCCATGGATATAGGATATTCAAGGAAGAAAGATTCAGATCATCCTACATAAGGATGATCAAAAGACCATGTAGTATGTACCCTTGATTAGAAAAATGACATTATACGTATGATTTGATAGATATATGTTGATCGAGACTATGACAGATTTCGAGTAAGAATACCTTATTGAGGTAGGTGGATTATTAAGAATGCCTTTACATGAAGATACATGTCTAATACATGATCTTATGTTTTGAAGTATTGACATGTATGATACCAATATATTAAGGTAAATACCTCAAATTGAAATATGATCCAACCAAATGATGAGAAAAATAAGTATTAAATGGTCAAGTTGAGAATTGAGAACAACCCTAAGTGAATAGGAAAGTAGAAAATATTCCAGTCTTAAATAAACAGACAGATAGTCTGATATGTATAAGTATTATTTTACATACAAGCTTGGAGGCTTGTGGTTTTATTTTAAACAGGCATAGGCCTGGGGATGCTATGTTAAGAGAGTTAAGAGGGTTTGGCCACCCACTCTCTGAAACTTGATGATATTGAATACCAAGCCTAAGAAAGGCTAAAAGTCGGGTGGGGCAATTATGGGAAGGCCACCACTGTGACAGCCATGGTCCTCCCATATGGACATGGATATTGTAATTTCCACTGAGAATGGTATAAGTGGATTATTGAACAGTTATCCGGGCGTCTTTGTACGGATCGAGGCAAGCATAGTAGTCCTTGATTATTTTGCATTATGATGCATATGAAATTGGCATAGTGAAATGCCTTAAAGGATGGCATGATGAAATGCCAGGTAATTGTATATTACCAATATTTTTCCCAGAAGGGAAAAACCCAAGATAAGAATCGGCTGAAATACAAATCTCCTATAATGAAAGGAGTTGATCAGCTTTGTATGTAAATGATTATTGATTATTTTTATAATTTTAACGGATTTGTTCTTATATACTATGTATGTATAAAGGTGAACACAAATGATAAGGAAATGAGATGTTTATATAAATAATAGTGGTCTGTGAATGTGTTTATGATAGAATGAATTATGGGATAGTTGAATATTGAGATTTTCTTGTCAATAACTTACATTCTTATCCCCTACCAAGCATAGCTTCTTTGAGATATTGTAAATGTTCAAATGTTTACAATATCTCAGATACAGAGAAGGAGACTTAGGAGCTCAAGACTTGACGAACTAGTGAAGAATAAGTAATAAGGGTATATCCCTTGAAACATTGTATAGAGAGCATGTATTGTCTTTAGAACTTTGTAATTTGAATTGTGTATTTGGACAAGTATTGTAAAGATACAAGGGGTTGTGTACTGTGAACCACTGGATGGATCCTGGAAGTTTAATAAAATCATATTCCTTCAATGGAATTTTATTTTGTACACAAATTGTACTTATGTTATGTATGAAGTGGTGACTTGGGTTTTCAAAACAAGTTTTAAAATAAAAGAATTTCCGCTGCTTTGTTTTGCCAAAAAAAAAAAAAAAAAATTTACTAAGGGGACGCCCTTGCCTTTGAAAAATATATTATAAAATGTGTTTCAAAAAACCCGGGTCGTCACACCCACTCTCTGAAACTTGATGATTTTGAATACCAAGCCTAAGAAAGGCTAAAAGTCGGGTGGGGCATTTATGGGAAGGCCACCACTGTGACAGCCATGGTCCTCCCATATGGACATGGATATTGTAATTTCCACTGAGAATGGTATAAGTGGATTATTGAACAGTTATCCAGGCACGCTGTACGGATCAGACTGCAAGCATAGTAGTCCTTGATTATTTTGCATTATGATGCATATGAAATTGGTATAGTGAAATGCCTTAAGGGATGGCATGATGAAATGTTAGGTAATTGTATATTACCAATATTTTTTCCAAGAAGGGAAATTCCCTGTATAGTAACTGGCTGAGATACAAATCTCTTATAATGAAAGGAGTTGATCAGCTTTGTATAGAAATGATTCTTGATTATTTTTACATTTTTAATGGATTTGTCCTTATACAATATGTATGCATAAAGGTGAACACAAATGACAAGGAAATGAGATGTCCTTATTACTAATAGTTATTAATGAATGTGTTTATGATAGAACAAATCATGGGATACTTGAATATTGAGATTATACTGTCAATAACTTACATTCTTATCCCCTACCAAGCATAGCTTGCTAAGATATTGTAAATGTTCAAATGTTTACAATATCTTAGATACAGAGAAGGAGACTTAGGAGCTCAAGACTTGAAGAACAATTGAAGAATAAGTAATTAGGGTATATCCCTTAAAACATGTATTGAATTTTGAACTTTGTAATTTGGATTGTATATTTGGACAAGTATTGTAAGGATACAATGGGCTGTGTACTGTGAACCACTAGATGGATCCTGAAGTTTAATAAAAGAATATTCCTTCAATGGAATTTTATCTTATACAAAATTCTACTTATGTTATGTATGAGGTGGTGACTTAGGTTTTACAAAACAAATTCTAAAGAAAAGAATTTTCGCTGCTTTGGTTTGCAAAAAAAAAATTTACTCTAAGGGCCCTATCTTTACAAAATGTATTATAAAATGTGTTATAAAAACCTGGGTCGCCACAGTTGGTATTAGAGCATTCATCTAGTCACAGTACAATCCTAATATGTCCAAGGGAGAATTGACAATCCAAATTTAGATTAAGATAGATATAGTATAAGGAATACTTATAGAAATTTTGGTTTATGAGCAGATGCCGCCCAAGAGAGTTACAAGCCAGATAGCTCAAGGTACTTCAGAAAACAATATGGAGGAATTATCAATGACCAATATGGAAGAAATGGTAACAAGAGTATTGAGGAACCTTATTCCTAATATTCAACTGCCCCAAAGTTCATCACCTCCAGTTGAAGTTCCTAGTATACAGGCACAAGCTCAACTTGAAGTTAGACCTCATACACCAACACCAGAGATTCCTACACCAGTACAGGGCCAATCTTCTCTTGTACTAAGTGAGGAAGTTCGCAATTCTCCATTAGCACCAGAAAAGATTGACCAAATGTTGCAGAGATTTCAGAAGATGGTGATTGGATATAATGGCAAGGGTGAAGCAGAAAAGACAGAGGAATAGATCTATGAAGTAGAAAGAACATTTGATGCATTACGTACTTCTACCGAATTGAAGGTCAAATTTGCTACATACCTATTAAAACAAGATGCTGCTTTCTGGTGGAGATCAGCCAACAACACCTTCTTCTCAAATTCTAATGAGACTACTTGGGAGGAATTCAAAGAAGTTTTTAATACTAAGTATTTTCCTACCCATGTAAAATCAAGGAAGGAGAAAGAATTCTTGGAACTTAAATAAGGGAACCTATCAGTGGTAGAGTATGATAATAAGTTCACCCAATTAAAGAGATTTGCTATATACGTATTTGTATATGAAATTTGAGTATTGAAATAAGTCTTTTCAATTTATATGAAAGGCAAGATGAATGTGCATGATAAAATTTAACCATGATTAAACTGTTCATGTAAAAGCTATACATTTTTTGTGAATTATGTGAGAAAATATAAGACTAATACTAGAAAATTGTGAGTTGGCTCGTAAGAGCGAAAGGGGTCATTATGATGTGGGCGGGCCATGGAGTTGTTATGATGTGGGTGGGCTTTCGAGCGGGACAAGCTACTGGTTCCTGGCTGGATGAGCTACCGGTCCCTGAGAATTAGCCCCATTGTTTGGGGAGTTTGACGCATCCTGAGGAGTTGTTATGATGTGGGCGAGCCACAGAGTCATTATGATGTGAGCGAGCCTTCGGGCTGGACGAGCTACCGGTCTCTTAGGAGTAAAGCCTTGAGATGTATCTTTGAGTTTGGAGTGTCTTTAGGTCTAACCCATTGCGACTCACTGCGCCAAAGAGGATAATATCGTCTACTGTGTACTTAATACACACGACAATGCGTTGGTGTTTATAATGTGAAATGGCTCATATGAGTAAAGAGTGGTATCATGAAATGAAAATGATTAGTAAGTTTGACATGTGACTACATACTTGCATTTCGAGAATGTTTTAGTACTAATGCATTGATGTTTTTTTCATCTTGGCATGAATTTATAATGTTGATCAAAGTTGAATTATTTCAAGCTAAATGATAATTGAATACTAGATGCATGTTTCAGTATGAACAAATTAAATTATATAGAATATCATGATTTTGTATATATATAATTGCTTCTTATTCCACCTACACAAATGCAAGTTTGCTGAGATATTGTATTTGTTTACAATATCTCAGAGCAAAGGATTCCCAAACATTAGGAGCTTGTTGACAGGAGTATACTGACGAAAAGCTCGTGACTTAGACAGGTAATGATTGGTTTATGCTTGAAGTCATTTTATATGAGATGGAAAAGAGACTGCTATGTGTGTGTGTGTGTGTAATTTTGGAGAGTTGGATAACTTATATGATTTGGTTGTGCTGTGGAGTTCCTGATTGTGTTTTTGTTGGATTTGATTTGTCTCTATTTGGGCAGATGTATGAAAAGGAGACAGAGTCTCCATTTATATTTTAAAATTGTCAAAAATGTTTATCATGTACTTCGCAATGACATACGTTAAATGTCATATGTCTGAAAAACAGAGGAAACTCTGCCGGATTATAGGTAGAAATGAGCCCTCATTTCACCGAGAATCCTTGTTTTTTATAAAAGAAAAATAACACTCGGGGTTTTTCAAAGTGAATTTAAAAGAAAAGATTCTTTCGCATTTGTTTACACTTTAAAAATGATTTTATTAGAAATTGAGCTCTCTAAGTTAATGTTTTTTAGATTTAAAAAGTGTTATGAAAACCCAGGGCGTCACAATATTATTTCTTGGCTGAACTCTAATATAAATAAGGTCTTGATGATGATGATGATATATGTGAAAATAATTATTATATTTCTAAAATAACAACATACATCAAGATATGAGTAGTAACACCTTTCCACAATATTTATATAGGATTTGAATGAGCTATAATTTCAGCAAAGAATTATAGGTGTAAAGGACAAGTGACATTTGATTGGTTGAGAACAAATTCTAATTGCCATTTCCTCTCACTTTTTTGTTTTCTGTTTTTTTCCCAGCGAATGAGATGTCACTTGCTCTCTCTCTCTCTCTCTCTCTCTCTCTCTCTCTCTCTCTCTCTCTCTCTCTCTCTCTCTCTCTCTCTATATCTCTCTCTATATATATATATATATAGGATTACATAAGAGTCGACATTGAGCATGTACCTTTTCACGTTGCTTATGGATGAGTTAACAAAACATCTTTACGAGGAGATTCCATAATGCATGTTATTTGATATAGTTTTAATTGAAGAGACAAGGGAGGAGGTAAACACAAAAGCTAGAGTTATGAAGAATAGCATTGGAATTTAAGTGATTTAATATAAGTTAAACTAATGCAACAATATAAATGCAATTTTAGCGAGGAGAGGAGTTGAAGTGGAGTACCAATAAAGATTGATTACTAAGAAGTCCCCCTAAAAGCCCACTTTTGGTACTTAGGATCAATGATTCATGAGGTTGGAGAGAATGAAAGAGAGGTTACCCAGAGAATCCAAGTTAACATTTCAAAAAGGACAAAGAAAAGGCCCAAAAGAAAGTCAATAGAAGTGATGAGAAAAGATTTAAAAACTTTGAAATAGAGTGAAGCCATAACACTTAATAATAAAGTGGAAAGGAGGAATAAGATTCATGCAGGTGACTCCTAATTAGGATAAGGTCTCTAATGATGATTGTTGATGTGTTTAACCGTAAGTGCACGAGCTATTGTAGTATAGCTAATGCAAGTACGGGTCGATCCCACGGGAACTTTCTTTAAAATGTGGGAGTTTAAATAAAATTTAATTGATAAAAATTAAAAAAAAACAACAACAACAAAATTACTGGAATTATTGAAATTAGAATCAGAGTTCAAATATACTCCACTTCTAAATATTACAGAATTTTCAGTTGAAACAGAAATAAAATAAACAAAATAATATTAAAAAAAACCTACTTCCCTAGCTTAATTTTAGTAAATTCTTCAAATTTGATCTCAAAAACTTCAATCAGCCTTCATCAATCTCCTTGTTGTGCCTCTAATTGAAGATCTGTCGACTGGATTGAGCAGATTTCCAAAATTTTAGCAGATCTTGGCATCAAAATGATTTTGGGTTTGGATGGCTTAGATGTGATTTCTAAGGTTTAGATTGAAGATCAAGAATAGTGGATAAGCTAGGAAATGTCCTAAGAATAAGACATAAAGAGGGATCTAAAATCTGATGTGGAAAAGATCAAGAATAAGAATTCCTGTTTATTCAAGCTAGACCACTAATCTGGTTAAGCCTGAATACAGCAGGTCTAGATAACTCTGTTCCTAGATTATTGTAAGAATAAAGCAAAACTCAGATAACAGACCTGGATAACAAAAAACAGGATTAGAGGAAAAGACAGAATAAGGAAAGCCGAAATCAAGATTTAAATGGAATTCTAATTTTTGTACTAAGGGTAAATCTAGAATATTTCTAGATTTCTAGTTTTAAATGAAAAAACCGGAGAAACGGAGAAGATGAAGCAGGGAAGATGGGGAAGAAGGAGAAGAAGGGGGAGGAAAGGAAAACCAAAGGAAACTCATGTCTGGATCGAGCAGTGAAGCAAGGAGAGGTGGAGCTGATCGATGTAGGGCAGACGATGGCGATGATCACCGCTCTGAGCAGTGCGGTGATGATGGTGCGGTGAAGTTCTAGGCAGTGGAATTGGAAGAAGGTGGGTGACTAGTCTCCTCCTACGATTCAGCCTAGGGGGATGGGTTAGAAGAAGAGATAGAGAGAGTCTGTGATGGTGCGGTGAAGGATGGAGGTGAAGTAGGAAGCAGAGGGTGCGTGAGAAAATAAAGAGAAGGGTGAGTGAGAAGGAGAAGCAAAGAGGAGGGAGAGGAGAAGGAGAAGGAGAAGGAGAAAGAGAAAGAGATGAGAAGGGAAGAGAAGAGAAGGGGGTTTGCCTTGTATGGCCCAGGCAAGGGAGAGAAGAGGAGAGAGATAAGGAAGGAGGAGAGAGGATAAAGAGGGGTGATGGGTTTTTCTCCTTCCAACCCAACCTAAGAGGAGGTTAGAGACGTGAAGTTGGCTGCCTCCTTTTATGATTTTTCTCTACCTTCTAATCTTGTCCTTCACTTCTAATTATTTGTTTTTTTTTTTTGTTTCTCTTCCCACTTTCCTTCAAACAGCTTTCTATTCCCAACTTGATCTCTTATTTGAAAAAGCTTATCAATAATTTCCTCTCTTATAATTAGAACTCTTTTCTTTTAGGAAATCATCTTCTCTTACTTTAATGATTTTCAAGATGATCTACACCGTTGAATTCGATTTGATCCATTCAAACCTCTTTTGGTTAATCTACAAAAGATAAGACCAAATTAGAGTCATCTGAACCGTGCATTAATTATCTAATAAACTCTAACGATCATCTAATTGTTAATTTTGACAAATTAATGTTTGAATGGTCAATTGGAGCTAAATTCAAAATCAAGCTAAAAATTGCAAATTTGATCTGTTAGATGATCTAATTGAATGCTAAATCAGTAGTATTTTAACTAAAATTGAACACTTAACAATGATGATGATGATAACTATCGTGTTTCATTAGCTTGGAGTTGTTAGTTTTAGTCTTGTTCAACTTGTTTTGTACAACAATTGCATGACTCGGAAAAGGGAGAAGTTTAAAACTGTCTGGAGTTTGGATAATTGATATCATTCAGTAAACTACTTAACACCTACTTAGCTTGCAAGTATATGTACATAAGGGGCTATTAAGTGATACACACAGCTTAACACTAGACTCTAGCCACATCTTAGATAAATGAGGACAAGAAAATCATCTTCATCGTATGATCCTAACTGCTATTATTTTTGTAGTCGAGAGATGGACAACACAGAAAATTTGAAAATAGTTATGGTGATTTCTTAACAAATCGAATAGTCATGATCATTCCTATGCAGAGGATTTTGTATATCACCCATTTAGAATGTGATCCAAGGGATGAATGGTTAGGATCACTTACCATCTATGCCCAAGACTGCATGCATTATGTGTAAGAATGGATAAAGTTTTCAGTGCCTCTCTCTATGATTACATATGACTTTGCAAGTTTAGGTAGGACGTCAAGTAGAGAAGGAGCCCTGTTGTCTAATGTTCCACACCAATCTGCTCTACCTCTGGTTAAAAATGGTTGTGGAAAGAGAATGAGACACAAACCCTATTGTGGGACCTCTAGGATTAGGGATTAATAACTACTAGAAACTTCCTTGTAATTCTCTCTCTCTCTCTCTCTCTCTCTCTCTCTCTCTCTCTCTCTCTCTCTCTCTCTCTCTCTCTCTCTCTCTCTCTCTCTCTATATATATATATATATATATATATATTATTTCTTGGTTGAATCCTAATCTAAATAAGGTCTTGATGATGATGATGATGATATATGTGAAAATTATTATATTTTTAAAATAACAACATACATCAAGAAATGCGTAGTAACACCTTTCCACAATATTTATATAGGATTTGAATGAGCTATAATTTTAGCAAGGAATTGCAGGTGTAAAGAACAAGTGACATTTGATTGGTTGAGAACAAATTTCTAATTGCCATTTCCTCTCACTTTTTTGTTTTCTACTTTTTTCCTAGCCAATGAGATGTCACATGTTCTCTCTCTCTCTCTCTCTCTCTCTCTCTCTCTCTCTCTCTCTCTCTCTCTCTCTCTCTCTCTCTCTCTCTCTCTCTCTCTCTCATACCATACCACACTTAGAACTCACTATAACTCCTGATGCCTCCACCAAGCATGGGCTTAAGTATTTATAGCTACATCCCTAGGGAAACAACCAAAGCAATATATATATATATATATATATATATATATAGACACACACACACACACGAGAGAGAGATTTGTAATTTTTCTATTACTATAGGATTGCATTGGAATCTAAATGATTTAAAGTCAGTTAAACTAATGCAGCGATATAAATGCAATTTTAGTAAGGAGAGTTGGAGTGAAGCATCAATAAAGATTGATAACTAAGAAGTCCTCTTAAAGCCCACTTTTGGTACTTAGGATCGATGATTCACAAGATTGAAGAGAATGAAAGAGAAGTTACCCAGAGAATCTAAGCGCGTTGGAATAAATGGAGATGCGCCTCTGAAGTTTTATGTGATTGATCGGTGTCCATTCAAACTAAAATGAAAATTTTATAAGATGGGTATAAAGCCGGTCATGCTCTATGGATCAAGGTGTTGGACAGTTAAGGAACATCATGTACACAAGATGAATATAGCCCAAATAAAAATGTTTGTAATTTGAAGCGGAGAATGCACTTGCAAAAGTGTGCTTGCTAGTCTTGCAATGTAGTTTCTATTAGGCTACTCCTAACAAAATGCAGGTCTGTAGACACAATTGAGTTTCCATTTACTGTTTCTGAAACTCTATCGTGTGCCCATGGTCTCCTTCTTGGAATACGTTTTCCTAGCCATGAAGATGAGCAGATCTTGGATCCCCAAAGCAGGGGTCAGACATGCACGTGAGCATCACCAACCCACATAACCCACCCAATATCTAATTCCTTTTTGTGGACTATTTTTAGTTAGTATTGGAGATTCAGCGCAGAACCAAGAATCGTGATGCATCCCTGGTGATCCCAACAAGTCCTTTTTAATATTTGGTTGCCTGCTAAAGAGACAGTATCAAACTTCACTCAGATTAAGATCATAATCTTCCTTAGTTTTTCTTTGCGATGATGTGGATTGTTTGTAATTTGAAGTGGAGAATGCACTTGCAGAAGTGTGCTTGCTAGTCTTGCAATGTAGTTTCTATTAGACTACTCCTAACAAAATGCAGGTATGTAGACACAATTGAGTTTCCATTTACTGTTTCTGAAACTCTATCGTGTGCCCATCGTCTCCATCTCGGAATACGTTTTCCTAGCCATGAAGATGAGCAGATCTTGGATCCCCAAAGCAGGGGTCAGACATGCACGTGAGCATCACCAACCCACCTAACTCACCCAATATCTAATTCCTTTTTGTGGACTATTTTTAGTTAGTATTGGAGATACAGCACAGAACCAAGAATCATGATGCATCCCTGGTGATCCCAACAAGCCCTTTTCAATATTTGGTTGCCTGCTAAAGGGACAGTATGGAATTATTTTTATGTAAAATAAATTAAAATATTAACTTAACGAAAATGTAAAGATTTTTTTTTGGGGGGGGGGGGGGAGATTTAAGTTTTAGTTGAAAAATAAGTGGTGATAGAATGGTAGAAGCTCGCTCTCTTAATTATACCATAGTTGTATTATACGTTTATTTGGTTCACCTCTTCTTAGATGGCATGGTACCAAATCTCATGTCAAATAGATGCCTTCGAGTCCTTTACTTTGGAGTTTTTGAAGCCAAAAAATAGATAGCATAGCACAACAGGACTTCAAAACACAAAATAATGTTGATTTTTTTGCTTCAAATGCACCGAAAATGGACATAGAGATATCAGACTAACACGAGATATGGTACCTAAGCCATCTAAGATGAGAATAAATATACGAACATCTTACGTCACTGATAAATAATAAAAGAGTAAGCCCACTTTTCAATGTTAGAAAAACTTACGTAGAGTCTTTCGTAAGCAGGCCAAATACGAGAAAAAGTACAAATAGAGGCTTAGAAAAAGCCCAGCCCATTATAATATCTTTATTATATAATAATGGTAATGGGTCAACTTAGTTTCTATTACATTACTCCTAAGAAATTTTTTAATGTAAGGGTTTTGTGTTTACTTTGTCCTTTTTTTTGCTATGAAACAAATGGATGTAAATGGTTGGAGGATTTCGTCAAAAGGGAATAATATCTAGGAAAAATTAATAATCAAAACTAAACCTCCAATAAAGTAGAGCATCTTTAAAATATTAAACAATGAATGCATTACATCTCTGCTATCGTTGACAATACATCATCTGTTGGGATCTTCGCATCAATTTTCTTCTCTTGGATATTACTGGTTTTTGCAAAGACTAACATCATCTCATGTCTTAATTTCATTCTACAGCTAACAGTCAATAGGCCAAGCAAATGGTAATGGAATTTCTCTGATTTAATGTAATGCAACATGTGTTCACGGAAGGGGAGTTTTGGCGCAACGGTAAAAGTTGTCATCCTGTGACCTTGAAGTCACGGATTCAAGGCGTGGAAACAGCCTCTTGCAAAATGCAAGGTAAGACTGTGTACTTTAGGCCTTTATAGTCTGGTCCTTTCTCAGACCCCGCACAGGCGGGAGCTTCAAAAAACAA
This sequence comes from Warburgia ugandensis, assembly GCA_035236585.1. NCBI lineage: Eukaryota > Viridiplantae > Streptophyta > Magnoliopsida > Canellales > Canellaceae > Warburgia > Warburgia ugandensis. The sequence continues at coordinate 2,430,284 of CP141131.1, read as the reverse complement.
AAAGATCCTACAAATTGAAGTTCTTTGAAACCAATCATAAAAATCTTACTGAAAGTCCAATGAGCATTCCTTCTCCTCCTTTTCTTCTTCTTCTTCATGATTCAATGTTTTCCCCAATTTGCTTTTTACGGATTTGCTAAGTACACATCCTTACCATTAATGGTGTAAAAGAGCAGAGAAATTTTAGTTTTTAAGGTCACTAGTTGCCCAGTAAAACCAGTAACTAACATGTGTTAAGTTTTAAAGAGGAGCACAAGAGGTATGATAAGGGTGCATATGCTACTAACTTTCTTCCTTCGACAGCTTCCTTGAATATATGCGTGCATGTACGTGCAATGGCAACAAAAAAAAGAAAAAATACTTAGAATCATGACTATAATTTGTACCCATCTCTCTCTCTCTCTCTCTCTCTAGGAATACAAGTGGGCCCAAGCTTAGGCTAATTGAAACCATTAACAGTGGAGTTAATGATTCTAGAGATGACATGACATGAGTAATATCATTGTTAGTGGTGCCTGAGCTGAGATGGGATAAAGTAACATCTCCTCATCTTGTTGTTAGTAGTGCTTTAGATGAGATGAGAAATCATAAATCTCAGCTCAGCGCAATGTTGGTGGTTTGCATGGCCTTCCATCTCAAGTCATCTCAGTTCATCCGTCTCAACCCATTCATAGTGTAAAAGAGAGCTATTTCTTCTTGTCCCAAAATTCAGCCCTATCCTTGTATTTTACTTGAGATGGTGCCACAAAATCATGTCTTGTCAACCATCTCCGCCAAGTCATCTCAACAAATCTAAAGATTACAAACCATCTCCTCCAACTCACCTCAACCCAGCTTAAGGAATATTTCTAGTTGCCTCATTTCATCTCATGCCAAATTTAGGTCATCTTAACCAAACTCAAATCATCTCAAGACCAATGTTACCTCATGTCATCTTAAGTTAACTTATCTCATCGCACCAATGCACTTGCAATGCAGTGGGTAACAACGAGTCTCTCACCTAGGTGAACAAGGTTCGAGGCTATTTGCACGGTTACTTGTGTCTACTATTAAAAAAAGAGAGTAAGTTTATCTCATCTCATGCTCCACTAACACTTTATATAATATTTATCCACACAAAATGGGCAATGTCTTGTCCATTGTATCATTCTAAATCATAGATGGATTCGACCCTCCTCCGCCAAGAACCCTTTACCAATTCCATGCTTAAGGATACTTCACCAAATGTACATAAGATGAGCGTCCCCGAAATGCTGATGTTAAGATATAGATGAGTTGCAAGACAAGGAATTATACAATTAGAAATACAAATATTAGAGAAAACTTAGGAGTAGGTAACAAGATGAGAAAGATTAGCCTTAGATAGTTTGTACACATCCAACAGAGACCGTAGAAGGCACCGGTTCAAGAAGTGAGATGATCCAAGTCAACATTTCAAAAATGATAAGTAAAAGGCTCAAAAGAAGGTGGATAGAAGTGGTGAGAAAATATTTTAAAACTTTGAGACTAAGTGAAGCCATAATACTTAATAATAGAGTGGAATGGAGGAATAAAATTCATGTAGCCGACCCCTAATTGAGATAAGGTCTCTAATGATAATGATGATAATTATAGTATTTCATAAGCTTGGAATTGTTAGTTTAAGTCTTCTTCAACTTGTTTTGTACAACAATTCTATGACTCGACTTGGCAAAACTCGATCGAGTCTTGTAAGGAAAAGGAAGAAGTTTTAAACTTGTCTTGGAGTTTGGATAATTGATAGCATTCAACAAACTACCTAACACCTACTTAGCTCGCAAGTATATGTACATGAGGGGCTATTAAGTGATCCACACGGCTTACCTCTAGACTCTAGCCACATCTTAGATAAAGGATCAGAAAATCATCTTCATCGTATGATCCTACTGCTATTATTTTTGTAGTCGAGAGATGGACGCTTCAGAAAATTTGAAAACGATTATGGTGATATCTTAACAAACCGAACAATCGTGATCATTCCTATGCAGAGGATTTTGTATATCACCCATTTAGAATGTGATCCAAGGGACGAACGGTTAGGATCACTTACCATCTATGCCCAAGACTGCATGCATTATGTGTAAGAATGGATACAAGTTTTCTATGCCTCTCTCTATGATTACATATGACTCTGCAAGTTTAGGTAGGACTTCAAGTAGAGAAGGAGCCCCGTTGTCTAATGTTCCACACTAGACTGCTCTACCTCTAGTTAAAAATGGTTGTGGAAAGAGAATGAGACACAAACCCTATTGTGGGACCTCTAGGATTAGGGATTAATAACTGTTAGAAACTTCCTTGTAACTCTCTCTCTCTCTCTCTCTCTCTCTCTCTCTCTCTCTCTCTCTCTCTCTCTCTCTCTCTCTCTATATATATATATATATATATATTATTTCTTGGCTGAACCCTAATCTAAATAAGGTCTTGATGATGATGATGATAATGATATATGTGAAAATAATTATTATATTTCTAAAATAACAACATACATCAAGATATGAGTAGTAACACCTTTCCACAATATTTATATAGGATTTGAATGAGCTATAATTTCAGCAAGGAATTGTAAGTGTAAAGAACAAGTGACATTTGATTGGTTGAGAACAAATTTCTAATTGCCATTTCTTCTCACTTTTTTGTTTTCTATTTTTTTCCTAGCGAATGAGATGTCACTTGCTCTCTCTCTCTCTCTCTCTCTATATATATATATATATATATATATATATATGAGTGTGTGTGTCTGTGTGTGTCTGTGTGTGTGTGTGTGTGTATGTATATGCAAGATTTGTGATTTTGCTATTACTATAGGATTACACTAACAGTCAACATTGAACATATACCTTTCACGTTGCTTATGGATGAGTTAACAAAACATCTTCACAAGGAGATTTCATAATGCATGTTATTTGCAGATGATATAGTTTTAATTGAAGAGACAAGGGAGGACGTAAACGCAAAAGCTAGAGTTGTGAAGAGAAGCATTGGAATCTAAATGATTTAAAATTAGTTAAACTAATGTAGCGATATAAATGCAATTTTAGCAAGGAGAGGAGTTGAAGTGGAGTACTAGTAAAGATTGATTACTAAGAAGTCCCCCTAAAAGTCCACTTTTGGTACTTAGGATAAATGATTCATGAGATTGGAGAGAATGAAAGAGAGGTTACCCAGAGAATCCAAGTCAACGTTTCAAAAAGGACAAGGAAAAGGCCTAAAAGAATGTGGATAGAAGTGATGAGAAATTTTTTTAAAACTTTGAGACTAAGTGAAGCCATAACATTTAATAATAGAGTGGAATGGAGGAATAAAATTCATGTCGCCAACTCCTAATCGGGATAAGGTCTCTAATGATGATTGTTGATGTGTCTAATCACAAGTGCACGGGCTATTATAGTATATCTAATGCAAGTACGGGTCGATCTCACAGGAACTCGCTTTAAAAAGTGGGGGTTTAAATAAAATTTAATTGATAAAAATTTTAAAAATTATTGGAATTAGAGTCAAAGTTCAAATCTACTCTACTTTTAAATATTACAAAATTTCTAGTTCAAATGGAAATAAAATAAACCAAATAACATTAGAAAAAACTACTTCCTTAGCTTTCATCATCTCCTTGTTGTGCATCTGATTGAAGATCTATTGACTTGATTGAGCATATTCCCAAAATTTTAGCATATCTGGGCATCAGAGTGATTTTGGGTTTGGATGGCTTAGATCTGATTTCTAAAGTTCAGATTGAAGATCAGGAATAGTGGATAATCTAGGAAATGTCCTAAGAATAAGACATAAAAAGGGATATGAAATCTGATGTGAAAAAGATCAAGAATTGAAGAATTCTTGTTTATTCAAGCTAGACCGTTAATCTGGTTAAGCTTGAATACAACAGGTCTAGATAACTTTGTTCCTGGATTACTATAAGAATAAAGCAAAACTCAGATAACAGAACCTGGATAACAAAAAACAGGATTAGAGAAAAAGATAGAATAGGGAAAAGATGAAATCATGATTTAAATGGAATTCCACTTTTTGTACTAGGGAAAATCTAGATTTTTTTCTAGATTTCTGGTTTTAAAAGAAAAAATCAGAGAAATCCTGATAGAGAAGATGAAGGAAGGAAGATGGGGAAGAAGGAGAAGAAGGGGGAGGAAAGGAAAACCAGAGGAAACTCGTGTCTGGATCAAGCAATGAAGTAAGGAGAGGTGGAGCCGATTGGTGCGTGGCAGATGACGGCAATGATCATCACTCTGAGTAGTGCTGTGATGATGGTGCGGTGAAGTTCTGGGCAGTGGAGCGCTGAAGGAGTGGTCGCCGGTGACCCAAGAGAGAGGGAGAGGAGGCGGTGATGAGGGAGCACAGAATGAGAGGAGAGTAGAAGGGTGCGACTAGCAGAGGGGCTGGCCACATTAGCAAACAGAGAGAGAGAGAGAGAGAGAGAGAGAGAGAGAGAGAGAGAGAGAGAGAGAGAGAGAGAGAGAGAGAGAGAGAGAGAGAGAGAGAGAGAGAGAGAGAGAGAGAGAGAGAGAGAGAAGGTGGGTGACTAGTCTCCTCCTATGGTTCATCTTAAGGGGGATGGGTTAGAAGAAGAGATAGAGAGAAAGTTTGTGATGGTGTGGAGAAGGATGGAGGTGAAGCAAGAAGTAGAGGGTGCGTGAGAAAATAAAGAGAAGCGTGAGTGAGAAGGAGAAGCAAAGAGGAGGGAGAGGAGAAGGAGAATGAGAAACAGAAAGAGATGGGAAGGGAAGGGAAGAGAAGAGAAGAGAAGAGAAGAGAAGGGGGTCTGCCTTATACGGCCCAGCCAAGGGAGAGAAGAGGAGATAATGGAGAGAGATAAGGAAGGAGGGAGAGACGATAAAGAGGGGGTGACAGGTTTTTCTCCTTCCAGCCCAGCCTAAGAGGAGGTTAGAGACGTGAAGTTGGCTGCCTACTTTTATGATATTTCTCCACCTTCTAATATTGCCTTCACTTCTATTATTATTATTATTATTATTATTATTATTATTATTATTATTATTATTATTATTATTACCACTTTCCTTCAAATAGCTTTCCATTCCCAACTTGATCTCTTATTTGAAAAATAATATCAATAATTTCCTCTCTTCTAATTAGAACTCTTTTCTTTTAGGAAATCATTCTCTCTTACCTTAATGATTTTCAAGATGATCTACATTGTTGAATTTGATCCGATCTAATTGAATGCTAAATTAGGGGTATTTTAACTAAAATTGAACACTTAACATACTCTCCAACCAGCATTTTGCTAATCCCAAGCAAAACATATGGAAAAACTGATTTTCAAAATTTTATTTTTCAGATCAATTCCACTTTTTTCTCAGAGAATTATCTTCAATAAATTACCAACTTTAGCATACTAAAAAAAAAAGAATGAAGAATTCAAAACCCTGCCCATATGCTAAAGTAATTCCACTTAAGTTCAAATCTCAGAGTGAGTGTGTGTGTGTGTATAGTCTACATATAGTATAATCTTTCTCTCTAAGTAGACTTCTAACTTTTGAACTTCATCTGAAATATGTTTTAACCTCAATCCTCACTAATAGACGTATGCTTAGAAATAAAATCTCTCAAATAGATGGTTTTAATCATATCTTTCTTTTAAATATAGCAGAAGAGTTAATAAAAACAAAGTTATCTCACATATACTCATGAAAAACGGGAGTTACTAAGAAATTTAATTGTTGATCCCTTTAGAATGGATGTCATTACCTTTGAATATTTAGAAATACCACTCTTTTAGATCCTATCCATTCATTTCCTCATCAATATTATATTTCTCCTAGAATCAATAGGTCTTTAATTAGGAGGAAACATAGGTTTAGGACATGGTACCAAAGAAAAGGTATAAGGGTATTCAAAGTTTCTTCAAAAAATAAATAGAGATCTTTTTCATTGCAACTAAAAGGTATTTCTTCATCCATCTCTAACTTATTTTTCAAGAAAAATGAATAATGGATAATTTATACTGGGTTAATATGGTTGAAGGATAAATTGGGTGACAAAAGAGAAGGCTTTTTATAAAATGCTCAAATTAGCTAACTAGTGGTAAAAATACTTCTGAGTAAACTTTATGTCTTTAGGTTAACAACAAGGATGGCTTAAATCATTTTTTAGGTTTCCTATAATCTATCAGATTCAATGAACTTCTAGAATTTTAAAGGCAATATTCTAATTATTTAGGTAATTAGCCAAATTTTAGAGTTGATGGGATCAATTTTCTTAAAGTACGTGGGAAAAATTAGAAATATTTATAACCTCTCAAAAAGAATAATGGCTCTAAAACTCACTTGGGTTATAGGTCTCCATTGAATTTCTTCAAAATTTCTAAGTTATAGCTACTTTTCAATCTAGACTAGCTATATGCAATTACGTATACATATGTGATCTGAGACTTTGCTTTTATAGAATACTTTAGAAAATGAGTAAAATAATGAATTAATCATGCTCTATTTCACTAATAAGCCAAATTTATATAGATTATACTTCAAAAATCCAAATCTTATCATAGTGTAGGAATTAACCTAAAAAAATTTCAAAAGTTTTCTCTCTATTTTTTTTTTGAAAATTCTAGGAAATCACCTAAAAAAATAAGAATTTGCTAGAATTCTACACCCCCAACCTGACAAAAACATTGTCCTCAATGTTTAAAAAATAGGATGATGATAATGCATTGAGAAATACAACAAAAAATTGGAAGATGTAGAAAAAAATCTAAAAAAGAAAAAGAAAAAACTAAGCTACATAATTTTTATAGATGAAAATTTTCAGAAGAAAAATATTACTGAGTTCGAAACTTCCCTAGGTCCCATATGAAATGAGATGGACGGGCCTCTGAAAAGGAATGATGAATAAATTTATCTTGCAATAAAAAAAAAATTATTTTATCATTGGGCAAGATAAATTTATCTTCAGGGTGCTTTTCATAACTAAAGACAATTGTCAAATCTCGATGCATCCTATTTGGAAATGGAGCAAGAATCTCATATTGCTCAGTGGGTGGGACATTTTTCTGATCAATAAATTTATCTCTTTTTCTGATAGGTTTCGATATTATCTCAGCCTTTTCAGGACCAGATTTTTCAATTATGTTATCACTATGAATAATGGTAGCTGCCTTTGTTTGTTCCATGTTTGTAATTGTAACGCCCGAGCAATTTACGCCATTTTTAACAAAAAAAATGGACATTTTATGGGAAATAAACTATGTAAAATGTTTCACTTTATTTAAAATAGTAAATAAATGAATTTATGAGGAAACTTGGTACCATTAGATTCTACTCGAAAAATGGAATCCAAAGCCTCAAAGAACGCCGAAAACGGAGTTCGTATGAAGAAGTTACGGTCGTTTAAAGAACAGGGGTATTTTTGTAAATTAAACAAAAAACGAAAAAGGCAGAAAACACAGGGGGCCGTTTTGATAACGGCACCCCATCGTCTTCTTCCTCTAGATTTCTCAAGAAACCCTGGTTTCCAGAGAAACCCTGGTTTCCAGAGAAATCTACCACTGCCAATGGTAGCACTGCCAATGGCAAAAGCCTTATCTCCCCCTCTCCAGAACAAGAGTTTTTCGGCCATTTTGAGAATGGGGTTTCCGGCAAAATCGGAAACCCATCTCTCTGCTTGTTTCTGACAATGACCAGGCCCTAGTCGGGCTAGCCATTCTCCCCATTCCCCTCTCTTCTCTTGTTCCGACCTTGCACGATTTTACCTTCTTTGAGTTTCTGGCGATAGAGGATTTTCAGAACCAGGAACGGGCTCTACCACTAGCGATAGGCATCCCCAGGCTACAGGTAAGCCCCTCCTTACCTTGTCTCTCCGTTTCACTTCCTCCAGGCCAAGATCCATGCTGGATCTAGCCTTTTCCTAGCCATTTTCTAGTTGGGTTTCCTCGCCGAAAAACGCTCCAAGCGGTTCCAACCGCCCCTGCACGAACAAGGCGTCCCAAGGACGCCATGCTCCACGTACACATGGGACTGGGTCCCTGGGATGGGTTTCGGGCGTACAACAGTGCTTACACTGTCCCAGGTGCGGCCTTCGAGTGTGCGCGCGACATGGGGCACGGGTCCTGGCTTGGCTAGGATGCATGGGGTGCCCTGGGAGCTAAGACGCACCATGCTACACCAAAGGTGCGTCTGTGCGATGCCATCCAGGATGCGCGTCATAGCATGTCGCTTGAGCATGCATGTGCGCGTACAAAATGAGGTCCCTGGCACGGCCTTTAGGCTCGCACGCACCTGAGGCAGTCGCAGTTCAACCAGGATGCACGGGTGTCCTAGGACCTGGGATACGCGGACCTAATGAGACTTTAAAGTTAAATCAAAGAACAATTTATAGAGTTTAACTATTAAATAGTATATCCAAATAGTAGATCCATATCTAGCCTGACAATGAATTAGGCAAGGACCATGGACCCTAAAAAGTAGGTCTAGCGATCTAATGTCTAAATAGAATGAAACTAATAAGGACTCCTTGTATCCATTCATACCCAGGAGTTTATAAATGAGACCCTGGGACAGGTTGAAGTGATAAAGGACGCAACACTAGGAGACTTTGAGGTAGGTGCTCTATCGCTACTAGACTTTTTAAAAGAGCCATGATTGTTTGAAAATGCATGTTTTAAGTATAAGTATATGACTTGTTTAGCATGACTTAATTCAGCATACATATGATAAATGCATTATGCATAGACATGCTTTGCAAATAATTGCATGATTTGTAGTTGTTGAGTTTTGAAAGATTGCATGTCCTTGAGGGTTACCAAAAGACGATGGAGTGCCCAAAAGACACTGGGTAGGCAGTTGTGAGGGATCCAAAGAGGACAGGTTTTGAAAAGAGATATTTTTGCTTGTTTGATCGTATATGATTTGGGCTAGTAGGCTCGTGGGAGCTATGCTGAGAGGTTGGGGTGGTCTCTCAGCCTCTACCACTAATAGGTGGAATGGGTACCACGCCCAAAAAGGGCATGTCCCTACGTTGACTGCATGTGGTACAGGGGGCTACCACTGGTGTCACGGCAATGGGTGGATGTGTCATATGCCCCGTGGAGGCTATGACACTGTGTCCTTAGGTACTCGGGGACCACACAGCGGTGAGGTCGTGGGCATAGTTTGGGCCCTATGGTTTCGTGGATTTACTTGCATTGCATATGGCATGACATGAGGTTGGTTGACCATACCATACCAGATATCCATGAGTTGGATTCAGTTGAGCATTTTATGCATATCATTATGTTTATGATATATAATACTTTCGACTTGGATTATGCTATTTCTTTAAGTCGTCAGTATTCCGATTTGAAAGTAATTTTTAATATCGATATTGAACATGATTGATTGAACATGCACATGTTTTAAAGAGCATGTGATTTTAAACATAGCATGCATTGTAAAACTAGTAGTGATAGACTCCTACTGAGTATAGTATATACTCACCCTATCCTTAACATTTTTCAGGATAGCTCCATTCACGAGTAGAAGACGCCTGTGTTAGTGCTACGAGCAAGTAGATCAAAAGGAGACAATCATACATGTAAGTAAACACTCTACCCTTTAGACATGTATTTGTATTTATTTACAGTTGGGCTGTGTCTTTGTATTTGGATAGACACAGGGAAAAACATTTATGATTTCTGAAGTTTTTCAAAAACTACTTTGGTTGTTGTGAAAGCAAATGACACTCGAGGTTTTCAAAATGAGTTTAAAATAAAAGATTTTCCGCTGCATTGCATGGTTTTTATAAAATGGTTTTCAAATAAGGATGCATCCCGCCTTAGGAATTAGATATTGCATTTAAAAATGCATGGGAAAACTTAGGTCGTCACAGTAATTAAAGAATTAATCTCACCTACGACATCCATATCGTCAAAGTTTTCATTTGGTGGAATAGGACATTGCCCTTGGTCAATGGTTTGCAACATTTGAGACATCATGTCCTTCAATTCAATCATGGATTATGTATTCTCTTTTAACTAGGCTTTAATTTGAGCAATTTTTGTCTCTTGGTATTGCATGACTTGATGGAAATTATCCTCCACTTTCCTCTTATGTGGGGGAAGGTAAGGTCCAGGAGCAAGTGGTGCTTGTTTTTTGTGATAAGGTTGGTGTTGGGCCTTCTGTGAGACATTATCATTATTTTTTATAGTAGAATGATTACTCCAATTAGAATTATGTCTCTAAAGATGGAAAAGAAGTTTGTTTATAAGAGAGTGTCTGTTCATGGATCGAATCCTGAAGTGCAGGAGCGATGGGACATTCCTTAGTAAGGTGTGTATTACTTTCACAAATATTACACATCTATTCAACTTTCTTAGAGGGACATTTTTTTATTTCCATGGCCTCAACTGTTCTATCTAGGGATGCTATTTTCATATCATCTTTTTCAATTGTAGCATATATTTGTCCCCTAGTGGATGTGGTGGTGGACCTACGCTTGTTTGGGTAAACTACTTTTTCTGAATCAGCCCAAGCTTGTGCAGTCTCTGTCAACCATTCCAAATACTCTTGCGCCTCTTTAGGTTGTTTATTTAAGAAATTACCATTGCACATCATTTCAACAAACTAGCTCATATAAGATTTAAGTCCTTCATAAAAGAAGCTAATGATACGCCAAAGTTTGTATCCATAACGTGGACAAGTTAACAACAATTTCTTAAATCTTTCTCAGCATTGATAGAAAGTTTCATTATTCATCTAGGTAAAATTCCTTATATTTCGGCGGAGAGCATTTGTCTTATGTATCGGAAAGAATTTATTCAAGAACTTCTTAGTCATTTCTTCCCATATTCGTATAGAACCTGTTGACAATGAATGAAACCACATCTTAGATTTTTCTTTTAAAGAAAAAGAAAATAGTTTGAGTCTTACTATGTTTAATTCAAAGTTTTATGTATGTTGAGTCATGCAAACTTCATCGAATTCTTTTAAATGCATGTAAGGACTCTCACTATCCAACCCATAGAATTTGGAAAGTAATTGAATTACTCCCACCTTTAATTTAATCACACTAGCATTTGGAGGTAAAATTATACATGAAAGTGTGCTGGTATAATTAGGTTGTAAATAGTCTCTTAATATCTTCCCACGAGGATTTTGGTTATGCCAATTATCCTCATGTGGTCTAAGTTAGTCCTTTCTCCTATTTCCATGTGGTTGAGAATGATTCCTCCATTAATGTATATTATCATTAAATAGAGGTGGAGGTTCATCATCATCATCAAAGAGAGGATTGCTCGTACATGAGGAAACATCATCATTATCCAAGATGAAATGTGGTTCATCATCATTAAAGAGTGGATTGTTTCTCCATGGAGAAATATCTTCTCTGTTAATACTGGGGTGTAAATTACCCTTTTGATCAGTGTTTAAATTATTCATTAGGTGCAACTGATCAGTGTTTGTTTTGAAGAGGACTATCCTAAATGATGCAACCTAAATGCCTATAATGATGCACAATCAAGCAATCCCTTAAGGCTAATAAGCACATATATATTGATTTCTTGATTTTCTATGGGGATGATGCTTTTAACTAATCTAAACGCTCATCCTCTCTTTTAGAGTTGATTACTGCTTACTATTTAGTTTTTCTTCTAGAGTAGTTAATATAATCTTCGTGTCAGGAGGCATTTAGACCTCAACAAACGTTAACGGAAGGTGTGGGAAGAGCACTTGGATTTTAAGACACCTACTATAACCACAATGATCAGAAGCCACTAGAGTGATAATAGATCACGTCCTATTAAGAGGGTCCTACGAGCATGTGATGACCCTATATGTCTTTTCTAATTGATTTTAAATTAATATGAATGGCAGGGCTGCGCTCTTGAAGTGATTATCCTAAGTGGGCCAAGGAGTGGTGATCAAATCCACCCTTGATCTTGTGGGGTCGAGTGCCCTTATAAATTAATTTTTACACTTCATGGCAATTCAATCAGCATATAAATCACCTTAAAGCGATAAACATGTCATAAGTGTGCAATTAAAAGCAATAATCTAATGCAAAACCCTAAAATACAACAATTATAATTAAAAAAATGCTTTCTATATGCAATTAAACTACCAACCAATGCAAAATTACTCTAAATACAAATCCTAATCTAGAAAATAAAAGAAGTAAGGAAACTTGCAGTAAGGTTTCTTATGAAGATCAAGTGTAGACCACATTATCCCATACTTGTCATGTATTATTACAACCTTTTAAAAATTAAAATTACAAATTACCAATTACAAGGCGTCACACTACAAGATTCACTCAAAACAAAAAAAAAAAGAAAAAATCCTAATCTAGGAAAGTAAGGAAAATCTATTTAATTGATGGTGCTCCACTTGCCAATTTTCTAAAAAAGAAAGATAGTAATCAGTACCAAATTCAGGAAATAAAGTGGTTATGCACTACAAAAATAAAAAAAATTGCACCTAAAAATGCCTAAAATACTAAAAAAAAATGCAATTTCTAAAATATTTATTTATTTTTCTTATTTATTTATTTATTTGGTTTTTAATTAAATTTTATAAAAACTCCTTTCTAGGTTCCCCTGCAACGGTGCCAAAAACTTGTTGATGTGTTTAACCGTAAGTGCACAAGCTATTATAGTATAGTTAATGCAAGTACGGGTTGATCCCACAGGAACTCGCTTTAAAAAGTGGGAGTTTAAATAAAAATTAATTGGTAAAAATTAAAAATAAATAACAAAAAATTTACTAAAATTATTGGAATTAGAATCAAAGTTCAGATCTACTCCACTTTTAAATATTACAGAATTTTCAGTTCAAACAGAAATAAAATAAACCAAATAACATTAAAAAAAACTACTTCCCTAGCTTTATGTTATCAAATTCTTCAAATTTGATCTTAAAAACTTTGATCAATCTTCATCAATCTCCTTGTTGTACCTTTGATTGAAGATTCATCAGGTGGATTGAACAAATTCCCAAAATTTTAGTAGATCTGGGCATTAGATTGATTTTGGGTTTGGATGGCTTAGATCTGATTTCTAAAGTTCAAATTGAAGATCAGGAATAGTGGATAACTAGGAAATGTCCTAAGAAAAAGACATAAAGAGGGATATGAAATATGATGTGAAAAAGATCAGGAATTGAAGAATTCCTGTTTAATCAAGCTAGACCGTTAATCTAGTTAAACTTGAATACAACAAGTTTGGATAACTTTGTTCCTGGATTACTATAAGAATAAAGCAAAACTCAGATAACAGAACCTGGATAACAGAAAACATGATTAGAGGAAAAGACAAAACAGGGAAAAGACGAAATCAGGATTTAAATGGAATTCCAATTTTTGTACTAAGGGTAAATCTGGAAATTTTTCATATTTCTGGTCTTAAACAAAAAAACCAAAGAAATCTCGACGGAGATGATGAAGCAGGGGAGATGGGGAAGAAGGAGAAGAAGGGGGAGGAAAGGAAAACCAGAGGAAACCGGTGTCTGGATCGAGCGGTGAAGCAAGGAGAGGTGGAGCCGACCGATGCGGGGTAGACAACGGCGATGATCATCGCTCTGGGCAGTGTGGTGAAGTTTTGGGCAGTGGAGCGCTAAAGGAGTGCTCGCCACTGACCCAAGAGAGAGAGAGAGAGAGAGAGAGAGAGAGAGAGAGAGAGAGAGAGAGAGAAGGTGGGTGATTGGTCTCCTCCTATGGTTCAGCCTAAGGGGGATGGGTTAGAAGAAGAGATAGAGAGAAAGTTTGTGATGGTGTGGTGATGGATGGAGGTGAAGCAGGAAGCAGAGGGTGCGTGAGAAAATAAAGAGAAGGGTGAGTGAGAAAGAGAAGCAAAGAGGAGGGAGAGGAGAAGGAGAAAGAGAGGGTCTGCCTTGTACAGCCCAACCAAGGGAGAGAAGAGGAGAGAATGGAGAGAGATAAGGAAGGAGGGAGAGAGGATAAAGAGGGGTGACGGGTTTTTCTCCATCCAGCCTAGCCTAATAGGAGGTTAGAGACTTGGAGTTGGCTGCCTCCTTTTATGAATTTTCTCCACCTTCTAATCTTCTCCTTTACTTCTTTCTTTTTTTCTTTTTCTTTTTTTCTCTTCCTACTTTCCTTCAAACAGCTTTCCATTCCCAACTTGATCTCTTATTTGAAAAATCTTATCAATAATTTCTTCTCTTCTAATTAGAACTCTTTTCTTTTAGGAAATCATCCTCTCTTGCCTTGATGATTTTCAAGATGATTTGCACCGTTGAATTCGATCTGATCCATCTAAACCTCTTTTGGTTAATTTACAAAAAATAAGACCAAATTAGAGTCATCTGAACCGTACATTAATTATCTAATAAGCTCTATTGATCATCTGACCATTAATTTTGACAAATTAATTATTGAATGGTCAATTAGAGCTAAATTCAAAATAAAGCTAAAAATTACAAATTTGATTAGTTAGATGATCTAATTGAATGCTAAATTAATGGTATTTTAACTAAAATTAAATACTTAACAATAATGATGATGACAACTATAGTGTTTCATAAGCTTGGAATTGTTGGTTTAAGTCTTCTTCAACTTGTTTTTGTACAACAATTGCATGACTTGACTGGGCAAAACTCGGTTTAGTCTTGTAAGGAAAAGGGCGAAGTTTAAAACTGTCTTGGAGTTTGGATAATTGATAGCATTCAACAAACTACCTAACAGCTACTTAGCTCGCAAGCATATGTACATAAGGGGCTATTAAGTGATCCACACAGTTTAACACTAGACTCTAGCCACATCTTAGATAAATAAGGATTAGAAAATCATCTTCATCGTATGATCCTAACTGCTATTATTTTGTAGTTGAGAGATGGACAACACAGAAAATTTGAAAATGGTTATGGTGATTTCTTAACAAATCGAATAGTCGTGATCATTCCTATGCAGAGGATTTTGTATATCACCCATTTAGAATGTGATCCAAGGGATGAACGGTTAGGATCACTTACCATCTATGCCGAAGACTGCATGCATTATGTGTAAGAATGGATACAAGTTTTCCGTGCCTCTCTCTATGATTACATATGACTCTGCAAGTTTAGGTAGGACTTCAAGTAGAGAAGGAGCCTCGTTATCTAATGTTCCACACCGGACTGCTCTACCTCTGGGTAAAAATGGTTGTGGAAAGAGAATGAGACACAAACCCTATTGTGGGACCTTTAGGATTAGGGATTAATAACTATTAGAAACTTCCTTGTAATTCTCTCTCTCTCTCTCTCTCTCTCTCTCTCTCTCTGCATCAGCCAAAACGAAAGGTCCAAAGCCCTACCCTAGAACCGTAAAACTGAAAATGATCCGATACGCCCATCTCTCCCGCCTGCAACCCATTTTCTCCTCCTCTCTCCAAACCCTCCTTCCTCCCCAAAATCCCCTATTCCTGCAAAAATCTCCCGTTAGTGGAACAGCTAAAGGCAAAGCGAAGCTCAAAGCTGGGCAGCCATTAAAACGCTCGAAAATCACCCGAAAATCCCAAAAGGCCCCGTCAGAAGGAGGTCCCCGCGGAAGACACGATTCGATCGATCGAATCAACAAACTAGTCGATTCCTGCTTAAATGCTCCAACCCCTGTTCGATACTTAACACCAAAGGAAAAATGGCGAGAAGCAGAGAGGGAGAAACTGGGGCTAATCAGCAAGGAAAGGCAAAGAGAAATCGATATGGCGAAAGCGGCGAGGAAGTTAGGAAAACAGGAAGATAATTTCATCATAGGAATGCCGGGAATGGATCTGATCTCGTTGGGCATTGTGGACGCTGATAAGATCCCAAAATATGAGCTAACAGTGGAGGATGGAAGGAGATTGGCGAAAGAGTACAGCAGAATTTTGATGAGAAAGAATCGGGCGAGGCAAGCCGCCGAGTCGACGTTGCTGAGGTTGAAGAAGGAGGCGATTGAAGCGTTGCCAGAGCATTTGAAAGCAGCGGCATTGGTGCCGGATCTGACCCCGTTTCCGGCGAATCGGTTTATGGCGACGCTAACGCCCCCGATTGAGGGGTATATTGAGAAGATTAAGGAGGCAGCGAAGAAGAACATTGGCAAGGAGAAGCTCAGGTGACAAACTAGTGTGTTTTCTACGTTTGAATTGGGTGTTGGGTTTCCAATCAATGGCTGGTGGATTTTATCGGTTCTGAATCTTCATCTAGGAAAGAAAGCTGTATGCTTTGAAACGTGGGTAGCAGTTGAACTTCCCTTAACTGTTTCTTAAGCTTTGTGATTCTTCCCTGTTAATTTTGGGAATAATTTCAGAAAGAGATGGAGAATATCAAACTTCACTCAGATTAAGATCATAATCTTCCTTAGTTTTTCTTTGCGATGATGTGGATTGTTTGTAATTTGACGTGGAGAATGCACTTGCAGAAGTGTGCTTTCTAGTCTTGCAATGTAGTTTCTATTAGACTACTCCTAATAAAATGCAGGTCTGTAGACACAATTGAATTTCCATTTACTGTTTCTGAAACTCTATCGTGTGCCCATCGTCTCCTTCTTGGAATACTTTTTCCTAAGAAGATGGATTTGCCTAATTTTCCTCTCTATGGTTTTAGATGGTCTGTGATTTTGTAGAAACATCTTCCTGCATTGGTATTGCGTCAAGTAGCCACCCGGTAAGGGTTAAGCTGAAGAGGATTTTGTTATTTCTTTTCTTCTTGCAAATGAATATGCATTTGTATTAGTTTGTAAGGAAGAAATGAAATCTTCTTCAGCTTTTTAAAACTATGGCAACCTCAACATAACATGAATCGAAAACTGACTTTCCCTCAAGCTAGGGCATTCCCCATAAGCGACGCACTGCATCGGATCTCGAGTGCGGTGAAAAATAGGTAAGGGTTGCTAGGGCGTTCTCCTAGAAGCGACGCGCTACATCAAATCCCGGGTGTAGTGAAAAGTGGGTAAGGGTTGCTAGAGCGTCCCCTCGGAAGCGACGCTTTGCATCAGAACCCAGGTGCAGTGAAAAGTGGACATAGGTTTATACCATGGAGGTCGAGAAAGGTGATAGTAAATAGGGTATCTCCAGAAAATAAGAGTCACATCGCTATATGGAATATAGGGACATTGACTGGTAAGAGTTTGGAGTTAGTAGACGCGATGAAACGTAGGAGAGTCAACATCACTTGTATCTAAGAAATCAAGTAGAAATGGGCTAAAGCTAGATAAATATATGGGTATAAATTATGGTATATAGAAAATGAAAATAACAAAAATGGTGTATGAATAATAGTGGATAAGGAATTAAAGGATAAAGTTGTGGGCATTAAAAAAATCAGTGATAGAATTATAAAATAAAAATTATTCTAGGAGAGCAGATTATAAATGTTATAAGTATATACGCTCCACAAGTAGGGTTACAATATATAATCAAAAGATAGTTTTAGAAAGATATAGAGGGAGTCATGTAAGAAATTCCCAACACTAGAGGGGATATTTATAGGAGCAGACTTAAATGACCATGTATGAAAAGATAAGAAAGGATATGATAGAATACACGGAGGGTATGGTATAGGTGAACGAAATGAAATGGGAGAGAATATCCTCGATTTTGCTTTGTTATATAACTATCAATTGCTAATACACTCTTTAAGAAAATGGATGAACACTTAATAACCTTTAAAAGTGGACTTAATAAAAGCCAAATAGACTTTTTTCTACTTAGAAACAATGAACAATCTATATGTAAGGATTGTAAGGTGATACTTGGTGAGAGTTTAACCTCACAACATATATAGGTTAATGGTTATGGATATCCATATTAAAAGATGGAATAAAAGAACTGAACTTAATATACATTCTAAAACTAAGTGGTGGAACTTAAAGGGAGAGAAAATAACCTCATTCAAAAATAAGTTAATGGTAGAAAGAAATTGGAACTATGAAACAGAAGTAAATACCATGTGGACTAATAAGAAAGTGGCAGAAGATGTCTTAGGAGTATCTAAAGGTAAAAAGGCTATTAGCAAAGAAAACATGGTGGTGGAGTGAAACAATGTAAAAAGTTATTAAAGAAAAACGGATGCGTTTTAAAGCATGACAGAAGATTAGAAATAATGAAAACTATGACCAATATAAGAAAGCTAAAAACGCTGTTAAGAGAATAGTAAGTGAGGCTAAACTTAAAGCATATGATGAGTTCTATAATAAATTAGGAACAAGAGAAGGTGAGAACTATGTGTTTAAACTTGCAAAAGTAAGAAAACAGAAGGGTAAGGACTTAGATCATGTTAGGTGTATTAGAAGTGATGATCAAAGGGCATTAGTCAAAGAATATGAGATCAAACAAAGATGGGAAACATACTTTCAAAAATTATTAAATAACAATGGCTTTGAGAATATAGGGATTGAAAATACTATAAATCTAAATAACATTGGATATTATAGATATGAACGTAGGATTAGAATACCTGAAGTAAAAGAGGCTTTGAAAAAGATGAAATCAAGAAAGGCCATGGGGCCTGATGGTGTACTAATAGAGATTTGGAAGCATATGGGAGATATTGGGGTAATTTGGTTGACTAAGTTATTTAACAAGATTATAAAATCAAAGCAAATGTCTGATGAGTGGAAGAAAAGCTCTATTGTACTAATCTATAAGAATAAAAGAGACATTCAGAGCTGCACTAATTATTGAGGAATCAAACTTATGAGCCACACCATGAAACTTTTTGAAAGAGTGATTGAGAAGAGGTTACGATATGAAACAAGCGTATCAGAGAATCAGTTTGGTTTCATGCCTGGGAGGTCGACTATGGAAGCTAGTTTTTTACTAAGATAATTGGTAGAGAAATATAGAGAGAGGAGGAAAGACCTACATATGGTCTTTATCGACTTAGAAAAAGCTTATGATAGAGTCCATAGAGAGTTAATATGGAGGGTGTTGGGTGGTAAAAGGGTTTCTCATAGGTATATAGACATAATTAAAGATATGTATGAGGGAGCGATAACAAATGTTAAGACCACTAGTAGCGTGACTGGCAATTTTCCTATCACTGAAGATTGCACCAAGGACCGGCATTGAGTCCATACCTCTTCACATTAGTTATGGATGAGTTAACAAAACATTTGCACAAGGAGATTTCCTGGTGCATGCTATTTGCAGATAATATAGTCATACTTGATGAGATATGGGAGGGTGTAAACATAAAGCTAAAGTTATGAAGAGAAGCATTAGAATCTGAAGGATTTAAAATTAACTGAACTAAGACAGAATATATGAAATGTAATTTTAGTAAGGAGAGTAGGAGTGGAACACCAGTCAATATTGATAACTAAGAAGTCCTCGTGAAAGACCACTTTCGGTACTTAAGATCATTGATCCATGAGAGTGGAGAGATTGAGAGGGAGGTTACCCAGAGAATCTAAGCAGGTCGGAACAAATGGATATGTACATCTGGAGTGTTATGTGATCGGTGGGTCCCACTCAAACTAAAAGGAAAATTCTATAGAATGCCTATAAGGCCAGCTATGCTATATGGATTAGAGTGTTGGGTAGTTAAGGAATATTATACTCATAGGATGAGCATCGTAGAAATGAGGATGTTGAGATGGATGAGTGATAAGATAAGGAAGGATAGAATTAGAAATAAAAAAATTAGAGAAAATTTAGGAGTAGCACCAATAGGTAACAAGATGAGGGAGATTAAACTTAGATGGTCTGGACATGTCCAAAGGAGACCAACAACAGCACCAGTTAGAAGGAGTTATGCAATACAAGTAGAAGGTTCTAAAAGGGCAAGGGGAAGGCCGAAAAGAACGTGGGTAGAAGTGGTGAGGAAAGATTTAAAAACTTTGAGACTAAATGAAGACATGATATTTAATAGAGTGGAATGGAGGAATAAGATTCATGTGGCCAACCTAATTGGGATAAGGTCTTGATGATGATGATGATGATGATCTTCCTGCATTGGTAGAAAGAGAAGCGTATGTGGTTATCTTGTATGTTGCCTGAATTATGGCGATTACATATTGGGGAACAGGGGATGGGTTTAGTTGTTGGAATAGATTCCATTAAAACAGGTTTGTAGACACTGCATATATAGCTTTCTGATATGTTCTGGCCTTGTGCAGGGGTGCCAAGAGATTGAGCTAACCTTAGTAAGCTTCTACTTTACATTAGTCCATGGTTGCATGATTTTGCACTTGGCTAGTTTGCAATGTTGCAGTTTGTAAGCATGTCAGGTTATTTTCTACTTCTGCCGAGGCTTGTTGCATCCTCCATTCTGTGCCTGGGTAAGTGAAGTTGAACTTAGAGAGACTACGGGTTACCTGCATAGACTGTTTTCTCCTCCACAACCTGTAAATGTGGCTCATATCTACATTCAAACTTCCATCCTTGTTGGCTTGTTACTCAGGTCTTAGTTCATTGAGATTATTGACTAGGGGGGTCAGTCTAAATGAAAACGGTAGTACACCTGATTATCTCAAAGCCTAGATGGATAACAAAACCCCATTGGCTTCTATTAGTTTCAAAAGTAACAATGTAAAAGCCTTGTCTTTCAGAGTCATATGAAAAAGATAGTTGACTCATATATTTCATTTTACTACATTCTTCGTTAATGCCTAGAGCCTACATAGTCTTTGCCAACGTTCATTACTAGAAATTTGGGATCCCGTGGAGAACATGTGAAGAAGCCTATAGTCTTTTTCTCTATGCATGATGAATTCTTTTTGTGAAGGGGAGCCTTGGTGTAATGATAAAAGTTGTCATCATGTGACCTTGAGGTCACACGTTCAAAGCGTGAAAACAGCCTCTTTCAAAAAATACAAGGCAAGGCTGTGTATTATAAGTCCTTGTGGTCCGCCCCTTCCCCAGATCCCGCACAGGCAGGAGCTTCGGTCACCGGGGCTGCCAAAAAAAAATGATGAATTCTTTTGGTGGATCTAAGCCATTTATCATATTTGTCAATGTAAAGATAAGTAACCTAGTAAACTACCTGTTTTGGGTCTTGAAAAAATATAATAAAGATATTCCAAACATGATAAATGACTTAAATCTAGAAGAAAAAAAGCTTTACCATGCTTGATAAAAGTTCATGGATTTCTTCTCATGCTCTTGAGTATGCACTCTTACTAGGACTCTTAATAAACTAGAATCCCCAAAACTCATTAAAAGAAAATCAAATAGTCATTTAACTCAAGAAGAAAAATGAAAAATTAAGACGAATGCTGAGCAGACATGCGCTTACGTGATGGGGAACCTTTGTATGATCGTACCCATTTAGAGTTCATAGTGTGTGGATTGGATGATTCTAACATCTAAAAAAAATTGCACTAAAAGTCTCGGTAGGAATTCGCACTCAAAAAGTATGGAAGGAGTCAACACCACTTGTTTGCTACCATAAATTTCAAGCTTTTATTCGTGTGGATTCCTTCCTATTGAAATATGAATTTTCCCCTAATACCAGCCATATTTCAAGGGAAGGGGCTTGCTAGGGAGGTTTCCATTAGACGAGAGTTTTAGTACCTTCTTATATTGAAGGGTTGGGAGTCTGAGGAATGAGTTGGATCACTTAAAAATTTGAGAGGTAAGGCCCAACAGGTGGTGTAGACTACTTTCACAATTTCAAGTGTAGATTGTAAAGATTCTTGCACCAAAGTCTTTTAGTCCAAGGGCATCACTCTCTAACGTGGGCGACTTCGGTTTAAGGCTGTGCATGGGTGTGCATGTGTCTAACATTACTCTTAATCACAACAAAAAAAAAAAAAAACCCATTAAATTTAGAAAAAAAACTATTGTAGGATTCAAAAGTTGTGTGATTAGATGAACGTCTAATCATCCAAAGATGGGCCCCATTATTCAAAAGTGGTTTGCTGTCAATGGATGTGTCTATAAGTTATCATTCCTCAAAATCTAAAGGGAATTCTTCCATCTGAATGCCTCTGTGCTGCCTTGGGATCAAATGACATAATATATGACTTTAGATGACTTAAGCTGAATTGAGATTATCTAAATTTGGCATGAGATGAGGTGAGATGAATGAAAATATCTCTTAAGCTAATGAGTTGGAGGAGATAGGTTGAGATTGAGATTTCTCATCTCATCACCAGCAAATTACAAGATAGGATTAAATTTTGGGACGAGAAGAAGCCTCTCTTTTGCACTAGAAACAGTACCATATTATAATGAAGCTTGAGCTAGGTTGAGATTGAGATTTCTCATCTCATCTCATCTTCAGCGCTGAGTTAGAATGAGATGATTTCCATCTCAAGTCATATCAAGCACTACTAATAGTGTGATGAGAAGATCACTTACATCTAAACCCAGTACAAGCACGATTGATGTCAATATGACCCTTCTCATCTCATCTCAAACCAGCTCACTCCATTACAAGTACCCCTAAACTCCACGTAAGATCACTTGCCCAATCTTAGGTTCCACTACATCTATTATAATGTTTAATGTTCAACAGTCCGGATGACCTATCACGCATCAAACTGTACGCTCCATCTTAATCTTATGCTTATATTTCTCAATCAACGGTCCAGATTACCTAGCACGTACAGAGTATGCTTGGCTGTTTTTATTCAACCACGTGAGACCGGCTGGATCGTATAATTTCTCGAGAGGGAGAGAGAAGAGAATACACAGAGACGCATCAGAACCGCCTCCATCGTAGCGTAGCACATATACGAAACTTCTGTATATCTCCCGGCATCTAGAGAGAGAGGAAGAGAGAGAAAGCCGTTGGTGGGCAGAGATGCAATTAAAGGAAGAAGAGAGGCAGAGAATACGAAGAAATCAATTCTCCTTATCTTTCATTTCCAAAATCTAAAAATCTTACCTCAAAAATCCTCTGAAACCAATAAATCTCTCTAAACCCTAGCAATTCGACTTCGATTTCTTCTCAAGTTATCGAAATGGAGGTCCATTTTTTGCCCTAATCTTCTGGCTGGTTTCCGTTTGGCTGCGTGCATTTCGTTTCGCGGTTTCTTGGCAAGAATTGCTTCTGGAATGTACGTTGTGTCGAAATCTCTGTTTTTGTTGTTATTTTGTTCCTATTTGCTTCTTGAATTAGACTAGAAACAGTAATTTTATGAATTTCAGGGAATTATGCATTTTCAGGTGGAACATTTCGGATTTGTTCCTGTTCTAGGTTTTTGATATGCTAGGGTTTTGGAATTTCGTGCAGTTTGAACTTATTTTAGATCTATGGTGTAGCTCTTTCATTTGTGGATTGGAATTGCTCTTGTAGTGGTGCATAATCTTCAGTTTGGGCTTTGGATTAGTTGAAAATGCTGCTGCGTTTTCATATCAGTTTTCTTATTCTCTGAAGAGCTGAATTGAAATTTTTGTGGATTGGTATCCGTTGAATTTGAGCTCTAATGTTGTGATTGTAGTCTTCTTCAGTTATTCAGAACTTGTGTCCACTGTAACTCTCTTTTTTTAAATGAGAAGTTTACTGTAGAATCTGCCTCATGGTATGTGCTGTTAATAATATCAATTACTTGAATTAGTGGAGTTTATGTACTGCAGAATGGCTTGAGAGACTAGTTGGAGGTGCTCTTGAATCATGGGCAGCAGTGAGATGGATACATCTGCTAAGGGATCAAAGACGTCATCTGCGCAGGTTTTTTGTACCGTTCATGGTTTTCTTTTCCATTTATTCAGGTGCTTTTTCGTGGTTTTATCAATTTGTTTGTGCGGTTTGATTCAGGAGCAGGCCCCTGCCACTAGCATTGCTGCCACTGCCTATCCAGACTGGGCTGGATTTCAGGTGCTTATAGTAGAACCTCTTTTGTATTCTATTATTTTGGAGGATTACTTTGGGTATATTTCTCTAGCTATGTAGTGTTTTTTCTTTGTAGTAGTATGTGTCTCCAACTACATATTGTCTTTTTCTTTGTGACAGGCATATTCTCCGATCCCTCATCCACCACATGGTTTCTTTCATTCTTCTGTGGCATCAAGTCCCCCAACTCATCCTTACATGTGGGGACCACAGGTATTCTATCTTCATCTTAGGTATTTTTCTGGTTTTTATTCCTGTTAACAGTTTTAGTTAGGTCTAGACATCAGCAATAGTAGCATCCCTGATTCATAAGGTAGTGAGCTTCGTTTCACTAACCCATTGGTTTGATACTTTTACCGAATCATTGAGGATTGCATTGAATTGAAAGCAGTCTTGTGGAAAATATCATTGCAATGGCCAACCCAGTTTTCAGCTTTTTTTCATCAACTTGCTGCTTGTCCCATTGTGGTATGATTAGCTATGCACCTTGGACATTTCTCACGGAAAGTTGCAGAAGTGAGGTAAAGGTTGGAACATTAAAAGTTGAAACTAAGTTATGTTTGGACCAAAATTAGTGTGTGAATACAAGATCATGAGAATCACCCTGAGGGAGAAGTGCCACAAAGTTCTTGATTAGTATCTGGCTGACCATACAAGTTCTAATTAGCACAAGTTTGTGGCTTCATACTTTTGTTGGAAGGTGTCAATGGAAGAATAGGTTTTAGTTTAGAGCTTCCTTTGATACAAATGTAATATATTTTGATGAAAGAAACCAAAGAAGGCGGCTAAATATCAAGGAAAAATGGAAACGAAGAGGTGATTTAGAAATGCTGTTTCAAACCTTGGCCTATTGTTGTACTACTTCATGGGCCCAATGTTGGAGGATATGCGTTGAAACTTGGTGTTGCTGATCATCATAAGTCAACCATGTGGAATTTGAATTTCACATGAAAGGGTAACAACTGCGGTGGAGGATCACCATCAATTCAACTATTTATTGTTCAAACTCTTGTTAAAAGTTTGTTTGCTGTCTGGAAGAACTAGTTACCTAGTTGTTGAACATAGGGCAGAACTAAAGAGGAGATCCTAGAATCTCACTTAATATATTTGGAAACATACACTTAGGGAGTATCAGACCTAAGGTTTCATGTAGCACCAAAAATGAAAAAAGCTAAGGCTCATAAATCTGAGAGAAGCATAGAATTTTGTTGAACTCTGTTGCCATCCTTTTCTCTTCTGTTGAGACTTGTTAGGGTTTATCCAATCCCTCGTCCTCACAAAACTTGACTTTGCATCCATTCATTTTCTATATAGTCTTTCCCCTTTTGATATTACTTGCATTATGCTTGACCACCAGGCATGGATGATTTCGCTTAAAATAAACAAGAAAGGCTTCTATTATACAAAAGAGATAGAGGAGAAAAAAAGAGTTAACAAGAAAAAGTGTTGAGTCGGTTGATTTGCTCGTGAATATAATTTGGCTTGACAAGAGTGATTAGGTTCAAGGATATAATTTATCTCGTGCATGTCCTTCGTGCTATTGCTTCTGCTAAGTTCTTTGAGTTTATTTTATTTGCAGCACCTTATGCCTCCATATGGGACCCCCCCACCTCCATATGTTACTATGTATCCTCATGGAGGCTTATATGCTCATCCATCGATGCCACCGGTATTTCCTTTATTAACAGTCTAGTTACAGTTTCTGAAGTTCCTTAATGTGTTAAGTTCCTTGCTGCTGTGCTTTAGGTTGTTTTTGCCACTAACTATTGGTATGTTCCAATACTATCATGATTCAGGGTTCTCATCCATTCAGTCCCTATGCTATGCCTTCACCTAAAGGCACTGCGGAGGTCTATGTGAGCACCTGCTTGTTTTGTTTTGTTTGGCTTATGTATGCTCTTTGGTGAGATATAATTGTACGTGCATGGTATATGTACTTAGCATAACTCATATATGCAATTTAGGGAGCTATGCCTGGTGAAGTGGATGGTAAGTCATCTGAGGGTAAAGAAAGAAGTCCCCTAAAGAGATCTAAAGGAAGTTTGGGCAGTTTGAATATGATTACGGGAAAGAGTAATAATGATCTGGGTAAAACATCCGGAGCATCTGCTAATGGAGACTTCTCTCATAGGTAAGTTGAAGCTTCTTAAATAAGTCTTTTTGCTATTCACTCATGTGCAGAATACTGACTCATCCAGATGTGATATCTGCAGCGGTGAGAGTGCAACCGAAGGTTCAAGTGAAGGAAGTGATGCCAATTCTCAGAATGTAAGTGTCTTTGCAACTCAGTATTTTTGGTCTGTATGCTTGAAGTTAGTGTGTCTTAACGATAAAAATCTTGAGATTATATCCTGCAATGAAATGGATTAGTATTTGCTGGTTCCTTCTTTATGAGTGGTGAGATCATATCCTGCAAGAGCAAGAAATCGGATCACTGCTCATTGGTGTTACTCTATGAGTGGCAAGTGCTTGTATATTGAACTTCTCATTTGATCCACTTATTCAACTAATGGAACAACCAAATATTTTAGTAGTCCCTTTAAAAAAAAAAAAAAAAAAAAATGCCTATGCGACACCAGCCAAAATAAGGTTTGAGGGAGAATACCTATGTGGCACAAGCAGAAGTAAGATTCATAAGGCTCCAAAAAGCCCTATTTGCTTAATGTATATTAGATATGCATAGCTTAGTGAGGAATCCATTCTGAAATCTTAACTGGAAGCTTGGGTGTAAAGCTTTTACCTTATAATCATCCTCATAGTAGCAGTTGGAAGAAGCTTGTTCATTTTGGGAAGTATAATTCCTTGTAAGAGGGAATGTATGCAACCCATATCTGCTCCCGTAGGCTAATTCTGAAGTCACCAGTACACTGCTAAATTTGCTTAGAATCTAATAAACTTGGGCCATGATATAATGACACCATTCCCACAGTAACAAGCATGAGCTTACTGTACACAAAGGGAAAGGAAAAAAATAAAAATAAAATTTGAGTACCTTCAGCCATTAAACGTTTGAAGAACTACGGCCTCTGCTTCCATACACTTACTGATAATTTCCCCCCTTTGCTTATGAAAATTCACCACCAACAAGTCTGGAGTCCACATATTAGTTGACTTGACTTTTTTCCTTAGCCATTCCATTTTTCATTTTCTTTTGTTTTGGAGATGCACTATTGTCGTATTCTTCCACATTAGATTATTATGTTTCATTTCTGTAAGATTATCGGGTTTTTGTGTAGGACTCGCAACAAAAGGCATGCTCTAGACAAGATTCTTTGGAAGGTATCCTGAAAATGTTCTTTTCACTTGCCAAGTGGACAGTTATTGACAGCATTAGTGATAAAGGTCTCGTTATGCACTAATTACAGCTGAGGCATCTCAGAATGGGAATCCTTTGCGTGGTCCTCAAAATGGATTATCTCGTACTGCACAGCAGACGATGTTGAATCAAACAATGACTATCATGCCAATGACACCTGGTGGTACTCCTGGAGGTGTGGCTGGTCCTACTACAAACTTGAACATTGGGATGGATTATTGGGGTGGACCACCCCCATCAACCCTGCCTATGCTTCGTGGAAAAGTCCCTGCTACTCCAGTTGGGGGTCCAATGGTTCCTATCGGTATTGTTGGACGCGAACCTTCAGAGCTTTGGCTACAGGTTGCTGTCAATGATTTTTTGTTTTTTGATAGTTGGACTTTTCAATTTTATGCTATTTATGTAGAGGCTGTGCAGATTGGAGTTTAGGGTTTAGTTAACTCTGGAATATGCATAATGATAGTGGTTGAAGTTCATAAACAATTACTGAGACAGCATTTGTTGTATATGGTTCTAGAAAGTTTCAGGATAAATTCTTTCCGTTATGTTTTAACCCAGAGTTTATTACGACAGGTGGCAAGTGTTTCAGTTAAATGCGAAGCAACAAATTTGGGTTTAAAAAATTGAGAGCTAAGACATCCAGTTAAACCTAATATCAGGACAAGATATATTTCCTTTAAACTTTGTAGGTGCTATTGTTTGTTTGTTCTTCATGTGTACATACTTGATTGTTGTCTTCTTAGTGTGAGTGGTTATCAAACTGAACTTTTACTTCTTGAATTGCTTTGGAGTATCTTTAAGGGTTTCCTATTTTAGAATGATGAACCTAATGTGTGATACCATTACCAAAGCATTTAGATGCTTTTGCTGCATCCCCATAGCAAAGGCGTTGTAGTGTCACTGACACATGTTATTCAATTTAGTGATGCTTGACATGATGGAAGAGTTTAATGAAAATGTGGCTGTTTCATTTGTTATTTTCATGACGGAGAATTGTGTTCCTCTTTCTCATGACACTTAACAACGGAACCATATACCACATATTTGTCAATTATTGTAGGAGTGGCATGTGCTTTCTGTGATAGTTTTGTTGACTCAACCATTCGCTTCGCTGATACTGGTTCTCTGGTTTGAACTTTGAAGTTCTTTTAAGTATATTGTCCTGGTTTGTTATCTTGAACGTAGAAGCCTTACAACTTCTTCACAAAGGAAGGGCACAAATCTTCACAAAAGGTATCCTTGTCAAATTAGCTTTGAATATTTATAGACTGGTCATTTACTTAGGTTGCTTGGTGGCAATAGAAGTCAAAATCAGTCTAGTCCCTCTAAATGGGTCAAGAACCTCATGGAGTAAGACCTCGTGCTGGTGATATATGAGTCTCACTAGGGATACAAGACATCATCATGTGAAGACTCCGACTCTTAGAGGAAGCTCTTGTTAGGTCTTCCTGAGATAAGAGTTCCAAATGTGGCAGATACTTGCACTAAAAAATAGGATCATTATCAAACAAGAAGTCCCTCTGGCATTAGGACTGAGTAGTTCTTTTTTTATCACTTCTTACATAGTCAGGTGTCCTGCACTGAGAGACTATTTCTTCTGGGAGTTCCGACTAAAGTAGTCATATATGAAGAGGAAATTATATGGATTTGGAAATTCAGCCATACAAATTATGTACATCTCTGAACTTACACCATGTAAAGAAAAAAAAAAGGACATGTGCAACCACAAAGCATGGAGGAGACCTTGATCCATCTTGAGGAATGGACAATAAGTCCCCATGTGGTAAACTAAAAAGAACCTTGAACTTAGAAAAAAGAACTATAGAGATGTGAAGAATCCGGACCATAAACAATCATCTTAAATATTCTGAAACTAAAAGCATCATAATATAATTGAAGTCATATAAGAATTAAAGGATAAAGTTGTGAATGTTAAAAGAATCAGTGATAGAATTATAATAGTAAAACTTGTTTTAGGGGAGCAGATCATAAATGTTATAAGTGCATATGCACCACAAGTAGAGTTAGAAAATATAATCAAGAGACAGTTTTGGGAAGATATGGACTGAGGGGATATTTATAGGAGCAGACTTAAATGGCTATGTAGGAAAGGAAAAGGAAGGATATAATAGAATACACGGACAGTATGGTATGGTATGGTATAGGTCAAAGAAATGAGATGGGGGAAACTATCTTCGATTTTGCTATGTCATATAACTTGTCCATTGCAAATACACTCTTTAAGAAGAGGGATGAACACTTAATAACCTTTAAAAGTGGACTTCATAAAGGCCAAATAGACTTTTTTCTACTTAGGAATACCGAATGATCAATGTGTAAGGATTGTAAGTTGATACCTGGTGAGATTTTAACCTCACAACATAGGTTAATGGTTATGGATATCCATATCAAAAGATGGAAGAAAGGAAATGAACTTAATAGGTATCTAAAAACTTAGTGGCACAAATAAGTTGATGGTAGAAGAAAATTGGAACTATGAAATAGAAGTAACCACCATAAAGGGCAGCCCCGGTGCACGAAAGTCCTGCCTATGCAGGGTTCGGGGAAGGGGCAGACCATAAGGGCCTAAAGTACACAGCCTTACCTTGCATTTTGCAAGAGGTTGTTTCCACGCCTTTAACCCATGACCTCAAGGTCACACGATGACAACTTTTATCGTTGCGCCAAGGCTCCCCTTCACAGAAGTAAACACCATGTGGATTAATATTGCCGAGTCTATTAAGAAAGTGGCAAAAGATGTCTTAGAAGTATCTAAAGGTAAAAGGCAATTATTAAAGGAAACGTGGTGGTGGAGTAAAACATTGTAAAAATTTATTAAAGAAAAATAGATATGTCAGAAGACTAGAAATAATAAAAACTATGAACAATATAAGAATGCTAAAAAGTTTGCTAAGAGAATAGTAAGTGAGGCTAAATTTAAGGCATATGATGAGCTCTATAATAGATTAGGAACAAGAGAAGGTGAGAAAGATGTGTCTAAACTTACAAAAGTAAGAAAACAAAAGGGTAAGGACTTAAATCATGTTAGGTGTATTAGAAGTGATGATCAATGGGTATTTGTCAAAGATGATGAAATCAAATAAAGGTGGAAAACATACTTTCAAGAATTGTTGAATGACAATGGCTCTGAGAATATAGGGATTGAAAATACAATAAATCTAAATAACATTGGATATTATAGATATGAACATAGGATTAGAATACCTGAAGTGAAAGAAGCCTTGAAAAAGATGAAA